>CM042045.1:51385456-52684456 GCA_023525975.1 Smallanthus sonchifolius
CATGTTTAAATGTGTAAACTAAAAAACCAAATCTTGGCCACATGTTTAATATAATTAATTGAGTGTTTGACTTTTGAGGAATGAATTAAAATAAGATGAAAGTAAATGTGTGGTCAGAATTTAGTTTTTTGGTTTACATTTGATCTTTAACATATATATATATAGGGTTGGGTTAGAATGGAAACCCATATGAGTTGAGAAAACCCATGGAAACTCTACTTTTTTTCTTTATTTGTTTTTTTAAAAAATAGGGTAGTTTTGTTACATATTTACGCCACTTTAAAAAAAATCAAAAAAGCGCTACAATTTTTATATCTTTTTAAAAAAAAATCAAAAAAGCGTTGAAGGATTTTTTTTAAAAAGATATAAAAATTGTAAAAAAATTACCATTACGACGTTGTTACATATGTAACAACTGAAAAACGGGATTTTTTTACAATTGTTACATCTCTTTTTAAAAAAATTCCTTTGGCACTTTTTTGATTTTTTTATTAAAAAGTGACGAAAATATGTAACAAAACTATCCTATTTAAAAAAATTGTTACATTGAGTTTTCATTAGTTTTCACAACTCATATGGGTTTTTCACCCTATATATATATATAATTATATATACTAGGTTAGAAACCCGTATTTTACACGAGATTGAATAAGAAAATATTAAATAACTAGTAATGAATATTTAGAAATTATAAAGAAAATATTAAATAGCTAATAAGAAATAATAAACAAAAAAAATAATACTGAACTTACATAATTACGACATGTTACACAAACGTACAATTAGTTTATTATTATAATAACATATATGTATAGAGAGAGAGAACAGGGTGGATATAAAAAAGAAAATCAACTCTTAGTAAGATGTTAGAGAAGGAACATGGACATAATAAAAAAAATAAATACCAATTTGCACCAAGAATTCCACTCTATCATATTCTTTTTAATGGGTGACCCGTACCTCTTTTATTGGTATGGACTATAAGAATTTCATGTAAGGCTCGGTTAACCAAAGGTAACGGAGTCGTTAAGTCGTTTAAAGATAGCTCGGGGGTCGGAATGCACAAGACGGTTTAACAGAGGCCGAAATAGAACTAGTGGCAATTTAAATACCACTTTTAACGAAAACCCTAAACCAATTTGATGGAGGGACTTCGTGACGACAGAGAGAACCGAGGAGAAGGGGGAGGCATCAGAACACGGAGGTGAGCGACGACGAGCACACGGTGGTCTTACGGTGGCGGCAAGCGGAGAACAACCTCTCACGCGTAAGGTAACCCTCGTACCCCTTTCTTTGTTCCATTTTCTGTATAGCATGTAAAACCCGAATGGGGTTTGGTTTCTTTTACTTGTATTAGTTGGAAGAGAAGGCACAAGGACGATTTGGTGTGAGTAGCCGTTAGCGGTGGTGGTTCTACGGGTGCAGCAGGGCGGAGATGGCCGGAGGGGATTTACTCGAAGCGGTGGCAACCGGTTTAAGGTGGTACGCGGCCTGCGTGGTGACCGCTTGCCGAAAAGAGAGAGAGGCAAGGGGCAACGGGAACCGTGGTGGTTTCGGTGACTGTGGAGCGCGACGGTAACCATAGAGGTGGCTGTGGTGGTGCGATGTGAGGTCGGCAACGGCCGTGGATGGCTATGGTTGTGCGGCAGTAGTGGCGGGAGCTCGGGCGTAGCCGGGAACAATGGAACTAACTAATATGGGCGCAACGATGGTGAAGTTCGGTGGTGGCCGGCTAGGGTTACATCCGAGGAAGGAGGTGGTGGAGCATGGAAGCTGTGAGTATTGTGTTAACTGATTAGGGTGGCACGGTGGAGAAGACAAAGACAACGAGTACGATGGTGCGTGGTGGAGGAGACGGAGAACGGTAACGGGAACCGATTAGGGGCTTCTCGATCAAGGCTTTTCCATGGCACGGTTTACGTGCGTGCATGGGGAGTGAACGATTCAGGTGCGTGCATGCATGAGACTCAGTTCGGATATTTGGTTTCTAAAAGGGTCAAAGACAATCCGGTTTATGTAAACGCGTGGAAGTAGAGTTTCGTGGAAAGAAGGGACGAGCTAATGGGGTGACGTTAGGGTTTATAGTTTATGTATTGTACGACGTAGGTGTAGAATGTATTATGATCATAAGAACGTACGTTTGACAGGTTCTGGGTTTGAGTGCTCGGACGAGTTACAGCACAAGGACTGGGAATCGGCGTAACCGGTGAGTTTCTAATCCCCCTTCTTTTAAACGTTTTACTGTTTTGGGGCTATCGTACACACATTCACGTGGTATTAATATAATTAATCATGTTAAGGGACACGGGTTATAAACCGAGATGCTTTGAGTGTAAACTGCGTAATTGAGAGTCGTAGAGTTATGGCGTGTTCATAGAAATGTGTGAGTAATAGAGACGAATTATTAATGCGTGACGTGTTAAGGGTTGGACTGGGAGAGTCGGGCTTAAAGTCTAAAGGGTTATGATTGCACATGAGACATGTTGTGTTATTGTCGTGTGTAAGATGCAGGTATAGTTAACGAGTCCTGCGTACGATGTGTGTTAGTAAATGTTCATATTTGTGTTGTGTGCTTGTATCGTTGTCCACGGGACACGACGGGTATTGTGTTTGCGGCTTGGTCTTTATGACATGGCAAACGGGATCGTGGAGGACGGGGTCCTTTGGGAAGTCACCAGGGGTGACGTTTATGTAACAGGTTAACGATGAGCTCGGGGTGTGTTAAAGCCCTGACAAGTGTAACCCTGACGAGGGTGCATTGATGAGGTATGTGTTTGCATGCATACATATATGTGTTAATTTGCATGTTAGTGATTAGTCGTATTTATTGTGCATGCGATTGTGTTATTGTGACGTGTTGAATGGTGACGTGTAGAGTTAGACTGACCGTTGAGTCAGGATTTGTGACGTGACGTGTGTAAGAGTCGTGTCAGTTATTTGTGAGAGCCTTGGTTAAGGCCGGATGTGTTAATGTCTAGGGTAGGGTGTGTTAACCCAGAGTCAAGTTAATATGCTTTCTGGGATACGAGTTGCTAGCATAGTATGTTGAGTCTATGCTGTTGTGATTGTAAGGTCGTTATTATTTACATTGGTAGTACGGGCTGAGTCTTGGGGTGATAAACGGTTACGGGATGTCAAGGGGTGACAAGGGATTATTCATTTGTTAATAAGGCGTAATTATATTTCATAAGGACCGGAGGGTCCTGGGTAAATCAAACTGAAGAACTTGGATAAATTAAACTATTAGAACTCACTCAGCGTAGCTGACTTTGTATGTACGTTAGATTGTTTGCAGGTAAGCGGTGTATTAACGTATCTTGGCTTGGAAGCGGTGTTACTCAGATAAGTGTGCATGCATTCGTAAAGTAAACCTAATAACATTAAATGGTCATAAATGAGTTTTGGAAGACTTCCGCTGTAGTTTGAATTGCAATAAATGTATTTTTAGTCAAAATGACCCGTTATGAGAACCAACTGTAGGATGCCCGGGTTGGGGTCTTTCAAGTTGGTATCAGAGCTGTGGTTTAAGAGAAAACTAGCATTTTTAAACAAATAAAATACTTTAACTTAAACCGAGAATGGGACAAGGGTGAAACGAATGCCACCACGAGTAATCGCGAGCCAAGAGGTACGTCTTTCAAGTTGAGCAGTAATTATTATTTACTATTTATATAGTATTACGATAGGTAGAGCGGATAGTGTGAATGAATAATCTATGGTTCCGTGTGGAAACATGATGTGTGATATGTGTTATGGTAGTGTGTAGAATTATGTGAAATTGCATGGTGTGATTGGGTGAAACCATAATTGTGAGTTGATTAATGTAGAGTAGTATTAATTGCGTTCTGTGACATAGCTTGGTGTGTTAGCTTAGTGTAATGCATTTGTGTGTAACTACATGTGATGTGTAAGTGTGATATATATTATGATTTGCTATATAATTGTGTGGTGTTAAGTGAGTTGCAGGGGATGCATGTGCATCTGGTGAGCGTGAAGGTACAAAGTTAGTGTGAGTATGATGGGAAAGGTTTAGAATCCGAGCAGTGATGTGGACCACCAAATTACATTTGATCACCGTGATTTGGTAGTCTATGATTACTCTCATATTCTGAATTTGTACCTATAGTAATCACTCCAGCATTCTATCTTGAGTAGGATTAGGTGGTTAAGACGAAGCATACGATATCGGTCAGGCGTGATGCTCTTGCTAGGGGAATGCAAGATGACGACTGCTACGGGTGAAACCGTTAGTGAAATGGGAGTAGTGTTGGCGCTTCTCGTGCCAAGTGTGACTAGAACTTCGGTCGGCGACGTTCCGCGTGGAGCTATGAACAGAAAGACGGAATGGAAATAGAGAGCAGTGCCAACTGTATGTGATTTTCCTCCATGGTGTGGACCTGCATGGCTGAGAGACCTACCACTTACATTGGTTAAGAGAGTTTTGTTTTAGGAGGAATAAGAGGAGGACACGCCATATGCACCTTACGTGATCAAGCAGTGGTTTGGCGGACAGTGTTTGGGATGCTCGACTGCTTGATGAGTAGTTTGTGTGGTAGTTGTCATGAGAGATTTTGAAGTGATTTGACGTTGTGATAGATTAGACATTTACATGGAGTGATGCTCATATCAAATAGTGATTATTTGATTTTAACAATTATTGTGAGTCACCGCATGATGATTTGAACATAATTAATGATATTTGCGTTTGTGACGGCATATGATTGTGTTTACAATAGTGGAATATGTGCGGTATAATGTGATTGTGTGATTGCATTCTGCATAAGGTGAGTTAGCATTAAATGTGATTTTGTGTGATACTAGAGCATATTTGATTAGATGGTGTGAGTAGACTTGTATAGACGTGAATATGCATAAACGTGAATTTCGAAGTGGTCAGTATCAACAGTCGTATGCTAATATCATGTGTTAAGGGTGACGGTTTGAAGTATGATGGGTGCGTTGCGTTTTGCGTGACTATGCAGGGCAGGGTCCTGTGGAAGGATTACGATTGTAAATATTATTTGTAAGTATGTGTAGAGTGGTGACCTGTGTCTAGGTCGAGTAGTGTGTTGCCTTAAACCATTAATATTACCCGTAGGAGTACGACTGTGTGAATTATGTAAGGATATGTGATGGTGTGTGACGGGAGTTACCGTTATAATAAATAGAAGGTAGGGTTCAATAGTTCGTGTGTTTATAAATGGTGAGGTCTTAATGTATGCGTAGAAATTTACTCAGGTCTAGTTAATTGTGTGCACTTCGTGCGAGCTAGAAGGTGTGGTTATTAGTACTCATGTAGAACATGGTATGATCTGCAGTTATCTTGCGTCGGTGTGTCCTTGTAGTACACGCTTAATCGTGCATAGGAAGAATGGTCGGTGTGTTCAGGTATAGTGTTCCTATCTATACAATTTTCTCAACGGTGATGCATCGATGCGATACGCGGAGTTTCGACGTTATCCGAGATGATCAACAAGGTGCTCTTATGAGATACCTATACATATATCTCGGGAATGAAGAGCGTAGGACCAAGAGGCGCAGCGGTAAGAGTTAATGATGAAAGCGTTACGTGGACACTTGGTCGACGATAGTTACGAAGTGATCGAAACGACGGCCTTGAAGATTCCAGCATGAGGTGAAGGTAGAGACGAACGGATCTCCATGATATAGAGAACCTTGTCAAGGGTGATACAAGAGGAGTGGAAATGATTACTCTGAGCTGGACAAGGGGTAGCCGAGGTCTATAATAAGACGGACTTCACGTCCGCATTTAATGAATGAGATGCGATCGGTGATCGTGTGACAATGATAGAGCAATGATGAGAAAGGTGGAACAAGGGAAGGGTAAGTGCAGGATTGCACATAAGTGATGAAGAAGGAAAGGCCTACGCTGGCAAACTTATGACTGGCTTAAAAGGAGCTCCTGTGGAGCGTCAAGTGAAGCGAACGTCTTGCTTCCGAGGCGGGCAGTATGGTGACAGGTAGACCTTTGAGGATCAACGAGAACTCATGATTATAGCTATAGTCTCGAGTGGTACGATATGGTTAAGGTGCGTGTTGAACGTGTGATGATGAAGTAAGGAATATTATGAAGAGAGATTTTGTGGGGACAAGTGTAGCTTTGCACAAGCTCCTAGAGATCATCATAGATGGGAAATGGTTATACCCTTACGAGTAGGACGGTGTGATCGAGTTGAGAAATCATCGCAAGATGGAGATCAGAACAGGAGGAAGAGGAATGTGATGAATGCACGATAGTGGAGCAAAAATTGCGCGTGTATCTGAAAGACAAGAACCTACTTGAGAGGATGGTTGTCGGAATGACAAGATAATGAGGATTGTTCCAAGGACAACAACGAATGCATTGAGGGGGTGTACATGGAAATGCAGTAATTTGACTAATGACTTGAGAAGCGAGGGACGAGGGGGTGTGTAGGTAAAACCTAGAAGCCTCAAAGTTGAAAACGGACAATGGAAGAGGCTTCCATTGAACACCAAGGATGGTGGCCGAGCTATAAAGTAAAGTGATAGGTGTGATGTGTACGAAGGAGAACATATGGCATGAAAGGAGGTCTAATGCATCAGTAGCGATAAAAGGATAAGTTTTGTCAGTTTGTGTCGACACAGGATTCGAGGAAAAATCCTCTTTTAAGGAGGGTAGACTTGTAACATCTCGAAAATTTGTAAAGTTAACGGTTCAAGTTAATGGGTGACCCGTACCTCTTTTATTGGTATGGACTATAAGAATTTCACGTAAGGCTCGGTTAACCAAAGGTAACAGAGTCGTTAAGTCGTTTAAAAGATAGCTCGGGGTTCGGAACGCACGAGACGGTTTAAGAGGGGCCGAAATAGAACTAGTGGCAATTTAAATACCACTTTTAGCGAAAACCCTAAACCACTTTGATGGAGGGACTTTGCGACGACAGAGAGAACCGAGGAGAAGGGGGTGTCGGAACCCGGAGGTGAGCGACGGCCAGCACATGGTGGTCTTATGGTGGCGGCAAGCGGAGAACAACGTCTCAAGCGTAAGGTAACCCTCATACCCCTTTCTTTGTTCCATTTTCTGTATAGCATGTAAAACCCGAATGGGGTTTGGTTTCTTTTACTTGTATTGGTTGGAAGAGAAGGCATGAGGACGATTTGGTGTGAGTAGCCGTTAGCGGTGGTGGTTCTACGGATGCAGCAGGGCGGAGATGGCCGGAGGGGGCTTACTCGAAGCGGTGGCAACCGGTTTAAGGTGGTACGCGGCCTGCGTGGTGACCGCTTGCCAAAAAGAGAGAGAGGCAGGGGGCAATGGGAACCGTGGTGGTTTCGGTGACTGTGGAGCGCGACGGTAACCATAGAGGTGGTTGTGGTGGTGCGATGTGAGGTCGGCAAGGGCCGTGGATGGCTGTGGTTGTGCGGCAGTAGTGGCGGGAGCTCGGGCGTAGCCGGGAACAATGGAACTAACTATTATGGGCGCAACGATGGTGAAGTTCGGTGGTGGCCGGCTAGGGTTACATCCAAGGAAGGAGGTGGTGGAGCATGGAAGCTGTGAGTATTGTGTTAACTGATTAGGGTGGCACGGTGGAGAAGACAAAGACAACGAGTACGATGGTGCGTGGTGGAGGAGACGGAGAACGGTAACGGGAACCGATTAGTGGTTTACTCGATCAAGGCTTTTGCATGGCATGGTTTACGTGCGTGCATGGGGTGTGTTAATGCCCTGACGAGGGTAACCCTGGCGATGGTGCAGTGATGAGGTATGTGTTTGCATGCGTACATATATGTGTTAATTTGCATGCTAGTGATTAGTCGTATTTATTGTGCATGCGATTGTGTTATTGTGACGTGTTGAATTGTAACGTGTAGAGTTAGACTGACCGTTGAGTCAGGATTTGTGACGTGAAGTTTGTAAGAGTCGTGTCACATGTCCTGACTCAACGGCCAGTCTAACTCTACATGTCATAATTTGTAATATCTGTACTTTTCCGTTTACAATTTCCGGCCAATTGGCATTTATTGTAAACCCTAATTATCAATATTTAATAATATGTGAAAATTCTTAAATGAATTGCTTAAATTATGTGGCTAAAAACCATACTCAAACTATGTATTAGGGCTAATATTCATGGTATTTGAATAAAGTCCCTAAACTATATAAAAAAATTAAATCTCATAAATTATCTAAGTGTAAACAAAAATTGTACTTATTTAATTTGGAAAATCTTAATTGTGTTTTATTCAATTAAAACACAAATTATATAAATTAAAATGATTTCTATAAAATTATTATGAATGTTTAAGAAATAATAAGATTTATTCCTAAATAAATCAAATAAATAAAGTTCAATTAAATAAATACTTTTAAAATAAGGTTTTATAAAAATATGTCTTTTTATATCATTTTTAAAGTAAATTAGTTAAACCCCCTATCCATTTTGGACTTTATCTAGTATTTTGACATTAAAAGTCAACCATGCTGCCTTTTGACTCAGAAAAGTCAACCGGATCCAACCCGACTACCAAATCATCGATACATAGAATGCTACTGCCTATTGACCATTCGAAAGTGTTATATGATCATAACAGAATGCTCGTGAGGATCTAGTTGCATTTGAACGAATCAAATTGACCTAATTTGTCAAGTTTGACTTCATAGAGTCAAACCTAACAAGTTTCAGTTTCAATTCGCGGATTTAAACGCATTCAATGATCTCTGATCATGTATGAACGTTATATGAATGAATTCAAACCTCAATGATGAACCAATTTAATCCAATCATGACCAATTATCTCGAATCAATGGCCGCGACCGTTTCAAACGATTGAGAATCAATTCATGCGTTTGAGTTGAAATCGAATCCTTATATCAAGTCCTACACGTTCGCAACATACCTTTTTACACTTCCTGAGCTCTCAGATCCAACGCAAAACACCTCTGGATCGCGATCAAACTCCGAAGAACACTAGGCTTACGGTTTCAATCGATCTCATCCATCACGTAACCAAAACAGGTAATGCTTGTGCCTTTAGTTTCGTTTTTGTACAAGGAACAAAAGCCCTATGACTTCGTTATCAATCGGTACACAATCGCGATCAATTTGAGGGTTAGGGTTGGGTCGGATGATTTGGGGAAGACGAAGGCATCGGGGCTGGGGGTTAAAAGTGTTTTGCACTGGAACTTAACAAGGCGTGAGCCCAGGTCCGGCGGTTAGAGCACTCTACCCTCACGGCTGAGGTTGCGGGTTCGAACCCACAATCCCGGTTCTTTTTCTTTTGCGCGTGTCTGGGCCCTGAAACCCGGTTCTCCCGCAGTTCCTGATTAACTTCCAATTAAACCGGCCTTATTACACTAAGGGTTGCTTGGTCTAGTCGTTGCGCGCCTTTTCCCCCTCCGAGCAGACCCGGGTTCGATCCCGTGGTTTGCATTTTTTTTAAAATCATTTTTTAACACCTATTTCATTCATAACTAATTCATACTTTATCAGAAAATTGCAAATAAATAGTCCAAATTTTTGTAATAAAATTCTCTACTGTTTTATAAAATAAAAACAGAAAAACTTTCTGAGTTTATAAAATTATTTATTTAAAAGTCTAATTTTAAAACTTGGATTATTTATTTAATATTAGCAAACTTATTCCAAAAATCCTACAAAAATTAAAGAGACTTAATTTATATATTCTTAACGAAATATTAAGTTTCTGGAACTTTTAGACATTTTTACTAATTTTCACAAATTTAACTTGTAATTAAATCAATAGATTTATTGATTTAATTAAACTAAAAATAAATGAATTTTATAAAAATTCACTATTTAACAGAAAATATTCATATGATTTATATATAAATTATATTTATTTTTTTTCACTATTTTCATTAATACATTTAGTTAATAAAAGGATTTATTAATTAAATTTTTAAATGAGTAATTAAATAATTACTTAAAACATATTTAAATTACTAAACATAATAATTTAGAAATACTTACATCTTAATTACATACCTTAAACTATAATCTAATTACATTTTCAAACCTTAAACTTTCCAAAACCCTAATTTTTCCCAAATTCGAGAACACGAACGAACCTTAGCTTATTTCCTTTAAACTAAATGACTAAACTACAACTATAATAGGTTAATTGTGACCTACTTTGGATTATATCTTTGGATCAAACTTAGCTTGGAAACTACTTACAAACCATGTAAGTTTTCATGCCCCTCTTTATACATTTTATCACTTTTGGGGTGAAACATGTTCCTATATAATTACACTTACACTATTGACAAATCTCACAACTTGAAACAAATTCCCTTATGTTAGACTTGTTTAATTGCATTATGTGGCTTATTTGTTGATTACACTAGTTCATATTATTAACTGTTTCGACAGCCTATGAATGGAATTAGTGGTACCATGTGGGTTAGCTACCCCATGCATTTCTTTGATCTAGGATGCATGTAATGAATTCTGAAACTGAAAAACTGTTAACTATATGTTGGACAATCTGAATTGGATAAATCTTAAAAGGAAGGTTTAATTTGGACTGTGTGTATATACAATAAGACTATAATGTATTACTTGTCTTAGCATGGAATTTGTACTTTATCTAAACTACTATATCTATATCTACCATGATTGCTCACCAACAATTCATTTTGTTGATAACTCTTATTTTAAACATGTTTCAGGTGCACCAAGTTCAAGCAACGCTTGATTTATGTTCAACACTTAGGCTTGGACTTAGAAACTTGAAATCTGATTTTTATCTTGTTTGGAACTATGTTTTGTCTTGTTTATTTAAACTATTTGTAGCCTTTGAGGCACTTTTAATATTATTGAATAAAATTATGAAATTTTAATAGTTCCAAGTGCTACGAGCAATCTGGTCACAACTCGGGTCATACTCCGACGTGTTCCGCCGCCCGGTTGGGGTGTGACATAATTCAACACGTCATAGTAACACAATCTTATACACAATAAATATGACTAATCATTAGCATGTAAATTAACACATATATGTACGCATGCAAACACATACCTCATCACTGCACCCTAATCAGGGCATTAACACACCCCGAGCTCATCGTTAACCTGTTAAATAAATGTGACCCCTTGTGACTTCCCAAAGGACCCCGTCCTCCACGATCCCGTTTGCCAAGTCATAAAGACCAAGTCGCAAACACAATACCCGTCGTGTCCCGTGGACAACGACACGAGCACACAACACAAATATGAACATTTAATGACACACATCGTTTGCAAGACTCATTAACTACACCTGCACCTTACACATGACACTAACACAACATATCTCACGTGCAATCATAACCCTTTAGACTTTAAGCCCGACTATCCCAGTCCAACCCTTAACACGTCGCACATTAATATCTCGTCTCTATAACTCACACCTTTGTATGAACACGCCATAACCCTACGACTCTCAATTAAACAATTTATACTCAAAGCATATCGGTTTATAACCCGGGACCCTTAACATGATTAATTATATTAATACCACATGAATGTATGTACGATAGCCCCAAAATAGTAAAACCTTTAAAGGAAGGGGGATTAGAAACTCACAGGTTATGAGGCAATCCAAACCCTTGCTCTGCAACTCGTCCGTCCACGCTTGAATCCAAATCCTGACAAATGCGTGATCACATGATCAGAACACGTTCTAAACGGACGTATACATATTAAACCCTAGTACTCGGTGTTTACTATTCGCACTTCTCGTTTATCGAACTCTTATCTCCATAGCTCACACCTCGGTCCGTCCTTGACCCGTTTGGGAACCGAGTACCCAAACCGATTCCTAATCATTCATGCATGTACGTCCAAGACCATGCCGGTTTTAACTCTTCGAACGCGCACGTGCACCGGTTGGTTTAGCTGCCCGCATGCAACCCATGCACAAGGTGAAAACCCTAGTCGGGTTCACCGCTTATTGCTGCGCGACTTTGCCCATGCTCCATCGTCCCCGACGTCCGGGGCCATCCGGACACCCTCGTCATCCACGACTCGTAAAGGAACACCACCCTCCTCCACCATGCGGCCCTAGCCCGTCACCACCACTCACCACCATCGTGACCGTACTCTCGCGCTACACCTTTTGCCAACACAACGCCACCACCACGGCTGTCAGCGCCATCACCGAGTGCCACCGCTACGTCGCTCTCCCCTCGCCGACTTCACCCGCCGCTACCACCGTTTACCACCACAGTCACACGCTTGTGTCACCGATTCCTTTCCTTGCCGCCATCGATCTCTCGGACTAACCCGAAGTCGTACCACATGTCGACTCGTCCCCGCTTTCCTCCTCCTTCGCTCACCACCGTGCACACCGCCCCCACAGCCACCATGCTCGCCGGATAACACCATTCCTGTTGCGACAACAACCACCGAGTGTCGCTGCCATAACCACGTCGCTCCTCCTCTCTTTCCCCTTCACGACAGTCGGCCACCCTCTGCCCCGTCTCCCCATCGCCGGCATTCACCATTTCCTCGTTACACCACCCAAGCCATCGACATGGTTGTCCAAGTACTCCACCAATTCCGTCACTCGACCACCGGTCTTGTCTCCTCCTCCGATCATCATAAACGAAGGTAAAACCCAAATCGGCATTTCATGCTAAACCGAAAACGATAAAAAGGATAGGGAAATAACGATGGTTACCTTACATGTGGTGAAAGTCGTATGCATTGGACTGCTCCTACACCGCTGTCTCTTCCCTTCCCGACGTCGGCTCCTCTTTCCTCTCGGTTTGCTCGCCTTGCCGTCAAACACACCTAGGAAAAAAGTGCCTAGGGTTTCTCCTAACTTTGTATATAAACCCTTGAGGGTTTACATCCGTGTCCCTCCTTTTTCTCTTTTACGCACTTTGATCTCAAATCACCCGTTAAATGGCTACCCGTCTTCTCCAATATCGCTAACTAAAGTTTTACGAGAAAATCCATGCTAGCCATGACCCATAATAAAGATTTGGATTGTCCATTAGCCCGCACCATTAGCTTTTGGATTTCTAGGATGTTACACAGATCGACCCATTATAAAGAAGGGACAGGCTGGGCCAATGAAACTGCATCAACATATTATGTAATTAAAATGATTTTGTTGTTAGAACATCCAAGTTTGACTTTAAACGGGTCAAAATGACCCAAACACACTTTAATAGACTTAAAACATCCAACTTTAACTTTAAACGGGTCAAAATGACCTAAACACATTTTAATAGACTTAAAACATCCAACTTTAACTTTAAACGGGTCAAAATGACCCAAACACTCTTTAATAGACTTAGAACATACAACTGTAACTTTAAACGGGTCAAAATGACCCAAACACACTTTAATATACTTAGAACATCCAACTCGAGCCAAATTGTTGAATAATTTTGTTAGTATTATCAGTATTTGTTGTTATTAGTGTTGGTTGATTGGAATTTGTGAATTTGGGTCGTTTATGACTTATAGTTTAACAGGTTGGTTATCCATTTTACAGCAGTTATGTTGTCGAATTTTAGTAAAATAGTCAAGTGATTGTTCATTATATTGTTTAATGCATGACCGAATACAAAAGTAGTATACAAGATCCTTTACCGAGTCTAGTCACTAATCTGCTGTCGACGAGTTTGCATGCATGGAACATGCATTGGGTCATCGGCATGGACATATCCGTGGTGTTGGTCGTGTGGTGAGTAATCCCACACCTGATGTGTTCAGTACCCCCGCCCCCCCTCATCCACAACCCGATTAGCAAGAAGTGGATGAGCGTGCGGCTAAACTTCAACAACAAGTCCAAGATCAACAACGAAGAGAGCAACAACGAGCTCGATGAAGAACAACGACAACATACTCAACAACTGCTTGATATGCAACAAAAATGGACGAAATGCGTCAAATGTGGGAACGCCGAACAAGCAACGATGATAATTAGCTTGGAGTTGTTGCCTATGCCTTTGTTGTTGGTTTAAAAAATTTGCATGTTTGTGTATCGGACAACTTTATGTTTGATTGTTTGGTTTGTCGTGTGTCGACCAATTTGAATGTTTGGTTTATGTTTCAGATATTAATTTTTACGGTTCGGATTTGAATGTTTGAATGGTTTATATTATATGATTTGTAGGTTTTTGTTTTTAAAATTTTATATTTATGAAAAATTTGCAAAATAAAAAAAAACAGAAAAGACCTATACCAACGACATGTCGCCGGGATAGGTTATTTTTCAAAAATTATTAAAAAAATGAACAAGGGGTTTTCCAGCCGACATGTCGTCAGGATATGTGTACAACCTATACCGATGACTAGTATATGTGAATTTTGATTTTCTTTTTGAATTATTTAAAAGAACCCTGTCTTGACGAAATGTCGTCGGTGACGACACCTATACCGACGACATCTCTGAGCTTTTGGTACGTGTGACAATTCTAATTTTTCCTACTTGTACTCGTTCTAGATTTATCAATGAGAATCCGCATGACATTTCATTCTACTTGAAATCCTATTCATACATTGTTCACATGTGAAACATTACGTTTATGCTTGATTACAAACACTTATACTTATCTGTGATCAATTAATGAATAACACATAGACTAAATTGAGTATTATGACACCTTAAATATACATGAACCACCCCCATACATCTCAAACATGTTCTTATAACTCATTCATAGTGAATTAATACTTAAAAGTACTAGTTAGTACTTTCGTGCGATCATTCACCTTTCAAACCGCCGTTAGCTGCGTACCGTCCACAACCGACAAACTCGTCTAACATGATATTAATTTATGCTTTTAATGTTTAACATATTCATTTTTTTATTTAAAACAAATTTTGTTTGCAAAACGTTCCTTAAATAAATCCTAAAGTTCGAAAAACGATCAAAAAGTCCATTTGCTCGCCCACCGATCGCCAACTACCGTTCCTTAAATAAATCCTAAGATTCGGGTCGTTTCATGATCCCATGTCACCTAGGCAGTTTGCCTTTGCACCACGTGTTGGCCGATCTAGGTGCTAGCATAAATCTGATGCCCTATTCCTTGTATAAGCAGATAAACCTAGGCGAACCACAACCGACGCGCATGAGCATTTCCTTGGCTGACCGCTCAGTCAAGTATCCACTGGGAATTGTGGAGAATCTTCTAGTGTGTGGGCAAGTTTGTTTTCCCCGTGGATTTCGTCATTCTAGATATGGAAGTAGATGATGGAGTCCCACTCATCCTCGGGCGCCCATTCTTGCGCACCGCTAAGGCAGTAATTGATGTCTTTGACGGGAAACTCACACTTCGTGTGGGGGATGGGTCTACTACGTTTGATGCCACACAGTCCATGAAGGATGTTGGCGAGCATAGCCACTCCGTGTGCATGCTTGATGCCTTCATGGACTACCAGCAGGACTCTAATCTAGTAGCGGATGATGTAAAAGGAGAGGAAGGAGAGATGATAGAGGAGCCTACGGATTGGTTGGGGAAGTTTGAAAAGAAATTGATAGGATCCTCATTCTTAAGTGCTAGTGATGATGATTACAGTTTGAGTGACGTTTTAGCACAGGTAGAGATGATAGTATGTGAGACACCAAGGGTTGAAATATTAGAATCCACGAGCCTTTACCAGTCACAGTTATCCATTCTGAGAGGGTGAGTGCTAAGGCGACCCCTAGTTTCAGTCCTCCTAGGTCTAGGCCACCCCGTAAGAGAACCCGTGCGTTAATAGATGCATCTAGGATGAGGGTAATGCAAGCCCCAAGTGTGGGGACGTTTAGGGAAACCAAACTGCTAGGATACTTGAAACGTGTTATCTTTGGACCGGGTAGGTTTAAGTCGTTGTGTAAGTATTTGATTTCTACATGTGATATGAATTCAGTGTTTGATAGGAGCATGTGTTTACTGAGGTTGTGGAGGACCCACAGAGGATGAAGGCGGTTCCGGTTAGGATCAAAGAGAAGCCTCCTGATAGGTTTGTTTGATTCTCGGGCAAGTGCCCGGGATGTAGAGTTTGTATGCTTTTCGTGGTATGAGTCCTTGTCTTTTTAGTGTTTTTCGGTATTGTGTGTTTTGTGTGTGTCGTGTCTTGCAGGGATTCGCGCTTGATTTGGCATGGAAAATCATCGGGAACGAAGTTTCAGGTATGTTTTTATGCATGGAATGAGTTTTTAAGGAATTTGGGTGAAAAAGGATTTTAAGAAGCCAAAAATATTCAAAGTATAAAACATGAAAATTTTCTTAACTTTCTATCACCAGGGGTCCCTCGCGGTACTCGAGGTTTAGACTGTGGTTTCTCGCGGTACGCGAGAGACTAAAGAATAGGCCGTCTTGATTTTTAACTCTTCGCGTTTGGTTTTTGTGGTACGCGGGGACTACCTGGTTTTGCCCTATTTCCTTTGTTTCCCATGGTTTCCCATACCCGTTTTCTGTAACCACTACCATCCATCCACCACTATCTACCCTACCATCATATCACCACCATAATCATCATCTATCATCTCTCACATCATCCATACACCATACCATCCATCCATAATCCACATCATATCATTCACCGACCACCGACTATGGGAAACGAGAAACCATTCGTAACCGATGATTCACCTTGCCGTGGCTTTCATGTCTATGTGTTTGTCACACATCGGGTACGTGTCCTGTGCATATCTATCCAGAGTCAGTTTGAGTCAGTGAGTCTTTTCTTTGAGTCAGTTTAATGCTGCGGGTTTGTTATGAGGTTTATTTTGCAGGTATTCTTTGTCTTGCCCTTACTCAATCTCCATTCGGGCGGGACGAATACTTCTATCACATTGTAATGGCAACCCAGCAGTGTGTGCAACCACGACCGAAATGCTATATGGTGCACACGAGGAAGAACAAAGCTGGTTACATTTGTTTGCATCTACATATCCAGCTAAGTCGCTTCCTGGGTTTATTTTTGCATTTTATTTTTAGGGTGTCTTGCTTCACATTGAGGACAATGTGTCTTTCAAGTGTGCGGATGTGAGTGTCTTTATAAAAATCCAAAAATACAAAAAAATTTAAAAATTTGAAAAAATGTCCTTTGAAAACATAAGTTTTTGCATAATAAATGGAAAATGATAGTACAACTGGATCTACTTGTTTGTTTAAATGAATAAATAATTGAAAACGTGTCTAATTACTGATGTTTTGGTAGACCCAGCCAGCTTGAATAGCTAAAATAGCCTGTGAGTGTTACTTATGATTAATCACGTAATAAAATCATGATATCTTGTGGGTACTCATCTTAGTGTAATGGCAATACTGAAACTGTCAATATAGGGTGATAGGTACCATGTTAAGTTAAAATTTAGAGGTTTTTGAAAATTTTCATGGCACACCACTCTCTTTTTATGAAAATAAATCCGAGTTTCGGTGGCGACCATTCCATAATTCCACAATTTCCATAACTATGAGCTTAATTAATTTGAAAACTGAGTCTTACTTATGTGTTTCCCTCTTGGATGGTGACATGGAGAATACACCCCCTAAGTGAGATTTATGTGCTTAAATGTTTAGAATCTAGTATATGTTTTAGCTTCTGAGATGGTGACTTGGTTGAGACACCTCTAAACGAAAGTTCTTATGCTTTATTTAACGCCCAGTTCCACCCATGCAGTCCATAATCCATTAATTTCTAAAAATCTGTAAATCTTAGTTTAACGTGGTGGGCAAATCTATATGGTTTAACCCGTTCCTAGACATGACCGTGAGACGGGATTAGGTAGAGCTGAAGTGTGAGTCACCTGATGTGTTCAGTACCCCCCCATCCACAACCCCATTGGCAAGAAGTGGATGAGCGTGTGGCTCAACTTCAAAAACAAGTCCAAGATCAACAACGAATAGAGCAATAACGAGATGAAGAACAACGACAACTTAATCAACAACTGCTTGATATGCAACGACAAATGGACGAAATGTGTCGAATATGGGAACGCCGAACAAGCAGTTGTGATAATTAGCTTGGAGTTGTTGCCTAAGCCTTTGTTGTTGGTTTAAACAATTTGCATGTTTGTGTATCGGATAACTTTATGTTTAAATGTTTGGTTTGTCGTGTGTCGAATAATTTGAATATTTGGTTTATGTTTCAGATATTAATTTTTACGGTTCGGATTTGAATGTTTGAACGGTTTATATTATATGATTTGTAGGTTTTTGTTTTTAAAATTTTATATTTCTGGAAAACTTGCAAAATTAAAAAAAAACAGAAAAGACCTATACCAACGACATGTCGTCGGGATAGGTTATTTTTCAAAAATTATTAAAAAAATGAACAAGGGGTTTTCCAGACGACATGTCGTCGGGATAGGTGTACAACCTATACCGAAGACTGGCATAGGTGAATTTTGATTTTCTTTTTTAATTACTTAAAAGCCTATACCGAAGACTGGCATAGGTGAATTTTGAATTTCTTTTTTAATTACTTAAAAGAACCCTGTCCTGATGACAAGTCGTCGGTATAGGTCAACCTATCCCGACGACACCTATACCGAAGACATCTCTGAGCTTTTGGTACGTGTGACAATTCTAATTTTTACTACATGTACTCGTTCTAGATTTATCAATGAGAATCCGCATGACATTTCATTCTAATTGAAATCCTATTCATACATTGTTACAATACTAGTTCATATGTGAAACAATACGTTTATGCTTGATTACAAACACTTATACTTATCTGTGATCACTTAACGAATCACACATAGACTTAATTAAGCATTATGATACATTAAATATACATGAACCACCCCCATACATCTCAAACATGTTCTTATAACTCATTCATAGTGAATTAATACTTAAAAGTACTAGTTAGTACTTTCGTGCGATCGTTCACCTTTCAAACCGCCGTTAGCTGCGTACCGTCCACAACCGACAAACTCGTCTAACATGATATTAATTTATGTTTTTAATGTTTAACATATTCATTTTTTATTTAAAACAAAGCTTGTATGCAAAATGTTCCTTAAATAAATCCTAAAATTCGAAAAACGATCAAAAAGTCCATTTCCTCGCCAACCGATCGCCAACTACGGTACGTGAATAACGTAACTTTAACTTAAATGTTTTTAGCTAAACATACTCATTTTGTTATTGATGTAGTGCAAAGCACACATCTTTATTCCATCGTTTTAGAGTCGTTTTACTTAGTTTTGTATTTGTTTTCAGTCGTTTTTGTTACGTATTGAGTCTTTATTATGTTTACAGGTGCTCGTGGTAATAATAAGTGAAAAACCGAAGAAACCGAGCACGAGAATGAAGCCCAAGAGATTAAAGTCAAACATCTGAAAATTCCAGTCTTTCACGGTACGCGAAGGCCAGTGAGCATCCTCTCGCGGTACGCGAGGATTTCCAGAACCGGGCGCGACTATTTTGTCCTTCGCAGTATGCGAAGGACCAGGCTAAATCTCTCGCGGTACGTGAGGGCCTCAAAATCCGTGAAAAAACCTAATTTTTTATTTTAATAGAATTTGATAGCCATTATGAGGAGAGTTCGATGTCTTTGCCGTCTAAAGCATTACCAGAGGCGATTTTGGGAGCAAGGAAGAGGAATTAAGCATAAAGATTAAAGCTTTGGATTCCGGGTTTCTTAATTTAGCATTCTAGGGTTTCAAGATTCAATCTTTCTTGTTTGTTTATGAGTTTGAGACTATGTTTATGTTGATTACTCCTGTTCTTGTTATTTTAAGCATGATTCTAGGCTAAACAATTGATACTGCCTAGGTTGTGATGAAAAATTTGCTAAAGTCTTGATTTTTATTCGGTTTTGGATTCAATTAAGGGATTAATGATTTTGTAAAGATCCTAGTTTAATTAATTATGATGTATGTGCAAGTTTGAATCTGATTATGTGATTGATTTCAATTCCTTGCGTTGATCGTGGTTGTCTGCCAGTTTGATTAACGTATCTAGGTCATAGATCTTATGGTTTGTGATTTCGGTGGTTTGCTAGACGTAGTGACCATAGGGATTGTCATTGATTGCTGATTAGAATTAAGTGTGTGTCCTAGTTCGATATCCGAGAGGTGAGAATCAATCGTTTTGTTTCCGTCATTAGGAATCCGAGTGTCAACTGTCTGAGAGGAAGTTGGTTTAGGTGTCTAATGATTGTTGCTATTCTGAATCATAGTTATTATTCTAGGATTACCCCATGCATTCCTTGAATGTATGGTGGCCAGTGAGACTAAGAGGTAATCTGTTTATTAGGGTACTTGATCATAGTTGAAAATACCTGAGAAGTGATCCAACAATTTGGTGAGTTTAGTACACTTTAGGTTCCTTAGTTGGTGGCACCCTGAGAGTGATTAGGGATCCACTATCCTTAGAAACCCAGATCCATCATATTCTATAACCGATAGAAGTTGTTCTTTGCAAGTAGGATTCTGACCTTGGTAGTGTTCTCCCTATACCTGATATCTCTCTTTGTTCTTCGTCTTGATAGTTTGAATCGTTCTTAGTTTATTGCATTCTTATTTAATTCAGTAGTGTAGTAAACCCCCTAAACCAATTCAATCTTTAATTCGAGTCAGAGTCTAGTTTTGTTATCATAGTGTCTCTAGGGTTCGATATTCCGGTTTACCATTAAGCTGTGCTACACTTGATAGGTTCACTTTCCTGTAAGTGCGGTTTAGTTCATAGGTTTTCCTTTATTACTTAGGAGTCTAGGTTAGATTTAGTAGTTTATTTTATAGACAGTCTGAACGACATCAGTTATGACAATCAATTTTCATGTTGAAAACATTTGTCAATTTCTCTTATAAATGCTTAAAATTGCAATTTTCGAATGCGCGCACTCAACCTGGCTAAGCTAGGACCCAACTCACCTACTCTTGGACCTAGCCCAAGCAAGAAATCACAAAACAAAAAAAACCCCAGCCCTTTTAGTTGAATTTCGCAGTTTTTGGGCCCCTAAAAGCCTAAATTGTTTTCCAAGACATTCCATATTTACACCCCTTCAACCATTAGTATAAATAGGAGTCTTAGGATCTTGTTTTCTATGCTACTTCTCCCTCAACCACTCTCAAACCTTTATAATTTATGAAATCCCTGCCTCCCCTTGTGAAGATTTCAAAAATCCCTAGAGGATTCCAAGTGTTGAAAATCAAACAAGTATGTAACTCTCCGAAGTTCAATATCATCTTTTAATTCATTCTTTCTTCATCCCCTCAATCTTTTACTATTTTCTATCCGTGATCACTTGATCATGTGAAACATCACCCTAAAAACCCTCTAATAACCTTAACTAAACAAACAAATCAAGCTAAAATCACCTACTAACAAACAAAGGATCCCGTTGCAATGGCGGCTATGCCGTCGCATTCTGTGAATCCACAAGATAACTATTGCAAAACTGGCTCTGCCGATGCTTTAGTATATTCTTGTTAATTTAAAACATGTTAATTACTCTTTATTATCATATATACGAGCTCACACGCTAATTAACGATAGAATCTGCGTGCTCGTGTCGGCTATGCCGATTGCATTATGTGATTCTCCAAAACGCTTCTATAAATATCATGGCTAGACCGGTGACACAGAACATTTTGGTTAACCTAATCTAATTATATTATGTAATATAATTATATAATAACATTCATCTATATTTTTATTTACGCGTTTGATAACCTTAAAACCCTAAACGGTCCACTTAATTGCAACCGTTGATTGTGGACAGAAACTATGCTGACCTTAACTAAGCATAACTTGATCATAACTAATCGAAACTGAGCAATCTCAAATTCCACGACATAGTTCGTCAAATGTTCTTTCCAAACATAATTGTCTCGTTTTCTAATTCAAAAGTATGATTCCGTAGTAGCCAAAACTAGACAGAAACCTTTTTCAATACCTTCTGTCTTGTTTGACTGTTTTGGCTATGATCCGAGTCTCAAACAGAAAAACTTTCTAAACGAAACTCTTCGGAATGAATTAAACTAGTCACTTACAAAATTTCATAATTTTTGGACATCGTTTGATATTTTTAACATGCACGTTTCTGTTCAGCTACTTTGCTGTCCAAATAAGTAAAACAACTTAAACCCCTATTTTACATCTAATTCTTAATCTTATGACTCGAACCGCCTATATAACACTCGTAACCATCGAACGTACTATAAAACTAGTTTATTCATTTTGCTTAGGGTCTGATCCGTGATTTACCTCGTTCATTTGTTCAAGTCTCTTATCTCGCAAATCGTTTTGGGGGAAACATGTACGCGTTGGCACGCATTAAAACACGTTCTTTTTCAAACAATTCTAAAACAAGTGAATCTTATATGTATGTGAATAAATGAACACAAAATGATCAACGTTAAACTTGCAAATCCTTTACTTGAAGCTTTCAAGCCAACGGTAGTACAGATATGGGCCATAGGATGGAAACCGCGTATACTTCATGGAAAACTTTTGGTTGGACATCTTATTCGTTATTAGTGCAACTTGCGAGTTGTACCACTTATTCTTATTCATTATTTAGGTTGGATTTTCTAATCATGTGTTTGTTTTATTTTACGTACCATATGATAATCTTGAATTATGAATTGTTATCTTTGCCAAACATACGCTTTTATTAAAGCTGTGAATTCTCACCAACTATTTTAGTTGACACTTGTTTTTCGTACATGTTTCAGGTGAGTAAGCTCGTGATAGGTCAAGTCAAGATCACATAGGAATTGCCTAGATATCAATTGTAAAATTTTATTTTTTAGTTGCTTTGTCTTTTGAATATGTTATTTGTTTGGTTTAAATTGAGACTTATGTAATTGGGTTTTTTAATATTATGAAACTTAAATAGTAAATGTCTTTATTACCTTGTGTTCTCTTATTCAATTTCGTTGCACTCCCGTGTTTCCGCCGTTGGCGGGGGTGTGACAGTATGAAGCAATTCCGACGACACCTATACCGACGTCAATTAGTCATTATAGGTCAAAAAAACCTATCCCGGCGACTTGTCGTCGGTATAGGGCTATGTTTTTTCGTCCCTATAGAGTGTTACTGTTGTAGTGCTAGTTAAGAATTAATAGTTATTAGATAGTTATTAATATTAGTTAAATCTTTTTAAAATGACCATAACACCCTTGGTAATTAAAAAAACAAAATAAAAACATTAAAGTCTCCCCCCTCTCTCTCTACCCCACCACTCTACTTTCTCCCTCTAGCTATCACCGTCGGCCTCAATCGTTGGCCATACAACCATCGCTGGCCAGACACAACACCATCGTTGGCCATACAACCATCGTCGACTTGACACATATTGTAGTCTCTCCCTCCCTCTCTACCCCACCACTCTACATAGCTATCACCGTCAGCCTCCATCATTCGCCATACAATCATCGCCAGCCAGACACAACGCCATCGTTGGCCATACAACCATCGTCGGTCATAAAACCACCGTCGACTTGACACTTACTGTAGTCTCTCCCTCCCTCTCTACCCCACCACTCTACTTTCTCCCTCTAGATACCGTCGGCCTCCATCATTGGCCATATAATCATCGCCAGCCAGACACAACACCATTGTTGGCCATACAACCACCGTCGGCTTGACGCTTACTGTAGTCTCTCACACACACACACATACACAGGGTTAAAGATTTTGCCTAAAATCAAGAGCAGAATCAAAAAGGAGCGGCAAAATGAAACCACAACCACCGGTTGTTGAAGTTGTTGAAGCAAGAGGTAATGAAGGTAGCTCAAAGATGCTTGGCTCGTGAGGAGTTACCCGACTACTGAAGATTTGTCATCTCGTGTGTTATGTTAAGACGATTTTTGAATTTTTTTTGGACAAGTTGTATTTTAATTGAATGTTTCCGCTGCGTAATTCAAAGTTTTAAGCTTTTGAACTATGTGTGAATGAGTAAATCGAACAAGTTAAACTTTCCGGGATCGAGGCCTTACATATAACCATTAGATGCACCTAAAATTTTTGGTTTTGTACTAAAACAAAAAGTCATGAACCTCTTAATTAAATTTGTTGATTGGTTATGACACAATTAAAGAGTACTTGAATAAGATGAAGACAAAAGTGTACTTGAACAAGAGTTGATATGGTACTTTAAATCAACCTCATTTGGCAAGTTTGAAAAAAAAAAATATGATGTGACGCTGATGTGAATTGAGAAGACGTTTGAGGAGTATGGGAGATTTCCTTCCATCATGTTAATCTACGGTTCGAGTTGGATTGTATATACTTAGGGTCTGTTTGGTATGGGGTAATGGAACGAACAACGGAATGGAATTAACAAGAAAATGGAATTGACAAAGGAATGAAATGGATCATACCATTCCATTGTCTTGTTTGGTTACCATGAGCGAATGGAATAAATCATTACTTTATTTAGTTTGGTAAGCTAGAAAAGACGAATGAATAAAATCGATGGGTAGTGGTGACGGTGGGAGGTGGCGGTGGGTGGTTGTGGATGGTGGTGACGGTGGGAGGAGGCGGTGGGTGGTGGTAAGGGTGGCGGTGGGTGGTGGTGAGTGTGACAGTGGTGGGAGGTGGTGGTGGCGGTGGCGGCGGCGGCGATGGTGGTGGGTGGTGGATGAGGTAGTGGTGGGTGGTTGGTGGTAGGAGGGTGTGGTGGTGACTAAGGGTCTGTTCGGTATGGGGTAATGAAATGAACGAGGTAATGGAATGAACGAGGTAATGGAATGGATAAAGGAATGAAATGGACTATTCCATTCCAATGTCTTGTTTGGTTACCATGCGGGAACGAGATAAATCATTACTTTATGTTGTTTGGAAGGCTAGAAAAGACGAAGTAATAAAATCGGTGGTGAGTGGTGGTGGATGACGGTGGTTGATGGTGGGTGGTTGTGGGTGGGGGTGGTGGTGGCGGTGGCGATGGTAGGAGGTGGCGGTGGCGATGGTAGGAGGTGGTGGTGGGTGGGTGGTGGCGGCGGCGGTGGGAGGTGGGGGTTGGTGGTGGCGGTGGGTGGTAGAGGCGGCGGCGGTGGTGGTGGGTGGTGGAGGCGATGGTGGGAGGTGGTGGTGGCTGGTGGTTGTGGTGGTGGTGGAGGCGATGGTGGGAGGTGGTGGTGGTAGGAGGGTGTGGTGGTGATGAAGGATGAAAGAGGGGATGAAATGAAAAAAAACAAGGGGGTGGATGAAATTAATTTGAGTGATTTAGAGGGAATGACATTCCTTATGAAATGAGTGATTCCTTTCAGAATGGGTGATTCCTTTCCATCGTCCAACCAAACACCATTTTTTTTCATTCCCTCGTAATCGTCCATTTCTTTTCACCTCTCATTCCTTCGTACCAAATGCTACCTAAGGGTGAAAGAGGGGATGAAATGAAAAAAAAACAAGGGGTGCGGATGAAGTGAATTTGATGGATTTAGAAGGAATGACATTCCTTGTGGAATGGATGATTTCATTCAATCGTCTAACCAAACATGATTTTTTCATTCCTTCGTAATCATCAATT
Organism: Smallanthus sonchifolius; assembly: GCA_023525975.1. Lineage (NCBI taxonomy): Eukaryota > Viridiplantae > Streptophyta > Magnoliopsida > Asterales > Asteraceae > Smallanthus > Smallanthus sonchifolius. Next base: position 51,410,876 of record CM042045.1, read on the forward strand.
TTATTCCATCTCTTATTCCTACATACCAAAAGCTACCTTATTGTTATTTTTTAATCACAACCGTGGGACTACCAACCCACAGTTTAATTAACATTAAAAATATGTGTGTGTCATGCTTTTTACGAAGTCGCTCTAATGATCCAAGAGATCTTACGTAATTCATGGTTCGAAAGTCAATAGTTGTACTTTAGGTCATCAACCACCCACATCACCGTACAGGCAAACATTTCCAGTTGTCTTAACATAGCCTTTCATATTAAAGTAATAATAAAGAAAGAAAAATAATTATTGTTGGTATTCGATCAAAATCAAAGGTCAACTATAATATAATAACTACAACTCTACAAGTACGGAATACTCTGTACTACCCATATCTTTCACACCATTTCACGTCAACGCTATATTATTTCATAGCTTTTCCACACCGCTCCACATTTGAGTGAAACTATTGAGCGGGAGGCGGTGGAGAAACAATAAAAAAATGTGATGAGAAGAAAGAACTATGTATCCAAAACGGATTGGTGTTTGATTGGTTGGGATTGTTCGGTTGATTGGCATGGTTCGGGTCCATATTTTTGCTAAAAAATATGATGAGAAGAGAGAATTATAGTTTGGTTGTGTAAGTTTTTATAAAAATAATAGTTATTTATATAGATGAAAATCAAATTAAAAAAATATAAAAGTTACTGTTGAATGGGTCCCACCCCACCCAACGGCTCTCTCCTCCAACTGCATCTTCATCCATGAGCGTGGATATCTCCACGGATCCATTACCATGCCGTGGTCCAAGCTAGGTGTGAGTGATGTTCCACGCCAATCACCTCAGCCACGAAGGTGTTTTCACGGATACTCCCTTTAGCCTAACGACCATACGTCTCCGTGGGCATTACAAACCTTATTTATTTTTCTTAGGTACTGTAGCTAACGTCCAATTTTGACTATACCTGTGGTCGGTTCATCAGCTTATTATTTATCATTTAATAAAACAAAAACTAATGAGGTTTGGTTCGTTACAACCAATATTTATTGTAATTGGGTTAATTATTAATTTAAAAGAAAATATCTTGTATTAGGTCTAAATTTTTGTTACGTAATGTTTTTTTAACTTTGAGTAAACTCCGGTTTTAGTCTCTGTGGTTTACATCAATTCATTATTTTAGTCCAATAGTTTAAAAATCCCCATTTACATCCAATAGTTTCATCATTTGTCTCCGTTTTAACCAATCTACTAACCTCCATCCATTTATTTTGTTAAGTTAATATGAAAAGACGAAAATACCCTTAAACTAATTATGTAATATATAAACATATTTAATTGTTGAAGGGTCATTTATGTAAATATTTCATTTTTTTATACTAGCCATCACCCTCTGCCTTCTCCCTTTCATCGCCATCACCGGTCCGATCCCACCTCCGGCCAGTCCACCACCACCGCACAAGTGAAATCGTCGGCCACGAAAAATCATGTTGGTGACAGTTTCGCATAAGGTTAAGTGAAGTCGTCGACCACGAGTAATCGTTCACCTAGTTTCTCTCCATCACCAAGGGCGAAGCTATGAAGGGGCCAGGGAGGGCCCCGGCCCCTGCCGTTTTTTTCGTTAGTAGTGTTAATTTTTCCGTTTTCGTCCGAAATTTTTTTTACGTATAGAGCCGGCCCCTGCTTATTTTTTTCGGCCCCGGCTTCTTAGATTTTCAAGCTCCGCCACTGTCCATCACTGTCTCCAAGTAATCGTTCACCGCATATGATGTTTCAATCGATTTTCTGGATTTGGGGATCTTGAAATTAGGTTTATGGATTTGGGGAATTTCTGGATTTTGGGATCTTGAAAATTGACGGAACTTGGGGAAGGAGATCCGATTGGGCGTTGAGCACAAGGCGGTGGCGGCTCTGGCCTTCGACGAGGATGTGTCAATAGCTGGTGTGAAGCTCCGTGGTTTGATAAGGTAACACCTGGTTTCTCGCCACCACAGTCTCCAAGGTTCATACATTCAATCAGTCGTAGTTCTTGAGAAGAATCGGCCATTCGGATGTGTCAATAGTAGGTGTGAAGCTATGTGGTTTGATAAGGTAATCGCAGGCTAATACGATTTATTTTAAAGGTGGCAGTGGCGTTGGTGGGGGGTGGCGGAAGTGGAGGTGAAGATGGAGGTGGAGGTGGAGGTGGAGGTGGTGGTGGTGGCGGTGGTGGAGGTGGAGGTGGTTGGAGGAGGTTATTGTTATTTTAGGGTTTTATTGAGATGAAGGATAGTGGTGATGGGTCATAAGGGTATTTTTGTCTTTTCATAAAAACTTAACAGAAAATCAAACGATGTTAGTCATTTGGCTTTAATTAGAATAAAAATGAAACCACAGTGACTAAAAAAAGAGAGATTTAAACTATTGGACTAAAATAGGGAATTGGTGTAAACCACAGGGACTAAAATAGGAGTTTACTCTTTAACTTTTATATGCAATCCTACTTTACACAAAATGACATTAGTACAAAACTTATTTGATAGGCAGTCCATAAAGTTTTTTTTGGGTGGTTTTAAAAAAACTGCCTGAAAAAAATTAATTAAAAATCAGTTAAAAAAAACGTTGAAAAAGTTATTTGGAGTTGTTTTATAAAAATCACCTCTAAAAATGATGGTATCTTCTATAAACAGCATCTAACGTAGTAGGGGAGGGGGAGGGGGGATATGTAAACATTTTATCCCTTTCCTCTTCCCTCTTCATATGTTGGTTTCTAGTCACGAAGAGCTCGGGTTTGCGTTCAGTTCGATTCCACCATGGCTGTAATGAAGAAAAAGCTCAATCCATGCTCAACATGTTCGACACCATGCATCGTAGACAAGATCTGAAGAGCGACGCCCTGCTCAATACGTTCGTAGCTATGTAAATTCGGTTTAAATTGGACGTGGATCAAGGTACATGTATTTTGGCGCAGCAAAGAAGCTGCTTGGTGCGAAGCAGTAGTTCGTGAAGTCACGGGAGTTGAGAAAACTAACGGCGAGGAGATTTATTCCGTTGAGATTTGAAGTTGAGATTCAAGATCAGATTTAAAGTGTGATGGGCGAAAACACCCAAATATAAACCGAAATTTGAATCTGATTTTTTATATGATTACAAATTATTTGATTGAATTTGGTGAGGATTATCATTCATTCTAGAGTTGGGTTGATGAAGATGGTGACCGTGAAGGCAAGGTATCACCAACGACGGGTGCTAGGAAGCGGTCGGTGAGGAAGTGGGGCAGTGACAATTTTTTTCCTTGAATCTAGATTTTAGAGGCGGTTGTAACCGCCCCTAAAAACAAATGATATAACTGTCCCTAAAAATAATTTTTTTTGCTGGTATATAATATGAAGAACTGGGAATAAACTATAGTTCTGGAGTTAAACTAAAGAGGTTTGGAGAGATTTTAGTGTGCTATAGAGAGATTGAAAATTATTCGATACCTTCAAATTTTTTGGGTTGTGTTACAAATGAAATGAATGCCTCCTAATATAGGCAGAAAAAAGAAGAAAAAATTACAAATTGATGTCTAATTGATGCGCACTACGCAAAAGAAACGGCTAAAACTTAAAGAAGAAAAACGACAAAACTTCAAAAAGTAACGGCTAATACTTAAAGAAGAATAAACGACAAATCTTTACAATAATTGTGTAAAACTTGTCGACCATTATTGATTGTTGCCGTAGATAGCTGTCTTTAGGAAGAACGTCATTGCTTATGTCTTTATTAAAAGTCCCTGTGTGTGCTGTCAATAGACTGTGGAGTATCAGGGTCTTCTTCATTGTTGTACTCTTGTTCTTCTAGGTTTACAATGTGTTTGAGTTCCAAGGAGTTACTTTCTCCAACGAATGGTAGAAGCATACTCCAGTTTAAATGTGCATAAATTTGTAAATAATGTCCTTCACCTAAGAGTTTAAAATTTTCCCAAAGAAAATGATCAGGTAGGACAGGTGTCTCCTGATGTTTTTTAATAAAGCCGCTAAATGCTTGGATCTGATCTATTACTGTCGTGTTTTCTTGTTCAGATGTTTTATCTAACCAGGATATATTAGCAAAACTTGGGTTTGTTGTAACGGCAAGGTTTTTTAAGTGTTCTTGTGTACTGATTCTGTGGCAGACGAAAACTCTTTTACGGGCTGGTCGGTAGGTGTAATCATTGGCGTAGGGAAAGGTTGAAAAGATTTTGCATCCAATGGCCGGGCTTATGGAATGTGATGCTATGTTTCCTCATACCATAATTAACTTTTCTCCAAAACGATCCAGGAGCTGTTCTGTTCTTTTGTTCAGTCTGAATTCCATATAATCAATCATACCATGATGATAAAATTGAATTATATGTTCGTCGGACAATGTTGTAGGAAAGATAATTTGGAGCAGCAGAAGGCCAATCCCATTTCCTTCTTCGTCTACTCTTTCTACTACTCTGACTCCATTGTGAAATGTATTTGTACTTTGTTGTCTTTGGAAAGCAAGATTAATAACCTCCTGTTGTATTTGGTGTAAAATTAACGGAAATTATATACAATTTTTTTGAATTCTTGAAATTTATTTGTAAGAGGTTGTAAGTAGTGTTTCCCAGGTGTATCAAGAATTCTGGTTTTAAAAGAATCAAAATTTATGTTTATACATGTTTCTTCTTTTCTCTCTTTTTTGTCGAGCCTTTGTATTAACTGTTTGTTTTTTGCTTCGAGAATTGCTACCTTTTGTTTGAACAACTCATTTTCGATTTGGGTTTGTATAGACTGTGTATCTTGTCCTTGTTGTATGAGTTGTCTCTGAAGTTTTGCAATAATATTTTCTTGAGCTTTAATTGTTTGCTCAGGATTAGTTTTTGCAATATCAGCAAATGTTTGAACCTCTTCAGGTTAAATGTAAAAACTGTTTATACCAAAATATCCTCTTGTTGTTTTTAAAGCTTTAGAAAAGGTATGAAAACCCTTGTAAATTGGGTTATTGTATAAATTTTTCCACTGTTTCTCACTTGTTAAAGATTCCAATTTTTGTTCCTCAAAAAATTATGTAATGGGTAAATCTGGGCTGTTGTTTTTCAGGAACATTTGAGCTTTGTTCGCAAAAGTAAATGCTCAAAGCGTTTAAAATTTGAACTTTAAACTTGATGCATGTGACATGGTTTGAGTATGCCACAAGTTATCTAGTAAGCATTGTTACTTATCTGTTAAAAGCATCCCAATGTTTGGGCGAAAATTTTTACTAGGATCATTACACCTTTGCAAGGCATAAGTTCTGAATGTTTCAACTGTACTTTGTATGTTCTGTGTTTGTTTCGAATAGGCATCAAACCTTTATGTATGCTGTGTGTATTTTGGCTCTTGCCTGTGTAATGGGCTGTAGAACTGTGAGATACTGTTTAAGCTTGTGATTGAGCTGGGCAATTTTCTGGTGCTGTGTATTTTTTTAGCCCAAATTGCTTGACTCATAAGCTTTTTAGTATGTGTAACTTGTTCTTCTTCTGAGGAATTACTCATTGGAGAAACTATTTTCTTTAGATGTATAAGCTTTGCTTTTCCTGTCCATCTGGAAATAGTAATTTGTTAATATTTTGAGATAACATATCAGCTATCCCATTATTTTTTCCTTTAATATGTTCAAAATTTATAGTGTATCCATGACCTTGAATAATATTTTGTAAATTAACCCATCGGGTTTTATTCATTTTCTTACTTTGGTAATTTTTAATAAATTTTACAATTGCTTTGCAATATGTTTTAACTATAAATTCTTTGTGTAAAAAGATTTTAATTTTTTCTAAAGCATACGTTAAAGCTTGAATTTCAAAATCTATGCTTGTCCAGTTTGTTTTATTTTGAAAATTTCCACCGGAATACACACAAATTTTTTCTTCCATTTTAGGGCTATATTTATTTGGTTTATAGAGAAGGACGGCTCCCCATCCGTCTTTGCACCCATATGTTTCAACAATCATATAATATGTGATTAACGGTGATTCTAGTGGTCCGATAGTCTTTTTTTATTTTTTGAACTAGTTTAATGTCTTCTATATTAAAATACATTTGTCCATTTTTGGTGGTTTTACTATATAGAGGACCTACTAATTTCGAAAGATTTGAGATATACTTTCTAGCGTAGTTTACTAATCCCAAAAAGGCTTGTATTTGTTTTAAATTTTCAAATTTTCATGAGAAATCTAGAATTTTGGTAGAGATATGTGATTGTAATTCTATTTTTCTATTACCTAGTTCTAGACCAAGAAAATATATTTTTCTTTTAAATAATTCCATTTTTCTTTTTGAAACTAGTATACCATGTTTTTTAACTTCTTCGAACACTTGTTATAGAAGTTGCTCGTGTTCCTGTACAGTTTCACTTGTCACAAGGATGTCATCAATATATACTAAACAAAATTCATACTTTATAAATATGTTGTCCATGAATCTTTGAAAAATAGATGGAGCGTTCTTTAGTCTGAAACTAAGAACGTTACATTCATACTGTCCTTCTGATCATGTAAACACTTTCCAAGGTTTAAAACTTTCTTCTAATTTTAGTTGGTTGTATCCTGATTTTAATTCAAATTTCGAAAAAACTTTTTTCTTTTGTATTAAATTTAGTAGACTATATTTGTTTGGTATGTTATATCCATCATCTTCCGTATTGTCGTTTAGGCGTTTATAATTATAAACAATTCTGGCTTTTCCCCTTTTTATTTCGCTGTGATTTCTTATTATAAAAGTTGTTGACCTATGCGGGCTTTCGGACTTTCTTATTAACCCTTGTTTTATCATTTCTAGTATTTGTTGTTTGAATTCTTTTTTATCTAATGGACTATATTCTATGTTGGTTGTTCTTATTGTAATGTCTAGGTTTTTTAGTTTAAATTTACATATGTGTTTGACCCTTGACTTTGTGAAATCTTCTCGTATTAATCCTATTTTTTAAGTGTAAGATTTTAGGATAATTTATACTTTTTGTAATATCCTTACCCTTTTCAAATTCGTGATTTAAAAATTCTAAATTTCATACTATCATTTTCTATTAAAGTTTGTCTTTTGTGGCTTTGTTTTAGAAATTCTAAATTTCCTTGTCCACCACGCTTTTGTATAATCTCTGATGTGTTATTATATCTAGTTATAGGAAACGTATATATGTGTTTACTAAGTGTGATGAAGTTTTTTGTTAAAGTTATGGCTCCATTTAAGCCTAATATGAATTTTAATCCTATAACGAAATCTTTTGATTTTATATGTTGTGGATTTATATTTATTTGTGGCATTTCGTATTTTATGCTATAATTTTTTGAAAAGTCTAAGAATTGTATTCATGCCGGTTCTAAACAATGTGTAATCGAAATTAATCTATTTTCAATTGTTCTGCTTTCTAGGTTATATGGTAATTTTTTTATTGTATTGTGTTGGTGCTAATCCGTGTGATATCAAGCTTTTTGTAGCTCCTGTGTCTACTAAGGCTATTAGTTCTATGAATTTATTGTGGTCTAACCATAACCTACATTGTATATTAATCAATTTCATGGATCCTTGTGTTTGTACATAAACATGTTCATTTTGTTCGTTTTCCGTAGACATTTGACTGATTTCTTGCTATACTTCTTTTTTAACATAGTTTTCTAATTCTTTGATTTTGTTGTCTATGTTTTCTATTTTAAGGTTGTGTAATTCTACTGCTAATTCTAATTTAGCTAACTTTTCTATGTTAACACTTGTGACACTTGTGCCTTCTCCGGTTAGACTATTTGTTTTTATATCTTTATCATATAGTTTTTTAAGGCATATAGAACATATTTCATTGAAGCATTTGTTACACTGTGATTATTTTTCTATACTTGGATAATATACACAATTATAGCATTTTATGTTATTGTTACCTTTCTGGCTTATCCATTGATGTATACATTCTTATGTGTTCATAAATGCATATGAGATTTTTGCTATAGGTTGGTCATCTTCGTTGTAGATGCTATAGATGGATTCATTATCTGAATCATCTGTTTTTATTATTTCTATTTCATAGTCATTTAACTGTTCTACTAGATTAGATCTTTCTATGTTTTTATTTTTATTTAGTAATTTATTAGCTAAATGTGTTTCATCTTCACAAATAAAACATTTACATTTTCTAGTTTGTGGTTTTCTAACATATTTGTTTTTATAATGCGGTTTATAATTTTTATTATATGTAGTACTTTTTCTAAGCTTTTTCCTTTTATCATAAAAACCATAAGATTGAGGTGTATAGATTGTTGTTTTACAAAATGCATAAGCATTTCTTTTTAGTTGTTCTTGTAAAGTTACTTCTTTATATTTTTCTTCTAATATCCCAAATGTATAAGTTATTCTAGGTCATATTCCTAGATTAGTTTGTTCACCATATATTGATTTCCATGATTCGTGTATACTTTTTCTAAGTCTCCTAGTAATTTTATGAAATACTTATCACATAAATTATCATTCATTGCCTTCCTTATTTGTGATAATAATCTTGTAAAATCTAATGTAAATTCGTGTATATATTTCATATCAGCTATACTTAGTTGTTCTAAATTTCTAATTGATGTATCTTGTATCAGGCTATTGTTTTTTGTTGGATCTAATCCTAAAATGAGAGTCCTAATTTGATGTGAAATTATAAGTATTGTCTCCTAGGGCTTTTAATATATTTACATGTCTGGATCTTGTGCTTTTTTGCTTTGTCAAATTCCTAAGGCAATTGGGCCTAATGTGGTTTCTAAGTAGGCAAACATATCCGTACTATTTTTTTTATTTGTTTCCCACATGCGAACTGTAATTTGTTCCCATGTTAAGATTTCATCTATCCAAAGTTGTGGCTTTTGTTGTTCTAATAATAGCATACTTCCACTGTATATATGTCCTATAGGTAGTCTACTACCCTTTTCTTTATAATTTGATTCTTGTTAATAATCTATGGTTGGTGAAGTCCATAGTTCTCTTCCTGATGTTTCATGTGAAGTTTCTCCTGTTGCATCCCATCTTATTCTTTTTAATGGATTATTCATGTCTTGGTCCATGAACGATTGTTCTTGTTTAAAGAAATCTGACATCATTATTTTTCCTTGTAAAATATTTTTAACTAATGGTAAGCTATAATATTCTTGTAACTTTTGATAACTTTCTTAGTATGTCATTCCTAATTCTGTTATACAATCTATGATCATATCATCTACTTCTTCTTGTATATTTAATTCTGTGAATTTTCTATTTATTATTTGGTCTATGGTTTTATTTGTTTCTTCTATTTTAAAAATTGTTGAGTCATCTTCTTCTAGATAATCTATTAAGCTATAGTCTGTATCTTCTTGTTCGAATTTATAAAACTCTGTATTTATTTCATTATCTTCTGTTTCTGTGTCATAAATTGGATCATTTTCACTATTTGTTTTTATGTTCATAAAATTATTTTCTGTAGTGGTTTCTTCGTTACCTTCTTCGTTTATATTGTTTTTATGTTCAAAATCTGTAAATCTTATGTTTTGTAATCTATCTGCTCCTTCATAGATAAGACTTCTTTTTAGTACTAAGATTGCGTTTTCTTGTAAATCATTTATATCTCATTCTAATCCTGCTAATTCTTCGGGATTTATTGTTACTGGATCTATTATTTGTATAGATTTGATGCTATTGTTTGTACAATTCCTTCTATATTTACTTTATATTTCATTCCTGATCTATTGCTAGCTTTTCCTAGTATTCCTATACTTATAACTATATTGTTTCCTTCATAATTTTCATAGCCTTTGGTTTGTAAGACTATCTTAATATTTTGTAGATCTTTAATATCTTTTAAGATTCCTAGTGTGCAGTAAAATAAAGTTGTATTTTGACTAAGGTCAACTTCTATTCCTGAAATTATAGCCTTTTTTAGCTCTTTTTTCTAACACTTATCTAGTATTAGAGCTAATAATTTTGTTCCTAAGTTTTTTTCTTCCTAAAGCCTTTATTCCTATAACTATTAATCCTGTGTGTACAAAATCTAATGTTACTGTTCTGTCTAACACTTTTAGACTTTCTATTCTACTGCTTCGTATTAATGTTGTATTAATGTTTAAAATTCTTGTTTGGTATAATACTCTTGGATTTAGAATATCTAGTTGATGTTGATTGTATAAATTTATATTTCTATCTAGATCTATTTCTTCTTCTAATTGTATTGTATGTGTTGTACTATTAGATCTAGAACCTCTTCTGATTATTCTGTTTAAAAAAGTATCGGATGTTATAGTGTCTTGTATGTTACTTGTAGAATTTCTAGCTTCTTGCAATATTCTTCCCCTTCCTAAGAAACTTTTATTTTGATTATTCATTTTTGTGGTTGCCAATGTTTATAAAGTTTAGGTTGTCGATTAATTTTTATTTCTTCTAAGCTTAGTTTATTTATGGCTTTGGTAAGTCTGTCTATATCGTTATTTATCTCTTGTTTTTCTAAATTACTTTTTCTATTTTCTTTTAATTCTTTTAGGATTTGGATGTTTTGATCTTTAATATAGTTTAGATTTTCTATATATTTCTTATACTCTTCTACTTTACTGTTTACTTTTGTTTGTATTTTATCAAGCAACTATTTATTAATATTGGACTCTTTTTTGTAAATTTATTCCTAGATTGATTACTAAATCTGTTAAGGCGTTTAGATGTATATTATCTGTATGTAAACTATGATCGTAATCTTTTTTGATCCTACAAATTAGATTATAATTATTTGTGTTGACTGTTTTAGTTATTTTTTAAAGAATTCTAGATTTAAGAAATCGAGTTTTCTGGTTATTGAATTTGAGTTTGGAGAATCTATAGTTAAAGAAATCCGCCTCTTTAGCTTAACTCTTCGAACATATTAGTTTTTTCCTTTTAATATTTTCTCATATCCCATATTAAAACATAAAATTCTGAACAAAGTCCAGAAACGTTATTCCATCTTGTTATCAAAGCAACAACAATCCCATAATCTTCACCTAAGCAGGTTTCCAATAAAGTAGGACTTAAGCATAACACGATGCCTTACAATGGACCTGTCTTAGTATTTTAGATTTAAAGAAAGCCTTGCTTTGATACCAATATATATATCTATATATATATATATATATAGCATTAAAAAAAACCACAAATTTACACGAAAACCAAGAAAACTAGTTTCCACCAATCACATTTTTTTAATAAATTCTTTAACTTTATTGTTGAAGGGGTATTTTAGTAACACTTCACCCCCATTATTTTAGGTAACTACATCATTTTAATATTAACTCCCTTGATCTTATGTAATCTTTAATTTTTTTTTCAAACAATCAATTTTGCGTTTGTTAGTCATGGAGAGAAGATGGAAGAAACGTTGGAAGAAATCCAAAGAACTCATCAAGAAAAGGTTTGCGAAATTTTTCTAGGGACTCCAAGATGACAATAATATTTCTTATATATACTTTTTAATCATTTTCCAAATGAGCAAGAAACAAGTTATGTCCTTAGTCGCACGAATTTCTATAGAAGCATATAAATGGTTTTCTAATTTTATTATATACACAGAAAAAACATTTATGGAATTAATCTTAAAAAATATATTTAGATACTTGAATGCTTTTTTTTTTTTAAAGAAGGTTATGCGTTTCGTTGAAGTTTTCTTCTTGATCGGTTAGCATCTTTTAAATTTTGCTCTATTGATTTTTTTAAGTCAAAAACTTACAATCAGACACCTTTTACATTGTAAGTGTTGGAGAATGTAGATAAAGATTCTATTAGTTACACATATACGTGAGTTTTTTTTCTCTTTTGATTCGTATACGTAACTCACATGAGCTACGTATAAGTAACTCACGCATACGTAAATCGCACGACCTATAGGTAAATCGTAATTTCGTAACAGCTACGAATTTTTGATTCCATTCTTCTTTCCCATGTTTTTTGTTTCGGTTGACCCATGTTTACATATATGTAAACCTGAGTTTTGTTTCCGTTTTAATTCGTATACGTAACTCGCTTGAGCTACGTATATCTAACTCGCGTGAGCTACGTATATATAACTCAATTCTTATTCATCGTTATTTTTTTTTTGAGTTATCTTCTCTTTTCAATCCAGAAATATACTCACCAAAAATGTAAATTAGTTACATAATTTTGAAATCTATAGAAATAAGAGTAAGATGTGAAATAAATAGAATTAAAAATAAAGTTGGAGAGAGAGTATGAAAATTTTTAGAAAATTTTTTAAATTATACGTTTTAACCTACCTAATTTGCCCTTTGTCTCATTAAGTAACCTCCTCTAGTTTCCATTTATTTACTTAAACGCCATTGTCTATATCAACCATTGATTAATTAGATCTACGGTTTAGGTTAGTTTTCTTGGGTTTTTTTTCATAAATCATGGTTTTCTCTTGAATATATATATATATATATATCATATATATATATGATATATATATATATATATAGGGGAGGAATCAAGAGAAAATCATAAATTTAGGCGAAAACCGAGAAAACCATTAAAATAATGTGTAATACAATGGATTACGTATACGTAACCGTAATTTTTTTTGTTTTATGTTTACGTATACGTAACATTATGGGTTACGTATTCGTAAGCCAATATTTAAATTATTTTTTGGTAAAAATGTGTAATATTACATTGATACTCTTATAAAAAAATAAAATAAAAAAGTAAATATTATTATATTGTAATTTAAAGTTGATTTTTTAGTGGTTTTCTCGGTTTTCGCCTAACTAAGTGGTTTTCTCTGGAACCATCTCCTATATATATATATATATATATATATATATATATATATAGGATTATGTTCAGGTAAAAATAATTATAATTCTAAGAAGGGTGAGAAAGATTTAGGGCTATTAGATCAAATTATAGAAAAAATTTAATGGTTGAGATTAAATTGTAGAAGAAAAAGTTGTTGGAAGGGTATTTTAGTCTTGGCCACTTTTGTTGACTTTTTATAAAGTTTACCCGCTCATTTTTAAACGTTCATAACTTTTACACACGACATTATTTTTCAAAAAAATTACATCATAAAAACGAGAGTTTTTTATCTTTAAAACGAGTATAGTGTCGTTATAAACAAAAACAAATTTTTTTTTACATTTTCCAGCTCATTATGTAATTAGTCAGGTAATTGTGTAATACAAGTTTATTATGTACTACAAGTTCATTGTGTACTACAAGTTCATTGTGTCATATGTATTTATCATTGTCTTTTACGTTTTTCAGCTAATTATGTAATTAGTCAGGTCATTGTGTAATACAAGTTCATTGTGTAATACCACGTCTGGTCATTGTGTAATTAGTCAGGTCATTGTGTAATACAAGTTCTTGTGTAATTAGCCAGATCATTGTGTAATACCACGTCTGGTCATTGTGTAATTAGTCGGGTCATTGTGTAATACAAGTTCATTGTGTAATTAGTCAGGTCATTGTGTAATACAAGTTCATAGTGTAATACCACGTCTGGTCATTGTGTAATATCTGGTCATTGTGTAATTAGTCAGGTCATTGTGTAATACAAGTTCATTGTTGAATTAGTCGGGTCATTATGTAATACAAGTTCATTGTGTAATTAGTCAGGTCATTGTGTAACTAGTCAGGTCATTGTGTAATACCATGTCTGGTCATTGTTGTAACGAACCAAAATTCGAGTTTCGTTTTAAGTAAATAAATATTTCTAATTAATATTATGGTGGAAATAATATTTTAGAAATAAGTTGAAACAAGTGGGTTTGAAGTTAGTGTTGGGGTTATATTAGTTTTTAACTAATTTTGGAATGAAAATGGGTGAAATGGAAGTTGAGGGGCTGAAGGTGTAAATATGGCAAATCTACCATATTTGACTTATTGAAGTCAAAATTCACCATTTGTTGGTGAAAGGGGTCGATACTTGAGCAAGAGAAAAAGGGAGAAAAGTGAAATTGAAGCTAAATCTGCAATTTAAGCTTGATTTGTGAAGGTTTTGGCTCATACATCATCTTCCTAACATCAAGTAAGTGATAATCTTCCATTTGATTTCACCATTGATGTGTTAGTAGGTGGGTTTTGTAGAAATCCGAAAATTTATGATGCATGGGGTTAATTAGTGTTAGATTATTGATAATCTAGCTAAACTATAGGTAAAGAATGGTGATTAACATCTTAGAACCCTTTGATTTTGATTATGAGAAATTAGGGTTCATACGTAAAGAATTGGGGGTTTTTAAGTTATAAAGGTAGGATGATGAATTAATGATGATTAAGTGGTTATATGATGTTAAACACTTGAAAGAACACTAAATTAATCTAATGTTAAAGATTAAATGCAAAGTTAATGTTAAGGAATGGTAATGAAACTCAAGTAGGTGAGTTTGGGATGGAAAGAGGGTGTTTGGATATGAGAATAACCCAAACGGGTCAGTTTGGGTTGGAAATAGAAGATTGGGTTGTGAACCCAATTAGAATGTGATTTTGATGTATGATAGATTACTAAACTAGGTGTATGTGTTTAAGTAATCAAATTGAAAATCATGAAAGGGAGCAGGATCTTCAAACCCGAAAGGTAATTGCTCTTGCACTTACTTAGTATTGATGATAAAGGGTAGTACATGTGTTATGTTTGCATACCATGTTGTTGTTATGAACGTGTATGAATATGTATAAATTGTATGTGTAAGTGAATGAATGTAGTTATAGTGGTAATACTAAAATGGAAATGTGGATATGAGGTTATGGTCTAAGTACCATAATGGAAATGTGGATACGAAGTTATGGTTTAAATACCATAATGGAAACGAGTGATGAAGTTATGATCTAGAATCATAATGGAAATGGGTGATGAAGTTATGGTCTAAGTGCCATAATGGAAATGGAAATGAGTTAATTATGATGACTAATAGAAAAGAATGAAACTTGCAAGGTGTTATGAAAGTGATATGTAGCCTAATGAAAAATTGGATGGAAACGGGTCAAATGGGTGAATGGGTGAAAACAAGTAGATTTTACTTGTTTGTTATGTTTTATCTTCATTTACTAATGGTTATATATGTGGTGTTATGTAGGAAAAGCTCTGATGTAGTCACAGTCAAGTCCATGGCGTTTGGCGGGTTCTCGTATGCATATTTGATGTTTTTGGGGGTAAATAGAAATCCTTTAAAAAGGATGTAAATGAAACATGAAATTGTGTTTTGGTGTATGTATATGGTGTGTTGAATGTTTGAACCAAAAACCCAAGTGCTGGGGAAAATTTTGTGTCAAGTTGAAATGTTAAAGGATGAAAATTTGGCTAAGTGTTGAATCCGGAAGAAAAACCAAACTTTCTGTTTACCGTAGTTTCTCGCGGTACACGAAGATCGGGTGGGGGTTCGTCACGCCACTCAAAGAACAAGTTTCTCGGTCAGGCACTTCTGGGGTCCCTTCGCGGCACGCGAAGTTTGATGTCTGGTACGCGAAGGACATGTATAAAAAAAAATTCTTGGGACGAAAAGCTTCCGCGTGTTAAATGTTAAAATAACCGGTGTTTGAATTATGGGTGTTACAACATGATATCAGAGCAATGGTTTGAGGGATTTGGTGTGGGTGGCACCAAACTCAAACCGGATGCTTTTGATATGGGGGGAATGATACGAGAATCCAAGAAGGACTTGACCAAGACTCGGAGTTTTCGGAAATGAAAGGTTAGTAATGTTATGATAAGGTGGTTATATATATATGGTGCATATGTATATGTATGATTGAATGACAAGATGTTAAGTGTGCCGAAACTTGATTTTGTGATTTGTTATATAAATATGCTAATTACAATTGAACATAATGTATTATTAAACATGTCTGGTGAATATGATTAATAAGACGAGATGTGCAAGGGTCTTTATGATAACCATATAACAATGAACCTTTGTAAGGATTAGGTGTAACATCCCGAGTTTTAGAGCACGAGAGAATTCACGAGGAATTAAAACTTAAATAAAGAGAAAGGAAGCGGGCTTGGGCCGGGGTGTATGGGCCGAAAGGGGCAAGGGTCGGGCCCTTATAAGCCTCAAGATCAGCCAAAAGCTCTCATTTCCATCCTCATTTCCGGATTTTAGAGAGAGAGAGTGAGAGAGATTCTAGAGAGAGAAAGTCCCGGTTTTCGGATTAGAGCTTCAAGGATCGTTAGCAAGAGTCTCGTGAGTGTTTAGCAACAAAAAGGAAGTGATTACAGGTAACCGATTCTCCTAGATCTGAGTTTTAGTTCGTTTTTGGGTTTTTCGGGTTTTGGGTAAAAAGGTTAGGTTTAATCAGATGAAACGGAAAGATAAGCATAGATTTGAGTTCCTTAATGGAAAACGAGCGTTTTGAATGCAAACAGGTTCGGGATCTTGAAGTGATCAGACCCGAATGCGAAAGTTAGGGTTTTTCGCAAAGAACAGGTCGTGCGCACTTGCTAAGTGCGCACAGAGCAGGTCCTGCGCACTTGCTAAGTGCGCAGGAAGAGGGACATGCGCACTTGTTAAGTGCGCAGGAAGGAAAGCCTGCGCACTTGCTAAGTGCGTAGGAGGCAGAGTCTGCGCACTTGCTAAGTGCGCAGGCATCAGGTCTGATTAAGTGAAGTCAGTATGTTAGAGTAGTTAAACCGTTTAGCGTCGAGTTAAGTCTGATAAGTGTCAAATTGTTATGATTGTTTAGATTGTGTGAGATCCGGTAGATCGTTGCAGCTTAGATACCAGGTGAGTTCTAATCCCCTTTTTGCCTTCTTTAGGGGTGGTATGCATACTTAGTGTAAAGTGTTTATTATATTTTATATATTGTAAACTGAAGAGAAAAGCTATGTTTTAGTGAAGGGTTTAAAAGAGGCAAAAGTATGTTTTCAGTAAAGTAAGATATATCATTTGGCAAGCGTTTACTATATTTTCATATACATAAACAAAGGCATGATATATGTGCTAGTATGTTTTCAGTAAAGTAAGATATATCATTTGGCAAGCGTTTACTATATTTTCATATACATAAACAAAGGCATGATATATATGATAAGCTATGTTTCAGTAAAGTAAGATATATCATTGGGCAAGCGTTTACTATATTTTCATATACATAAACAAAGGCATGATATATATGATAAGCTATGTTTCAGTAAAGTAAGATATATCATTGGGCAAGCGTTTACTATATTTTCATATACATAAACAAAGGCATGATATATATGATAAGCTATGTTTCAGAAAGTTTTATAAACAGTAAAGTGAACAGCTTTCCTTCGGGAATGAGTACCAGTTTGTAAAGGTCCTTGGGACAGATGTTACTTGTACAAGATGTCAGATATGGGTTCCACCCATTAGTAAGAACCTTAGGGTTCGTTAACAGTTGTACAACTGGGATGAGTGACGGCGGTTGCTCGGGAGGTCCACGCAACCTCCCCTTAGCGGTATTGTCGGTTCATGGATGTAAGCCATGGGGGCATTGACCAGGGTATTGTCGGTTCATGGATGTAAGCCATGGGGGCTTTGACCAGGTATTCGTCGGTTCATGGTCGTTGACCATGGGGGCGGTACAGTAGTAACAAAGAATTGACGGATAAGCGGTATTGTCGGTTCATGATCGTTGATCATGGGGGCATTGACCAGGTACTTGTCGGTTCATGGATGTAAGCCATGAGGGCAGTACAGTAAAGAGGAATTGACGTTTTATTATACGTTTTAAACTGTTTGAAAAGTAAAGTGTCAAGTTTAGCCTTAATGGCAGTATATGTGTTTTAGTAAATCTTTTGTAAAATTGATTTAAAGTAAACGTTAGAACTCACTCAGCGTTGCTGATTTTTAGTATGCATATCAGTTAAGTGTAGGTGGCAGTAGATGGAAGTGGATGCTTGGCTTGGCGAGAAGAGTTACCCGAAGACCAGCAGTTGGCATCCTGTTTATGTTTTCTTTTGATTATGTTGATTAAGACAAGTTTCAGTTGTATTTGACAAGTTATGTTTAGACATGTTATGTTTTCCGCTGCATATGTAGAGATTTAAATCGTTTCCGCTGTGTAATGTATGTCTTATGTTTAAAGTGCTATGTGTTGATGAATAAATCCAATAAGTGAGGCCTCCCGGGATCGGGGCCTCACAAGTTGGTATCAGAGCCATAGTTTGAGAGATTTGGACATCCCCGATGTCCAGACTTAAACTGAGAATGGGACAAGAAGCGGATGCCAGTACGGGTAACTCAAGCCAAAGCATCAGAAGCGTATAGTAAGTAAAGTTTAACTTTTAGAGTGTCAAGATAAGAATAGAGGCTTTAGTGGAATCATGAAAGCGAATAAATGGAAAACGAGAAGTGATGTAATGGTTAATTGCAGATGGCCAGTGTATATTAACATCTTACCTTACTTATTGTGTTCTACATATTCCCTAGCATGGTGAAATTAAATCTTTTGTTCTCTATCTTTCAGTTAGAAATGGCTAGACGTGGAGGAACTAGAGGGGGTGGAGGAGGAAGACGTGGTGGGCGTACAGGCCGCCACGGTGGAGCTAGCACAAACCAAGTGATTGAAGGGAGTGTTCACACTACCCATACTGATACGGTAGTCAGTCAGCACAATGTTGAACATGCGGCAGAAGATGATCAGACATTCGAGTTCGAGCCGGCCGTGCAAGCAGCTATTGGCCGTGAGTTTACCCGACTGTTGAAGGAAACCTTACCGGCCATACTAGACGAAGCCTTGAGGAAGGCCAAGGAGAGCCCTAACACAACTGAAGAGCCTGTGGTGCTTCCAGCAATGGGAGGACCAAATCTAGTAGAAAATGTTGCACCGCCTGCTCGCGGCTGTGACTATAAGGCATTTCGGGGTTGTGATCCACCCGTGCTTACTGGGGAGAAGGAAGCATCAGATACCTTAGATTGGATTAACGGCATGGAGTCGACCATTCGTCTTAGTGAATGTCGACCGGAACAAGCAGTCATGTTCGCTGCAAAGTCATTGAAAGGAGAAGCAGCGCACTGGTGGGAAACTGTGAAACAGGCTAAGGGTGACCAAGCGGTCGGATTGATGAGGTGGAGCGACCTGAAAGCGTTGGTAATTGAAAAGTTTTGTCCTAAAAATGAGGTCCACAAGGTGGAAAGGGAATTCTTGACTCTTCAAGCCGGTCTCATGACTCACCGGCAATATACTTCAAAGTACAACGAGTTGGCACGCCTGGTGCCTCATCTTGTAACGACTGAGGAAAGGAGAATTCACTACTATGTTCAAGGGTTGCCTCCAAAGATACGTACCTTTGTAAAGGCCAACACACCGAGTACCTTTGAGTCGGTGGTTGTTCTGAGCGGAGTTGTCTATGATGACATTGCCTCTGAAGTCATTGCTGAAGCACCCAAGAAACAAGCAGCTAAGCGCACTGCTGAGGAACTCCAGGGTCCTAACGATAGGAGGGCAAGGGTAGAAGCAGAGGGTCTATGCGGTAAATGTGGGAGGAGACATGGAGGTGAATGTAAGGCGGGTCAGGTGGGATGTTTCAGGTGTGGCAAGTTTGGACACCAATCACGAGACTGTCCGGAAAGGCCAAGATGCCACAATTGTGGGGGACAAGGACACGTGAGCAGAGATTGTAGGAAGCGCAAAGAGCCGGAAGCGGGAGGATCCGGAAAGGGTAAGGGTGCAGAGAAAGAACCTTACATCAACAAGGCCACAGCAAGGGCTTACCAGATAACTCAGTAAGGTACGTTGCAACTCCTATTTATTTATCTTTTTACTATGGCGTGATCATGTTACTGAATCCTTAAGTGATTAGTTAGCCCCATCAGCTTAGAAGCCTTAGAACTAGATATATCCCTGAATAGATCCTCACCGGTAGTTAATCACAATGGCTTTCATGACTAAGCTGCCTTGCATAGCTACGGTTTATGCCACCCATTCTGTGATTTGCTATCAGTGTAGCTTATGGCAGGTTTCGAGGACGAAACCTATTGTAAGGAGGGTAGACTTGTAACATCCCGAGTTTTAGAGCACGAGAGAATTCACGAGGAATTAAAACTTAAATAAAGAGAAAGGAAGCGGGCTTGGGCCGGGGTGTATGGGCCGAAAGGGGCAAGGGTCGGGCCCTTATAAGCCTCAAGATCAGCCAAAAGCTCTCATTTTCATCCTCATTTCCGGATTTTAGAGAGAGAGAGTGAGAGAGATTCTAGAGAGAGAAAGTCCTGGTTTTCGGATTAGAGCTTCAAGGATCGTTAGCAAGAGTCTCGTGAGTGTTTAGCAACAAAAAGGAAGTGATTACAGGTAACCGATTCTCCTAGATCTGAGTTTTAGTTCGTTTTTGGGTTTTTCGGGTTTTGGGTAAAAAGGTTAGGTTTAATCAGATGAAACGGAAAGATAAGCATAGATTTGAGTTCCTTAATGGAAAACGAGCGTTTTGAATGCAAACAGGTTCGGGATCTTGAAGTGATCAGACACGAATGCGAAAGTTAGGGTTTTTCGCCAAGAACAGGTCGTGCGCACTTGCTAAGTGCGCACAGAGCAGGTCCTGCGCACTTGCTAAGTGCGCAGGAAGAGGGACCTGCGCACTTGTTAAGTGCGCAGGAAGGAAAGCCTGTGCACTTGCTAAGTGCGCAGGAAGGGAAGAATGCGCACTTGCTAAGTGCGCAGGAGGCAGAGTCTGCGCACTTGCTAAGTGCGCAGGCATCAGGTCTGATTAAGTGAAGTCAGTATGTTAGAGTAGTTAAACCGTTTAGCGTCGAGTTAAGTCTGATAAGTGTCAAATTGTTATGATTGTTTAGATTGTGTGAGATCCGGTAGATCGTTGCAGCTTAGATACCAGGTGAGTTCTAATCCCCTTTTTGCCTTCTTTAGGGGTGGTATGCATACTTAGTGTAAAGTGTTTATTATATTTTATATATTGTAAACTGAAGAGAAAAGCTATGTTTTAGTGAAAGGTTTAAAAGAGGCAAAAGTATGTTTTCAGTAAAGTAAGATATATCATTTGGCAAGCGTTTACTATATTTTCATATACATAAACAAAGGCATGATATATGTGCTAGTATGTTTTCAGTAAAGTAAGATATATCATTTGGCAAGCGTTTACTATATTTTCATATACATAAACAAAGGCATGATATATATGATAAGCTATGTTTCAGTAAAGTAAGATATATCATTGGGCAAGCGTTTACTATATTTTCATATACATAAACAAAGGCATGATATATATGATAAGCTATGTTTCAGAAAGTTTTATAAACAGTAAAGTGAACAGCTTTCCTTCGGGAATGAGTACCAGTTTGTAAAGGTCCTTGGGACAGATGTTACTTGTACAAGATGTCAGATATGGGTTCCACCCATTAGTAAGAACCTTAGGGTTCGTTAACAGTTGTACAACTGGGATGAGTGACGGCGGTTGCTCGGGAGGTCCACGCAACCTCCCCTTAGCGGTATTGTCGGTTCATGGATGTAAGCCATGGGGGCATTGACCAGGGTATTGTCGGTTCATGGATGTAAGCCATGGGGGCATTGACCAGGTATTCGTCGGTTCATGGTCGTTGACCATGGGGGCGGTACAGTAGTAACAAAGAATTGACGGATAAGCGGTATTGTCGGTTCATGATCGTTGATCATGGGGGCATTGACCAGGTACTTGTCGGTTCATGGATGTAAGCCATGAGGGCAGTACAGTAAAGAGGAATTGACGGTTTATTATACGTTTTAAACTGTTTGAAAAGTAAAGTGTCAAGTTTAGCCTTAATGGCAGTATATGTGTTTTAGTGAATCTTTTGTAAAATTGATTTAAAGTAAACGTTAGAACTCACTCAGCGTTGCTGATTTTTAGTATGCATATCAGTTAAGTGTAGGTGGCAGTAGATGGAAGTGGATGCTTGGCTTGGCGAGAAGAGTTACCCGAAGACCAGCAGTTGGCATCCTGTTTATGTTTTCTTTTGATTATGTTGATTAAGACAAGTTTCAGTTGTATTTGACAAGTTATGTTTAGACATGTTATGTTTTCCGCTGCATATGTAGAGATTTAAATCATTTCCGCTGTGTAATGTATGTCTTATGTTTAAAGTGCTATGTGTTGATGAATAAATCCAATAAGTGAGGCCTCCCGGGATCGGGGCCTCACATTAGGTGAAGGTGATTATATATGTATGTATGTATGTATATAGGTAGATATATATACTTAATACATATAAGAGTTAATGTGTGACGGATACCTAAGGTATTGAAAGTGTAAGGGTATTAAGGTGTTTTTGTTCTAATTCTCAGTTAAGAGATGACAGGCGAGGCGAACAACGAACCGATGGATCCAAGAATCCAAGAGATGATTAAGGAGGAAGTGGCCAAGGCTTTTGAGCAAGCCACATCTTTATTAATGGAGGAAATGAGAGGAGCTATTAGCTTACTCTCGAGGAGGTAATGAAAGAAAAGGAGAGGGAACCACAAGGTTGTACTATTAAAGAGTTTATGGTGATCAAGCCCAAAGAGTATAACTGGAAAGTGGACCCGATCCTTAGCCACTGGTAGGTGGTGGATATGGAGTCGAATTTTGAAACGACAAGGTGTAAGCCCGAGGATAAGGTGATGTTCAGTGTGCCTCTGTTGACTGGAAGGGCAAAGGAATGGCTATTGAATCTCCGAAATGAGAGAGGTGAATTGGGTGTGACCTCCATGACTTAGAGGAGTTTAAGACGGCTTTTCTGAAATACCATTGCCCACAAGCCGAAGTTGACAGGATGACTGACGAGTTCCTCCTCATGGGGCGACTGAGTTGATTGATGAATTGGCAGGGGCCTTCTTTGATCGCGCCAAGTTCTGTCTGGACGTGGTGTCGACCGAAAAGGCAAAGATTGATAGATTTTATGCTATGTTGACTGTGGAGTTCAGAGATAGCATATCTCCATCCTCTTTTACCACACTTGTAGATTTGATAAACATGTGTCCAGAAAGGGAGGTGGAGTTGAGGAGGCAAGAAGCTAGCGGTGAAAAGAGAAAGCGGGAAATTCTGGATCAAGTTGTGAAGAAGATAAAAGGCGGGAGCCCTAGCAAAAAGCCGTTTAACAAGTTCTCTTCCCGAGGGTGCAAGATTTGTGGGAAGGAACATTTTGGAAAATGTAGGAAGGGAACATTAAATTGTTATAAATGTGGGAAGCCGGGGCATATGGCTAATCAATGTTCAAGCCAAATTCACTTGTGCTACAATTGTTACAAGCCCGGGTGTGACACCCGACATTTCAGGTCAATATCCGTACACATTATGAACAAGTTTACATTACAATAAACGAGTTTACATTATAATTATTTTTGTGATTTATTTAATTTCACAAACAAAGACTTTAGAGTCTAGCAAAGATCGTACATGGTCTCAATTCATACTTGGGTAATTCTAGGAATTTCCGGTGCAAGTACCAGTACAAACCGACTAAGACGATCAATAGTGGATAAATTAAATATCCAGGCGTATATATATATTACACAAATTTTAAGTTGGTCAATAAATTATTTTTAGAATAAAACTATAATACCGTGGGGAAAATAAACCGAATTAAACTACCCCTTTAAAACTCTAGTTAATAAACAAATACCCAAAAATCCAATTTGCTTGATTATTTTAACCCAAACCCCCAACCCACTTACCCCTTGACTTTTTGGCCGAAAAAGCCAGAGAAACCCCCCCCTTCACTCGTCCCATGCCATAACTGAGAAAAACTCAGATAAAACCCATACCACTTTCAATCACTTTCCTCACAATTCTCATTTTTCTCTCATTTTCATACGGAAAACTTCCCATTTATCTTCAAAATCAAAGCCAAGTTTTAAGACAAAAACCATCAGGATTCAGTGTTTTCAAGTGTTTCTGAAAAGGGTTTAGCAAAAGATTCAAGATCATCTCTGTTTTCGCTCATCATCATCGCCACTGTTTTAAAGGTAAAAACTCGATATTTTCATATTATTTTCTTAAAAGCCGGAGCCAAACATGCAAAATGTTCAAACACAAGTAAGATAACAAGAAAAGTGTGTCAAATTCAAATTTTAAAACAAAATATGCAGGACTGATTCTGTCAAACAGAAGTCCAGTAATCGAAACTAGGAGTTTCGATACCTGTCGCTCAATCGAAACTAGGAGTTTCGATACCTGTTGGTCAATCGAAACTGAGAGTTTCGATACCTTTTACTCAATCGAAACTAGGTTGTTTCGATACCCAGTTTACTCAATCGAAACTAAGAAGTTTCGACACCTGACTACTCCATCAAAACTAAGTAGTTTCGATACACATATGCCCAATCGAAACTAAGAAGTTTCGACACCTGGTCAACAGTCCCATTTGGGCAGTAACTCAAAACTGTTTTTATAACAAAACAAGTGTTGAACAACTAAGGAGATATTCAAACAAAAACGACCAGATTTACAAGGTCGGTGAACAATTTACAATTAAGACGTTGGTCTTAACAACAATTTACCCTTGGTATCTAGGGTACGAATAGTCAAGGTTGACTACAACAAGTTTTATCACAAGTATATACACAAACTCAAGGTGAGTTTCACGGCCCCTTTCTTTTTTCTGTTTTCTAATATTTGGGGGAAGAACATACTTCAACTATTTTATGGGATAACAAGAGAATAAGACACGACTTTATGTTTACATGGGATGAGAACAACACATTGGAGGCCGCTAAAGTCCCCTGGAACAACATAGTAACCATTAACTGTAGCCTAGGGTCCTATGAATAGTACTATGGAGAGTGACGTCTCCCGGTCATGGTTAGTCGCGCTAACCACAATCTGGAGGATTTATGGCCGCATAGAATCTGATAACGCTTAATAGGGGCTCACACATGTCATGGTTTGGTTACGCCTCATGTATGAACATATTATTTGTATTCCTAGCTAGTTTACAAATGGGTCAACAATTCTTATTCTGTTTATCACATACAACTGAAACTATTTACGAACAATGAAATTTTGCAAAGAACTATTTGATTAAACCTGTGAACTCACCAACCTCGTGTTGACGATTTTAAGTATGTTTTTCAGGTAACTGAACGTGATTTCAAGGTTAGCAATGTAGATTATATGCATGCACGATGGATACTACTCAAGGAGGATTTCCCTTGTATAACTCATTGAATTGAGTCATATTTGTGAAATCTTAATGTTTTGTAAACTCATTTTACATTTTGTAATGTAAAACTTTAAACTCATTTATGTATCCATTTATCATGTATGTGTTTGCGGTAATCATATGCTTTGGAAACCAGTGAACGTCGTGCCTCGCGTTTCCGCCTTGGCGGGGTGTGACAGAAATTGGTATCAGAGCCATTGATTATAGCGAACTAGGAATCTAAATTGGAACCTAGTCTATAATTTAAATGACTCACTAAAACGTTTTCATTGCATAAGCATTGTATAACCAGTCATTTTGTCATATGGATATTGTAGTCATAAGCATGTCGTCACATTCACATTCTGATCCCGTCTCTGACACTGAATCAAACGAGGAACGTTCCGCCTCACATCCCAAAAATCGAGTACAAACCCGTAGCTCCACACCACCTAAAGTCGCCTTGGGAAAACCGCCTATCGTCTACCGAAAGAAAAGCGGAGGACCAGTTAAGGTGCAAAGTGCTAAGAAGAAGTTTCGACTTCCACACAAAAGGAATCTAGCAGCCCGTGACCCAGAAGACTTGGAGGCTGGTGAAGAACCACCTAGGCAAAGACCCTGCTACCACCCGACTGTGGGAACTATCCGTTGGATGCCACGTACTCTGGCCTGATGGAGGGAGATGGAGAGCATCCCATCTACCTTTGAGATTGGAGAGTCTTCTAACTCCCCAACACCCCTACCCCACACTGGGGAAGCCATAGAGCTCACAGTGCCTACACTAGTAGCACGCGTTCGTACGCATGAGGAGCGTCTTGATGATCTCCTAGATGACATCCGGGCACAGGGGGATGCAGCCACGTGACTTCGTCAAGGACTCGGATCTCGAGTTCAGACTCTAGATGACCGCACCCGAAACATACAGGATGCCACTAACTATCTGGAGTTGAGAGCCGACATGGACTGGCAGTTCACTGTCACTGTCCGAGACATGGTGGAAGCACTGGAGGAAAGGACTTTGGCTGCAGAATTTGTGGCTAGAGCAAGCTTTATTATGGCAGGACTTGCCATGATGATTGGATTGTACTCTCACTTCTTCTTCTAAACCTAATATGGGCGGGTTGTGCCCATAGTACATTATGTAGTTTAAAACTTTAGTACTGATGAGGTCATGAGAACCCATCACTTTTGTATCCGTTTCTTTTGGGAACAATGTACTATGAATGTTTTAACTATGTATATAATGGTTTATGTTTTGATGTTGTCGTATCCTTATGCCATGTGCTATCATTATTGTCATATAATGTAGTTTCTTTTTAATTGATGTGTTAGAAAGAACGTCATGGCACCAAAGCGTAGCACACCCCGTAACACTACTGGAGACAACAACGAGACAATTTCTCCAAATGTGGAACAAATTATAGCACAGCGAGTAGCTGCTGCCATGCAACAGTATGAGGCGAATCGAAATAGTGGAGGAGGAAACGGCAGTGGTACCGGTGCAGGAGGTGCAGGAGGAAGCGGTACAGCTGGAGGTTCCGGAGGTTCCGGAGGTTCCGGAGGTAATAGAATAAATAAGCCGTAACACATGGTCATGATCCGAATTATTGACGTTATGACTTGTAATTCTACAGATGCTCCAAATAGAAAGTGCTCCTACAAGACCTTTCTATCTTGCAAACCCTGTAACTTCAATGGCACCGACGGTGCAGTTGGACTAATGAGATGGATAGAGAAAATGGAATCGGTGATTGATATCAGTGAATGCACTGCTGACTGCATGGTGAAGTATTCTACATGCTCACTCACTGATAAAGCTTTAACTTGGTGGAATTCACAAGTAAAGACTTTGGGAAGGCAGACAGCATATGAGTTGTCATGGGAAGACCTGAAAGCCATGATGATCGAGGAGTACTGTCCTCGAAATGAGTTGCAAAAGATCGAATCTGAAATGTGGAACTTGCAAATGACAGGAGATGATGTTGCTGGCTACACTGACCGATTCAATGAGTTAGCAATCTTGGTTCCACACATGGTTACCCCAGAATACAAGAAGGTTGAAAGATACTTGTGGGGTCTCGCACCTCAAATCCGAAGTCTGGTGACTTCATCGAACCCTATGGATGCCAAGAGCGCCATAACTTTAGCTTTCAAGCTAAGGGATAATGCTGTACGTGATGGTTTGTTTGAAAAGAAGGAGACCGAAGGAGGGAAATCTGGAGAAAAGAGGAAATGGTTTGGAAAACCAATTAATCAAAACAAGAATCAAATTTACAAGAGACCTGAAACTATGAAAGCCTTTGTCGCCAACACTGTGGAACAAAAAGGATACCTTGGAGCACGACCAAGGTGTGACAATTGTGGATATCATCACAGTGGGAAGTGTACCCAATGTGGAAAATGTAAAAAGTATGGACATCTAGCCCTTGACTGTAGGAGCAATGCGAACCCTAACAAGATAAATCAAGTAGCAGGAAAAGTCAACCCAGGAACAGAAAGGATGAATCAAGGATGCTTTGAGTGTGGAGATCCAAAGCACTTCAGAAAAGACTGTCCAAAGTTGAAGAACCGAAACGACAATCAGGCCCGTGGAAGAGCATTTGTGATGGGGGCTGGTGACGCACGACAAGATCCAAACATTGTCACTGGTACGTTCCCGATAAATAATCACTATGCCTCTATACTTTTCGATACGGGTGCTGATTTGAGTTTTGTGTCAAATGACTTTAAGTCCCTACTCGGTATTAAGCCCAGTAAACTAGACCAAAAGTATACAATTGAATTAGCAAACGGAAAATTAATTAATACCGAAGAAGTCATTCAGGATTGTACCTTATGTTTTAAGAACCACACATTTAGTATAGACTTACTACCTGTTGATTTAGGAAGCTTTGACGTTGTTATTGGCATGGATTGGTTGTCAAAGAATCATGCCGAGATTGTTTGTTTTGAGAAGATTGTCCAAATCCCACTCTCAAACGGAGAAGTTCTTTCGATTCAAGGTGAGAAGAGTGGAGTAACATTAAGGATGATAAACTGCATGAAAACTCGTAAGTATCTACGTAAAGGCTATTACGTATTCCTGGCTCACGTCGTCGAGAAGAAACCCGAGGAACGTCGACTTGAGGATATACCAATCGTTAAGGATTATCCTGAAGTTTTTCCTGAAGACTTACCTGGATTACCACCACCGAGGCAAGTCGAATTCCGAATCGATTTGGTACCAGGATCCGCACCGATTGCGCGATCGCCGTATCGATTAGCACCTTCTGAAATGCAAGAATTATCAAATCAACTCCAAGAGTTGCTTGATAAAGGTTTCATAAGACCGAGTTTCTCACCTTGGGGAGCTCCGGTCCTATTTGTAAAGAAAAAGGATGGAACCTTTAGGATGTGTATTGATTACCGAGAATTAAACAAGCTTACAATCAAAAACCGATACCCACTTCCTCGAATAGATGATTTGTTCGATCAACTACAAGGTTCTAGCTTCTATTCAAAAATTGATCTACGTTCAGGGTATCATCAATTAAGAATCCAAGAAGAAGATGTACCGAAGACAGCATTTAGGACTCGATATGGCCACTACGAATTCCTAGTTATGCCATTTGGTTTGACAAACGCACCAGCTG
Source organism: Smallanthus sonchifolius (assembly GCA_023525975.1). Lineage (NCBI taxonomy): Eukaryota > Viridiplantae > Streptophyta > Magnoliopsida > Asterales > Asteraceae > Smallanthus > Smallanthus sonchifolius. The sequence continues at coordinate 51,439,521 of CM042045.1, forward strand.
TCTTCATGGATCTCATGAACCGCGTGTGCAAGCCATACTTGGATAAATTCGTGATTGTATTCATCGATGACATATTAATATATTCACGAACTAAGGAGGATCATGAACATCACCTGAAAGTAATCTTAGAACTACTCAGAAACGAGAAACTTTACGCTAAATTCTCTAAGTGTGAGTTTTGGATCCAAGAAGTGCATTTTCTTGGACATGTCATCAACAAGGAAGGAATTCACGTTGATCCATCTAAAATTGAAGCGATCAAAAACTGGGAAGCACCAAAGACTCCGACAGAAGTACGTCAATTTTTAGGTTTGGCCGGTTATTACAGACGATTCATCGAGAAATTTTCAAAAATAGCCTTGCCTTTAACCACATTAACCCAGAAAGAAAAGAAGTATGATTGGAGTGACAAGCAGGAGTCAGCTTTCCAATTACTGAAACAGAAGCTGTGTAGTACACCAATCCTATCCCTTCCGGAGGGAATCGAAAATTTTATCGTATACTGCGATGCATCACACCAAGGACTTGGTTGTGTGTTAATGCAAAGAGAAAAAGTCATCGCATATGCCTCACGACAACTAAAAGTGCACGAAAAGAATTATACGATCCACGACTTGGAATTGGGTGCAGTTGTGTTTGCGCTCAAAATTTGGAGACATTACCTTTACGGTACAAGATGTACTATCTTTACTGATCACAAGAGTCTCCAACATATCTTTGATCAAAAGGAACTTAACATGAGACAACGTCGTTGGGTAGAACTACTAAACGATTATGATTGTGATATCAAGTACCATCCCGGGAAAGCCAATGTCGTAGCGGACGCTTTAAGTCGCAAGGAACGAGTTAAAACTCTTCGTGTTCGTGCCTTAGGATTGACAATTCATACGAATCTTAATACTCAAATTCGGATGGCACAACATGAGGCAATCAAAGAAGAAAACATTCAGAATGAAGCTTTACGAGGAATGATAAAGCAATTGGAGCCAAAGTCAGATGACACTTTATACTTCATGAATAGAATTTGGGTGACACGTTTTGGTAACTTACGGGAGTTAGTTATGGACGAAGCCCAGAAGTCTAGGTACTCCATTCACCCAGGTTCAGATAAAATGTATAAGGATCTAAAAGAATTATATTGGTGGCCCAATATGAAAGGAGATATTGCCACATATGTCAGTAAGTGCTTAACATGTTCAAAAGTAAAAGTCGAACATCAGAAACCGTCTGGTTTGTTACAACAACCTGAAATTCCCCAATGGAAATGGGAACAAATTTCTATGGATTTTATCACAAAATTACCCAAGACATCCAGTGGTTATGATACCATATGGGTAATTGTCGATCGATTGACAAAATCAGCTCATTTCCTACCTATCAAAGAGACGGATAAAACCGAGAAACTTGCAAAGCTTTATATCAAGGAAATTGTGGCTAGGCATGGAGTGCCAATTTCTATTATCTCGGATAGAGATAACAGATTCGTGTCTAGAATCTGGAAATCATTACAAGAAGCCATGGGCACACGTCTTGACATGAGCACGGCATATCACCCACAAACAGATGGTCAAAGCGAAAGGACCATTCAAACATTAGAAGATATGCTCCGTGCATGTGTAATGGATTTCGGAGGAAATTGGGATACTCATTTACCATTAGCTGAGTTTTCCTACAATAACAGCTACCATACGAGCATTAAGGCAGCTCCGTTTGAAGCTTTATATGGTCGTAAATGCCGCTCACCGTTATGTTGGGCGGAAGTTGGTGAAAAACATTTGACAGGCCCTGAGATTGTCCAGGAAACCACTGATAAGATTTTCAAAATTAAGAACCGTTTGAAAGCGGCCCGAGATAGACAAAAGAGCTATGCTGACAACAGACGAAAACCATTAGAATTTCAAATTGGTGACCGAGTAATGTTAAAAGTCTCACCATGGAAAGGCGTTGCAAGGTTTGGTAACCGTGGTAAGCTCAACCCTAGATACGTTGGTCCGTTCGAAATACTGGCTAGGGTTGGCCCTGTAGCTTACAAACTCAAGCTACCACAAGAACTAAACAATGTACATGATACGTTTCATGTATCAAATCTCAAGAAGTGTTTATCAGACGAGACACTAATTATACCACCTGACGAAATTCACATTGATGATAAACTTCACTTCATCGAGGAACCGATTGAGATTTCAGATTGGAATGTTCAAAAGCTGAGACGTAGTCGAATCAAACTGGTTAAAGTACGTTGGAACTCAAAGCGTGGTCCTGAGTATACATGGGAACGAGAGGACCAAATGAAAACAAGATACCCATCCTTGTTTAAGGATACACCAGTTCAAGGTGACACAAATTGAATTTCGGGACGAAATTCTGTTAACATGGGGAGAATGTGACACCCGACATTTCAGGTCAATATCCATACACATTATGAACAAGTTTACATTACAATAAACGAGTTTACATTATAATTATTTTTGTGATTTATTTAATTTCACAAACAAAGACTTTAGAGTCTAGCAAAGATCGTACATGGTTTCAATTCATACTTGGGTAATTCTAGGAATTTCCGGTTCAAGTACCGGTACAAACCGACTAAGACGATCAATAGTGGATAAATTAAATATCCAGGCGTATATATATATTACACAAATTTTAAGTTGGTCAATAAATTATTTTTAGAATAAAACTATAATACCGTGGGGAAAATAAACCGAATTAAACTACCCCTTTAAAACTCTAGTTAATAAACAAATACCCAAAAATCCAATTTGCTTGATTATTTTAACCCAAACCCCCAACCCACTTACCCCTTGACTTTTTGGCCGAAAAAGCCAAAGAAACCCCCCCTTCACTCGTCCCATGCCATAACTGAGAAAAACTCAGATAAAACCCATACCACTTTCAATCACTTTCCTCACAATTCTCATTTTTCTCTCATTTTCATACGAAAAACTTCCCATTTATCTTCAAAATCAAAGCCAAGTTTTAAGACAAAAACCATCAGGATTCAGTGTTTTCAAGTGTTTCTGAAAAGGGTTTAGCAAAAGATTCAAGATCATCTCTGTTTTCGCTCATCATCATCGCCACTGTTTTAAAGGTAAAAACTCGATATTTTCATATTATTTTCTTAAAAGCCGGAGCCAAACATGCAAAATGTTCAAACACAAGTAAGATAACAAGAAAAGTGTGTCAAATTCAAATTTTAAAACAAAATATGCAGGACTGATTCTGTCAAACAGAAGTCCAGTAATCGAAACTAGGAGTTTCGATACCTGTCGCTCAATCGAAACTAGGAGTTTCGATACCTGTTGGTCAATCGAAACTGGGAGTTTCGATACCTTTTACTCAATCGAAACTAGGTTGTTTCGATACCCAGTTTACTCAATCGAAACTAAGAAGTTTCGACACCTGACTACTCCATCGAAACTAAGTAGTTTCGATACACATATGCCCAATCGAAACTAAGAAGTTTCGACACCTGGTCAACAGTCCCATTTGGGCAGTAACTCAAAACTGTTTTTATAACAAAACAAGTGTTGAACAACTAAGGAGATATTCAAACAAAAACGACCAGATTTACAAGGTCGGTGAACAATTTACAATTAAGACGTTGGTCTTAACAACAATTTACCCTTGGTATCTAGGGTACGAATAGTCAAGGTTGACTACAACAAGTTTTATCACAAGTATATACACAAACTCAAGGTGAGTTTCACGGCCCCTTTCTTTTTACTGTTTTCTAATATTTGGGGGAAGAACATACTTCAACTATTTTATGGGATAACAAGAGAATAAGACACGACTTTATGTTTACATGGGATGAGAACAACACATTGGAGGCCGCTAAAGTCCCCTGGAACAACATAGTAACCATTAACTGTTGCCTAGGGTCCTATGAATAGTACTATGGAGAGTGACGTCTCCCGGTCATGGTTAGTCGCGCTAACCACAATCTGGAGGATTTATGGCCGCATAGAATCTGATAACGCTTAATAGGGGCTCACACATGTCATGGTTTGGTTACGCCTCATGTATGAACATATTATTTGTATTCCTAGCTAGTTTACAAATGGGTCAACAATTCTTATTCTGTTTATCACATACAACTGAAACTATTTACGAACAATGAAATTTTGCAAAGAACTATTTGATTAAACCTGTGAACTCACCAACCTCGTGTTGACGATTTTAAGTATGTTTTTCAGGTAACTGAACGTGATTTCAAGGTTAGCAATGTAGATTACATGCATGCACGATGGATACTACTCAAGGAGGATTTCCCTTGTATAACTCATTGAATTGAGTCATATTTGTGAAATCTTAATGTTTTGTAAACTCATTTTACATTTTGTAATGTAAAACTTTAAACTCATTTATGTATCCATTTATCATGTATGTGTTTGCGGTAATCATATGCTTTGGAAACCAGTGAACGTCGTGCCTCGCGTTTCCGCCTTGGCGGGGTGTGACACCGGGCACAATAGGGCGGATTGTCCCGAGTTGAAGCAAGGTGGAAGGGAAAGAAGATAGAGATGCCAAAGCCAAAGGGTAGAGCTTTCCACATCTCGGCGGAAGAGGCAAAGACGAACTCGGAAGTGGTGTCAGGTACATTCAAGATTAACTCTTTACATGCACTATTTCTTTTTTATTCGGGGGCTAGTCATTCATTTATGTCCTTGAAATTTGTTAAGCTTTCTTCGTTTCTAAGTAGCAAGTTAGATGAACCCTTAGAAATCAAGGCGGCAAATGATAAGAGTTTCCTAGTATTCGATATTTATAGGAATTGCAAGTTAAGGGCGGGGGGTGAAACGTTCCTTATAGACTTAATTCCTATGACCATGGGGGATTTTGATGTTATAGTGGGGATGGATTGGTTGTCAAAGAACAAAGCGAATATTCTATGTGGACCTAAGGCGATACAATTCGATTCCCCGTCGGGTGAGTCCATTTACATAAAAGGTGAAAAGAAGGGTAAGGTTAAGTTGTGCTCTTATGTGAAGGCAACAAAGTACATGGTGCGTGAGTGGAAGGCATACATGGCTTGTGTTGCAGAGGTGATCGAGAAAGTGAAAGATATTCGTAATGTTCCGGTTGTGAATCAGTTTGAGGATGTGTTTCCAGATGAGTTACCGGGGGTTCCACCGGAAAGGGAAATAGAGTTTGGGATTGACTTGATGCCGGTTGCCAAAGCACCTTATAGATTAGCACCACCAGAGATGAAGGAGCTAATGGAGCAATTGCAAGAGCTACTCGATAAAGGCTTCATACGCTCAAGCGTTTCGCCTTGGGGTGCACCCGTTCTCTTCGTTAAAAAGAAGGACGGAAGCATGAGGATGTGTATGGATTATCGGGAGTTGAATAAGTTGACGATGAAGAACCGGTACCCGTTACCTCGGATTAACGACCTCTTCGATCAATTGCAAGGGGCTTCATGGTTTTCTAAAATTGATTTGAGATCCGGGTACCATCAACTAAAAGTGAAAGAATACGACGTGCCTAAGACATCTTTCCGCACTCGATACGGTCACTATGAGATTACGGTTAGGCCTTTTGGTTTAACCAACGCCCGGTTTTCATGGATCTTATGAACTGGGTGTGTAGACCGTTCCTCAACCGTTCAGTTATCGTGTTTATTGATGATCTTCTCATTTATTCGCGGAGTGAAAGTGATCATGCCTTTCATTTTCGTGAAATTCTTGAAGTGTTGCAAAGGGATAAGCTTTATGCAAAAATTTCTAAGTGCGCATTTTGGTTGCCCGAAATCCAATTCTTGGGTCATGTGATTAATGAGAAAGCAATTACAGTTGACCCGTCCAAGATAGTGGCGGTAAAAGATTGGTCCTCGCCGAAAAAGCCTTCGGAGATTAGAAGTTTCTTGGGGTTGGCGGGCTATTATCGGCGGTTTATTGAGAACTTCTCTCGGATTGCCTTGCCGATGACGAAGTTAACGCGTAAGGAGACTAAGTTTGTTTGGGGTTCCGAGCAAGAATCTCCCTTTCAACTCTTGAAAGAAAAGTTGACTAAGGCGCTGATGTGCGTGAACTATATATATTTTTAATAAAGATTTTCACACAAATATAAGTTTTAAAATTGGTTTTCACCTAAACTAGATTACACACACAAAGGCAAGTGTACCGGTCGAGTGGTAATATAGAATTGATAAGAACCGAGTATCAATCTGTGGACATGATTTCACTACTTGATACTTGTGATTAATTAAGCCTAGTGAGTTAAAATAGATTTTTGTTTTGTTTTTAGAAATTTAACCTGAGTGACAATAATTAGCAATTGAAAACACGTAAATAAAATACTTAAAATAACAATATAAAGGAAGGCTATCATCCTAGTTTGGAATCCACTTTACTAATTATGATAAAACATATGAATGGCGATTTTATGATTATGTTAATGTTCTTTGAAGCGGTTGAACTAAAATCTAATTATAGATTATAATTCCCTAATCATTAAGAAGGAATTCGATGAGTAAATTACATGTCATCCACTTAAGATTATTTTAATTAGATAAAAAAGTGTAACTTCTTGACTTGTGATATTCTAAAACGAAGCTATATAAAATTTAAGAGCGATTCATCGTCACTTTCGATTAGTATAACTTTTATTATAGAAATAACACATCATTGTTCTTCGTTTTTCCAAATCTTGACCAAAGGGTCGCATGTCTTCATGTTTCCTTCACAAATTAGGTTTCAAAGATTATTCCTAATTCTTAGCTATAACATTTTAACAAAAGATGTTAAGGTTATAAATAAATGTTAGTCTCATAGGTTTTCCAACTCGATATGATTCCCCATTTATAAACCTTAATTTGTTCCACAACCATTTAGACATGCAAGATCACCAAAAGGTTAACACAAAATCATCATTACATTAACATAATAATTTATCCATAATCAAGAGTTTAACATAATTAATTAAGTTTCATAAAAACTAGGATGATAAAGGAATTTAGCTCACGATGAGCATGTTCATTACAACAAAGTAGCAAAATAGCAAGGAACTCATGATAAAACTGAAAATCTAACCAAAAGTACAAGCTAGGAATGTCTAGTGATGCAAGAGCTTCCTCTTTGTGATAAATGGACCTTCCAAGACATCCAAATTCCCTCTAAAGTCCGGTTCCTGAGAGTAAACAGTGGGTAATCCCTCTCAAGAACCCATTCCTCTAATGAACAAGTTGAAGGCCTTTTATAGGCTGTCTGGGAAGCTGAGCACGGCCCATGCTTAGTGGAGCACGGCCCTATGCTGGGGGACAAGGTCGTACTCTGATTGCTTTATCGCGAACGTAATGCAGGAATTGTCGGCACGAGGGCGTGCCTAGTGAGGCACGGGCCGTGCTTGGTGTGATTGGGCGACAACAGTACTCTTGTACGGCTAAAAGTTGACCACGGGGGCATGCCTAGTGGGGTACGGCCCGTGCTTCATGGGACATGGCCCCGTGCTTCATTGGACATGACCCTGACTTCGAAAAAGCTGATTTCTGAACGTTTGGAAGGAAGCACGGCCCGTGCTTCACCCTTGATTCCATCAACATTTAGAGGACTGAAAATAGGATCTGTGGGCGAAAACGGGGCTCAATTCTGAGTTGTAACGAAGCGGGAAAGTGATAAACAAGATTTGATAGTCGTAGGGTCGTTTCTCTTCATTCTTTGTTTATTTCTTTCACTTTTTCTTCATTTTGTTCTTCCGAAGGTTTAATGGCCTACAAATTAAAATATGAACTAATTAAGTAAATATTTATATAAGTTTACATAAAAAATGGCAAAAATTGGGAATCAGTTGATGTGAAATATATGTATAATATAGTGCACATCAAATCTCCCCACACTTGAACTTTACTTGTCCTCAAGCAGTATAACTAAATAAAACCCTCCAAATGGCAATAAAAACAACAAATCTTAAATAAATCAAAATATTGGTGTGATTTTTGAGAAAGACACAAGCAAACTAAAGCTAATCGAGCAAACATGAGTTATGAAGTGATATCCTAATAAACAATGGTTTGTTTTGTGAAACTTTTGAGATGCAAAATTTTACACTACTCACAATGTTCACACCCACTCGACTAAATATATGTAATCATACGTGTAATGATGTATGTATAGAACACTCAATTACCAAATATGAAACGTGTGAAAATCATTTGCTTGTTAAAGGATCGAATCTCCACCATTTATAGGATTTGTTTGCATAAATCAATAGGTCTTTGAATGGGTTGCAACTTGGCTTAGGGTAAGGGTATAGATTATTTTGGAAAGTGGCTAAATACTAAAGACACCGACCTTGTCTTATTGGATTGAGTTAAAAGGAAAATCAAAGCTAAAAGGATATCCCTCTACAATACTCGGGTTAGAAGGGGAATAAATAACTTGAGGACTCGTTTATGGTCAGATTGTCAAGACCGAATCTCATCTTTAGAAACCTTGCTTCCTCTTCGACTTTGAAATACACATAGCTATCTTTCCTTATGGATTGTTCGGCTTTGAGCCTAATAGCACCCTATTTGATCAACTTTGTATACTCATACTCGAAGGTTGTTTGGTTTTTACTGCATTTTTTCATCAAGAGATCAATTTCCACAGCTCGGGCATCTTTCATATCTTCTTTTTTTTATCAAAAGATCGTGTCTTTAACAAAAATGATGACAGCGTAGGTTATGAATGGAAACAAAAATGATGACAGCGTAGGTTATGAATGGAACGATATGGGATAAGGCTCAACGGGGCTAACTAGTGGTTGTATGTGGGTAAGGAAAACGAAAAGAAAAGGCTAACAAAGTGGGTATCCTAATGCCTAGATCATTTTTATGCAATCATTTCCATTTCATGGTCTTGAAAACGTATACCCAAAACAAGTTCTAATTTACACGAAACATATGGCACCCTCAATAATCCGATAAAAACAAAAGCATAGTGCGGTAAAACAAAGTTGTAAAGGCTCAAAAATATGCTCACGGAAATGGATGGATTTGGGTAAAAGTGTAAAAAATTTGCATGCCTTTTTTATTTCTTTTTACAAACCATGCTTACAGATATTTTTGTTTCATTTTACTAGGCGGCTTTGTTTAAATTAAGCACTTTCTGAAAATACACGTTTTCCTTTGGCTTTATAAAAAATGGTGAAGCTTTATGATTGTTGATGCCACAAAAATTTTAAAAATGGAGTGTTTTACTTAAAATGATTTTCCTTGACAAGACCAAGTTCAAGTAATTGAACCCCCCTCCCTACACTTGAAACTCACATTGTCCTCAATGTACAAAGAAGTAAACAATTATAAAGTGTAAATGTAGGAAAGGAAACAAGAACTCCCCTGAACGTCGGTGTGTCCAAAATGTGTGACCGGTGCCCACAGCTGTTTGCAATGTCGTGCGAACGCCTTTAGTCGATACCCGTAGCCTACAGAAATGCCATAGTCCCAAGAGAGTCAGCAATTGCAAGACCTACAAACCACTCTACCACAAAATAAGAAAATATAAATCCGATAGGTGATTAGTGCAGATGAGCGAACTTGTGAGGACTAAGTTAGTTTCCACAAATGTGATTATTAAAATTTTCATCTGTCACTAAATCATAAAACTAAAAAAAAGGAAAATAGTAGGAAAACTTAAACAAACCCTCGGGTTGCCTACCGGAAACGCCACGTTTATTTACTAGTCTTTGGCTAGACTCAAACGATCAATGGGTCATGCCACCAACAATTAAACTTTCCCGGGCCAAAATTTATATGGCTCGTGTAGTGAAGGAGGTGGTCACCCCGACAATGTTTTGTAATATTAAAATGTTTGATGATACATTGTCGCTCCTCTAAAGTTATATAGCCCGTATGGTGGTGTGCCCTCTCCCACGGTATGTACGATTCACGTGTGGAATCTTCATCATACTTGATCGTGGGCCGGCTATCCTTGATGCAATACCATGGGATGGATATCACCTTAGTCATTTGTTTGTTGGTGAATCCATCCACTTGCAACTCCCTTCCTTGATGCGGTTCTTTCTTGACTACCACGATTGGTTTTTCAAACAACAATGCTTCCAGTTTATCAAGATCACCAATCGGGTCAAACTGTTCTCCATTCACGTCCACCAACGGTACACCCAACAACTCATCCCCAAACTCATCCTCCCAAGAAGGAATAATATGAACAGGAGGTGTGACTTGTGTGGTACTTTCTGGTGTAGTAGGAATTCCAGTCGGGTCAGACCATTCTTCTTGTGCCTCCATACCAGGAACCTCCATCAACTCATCTTGGACCATGTGTTCTTCACTCTCTGACTCTTCTAACCATGATGCTAAGTTTTCTGGAATTTGCTCCTTATCAGATGAGTTAAGAAATGGTTGTAAGGTAACAACCAACTTCTTTGGATCAGTGGTAATCACTTCCACTTGATCCACGTTTGTGAAGTAGGAAGACTCCTCCTTAGGTGTTGCCTCTTGAATTGGCAGCCTGCTGACGTAGAGGGCAAAACTCACTTCTTCTTTTTGTTTTGCTTCTTCTTCTTGCTTTCTAAGCACAGCTTCTTCCGCTTCTTTCTTGAGTTTGTCATTTTTAGCAAAAGCTTCGACGAATGGTAGATTAACATGCGGTTGTTCGAAGAGTCCCAAAACCTTCCCATATTGTGTTTCCTTCATATCCATCTTCAAACGACCTGGATATGGGATTCGTGGTACATATGTCCTCGTTAGCTCCTTGGGTTGTCTTTTACTTTCTGGAACTTGCTTTTCGTACACCGCGGTAGGAATCTCTCCTTCCTCAACAATTGGATGTGGTATAGGTGTTGATTCTTTCTAAGTGGTTTCCCCATTCCTTAGTGTGATGGCTTTCACATGAGCGATTGGATTAGGCACATTATTACAAGGAGCACTGACATGTGGTCTTTTAGAAAGCAGTTGGGCCATCTGTCCCACTTGATTCTCAATGACTTGTAAAGATGCTTTCTTACTTCTCATCTTCACTTCATGACTTTGGAATCGTTGCTCGACTAACTTATTTGCAGTTTATGTGCTTGCCAAGAGTTGCTGCAACAGGTCATCCATGTTGGATTCTCCACCGGCTTGATTTTTGTTGCTCGGACCTTGATATTGTGGTTCTGGTTAGAAAGATTGATCTTGTTGCTGAAATGGTGGTCTTTCGTTAAACCAAGGGGGTTGTTGGTTTCTATATACTTCCTCGAAGTTTGAGTAGTAATTCCAATTCGAGTTGTAATTGTTTTCGTACGAATTGTTTGGACCTCCCACGTAATCGAAATCTTCCACCATCATGGTCCGCTGACACTCACTTGTCTTGTGTTGTTTACCACACGTGTCGCATCGAATTTGTGATTTATTCAGCTCATCTTGTATCTGCTCGAACTTCTTGTTAAGTGCTTCTAGCTGTGCTGCAACAAGGGTGTTAGAATCAACATGGTGAATACCCTTCTGAGATGATTTGGTTCTCGTTGGGTTGTAAGCAAAGCTCTTTGTTGCGGCTTTCTCCAATGCTTGGAATGCCTCGGTTGGGGTGGCTCCCCCGAAATCTCCTGCGGTATACTGGTCGACGGCTTGTTTGTGCTTTCCAGAGATAGCATCGTAGAAGGTTTAGCATTGAAGCCAAAGATCAAGCCCGTGGTGAGGGCATCTTCTCAGGAGGCCTTTGTATCTCCCCCATGTTGCGTGAGTGATTCGTCGTCATCTTGACGAAAACCGGTAATGCTTGATCTGAATTTGGTAGTTTTATCGGGTAAAAAGTATTTTAATAGAAACTGCTCGGCCATCTCGGCCCATGTTGTGATGGATCTAGCCGGCAGTGCGTCAAGCCAGTCTATGGCTCGGCCACGAAGTGAAAATGGAAAAATCCTAAGTCTAACGGCGTCTTCTAAACAATTATGGATCTTAAAAGTCGCACAAATTCGTAAGAAACGTGCGATGTGAGCATTGGGATCCTCATCCGGTAGACCATTGAATTGCACAGAATTTTCCACCAAATGAATGATGCTAGATTTTATCTTGAAATTGTTGGTCGGAATCGCTGGTTGGGTTACACTAGACTCTTAACCGACAAGTGACGGTTTGGCGTAGTACGTCATGTTCCTCTCCACTTCTGGCTCCGCCATGTTCTCGTCGTGTTGCGTACCCTCCAAAGTCTCGCATGCGATCGCTTCAGCTACCGTTTGTGTCCGTTCTCGTAATCTATTAAGAAAAAGTCGTTCGGGCTACGAAAGTAGTGAATCAAGTTCAGGACCAGACGTGGTGGACATACATCACCTAAAAAAACAAAAGGACGTTTTTTTTAACTTTATAAATCTTTAAATTTTAATTAAAAAAAATTAAGTTTTTTTATTTTTTTATTTTTTTAAAGACAGGAATAAAATAAACATAAAAATAAAGACAAATAAAATTATTTACAAATATGAACAAATGGCTTAATCAAAAACTCGGATTGTTCTTGAAATAACCGTATCCCCGGCAACGGCGCCAAAAACTTGATGTGCGTGAACTATATATATTTTTAATAAAGATTTTCACACAAATATAAGTTTTAAAATTGGTATTCACCTAAACTAGATTACACACACAAAGGCAAGTGTACATGTCAAGTGGTAATATAGAGTTGATAAGAACCGAGTAACAATCCGTGGACACGATTTCACTGCTTGATCCTTGAGATTAATTAAGCCTAGTGAGTTAAAATAGATTTTTGTTTTGTTTTTAGAAATTTAACTTGAGTGACAATAATTAGCAATTGAAAACACGTAAATAAAATACTTAAAATAACAAGATAAAGGAAGGCTATCATCCTAGTTTGGAATCCACTTTACTAATTATGATGAAACATATGAATGGCGATTTTATGATTATGTTAATGCTAAAATCTAATTATAGATTATAATTTCCTAATCATTAAGAAGGAATTTGATGAGTAAATTACATGTCATCCACTTAAGATTATTTTAATTAGATAAAAGAGTGTAACTTCTTGACTTGTGATATTCTAAAACGAAGCTATATAAATTTTAAGAGCGAGTCATCGTCACTTTAGATTAGTATAACTTTTATTATAGAAATAACACATCATTGTTCTTCGTTTTTCCAAATCTTGACCAAAGGGTCGCATGTCTTCATGTTTCCTTCACAAATTAGGTTTCAAAGATTATTCCTAATTCTTAGCTTTAACATTTTAACAAAAGATGTTACGGTTATAAATAAATGTTAGTCTCATAGGTTTTCCAACTCGATAAGATTTCCTATTTATAAACCTTAATTTGTTCCACAACCATTTAGACATGCAAGATCACCAAAAGGTTAACACAAAATCATCATTACATTAACATAATAATTTAGCCATAATCAAGAGTTTAACATAATTAATTAAGTTTCATCAAAACTAGGATGATAAAGGAATTTAGCTCATGATGAGCATGTTCATTACAACAAAGTAGCAAAATAGCAAGGAACTCATGATAAAACCGAAAATCTAACCAAAAGTCCAAGCTAGGAATGTCTAGTGGTGCAAGAGCTTCCTCTTTGTGACAAATGGACCTTCCAAGACATCCAAATGCCCTCTAAAGTCTGGTTCCCGAGAGTAAACAGTGGGTAATCCCTCTCAAGAACCCCTCCCTCTAATGAACAAGTTGAAAGCCTTTTATAGGCTGTCTGGAAAGCTGAGCACGGCCCGTGCTTAGTGGAGCACGGCCCCATGTTGGGGGACAAGGTCGTACTCTGATTGCTTTATCGCGAGCGTAATGCAGGAATTGTCGGCACGAGGGCGTGCCTAGTGAGGCACGGGCCGTGCTTGGTCTGATTAGGCGACAACAGTACTCTTGTACGGCTAAAAGTTGACCACGGGGGCATGCCTAGTGGGGTACGGCCCGTGCTTCATGGGACACGGCCCCGTGCTTCATTGGACATGACCCTGACTTCGAAAAAGCTGATTTCTGAACGTTTGGAAGGAAGCACGGCCCGTGCTTCACCCTTGATTCCATCAACATGTAGAGGACTGAAAATAGGATCTGTGGGCGAAAACGGGGCTCAATTATGAGTTGTAACGAAGCGGGAAAGTGATAAACAAGTTTTGATAGTCGTAGGGTCGTTTCTCTTCATTCTTTGTTTATTTCTTTCACTTTTTCTTCATTTTGTTCTTCCGGAGGGTTAATGGCCTACAAATTCAAATATGAAGTAATTAAGTAATTATTCATATAAGTTTACATAAAAAATGGCCAAAATCGGGAATCAGTTGATGTGAAATATATGTATAACTTAGTGCACATCAGGCGCCTATTTTATCCTTGCCGGACGGGCCTGAAGATTTTGTGGTGTATTCGGATGTCTCGCATTCGCGGTTGGGTTGTGTTTTGATGCAAAGGGGAAAGTGATTGCCTACGCGTCTAGGAAATTGAAGACTCACGAGATAAATTACCCTACTCATGATTTAGAGCTTGCGGCCGTAGTATTTGCGCTCAAGATTTGGAGGCATTATTTATGTGGGGCTAAGTGTACGATCTACATGGATCACAAAAGTCTCAAGTATTTCTTTGACCAGAAGGATCTCAACATGAGGCAAAGGCGGTGGCTTGAATTGGTTAAAGACTATGATTGTGAGATACTTTATCATCCGGGTAAAGCGAATGTAGTAGCGGATGCGCTTAGTCGGAAGACGATTCATGCACCGATTAAGGTGAAGTCATTCAAAATGACAATTTCAACATCTCTTATTGATGAAATCCGTGAGGCTCAAGTGTGACATCCCTGATTTTTATACCTGATCCTGTGATCCTACTTTGTAATCTATTAAGAATTCTAATACCTGTGACAAGGTGTTGGACGGGAGAGCTATCGATCACTAGGGTTGGTTGTGGACTCATGTATAAAAGTTTAATTACTTGGAATTGTGAAACTTGTTTATGACTTGCATCTTGTTATCTATTACTATGTATCTATCTAAACCTATGTTCTCACCAACTTTTTAGTTGACATATTTTAGCATGTTTTTCAAGTGAAGCTCACTAGGATATTGATAAGCTCATGCTAGGATCAAGGACTCATGCCTTAGTGGACTTAGCTAGATTTTAAAGAAAGAATAATTATTTGTTCTACTTGTTTAGCTAGATTTTAAAGAAAGAATAATTATTTTTTCTACTTGTTTATTTGATCTCTTATAACTAATGTAATCAACTATTCAATCATCTTAATAGAAATTTCTTTTGATCATGTGTAATGATTCAATTTTGTTGCCCCCTCGTGTTTCCGCCTTGGCGGGGGTGTGACAGATTGGTATCAGAGCCAGGTTATAGAGAATTAGGCTACTTTATAATAGACCTAGACTATAACCTTAGGAGTCCCATTATTAGGAAACTATGTGCTCTATTTGTTTAGCTGTTTATCTAATCATTATGTGCCTTCTTATTTCTCTTTCTCGAAAACAACACGCTTTTCTTGACGAACCATCACATGGAACCAGACGACCCAGAATTACAGTCTGGCGCGGAGAGCCTTTATTAATTGAATAACGTAGTCATAGTACGACCAACTAACCCTACACCATCGGAAGAGTAGCAGCGTAGAAAGCAGAGTTGGACCCTACCCATTTGCCAATGATCCACTTCTGAAGAGTCGACGACTAAGAAACGGTGCCTAGACCATTCCTCAATTACTCTCGTCAGATTCAAGGTCCGATTGGTGGATGATAAGAACATGTGTAATCTGGAAGAGTGGGTACCTGTACACTAAAGATTCTGTCTAGGAAAGATGTAGAGTATAAATCCCTAAGTAAGGACCCGTCATATCTTCCTGGGAATCTTTGGTGTGAGTATCGCTTATAGGCTAAAATACATCTTCCTAGCATCTATCATACGGACCCGGAGTTTTGATTTGTCATTATTTTCCTCTTTAAATTCAAATTCTAGACACAAACACATATATTGTGCCTCTATCTTTCTTCATCTATAACAATTTGATTATGAATGAAATTCTATCCTTGTTTGTTTTATCTTCATACTACCACTTGTCACCTTAATTAATCTCTTCATCTTAGCTAAATGTACTGGAATACCTCCTCGTCGTGACACTACCGAAATCAACTAGATTGCCACCATTGTCACCCAACAACTACCCGATGCCCTGCCTACTATGGTAACCCATGCTGTACTAGTAAACATTGTTTCCCCAGCCACACAAACCACTAAACCCTATTCAGAATCACTGCATGAGTGCTGCAAGTGCACCAATTGTGGCAAATTTGGCGACCTTGCTCAAAACTACATAGCATCTCTTACTACACCAAACACCAGCAATACGGTGATAACTAGCCCTGCTCCTATCAACAATATCAGGGCCTGCTATGAATGTGGTCGCCTTAACCCCCTCAGAAACCATTGTCCCAAACTGCACCCTACCAACAATCAAACTACTCAAGGTCGAGTTTTTTTCTTAGAAGCACCCGAAGCTCATCAAGATCTAGCTATCCAGAATAACACAGACTCCACTAGTTAATTATTTGGGATGAAATCCACTTAACTAGGGGAGGTTGTAGCTACTATGATTTTCTATTTATTCCTGTTTATTACTATGGTTATCTTGAATTCTATGCGTACTTGTTTTGATTTTATCTTGTAATCTAGATTGGAAATTTCAATTGCATGAATCTTAATGGTTTCAATGTTTACTTGAATCTCAAACTAGCTTGTTCTATTAACTGCATTTCAATTTGTATGATCTATCAATTTCTATTGTATATCCATGACTACTCTATGACATCCAAAACTTTCGCTTACATAACTATTATCATCTCATAGATGCATAATGGAAGGACATAGCAAACCCGTGTAAGGTAAATTGACGATTGCGGTTCGGAATGTAATCGTGAATTTACAGGTGCATTGGTGTGTGTTGAAATTCCGTTGTGTAGCTAGTACCCCACAACCTTGACAAATTCTAAACTCAATTTATGCCATCAACACAAGCCAAGTTAGTGAGTAGTTTTGGTAGGTAACTAGTACGCCTTCGATGTGCCAGAAGTGTGGTGGGTTAGCTGCGGTACACCCTATATATAAACACTAATGGTGCATTGGAAGTGGGACTAGAAGTCGGGCCAAGAACTAGCCTCAGTTAACCACCCTACTATCAATACCACTCAACATTAGCCCAGTTAGTGATTAGTTTTGGTCGGTGACGGGTACGCTTTCGAAGTGCTGGAGGTGTGGTGGGTTAGCTGCGGTATACCCTATATATAAATACTAATGGTGCATTGGAAGTGGAACCAGAAGCTGGACCAAAGACTAGCCTTGAAAACATATAACGAACCCACATCTATTTCATGTTAACACAACCTCTACTAATGGAATTTCAGGACGAAATTCTCTTAACTAGGGGAGAGTGTGACATCCCTGTTTTTTATACCTGATCCTATGATCCCACTTTGTAATCTATTAAGAATTCTAATACTATGAACCTTTTGATGCCTCATATCACTTGTGATATCATTTCATTTCAAAATTTTGAGTATGTGGAAAGATGTCTCACATGCTTAAGGGTAAAGGCGGAGCACCAAAAGCCGTATGGAAAGCTTCAACCGCTTGAAATACCGCTTTCGAAATGGGAGAACATAACCATGGATCTAATCACTAAACTACCTAAGACTCGAAAGGGTTATGATGCGATATGGGTAGTAGTGGATCGGTTGACAAAGAGTGCACATTTCCTTCCTATAAAGGAAACGTATGCGTCAGATAGATTGGCGGAAATGTATGTGAAGGAAATAGTGTCGCGTCATGGTGTGCCTCGTGATATGAGATTTACTTCTCGTTTTTGGAAGAAATTCCATGAGGATATATATGGGGACTAGATTGAATCTTAGCACCGCTTATCATCCACAAACGGATGGTCAAAGCGAGCAAACGATTCAAACGCTCGAGGATATGCTACTAGCATGTGCATTGGATTTTGGGGGTAGTTGGGACGACCATTTACCGTTGGCGGAATTTTCTTATAATAATAGCTACCATTCTAGTATTGGCATGCCGCCTTTTGAGGCGTTTTACGGGAGGAAATGTCGAACACCAGTGTGTTGGGATGAAATTGGTCAACGGGAACTTGGTAGCAAATAGGTGGTCAAGGAAACTAATAGTAGTATTGACCAAATAAGGGCACGCTTGAAGGCGGCTCAAGATCGCCAAAAATCCTATGCGGATAATAGAAAGCGGGAGATTGAGTTTCAAGTGGGAGACTTTGTGCTTTTGAAAGTCTTTCTTTGGAGAGGGGTGATACGGTTTAGGAAACGGGGGAAGTTAAGCCCACGTTTCATTCGACCATTTAAGGTGATCGCAAGGGTGGGTGCGGTAGCTTATTGTTTGGAGCTACCAGAGGAACTAAGTAGACTTCATAACACGTTTCATGTGTCCCATTTGCAGAAATGTTTGGCGGATGAATCTACTTTTGTTCCATTGGATGATATTGAGTTGGATGAAAAGTTGAATTATGTTGAGGAACAGTGGCAATCTTGGATAGAAAGGTGAAGCGTTTACGCAATAAAGAGATTAGCCAAGTTTTTATGAGGTGGAAACATAAGAAGTGAGCGGAAATGAGTTGGGAAACCGAGGAGGAAATGCTCAAATATTATCCGAACCTTTTTATGTGAAGTCGGGTTTCGGGGACGAAACCCAAATAAGGGGAGGTGATTTGTAACGAACCAAAATCCGGGTTTCGTTTTAAATAAATAAATATTTCTAATTAATATTATGGTGGAAATAATATTTTAGAAATAAGTTGAAACAAGTGGGTTTCAAGTTAGTGTTGGGGTTATATTAGTTTTTAACTAATTTTGGAATGAAAATGGGTGAAATGGAAGTTGAGGTGCTGAAGGTGGCAAATCTGCCATATTTGACTTATTGAAGTCAAAATTCACCATTTGTTGGTGAAAGGGGTCGATACTTGTGCAAGAGAAAAAGGGAGAAAAGTGAAATTGAAGCTAAATCTGCAATTTAAGCTTGATTTGTAAAGGTTTTGGCTCACACATCATCTTCCTAACATCAAGTAAGTGATAATCTTCCATTTGATTTCACAATTGATGTGTTAGTAGGTGGGTTTTGTAGAAATCCAAAAATTTATGATGCACAGGGTTAATTAGTGTTAGATTGTTAATAATCTAGCTAAACTATAGGTAAAGAATGGTGACTAACATCCTAGAACCCTTTGATTTTGATTATGAGAAATTAGGGTTCATATGTAAAGAATTGGGGGTTTTTGAGTTATGAAGGTAAGATAATGAATTAATGATGATTAAGTGTTTATATGATGTTAGACACTTGAAAGAACACTAAATTAATATAATGTTAAAGACTAAATGCAAAGTTAGTGTTAAGGAATGGTAATGAAACTCAAGTAGGTGAGTTTGGGATGGAAATAGGGTGTTTGGATATGAGAATAACCCAAACATATCAGTTTGGGTTGGAAATAGAAGATTGGGTTGTGAACCCAATTAGAATATGATTTTTATGTATGATAGATTACTAAACTAGGTGTATGTGTTTAGGTAATCAAATTGCAAATCGTGAAAGGGGAGCGGGATCTTCAAACCTGAAAGGTAAGAGCTCTTGCACTTACTTAGTATTGATGATAAAGGGTGGTACATGTGTTATGTTTGTATACCATGTTGTTGTTATAAACGTGTATGAATATGTATGAATTGTATGTGTAAGTGAATGAATGTAGTTATAGTGGTAATACTATAATGGAAATGTGGATATGAGGTTATGGTCTAAGTACCATAATGGAAATGTTGTTATGAAGTTATGGTTTAAATACCATAATGGAAATGGGTGATGAAGTTATGATCTAGAATCATAATGGAAATGGGTGATGAAGTTATGGTCTAAGTGCCATAATGGAAATGGAAATGAGTTAATTATGATGATTAATAGAAAAGAATGAAACTTGCAAGGTGTTATGCAAGTGATATATAGCCTAATGACAAATTTGGTGGAAACGAGACAAACGGGTGAAAACAAGTAGATTTCACTTGTTTGTTATGTTTTATCTTTATTTACTAATGGTGATATATATGGTGTTATGTAGTAAAAGCTCCGATGTAGTCAAAGTCAAGTCCATGGCGTTTGATGGGTTCTCCTATGCATATTTGATGTTTTTAGGGGTAAATAGAAATCCTTTAAAAAGGATGTAAATGAAACATGAAATTGTGTTTTGGTGTATGTATATGGTGTGTTGAATGTTTGAACCAAAAAACCAAGTGTTGGGGAAAATTTTGTGTCAAGGTGAAATGGTAAAGGATGAAAATTTGGCTGAGTGTTGAATCTGAGAGAAAAACCAAACTTTCTGTTTACCGGAGTTTCTCGCGGTACGCGAAGATCGGGTGGGGGTTCTTCGCGCCACGTGAAGAACCAGTTTCTCGCCAGGCACTTCTGGGGTCCCTTCACGGTACGCGAAGTTTGATGTCTGACGCGAAGGACATTTATAAAATAAAATAAAATTTTCTTGGGACGAAAAACTTTCGCGTTTTAAATGTTTAAATAACCGGTGTTTGAATTAAGGGTGTTACAATTGTGTAATATCTGATCATTGTGTAATACAAGGTCATTGTGTAATTAGTCAGGTCATTGTGTCAAATATTTTTTATCATTGTGTTTTACGTTTACAACTCATTGTGTAATTCGCTTATTATTGTGTAATTCGCTCAAATATGTTAGGTCATTGTGTAATATGCTAATTGTGTAATATCAGTTCATTGTGTAATATCAGGTCTGGTAATTGTGTAATATCAGACTTGTATTACACATTGACCTGATATATTACATATTGACCATTATGCCCTCCCTTTAAAAACAATAAAATGACACATGTCAAGCTTATAATCTTTCTTACTCTTCTTAATTTTAAAACCCTTTTTACTATAACCTAACCCTATATATATATATTATATTAGTATATATATATATATACATACATATACATATATATTATATTATATTAGTACATGTAAACAGAAAACAAAAAAATTACGGTTACGTATACGTAAAACACAATACGTAAATTATTTTGTTGGTAAATTGTGTAATATTATATTAGTACACTTAGAAATAAATTAAAAAAATAAAAAATATCTAAATTATTTGATTGGCTTTTTGTGATTTTCTCGATTTTCGCCTAAGTTTGTGGTTTTCTCTTGATCCTTCCCTATATATATATATATATATATATATATATATATATATATATATATATGCAATGTTTTCAGAACCGGACCGGACGTCGAACCGGTCACATTACCGGTCGAACCGGATTTAAGAATCGGATAACGTAATTATCCATTTATTTTGAAATAAATATAGAAAATAAAAATTAAAAGGAAGTAAAATACTACGTTAATGAGTATAAAAACAATTTTAAGATTTACTTTATAAAAGTCTGATTGGTCACTAGAATTCCTCTTTTACAGCTTGCTTTTACCCATTAAAAAGTTGATTATCAAATTTATTCAATATTTTACCCATTTAGGGTTTACAGCTCCCTCTTCCATCTTTTTCTTGCTATACCATCGCCGTCAACATCCCTCTTCAAAGACTTCATCTTGACAACCATTCTAGCGAAGACCCCTTGGATTAGATCTACAACAACGACGCCCGTATCTCTTCATCTTCATCCATCTTCCTAGATCTACAACCACGTCGCACGTATCTCTTCATCTTCATCAATCTTCCTTCTCCGTCTTGCAGTGTCAGTTTCATCGCTGGTCATTCGCACTCCGGCCAAGCTTCGTCACCACCGGTCCAACTGCACGCTAATACCGGGATTCCGGTTCGACCACCGGTTCCCGGTCTAACCGGCTGGGTCGCTACCCATAACAGGACCGCCCAAGTCTCCGGTTCCCGGTCCGGTCCGGGTTTGAAAACATTGTATATATGTATAAATATATAACTGGCAAACTGGGCGGCTCGGGCGGGTTCGGGTGGGTTCGGGTCACGAGTCATAACGGGTTCGGGTCATATGGGTTAAGAGCAAAATGACTTTGGGTCAAAACGGGTTTAAAGCAAAATTAGTCCGGGTCAAAACGGGTCGTTTTAAAAAAAAAACTATCAATTGGGTTCGAGTCCAAATGACTTCGCCACCACCGTCACCCACCCCACCCCGACACACCCCACCTCCACCCGTCACACCCCACCACGTCGTCACCACCCGATCGTCGCCACCACCACCCCACCCAACCCACCCCACCACACCGCCACCGCCACCACCGCGGCCACCCACCCCACCCTACCCCCACCCACCCCCACCCACCCACCCACCCACCACACCCCGCCATCGCCCGATCGCCGCCAACACCGTCGCCACCCATCCCACCCCTATCCAACCCCCACCCACCTCCACTTCACCGCACAAGTTCTCATTCATTAGTTAGAACTTACATACCTTTGACGAGAGTTTCATTCGGATCAGACTATTAAGTCTAAATGTAAGTTTCATGTAGTACAAGTAGTTCCAAATAGTTTCATGTGGACCCTTGAATATTGTAGTTCATGTAGTTACATCAAGAAATCAGAAGTAGGTAAGTATGCATAGTAAGTATAGAGTGGAGTTCCTAACAAAAGACACGAGTTAAACTCATGTTTGGGACTCCTAGGTTATAGTCTAGGTCATGTGTCTAATAACCTAATTCCCTATAACCATGGCTCTGATACCAATTTGTCACACCCCGGCCGGCGACGGATTAAACGCCGGGGCTGACGCGGTTGTTCATAAGCACATGATCATCTATTAAATATGATAATATTTATTATTCAAATTAAAAGCATCCGTTACATAGGAAAATGAAACGTTCAAAACATAATTTAAATTAAACTAGGTCCAAGTCCTAGGTGAGCAAGTAGTCCTCAAACAGGTGCACCTGAAACATGTAAGTAACTGTCAACTACAAGTAGTTGGTGAGATACACAGGTTTTGACACCAAAGAGTTAGTATAGATTACAATTCAATATGTTCAACGCATGTCTAAAGCATATATGTGAGAATATACAAGGTTTCAAGCGTACAATTCAAGCCTGATAATAGAAAACTAGATACGCAATCCCACTGATTTCCATTTTAAAAAGGGAGCAAGCGGATACTCCAAGTTATAGTTGATACCCAACAAAACCCGCCAAGGTCTTGTGGTAAGTTATAGTTTCAGTTTCCCATATAAATGATCATGTTAGGTACTACCTTAGGCTTGGGTTGCAAGTTAATGAATGTACTGGCATGAAACACATGCAATGGTCACCAAGTAGTTCAAATATAAAGCATAAAGATCAAGCACAAGATATATTGAATTGTTTAAATAGATAAAGTTGATAACATGTTTTACCCCAAAAGCAAAAACAGTAAAAAGGGGCTATGTAAACTCACCTTACAATGAGTAGCTTGGATGTCACACAAGTATATTGCACAAATGTTCTAGCTAATCACAAGGTTAACCTATGTTTGATGGAACATGTATATCAATGATTTGTACAACTGAAATAGAGAATCCTATTATGCGAGAAGATTGATGTGAGTGTCCTCATTTTAATAATAAAATAATTATTTGAGTTACAAATAATATTTTATGTAAATATTTGATAAATATTTGTATTGTAATAAGTGAAAGAATTAATAACGATGTTGTTTGTTTGTAATAATTATATAAACGTATGAATAAATAATCAGGTTTCTTTTGTTTGTAAATAAATACACAAATAAATAAATGACTAGTTTTCTTTTATTTGTAATTGCATAAATTAATAGATAGATAGATGAATAAATAAATGAGTAATAATTAGTTGAGTAATTAAATAATTTACTACATAAATAAATGAATGAAACCTTTCATTTGATTTATGAAAAACAAGTGTTAAAAATAATGATTTAATTAGTTGGTAATTAAACCAAAATTTAAAGTATAATAATGTTTTAATTAATTAATAATAAAACCATAATTAATTATTAATTAAAAGTATAGAATTGAGTTTTAAATGTTCTCATATAATAAAAATAAATTATATAAAAGTTTGTATAAATATTTATAAAGAATTGAGTTTATAATCATAATCATAATTAGTTGAAAGTGGTTGTTGTACACTAGAATGGTTATCATTCTAGAGTAGTACCTCCAACAGAAAAGTTCCCAGGAAAGAGTTGGTCGGATCAGAACCCCGTCTTTTCCTAGTCAGAACTTTAATGTTTGCCAGATAACTACATACTGGTTTGAAATTTACTCTATTTGCATACTTAAACCAAGTTTAGTTTGTGTTTGGAAAGTATACGGGCTAAAGTGAAAATATAAGTTTATGTAAAGATAGAAATTGAATATTAAATAATTTAACTTGAAAATAAGAATTTTTAATAAAAACATAATTTTTGAAATTGAAAGGAGTAAGAATGATCAACCAAGTTTTTAAATAAAAGTTTGACACAAATTTAATTAAAATAGGGGCTTTTGATCTTGAATAGGTCTATGATTATAACATAAACATGTTAGGGATCATAGATCTAGCTAGTTATGAGAGATTTTTAAAGAAAATGTATGAAAAAGCAAGAATATAAGAAGAACTTACTTATGAATATGGAAACGACTTTGAATCTTGAGAGAGGGATTAGAACTTGATATGGTGTGAGAATGAGGGAAGAATGAGGGTCTATTTATAGGGTAGTATCATGGGCTTATTTACAAAATTTAATTTGTTATAGGGATTAAGATTGCAAAATATGAAAAATAGTTTTTAATTTCATAACATATTTCAACTTAAGTGCTCATAAATTTTATGTTCATGACTTCATTTCATCATAATTCATATTTAATATGTTTATAGATATAATTATATATTTATTTGTTTTATTTACCTTTAGTAATTTAAAAATATTAGCAATGTTATATTTTCATAATAAATTGTTTATATCATGTGTGTATATATATAGTTTTAGAAATGACTTAGTATGTACCTATATATTTATGAAATAGGATGGTGACAATTATTTACAAAGCATATAACATAAATATTTATTACTTATGAATTTGAAGTAGGTAATTAAGGTTCTTCATAAATGCGATTCACCAAAATAATGAACTTACATTGCCGGAAAAGTTAAAATAAAAGCGGGAAATTTCCTGGAGATTACAGACTCCCCTACTTTAGAAAATTTCGTCCCGAAATTGATTAGGAAGAGGGTCCTGGAAACAGATGTGGGTATTTGGCTTTCATTTGATCCTTACGTTCCCAAGTGAACTCAAGGCCACGTTTGGATTCCCACCGAACCTTAACAATTGGAATGCGACTTCGCTTGAGTTGCTTAACTTCTCTTTCCATGATCTCCACGGGCTTCTCCACGAAGTGCATTGTTTCGTCAATGTGAACCTCGTCAAGTGGTATGTGGAGATTCTCGTCAGCTAAGCATTTCTTTAGGTTTGAGACATGAAATGTTGGATGAACGTTACTGAGTCCTTCAGGTAGATCCAATTTGTAGGCTACCTTCCCAATCCGCTCAAAGATTTTAAAAGGACCTACGAATCTTGGAGCAAGTTTCCCTTTCTTTCCAAAACGAACTACACCTTTCCAAGGGGATACCTTGAGAAGAACCAGATCGTCAACTTGAAATTCTAAGGGTTTTCGACGTTTGTCGGCATAGCTCTTTTGCCGACTTCTTGCTACCAGAAGGTTGTCTCGGATTAATATTATCTTGTCGGAAGTCTCTTGAATAAGTTCAGGACCAGTGATTTGTGATTCACTAATTTCAGTCCAACAGATAGGAGATCGGCACTTCCGACCATAAAGTGCTTCAAAAGGAGCCATGCTAATGCTCGTGTGATAACTATTGTTATACGAGAACTCGATTAGGGGTAGATGTAAATCCTAATTTCCCTTGAAGTCAATGACACAGGCTCTAAGCATGTCTTCGAGAGTTTGAATCGTTCGCTCAGATTGACCATCATTTTGCGGGTGATAAGCAGTACTAAGATTTAGTTGAGTGCCCAAAGCTGATTGCAGGGATTGCCAGAAGCGAGAGGTGAATCGTCCATCACGATCAGAAATAATATTGAGAGGTACACCGTGACGACTAACGATCTCATCAATATAGATTCGAGCTAGTTTCTCCACTCGATAGTCTTCACGTATGGGTATGAAATGAGCAGATTTTGTCAGACGGTCGATGATTACCCAAATGCTATCATGACCACGAGATGTGAGTGGGAGTTTGGTTATAAAGTCCATGGCAATACACTCCCATTTCCATACGGGAATCTAGGGTTGTTCAAGTAAACCAGATGGACGCTGGTGCTCGACTTTAACCTTCAAACAAGTAAGGCATTTGGACACATAGAGGGCAATGTCCTTCTTCATACCAGGCCACCAGTATTGGGTACGGAGATCCATGTACATTTTGTCTGCACCAGGATGCACAGAATAACGCGTCTTGTGAGCCTCGTTCATGATAAAGGTTGTCACGGTCCGGAATCCAGATACGATTTAGAAATTAAAGTAATCCACTGGGTTTGCTTTCAAGTTGGAGTTCAGCACCACATGACATTTGTCGTACATGTTTCCTTCAGTGACAGAAAGATGTTGTGCTTCTAGGATGCGAGTTTGAATATCATTTTGGATTCGAATGCTGTGGATCTTGATAGGTTCCTTACGGCTAAGAGCATCGGCCACGACATTCGCCTTACCCGGATGATAACGAATATTGCAGTTGTAGTCGTTTAGGAGTTCAACCCAACGCCTTTGCCTCATGTTGAGTTCCTTTTGGTTGAAAATATGATGGAGACTCTTATGATCGGTGTAAACCTCACATTTGGTACCATATAGGTAATGTCTCCAAATTTTAAGAGCAAATACGACCGCACCCAACTCAAGATCGTGCGTCGTATAATTCTTCTCATGGATTTTGAGTTGTCGAGACGCATAAGCAATCACTTTGCCTCGCTGCATTAGTACACAACCAAGGCCTAAGTGGGAAGCGTCACAATAAACGACAAAGTCTTCGGTTCCATCAGGAAGAGTCAGGATAGGAGCCTCACACAGTTTCTGTTTTAGGGTTTGAAAGGCTTCCTCTTGTTTTGGTCCCCACTCGTAGGGTTTTCCTTTGTGAGTTAAGGCTGTGAGGGGTACTGCGATCTTTGAAAAGTTTGCTATGAAACGACGATAATATCCCGCTAAACCTAAAAATGAGCGGACTTCGGTAGGGGTCTTTGGAGCTTGCCAGTTCTTTACCGCCTCAATCTTAGCGAGATCTACGTGAATACCCTTCTCGTTGACTATGTGTCCCAAGAAATGGACTTCCTTTAGCCAAAATTCACATTTGGAGAACTTAGCGTATAATTTCTCCTTCTTCAATAGGTCCAAAACCAAACGCAAGTCATGTTCTGCTTTTGATTTTGAATAGATGAGGATGTCGTCAATGAAGACGATTACAAACTTGTCCAAGTACGGCTTACACACGCGGTTCATAAGATCCATGAATACCGCGGGTGCATTGGTTAGTCCGAATGGCATAACCATGAACTCGTAGTGACCATATCTTGTACGAAAGGCTGTCTTGAGGATATCGGATTCGAGCACTCGTAACTGGTGATAACCAGAACGAAGATCGATCTTAGAGAAATAAGTCGAGCCTTGAAGCTGATCGAACAAATCGTCAATCCTAGGAAGTGGATAACGGTTCTTCACGGTAAGCTTGTTAAGTTCCCGATAGTCGATGCACATCCGAAAAGAACCATCCTTCTTCTTGTCGAATAGAATAGGTGCTCCCCAAGGGGAAACGCTAGGACGAATGAATCCTTTGTCAGAAAGTTCTTGGAGTTGACTTGAAAGTTCCTGCATCTCTGATGGTGCAAGACGATAAGGTGACTTGGCCACGGGGTTTGCTCCTGGCACTAAGTCAATACGGAATTCGACTTGGCGTATAGGAGGAAGACCAGGTAAGTCTTCGGGGAAAACTTCAGGGAAGTCTTTGATTACAGGAATGTCTTGGGGACTCTTATCTTTGCCTTTTCGTTCCACAATATGGGCCAAGAATGCCACACATTTCTTCCGTAAATACTTCTGTGCGGTAGTGCAAGACATAAGCTTGAGTCCCTTTGACGGTTTCTCACCATAAACGTTCAAAACTTCACCCGAGTCAAGAGGGATACGGATATACTTGTCAAAACAGACGACTTCAGCATGGTGCTTGGTCAGCCAGTCCATGCCTACTATGATGTCGAAACCTCCGAGAGCCATGGGAATAAGATTGATTGAAAAGTCATGATCGCTCAAGGTTAAGGTACAATCTCTAATAATGGTGTCACATGAAACAGAATAACCATCCGCTACTAAGATATCAAAGGGTTTGTCTAACTTAGCTCGACTCATAGCAAGTTGTGGTTCAAATTCAAAGGACACGAAACTCTTATCGGAACCAGTATCGAACAGGATAGAAGCATATTGCTGATTAATTGGAAACGTACCGTTCACCACATCATTGTTGGCTTGAGCCTCGTTGGCATTGATGTTAAAGGCACGTCCACGAGCTACCGGGTTTGCATTCCCCTGATTCACATTCCCTCGGTTCATATTCCCTTGGTTTATGTTTCCTTGAACCATGTTGCCCTGGTTTAGATTTGCTTGGTTCATAATGACTAGCCTAGGGCAACGGTTCCTAAAGTGGTTAGGGTCACCACACTCGTAACAAGCTCGACCCTGGGCGATAGCAGCAGGAACAGGAACAGGAGCAGCAGGAACAGGAGCAGCAGGTTGGTAGACTTGATTAGTTGGTGGAATACGACAGGTGTTAGCCCAATGTCCATAACGTCCACAAGTAGTGCACAGACGACATTGTGCGTGAGCAGGGTGGTGGAGTTTGCAATTTAATCATGAGATGTTAGCTAAAACATAGATGGTACCCAAATGGGCACATAGACTTATCAAGGTACTTTAAGTCTTTCTAATGTATGAGAAGTCATGCGTTAGCCTATAAGTGGACACTCATCCCAAGAATTCCCAGGAAAGCATAACTGGTCCATCGGTTGATTTGGATTTATACGAAATGCTTTCCTAGACAGAACTTCTAGAATACAGGCATCCACCCTTCCGGATTGCACAAGTTCTCATTCATTAGTTAGAACTTACATACCTTTGACGAGAGTTTCATTCGCATCAGACTATTAAGTCTAAATGTAAGTTTCATGTAGTTCAAGTAGTTCCAAATAGTTTCATGTGGACCCTTGAATATTGTAGTTCATGTAGTTACATCAAGAAATCAGAAGTAGGTAAGTATGCATAGTAAGTATAGAGTGGAGTTCCTAACAAAAGACACGAGTTAAACTCTTGTTTGGGACTCCTAGGTTATAGTCTAGGTCATGTGTCTAATAACCTAATTCCCTATAACCATGGCTCTGATACCAATTTGTCACACCCCGGCCGGCGACGGATTAAACGCCGGGGCTGACGCGGTTGTTCATAAGCACATGATCATCTATTAAATATGATAATATTTATTATTCAAATTAAAAGCATCCGTTACATAGTAAAATGAAACGTTCAAAACATAATTTAAATTAAACTAGGTCCAAGTCCTAGGTGAGCAAGTAGTCCTCAAACAGGTGCACCTGAAACATGTAAGTAACTGTCAACTACAAGTAGTTGGTGAGATACACAGGTTTTGACACCAAAGAGTTAGTATAGATTACAATTCAATATGTTCAACGCATGTCTAAAGCATATATGTGAGAACATACAAGGTTCCAAGCGTACAATTCAAGCCTGATAATAGAAAACTAGATACGCAATCCCATTGATTGTCATTTTAAAAAGGGAGCAAGCGGATACTCCAAGTTATAGTTGATACCCAACAAAACCCGCCAAGGTCTTGTGGTAAGTTATAGTTTCAGTTTCCCATATAAATGATCATGTTAGGTACTACCTTAGGCTTGGGCTGCAAGTTAATGAATGTACTGGCATGAAACACATGCAATGGTCACCAAGTAGTTCAAATATAAAGCATAAAGATCAAGCACAAGATATATTGAATTGTTTAAATAGATAAAGTTGATAACATGTTTCACCCCAAAAGCAAAAACAGTAAAAAGGGGCTATGTAAACTCACCTTGCAATGAGTAGCTTGGATGTCACACAAGTATATTGCACAAATGTTCTAGCTAATCACAAGGTTAACCTATGTTTGATGGAACATGTATATCAATGATTTGTACAACTGAAATAGAGAATCCTATTGTGC
The DNA here is from genome assembly GCA_023525975.1 of Smallanthus sonchifolius. Taxonomy (NCBI): domain Eukaryota; kingdom Viridiplantae; phylum Streptophyta; class Magnoliopsida; order Asterales; family Asteraceae; genus Smallanthus; species Smallanthus sonchifolius. The sequence goes on from CM042045.1 coordinate 51,469,741, forward strand.
GAGGAGATTGATGTGAGTGTCCTCATTTTAATAATAAAATAATTATTTGAGTTGCAAATAATATTTTATGTAAATATTTGATAAATATTTGTATTGTAATAAGTGAAAGAATTAATAACTATGTTGTTTGTTTGTAATAATTATATAAACGTATGAATAAATAATCAGGTTTCTTTTGTTTGTAAATAAATACACAAATAAATAAATGACTAGTTTTCTTTTATTTGTAATTGCATAAATTAATAGATAGATAGATGAATAAATAAATGAGTAATAATTAGTTGAGTAATTAAATAATTTACTACATAAATAAATGAATGAAACCTTTCATTTGATTTATGAAAAACAAGTGTTAAAAATAATGATTTAATTAGTTGGTAATTAAACCAAAATTTAAAGTATAATAATGTTTTAATTAATTAATAATTAAACCATAATTAATTATTAATTAAAAGTATAGAATTGAGTTTTAAATGTTCTCATATAATAAAAATAAATTATATAAAAGTTTGTTTAAATATTTATAAAGAATTGAGTTTATAATCATAATCATAATTAGTTGAAAGTGGTTGTTGTACACTAGAATGGTTATCATTCTAGAGTAGTACCTCTAACAGAAAAGTTCCCAGGAAAGAGTTGGTCGGATCAGAACCCGTCTTTTCCTAGCCAGAACTTTAATGTTTGCCAGATAACTACATACTGGTTTGAAATTTACTCTATTTGCATACTTAACCAAGTTTAGTTTGTGTTTGGAAAGTATACGGGCTAAAGTGAAAATATAAGTTTATGTAAAGATAGAAATTGAATATTAAATAATTTAACTTGAAAATAAGGATTTTTAGTAAAAAACATAATTTTTGAAATTGAAAGGAGTAAGAATGATCAACCAAGTTTTTAAATAAAAGTTTGACACAATTTTAATTAAAATAGGGGCTTTTGATCTTGGATAGGTCTATGACTATAACATAAACATGTTAGGGATCATAGATCTAGCTAGTTATGAGAGATTTTTAAAGGAAAAGTATGAACAAACAAGAATATAAGAAGAACTTACTTATGAATATGGAAACGACTTTGAATCTTGAGAGAGGGATTAGAACTTGATATGGTGTGAGAATGAGGAAAGAATGAGGGTCTATTTATAGGGTAGTATCATGGGCTTATTTAAAAAAATTAATTTGTTATAGGGATTAAGATTGCAAAATATTAAAAAAAGTTTTTAATTTCATAAAATATTTCAACTTAAGTGCTCATAAATTTTATGTTCATGACTTCATTTCATCATAATTCATATTTAATATGTTTATAGATATAATTATATATTTATTTATTTTATTTACCTTTAGTATTTTAAAAATACTATCAATGTTATATTTTCATAATAAATTGTTTATATCATGTGTGTAAATATGTAGTTTTAGAAATGACTTAGTATGTACCTATATATTTATGGAATAGGATGGTGACAATTATTTACAAAGCATATAACATAAATATTTATTACTTATGAATTTGAAGTAGGTAATTAAGGTTCTTCGTAAATGCGATTCACCAAAATAATGAACTTACATTGCCGGAAAAGTTAAAATAAAAGCGGGAAATTTCCTGGAGAATACAACCCACCCCCACCCCACCCTACTCCAACCCACCCCCATCCGTCACACCCTCCCACGCCGCCATCGTCTAATCGCCAACACCACCCACCCCCTACCACACCCCACTACGCCGCCATTGCCCGATCGCCGCCACCACCGTCGCCACCCACCCCCCCCATCCCACCCCCACCCACCCACCCCATCCCGCCACACCGACATCGCCCGATCGCCGCCAACATCGTTTCCACCCACCCCACCCCTACCCAAACCACCCCAACCCCACCCACCCCTACCACCGCCGAGCCACACCACACCAATCACCGGGTCACTACCACTCGTCGTCGTGAACCTCTTTCCCCGCCGAGATGACCCAAATTGACCCGGTGGGGTGTTATGGGTGGGGTGGCTAGGGTGGGGTGGGGGTAGGGGTAGGGTAGTGTGGGATAGGGTGGGGGTGGGTGGGGTAGGGTGGGTTTAGGGTGGGTGGCGACGGTGGTGGCGGCGATCGGGCGATGGCGGCGTGGTGGGTGGGGGTGGGGTAGGGTGGGGGTTGGGTGGTTATGGGTGGCGACGGTGGTGGCGGCGATCGAGTGATGGCGGCGTGGTGGGGGTAGTGGTGGGGTGGGGTGGGGTGGGTGCGGGTCGGGGTGGGGTAGGTTGCCTCGACGGGCGGTTGCGGGTGGTTGGCGGCGAATGCGGGTGGTGGTGGTGGCGGTGACGGGTGGGTGGCAGCATGGGTTCTGGTGGTGGTGGCGAAAAAGCGTCGAACGCAGCAGGACGTCAGGTGGTGGTGGTGGTTGAGGGAAGGGGTGGTGTTAGTGGCGGGGGCAGCGGTGGGGGACGAGTGCAACGGGAGGCGGCGGCAGCGGGGGAGGGTGGCGAGGGGGCCGACGCGCCGATGTGGAGGTGTTGGGCGGCGGGGGTGGTGGCGGTGAGGCGGCGGTAGAGTGGGTGGCGGTGGGTGGTGGCGTGACGTTGGTGGGGTGGCTATCACATTTGCATTATTTTTAAGTTAACAAGTTTTATAATACATTTTGACCCATTGACTAATTTGAGATGACCCAAATTGACCCGTCAACTAATCTGAGGTGACCCAAATTGACCCGTTGACTAATCTAATATTACCCAAATTCACTCATATACAATTGATTTTTTACCCAAATCAACCCATTCTTTGAAGAATGGGTCAAGATTGTCACCCCTATATATAGGGGAGGGATATTCTAGGAAGACCTAAAAGTGTGAAAAGTATAGGAATGATTTTAAAAACCTCACCACAACCCCCTAAAGCCTAAAATCCCCACCCTACCGCCCCAAAACCTAACCCCCATCCCACCTACCAAAAAAAACCTAAAACCCCCCACCCTCACCCCCCCAAAAACCTAAATTCTAACAAGAAACCATAAAAAGCTGAAAAAGTCATCTAAAAACACCACCACCACCTAAAAAAAAACCTACCGCCGCCTCATAAGCCTAAATCATTAAATCTAAACTCTAAGACTAAACCCTAAGATCTAAACCCAAAAAATTAAACCCTACAATCTAAGATTGTAGAGTTCGACGAGACGATTCCAACTCCGCATAAATGAGTAAAATCGGAGTTCGTATGAGCCGGTTATAAGCGTTTTAAAATCCTTCCTACATTCTCACAGTTTTAGACCTTCTTAGCGGATCTCTATACTATATATATACATACACACACACGGTTGTTTAAAAAGTCCGCGGCTCGTTACTCACTCGAATGCCGCTAAAAAAACTTGAAAAAAGCTAGGCTCTTAAAAAACTCGGTTGAAAACAAGGCGAGCCGAAGCCATGGTAGGCTCAGCTTGTGACGTGCTTGATAAGTGGCTCGTTGGCTCGCCCTTTTGCTCGTTTAAAATAAGATTATTAATAATAATCATAATAATAGTAATAATAAATACATACAAAAGAGTTGAAGAAAATAAAAATAAAAATAATACATGTAATATTTTGAATCCGTCTCGATGTCTCTCGATCTTTAGAAAATTTAAAAATATTACTTTTTTTTGTTAATAACCTTAATACTATTTTATTATTTACCGTGCGTTTGTTCATTTCTCTGTAGTCAGTGCACATTCACATACTGCTATGTTTCTTCTTCACAAAAAGCATCGGGGCACTCGATCCAAGCTGAAATGTTCGGTCTGATAAGCCTTTATCAAGAAGCTCTTTCAACTCAGTCATCAACTCCTTCATCTCAGTTGGAGCTAACCAGTAGGGTGCTTTGACGACGGGTTGGACCCCTGACATCAAATCAATTTGGAACTCTATCTCTCGACTGGGTGGCACTCCAGACAAGTCCTCAAGGAACACCTCTGGAAAATTGCACACCACGGGCACACCATTCAATTCCGTAACTTTCATTATGTTATCAATAACATATGCCAGGTAGGCCTTGCAACTGTGCCTCATGAAAACTTTCAACCTTATTCATCCAAATGTCGTTCGGCACCGTGCTATCTTTATCCCCATAAACCGTGATTAAACTATCATCAGGAGCTTTGAACTGAATCATCTTTCGTTTACATATTATTTGAGTTTTGTTGGCAGCAATCCATTCCATTCCCAATACTATATCAAATCTTCTTAAGGCTATGAGAAATAACGTAGCAGGAAATCTATGGCCTTCTATTCGTATCAAGCAATCATCTACAACATCTATTACTCTCGTAGTTTTACCCGCATAATGCTTTTGAACTAGTGGTCGATAGTTAGATGGACTGAGTGGGTCTTTTACCTTCGAGACAAGTGTGATGAAAGAGGATTGCATCGTCGGCTTATTTTCCCTAAAGAGAATAAGTTACCCTTGACATTTTTAAACTCACCTTCAAAATGGACCATATAGAATATAGATTTTTATGTACCATGTATGGTTTTAGTCAAATGGGTGTGATAAAAAATGTATTTAGTAAATAGGTGTGTTTTTCAACTCTATCATATTTTATTTATTTATTTATTAATTTTTTAATAAACCCATTATACTTCATTTTTTTCTCCATCAACCAAATTATTTATATTTATAACCAATGCATTATACTTTTTTTCAAACAACGCGTTAAACTTCTTATGTTCAATACAAACTAAAAGAATACTAATAATCAAAAATAAAATAAAGAAACATGAAAAAACCAACTTGTATATGGTTACAGAATATATGAAAAAACAAGAAGTATGAAAAAAGTACTTATTGTGATTTGGGTTGGTATCCTACTAAACACATTTTGAAGAAGAGTAGAGTTTAAATCCACATGAGCTGGATCAGAAATGCGTTATAAAGTGCAAACCAAATGGACCATCTATGTACTTTTGAAAAGATAAGAAATAAATCCAAAATTTTGATAAACCAGAGGGACCATCCGTTTACTCTAAAATATAAATATGCATGCTTTAGTGCCCAACAAAACCCATTTTTAATGTTTGATTAAGACCCTTCGAAACATTTTGGTTTGATCACGTTAACAAGGACTTAACAGTGGACTTTAGTTCGTTGAAATCGTAAATAGGACTAAGAAGTCGTTACTGATGAGGGATATTTAAAAGAATCTTTTAATACCATTTACCACACAATTACATAATCATTATACAATTTGACATTTGTCCATGACTCTTTGAAGTTTTTAGAATAAATTGTAAACTATGTCCTTTATAAATATATAAAATTGTATTATGTGTTGTTACAATTCAATAATTACATTGTATGTTTTTTTTTAATTTGTATCATTTAAGTCATTTCTACTAAATCTTATCCAATACCATAGTTAAGTGAGGTCATGAGCACCTCACGTAAGGGCATTAGTGTCTTTTTGTCCTCCCTCCCTACCAGTGGCGAATCTTGAAGGAAAACACAGGGGGACAATAAAATTTTCGGCCGAATACGTATAATTTAACAATATTGAGCGAAAAATCGGCCGAATACGTATAAATTAACACTACTGAGCGAAAAATCGGGAGGGGGCGGGGCCCCCGGGCCTTCACAAAGCTTTGCCTATGCTCCCTCCCTCCTACTAAATCTTATCCAATACCATAGTTAAGTGAGGTCAGGTGCACCTCACGTAAGGGCATAGTGTTTTTTTTTTTTGTCTCTCTCTCGTGTGCGACAAATTCGACCCTCGTGTAGCCAAATCTGACCCAAGCTTGTTAAACACCATAGCCGATGTCTACACCCTACCCCTTCCCCCATCTTGTTCATCGGCAAACCTTCAAATCAACATCACCATCATTGTTGCATATTCCATTAATTGTGCTTAAATCACACCCAAAATCAGTGACGGTGATGGATTTGGTGAAACTTATTGTTTTTTTACATTTTTTTTGTTGAAACGAAACCTGTAACATCCCGGAAATTCGGAAGCTAGCTATTCGAGATAGGGACGACCAGAATATTGATTTCTTGGTTATGTTAAAACAGTTTTGTTATATGGGAAACGTTTATCTATAAAAAAAAAGGGACGGTTAGTCAATTAAAGAGAGTTCGGGACCTATACGCACGAGAGGAAATTAGAGGGACCGGGAACGTAACTTGTGGATATATATATATATAACATGTTACGCAAACCCTAGGTCTTGGTCGACCTAGGTGTGCTTACGGTAGACAGAAGGAGCAGGGGAGAAGGAGTCGCGGATGAGGAAGTGACCGAAAGGAAACGACGGTGGTTTTGAACTAGCGGCTTCCAACCATCATCTAGGTAATCCTCGTTTTCGTTTATGCACACTCGTATATGCATTCTCCTTACATGTTTACAATTGGGGTCTAGCGATGGTCGGTTAAGGCGGGGAAAGGGGTTCACGACGACGAGTGGTAGTGACCCGGTGATTGGTGTGGCTCGGTGGTGGTGGTTATGAGCATGGCGTGGCAGCAACATCATGGTGGTGGTGCGAGTTAGCGGTAGACGACTGGAAATGGAGAGGGCAGAAGATGGTGAATGGTGGAGAAGCGACATGGAGGCGATGAGATATCTGACATTAGAAGCATCTGACGGGGAGAAAGGGAGTTGTTGTGGCAGAGACAACCATGATGGTGTACGGAGGCGGTGGCTGCTGTTGTAGCACCCGGTGGTGCTCGAAGGAGAAGCAAAGCAGCAAGGAACGAGGGCGGCAGCGGGAGGTGGTGACAGATGTCACGAGGGGGCTGCTGGGGTGGCAAACTACGACGGAAAAATGAGGTGGTGGTGTTAGTGACGCAGGGTGAGGGAAGCCGGTGGTGGTGACTCCGGAAGGGTGCATGGACATACAGGATCATGGCTGGACGAAGAAGGAAACAGCGACGCGCGAAGAGGTTGATGAAACCCGTGGTGACGCATGGTAGTGGTACACGATGGTGGTGGTTCACGGTGATGAACGGGGGAGCACATGGGATCGGGTTACACCCAAGTAGGGTTTGGTGAAAATAGAGTTTGCATGTTGGGTTTTGGACGTGCATGAGGTCTTGGCTTGTGTACGTGTAACCCACGAGACTAAAGCTTTGCATGGCATGTAAATGTGCATGCATGCGGGGATCTAAATAAATGATTCGACACGAGTAAATAGTAAGAGATAAGGATATTAGGGTTTTCATGGCACACATGCGTGCATGCAAGGAGCCCGAATCGGATTATTATTATTTTAGGCGTTATTCGACGTACGTTTAGAACGTAACCTGATCCTTGGATCATGCGTTGACACGTTTGGGTTCTGAGCAAGGACGGAAGAGTTGCACAGCAAAGACCAAAACTCAGCATAACCAGTGAGTTTCTAATCCCCTTCTTTTAAATTTTTTTAACGTTTTGGGGCTATCGTACATACTTTCGAGACGTGTTTTATTACATTAAATGTGTATCTAGCTTTGAGGGCTAACCCGATGAGTTTACGAATTTAAAATATTTAAACGGGGGCTAAGGGACCATGTGTTGTCCTTAAGACGTGTAGGTTAAAGGTTATATGGTCATGGGTCGTATAGTGACCTAATAGGGGTAAGTCGGGGTTGTATTTACAGGTCGTACAGGTACAACTAGGAGGTGTCACATGGTGTGCATGTACGTGGTATGTGCTTAGATAAGGAGACATAGTATTTGTATGTGTGTTGCTATATTAGCAATGTATTGTGTTATGAGTTAGTCAGGGTGAGTCAGGATATAAGTTAAACGCTTATAAATACGTGTAGGATACCTTATCCTAGTGCTATGTGTGAAGTGTATGTGCAGTTAATGAGTCATGTACATAGAGTATAATGTTATGGGTTTATATATGTGTTGTGTGTATTGTGTCGTTGTCCTTGTGACACGGCGGGTATTATTATTGTGTCGGTGTCCTTGTGACATGGTGGGTATTGTGTTTGCACTGTTATCATTATGACACAGCAAACGGGATTGTGGAGGACGAAGTCCTTCGGGAGGTCACCAAAGGTAACGATGTCCAACAGGACAGTGATGAGCTCGAGGTGTGTCAACCGCCCTGACGAGGGCGCAGTGATGAGGTACGTGTTTGTGTGCATATATATGTGTTGAATTGTATACAAGTGTTGAGTTACATATATTGTGTGTGAGATGATATTACCATGGTGAATAGATGCTATTAATGTGATGTGTAGAGTTATGTCGACCATTGTGACGCGATGAGTACGTTGTGTATAACTGTCGTGTCAGTTGGTTTGTGAGACTCTTAGTTAGGGCTGGCTAAGCCGGTGTTTAGGGGTGGTTGAGATAACCAGTGTGGGGTTAATATGTGTGGTAAACTTTGAGTCATCAGAATAGTATGCTCGATCCATGTCGGAGAGACTTACTGAGTTATAACTGTGAGTTGAGTCAGGGGTGGTGAACCCTTTTGGGCTAGTACAAGATAACAGGGGTTATCTATGTGTTGATAATTTATAAAACTATGTTCTAGAGACTAGAAGGTCTTGGGTGGAAATAAAAAAGAAAATTAGACGAGTTGGCTTTTGTTTAAATTAAAATATTAGAACTCACTCAACGTAATTGACTTTGTGTGTGCGATAGATTGTCTTGCATGTGAGATTTGGCGTCGACGTATCTTGGCTTAGAAGCGGCATTACTCGGATTGGTGTACATACTTTCGTGAGGTAAATTTAATGAAAATAATGACATTAAATACTAATTAATTTTTAAGAAAGACTTCCCCTATAGTTTAGCTAATAACTAATTCATTTTAAAATAAACCGTTATGAGAACCAACTGTAAAATGTCCGAGTTAGAGTGTTACAAAACTCTTCAAATCAACATCACCGGTCGTCGTTCATTGTTTCTTCTCCATTCAGTACGATCCATATCTATCCAACTTTGTAAAGGTTTTCAATTCTTTCCTTTAAATCTCGTTTCCTTTACCCATTTCTGATTATCATATGCGTATATTTTTGTATCCTCCGAGTTCAGATTCGATATATGTGCATGTATACATCTGATCTCGGTTTTGTTGTGTGATTTGTCATAATTATTTTTTATGTGTATGTATATTGTGTTTTGATTTTTAAGTTTATGGATGGAAAGAAACACCACTTGTGGTGGCCCCGTGGCTGAGATTTCTTGGATGAACTAAACTGGTGGTTACAAAGGGGGAAAATTATTGTTGTTCATTAGAGCCAATGATTTTTGCACTAGATTGTGACGGAATTAAGACGGTTAGAGAGAGATTCGAATAGGGAGATACGAATAGAGAGATGGAGAGAGAGAGAGAGAGAGAGAGAGATGGATATTTTTTTCATTTTTTAAGTAAAATTACATAAATAGTTCTTTATAAGGTAAATTGACCATTATGTCTTTCATGTGCAAGACACATGTCTAGACTTAATTGAAAACGATAACACTAGTTAGTAGAAAGGACTGTAAAATTCTCAAATAAATGACATTCAGTATAATTATTGAAGTATAAGAACATACCATTAGATGTATATATATATAGGATTATATATACATACATGTATATATAATCGAAAAACTTGTGGTCATCTTAGATCGGAAAAAGAAGCGTTTACGTAATAAAGTCATCTAATTGGTTAAGGTACAATGGAAGTACCGAAAGGGATCAGAAGCCACTTGGAACACAGAGACGGATATGAGGGAGGCGTATCCTCAGCTGTATGACTTATGATAGCTTTCGAGGACGAAACCTATTGTAAAGAGGGTAAACTTGTAACATCACGAAAATAAAAACAAATAGTAAACGGGATTTTTAGACAGAATAAACGGAATAAATGAACGGGTTCAAAGGCCAAGAGTTGGGTCGTAATGAGAGGCCGATAAAGGGAGGGTGGGGGCGAAACTGTGGAGAGGGAGGTGGGATTAAGTCCCTGGCTTCACCTTGTTTTGAAACGCCCCAAACTATATCTCATGGTTGGCACAAAACATAAATAAACATAGTTTTTAAACCATTAATCATAATCTATTACAACGGAAGTCTTGTCTCAATCATTCAAATTCATAAACATTAACTAAACATAGTTAAACATGAATTATAACCTCCTTTACTCTTTCAACTTTGCTTTTCACTTGTACATGACAAGTGACTATAACATACTTTAACTATCACATATGGATCGAAGTTCAAGGACAAGATCTATTTTCTCGCTTACACCTCAGGGTAAGACTTTTACTTTGTTGTGCTCACACCTCAGGGTGGGACTTTCTCACTTACACCAAAGTGTAAGAATCCTTTTCTTGCTCACACCTCAGGATGAGACTTTCTACTTTGCTTGCTCATACCTCAGGGTGAGACTTCTACTTTTCTTGCCTGCAGGACTTTTACAATGCAACTACTATGTAAATATACTACGACACATAATATAATGCCATTGAAACAAATAGACAAATAACAAATACGAACACAAAAGCATATAATATGGCATCTGTCACTGTCATTGTCAAGTTGCACCGAAGTGCAGCTTCTTTAACATTCTTTACTTTAACTCTTTACTTTCTTGACAATACATTTCAAAGATAGTATTGTACTCTATAATACTTTACCTTTCTTTTTATGAAAATAACTTTTTAATAAAAAGATATCACTTTCTCTTTCACTTTATAAAAATAACATTTTATAAATACTATGCTTTGCCTTTCAAATATTTCTACCAGTATGCATGCCAGCCCAAAATCGTTAGGGAAAAAGGGTAATAAGAACTCACCAGACTATTGGTATTCAACTTGAAGTTGACGTATTTTCTATTGCTAACGTGTAGACCGATTTGCACATAAGTCAAGAAGCGAATTCAATTATTTTGTGCAAGATCGACACTCAGAGATTCGACTCTCTTAGTGTCTTCTTCCTCGTTGAGTGGCAGCACTTTACAGGTGGCCGACACTCGAATGTCGGCTCGAGAACAAAGCTTCCATACAAGCTCGTTTTTTAATCCAAAAATCATATCTTTTACATCCAAAACCTTTATCTAGCTTCTATGAAGCTAGATCTATACTTTATCCATCTTTTAACATGTAAAAGTCCAAACTTTATGTTAAAACCAATGAAAACCCTAAAACCCACTTTTTGAAACAGAAAATCAGATCTGGGGACGATGAAATCGTGAGATCCTCCTTCTCTAATCTACCATCACTGACTACCAATGATCTTAGAGCAAGATGAACACAGAAATGGATGATATTGAGCTTTCTATCTCTAAGTTCTCTATCTGGATTATAAAGATGATGATGAAGAATGAAGAAGGTGGAGATGGTGACTAGGGTTTTACCCTACTCCCCTCCCTTGCGTTCCCAAAGCTCAGCCTAAGACCTATAACATCCTGGTTTTTCGTTTAGAAAACGGATTTGTAAATATGGTAAATACCGGTTCACAAGGTTATGAGACTTGACGGGGTTAGTGCGATTATCGTTTTGTAAATAATTAGGCGGGGGTTATTTATAATTATCAGGACTTGAAGGGGCGCTTTGTAACAAGTTGCAAGACGGGCCAAGCCCGGAAGCTAGTCGGTCGAACACAAGGGCCGCAGCCCGGTCCGAAAAACAGCCCTATAGGGTTTACGGCAATGGGGGGTTCCCCATTGTTGCATGCGGCTGCCGAGAAGAGAAGGGAGAAGGAGAGAGGTCATTCATCGTGTTCTTGACGAGATCAAGGTATAATCACAAGCCTCTAATCATTGTGTACGTGTTTTAAGACGCGGGTAAAGGTATTAATCATTTTTATGATATTAGGGTTTCGTAGGTGACAAGTAGAGGAAAGAGGCGAGTTCTTGGTGATTCGATTAGCATGAATCATCCGATTTCAAGGTATAACCGTTTACTCCCTCCGTGTATTCATTTTCGTTTGATTCTTGTTGCGTAGCGATCGGTTTCCATTTAGCCGGGAACCCAAGGGTGTTCGCGGGAGTTGTCGCATGGCCGAGAGAACGAAGCGAAGGTCACGGCACCACTCGGTGGTGGCCGGACGCAGTTGTGGTGGCGCGAGAGAGGGACGACGGGTGCTCCAAGCGACAGCGATGGGGTTGGGGTGGTTCGGCGAAGACAAAGGCGGGCTGTGGTGGTACCGGGTGAACAAGGTGGTGACCCACGGGGATGGACAACGACGGTTCGAGGCTAACCGGAGGCGGGGGGACGCGAGTGAAGGGTTCGGAACCGAAGTGGAGACGAGGTCGGAACGAGTGGTGGCGGTGTCAGACACGTTGGGAGTCTTAAGCGAAGCCGGGTTCACGAGAGGGCGTCGAGGACGAGGACGAGGGTTTTCGTGGTGTATGGAGATCGGGCATGGTATCCCTCACAAGCATGCAATCATGCAAAGTGTCAAGTTTAGTTGTGTAGGTGTAGAAATATCGTCGAGCCGTATTTTGATCCGTAAATTATGCGTAATATAGGTGCGAAGTTGAAAACGGGTACGAGGCGTTAGCAGTTTCTAGAGATTGAGGCGTATCTAGCAAAGGTGAGTGTCTAGCACCCACGTTTAAATGTTTTCTAGTTTTGGGCTCGAATACATGCAATGTGCCATATAGTAAGGGCACGAAATGATAAAGGTTTTGACGTTGATATTTGTGTATGAAATGGTAGTATAATTGTATGCGTAGGATTTGGTGTCGAGTTATTTAATGCGATGCTTTGATATTATGAGATTAATTGTTATCGGGTCGACTCTAGTCGATGGGAATTGAGTCTGACCGTAGTCGGATGAAAAGGGTTGCTTAAGCGTGATAGTAAGTCGGTGTTGGTCGGTGAGTGTTATGACTGACGATGATCGGTCAACGAGTCATGATTATACGAGTCTTTAGATCAGTCGACGTGATTTCGTGTATGTCGATAAAATATATAATTGATTAATCGGTAAATAAATGAGAAACCTTTGTGACGTAAATCGTTTTTAATAAAGATTCGGGATTTAATATCCTCGAACGAATTACTATAGAACTCACTCAGCATAGCTGACTTTTTAGCATGTATTTCAGGTAAGGAAAAAGTATGAGATGGCGGCTTCTGGAAGGCGTTTGGTTACCGTGATCGTTGCGATGACATTTACTTTTCCGTTATTATGTTGAATGATTAGGATATTATTACTTGTTAGATTATGTTTGAAATTTGGGTTGTTGACCACTTTTGACTGTTTGTTTTCCGCTGCATTTATTAAGACAATTTGATATCATTTACTATTGTGCTTACATGTATGCCAACGTGTCGGGTTCCCGGGTTTGGGGCCTTACAAGTTGGTATCAGATCGGTGGTTTAAATAATCTGGGCATCCTCGATGCCTAGACTTAGACTGAGAATGGGACCAATGTGTTGGGAATGTCATCACGTGTAACCAAAAGCCAGAAGCGCCAGGTATGAGTTAGTGTATATGTGTGTGTGTTAGTAGGCTAAGACAGGGGCGTTATGCCAAGATGCAGTTTAGGGATGGTTTAAAACCTAAAAGGCAAGGCAAGCGGGTAATGGCGATTGGCCACCGTCATTAACTAATTGCACTGCTCGAATTGTTTTAAATGATACCTAAGTATTGCTCTATTTGTTATTATTTTCAGTAACTGATGGCACCCAAGAGACAAATTGCTACTAATGCTGCTGGTAGGGGGCGTCGTGAGAACGCTCAGGGGGAGGATGTCAACCCTGATGAGGTGTCGGTTCATACTGAACCGTTAGTGCGTGCTGAACCTTCGGTGCATCCTGAGCAAAATGAAGGATTCCAGATCGAATCTGAGGTCCGCAAAGCAGTTAAGAAGGAAGTGGCTGAGATGATCCATGAGTATCTGTCGGATATAGTGAAGGCAGCATTCGAGACTAGTGGAAGTGGAAAAGAAGAAGAAATCGACTGGAACTGGCGGCAACTGTAACTACGGGCACTTTAAGAAGTGCGATCCGCCGAGGTTCAATGGTTTGAAGGATGCAATGGCTTACTGAGATGGAGTCCACCATCTCTATCAGTGAGTGCAAGCCGAGCATATAGTGAAATTTGTTTCTCACTCTTTCTCTGCTGAGGCTTTGCACTGGTGGAACTCGGTGAAATAGAGAAAGACAGCTCATGAGCTGGAAGCTATGACTTGGGAGGATCTGAAGGGTTTGGTTAGGAAGAAGTTCTGTGCTCCGGAAGAGCTGGAGAGAGTTTCTGACTTTCAAGTCTGGTAAATCGACTCATCGTGAGTACACGTCGAACTTCATAGAGATGGCACATCTGGTGCCACATTTAGCTAGAAATGACAAGCGGTGGATGAAGTTGTATGTAGCCGGTCTACCGGATCGTGTTAGGCATTTAGTCGAGGCTCAGCAGCCTTTGAGTTTTGACGGTGCGGTGGAGCTTAGTGGGACTTTGTATGATGATGTCATGGGAGCTGAGGTGCAAGAGAAGAAACCGGAGGATAAGAAGTGGACCGTACCCTCAAAAGGTTCGGTAAAGATTTGAAGGTTTCGTTTGTGAAGAAGGCTAGGACCGACGGACCTGATTCGTGTCGCAACTGTGGTAAAATGCACTCGGGTGAGTGCAGGGCTGATGCGGGTTCTTGTTATAGGTGCGGTAAAGCGGGACACTTTGCTAGAGACTGCCCGCGCAGTCCTAAGTGTTACCAGTGTGGGGGTATAGGCCATCTGGCAAAAGAGTGTAAGGCAGGACAAGGTACGGGACCAAGCATGGAAGCAGTCCCAGAGAAGAAAGAAGATGAAAAGTCTAAGGCTAAAGCTAGGGCTTTCACTATGACTGCAGCTGAAGCCAAGAATGATCCTGTTGTTGTTTCATGTACTTTTCTTATTAATAACGTACCAGCTTTGGTTTTATTTGATTCAGGGGCGAGCAAGAGCTTTGTAACCCCATCTTTTTGCAAAAGTTTGTGTAGGACGGCTAGAATGATTGAAAATCCGTTTAGTGTTGAGACCGCGGTGGGATCACCCACCAGAGTCATTGAAGTGTTAGACGATTGTTTTATTGATCTAGAGGGTCATAGGTTCCCTGTTAGATTATTTATTATTGCGTTAGGAGGATTTGACGTTGTGTTGGGGATGGATTGGTTGGTCGCGTTCGATGCGGACATTGTTTGCCAACAGAAAATGATAAGGTTAAAGTCCTTAGAAGGAACGGTGGTGACGGTGTATGGTGACAGAGTGAGCTCTCTACCGAGAGTTATCTCTATGATAAAGGCGGTGAAGTCGTTGCGGCAGGGGTGCGGGGCATACTTAGCTTATGTCACCAATACAGAAGCAAAGAGTGTGGATTTATCAGAGGTTCCAGTGGTGCAGGAATTTGAAGATGTCTTCCCTGATGACTTGAAGGGAGTACCACCGGAGCGAGAGATCGAATTCCGGATCGATCTACCACCAGGAGCTCAGCCGGTTGCTAAAGCTCCATATCGATTGGCACCAACAGAGATGAAGGAGCTCATGGAGCAACTTCATGACTTGTTGGACAAAGGATTCATAAGACCAAGTATATCACCATGGGGTGACCCGATCTTGTTGTGAAGAAGAAGGACGGTAGCATGCGTATGTGCATCGACTATCGGGAGCTTAATAAATTGACAGTTAAGAACAAGTATCCGTTACCGCGTATCGATGACTTGTTCGATTAATTGCAAGTAGCAAAGTGGTTTTCACGTATAGATCTGAGGTCAGGATATCATCAGCTGAAGGTTAGAGAAGAAGATATTCCGAAGACGGCATTTAGGACACACTATGGACATTATGAGTTCTTGGTTATGTCCTTTGGATTGACGAATGCTCTGGCGGCATTCATGGACGTAATGAACCGTGTGTGTCGTCCAATGTTGGATAGATCGGTGATTATGTTTATCAGTGATATTCTAATTTACTCTAAGAGTGAGGAGGAGCATGTATATCATTTACGGGAAGTGTTAGAGACGCTGAGACGAGAAAAGCTTTACGCGAAGTTCTCAAAGTGTGTGTTTTGGCTGCGGGAAATTCAGTTTCTGGGGCATGTTATTAACCCAGAAGGGATCATGGTGGACCCTGCAAAGATTGAAGCAGTGGTTAAGTGGAACGCTCCTAAAACTCCAACGGAGGTGCGTAGCTTCTTAGGGTTAGCCGGCTATTACAGGAAGTTCATTAAGGACTTCTCTAAGCTGGCAACACCATTAACTAAGTTGACTCGAAAGGGAGTGAAGTTTGCTTGGGGACTGGATCAAGAAGGTGCATTTCAAGAGTTAAAGAAGCGATTGACTAAAGCACCAGTGTTAACATTACTAGAAGGAACGGACGACTTAGTGGTGTATTCGGATGCGTCTTATTTGGGGTTAGGTTGCGTTTTAATGCAATGAGGGAAAGTGATAGCGTATGCGTCGAGGCAGTTGAAGACGCATGAAGTGAATTACCCTACTCATGATTTAGAGTTAGCGACGGTGGTGTATGCACTCAAGTTGTGGAGACACTACTTGTACGGAATCAAGTGTACGATCTACACGGATCATAAGAGCTTGAAGTACTTCTTCGAGCAAAAAGATTTGAACATGAGGCAGAGGAGGTGGCTAGAGCTAATAAGGACTACGACTGTGAAATCCTTTACCATCCGGGTAAGGCAAATGTGGTTGCCGGCGCGTTAAGTCGTAAGGAAGAGCACACGCCAATCAGAGTTAAAGCGTGCCAACTAGTAGTAACGTCAGATTTTCTGACCTTACTAAAGGACGTGCAGAAGGAAGCCTTGAGAGATGAAAGGCTAAAAGAAGAAAGGATTTTTGGACAGCGTTAACTATTGGCTGAGAACAGTCAAGGGGTGTGGGTCAAGGATGGCCGTATTTGGATACCAAAGTTCGGTGGATTTAGAGGGCAGGTACTTGACGAAGCACACAAGTCAAGGTACTAGATACATCCGGGAACGACAAAGATGTATCAGGATATGAAGGGCAACTATTGGGGGCCGGGGATGAAGCATGATGTGATCCAGTATGTGAGCAAGTGTTTGACATGTTTGCAAGTTAAGGCAGAATATCAGAAGCCTTATGGAAAAATTCAACCATTAGAGATTCCGAAGTGTAAGTGGGAGCATATTACAATGGAGTTTATTACGAAATTACCTAAGACGGGTAAGGGGCACGATACTATTTGGGTAGTAATGGATCGGTTGACGAAAAGTGCTCATTTTCTACTGATTAAGGAAACTTTCTCATCGGAAAGGTTATCCAAAGTGTTTATTAATGAGATCGTTGCCAGGCATGGAGTGTCGATTTCTATCGTATCCGACCGAGATACGAGATTCACGTCCATGTTTTGGAAGAGGTTCAACGAAGCTATGGGAACAAGGTTGCACATTAGCACTGCGTATCACCCTCAGACTGACGGACAGTCGGAGCGGAAGATACAAACGTTGGAGGACATGTTGGTGCATGTGTGATTGATTTCGGAGGTGCATGGGATGGTCACCTACCATTGGCGGAGTTCTCTTATAACAATAGTTATCATGCAACTATTGGGATGCTACCGTACAAGATGCTCTACGGGCGGAGGTGTAGAACCCCAGTGTGCTGGGGAGAGATCGGACAGAAAGAATTAGGAAGCTTAGATGTTGTGAAAGCAACTTCCGAGAAGTTTGAATTGGTGAAGCAAAGGATGAAAGCCGCTCAGGATCGGCAGAAGTCTTACGCTGACAAGAGACGGCGACCAATAGAGTTTAAAGCAGGAGATTATGTGATGCTTAAGGTGTCGCCCGGGAAGGGTATTATTCGTTTCCAAAAACGGGGAAAGCTTCGTTCGAGGTATATTGGACCGTTTATGATAGAAGAACGTGTTGGTAGTGTTGCCTACAGACTGCAGTTGCCAGATACATTGGCAGGGATACACCCGACATTCCATGTGTCCCATCTACGGAAGTGTTTAGCAGATGCTACAGAACACGTACCGTTAGACGACATTGTGGTGGACGGCAAGCTATATTATGTGGAGGAACCAGTGGCTATACTAGATAAAAAGGAAAAGAGATTGCGAAGGAGAGTGATACCTATTGTTAAAGTGCAATGGAAGCATCGTAAGGGATCTGAAGCTACTTGGGAGCCGGAAGCGGATATGCGCGAACGTTATCCGCATTTGTTTCCAGATGACCCAGGTTTCGAGGAAGAAACCTCTTTATGGGGGGAAGACTAGTAACATCCTGGTTTTACATTTAGAAAACGGATTAGTAAATATGGTAAATACCGGTTCACAAGGTTATGAGACTTGACGGGGATAGTGCGATTATCGTTTTGTAAATAATTAGGAGGGGGTTATTTATAATTATCAAGACTTGAAGGGGCGTTTTGTAACAATTTGCGAGAAGGGCCAAGCCCGGAGGCTAGCCGGTCGCACATAAGGGCCGAAGCCCGGTCCGGCAAACACCCCTATAGGGTTTACGGCAATGGGGGGTTCCCCATTGTTGCATGCGGCTGCCAAGAAGAGAAGGGAGAAGGAGAGAGGCCATTCATCATGATCTTGACGAGATCAAGGTATAATCTCAAGCCTCTAATCATTGTGTACGTGTTTTAAGCCGCGGGTAAAGGTATTGATCATTATTATGATATTAAGGTTTCGTAGGTGTCAAGTAGAGGAAAGAGGCGAGTTCTTGGTGATTCAATTCGCACGAATCATCCGATTTCAAGGTATAATCGTTTACTCCCTCTGTGTATTCATATTCGTTTTATTCTTGTTGCGTAGCAATCGGTTTGCACTTAGACGAGAACCCAAGGGTGTTCGTAGGAGTTGTCGCATGGCCGAGAGAAGGAAGCGAAAGTCATGGCACCACTCGGTGGTGGCCGGACGCGGCTGTGGTGGCGCGAGAGAGGGACGACGGGTGCTCCAAGCGGCCGCGACGGTGTTGGGGTGGTTCGACGAAGACAAAGGCGGGCTGCGGTGGTACCGGGTGACCATGGTGGCGACCCGCGGGGTTGGACAGCGACGGTGCGAGGCTAACCAAAGGCGGGGAGACGCGCGTGAAGGGTTCGGACCCGAAGTGGAGACGAGGTCAGAACGAGTGGTGGCGGTTTCGGACGCATTGGGAGTCCGAAGCGAAGTCGGGTTCACGAGAAGGCGCCGAGGATGAGGACGAGGGTTTTCGTGGTTCATGGGGATCGGGCATGGTATCCCTCACATGCATGCAATCATGCGAAGTGTCGGGTTTAGTTGTGTAGGTGTAGAAGTATCGCCGAGCCGTATTTTGACTCGTAAATAATGTGTAATATAGGTGCGAAAGGATTATCATTAGGGGATGAGATCTAGATTCATCATAATCACGCAAACCCAATGTGAAAGGATTATCCATATTTTATGAAAGAGTCTCACATCATGTTTATTAGGGGATGGGATACATGGTATATGGAACGTCATTAGGGGATGAGATCTAGATTCATCATAATCACATGTTATGTTTTAGGAGACATGGGTCGACCCATTTTCCGCTAATCGTATTCGGTTTCCCCCGATGAAAGGCAAGAACATGAATACAATATAATGGTATATTGACTTCAAAATTCCATGATCAAACAGAAAGTGCATGCGTGGATATTTATCACTACATGATACTTATTTTAGCGAATTTTTTACTAAAATGGGATATAGGAGATTGTGTAATCACATTTGGGGCTGTTCTCTCTAAGTTTATACATTTGGTGTTGTCGTCGTTTGGATGGGCGACAGCTTCCCCAAATTCTCACTCCAATCATTTGATGTGTCTGGTCAGTCAGTGAACCCAAAGCTGTCGCCCTTTGGAATGGCGACAGCTTCCAGTCACACCTCCATCTCAGCTTTCTGTTTGACTAGACAACACGCCAAAAGCTGCAAATGGCAGCAGCTTTTGTATTTAATTAAGAAAGTTGCTTCCATTCCAAATGGCGACAACTTTGGGTTCACTGACTAACAGACACATCAAATGATTGGAGTGAGAATGTGGGGAAGCTGTCGCCCATCCAAATGGCGACAACCCCAAATGTATAAAATTAGAGAGAACAGCCCCAAATGTGATTACACAATCTCCTATAGTCCATTTTAGCAAAAAATTCTATTTTAGCCTCATAAAAGTTGAAGGTAGGTACCTCTGTTGTTTTAATGGTTCGTGGCTTATCAAGTTATATTACATGAGGAACATCCATATTCCATATTTGTATGCCGTAAGCATGCACAAGGCAACAAGCTATTATGAGCTCCTCAGATGAGTTTTTAAGCAAAGATAACAAAAAAGCAGGAAAACACAAAGATAGCAGACGTATTAGTTTTAGTTCGAAGGCAAAAGTAAAAGCAACATTTCATGAGGAACAATCCACGCTGCACATTCATCATCCCAAAACAGTGTTCATGAAGAAGGAACCTATTAGCGGACCACAAAACCGGTCGTCTCATAACGCCACATTAATTGGATACAAGCAGTTGGTGCATGGATCATCCCATGCGAAAATGGAAGCAAGGACAAGTTAATGGAATTGCCAATCTTCCAGGAAAAATAAAATCACTTCAGGATCACAATAACCATTCTATGTTGGGAGGACATGACAGACACGGAAAAGAGTCAAAGGCAGAAATAACTTAGGTCGGGGGGTCAGTCTCAAAAGGGAAAAGAAGTAACTTCAACCGGGTATGACAATATTATAACTACTAAGTAATCGGACAAGGTACACATATTATCTCTATCTCTATAATCTTGAAAAGCATAAAAAATACTATCGCACATGGTGCAAATTTAAAAGTATCTTTAGAAATATATATTTGTGTTACGATATACATTTATCAAAATTAAAGTAAAGAAAATAAAACACAAAGTAACAGTTTCTTGATTAAGAAAAATCAAATGAGGAAAGCCTCGATTTTGTTACTCATGAAAAGAAAACTGCCGAGAAAACTTATTGGGCATTTTGTCAAACATTTTAAGATGTTTTTATGTGGCAAAGTTCATATAAATAGTCTAAAGTGCGATTTGAGATAGCTTATATATGTTTGCTTTCATTTAAATTATTCGATAAACTATTATGGGCTAATGACAAAGGCACCTACAAGTTGGTCAGACTTGATAGATCGGAGGTACCCCGCACATGGAATGCAATGCTGTTGCGGAGGTATTACATATAATAAGGTGTATATTCTGTTTAAGGCAAGGCCGCTGTTAGGCCATTTTGTGTGCAGTAGGAAAAACAACCTAAATGGAAACAATGAAAAGTTGTTAAGACATACACAAAGAATACGTTTTGTAACAAAACATGAATATATGCCTGAAAAAAGGACCCTGATAAACAAGGCTCAATATAAACTCCCTGATCAGGAGAAAAAAGTAAGGAGGCTCTGCTTAGGGAAAAACCTCCGGGGATGTATGCCGGGAAGATGTCTCCATGAAAAACCATGGTAAAAATGGAGAAAAGGACAAAAGGCAATATACTATGGTGTGTGGAGCACACCCGAGGCACACAATAAGTCCCCCCTCCCGGTTACTAGTAACAAATAACAAAAGCAAAGACACATAGTATGAACAAAGGATAACATAACAAAGTAAAAGAATATAAATAAGCATGCATAAGATTGAAATTAATTACACGAGCGAAAGAGCTTAATGAAATGCTAAGCAACAGTTTTCAAAAAATTCACAACAAATAATCAAACATTGCTCAAAAGTCATCCACACGGGAAATGACCATTGTTTAAACAACAAGTTCATCAAAAGACCAAGTTCAAGGAAGGGCGGGAGTACCTGAATCAACAATAGAACACAAGTAATCAATACCTTCAGGGAAAATATGAGGAGACGCAGAGAGGCTGGTAATCGGGGAATGCTCGGAGGTAGCAAATGCAATATTGGAGCTAAAGGGAAGGATCAACATCGTAATGACAACAGTAAACGCTTGGGCAAACCAAAAGTCAAACAAACAAATAGAAGCTATTTTTCAAATCCACATGGCAAATTCAAAAAATAAAAATATCCGTCAAGCAATGAAGTCACCGAGGTCAAGTATGACGCATAGTGTAACCGTGGGACGTCCCGAAAAAAGCATTCGTTTAGTAAGTTTGCTTGATATATTACCATATGAGTTCAATGCTACTAACATTGCTTCGTAGCACTGAACTTGAGGGGAAATGTGGTATAATACCACTACTTACAAACCCCCGCGAGAGAAGTTTGTTCCTCAAAAGTAGGGCGACCATGACACATCAAGAGCGTTAGAAGGCAATAAGTACACCACTCGGGTGTTCGGATTTAGCTACGACCGGACATCCCCCATGACATAAGACTCGGATCCCGCTGAAATCATAGAGGCAACATTGAACTGGGAGGCTAATAGAGGGTATTGCTGCCAAACAACCCCCTCCCTAAGAAAGAAGAAAGTCGCACACTATAAATTAAAGTTAATGAACCAATTATCATTAAGGAGGAGTCTCATCTTCTATAGGATGTTATGAAGCATGAAAACTTTGTATAGAGTTGTGTAGGCGTCTCGCGAAAGAGCCTCAAAGAGGCACCTGGCTAAGGACCTCTAGCCTATAATGAAAAGGGTTCTATGTAATAAAAAGGAAAAGTCATTTTGTAAAAGGACCAAATATAAACAACTCACTCATTACGAGAAAAAAGAAAGGATGCCCTTGCCGGGGGGACCTCTGAGGGAACCTCCTACCGGAGGGGATCTCCTCACAAAAAACGGGGCTAAGTGAAAAGGAAAAGGATGAAAAGAAAGTCTCTTTCGAGTAAAGAGCATAAGAGGTTAAATGTTCCTCTTCCGGTTAAAGGCCCCAGTTGCTGCAATGCTCTTTGTTCGAAACGGAGGATGCATCTCCTGCGAAGGACCTTCCGATGAAAGAGCATGAAAAGTCCTTATGAGAAAATAAAAAGGAAAAGGATGATAAGAAATAAAAAAGAAAAATGATGATAAGGAATGAAAAGGAAAAGGATGATAAGAAAAGGAAAAGGATGATAAGAATAAAAACGAAAATGATGATAAGAAATGAAAAGAAAAAGGGAGATAAGAAAATGAAAGGAAAAGGGTGATAAAAGATGAAAAGGAAAAGTATGATAAGAGATGAAAAGTGAACGATAAAAAACGGCCTCGAATATTATTGTATTGGGGCCTCGATTATTATTATCATTATGCTATGAAGCATAAGCCTTCTCCAAGGGTCTCGATTATTACTATTATTATCATTATGCAATGAAGCATAGGCCTGCTCCAAGGGCATCGATTATTATTTTCATGCTATGAAGCACAGCCTTCTTCAAGGGTCTCTGTTATTATTCAGTGAGGCATGATCCTTCGAAAGCACCTCAATTATTATTATAGCCATAAGTGTTTTTGATTATTATTATGCTATGAAAAATATCCATATAGAAGGGCCTCAATTGTTATTCCCCCGAGAAGATAAAAATGTCTTAACTTACTAATGTCTTGCCAAGGGAAGAAAATGCTCATCCGAAGACCTTCAGATTTATTTATTTCTTTCTTAAAGTAGGAAGAAACCCCCCTTCCTGAATGTTTCTATATCTTTTACAAGCTCAACTGGGAGGTAACTGGGAAGTTAGCATAGTAAAATCTCATTACCACCAAGGTCGGTAGTTTACCGATAGATTTGTTGACGTTCAAGACGTTCTCATACTCTAAATTGAAGATGTTGATTAACTTTCATCTAAATGTCTCGCATTCTCCTCGATGAAAGGAAAGTACTAATTAAGAAACAAGTTCTTGACAAAGTGATATCATTCACCTTCGGGTCAAAAGTTGTACAAATGGGTTATTGTTTGCGGAAAAGGACCCACATACATTCTCGTATAAGAATTAGAATAAGAGATATTTGGGGGTATTAGAAACATAATAAAGCAGTGAAGCGCAGCTATGAAGGTCAAATTATACAAATCCATCCTAACATGGTGGCACTACATATCAACGGACTAGGGGGACTTAAAGGAGTACCCCCGGTCCCAAGCATCAGAGAGGATGATAAGGATCATTGAGTCCACTATCCTTATCATAGATGATAAGCACAATGGACTAGGGGTAGGGGGACTTGAAGAGGTAACCCCTGTCTCGGACCGCTTGGCTCAGTTATGAGGCCCAAAACACATAAATAAGCCCAGTTCAGACAAGCCCATCTTGAAGGCCCACTATGAAAAAGGCCCATTAGGATTAACAAGACTCTAGACCCCTTATATATTGGGAGGTCCCTCTCCTTCAACTAGCAGCTTCCTCCCCCTTATAAAGGGGCAGGTTCTTCTTCCTCCTTTGCTCACTATCTCTCCCTCCTTCCTGATACATACATACACTTATATGACACATGATGAAAAGGCTGACTTGATCATCGGAGGGCCCTCGGGGAGATCCCCCTCGGGTCCTCTAACTAGAGTTTCATGTGGATGCAGGTTCGATTCGGGCCTGAGAAGATAGATCTGGTCTCGTACGGTGGAAAAGTTGATCCGGACGTGATATCCTTCCTCTGAATGATGCTTACTCAAACTGAACCCTCTCGGGTGAGTTTTTGGGACGCAACAACAAGTAGCTCTCAAAACCCTCAATCTTTTTCTATAAATAACAACGAATGCATCCTGTTGATAAGCACATCTACAGGTTATTCTTTTGTACATCAATGGCTTCCTCACCCACCATCTCCACCGCCACCGCCACCGTCTTTGCTCTGCCCGTGGATTCAGAAAACAAAGCTACAAGGGTGAAAATCTTCTCCTTAGCACAACCCCACATGAGAGCTTTCCATCTTTCATGGCTTTCTTTCTGCACTTGTGTCATCTCAACCTTCGCAGCCGCCCCACTCGTTCGCATCATCCGCGACAACCTCAACCTCACACGCTCCGACATCTCGAACGCGGGAATCGCCTCCGTATCCGAGAGCATCCTCTCACGCCTCGTCATGGGGGTGCTTTGCGACCTCATCGGCCCTAGATACGGCTGTTCGGTTATCAACTTGCTGCTGCTCCCGTGTTTTTTAGTTTTTCGATTGTGGCGGATGCTGGGGGCTACGTGGCGGTCAGGTTCATGATCGGGTTCTCATTGGCTACGTTCGTGTCGTGCCAGTACTGGACGAGTGTGATGTTTAATGGGAAGATTATAGGGGTGGTTAATGGGGTGTCGGCAGGGTGGGGTGATGCCGGAGGTGGCCTTACTCAGCTGCTGATGCCGGTGCTTTTCCATGTCATCACTAAGATGCTTGAAACCACGCCTTTTACGGCTTGGAGGATTGCTTTCGTTATTCCTGGATGGTTTCATTTAATCGTTGGTGTTCTTGTTTTAATCTACGGCCAAGATTTGCCTGATGGAAACTTTGCTCAAGTTTATAAAGAGGGACGAGCTGCAAAGGATAAATTCTCTAAGGTTAGTTTGTATTATATAATCATAATGTTACCGATGTTTTCACAACGGACCGGTCGGCCAGGAACGGAGGCCTAACGGTACGTTTAGTCTATTTAAACCGTTTATCAGTCGAACCAGATTTAATTATGCATTTACCTTTTCCTTCAAAATCTATACCATTACGTACATAATATATTTTCATATTTTGTTTTAAATTATATATAGATTAATTTTATAAATTTTTTGACGCATCCGTTTCTTAAGTCTGGTATGACCTATTTTCATATTTTGTTTTAAATTATATATAGATTAATTTTATAACAAATTTTACGCATCCGTTTCTTAAGTCTGGTCTGACCGGTGAACATAAGACAACTAGTTGGATTTCTATTTTGGTTCTAAACACATTGAATATTACACCATGTACTGAAGGAATTTTGTGTAATCTACTGCGCAGGTGTTCGGAAATGCTGTCACAAATTACAGGACGTGGGTCTTTTTCTTGATTTATGGATACTCTGCAACTATGCATAAACAATGTCATCTCTGAATATTTCTATGATAGGTAGCTAAACAATCTTTATTTTACGTTAAGTCGATCCGCTACTAGAAAACTGTAAAATTTTGAACGAAAATTTCGGTCGGAGATATGTCGGGAAAAAGTTGTTTTCGACCAATTTCCAACAAAAGTTTGGTTGTCCAAAAAAAAAAGGCTGGTTGGAAAACCATTTTGTCCATTTTCCAACAAAACTTATTTCCGACCGTTTAATTTATTTTTATTTTCTTTCAATTTTCCGTACATTTTCTTTTTTTTGTTTTTTGTTTTTTGTTTTTAACTGTCCGATAGTTTTTGTCAGAAAGTTGTAAGAAAATAGTCAGAATATCGACGACTTTTCTAGTAGCGAGCTATCACTAACTTGTGGTTAACGATTGATTTTGTTTCCGTAATAATCCATAGGTTTAGCTTAAACCTACACACGGCAGGAGTAGTTGCGGCCAGTTTTGGAGTGGCTAACTTCGTTACCCACCCATTCGGTGGCTTCGTATCCGACCTATCCGCTCATAAATTCGGGATGAGGGGCCGATTATGGACATTATGGATCACACAAACCCTAGGAGGAGTTTTCTGTATATGGTTAGGCCAAGCCAATTCTCTACCAATCGCCATACTATCAATGATGCTTATGGCCTCTGGAGCACAAGCCGCATGCGGAGCAACCTACGGCAACATTCCATTCGTCTCCCGACGCTCTCTCGGCATTCTATCAGGTCTAACCGGTGCTGGTGGCAATGTTGGTGGTGGTTTGACCCAACTTCTGTTTTTCTCCAGTGCAAGGTTTTCAACGGCGTGGGGGTTAACGTGGATGGGTGTGATGACGGTGGTGTTAACGATTCCGGTGGCTTTTATCCACTTCCCACAATGGGGGAGCATGTTTTTAGCCACATCAAAGAATGAGAAGTACAATGAAGAGTATTACTATTGCTTGGAGTATAGTGAGAAGGAGAGAGAGATGGGGTTGCACATCGGAAGCATGAAGTTCGCCATCAACAGCCTGGCGGAGCGTGGGAAGAGATTGGTGGTGACTGTGACGGAAACCCCGCCAAATACCATGCCAAACCACCACGTTTAAGGAATCAGAAAAAATGAATAAAGGCTATTGGAGTTCAGTAATAGATGCAAAAACTTTTGAAACACTTAATTCAAGTCTCCAGGTGAATAAAGAAATAAAGAAAGGGTGATTCTAACCACACACGAAATATTGCTAATTGGACCCGTCGCCGCCCTATACGCCCTCGTATAGGGCAATACGAGGGCGTATAGAGTTCAGTCACTGCCAACAGAATGCCACGTGTCATTCTCTGTCTGGCGGCTGGTCCAATACGTGGCGTATTGACCTATACGCAGCGTATGAGGCACGGGTTATATTTTTGATTTAAAAGTTGGAAGATTTGGGAGTTTTATGAATCTTATACGTGGCGTATTGACCTATACGCCACATATAGGTATTTTTTATTTAATTATATTTTTTTATTTTATTTATATTTTGTTTATTTTTATTTTATTTATATAATTTTGTTAATATAAGTTTGTTAATCAAACAAAATATTAAACATTACAAACCAAACAAAATATTAAACATTACAACCAAACAAATAAACTAAAATTATATACATTACATCAAAAAATTAAATATATACATCAAAATGTTTTACATACATAACAACGAAATAAACAAAATACAAATAAAAGAACTAAACCTAACCGGCTCCGGCGTCACCCTGACCCGCGCCCGCCCTCACCCTGAACGGGGTCGTCCGGATAATGACGTGGCGGTGGTAGTGGGGGTGGCTCGATGCCGGCGGCTCGTGACTGATTCACGAGCTGTCCAACCGCCCACATCATCAGGTCCTCCATGCGATCGAGTTGACGACCCTGTCGCCGTGAGTCGGCAACAAGGCCATCAAGCAATGCCTGGGTAGCCCTATCCAGCCTAACAGACCGACGTACGTGTCGGGGATGCTGTGGCGGATGCTCGTGAACCTGCTCGACGTGTGGCGGCTCGTCCTCAATCGCCACACCCTGTAGCGGCTGAGGCATAGGCGGGTCCCCCTGTCCAGGCATCTGCGGCACCGGGACCCAAACCTGGTCCTTGACGGCCCCCACGAACCGAAGGCCCTGCGGGAATCGATGCGTGATGCGCATGCTGCTCGCCGTGCGACGTCTAATCGGACATGGGGAATGGGCGGTAACATCGCAGGCTCATGGTCGTCAAATGGTATGACCGACCGCATGATATGCGTGATGAAAGCACCGCCATATAAAAGTCCGCGCTTTTGTCGCATATAGGCAGAAGCAAAATAAAGCGCCATGCTCGTGGACAGGTCGCACCGCCTCCAAGTAAGCAGGCAGAAAAGGAAGAAAAGATCTCTATCAGTGCACCACTCACAGCTTTTCAGACGCGGTACAAAGGGTCTCTAATACTCGAGACCCTCCCCTTGGTACCCAACCAAGGACTATCTAAAATCAAGCCCCAAAAAGCAAGGAGTTCCTCCTTGTCCACCTCCGTCACCGCCTCGGTGAAAAAGCGGCGTGACCGTCTCAGGCTCGTAGTATAAGCCCGTCGTGACGGCCCACTGACGGAGGGTCTGACGGTAAACGACCCCAAAAATAGAAAAAGAAATACAATCCGGATCAATATCCGGCGCCTCCCCGGGTAGAGGCTGCAGCCCAGTCTCTGAGTAGATGAACGTCGAAAGAAACTCGACGACCTGCTCTAGGTATGTCTCCTCAAAAGAAAGGTCAAAAAGCTCATGGCGTGTCCTGACCGATGATGGCCCTAGCTCGCTCGGCCTCTTGCACCTCCTCGAGGAGGGCCCAATCCACCGCCATACCTGGACCCATCTGCACCTCCCGGAGCTTCTGGCAACGGGAATAAGCCTCCGTATCGGGCGAAAAATCCAGAAAAGGGTAGTGCGCAAGATCGTCTAGCTGATCCATCTCAATATCATCATCATGATCCGCCATATCTGATAATAATTAATTGTTTTTAATTTTTTAATTTAAATAATAAATAATAATAATAATATATCGTTTAAATTTTAAATAATAAATAATAATAATATATTGTTTTTAATTTAAATAATAATATATTGTTTTTAATTGAAATAATAAATAATAATAATATATTGTTTAAATTTTAAATAATAATAAATAATAATAATTAATTTTTTTTATTTTAAATATTAAATAATAACCAATAATAATTATTATTAATTTTTTAAAAACCTATACGCCACGTATAGGCTTATACGTGGCGTATAGGCGGTTGCCGGGCAAAATAAGCCATACGCAGGCCAATTAAGCCATACGCGGGCGAGTTACCGGGTAAACCAAGTCATACGCGACCCAAACCAGGCTATACGCAGGCAAGTGACCGGGTAATCCTAGCCATACGCAGCGTATAGACTTATACGTGGCGTATAGCTTCATCGTCTTCCTAAGACGAACTATACGCCACGTATGGCCCTATACGTGGCGTATAGTTCTTAAGTTCAAACCTAAAAATCGCTAGTCTACCCAGTTTTAACCGCTAATATTCAATATAAACCTAACATTAATGATCGTGGGTGTAGAGACGTACCTTTTCGAAGTTTTTTTGAGACGACAATCCTAATCAACGAGCTTTTTTGCCGGATGCGTATGGGTTTGTGTTTGTTTGTTTTGGGTCGTTTGGGTCTGTACGCTGCGTTTTCCTGGTATATCAAGTCGCTATACGCCACGTATTGACCTATACGTGGCGTATAACCTTTAAAATATCTTGTTCAAGTCTATACGCCACGTATGGCCCTATACGTGGCGTATAGAATATTAAATTAAAATTAGTTATATTTAATTAAAATTAATCAAAAAATAATAAAATATTAATTATAATTAACTTAAAATTAATTTAAAATAATTAAAATTACAAATAATTAAAATTTAAAATAATTAAATTGACCCTATACTTAAAATTAATAAAAAAACTAATAAAGCATCATCCGTGAGTCGTGAAGTATTGTGGAAATGTAGATCCATTAGTAGCCATTATTTTCTTAAATCGTTCAATACGATCACTGTATATATTTTCCCATTTTGCTGCATCATCATTTCGGTGCAAATTCCAAAGTGCATTCGGCGTGGGATACGGAAAATCTCCGTCTAACTTGACATGGATGAAATGAGCCCTGTTGACGTGAACTAATGATACAGTTTGATGTTGAGCGTGAACGTTTGGACCAAACCACAATGGAAAAAATGTTTGATTACTGGCGATGCTTAAAAGATGAACAATCACCCCAAATCTTTGAGCAATTAGGAGTCCCGTGTATGGCATCGACATCCAACGACTAACTGGTGTGGCTTTCACATCCTGCCAATCTATTGTGTGACGTAGCATATCATACTCTTGAAAGGCGACTCTGTCAAAAACAGTTCTCCACCATTCCTCTTTATTGTCCATCTCCTGTAGAAGTTGTTGTCTGATAAAAAGCCACCGGTTTTCATTTAACCCTAAGCCCAAAGCTACCGATCGAAAACCACAGTTACCGTCGGGATTTACATCCTGTATATGTGAAATGTACGGATGAAAGACAGACGGTATCGAATCCTTAAAACAATTTATATTGTTAACCGCATCTTTCCCCATAATCAATGGAAAACCAATATAGGCGTTATCATCTTGTGGTTGCTTTCCTTTACCCTTCGTTGGACGACGGTGTTGAATGACCGAACTCGCTTGTATCGAGTCTTGTGACGCAATGTACGAGCTGTGTCTCGCAGGGTCACATTTGCTTTGTTGGGATCCTGTGAATAAGCTGTTTCTAACGACATCCTGTTTCCTTTGTTGTTGCTTTTTCAAAGTTGGACGACCGCGAGTATCTTCTTGTACCACAGGCGCTTTCTTGTTACTTTTGCTCGGAAAGACCACCCCTGCGATTCTCGACAGCATACTTCTTTTAACCTGATCAGGTTCTGACATAATTTTGTTTCTCACTTGACCAAGTACTTTATCCACGTCTACATTTTCATCATCGACAAACGACGGTTTTAAATCAAGTTTCCTCCAGAAGACGTCCAACGCATCTAGCGGGATTCTGCCACCTGTATTAAAACGAAATAGTCAGAAAATTTTGAAAATTAAACATTCACAAATTCCAAAGTCAAAACAGTTTACATGTAACTTCGATACTTGCCAGACGACAAGCACACGGCAACCCACAACTACTGAAAAGTTGGCAACCACACGTTGCATTTTGTTTCCGTATATGTGATAACTTGTACCACTCGTTTTCTAACAAATTTAGAGCTTTATGTGAAACATTACCGTGCAGGTTATCAAACAATTCAATAGGTATGTGGCTATCCATTTTTCTTATGAGGCTTGTTCCAAATGCAAACTGTAATTGATAATATTGATCTGTTACAATTTCATCAACAAACCCAACAAGTCTATCTAGGGAGCTGTTAGCATTTCTAAGATAACTCTTTAAGAGCGAATGCTGGCTCTCGACTCAGTTCGTTGTTTGTTGACCAAAATTGAGGTTTTTGTTGGACCAGGCAGATACAAACTTTTCTTTATACGGGTCCAACCAATTTTTAGTCACATAATGTATAACTCCTGAAAAAATATTGAATAAATATTTAAATATTTAATAATTATTCAATACTGAAAATATTAAATATTCAAAACTTACTTCCTCGTTTGGCAGCATACAGTAGTTCGTAAAGCCGGTTGAAGTTGTACTGGTATATATCTGGCGTGGGAGACTCACATAATACCGACCATGAATACTTGAAATTTGCCCAGTCTTCGTCTGTAAATGATACCCTGCAATGTTTTGCGATATTCTCGTGTATGTGCCACCGACATAGGTTCTTCGAACAATCAGGAAATATTTTATCACATGCATTCATAAGAGCTTTGTCCCTGTCTGTTACTATCACACGCGGCTCCATACACTTTTGCAACATTGCTTTTATTTGCATTAGCACCCAGACGAAGTTTTCCTCTCGTTCTTTTGATATAAATGCATGAGCGACGCAAAACGACTGGTGTGTGGAGGTCACACCAACCACTTGGACAAATGGAAGTCTATACATGTTTGTTTTGTAAGTCGCGTCGATCATCAACACGTGCGGGAACGCACGCCACATCTCAAACGATTTCGGATAAACAAAGAATATCTCCTCCACAATATTTGTGGCAGGATCTTCCCGAGTATAGTAGACGTATTTTTTAGAAGAAAGCTCTGCATTGGAGTTTCACCGACTCTCGTTTCGTTTTTTATCTTTTGTATCGCATTATAAATGTCCTTTTTAATGCAACTACTTTCTGGGTTTTGTTCCCTTATAGTTGCCAGAATGTTTCATGGCAACATGTTTTGCGAATACAACTTCGCCACCAAAAGTTGTTCCGACTGAGACAGTCTCCTCGCAAAGGAGTGCGCCTCAAGATGTTGACTAAGATCGTGGTTATGACTGTCATCCTTCATCGTTAATTTTCAATCACCAGTATTTTCTTGGTACTCTCCTTCTAATTTAAAGGGACAACCTATTTTCTTGCTACCGGCACGTCTAACCGTGGCAGTAGACGCACGTTCGCCGTGACGGTCAAACACAAGCCACACCTTGATAAACGGTTCCGTCGGATTGTCGCCTTTTCTCCTCGATCGTCGGGTGACAAGGACGTAACCATTCTCACGTCCTATCCTGACCGCCCAATCCACCAACTGTTCACGAGACTGAAAATTCTGGTGTAACATCCCAAAAATAATTAAACGAATAAATATAGCGAGACCGGCGAGTTAGTCGGAATATTTAAACAAAAGGGAGCGGGCTTGGGCTCGGCTCCAATGGGTCGAGGGAAGCCCAGTTATATAAGAGGCAGGGCAGCCCTCTTCTCTGCTCATTTCCCATTCATGCAACTTTTAGAGAGAGAAAGGAGAGCTCGGGTCTAGAGAGAGAAGGTTGACGGATCGTCCCGGAATTGAGGGAACACGTTACTGCCAAGCTCGTGAGAAGAACCTCCGGATCAGAATCTCGATACAGGTAATAATCTCGCCTAAATCTGAGTTTTTGTTCGTTTTTGAGATTTTCGGGTTTTGGCTAAAAAGACAACGATTTTGCGGATGGAACTTAAAAATGAGCTTAGATATAGCATCTAGAATGAAAACCGAACGTTTTGATCTAAGAAAAGTTGAGATACTGACTCGATCAGACTCGCATGCAAAAGCTTCGGATTTTTGGGAAGACAATCTGTGCAGACTCCATCGAAACTACAAGTTTCGATATGTGCAGGTCTATCGAAACTACAAGTTTCGATATGTGCAGGTCCATCGAAACTACAAGTTTCGATATGTGCAGGTCCATCGAAACTACAAGTTTCGATATATGTAGACTCCATCGAAACTACCTAGTTTCGATATGTGCAGACCCATCGAAACTACCTAGTTTCGATATGTGCAGATCCATCGAAACTATCAAGTTTCAGTATAAACAAATCTATCGAAACTACTAGGTTTAAGCATAGGGATGTCTAGTGTCATCTAGGATCACTACCTTACATGTATGGCTTTATTTTAGCAGATCGTGAGTGACATTAGTGACGCGCAGTAGCCAGCTAAGAGTATTTCAGAAACTACTTATCCGGTGAGTTCTAGAAGCCCTTTTTTTTAAATGTTTTATATAATGTTTTCAGGCTGGTGTGCATACATATGAAATGATGTTTTATGAAACTATGTTTATGAAATGAAATGATTTAGAATGGACGGTTTATGGAAAGGAAGTTTTATGAACGGAATGTTTACGAACGAATGTTTATAAAGAAATGGTTTAAAGTAAAGGTAAAGGGTTTCGAAAGTGAATGAAAGGTTTTATGAAAAGAAAAGAAAAAGGGCAAAGGTTTTAAAGAAGTCATTACAAATCTAATCTGTCGAATGAAGGGAATTGACGAATGAAGTCTGGGAATGAGATTCCCAGCCTTGTGGTAGATTATGGACAGCGAGCCATAGTTACCATAAGAACAACAGGGGCAGTGTCTTAGTGGCCTGCCAATGGTTTGATGTTGTACAACTGGTATGGAGTAACGACGGTTACTCAGGGGTTAACGTGACCCTATGCGAGGTTAAATTATGATCCGACGATGTTATGGCTGAGAGTCATAACCGTCGATGGAAGTTGTCGGTCTATGGACAAGAGAGCCATAGGGGCAACTGAATGGGTATTGTCGGTCCTCGTGCAGTTAGCCTTGGGGGCAATACCAGGAAGGGAATTGACGGAATGTTGTGGCAACGACGGTAATACGTAACGGTTGACCACGACATGCAGGGTTCCTTCGGGGACACAGAGACGCGTAACGATACAGATTTTAGATGGTAATGTATGATTTAAATGAATGTTAAATGTTTTTTTTTTTAAACAAATGATCCGTTCGATGTGTTTAAATGTGTGAAGGTTTGTGAATGGAAGGCCCTGTTTTCTTATACGCGATGTTAAACCCTAATGAATGTTTTGAATGATGAACCATTTCTTAAATCGAACGAAAACTAGAACTCACCAGCGTAGCTGACTTTTTAGTGTGCACATTCAGGTTAAGGCAGGTTATGAGGATGGACTGTGATGCTTGGCTAGCGAGAGGAGTTACCCGGCTGACTATGAAGACTGGCATCCTGTTATGTTTTAGTTATGATGTATTTACGTTTTTAAACAATGTTTACGCTTCCGCATGTATGAACAATGATGACGTTATGTTTGAATGAAATTTTCCGCTGCGTTATTTGATATTCATGTTTAAGAACTGTTTGTGAATGAGTAAATCCAACAAGTGAGGCCTCCCGGGTTTGGGGCCTTACATCTGGTCAGTTTTATACGACACGTTTTGATGGTTTTGTTCCTCGTCTTCGGACACGAAGTCCTCGGTTTGTTGTATCGGGTATGAGACTTCACCGTATACGTAGTCGTCGGTTTGTTGTGTCGGGTATGAGACTTCACCGTATACGTAGTCGTTTGTGGGCTGTGTAAGGTAAGACGGTTCACCGTATACGAACTCGGGATTGCTCAGTGGCTCGTTCAAATCCGGAAGCCTTACCCGTTGATGAGAATAAACGTCGGACGAGACCTCCTCCCGGTTCACCTCTTAAACGCCAGAACTTTGCGGGTTGTTTTCCACCGACTCGTTAGAATATACCTGAAAACCGTAGTTACCATCCCACCACCAAGACATGTTTATAGTTTTTTTTTAAAGCATACGTTCGTTTGTTCGGTTCGAATGAGAATTCTGCATTGTTAAATACACAAAATTTGGGCGCTATACGCATCGTATAGCCCAATACGATGCGTATAAGGTACGATGTGATGGGTTTAGTGGCAGAAAGAATCTCGTATCCTAAACTGCATTGTATTGACCTATACGATGCTTATACGAGGTTTGAATGACAGGTTGTAAAAGAATGTCGGGCACGGAAATTTGTGAAGGGCTATACGCATCGTATTGCCCTATACGATGTGTATATAACCAAGTGTGATTAGCATTTCCCGTGTGTGATTAGTAGTCCCCATAAAGAAATTTGTCTTTAGAAAAAAAGAATAAAGAAAGTTTTGGAGGGTTGAGTAAAGAAATAAAAAAAAGTGTTGGTATAAGCAGCCGTACATCTCTGGTTTAAAAGCTACACTAGGGTTTTATAAATATCATTAAATATGTATTGAATTTTGTACTATTGGATATTTTACGTAGTCGTCACGTAAATTATGTCAGATTTCACCCTCATCTTTACACAGGTGTGTAATGATAGGGTGAGGGTGAATAGTTTTATAATAATTACATAATTATTAGTTTTAATATTAAATAATATTAAAAAACATAATAGTAAAAAAAACATAATACAAAAAAAACATAATATTAAAAAAAACATAATACTAAAAAAAACTACTAAACTACATATTATATTTTTCTTCAATTTAACGAATTTCTCTCGCTCGTCGCCGACCAAATGATCGATGTTCATGAAATAAAGTCGCATATCGCTCGCCTTTTGTTTTCCTCCTTTATTTTGAGCTTCCTCTCGGATATCTCGTTGAACTTAGCCATCCGGTCGGATATAGTGTTTAAACTCTCCTTATACTCGTTGATTTGGACGATGATGCGGCTCGTTTTGCTCTGTCTCTTCCGATAGGGCGGGTGGCTTCTTCCGGAAACTCGTCGCCCGACTCGTTGAGATTAATGCTACGCCTACTAGAATTAGAATGCCTAACGTCATGGTCGGATGAGCTTTTTGATCGTTTAGACGATGATTGTCCCATTAACGGGACTGGTTCAAACTTCATGCACTTTCTCAATAGTTCTCAAAGTGGAACCATTTTAAACACCGAACCATTATTATCGTCTTTATATGCTTGTAACGCTTCTTGAAAGATATCAAGGCCACTTTGACCACTACGGCGGTTGTTTAACTTGTTTTTGTAGTTTCCCGTAAACTTGTCAACCTTCAAACGGATATCCCTCCACTTGTTGCTTACCATGTCGTCCGTCCGGTTTTCACCTTGACCCATTGCTTCACGAAATTGTTCATATATTTTTTTCTAAAAAATTCCGGCTTTTTGGTTACGTCCTATAAAATTAAACAACATAACATTTAATAATAATTAAACATTACAAAAGTAATAATACGGTTATATAATAATATGTACCAATTATTGGATCCTCCAAGACGTTGATCCACGCTTTCACCAAAGCAAACTCCTCCGACAACCACCACTTTTCTGCACGCCCTTTAATCGTACCCGCTTCGGGTGTAGAAGTAGTGGCTTTCTTTTTATGTGTTTTTCTTTTCGTTTGACGTGGTGGTTGAGTCTTCGGTACATTTTCGGGGGAGGGTTGAGTCTCGGGTACAATGTCGGGTGACGGTTGAGGGGTTACGTAGTCTTGCATATAGTCGGATAAAAAATCAGTTGTAGAAGGATTTGAAGTCGGGTAATGACTCCAATTTGAAAACGTTAACAACGGGTTCGTGTACCCCCCCCCCCTTCGGGTTGTTCGGCCGGTTCGGGTTGTTCGGGTGGTTAGGGTTGTTTACAAATTGGCATGGAAACATTGTATAAAAAATTGTTAAACTTGGTACAAATTGGTATAGATAGGAGAATAAAAAAAAATATTGTGTATAAAATTGGTTGTTTAGGTCAGTATATATATAGGTTAAATTAAAAAAAAAATGTTTCAAACTGTCAAAAAAAAATTAAAATCTCAAACGGTAAAAAAAATAACCCTTCCACGCCGTGAACACCATCACCCTCACCCCTCACGCCCACCTCGACGCGGTGTTCCACACCCGTGGTGGGTGAGGTGGCACCACGTCCGGGCTCTCACAGAAGCACTACAGAGTCTTAGTAACTAAATGAAATATATAAATACGACTTTGACTTTCATATCTTACCTTTTTTTTTCCTTTAGAAGTGCTGATATATTTATGGGTGTAGTTAATGTAAAACTAAAAGTATGTTGACAAAGCGAATAAAGAGTTATAGTGCTCCAATTGAGACTATTTAATTCAATAAAATTAAAAAGAAAAGCTAAAATTGTATAAAAGGTTTATTTCATCTTGCATTTCTTTCCTTTATTCTTTTCTCATATTCTTAAAAGAATACAGCAATATACATACACACGGTCGTTTCAACCTCTATAGAAACCAAAATCGAACTTTAAATAATGGCCTTTTTTCAAATTTTAATGGTCATTTTTAGATATGTCACTAACGGAGAACTCAGAGATGAAGGAAGAAAGGAATAAGTTGGTTGAGCAATTAGAAGTCTTTGAGGATTTGGCAATCTCAATTCGGACCAACTAAATCTCAATTTGGAATGCAAAAATATATTGCAAGACCTGGATGATAAAAAATGGCTTGACCTAATTAGACAGAAATCGAGAGTTCGTTGGGCCATCGAGGGGGACGAAAATACAGCTTTTTTTTCATGGCATTATTAATAACCGCTCCAAGAATAATCATATACATGCCTTACACATTGATGGGATTTGGTGTACTAAGACTAGCTTTATCAAAAGCGAGGTTCATAAATTCTTAGCCAACAAATTCAAGGAACCGTCTGTTGCTCCCCCCCCCCATGTCATCACTTCATAAAGTTGGACCCGTCTTTGGCTATCTGCCTCACTGCCCCGTTCACGCCTAAATTGATCAGAGATATTGTTTGGGATTGCCATGGGGATAGGGCCCCAGGGCCCGACGGGTTTAACTTCACTTGTATTAGATACTTTTGGGGTATTCTTGAGGAAGATGTAAAAATGATGGGTTATTTCCACTCTTCTGGTGAGATCAACCTTGGGGGTACCTCGTCTTTTATCACCCTCATTCCCAAATCCCACTTCATTGGAGGATTTCCGCCCGGTCACCCTTATCAGATGTATTAGTAAGATTATTTCAAAGACCCTGGCTAATCGCAAGGTGTTACTTCCTCGGTAATATCTGATGAACAATCGACATTCATCTCTAATCGCAATATCTTGGATGGTCCCCTAACTATTAACGAAGTTATTTCTTGGTGCAAGAGGAGTAAAAAGCCATCGCTTCTTTTAAAAATTGATTTCAAAAAGGCTTTTGATTCTCTTAATTAGGCCTTTGTCGACTCTGTCTTGTCCCAAATGCACTTCCCTGGCCAGTGAAGAAAATGGATTCGGGCCATCCTATTTTTTGCTCGGTCCTCAGTTTTAGTTAATGGCGCACCTACTTTTGAGTTTCAAAGCTTTAGGGGGTATTGTCAAGGAGACCCTCTTTCTCCCTTTGTTTTCATCATTGCCATGAAGGCTTATTCGAGTTTCATGAAGATTGCATATTGCACCATTGTTAACATAATGGTTACAGTTGATGGTTTTTTATATATTTTATATTAAGATCATTGTTTTCAAACTACATTATGAACACAATATACAGTTGATTAAATCCATAAAGACATAAGATTTTAAGTTACTGTGTGAAAATTAGTTCTTTCAATCTCCTATAACAAGAAGCATACCATTTTTTATATCTTTTGATTACTCCCATCTGTATAACCTTAATGTTTAACAAGATAGAAAAGCTATCAATACAAATAAAAAATGTGTTAATATATTTATCAATATAATTTTAACGTTTCACGTGTAACACACGCGTTTAAAGCTAGTATATAATATATAAATACCTAATAAATTAAAGAGAAAACTACGGTTTTAGTCCCTGAGTTTTAGGCCAGTTCTCTATTTCAGTCCATCAGTTTTAATTTTGTTTTTGCTTCAATTAAAGCAACTGTTAAGTTTTTTTATTTGCTTGATCATTTTCCAACAATGGTGGTCGTGGTGGTTTTCATTTCCGTCGGGTTTCTGCGTAGATCCACAACCCGTCACACACCCTAATTCCCACCCAATCCAAAATCAGAACCCTTTGGGGTTTCTTACCCCTTTGGGGTTAGGGTTTCTGATCGGGGAGAGGTAGAGTGAGAGTTATCACCCCTTTGGGTTTAGGGTATCAGAACCTATCTCTACCACCGACACCATCTCTCCCCTTTGGGTTTAGCCGAACTGGCTTTGTCGGAAATCAGAACACATAAGAATTGTTGTTGGTTGGCGACCGCCAATGCGGGGAATCAGTGGTTGGGTCGCCAGAGAGAGAGAGAGAGAGAGAGATTCGAATCACTTTCGTTAGTAAGCAAACGATTGTTGCCGTTAACTGATTGCCTCCGTCTCCGTTTCACCGTCGTCGATCCGACATATTTCATTCACGGTACCATTTGTCGATTCATTTACCCTAGATCTTAGCAAATTTAAAAACGGTTATGTTGAAACTGCAATTCGTGAGATTGATCGCTCATCTGTTACATCGAATTTGGAAATCTAGATATCTCTAATCACGATTCGGTTCCGATTGAAAGCTTAAAGGAGTTAGGATTAAGTAATCGGAAAATTAAGGTGTTGAAATGTGCAAATGTTCTTAAACTGCGTGATGTGGATCTGATTGCTATTGCTAAATTCCATCCAGATCTGGAAGAATTAGATATTAGTTCTCCTCGTAATAAATTTGAAATTGATGCATTGCGTAGTTATAGCATAAGTGAAATTATGATAACTGATGCTGAAATGTGCAAATCCTCTTCTTACAGGCAAGTCCCTTTTTGATCTGTCTTCGAATTGCTTGCGTTTGGAACAGATATCATTCTGAAGATGCATTATGATTACAATGAAAGGGTGTATGGAGACTTATATAGAGAGAGGGAGGAGGGAGGGTCTGAACTGGGGAACAAGACGACAGCAGGGTTTTTAGAGTAAATTATACGAATTGCCCTTTAATATGTAAAAAAAACCATACTACGTGCAAAGCATATGTCGTAATTTAATAGAAAAAGTTAAC
Organism: Smallanthus sonchifolius; assembly: GCA_023525975.1. Lineage (NCBI taxonomy): Eukaryota > Viridiplantae > Streptophyta > Magnoliopsida > Asterales > Asteraceae > Smallanthus > Smallanthus sonchifolius. The sequence continues at coordinate 51,509,929 of CM042045.1, forward strand.
TCTAGTTAGCCCAAAGGAATAGACTATGCAAAATTGAGATATAAGAGACAATTTGAGTGATTTTTTAATACAAAGGATAATACGTGAAATTTTGAGTGATTAAAAAACAATTGTGTTTTTTAGTTAAACTACTAAAAAAATTTTAGGGTTTAGTTAATTACAGTCCCATTGCATATGTGGCAGTATCAACATATTTGACACAGTTTAAATAGTTCGATCAGTTTTAACCGTTTTTTGAACATCTCTAGTCAAATTTAAACTATAATTATTTAATGAATACATATAATCCTAAATATTAGTTATTATTATTTAGAAAATAATAATAATATTATTTGAGAGAGACAGAGAGACTTATTAGCCGATAAGTTAAAAAAAATAGCACTTTTTAAAAAAAACTAATAAGTCATTTTCAAAAGCCAAGAAATCCTGACTTTTAAAAATGACTTATTGACTTATTAGCTTTTCAATAAGCCAATAAGTCAATAAGTCATTTCCAAAAACACATCCAAACGCCCCCTAATTGAAACCAAAATCAAACCACACTGACTAAGGGGGTGTTTGGGATTACTTATTGAAACTCGTTATTGACTTATTAACTTTTAGAAGTTAAAATGGTGTTTTGGAAACTTTACTTTTATTTCTCCTTTTCAATTTTAAAAATGTTAAAAATGAGTTTTTGAAAAGTAAAAGAATACTTCCTTTTTCAAACTATTTATAAATTTTTGATAAAGTTAGTAAGAAGATGAAATAAGTAATCCCAGACACACCCTAAAAAGTGAAATTTGAATTAATGGACAGTTCACTCTAAATTAAAATTACCGTAATCTCATATTTGGTCCGCCTCCACCCACGCCACCACACCATCACCGTCCCCCTCACGTCGCCTGCATACCAAACGCCACATCATAGCTGGATTTCTTAATCTACTCAGGTTATTCCATTGCTGGTATTGAAGGATATGCACTGGTTTGGTATGTATGCAGGCGCCACTGTATGAATATTACTTCTTTTCATCTTTTCTACAGGTTAGTTAGTTAGTCACTAGCAGTCTAGCACATCTGCTCCGGCGTAGCAATCATCGGCAGTAGTAAGACGTTTCTCACATTGAGCAATTATCTGATATTAGCAAGGTAAATAGGTCATCACCCGTGTACGTGTGTGCCTCAAAATGACTGTTTGATAAAATGCGCACAACCTGTTTGATAAAATGCCTGAAAGAAATAACCCTTTCACACCATGTCAAGTTTTCACCAAATTGTTTAATTTTTTATGTGGGTACGACTGAAGTTTGTGAAAACACAAAATTCGCATGTTCGGGTCAGTTTCGGGTCGGACCCGCGAACCCGTTTATCTAAACGGGCCGTGTTCATGTCAACTTGGCGGGTTCGCTGGTTGACCCGTTTAACCCATGTATTTAATTTTTTTTAAATGTGTTTTATGTAATAAAAATAATATGTAAACTTAGAGGTTTAAAAGTATAAAAATAAATTAGTATAGTTTAAACCTAAATGCTTGAGAAAACAAAATAAAAATAATATGTAAACATAGAGGTTTAAAGTATTAATATGTAAAAAAAAAGTTAAATAATTTTTTTTCCAATTAAATGGGTCATGTTCGTGTCAACCTGTGAATACACGTGTCGTGTTCAAGTCATGTGCATGACACGATTTTCGGGTTCGTGTCGTGTAAAATTTTGGGTTCAACCCGTTTAGTAGCCTTATCTGAAAGCATACATAATCTCTTTAAAACAGGATTCTAAACTAGAGGCCGGGAAAAAAGGCGGGTTCGTGGTATGTCGATGAGAAGCAAATCAATCATCAATTGGCCAAAGCAGGTAACCACATCTCTAGTTGAACAGTTGATTAAAGCAGAAAGAAATGTGGAGAAAGCTGTTATTGTATTTGATTCTGCATCAGCAGAGTATGCTAATGGCTTCCAGCATGACCACAAGACTTACGGGCTCATCGTCTCAAAGTTGTTGTCAGCAAACCAGTTTAAACGCGCAGAGGATCTTGTTGACAGAATGAGAAAAGAACACTGTAAAGTAACCGAAGATATACTTCTATCCATATGCAGAGCGTACGGACGGGTCCATAAGCCTCATGACATGATGAGGATCTTCCAAAAGATGAAGGAATACGAATGTGAACCGACATTAAAATCTTACGTTACAGTTTTCTCCATTCTTGTTGACGAAAACCAGTTAAAAGTAGCTTTCAAGTTTTACAAATATATGAGACAGTTAGGTTTTCCACCCAATGTCCCTTCACTCAATGTCTTGATCAAAGCTCTTTCCAAAGACAGTAAAACCATAGATTCAGCGATTCGCATTTTTCGTGAGATGCCTAACCATGGGTGTACGCCAGATACATACACATACGGGACTCTTATCAACGGTTTGTGTAGATTAAAGAAAGTTAATGAAGCGAAAGAGCTTATGAAAGAAATGGAGATTCAAGGTTGTAAACCGAGTGTGGTCACCTACACAAGTTTAATTCACGGGTTAAGCGAGTCAAATAATCTGAACGAAGCGATGGAATTGCTTCAAGAAATGGAGGGTAAAAACATTACCCCTAATGTGTATACTTACAGCTCTCTTATAAATGGTTTATGCAAATACACGCGTAGTTCTAAGGCTATGCAAGTTCTGGAAATAATGGTTGGTAAACACCATAAGCCTAATATGGTAACATACAGCACCTTACTTCATGGATTATGTAAAGAAAAGAAGCTTCTAGAAGCTTTAACGATATTCGACAGGATGAAGCTTCAAGGATTGAAGCCAGACGCGGGGTTGTATTGGAAAGTGATTGACTTGTTTTGTCAGAATCAAAAAGTTCATGAAGCTGCAAACTTTCTTGATGAGATGGTTTTCGAGGGGACTGTTATAAAGCGAGTGACATGGAGTCTTCATGTTAAGATTCATAATACTGTGATTAGAGGTCTTTGTAGTGCTAATGATGCAAACAGAGCATTTCTGTTGTACCGTAGCACGCGTGATAAGGGGATTTGTGTTGATGGTGAGACTTTTGAGTGTCTTGTTGCTGTTTTGTGTAAGAAGCGCGATCTTTATAAGGCGGGTCTTGTTCTTGATGAAATGGTTATTGATGGATGCATTCCTAGTGAAGATACATGGAGTGATTTGGTGTGTCGGGTTTTGGGGAGGCGAAAGGCGCAAGAAGCTGTTGACTTGACGAGTCAATTCGTTTCGGGAAATCAAGTTTAAGATAAGCCGCGATTATTCAAGTCATTTGTTTTTTATTTAGTTTATGTTTTCTTGATGAAATGGTTTGTATTATTGTTGAAATATATATAATAATTAACTTTGGTTGATGACTGGTGAGTAGTTGTGTTATATTATGTGTTTGGGTTCATTTCAGGACAAACATAGAACTAAAGATCGTAGCTTTTTGGGCATAAAACGAAAAGGATCAAAGCTTAGATGTAACCACCAGGGTTGATGGACTATTGGCAGAGGCAAAGGTTCTTGAAACACCTTGGTTTTGAAGGTTTTGAGTTCAAATCCCATGAGAGTAAAGAATTTCAAAGTTTAAAAAAAAAATCAAAGCTATATCTTCGCACTCATGAAATTACTTTTGACCAAACATAGAATTCTTAATTATTATTTTTTTAGCTTTTTGTTTAGCATTTAATTTTAACTTTTGATTTACAATGTTTTATATAAATTCAAATATGTCATTCCGGTATATTTATTTTTTATCAACATTTGTAAATAATATTTGCCATAATTTTAATGTCGTTTTTTGGTTGAATTTTTGTTACTAATCATATAAAAAATTCTACTAATAATATTGCAATATATCAGAAAAACACTATTGACTTTTACTTGTTATGATCATAAAGATCAATTATCATTGTAGATGTTAATTACTGTAAAAATAAGGCTTTCCACTTTGAATATTTAACACATGTTTTTTTGGTAAATAAGAAATTGTTTGTCTTTAATTGGTTTGTTTTACTAGTTTTGCATGTTTTGTTTATGATTTGTTTTTCCTTTGGTTCTCATGTCATGTAAATATGTTTCCTGATAAATAATTTATTTTTAAGGTATATAAAAAGTCGAATATTTATTTTGTTAAAATACTGAAACTGATAAATTAATTTAGAAACACATTTTTTATCTTTTGAATCAATATACAAACAATTTTGGTTTTTTAAAAAAGGTTTAATACTAAATTGTTGAATTTCTATTACAAAAAAAAAACGAAAATTGTTGTAATCTCAAAATTATGCTTCTGTTTTAGAACGAATTTGTTTGAAGTGTGGAGGAATTGATATCACTCGTTATGACTATAATTGATTTTGTTACAAATTTAAAATTAAACAGAAATATATAAATTAATTTTTTTAAAACAAAAGTTAAAATAATCATAATTTAGTATTATAATATATTTACAACAAACAAGGAATTTAAATTATTTCACGTTTAAAATTATTAATTATTAAAATTTAATGAAATTTAAAAACATAAGTATAGTGTTTATATTTATTTGTAATCATTTTTTTGCAACAAATAACAAAGACTATAAAATTTATGTTTCATACATTTTAACATGTTAGTATTTTTGTAACTTCGTCATAAACCAAAAAGATTAACAAAGAAATTAATCTACATTAACTTTTAATATTTCAGTATGGACTACAAATTAAAATTTTTATTTCTTATCATCTATGCAGAATTACAAAATAGATATTATGCAAATCATTTAAAAAAAGATTGGTTGCATCCAGAGACAATGATAAGACAACACCAATATATTAAAAGCAAACGATTATTATTATAATATCCTTGCTAAAATAAACAGAATACGATTATTACATGGCCCCAAATGAATGGATTATAACAAGTTTGCCAGTATAATTTTATTAAACTCCCAACAAATAATAAAAGTGTACCATGCACACACACCATCCTGATCACCATCAAGCCTGATCACCATCCTCCGGCGGCGGAGACCGATTAAGGTCCGGAAGCTTAGCCCTCTTCGTAACTTCCGGTTCCTCAACAACAATAGCATTCGCAAGCGCCCTAGCGGTTCCAACTCCGGCGGCTTCCCTCTCTTCAGCGGTATGCCAACGGATATGACCGTTCAAGGCCTTATCGTGATACATGTTCCTTTTGCACACCGGACAAATGGCAGTTTTAGATGGTGTGCTTGGTCTCTTTGTGCCTGAAGAACGAGGCGGCGGTGGCGGCGGCGGCGGCGGAGGGGCCGCGTTGGACTTGCCTGCCGCACTGCCTTCGTTCTTGTTCGACATATTTTTTTGGATGTGTGCAGGGTGGAAAATGGGATTGGGAGTGAGGAGAAATGGTGGGTGTGAAGGGGTATTTATGGGTTTGGTATGGTGGCGGTTGACGGTTATTTGGGTAGTTACCGGAGAAAAGACGCGACGGTTCAAAAAAAGGTTACCGGAGAAAGGACGCGGCGGTTAACCGTTACTTGAATGAATCTGTTTTTCTTAAACGCCAGGAAAAGGCGCCAAAACCGATGTTGCAAAAATATAATATTTTTTTATAATTCAGTTTTGTTTAATCATTTATTTATTTATTTGGATATGGTTTAAGACTTTATTTTTAAATTTTAAATTAAGATTAGTGATTAGAAAGTTGATTAAATTTGGATGAGTTAGAACGAAAAATACATTACTTTTCCATTTAATACTTATGATATTTTTTTATTGTTTGGATTAAAACATAGTTTAATTAAACGAATTTTTATTATTCATGTGTGTTTGATTATGAGGTGAACGGTTATTAGATAATCATCTTGTACATCTTTATTTTTAGAGGATTAATTTTGTAATTATTCTTTACTTGTATTACTCCTTTGTAACTTATTCATTTATAAATATATATCTCCTATAATGAGGAGATCATTGAGAGTCCATTTCATTCATGGTATCATAGCCATTTGATCTCTCCTTCCTTTCCCCTTCCCTTTCTCTCTTCCCTATCACCCGTAACCCCCTCTTCTTCTCAACAGCCCCACATTTTTTTTTCCTGATTCATCCATGGCATCTTCATCCATCTCCCATGAAACCCTCCCTCTTGCTCACATGCTTGCTATCAAACTCTCACCATCAAATTACCTCTACTGGAAGAATCAAATGATTCCTCTTCTCACCTATCAAAACCTCCTTGATCATGTTGATGGTTCAAAAAACGCCCCCCCCCCCCCCATCCTTACCGTTGGTGAGAAACAATCCCCGAATCCGGCGTATGAATCCTGGATTTCCGCTGATCAGCGATGCATTATTCTGCTCAATGCTTCATTGACCGAAGAAACCGTTTCGGTTGTTGTGGGTCTCTCCACAGCTCGTGCTATATGGCTAGCACTTGAGGCATCTTACTGCAACCCGTCAATTGAACGTGTTCAAACTCTTCGCGACCAGCTTCGGCTAATCCATAAAGGTGACAAAACTGTTGCGGATTATGGACGTGCATTCAAGTCCATATCGGATCAACTTTCTGCCATTGGTCATCCCATTGAAGCATCGGACCAACTACACTGGTTTTTATGTGGTCTCGGTCCGGCGTTTGAAAACTTTTCCACTTCTGTTCGTGGATCCGAACCTATTCCCACCCTTTCAAATCTGATTGCTCGTGCCGAAAATCATGAACTTTTTAAACAAGCTTTGCATGGTTCAAACACCCCAACAGTGGCCTTCTCGGCACACACCACTCCTTCTTCGAGCCATACACGAGGCCGTTATCGCTCTAACAGAGGAAATCGGGGTACCTATCGGCCACCGGGACAATTCAATAACCGCCCTAGAAGGACCCCCCATTGCCAGTTATGCCGAAATCAGGGTCATTATGCTTCTGCTTGTCCTACCTTAACAAACTATGCAACAAATGCTTCTCAAACGGATGAGACGTTAGCCCGAGCCTTTCATGCTCAATGCCATGTTAACACTCGTGGACCGGATTGGTATGTTGTTGATTCCGGTGCCACCGACCACATGGCGACCAACCCAAACACCATCTTGAACCCTACTCCACCTAAACGTAATGAACAAGTTTTCTTTGGTAATGGCCAAACGCTTCCGGTTTCCCACACGGGTAGCTTACAACTATTTGGTTCTCTTGATTTAAAAAATATTTTGGTGGTTCCAAATCTTACTAAAAATCTTCTATCTGTGAGTAAACTTACAAAGGACAACCACGTGGATGTTTTATTCTCTTATCCATATTTTTCAATTCAGGATCGGGACACCAAGCAGGTTCTAGCCAAGGGATGCCATGAAGATGGCCTCTATGTGTTACACACCCCGCGTGAAACTTTTGTTGCATCATCAACTTCTCCTAAAGCCTCTTATGAAGTATGGCATTCAAGATTGGGGCATGTCTCTTTTGATATATTACTTATGTTAAAAAAACTGGGTTATTTGTCCTTTTCATCTATTTTGCCAAAACCTGGCCTTTGTTCTCCATGTCAAGTGGCCAAAGCCAAACGCTTACCTTTTGCTAATAATATTAAGCGTGCATTACAACCCTTGGACTTAATACATTGTGATCTATGGGGACCGGCACCGGTTAAATCCGTGGAAAATTACTTATACTATGTGGTGTTTATTGATGATTTCTCCCGATTCTCATGGCTCTATCCGTTACGTGCAAAGTCCGAGTTTTTTGAGGCATTATCTATCTTCATGACCTTTGTGCAAACCCAATTATCAAGAAAAATAAAAATATTTCAAAGTGATGGAGGAACTGAGTTCGTTAATCATCGTGTCAGGAAATTACTTGAACAGAATGGAACATTGCACCGGCTGTCATGTCCTTATACTCCTCAACAAAATGGACGGGCCGAAAGAAAACACCGCCACATTGTTGAAACCGGATTGGCCATGCTATTTCATGCTCAATTACCATCTCAATACTGGATGGATGCATTCACTTCGGCCATTTACATTATTAACCGATTACCCACCCAAATACTTAACAATAAAACACCATTTGAGTTACTATACAAATACCCTCCCACTTACTCCTCCTTCCGTGCCTTTGGGTGTCGGGTATATCCCCTACTCCGTGATTATGCACCTAACAAACTTGCCCCTAGAAGTATCCCATGTGTCTTCATTGGATATAGCCCCAAATATAAAGGTTACCGATGTCTTGATCCATCCACATCTCGTGTCTATGTTACCCGTCATGCTCGTTTTGATGAAACTCACTACCCTTTTTCAGGGTCATCCTCACACCCGAACCTTTCCTCATTCCAAGTAACAACCTTTTTGGACTCTGGCCATGACTTTTTAACCACTTCTCCCAGCACACCCGCCGTCCCGACACCCTCACCTCCTCCCCCATGTACTACTTGCATGGGCATTCCACCCTTTGTTACACATGACCCTCCCAACCCTTCTACACCGGCCATCATACCTCTATCCCCAACTTCCTCCTCGGCCTCTACTAACTCCACCCCACCGTCCACCCCACCCCCACGCCTACTCCCACCACAACCGAACAAGCAGATCCCACACCAACCTCTCCGCAATCTGTATCTACTACCACATCCACCATCCCGACGCCACCTCCCTCACCTCCTCCTTTACCAACCCATCCCATGGTTACCCGGGCCAAATCCGGCATTTTTAAAATTCGTCACCAAACAAACTTATCCCACACTGAATCTCTACCTTTACATAAAGCCCTCTTTGCCACCTCTAATCCTAAGACCTACCATACCGCCTCAAAGCATGAAAAATGGGTGCTTGCCATGCAACGTGAGCTTGATGCTCTTTATCTCAACAACACATGGACACTTGTTCCCCGTCCAGTAAATCGCAATATTGTTGGCTCAAAATGGATCTATCGTACAAAATTTCATTCTGATTGCTCTATTGATCGCCATAAAGCACGTCTTGTGGCTTAGGGTTATAGCCAGATTCCTGGATTGGACTACTCGCATACGTTTAGTCCTGTAATTAAATCCACTACGGTTCGTGTTGTTCTTTCCCTAGCCGTTGTAAACGGGTGGAAACTTCACCAACTGGATGTTAACAATGCTTTTTTACATGGCCAACTCACCGAATGTGTTTACATGGAACAACCACTAGGATTTGTGAACTCTCAATTCCCCAATCATGTATGCAGGTTAAACAAAGCTTTATATGGCCTCAAACAAGCCCCTCGAGCTTGGTTTCATCGGTTAAGTTCATTTCTCATTCAATACGGTTTCACATGTAGTCGTGCTGATCCATCCCTTTTTATTTTCAAACGTGACTCGTGCATCATATACCTACTTGTTTATGTGGATGACCTTATCCTAACCGGAAATCAGCCTCACACTCTCACCAATTTCATCACTCGCCTGAACACCGAATTTGCCATTAAAGATCTAGGGGGGCTCAACTATTTCCTTGGGCTTGAAGTTGCTTACACCAGAAATGGACTCTTTTTAAATCAATCAAAATACACTACTGATATACTTACACGTGCTAAGATGTTGGATGCTAAACCAGCTTCAACACCTTTAAGCACAAATGTTTCTTTTGTTTCTGCAGGTGAATTATATCCGGATCCTACTCATTACCGTTCCATTGTGGGTGCTCTCCAATACTTGACAATTACTCGCCCAGATATTTCTTATGCTGTCAATCAGGCGAGTCAGTTTCTACATGCTCCTACGGTTAATCATTATCAAGAAGTCAAGCGAATTCTTCGGTATCTTAAAGGCACCTTAGCCTTTGGCCTCTACTTCAGCAAAACCTCTCATTCCTCTCTCATAGGCTACTCAGATGCAGATTGGGCCCGATGTTTGGAAACTCGTCGGTCCACTTATGGCTACTCAATCTTCTTAGGGGGGAATCTTATATCATGGAGTGCGAAAAAGCAACCGACCATTTCTCGTTCTAGCTGTGAATCTGAGTATCGGGCAATGGCAAATACGGCTGCTGAAATTGTTTGGATTACTCATCTTTTACGAGAACTTCATGCCTTACCACCAGATCGACCCACCATCCTTTGTGACAACCAAAGTGCCTTGTTTTTAACTCAAAACCCCGTCTCTCATAAACGGGCCAAACATATTGATCTTGATTATCACTTTATCCGTGAGCTAGTTGCCTCTGGCAAACTATACACAAAATTTATACCAACCAAGCTTCAGGTTGCTGACATTTTTACCAAGAGTTTGCCTCGTGCTCAGTTTGATGCATTTCGTCAACAACTTCGTTTGGGTCCGCCACCATCTCTCTTGAAGGGGGATATTAGATAATCATCTTGTACATCTTTATTTTTAGAGGATTAATTTTGTAATTATTCTTTACTTGTATTACTCCTTTGTAACTTATTCATTTATAAATACATATCTCCTATAATGAGGAGATCATTGAGAGTCCATTTCATTCAACGGTTAATGTCACACATTATTTAAAATTTTTTGATTTACTAATTTTACTTGAAATCAATTGTTACACGTATGTCATATTTTTTTTATAATTCGGTTTTGTTTAATTATTTATTATGATTAGTGAATACTGATTAGAACGTTGATTACATTTTGATAAATATATATATAAGTATTTTTTAATTAAATTTGGATAAGTTAAAACGAAAAATACATACTTTTCGATTTAATCCTTGTAATATATTTTTAACTAGTTTAAATCCCGTGTCTACACACGGGGTGAAAACTGAAAAATATCAATATATAAATTTTTTAAATCTTTATTTATAATATATTTTACATGTGTAAAAATATATTACATATACTAACGATAGGAACAAACTCAAAATATGTAAAAATTAATATATAATTGGGTTTTTTAAAATACGTTAATTAATATTTAAAGTTTATTATTATAAGAGATAATTTAAAATAAATATGTTTTGTTAGTATAATTAGTTTTTTTTAAATATATATTATTATTAAAAGATAGAAGTGTATTAAATAAGAGAGAGATACGAGAAAAAAATAATGAGAATGAATGTGGAGGCGACACGTGGCAGTAAAAAACTTTTATTTATTATATAGTATAGATGTTTAGATTAAAATTAAAACATATGGTTTAATTAATAACAAAATTTTATTATTTGTTTGGTTATGAAGCGAACGGTTAATGTCACACGCTATTTAAAATTTTCTGATTCGCCTTACTTATGTTACATAAGTTGATCGAAGCCATGGAGGCACTTTTGATCCTGCAAAGAAAAAAATAATAATTATTAGGAGAAACGTATATATACTTCTCACGGTTTAGACTTTATTTTTAAATTAAGATCAGTGATCAGAACTTATTTGATAGAAGTGAATATAGGGGTTTATTCGTATTGTTTAAGGTTAAATAATATATGATTGCTTTTTTAATTAAATTTAGATTATGTTAAACGAAATATACATACTTTTAAATTTCATCCTGGCATATTTTTAATTGTTTAGCCTAAAACATGTATAGTTTGATTAATAACGAAATTTTATTATTATGATATGTGTCTAATCAATAGACGAAATTGTTTAGCCTAAAAACATGTATAGTTTGATTAATAACGAAATTTTTATTATTCATATGTGTCTAATTAATAGGCGAACGGTTAATGTCACACTATTTAATTTTTTGTGATTCGCCTTACTTAAGACACATACTAATTTATAATGATGAGGAGAAAGATATATACTTCCCACGTACGGTGTAGTACTATTAGGGAGAATCATTATAATAGGTATGTTTACGATAACTTTTATTTAAATACACATTAGATTTTACTCCTTCATAGTCCACACACTCATAATACATACACACATCTCTAATCCAACACCTTTAAAGCTCACACACCCATAACCCGACACTTTCAGAGCCTATACTCCATAAATCCGACACCTTCACAACCACTAAAAAGTCGAAGTCAATCAGACTCCTTCACAGCCCACACTCCATAAATCTGGCACATTCACAACCCACACACCCATAATCTAGCACCTTCATAGCCCAGACGCCGATAATCCGACACCTCCACATACCACTTAATAGTCAATGCCTATTTTATAAATTTTTTTTAGTCAGCTTGCCTATTCTTATGATTTTCCTGTACTATTATTATCAACTTAAAAATAATCCATCTTCGTCAAGGATATTTCATGAAATATATTTTAAATGGGAAGTATAAGCCTTGTTTGTGGTTTAAGGGTATGACTTTCAACAATTTTGGTTTTGGGTGTTCGTAAATGGCATTTACAGAAGTGGGGGTATTCCGTAAATGTTATTCACGGAAGTGTTTACGTGGGCTAACCAGGTCATGCCATGTAAGCACTTCCGTGGATGGCATTTATGGAACACCCCCCACTTCCGGCTCTAATACCAAATGATGCGGGGTTAATACCAATCAAATGGCTCAAGAATTCTAAGAGCTCATTTGGTTCATAGAATGTTTTGTAAAAGAATTAAAAATTGAATTGGAATTTGAATTTGAATTTGAATTTGAATGGATTCCTTTCAAAATTATTAAGATGTTTGGTTGGTAATATTGTAAAAGGAATTGAAATGTAAAAAAAAAACTTAAAAGACATAATTACCCCTTACCCCCACCAAACCCACCCCCTTAAAAGAAACTAGTTTTATACCCGTCCGTTGGTCGGGTTCTTTTAATAGTGATATGACAAAACTAACTTTCTTTTATTATAAACAAAATTAGATAAAGTGTGAGATAAATGAATAACTCTTTAAGTTAACAAAAAAAGCGAATACCAACAGCAAAACAATTACAAAGCGATAAACGTATTACTGACAGAACGATACAACGTTTAAGTTGTTACCATAAAAGTGACTACATTTCTTGGAATAAAGAAACGTAGCAAAACAGTTCGTACAAACAAAACGGCATACGTACAAAACGTACGAAATAAAACCAAACGTCACAAACGATAGCCAATTATTGTTAAGAGTAAAGGAAAAAAAACATTTAAATAGACATCAACATAACTTCAAAAATTACTCAAATTATTTTGCAAGAACACGGGGAGTACGGCGACGGGTCTTAGTCCCGATCATGTGGGCCTCAGACATATTTGGTTGAAACATTATCCTGGTTAACTCAGTAGACTCAAGGATGTTCACTAAGAAAGAAAAAAAATATATAAATTAATATTTCCATGGTCAGTTAGAAAAAAAAATGTTTTTTTCTAAACAGGTATGAAAAAAATGATATACTTGCCCGCAAATGAATCAGTTTGACGCGAGATGCGTATATAATAATTCTATGGCTTCTAATTTCTTACTATTAAAATTATTTGCATAATTAAAAAGATAATTTCAAAATATAATATAAACTAATATTTCAAAATTAGTAATTTATATACGACAAATGTTTCTTAGCATTTAATTTTGACCAAAGTTGGAAACGTGATGCAGAAATCATATATCTTACTTATCTAATAAATGAAAATCTCAGATGACACGTGTCATTCATTGAGGGAATGAAAAACTTTTTTTCCCCGCCTAAACTATCACACCACAAAATTGGGTCAAAGATTATTCATTTAAAGAATATAATATTCAATTAAAATAAAGAAAACACAATTTTTTTATTATATTTTTTATATTATTTACGTTATAAGTCCCTCTATTTATAATTATTTTTTTAAATAAAATTAGAAAGTAATGATGTCGAATTTAAATCAATATTTTACGTTTTCAAAGGAAAAGCTCAAAGCTTATAATCTTAATATTTTATATATTTAATAAACCTTTTAATATATTGTGCAAATCTATCTATTCTAATAAATAAAAATAAAATTGGACATGTGTCAGTATGTAGTACAATCTCACAATTATTTTTCGTCTCTATCTCTTATTAAATACGTCTCTCTCTCTCTCTTTTATTAACTATGTCACTATCTTTTCAAAATTTTCCATATAAAATATTAAACAGATAAGGAAATTAGAGAGGAAATTTGAACAATTACATTAATCATAAAGAACAATTGCCAATCATAACTATAATTATAGATATCATTTAAAATAATTAAATTTTTAATTTTTTTTAATTTCGTTTCATTTAAAAAAAATATTTTAATTATATTTGGTAAACCATTTATATTTGCTAAAAATTTGTTTAAATTTGATCAATTCTCTTGTCTGGGAAGATTTTACTTAAAATACCGCTTTTTTATTTCATCTTATATTTAAATTAGAATAGGTTATATCAAACTATATTTAATAAATTGGTTGAATATATTACAAAAAGTTCTAATGATGCTCATTTTCTTTTTTTCTAATTTGTAAAATTGAAGTTGTATCAAGGATTATGAATTAAATAAAAATATATATATACATATTTATGAATTGCTGTTAAAAAAACATATTTATAAATTATATCGTTTCAATATACAACACGTGTAATACACGGGATTCAACCTAGTATCTCTAATATCGACAAACATTTGTAATATAAGGAGGAGTGAAGGGTGAAAGGGAAATATATACAGGGGCTTATGTGCAAATAAGCCATATTACACGTATGATGCTACATTGCTACTCCCTGTAAACATCAAAATATCTTATATCTAGAAAAAACCCTCATTTCTCATTTGCAGTTATCCATCCAAATGGCCGCACACAAGCACCACCGCCTACGCAATCTCCGCCCCACACCACTCCGACACCAGTCGGTGGTCCGTACCTCGCCATTTTCAGATCTTCCCCTCTCCCTCTCAGATCTCGACGCCGACCGGCTTTCCCTTATCTCTCTATGTCTCTCTCGTTCAGGTTAGGGTTTTCATAGCTGTGTTATGGCCGTGAGGCACTGATTCATCATTCTTGGTCGGTTGTTGTTTAGATCTAGGGTTTTCATCTTCAAGGGGTTCACCTTCGTGGTAAGTGTTTGTTTAGATCTAGGGTTTCTATACCGGTTCCCCTCTCTCTCTTAGCTCTCAACGCCGACCGACCTTCCCTACTCTCTCTTTGTCTCCATCGTTCAGGTTAGGGTTTTCATATCTGTGTTACGGCCGTGACTCCCTAATTCATCATTCCTGGTCCGTTGTGGTTAGATCTACGGTTTTCGCTTTCAAGGGGTTCACTGTTCGTGGCAAGTGTTGGTTTAGATCTAGGGTTTGTATACCGGTTCGTTTGGCTAGGATTGGACTAATCAGCTTAAATTGATTACAACTGACCAAAAACGGAGTAACTTGCTGCTGGAAGATCGTGAAAAAAGAACTAAAAGCATGTGAATTTTGGGTGAGTTTTCTTGTTACTAATTCAAAGTAAAAATGGAATTTATGGATTCATTGAATATGGATTGTCTGTGCCTATTTTGCTACAGGTAAAACATGAACAATTGTGTTTCATGGTTCTGTTATTTATGCCAACTGTCAAGTGCTCACCATTAAGTCCTCTAATCTTAAATATGTTGCTGGAATATATGTAAGTCTTCCTTCTTAATCCCTTTATGTTGTCACATGATTACCATATTTTATCTGGCATGTATCTATGTCAGGGTTAGGAGGGCCAACATTGGAAAATTTGTTTGGTGCATTCTTATCTGTTATAAATGTTCCTATTTGTTTGTTGCTTCTTAGGGTCATTAGTTGCATTTTTGTGTGCTTGTGAATATAAAGTAAATGAAACTTACTATACTTTTGGGCCATCAGTATTAGTCCTCGTCTTCTGCTCCGTCTATCATGAAAGTAAACAAAATTTATTGTGCTTTACATATTTACATATGAAAGTTTCGAATTAGCATAAAAAATAACAAAACTACTAAATGTATGCTAATAAACTAAAGTACCTTGCAGGTAGATCTGCTGCTTTGAGTATGTTCTCCATTAGAATATTACAGTTTTGAATTGTAAAATTAACTAAAAAATAACTTGATCAGCTGTTGTATGTATAGGCTACTGCAAAACCTACCCCACAACCACCACTTATCCACTTCTTCATTAACCCTTGTAACACATGATTATGATTAAACTCGTACCCATTATCATTCTTATGATTAACCTTGCACCCATCATCACTTTTATGATTAACCTTATCCATATATCGTTTCGTTGTTTTGTGTAGAATTGTAGATGAGGATTCTAATATAGTTAAATGTTTTTTTACACATGATCATTACACTAAACGTAATAACATAGTTGTATATTAAAGTTTATAATTAACATACCTCATCACTAAAAGATATTATATAATCTGCAGTGTCACATAAATCATGCTGTTGGTCACCTTCATAAGAAATTTCAACTTCAATAACTTCATCCTACTTCCATAATATAAGGGCCATTTCTCGTCTAAATAGACGGATCTAGGGGAAAAAACAATTAGTATAATGTATTTATGTCTACAAATAAAAAAAAATACCAGATCACTCGTTTCCCGATGGAGCTAGGATTTGAAAGGACTAAAATGCGGGCTTTACTCTATTTTCTAGACATTATCATCATCTTCCTGTAACATGCAACATTTAAAACAATTAGACATTAAGTAATAGGAAAACAGACAATAGTTCAAGGTGACATCTTTTTCATATTCCTAGTTGTATAATCTTTTGCTTCAGTATGCTTAGTAAGAGTTGAGTAAAAAAATGATTTGCATTTATTTCTGGTCGTGAAGAAGATATTATTGTCACTGAGTATGCTTGTCATGTTAATTGTGAGTGTATTTTGTGTGTGTTCTGGTTTGGTTCTAATAGGCATGTGTTTAAGTTTGTGTGTACACATAAGAAATCTAAACTAACTCAGATGAAACATAACAAACAAAGAACATAAATGTGCTTATCTGATATTGAGCAGATTTCAATATACTGGTTACTTTCACATAAAAGAATATACATCAGTGCAGACATTAAACAGATATGTAATCTTATTATAGTCATTTTTAACTGCTTTTCTAGCTGAATATGAGGATGTTGGTAGTTGCACAACGTTGGGATGGTTTATTGTGTAAACCACAACCTGTAACAGCCAAAGTAACTGTCTAAGCATAAGAAGTGCCATACTTTTTAAAATTTTCTATGCTTTATAAGACATTAAAAAATGAATTATTTCAAATGTACTTGCATTTTACTGGTATATTCATTTAATTGTGTGAGTAACCTAAGGTTCAAGAGGTTATTTGATATGGTGCAGTTAACTGTTTTTCCATAAACAGATCCCTATAAATTTAAAAAAAAAATCTTGCACGCACATATGTAAAATGAACAACAATAAATATAATAATAATGTATTGTAGTTAAAACAGTAATGGTTCCTCTCACTTTATGGAAACAAAACATGTTTATTTGTTTTATACTTTTCTAAAAGTCATACACAACTTCTGTGTTTTTGTAAAATAATTTTAAAAAAAAGAATAGTTGAAACATACATTTTTAGTGAATCAACTGGGACTTTTTATTCCTTTGTCTATCCTCACTGCCCAGGCTAACATTCTTATCCACCTGACATAAAGAAACACAATTAAGTAAATTAGAAATTATAAAATAAATTATAAGTTCGGTTAACATCTTATGCAGGTTAATGAAACAAAAAAAATAAATTTAGTACATATTATGAACACAAGTAAAATTATAAAGTTACAAAAAATATATATGAAATTATAAAATACCTTAGATTTGTTTCTGTTGGGACTAAATTGCTGGTCATGATTGTTGATGTATACGTTTACAGCATCCTCAGGAAAAAACCTTAATAGTCTCATAAATGTGTCTTCTATCTCATTCTTGAGCAAGTATGTCTCCTCACCCGTCATTGCAGAGAACATTGCAGAAAGTGGTACAAAATTATGTATTATGAAATGAGGTAACAAAAAAAACATCTTCCTTACTAAGTGTATATATAGGCATTTACATGTTCAGAAACAAATCCACCCCTACATCCGAACTTTATGGCTGCTTAACTCCCCACTCACATTTCAACTTGTAAAATGATTCAAATTAACGGTTATTTGGCCTGCAGCAGTTGTTACAACCATGTACTTAATAGGCATTTTAAATTAAATAATTTTATTTCTGTTATTTTTATAATTTTTGGTTATGTTGCAATAATTGCTTTTCTAATAATTTTTATGTTTAATTTAATGTTCATATTTGAATATCCCAGTAGAAATTAATGAAATCTTCATTAATTTTTAATTCATTGAATTCTGATTGTTTTTGGCCTAGTGGTTACGGGCAATGAAGACTCAACCTGCCCACGCAGGTTCGAGTCCGAGCCACCCCGGGTTTTAGTCCGGAGTGCGTTACGCTAGCGGGGTTTGACCCGTGTAGCGGTGCAACTGTTGGCAGCAGGCTCCATGGTTTCCCGGTGATAACCTATGCCCCTCGTACTGAACACGCGGGCCCAGTTCAGACAACGTAGTGGTCAGGTTGTGGGGTACGGGTCTCCGATTTGAAGATGTAACTGCCACGTAAAAAATAAAAGTTACCTATAAAAAAAAACTATTTAGGTTTTATTTTCTATTAATTCATTAATGGTATTTTAAATGAAATACATTTTTTGTCTGTTATTTTTATCTACATATTTTTTTAATAAAGGGTGAGCAAATCATAAAATAAAATAAAATATTTTTTATTTTAATGGTATATTTTTTTATTTAATCTTATGTATCAACATTGATTTACTATAATTGTTTATGTTTAACACAATCTTTATTAATTTTATATTTCATGTTTTACTGCTAACTTAAAATTTGGGTTTTGCTTTTTGCAGGTCGTATAGGAGCATATTTTTAATATTGAAGATTTGTGGGTCAGGTATATACCCCCTCTGTTAGCTTCCTATAAAGACAAAGTCATGTTATTTTATAAACTCCAATGAAGTTGAGTGTTTTTTTTACTGTTTTTTAACTTCCAGTCAATACTGGAAGTTGCTTGCTGAAAAATCGTAGTTTTTATCAGATTTTTGTGGGGAAAAAACGTGGGAATGGTAAGTAACTAAACGAACAGGGGCTGTAATCTGTTGCAGCTCACTGCTTTATAACCGTTTATAATCAAACGTCCAGGATTCATCATTGTTTTGATCTACAGGCTCACATGATCAGGATGGAAAAACCGCTAGAAAGCGGTTGGAATTAAGACGGACAGGATTGATCCTGCGTAGATCGGACGGCTGACGGTAATCATCGGATATAACTGATTATTCGGCGTCAATAATAAGAGGTAATAATCCAGTCGATTGTTTACAGCCCTAAGAGCCACGCTAGATTGTTGCATTCACCGTTCATCTTCATCCTGTATTTTCTGGCCTATGTTTTCATTGTCCATATTCATCATTCGATTCTCGCAGGAACATCGATTTTCATGGATCATCGTCTTCATGCCTTGTGGTTACAGGTTCGATTTTCTGGCCTATCTTCGTCTTCATCGCCTTACGGCTGATTTTTCGGTTGATCGTCGTCTTCTGGTTCGATTCTCCTGCTTACCGGTTTAAGTTACGGTTGATTTACAGGCTCGCTTCCCCTGCTGCTATGAAATTATTGGGTCATGGGGATGTAATCATTGTTCACGAGGTTGATTTATAGCTTCGATTCCCCTGCTACTGGTAACCATGGAGTTTGAAGTGCTGTTCGATGATGGATAATTGGATTATGTGGTCTATGGGGTCTATTTACAGGTTTGGTTCCCCATTGGGTAACCATGGATTTTGTAGTACCGATTGATGATGGATAATTACTAATTATGAACTAGAAATT
Organism: Smallanthus sonchifolius; assembly: GCA_023525975.1. Classification (NCBI taxonomy): domain Eukaryota; kingdom Viridiplantae; phylum Streptophyta; class Magnoliopsida; order Asterales; family Asteraceae; genus Smallanthus; species Smallanthus sonchifolius. The sequence continues at coordinate 51,529,579 of CM042045.1, forward strand.
GGATTCGATGATGGATAATTATTAATTAGATATTATGAACTAGAAATTGGAATCGACGAAAGGTAGGAGCGGTGAATGGTATAAAGAAAGAAAGAGAAGGTGTTTTTGGTAATCTTCAAATATTCCATTGGAATGTTTTAAATTCCATCACTAGGGTGAATGAATGTGAATAAAACTTTCCTATTTCAATTCCTTTCACGGACCAACCAAACACATTTTTCGTTGTAATTAATTTCAATTCCATTTCCAATTCTATCCGATTCTGTGAACCAAACGGGCCCTAAGTTCACAAAAGCTTCAAAAATTCAAAGGTTTATTGATAATTAAACTTCAATAAAAAAACTCCTCATCAAATCATCAATATCCGACCTATTTAAAGACTCAAAAATAACAAACCCAAAAGATAAGACTGACAATAGATAAATCTATACTATATAATAAATAAAGGTTTTTTAGTGCCACATGTCGTCTCCATATTCATTCTCATTATATTTTTCATGCCTCTCTCTCCTATTAAATATTAATCTAATTATGGATAATAATTATTTGATTATGGATAATAATTATTATACATTAACTAAATAAATTTAATATGAACTAACATTTATCAATTATATTAAAAAATAATACCCAACTAGAAAAAAAAAGTGTTTTAAAAATTAACTTAACAGAATTTATAACTTGTCACGTCAAAATAGATTTTTAAAAACATATTTTGACGCGCGTATGTGTTAACAGATTATATTACATGTGTAATACACAGGTTTATTCAACTGGTGTAATACATAGGTTTTTAAAGACATAAATTTTCATCAGTTAGTATATAACATTACATTTATTCAACTCGTGTAATACACGAGAATCTAACCTATAATAAATAAAAGGAAAATAATTGAAATTCAAAATTCAAATAATAAGATAGCATCAAAATGCTCCTCACAAAACACCTAAAAATAAAAATTGTTTGAAGTCAGTTTCTGGAAACCATCACGCAGTTTAAAAAAAAAATCGATGTTTCATGTGGTTCTGTCATTTAAATATATGTAAAATCCGTTGAAACTTTTACTTTGGTGCAAAGCTATTTGCGACCGACATTTTATGACGCGCCTGTCACAAATAACGGTTTACTAATATTTTGACTGTTGCAAATAGCATTTTGTGAAGTAGTGGTTATTTATTGACCCGGCAAAATAAACACATTCATTATGGGTCTTAATTATAAGATGTTACAATATTCTTATTGGGTCTTAACGCACTCGAGTAAAGACAACAAAGTATTAGGCATGTCAAGATAGGCATAGCAAACTGGTTAAACGGGTCAAGATGGGTTAAAGCACAAAATATGAACAGAATTAAAACTGTGAAAGATATCACTATTTATAATTGTAAGATTGGTTTAATTTAAATTCCCCAACTTCAATTTATCCAACGAGTTTATTTGTTTTAAATACATTATTTAAGACTGTTAGATTTTTTTTTGGAAACATCTTAAACATAAAGTACTACATTTTTTATTCAAATACATAAATAATTAAATAAAGTAATAAATATTTTAAAAATATTTAAAGAAATGATATTTTTTAAAACGATCTGTTCTGACCCGTACCTATTTTTGTCAAAACCCTTTCTAGCCCATACCTATTTTTGACCAAAATGATCTATTTTTTAAATGACTAGTCCTAACCCGAATCCATAATGATTAGAATCTATCCTGGTCCATTACCCAACCCAATCCAACCCCCTTGTTTTACCGGGTATACTATTTATTCAAAATATACTAGTATATCTCATGATCATTCATAATTTTGAAAAATGAATGAAGCTTTGCATTGTTATTTTCATGGACTTTATAAAAAGGTTTTTAAAATAGGAGTCTTATAGATTAGTACTTATGATTCAAAAAAATTTAAGTGCGAGTGCTTAATAAAAGCTTAATTAACCAATGTCTTCATAGTGATTAATACTGTGTTTTTTTAGTGAGATTCATACTTAACTAGTGAACATAATGGTATAGATGAACAAATAAATGTTTTATAAAATATTTATATATTTTGTAAAAGAATGAAAGTAAAGAAAACAGAAATAAGGGAATGTGATATACAGAGATGGTGGTACTTCGGTACTGAATGACAGTGATAGAAGTCATGTATTATTCTTATGTGATAATATGTGTTGAATGGCTAATGTGTATGTGTTAGACAGAGATGGTGGTACTTCAGTACTGGATGAATGTGATAGAAAGGCCTATATTATACTTAAATGTTAATATGTGGTGCATTGTTAATGTGTATGTCTTCCAACGGCTATCACAACAGCACAATCCCCATTATCACAACGACCTTGAGGTCCCTTGCACTCCCGGTGTACCGGAAGCCCTAATACTACACCGGTATTTTAACGAAGCATTTCATCAAAATATATTGTTGGTACAGTGACCGTTCAATAACTATTTTTATATGTATACAAGCTTTCAAAAATATTTTTTTCGTTGCGAATATATTTTTATATTTATAAATGGATTGAAACAATTGAAACTAAATAGGAATCAAATATAATATTGGTCACATTTCTTATTTTATGTTGAATAATAATCAGAAGAATTAAAATTTAGATGAATAGTTTGACATTGTTGACAGTTTAAAAATTAGATGGAGATCTGCTTGGCATTTGTTTTACACAAGTTATATCTACTGGGTATTCTGTTGTCACGAGGCGGGAACTTAATCCTTATCGATTGCACGTAAAAAAAAGATGTGAATAAATTTAAAAAGGTATATTTACAAAAATTAAATTAAAAGTTTTTTTGTTAACTTTAAAAATTAATTAAAAAGGATTATTAAAATATAAGAAATGCTTATTACATAATAAATTTAAAAATTAATTAAAATATTAATTGTATGGTAGCAGAAACTTTTAATTGATTAATAAAAAGGATTATTAAAATATAAGATATGCTTATTACATAATTTAGTGGAGTGGAAAGTTAAAAATAAATGAAAAGGAAAAAAAAGGCTAAAAATACATATTTTATTCTATATATTCAGTTGTGTTTTAGTTATAAAAATGAAGGAAAAAAATAATTTTTTTTAAGAATGTTCATCAGGTATCGCTTTTCGCACAGATCTAAATAACTTGAAAGACAATGATAAATGCATAATAATTTTTACTAACATCACCTGATTATCATTCATTCTAACGAGGTGTAACAAGCATTGATGTATCCAAATGATTTTTGGACACTTATAATAAGATAGAATCTATTTATTCGTGTAATTTCTGTTCATATTTAGATTTCCAGAAATTTCTATTTCATTTCAAGAAAGTTTTATAAACTTTTTCAGAAAAACCGAATTTAGCAAATACTTCCTTATAATATTATTTTTCATCATAGAAAAAGAAAAAGGTTAAATTAATTTATATTCGACACTCGGTTCTGTCAGAGCATACACTGTTTTAGACAAATCAAAAACCTAAAGTTAAAGTTATGCAGAACTTTTTATCCATGTTACCGAAGAACAAAAACAGCAAAAATGAAAGATAAAAAACAACTATAAAAGCAAATTCAAACAATAATCAATAAAATACATCCGTACTATGATGCATATCATTACATGGCCATATTCCTGAATAAAAAATTAAAATGCTTCCATGCATGCATCTCCCAACATGTAATAAAAAAATAGGCCATGCATGCATACAACAAAAATCAATCATCTTCATCCTCCGGTGGCGGTAAATAGTTAAGATCCGGTACCTTCGCACGTTTACACGAGTCTTGCACTCTAACATCTTCATTCCGAACAACGACGACGCCGGAAGCAAGCGCCCTCGCAATTCCTATACCGGCAGCCTCTCGTTCTTCAAGTGAATGCCATCTCATGTGACCATTTAGTGCCTTTTCATGGCACAAATCTTTTTTGCAAACGGGACATATACTTGATTTTGTTGATGTCATTGGACGTTTGTTCCGTGAACCGCTAGCGATAGGTGGCGGTGGCGGTGTGGTGGAAGAGGATGGTGGCGGAGGGGTGGTGTTGGGAGTGTATTTACCGCCTTCGTCTACCATTGTTGTGTGAAGTATTTCTTGGGGATTAAGATTTGGAGGGAAAAGAGGTTGGTGGATAATGATGAAGATTAATTTATAGGTATGGTGGTTATGGTTGACGGTTATTACACCTCACATGGTGGTTATTAAAGAAAAGACGTGACCAATGAATCGTTGATGTATTGTAGTTTTTAAACGGTGTCATTGAAAAGGCTCTTAAATAAATATTAGTTGAACGAATTGTTACCTATGTTATATTTTTTTTCTTTGATTGTAATTAGTTTAATTATTTATTTTGATGACTTTATTGTTTAAATGAAGTAATAGAATTATAGAACTATTATCAAAATGAATTCTATAGGTTTCTTCAATTAGTGATTAATATCAAATGCGTAAAAGTATTTTTTTTTTATTGAATTTAGATAAGTTCAAATTAAGGGAAAATTCTATAGGTTTCTTCAATCAGTGAGTAATATCAAACTTACAAAGTAGAGGGGTGAGTTTTGATATTTGCTCAAAGTAGCACCTTCTAATTGAGTTAATTGTAATATGTAAAAGTATTTTTTTAATTGAATTTAGATAAGTTCAAATTAAGGGAAAATACCAAAATGACCTTATTACTTTTCTTTTACCTTAATCTGTCATTTTGATTAATTTCTTTCGAAATGTTCCCATCATATACCGTCGGAACCGACGGTATAACATGGTCGTCTAACGTTGTTCTCAGCCAACTATAGTCCATTAACATGTTATATATTCTACACAGTTGATTCTGAGTTGACACACTAGTGTGCCGTGAATATCTTTAGATGACAATTGGACAAAGCAAGACCCTAATTTGGTGTTGACTTACATGCCAAGTACTCCTAGATTTCAAATAATGTATGTGTATAAATACGATGTCCAAACAGATGACTTGGCATTACGTTCATCAAACGCAACCCAAGGTGATGGTACATCCAAGTCATGGTGAGGTTTGGAATCATTTCGATTCAAACCTTGCGGAAGAGGTACAAAACGTCTGTCTTAGGATATGCATTGAGAATCTATAATTTACCTCCTTCGATAATCTTGAAAGATTCACACCCTTATGTTGTGTTAGTCATTCCTAGAAAAAAGAGCATCTAATAGAACTTGTGTAACACCCCAACCCGGAATAGGGCCAACGTGGCACTATTACAGGGTCAGAGAAAAAATAGCATATTATATAACATATGAAGGAGTTTATAGAAGAATTATCCTCATAGTTTATTATATACATTACTAACGGCCAAAACTATGCGGCTACCTATGTTGGTTTTAACTCTCTTCACACTTCCCCTTTAGCCCTAGAAACTTGTTACACAAAAAGAAACGTGAAGGAGTAAAATGTCGAGAGAGTGGGAGATGATAGAGAAAGAAAACGGATAATAATAATAATAACACAGATACGTATACGGATAGATGCATGACATATTTCAAGAATATGATCATGTTATAAAGAAATACTCATTAAGCTCGATACATAACAGAAACAGAGAGAACATGGTAGCAAACGTTAAACCAATGTGAGATGGTGTATGAACATCATACAATCCAACCACCAGAAATTTTTTAACAATACATTATTATTTTATTTTACGAGTTTTACTAGTATTACAATTTCAGTTTGTTTCTTAGGCGGTTAATAGACGAGTTGAAGATGATGATACATTTTCGTTAGAAAAAGTCTTCCCACTAGGTTTCTTTGATTCAATGGAACATCTAGTGACGCATTTGACGTGTGAAGCCTTTATTGGTGGTCCATCCAATATCGGTAGATGTATCTCTCCAGAGGTAAACTTTTTGTTTCTTAAAAGATCTGTGTTCATATAAAACACTCTTCTAATATGTATTTCTAACACTTGATTATTAAGGGGTCTATAGTTAAATCCTATCTATCGGGTAAATGAATTATCCAATCCAACCATTGCTAACTGTATTTAAACCGACAAATAGGATCCAGACAAGTCCAAGTTTAAAACATGAAATGTAGTTACAAGTTTCGACAACAGAAGTGTCAACCATATTCATAACAGCAGTCAATCGGGTACAGAATATGAATATATAATCCTGCAATGGTCTTGACTTCTAACATGACTTATGTAAATCTAGCTATATAAGTCATCATCATCTGCTCCTCAATCTAGCTGTATAAGTCATCATCATCTGCTCCTCCAGCAGAGGCGGCAAACGGGTCAGAACCGCCACCAGCTACAGCCCCGGATGCAGCTTCAGGGAAGCGAAACTCAGACCCAAATCCCCTTGACTGCTGCAATGTCTGAGCAAACGACTGATATTTCCTTATGTCGGCATCACTCACGCTTCTGCGTGCATACTTCATGGATTCCTCAAAGTGAGCCGCCTTGATCTCCGCCACCTCATCTTCGTCCTCATCCATGGAGTCTGGATTCGCACTTCTCTTTCTTTCCTTCTCTATATCCTGCATCGCACATCCAACACAAACGTTATATATCTTATTAAAAATGAATGGTGATGAATAGTAACAGCACACGCCACTTGCCATATCTATTTCCACTTCCTTTTTCTTTTTTACTTTTTTATTATTGTTATTATTATTATTATTAATATAATTAAGTTTATTTTTTCTTTTCTTTCCTTGGAAAATTTTTTATTTTTTATTTTTTTTTCTTGAATATTTTTTTGCCCAAGTTTTTTTAATTTTTTTTATTATTGGTATTATTATTATTAAGGTTTTTTTTTTGCTTTTCTTTCCTTTAATTTGTTTTTAATATATTTTTACCTCTTTTGTTTTTAAATTCGCTTTCGCGACATGTTTAGTTTTATCTCCATTTACATATAAATATCGGCCCGCCATGAAGCGCGGGTTTAACATGTTAGTTTAACCATTAACCGTGTATCTGTGTACACGCGTCAATCAGAAAGGAGGTAAAAGAGATCGAAAACTTACTTTCTCGATGTTCTCTCTAATTGCATACTTGCACGCGCGTTGACATCTCTCTGTAATATCGGCCCCGCTAAAGCCTTGTGTGTATTTAGCTAAAGCTCTCAAATCAACATCCTTTGAAACCGGGGACTTCCTCATTGCCGCCTTGAAAATCTGGTGGCGGGAGTCCTCGTCTGGTAGTGGAATATAAATAAGTTGATCAAGCCGCCCGGGACGGAGTAGAGCCGGGTCAATGATATCGGGTCTATTAGTAGCTCCGATTATAAAAACCGTCTTTTTGGCAGACATTCCGTCCATTTCAGTCAATAATTGATTCAAAACGCGGTCAGCAGCACCACCTGCATCCCCAGAACTACTTCCCCTCTGCAATAATTAAAAAAAAATGAGGTAACATTATCCCAAAACAGAAACCTTTATCAGTTTATGTAAAACATTTTATAGAGAAATGGTGACCTGAGTTGCGATGGAATCAAGTTCATCAAAGAAGAGAACACACGGTGCAGACCCACGGGCTTTGTCGAAAATTTCACGAACATTGGCTTCACTTTCACCGAACCACATTGTAAGTAATTCTGGTCCTTTGATGCTAATGAAGTTGGCTTGGCACTCGTTTGCAATAGCTTTAGCTAAAAGCGTCTTGCCACATCCAGGCGGGCCATAGAAAAGAACACCTTTTGACGGTGACATGCCAAACTTCTCAAATTTCTCCGGGTGCTCCACAGGATATTGGACAGTCTGTTCAAATAATATAATTTTTGTTAACAGATTTGGCACACTATTGTCTGTAAAAAGAACTATACTTTTTGAAGGAAAAAAACGGTTCCGGACAACCCAACATTGTATGACCCGTTTAGACATGTTACCCAACCCGCCTATCACATGCATTACCTCTTGCAGCTCGCGCTTAACATTTTCAAGACCTCCAATATCCTCCCAGCTGACATTAGGAACCTCCACGACCTGTTTCCAGTCCAAAAACGAAGATTATGATACATATAAAAATGGTACAATAATTTATAAAGTATGAATATTTTTTTGGTAAATCCACATACGGTCTCACGCAAAGCAGATGGGTTGCTTGTTCCAAGAGCTGTCTGAAAATGTTCATTTGTAACTGCCATGGAATTCAGTATCTCAGCATCAATAGATTCATCTTCCAAATCAATAACATCCATTTTTTCTCTAATGCATTGAAGTGCAGCTTCAGTGCAGAGTGCAGCCAGGTCAGCACCAACATAACCATGGGTTTCTTTAGCTATCCTTTCCAAATCAACCTAAAAGATAAATTTTAATTTCATATGATTACAGCTAACTGAAACAATATGGGGGATAGGGGTGCGAGTTTCTAACACTGCACGGACCTAACACGAAATATGCGGGTGTGGGTATAGTCTAAACAGGTTCGGGTCAAACCCAAAAACACGTTAGCTAAACGGATCATGTTCGGTCGACCTAGCGGGTTGACCGGTTTATTTTGTAAAATATGTGTTTTATGCCAAAATTTATAAGGTAAAAAAAATGAGCTATTTTATATACATCTGTTTTTGTTGTAAAATTGTAATTTTTGAGTATTAATATGAAAAAAATAAAATAAAATAAAACTTCCGGTTAAACAGGTCGTTTGGTGTTAACCCGCGAAAACTTTTATCGTGTTTGTATTCATGTGTCTGACACAATTTTCGGGCCCGTGTTATGTTCGGGTTCCTGTCAAATTCAGGTTCGTGTCGGGTTCCACCCGCCAACCTACAAACACGACCCATTTAACACCGCTGTGTGTGTGTGTTTGGGGGAGGGAGGGGATACTTACATCATCAGAAAGTTTCATGTTTTTGGTGTGAATGTTTTTGGTGTGAATACGAATAACCTCAAGACAGGGACACCAATATCAATTTCCCTATCGAACCTACCAAACCGTCTCAAAGCAGGATCAATACTGTTTGGACGATTAGTAGCCCCCATTACAATAACATGAGCACGTGATTTTAATCCATCCATAAGTGTTAATAACTGTGAAACAATCCTTCTTTCAACTTCACCATTAGTTTTCTCTCTTTTAGGAGCAATTGAATCAATTTCATCAATAAAGATAATCGATGGTGCGTTCTTTTCAGCTTCCTCAAACGCCTTCCTGAGATTACTCTCGCTTTCTCCAGCTAATTTTGACATAATTTCTGGCCCGTTAATGCAGAAAAAGAACGCCCCCGTTTCATTGGCTACAGCCCGTGCTATAAGTGTTTTTCCAGAACCAGGAGGCCCGTATAGTAAAATACCTTTAGGGGGTTTAACTCCAATTGACTTGAAAAGTTGTGGGTGTCTCAACGGTAATTCAACCAACTCACGGATCTGAGCCATTTGTTTCCGGACCCCACCTACATCATCATAACCAATTTCATCTAATCGGTCCTCGTCGTCCCTTTTAATGGGCTCACCTTCACAAAAGATTTCAGTGTCAGGAGCAACAACACAGTACTCCCCTGGGTCAGTTTCAATTACTTTAAATTCAACACTTCTCATCCCTCCTCTAACAAGAAAATGATCCCCTTTTCTTACGGGTCGGTATGCTTCCAAAAATTAGGCTGCATTAATCATAAAAAGTTAATTTCAACTAAACCGTGATTCTATATTATTACAACTTGCAAGGTACAAATCATGCTTAAAACTTACGTTTAAGGTATGCATCGAATAAGTCACCGGTTACACCTTCAATGGTGTCATCTAGAGGAAGAACGTGGATTCGTTTGCCATATTTTACATCTGGACACTGATGCACAGATACAACGTCTCCAAGTCGGACCCTAAGGTTTGTTCTAATGACTTTATTCATTCTGATTTTTGGTTCATCACAAGTTTCATCAGCAAGGGCGATACAAACTGTATCTTTTCTTTTCTTCCCCTGTAAAACAATTTAAGAGAATCTTAATTTAAAAGAACCCTCAAGTGATTACTGTTACATAAACAAAAAACTAGAAAGATGAAAACTTTATTTTGTTTAAACTTGGACTTAAGTATCACTTCAACAGGGTTCTAAACTTGCCAATGTAATTACACAAAGCTTCAAAAAAAGTACCAGAAAATTGAATAACTTTTGGACACAAATTCACAACAAAACCTATGTTTAGGGGTGTTAAATGTGTAGCGTTTGCGGGTTGGCAGGACGAGCCCAACACAAACCTGAAAATTTGACACGAAAACACAACAAGAACCTGAAAATCGTGTCACGAAAGACATGTGAACCTGAACGTGAGACAAGTTTTGGCAGGATGACATGAAAATGACCCGTTTGGCCCCGATTTTTTCTGCATAATTATACTCTAAAGTTCCAAACTTACAGCCAAAATACAAATGTATAAAAAATAATTACATTAAAACTATAAAACTTGATGCTTGTTTCTCTTTTATATTTTATTTTTTTATACAAAATATGATTTAAAACACATTTAAAGAAAACAAATATAAAATTAAACGGTTTAAACAGGTCAGTGAACCCGCCAAATCAACCCAAACATGACCCATTTAGCTAAATATGTTCACGGATTCAACAGAAAGCTAACCCAAACCCACAAATTCCGTGTTAGTTTATAACTAACTCTAGATTCAAGACAACATAAAGAGTGGATTTGATCGGTATATTTACCTCCACGTGTCACAATTTCACCTAGAATCACAATTCAATTGCATGAAAACTCAACAAAACCCTAAGTTTTATAACAAACATTAAATTCTGAAAAACAAGACAACCTTGATCAGTATGGTATCACCGCGGAAAAGCTGCAGCTTCTCCATCGTTGCAGGGTGCATAGCGACGACTGAGTTATCGTCATTGACCGCTTCGTCAATGACAAGCCGGTTCGGAGATTTCTTGCGCTCCAAGATAGCAGTTGAAAAGTCCTTCTTTGTGCCTTTTCTGTTACCAAAATCATCCGATACAGCGATAACATGATTATCAAATCCAATTGAAGCAAATATTGATTGAGAAAACAATAAATTTGGATGTAAGGTTAATAATCGATTGATTTAGTCGACGATAACTTACGGCTCCGATGAAGAAGACTCCGGCTGATTGCTCATATCGATACGCCAGAGATTGGATGCTCCGGTATGGGGAAGAAATCCGACGGTGACGGAGAATTTGGAGAAGATGATGAGAGTGAATCTGATGAATTGCCAAAGGATTGCTCTGATTTTGTTAATCGTTAAAAGTGCTAATTTAGTCCTTATACTATTTAATGATATGCAAGATTGGCCCGTTAAGTTTAAAATGTTTTTACTAATCATGTTTATGTGAAATATTAAAATCAATTTTTTTGGTTTCGTTTGGAGATGTGTTTCCTCTTCTACAAAATTCAGAAACCTAGGTGTGATGTATGGTTGTGTAAATCTTGAATTCACTTGCTAATATTCTTTCTTGACAAGCAACTCGACTCGTTAGTTTAAAGGAAAATACGTCGGTGAGAACATAGTCAGACAAAACAGATTCAGTAAGTGATAATATTAAAGAAATTTATTTTTAACGGGAATATCGGCAAGGGGGAAGCTTAGTGAGGGCCCGGGGGGTCCCCGGCCCCCCTGATTTTTCGCTCACAAGTGTCCCCCCTAATAATACAGTCGGACAAAGCAGATTCAGTAAGTGATAATACGTATTCGACCGAAAATTTTATCGGTATTAATTTACGGCCCCCCATTTTAGGGAAAAAAAATCCTGGTCCCCTGCGTTTTTCTTTAACCTTCGTCACTGAATATCGGAGTAGTAGTACCTAGGCATATCATCGGTATAAATCTACTCAAGCTCGTGATATACGCATGCTAAACATCCTTGTATAACCCACTCTTCAAACATAATCTAACTCATTTGGTTAGGCCTAAAAAAAGCCCCAAATGGCTTAATTTTAGGGTATGCTTCAAGTAACTCACTAGACATACATATTTTTCTCTTAAACTTATATTATGTATAAACTTTATGATAAAAGAGATGTATTTATACAAGAAACACAAGATTTACTATAACACTTTATGTATAAACCTTAATACATTCACTATAGAGATGACTGCTTTACATTTTTTTTCTAATTTAGTGAAGATGTTTTTTAACGTTCAAACGGATAATGTGACTTTTAATTTAACGTATAAATGTGTGATGTGACTTTTAACCCTTTTGAGACTTTTATATAGGCCTGGTAACTGGGCGGTGAGAGGCATACGACAAGTAGGAGGGGTATACGTTTTATGTTATAGAAAGTGTTTTTAAACTTAAAAAACGATTTTAAAAATAATGATTTTTCTGATGTACTAAAATAACAACTTTAAAAGTTATTTTTCGCGGGGGGTACATGAGGCAACTTATTTGATAATAACTTCAGTTTCGTATATGAGGTAACTTTTTCGTTACTATTGAATGTACTGCTGCAACATTTTTTTTACGTCACGTAGAATGAGCCCTTACGATTTGCTTATTTTTATCTATGTTTCGAATCCGAAGCGCGGGTGGTAACCCACTAGTTTAAAACAAATGTTAAAAAACTTGCAGGCTCCCTATTTGCATCTTTTATCTTCTAAATTTTAAACTTTACTAAAGTAAGTCACTAAATTTAGGGTTATACTGTTCACCCCAAAATTTATTATTTTATTATATTTTACTTTTTCATTTTAAAATATTATTTTAAATATGTATACATTGTTTTATATAAATTCAAATATACACCTGTTGTTTTCGGTATAAATTTTATAAAAACAAATTCGTTATCGGTTTATAAGAATATTTATAGAACATGACTGAAATTCTTATAAATTTTATATCAAAACGTAAATAAAAATAAACAAGTCATAATGACGTATTGATACTTATAGAATATGAATTAAATTCTTATAAATTAATTTAAATAAACACCTGGATCCATTCACGTGGTTTGCAACGTTCATATAGTCGTTGAGCTACTTCCTTTGTAAAAAAAAGTTAAATTATATTTCAAACCATCTCAACTATTTTTATTTCAACATATCTTTATTTTTTCTCACTCAATTTTTATTTTCTAGTTCATCATTATAATCATTATCATGTTCCAAACAAACATAAAATTATTTAGTTGATGAATTGGAGGATGAAAATTTTCATATAGTTTTTATTAGTGTTCAACAATTATTAAATTATCAACATAATGCTACTTCAAGAACTTTTGTATGCAAAGATCACGAAGTCGCCGATTGATATCACCATCATGCAAAATTATTCAAAATTAGTTTTCTCAATTAAAAAATTACGTTGGTGATAATAATGCTCCTGAACCATTCCTGTTTTCTACATCTCTCGGGATGTTTCCCACCGTCATAGATGAATTTTTTTTAATATAATGCGTTGTTACAATTATTTATACACGATTGGATTGATATCACCATCATGTATTGGTTTGAGACGTAAGTTGTTTTTATATTCTTATTTGGTACAATAACATTTTTAAATATAATTGAATTTATTAACTTTATCATGTTATTTTTTTCTTGATTTAAGGTTCTTTTATGAGGCGTCCAACCATAAACCCAAACCATACGCTTTCTTTAATACGAACTCAATCAAATGCGATATGTGCAAACGTGAACCATAAGAAGTTAAAAATCACATCCTCCATCTATGCTTTCTTCACGTTGACAAACAATAATTTCTTGCACCATATTTAGCCGAGACCAGTTAAACACCACCAGAGCCAATTTCAAACGCCAACACGAGACCACTGCTAGCTTGGCTCGACTTTCCGGTGGTTTGCAGATGCCCACGTCATATAGTCTCTAACGACGTTAAGTTTTTTAACGGGGGGTCCAATATAAAAAAATAGTTTAAAAGTAGGGACCGGTGGTAAAAATATTCTCAGTTAAGATTATTATTGACCAATTGGTAAAAGGTGAGATTATTAAAATCCAATAATCATAAAAAAAAACTAGGTGCCATTATTGTTATTTAAATCTTTGATACTTGTATTGTTTATTTCTCTATGTTTAGTTCAATAATTTTAAAAAAAAAACTAGGTGCCATTATTGTTATTTAAATCTTTGATTTTATTTCTCATTACTAATACCTTAAAGACCATTGTCGGTGACAATAGATGGCCACCAACAAAACACATTTTCTTTGATTTCAATTTCTTTTTTCATTGTTTACTCAAGTGGTCTTTGATCACATGGTTTAAGATCTTAGCCCTTTGTTTGGTTTTTCTTGGGTCACAAGTTCGATACATGTTTCAACATATTTTGTTTTTTTTTCTTGGTCTATTTTATTTAGTTTCCATTGCCTTTTTTTAATTATTAATATTTAGTTTCCATTGCCTTTTTTTAATTATTAAGTCGTAATGTACGAATCATAATACGTTTTTCTATCTACGGTTTAATCTCCAAAACCGATCTGCCTAAAATTCGTATGTTTCTTTTACGTACTTAAGCACGTTAGTGTCACCATCACAACGCACGTAACTAGGTTGGCAAACGTGCCCTTACCCACGTTACTGTCATCGTACGGCTTCACCGCAATGCGCGGGTCTTAATGTTTAAACTTGGGTTTTGTCACGCGTTTATGCCTCTGCTACAACATACGAGTATAAAGTTGTTCTTTTTTTTATATAAAGTCATAAATATTATCGGTGTTATACTTGTAACGCGTGAGTTTACGAAATGTTTTTTTTTCTTATACAAAGTTTCGAATACGTTGATTGATTTTGCGGTTTAACGAACCACGACGTGTAAATGTTTTCATTTTTTTACTTTATTCTAATTTCTTAAATAAATTTGGCAAATGTTGACTGACGCACGTCGATACTGTTATAAAATTGTCTTTGTTACTAAATTTTTTACGAGTTTGTCGTTTCAATGTTAGGTCATGTTTACGTTGCAACGTTATTTTTATACGTTTCTTTTGTGCTTAGCTATATTAATGTGACCGTCTCCCGTCGCGAAACACGGGGCTAAGTTTCTCGTTATATACAATTTAAGGATTGGGAGATATTTGTATAGATTTAGTGTTTTTTCATTTCTCTACTTGTGTTTGAAAGTCAACAGGATTTGTTGCAGTTTGATGCAATTATATCCTATATTAAAATAAGGGAAATTCATCAATGGCCGTTGACTTTTTTTAACCAAAATGGCGAAAACTTGCTACATTTTTTCGCCGGAATTAAATATTAATTTTTTTTTTTAATTTTTTGGGGCTGAATGGCGATTGGCTCTGGCGAAAATTTTAAAAATGGCGAAAATTTGAAAAATAGTGAAAATTTCTAAAAAGTAGCGAAATTTTAGGAAATGACGAAATTTTGGAAAAGTGGCGAAAAATTCTAAAATCTGGCGAAAATTTCAAAAAAGTAGCGAAAATTTGACCAAAAGTGACGAAAATTCATAAAAGTGACATAAAGTGATGGCGAAAATTCAAGGAATCTGGCGAAAATTTAAAGCAAAAATTCAGGGAATCTAGCGTTAGGATTTGACACATTTTCACCATTTTTACTATAAATTCGTCATTCACTCCAAATTTTCGCCATTGGCTCCTCATTTTCGCCATTCACTCTCATTTTCGAATCTCTTTTCCGCTTATGTTATAAAAATGAATGTTAATGTAAGTTTTTATTATTATCAGTTAGTTTTTCGTTATATTATTTGATAAAATCTCATTTAATTAGTTAAAACTAATTATATATATATTTTTTATTTATACAGGAACACTATTATGCCGCTCAGGTGGCTATTAGATGTAATATGAAAATTGTTAAAGAAATTTATGAAAAGTTAAGAACATATCCAAGTGCACTCATTCTTTTTTGTAACACATGTTTTGGATATTGGTTAAGATGTGAATCTCTTAACAGTGAAGCATCCTTAGTTCATTTGATATTTCAAACTCAAATATTAACTGATAATCCAGAAAATGGCATAAACTTTTCAATCGGCACTTTAACTTTTGGTCCTAGAGAATTTTGTTTGATTACTAGTTTTAAATTTGGTGAAGTTAAACCTCACATAAATTATCAAAGTGCTCCTTTTTTTAAAGAAAGGTTATTTGGTAGTCACAAAGTTAAGTATATTTTTAAAAATGATTTGCTAACTTTAGAAGAGATGGATGTTGTTCGGGTTTGTTTGTTATTATTGGTTGAGGTCAGATTCAAGGGGTTAGAACCTAAAAATTTGTTGGATCCGTTTCTTTTAAAGTTGGTTACTGATCTAGGGGCATGGAATGATTATCCATGGGGTTCTTATATTTGGAAATACACGTACCCATATATTCATAATGCCCTTTTTAAAAATAATAGAGACGATCGAAAAATAAAGCTAACATATAGCATCAAAGGATTTATTTGGGCATTTAAGGTTAGTCTCTATATTTTTATATAATACATTATTTACTTTCGTTTTATATTATATTAAGTTAATTAGTTTTTTTTTAGATGTGGATATTTGAGATATTTCCGAAGATTGGGATCTTAATTGATAGGGACGATAGTTTACCCTGTTGCCTTGGATGGAAAAAATGTAGTAGACTCACGTGGGAACAAGCAATCGCAATATTAGATCGTTATCATTTTGTTAGTTATCATTTACTTTAAATTATATTTTATGTAATGTTGTATTCTTAACATTTATATTTTTGTTGTTAAATTTATTAGCCAGGTTACGAGCCCATAGTAATTTCTCCTACACAAGTAGAAGAACAACAATAATACTGGAAAGAGAGTTGTAGCATTTGGGGTGAGAGTGTAGATGATGATACATCAAAATATTTTAATGAAAGTCTAATAAAACACACACAGACTGATTCTAAAGAAAATAAATCATCATCGAATGACGTAATTTTGAACATTTTGGACCGTTTACAGGTATATTTTTTTCCATTTTTTTCAAGTTAATTTTTTCCTTATATAAATTGTTTTTAATTAAATTTTATTTTGTCTTATAGAAGGTAGAGACGCTGGTAGGGAAAAATTATAGTAAAAATGATCATGGTGAATCAACGTCAAATAGAAATGATGACGTCTACACAACACCACCTTATGTTAGCGTATATTTTTTATTTAAAATATTTATAACTATAAAAGGTCAGATATTTAAAAATACTAACTTTGCTATAATTTTTTGATTTTAGGATGACCGACATATAAATATTCATGAAGAAAAGGTAAGATATTTATGTTTTTAATAATTTCAGGTTTTTTGTATTTTTACATAATGTTATAATTAATTATTTTTACAGCCTGTGTGTCTAAACCGGGAAAAAAGGATATGCAAGCCATCTGCTGTTTTGCTTTCACCTTTCGGGATCATTTCATCAACTCCTAATTTAAAGAAACAAAAAAGCGCTGTTATTAAAAAAAATTAGGAGTTTTTATAAAACTGGAAAATGTTGTGAAACTTCTTTTACTATGCCATCCACTATTGAGCCGCGTTTTTGGAAGAGTTTGTTGGTTTTAGACGGATCTAATGGTTGGCTGGAGTCGAACGTAAGCAATTTGTTAAAGTAAAAATTAATTTTAGCCTTATTAATTTATTAATTAAATTAAAATTCATTTACTAACAACATCTTCTAGCCTGAGAGACTTACTTGTACAATTGTAGACCGGTAGATTCACATTGGTCAATTTTATCTACTGAATTTCATTATCATTTATTAAGAGGCGAGAAGTGTTTCAAATTAGGGGACGGAAGGTACCCTTCATATCATGCCACTTGGACTGTTGATGAGGTAATGCAATTTATTTAATAATTATATTATTATTAAAAAATTATTACATATCTTTTTCTCTATGTTTGTAGTTTTACATTCCAGTGAATGTAGAAAAATCACATTGGTTCCTAACGCATGTGAACACAGCAACATGGACTCTAACAGTATATAACAGGTTATAATCCTAAATTTTTTTAATTAACTTTTATTACTTACTAATTAAAAATTTACATTATTTTTTCTACAGTTTGCAAAACATTTATGCTGAAGAGACCGATACATTGTTAGAGAATATGCAGTTTCTTATTCCTAGTTGGTTATGGTACACCCAATTTTTCCATAATCGCAATATAACTGAACGACTGATGCCATTGAAGAGGGTCATACCACCTAACGTGCCACAACAAAGCCCCGGGTCCGGAGATTGTGGTGTTTGGGTGTGTATTTTTATGGAACGGCTAATCAATAGACGTGTCTTAAATCCAGAGGAGGACACTCGAGAAACTTCGGAAGAATTTCGCAAACAATTAGCAATATTCTGTTATAATAATATAACCAAAGAGTTTGTTGTTAACAAAAAATAGTTAAATGTAACATTTGCTTGATTTTATTATTATTATGTTTTATTTATTTTATGCTTGTATTTTAGGTTATAAATATACAACTTGTGCTTCCATTTTGAATGCTCACTTCACCTCATATTTGGTGGCCATGGCGGATCATAACCACATTCATCTTCACTTTACTATTAACATAAATATTCAAGAACATAACCCTCGTCCAAATGGTGAAGAACATAACTCGTCCAAATGGTGAATAACATAACCCTCGCCCAAATAGTGAAGAACATAACCCTCCTCCAAATGGACAACAACATAACCCTTGTCCAACCGCTCAACAACATAACACTCCTCCTGTTGTGCAACAACCTAACCAAAGTCCAGTGCAACGAACAAATCATCCAATTCCGGTACCTGTCCAACCTACAAACCCTCAAGAAACAACAAATTCTTCACCGGATTTTGATGAGGATTGGGATTTTAAATTTAGGGTAAGGCAATTTCAACGTCAACAACGACGTGAAGAATTTGGCTACTCCAGTTCAGATGACTCCGACTACTCCACTGACTCAGAATAATATTTTCATGTAGTTTTATTTATGTATTATTTAATTATGTTTTAATCTATTGTTAGTTTTGTAATTTTGTTTTAATTTATTATTATATTATAATGGAAAGCCTATATAAACAGGTGGATAGTGGTAGTAAATATACTTAGCATACAATTGAGTAAGATTTTAAAAAATGTCAAAATCTAGAACAAATATCTTTTCTATTCCTAAACCAACTCCAGAGGATGTACAGAAACCCGTTGAACCTGTTCAACCGTCGGTGAATGAACCTGTCCAACCGCTGTTGCCTGAACCTGTCCAACCGCCGTTGCCTGAACCTTTTCAACAGCCGTTTCCTGAATCTACAAACCCCCCAAGAAGAGGAAGAGCAATGGGCTGAAGATAGTTTTTGACACCGGGCGTATGATACATTTTTACCTGAAAATGAACCTACAAACCCCCAAGAAGAACTAGAAGACTATTACCTTCCGGAAGATTACTACCCTCTAGAAGATGACCAAGAAGAAGATATAGACGAGGAACGACCTGAAGAAGAGTATGTGCCTCGTGATCCTTGACAAGACGAGTACGTCCCTAGTTTGCCTTGGCATAACCCATGGGAAGACGAGCACGATACGGACTCTGATTGGTCACCTTAAGTTTAATTATGTTTTAATGTTAGGTTTAATTAAGTTTTAATCCTACGTTTAATTATGTTTTAATCTTAAGTTTTTATTATGTATTAATCTTATCTTTTAAATATCATTCGGCTATAATTAATTATCCACTGAAAGTTCGTCTCATAAATTTTTATTCAAGGACAAAATAATTTAAAAAACAAATAAAAAAATATATTTCGTCTGTTGACGATAACATTACAAAACTTCACATAATACGGTAGAACCTCAGCTACTAGTGGGAAACCTCAGCTTTTAGGGGGAGAACGTCAACTTTTTTTTTTGGGGGGGGGGGGGTCCGCAGCTTCCTGGGGTGAACCTCAGCTACTTGGAAGCATACCCCAGCTTCAACTACCCTTCAACGAAGTCTGCAGTTTTATTATATTTTCGAGTACACCGATTCTAACGTTTAGACTAAAGTACAGAACTAAATAAATCGGGAGGTTTTTTAGTAGTATGTGTGGGTTTTATTGGATAGAAAAAAAACAAGTAAATCATTTGTAGTATGATGGATGATAGTATGATGGTTGGAATATGCACACCAATCAGTAGTATGATGGTTGGTAGTATGATGGTTGATAGTATGATGGTTGGAAGATGCACAAATTCTTTATATAGGCATGTTTTTTTTTTGTTTTTTTTTTAATAAATTAAAAATAAAATATAGTGTTGTGTACATGGGTAAACATTAACACAATAATTTCATTAAAACGAAACAGATTTTAACATAAGTTGACAACATCACAAGAAATAAACCTAACGTGGAAAACAACGCCAGAAATAAAACTGATCTGCCATAAACCGCCGGTAAGACTTACATTTCTGTTTAAATTCGCCATTTATATTCAATGGTTTACGGGTTACTAAATGTTCCATTAGCATACAAACAAACACCCCTTCATTACCAACCAACTCTTCATGTGACTGAACAAATTCTTCATTAGCTTCGTACGACATAACCATTTCAGAGTATCCGGTCTTTTTCCAATAACCGATGTTAACCAACAACGCTGTGAAATATACTAAGATTTTCATTAATTTCGGGTGAACCAACCATAAATATGTATCAATAGAGACGTTTTCACTCCAATACAATACCATATTTAATGTCCTCATATCAACTAAGACAAATAACCATTCTTGATTTTGGATTGGTATAGGAAAATAGACATAGTCTATCTCCCAAAATGGGGTAAAACAGTTTATTTTTCCATTAGCATAAGAAATGACGTTTTTGTTAGGTGAGTCTAGCAGAAAATTATAAAACTGCGGTGGTAATATTGTCCACCGCATTTTGGAGGATACCCCACTGGCGAGTTCCCTATTTCTCCATTTCATCAATCTTCCAACCTAGCCTTCTAAGTACTGTAAAAAAATAATCATATTAGAAAAATAATATTTTCCAAAATAAATAAGTTATAATAAAAGTTAAATTGTTTTTTTTACTTCCGGTAAGAGATAACGGTTGTTACGAAACCCTAAGAGACTACCCCAAAAACGTTTGTCAAGCTTTGCCTCTCTAAAGAAAAACAGAGGAATAACAAAACGGTTTGTCCCCGTGATTGTAGAAATCAAGAATAGTTTCTGCCAATTATGAGACTCATCGTCTAGAATTGCCCATCTATTTCGTGGACGCTGAAAGTTATCTGGTTGGTTTCCAGCTGGGTTCTGTTACTCGGATGATGAAGATCCCTCCGTGTTCTTTGGACGCCTCCATTTATCAAGTATCCAGCTTGACGGTTTACGAATTGGTTGAGAATTATATTGATCATCACCCATTATGTGGTGAATGATACTTAGATGTTGAATGAGAGTTATTGGTGAATGATAGTTGGTATTTATAGATGAAATTTGATATTATTTTTTAGTAAAATAACATAAGGAATAATAATATAATAACATAAATACAAATATTTATTTCTTATTGCAATATTCTCATAGCATATAATTCATCAACCATATATCGTCTATATCTCATACAAGCATCTTGTATATTCATTTCTTGCCATGACAATGACCTATTTATTACCAATCTATGCAATAACATACAAATTACCATCCCAGAATCTGGACCAATATGACCACCATTAGGAGGCCATACATTTTGCCCTGACATTGGTAATTCAAGGGGTTCATTTTCAAGAAATTGTTGTTGCCCAGATTGTTCAAAATATGATATACGCTGTAGAAACCATATAAAGCTATCCACAAATTGTACATAAATTTGGTGGACATGATGATGGATGCACCATGAATCACTGCAGGTGTTTGGACGAGATTCATATGGAAAAAATACATGAATCTCTAGTCTCTCCATACTAATCTCAAAAAGATACAAGTTTTTATCGTCATCTATTATCGGTAAGTATACCTGTTAAATAATAAAAACAATTACCTTGTTGTTGTTGAATAGTGTAAATTAAATAAATAAATCTTAATTTTACTGTATCAACCTCCCATAACGCGGGATATAGTATGTTCGTCCCATCTCCATATTGGAAGGCATCAACCGTCCCATCATAAACAAGGTGATAAAATTCTGACGGTAAGATAGTCCAACGATAAGGTGATGGGGGTAAGGCATATGTTCTTTGTATTTCATCTAACCTCCAAAACATAAGTCTTTTTGTCTAAGCACGAACATGCTGTAATTTAAAAATATCCATTATTTAAATTACAAAAACGTATATACGACAACTATATGTCTCAAAAACTTATAATTGACTCTATATAACCGCTTCTAGAATACCCTAAGAGGGTACCCCAAAAATATCTAGTAAGTCCAGTAACGCCCATATAACGAACCCTACACCATTCTGAATCTCCGATGTAGAAGAATTGGAAGTTCAAACCTGTCTGGAAATAATGGTTCTTAACCGGTGACAGAATGTTGTCGGCTATGACCGGATCATTTGAAGATGACTCATTCAAACGCCTTGTGTTTCTTCTACTTCTACCGTTATTGCTGTCTCTTACGTTAGAAGATATGTTATATTCTCAATAGTGTTGTGAAAGAAATAGTCATATTGTGTTGTTGTATTCATAGGGATGCAGGTTAAATAATTGAATTATCACGTGATGAGGTTTGTTGAAAATGTGTTTTGTAAAGTAGAATTATCTTGAGTTTTAATGTCAAACAACCAACTTTAAGCGCTGATAACTCCCCCTGTATAATCTCCGTTTGGAACACGGGTAGATTCGTTGAGTAGACCTCACGTGATATTACGGGGACAAGAAAACAAAAAATATTATTTTAACCTATAAAATATAATTTTATGACTCCAAAGTTAGAGAAAATGTGTTTTGTAAAGTAGAATTATCTCGAGTTTTAATGTCAGACAACTAACTTTAAGCGCTGATAACTCCCCTGTATAATATCCGTTTGGAACACGGGTAGGTTCGTTGAGTAGACCTCACATGATATTACGGGGACAAGAAAACAAAATATATTATTTTAACCTATAAAATATAATTTTATGGCTCCAAAGTTATAGAAAATGTGTTTTGTAAAGTAGAATTATCTTGAGTTTTAATGTCAAACAACCAACTTTAAGCGCCGATAACTCCCCTGTATAATCTCCGTTTGGAACACAGGTAGGTTCGTTGAGTAGACCTCACGTGATATTACGGTGACAAGAAAACAAAATATATTATTTTAACGTGTAAAATATAATTTTATGACTCCAGAGATAGAGAAAATGTGTTTTGTAAAGAAATATATTGAGTTTTAATGTCAAACAACCAACTTTAAGCGCTGATAACTCCCTTGTATAATCTCCGTTTGGAACACAGGTAGGTTCGTTGAGTAGACCTCACGTGATATTACGGTGACAAGAAAACAAAATATATTTTTTTAACGTGTAAAATATAATTTTATGACTCCAGAGATAGAGAAAATGTGTTTTGTAAAGTAGAATTATATTGGGTTTTAATGTCAAACAACCAACTTTAAGCGCCGATAACTCCCCTGTATAATCTTCGTTTGGAACACGGGTAGGCTCGTTGAGTAGACCTCACGTGATATTACTGGGACAAGAAAATAAAAAAATATTATTTTAACCTGTAAAATATAATTTTATGACTCCAAAGTTAGAGAAAATGTGTTTTGTAAAGTAGAATTATCTTGAGTTTTAATGTCAAACAACCAACTTTAAGCGCTGATAACTCCCCTGTATAATCTGCGTTTGGAACACGGGTAGGTTCGTTGAGTAGAACTCACGTGATATTTCATTAAAATATAATTTCATACAACAAAACATTTTTTAGACTAACTTAATAATAGACAATCTAAATAAACAATCTTAATAATATAATTCAACAACAATTTCATCATACTACGTAGACTAGCTTAATAATAATAATACAACATAACATTTTTTTTGTCACTAAGGATCATTCAGATCAAAGTCAAATTTTTGTGATCCCTGACATGTTGTATTGACGATATAATCACGAAAATTTTGAGGATCGACATAAACATTTGGTTGGGTTTGAGGATTGAGGATTGCTTCCTCCAACTCTCCTGCTAGATGATAGTTGTGATGGAATGGACTGTATGCCCTTCATTACGACATCAGGTGCAAAATGGTGGTGTTACAACCTCTCCAACTGATGGTATACGTCTATTTTCCCGTGGTCGACCGACCTGTCTTTTATTCATGACTGGTGGTTGAATTGGAACATAGTCATCTGGTATCTCCCATTCTGTTTAATCAGGAAGAGGATTTGCTGTCTCTGGATACGTCCCCCAATAAAACTCTATTGAAAACGAATATAAAGCCGAATGACTACAATCTGTTTGATTTAGATATCTCGAAACACAAATTACGTGACCACAAGGTAATCCCGAGAGTTGCCACTGTTTACGTGTACAAGTTCTACTAACCAAATCGACTAGACCTTTTTTACCCTCCGTCATGAACCTCAAACTTGTCTTGATCAATACCAATAACTCTCCATGTCCCACTTTTTGAAATTCTTTTAAAAATTTTACCCTGGCCGTACTGGGTAGATGGGTGTTGATTGTTAGCTATTAAAAAAATAAAAAAACATAAATTAGTAACTAACAAATATGTAAAAATATATTGCTAGTTTTCACAAATGATTTAAATAAGTTATTACCTCCAACCTGTCGACGATTATAGTACCATTTCTGTAAGCTTTCACGAAAAAATTTAATAAGTTTAATTATTGGTAGTTTTCGGGCATTAACCGACAAGGCGTTAATGGACTCTGCACTGTTAGATGTCATAACATTATAGCGTTGTCCAGAGCTATGTGCTCTAGCCCATTTTTCAAAACCAATATTAACAAGAGTATTGTAAATATTTGGACCGGCAGCACATAGTAGGCGCATACCGTCATTAAACTCGAAAACTCTGTAAGCTTTACAAGTCTTCCACCATAAACATTCAAATTTTTTTTTGACCTTGCCTTTATGTGTAAGGTCATCATAAGATGCCGATAGTAGAGCCCGTGATAAGCATATGGAAAGACGTCCCTAATTGCCTGAGCAATTGATGCAGCCCTATCTGATATGATCGCCAAATTTGGATTTTCGCCAATACAATCCTTAAGTCTTGACAAAAACCAAGACCATGATTCACCATTTTCAGTTTTACCAAAACCGTATGCGATCGGCAGGATCTGATTGTTTCCATCCATGCCGACCGCCAGAAACATAGTGCCCAAAAACTTCCCTTTTAAATGTGCTCCAATAATTATCAACGGTCGTAAATAACCGACGAAACTTCGAATCTGTATATAAAGATATTTTTATTAGAATTTTTAAAACATTGAAAAATAATCTAAAAAAATAGACTAATTTAAAAAATACACTTACCGCCACACCAAGGGCAATAAAAAACATTTCAAATCTTTCGGCTACGTCCGTTAATGTGTGGGTAACTGTACCCGGGTTCGTCTTTTTCAAATTATGACAGTAAACTGGGAGTCTGGCAAACGACTCCTCAGGGGAACCCGTCAATAGTTCAAGCGCAAAAGATTTTGCTCTCCAACATTGAGAATAAGATATATCAATTTTGTATTTCTCTTTAATATCTGTAACGATATCATTCGACGGTATATCTTCCTGCTATCTTTGAATTGATCTTTTATTAAGTGAACCAAGACCTTTTTATTGGCTTGACGTATATGAGGATACGTCTGAGTCCTTGAACATGTGTGTTGATCTTTAAAGTATCTCACTTGAAAAACGTCGGTGTTTTCAATCACATACGCCCTTATACGCCACTCGCAGCCATCATTTAGACATGAAGCCTCAAATCGGGTTTTCGAAGATCTCTCAACTTTATATTCGAAACATTCTGTAATAAAAATTTTACCCGGTTCGAGTTTTAATTCTTCTTTGCTTTTAAAAATATGACCCTCAGAAAAATGTGAAGAGTGTGAGTTATGAAATTTTACTTCATTTATTGTACGATCAAGCAATGACTCGGGCATAGACAAAAAAAAAAGTTAGGTGGAACATTAGACTTCGAAGAAGACACTGGAACTTTATAATCAAATTGAATTTCATTAGACGGAACAGTTAAACTACTACCCACATCAGATTCTTCAGTAACGTACAAAGACAACAATTCATTTGGTTGATTTAAAACAACATTAAAAAAACATCACTATCATCCAATATATCAATTGAATGTGTGTAAGTAGACATTTTATAAGAAAAACGAATTCCATTGCTAAACCCACATTTTTCACAAATAATATTTTTCAAACCCACGTAACTAATATTACTAGGTACACAAAAAACACGTCGAAAACATTTTTTTTACAAGAATGTACTCCTCAACACCGTTAACAAAGTCCCATTTTCCACCGGTACATAAAATAATATTACAAGACATTACTTAAAAATAAGTGGTAAGTGGATGGATAAAAGGATGAAGTTTTATAAAGTGGATAAGTGGAGAAATTTTAAAGTGGATGGAATGTGGAAGAAGCTTAAGATAACTTGTAATTTAGTGAGGTTTATGAGAGAAGTTTGATGGTAAAGTGTATGGATAACTTGATGAAGTTTGTTGGATAAGTAGAGAAAAAATGAATGGTAGGGAGGGGTATTAATATTGGTTTGAAAATAATATTTTATTAAAATTCGTTTTTTTATAAAAAATATTATATTTTATTATTTTTTCTGACGGTGATCATATTTTTTTAAAATATTATTTTTTTAAAAATTTAAAAATATTATTTTTTATTAAAATTTAAAAATAATATGATCACTTCATATTTAAAAAATTAAATATGAAAAAAATTAAAAATTAAATAATATGTGCGAAAAATTTATAATTTAAAAAGAAAAAAATATTTTATTAAAATTCGGAATATTAAAAATTAAATTATAATTAAAAAAAATGGCAACAAAATGCCATATTTTTTCGCCGGAGCGAAATTGTTTTCTTTTAGCAAAAATTCAGAAAAAACTTGGCAATTTTTTTTATTTTTGGCGAAAAATTGGCCCAAATTTTCGCTGACCATTTTGACAAATGACAGCACCTGATTGGTTAAATATTTTGGTATAAAAAAAAAGTCAATGCTCATTTTAGATTTTTGGATCGGTCAAATGGCCATTTTCATGAATTTCTCTTAAAATAACACTTTTAGGAACATAACTTAAAACGTGTTGTTGTTTAATTGGATCATAAAAAGACATTCAATCATAGCTGACACATGATAGCTCTGAGTTTTTTTTAAAAAAATTGTATATAATTTTTCTTAGTATATAGAATTTAATTCATTTGATATGATTTGGAATTTGGTGTAATTTTTTGCTTCAGTTGACTAGGATTTCTACAATTTGGTTTTTCCAATTTGAAATCTGGTGCAATTTGGGTTTATGCATTATTTTTTTTATTAAAAATAGCTTTAGGGGCGGTTCTAAAGTGCCCCAACAAAAGTCACACTAAAAGTCAACGTGAATGAAACCGTCCCAATAAAAAGGATGAGTTTTTTGATGCGGTATATTTTGAGGCGGTTAAAAACCGCCTCTAAACATAGATTTTGTACAAAATCAGCTCATCATCACAAAGTATAGTGTTGGTAAGGAATGATTCTACTCTACATACGTTGTATCTTGAGAAATAATTCATAACAAAACCCTATACTATACTACATAATCTTTGATTAATGAGCCCTTATCTTAAAAAGAATATGAGGTTAACCTTAGAGAGAAAAAGGCCAGAGGCGGAACATAGTTAGCCCCCTTCCCCCCCCTCTCCAGAGTTTTTGCTCAGAAGTGTTAATATATACGTATTCGGTCGATTTTTCGCTCAATAGTGTTAATTTATACATATTCGGCTGAAAAATTTATAGTTCCGACTCCACTTAGTAGGAAAAAAAATCCCGACCTTCCCTGTCCAAATGTTCAAGTTTTGCCGTTAAGTTTGAGAATGACCAATGGTGCAATCATCATTATAAAAGCATATGCAGTGCACCTTTGAAATCAACCAATCGTAAACCAATTGTGGCTTGGCTCGTTAAAGGAATCCGACACTATGTTATCTTTTTTCCAATTTTCCTTAACTCATTACGACATTATTCACGTGTAAATATTCTCATCAATTAATGCAATAGTTATTTTATCTCAAACGAACCAGATTAGTCAATCCAATAATTTACCTACATAGGAATGACTCAAGCGGGTTGAAAGTTAATTACCGAAAGTCGTATTTTTTTAAAATTTAAATTATTATTATTTGCTTCTAAAAACATAATAATCCACTAGTTAAAAACATTTTTTTTACTTGTACACCGAATTGCAAAACAATCGTGTTAGGATCATAACACGATTTTTCATTTATTTGAAATCATTGATAATTTGACCGTGCACAATCTTACGCTTGACCGACACGAGTGTGTGCGCCGAATGGTCAACAGACTTAGATAGTTACCGAGAAACAAAGGTCATGCTATGGTCATGCCTGATCGACACATGCGTGTTTTCATATGCATGACCTTGCCTAATGAACATAAATTATGGAATATCATTTTTAAGGAAAATTATGGAATATTGGTTATGAAATCAAGATTATGAATAGTAAAATAACCTTTGGTTATTGGAAATCCAAATGATAACTCTACTAAGTCCCTAATAAACGAATCTCAAAAGGTTAGCGCACCTAAATATATGAATGTTATAAGTGTGTATGTTTAACGAACTCGTCTATGAAACTAGACACAACACGAGATTTAAGGAGACCAAGAAAAGGTGAGTTCATTCAACTTTTCAAAACATGTGGTGAATTTATGATGTAAACCTAGACCAATGTAACCTAGGGATAATGCAAATGATACTTCTATAATGTGCTTATACGTGATTTTAGAAATATTAAGAAACTTGTTTTGATAATTTTAGGTATCATTCATACCGAATTTACAATGATTTTGATTTCTAGAATTGACAACATACATAATTTAATATGGTTTTATGCTAATTTTAATTTGATTTCAGGCTGAATTTGATATGATTTAGGTTGATTCGAGGCTAGCTTTGGCTTTGTTAGAGACACTATTATTATTAGTTCCAAGCTCAGATAAAAGTTATGATTTATAATAACAATATTTAAAAAAAAGGCCTATTTTTTTTTTCAATTCGCCTTGAACCCTAAAAACGGTTTATGTTGTACTACATAAACCTAGAATTGAGGTAGAAGGGTGGAGGGACAATCTTCATTCTTCCCTAACCAGCTACAAATCATATTGTATCACATTATTTCTTCCATAAGCTTCTCTAAAGGGGTGTGATAGGGGTGAGCAAATAACTAAATTAACCAACTTAATCGAACCGAACAAATAACTTGGAATGGTTAAACCATAACTGATTAAATCGAAACTTGCGGTTCGATTTTGGTGTTTGGCATAACCAAATTAATCGAACTGAACTGATTATATACACACACACACAAATATATATATATATATATATATATATATATACACACAGTAGAACCTCTATAATTTAATACTCGATAAATTAATAACCTCGATAAAATTAATAATTTGTCCGGTCCCAACTTGGGACCAGTATAAAATTGGACCCCAATCGATAAAATAATAAGATAATATTTTTTTGAAATCCCAATGTAAATATATTGGTCCCAGCGAAACTATAAATTAATAATTACTAAAATATTCCAAAATTCTAGGATTTTCTAGTAAAAAATGAATCTATAGTCACTTGTTTTTTTGTGAACTTCAAATCTATATTGAGTTCATCTTTAAATCTCCCTATTGCACTTAAGAGTTGAGGCACTGTATTCTCGTATTGCAACAAAAAGTTGTGAAGAGTTGTTGCCGCTTGCAATGCTTCTTTCCGAGTGATCGGTTCCAAGGGTACTGAATCATCATCAACTTCATCATCAACCGGATTTTGAACGGCATCCGCCATAATTTCTTCAATGCTTTGAACCTTGTAACATTCATTATTTTCACCTGGATAATCCAACTCATTCACATCCATTTTGTGCCGATAATGCATTCCTGTAATCAAGTTCTCAAGCTCACGAATGTCTTCTCCAAAATTTACATCGTTTAAATCATTTGAGCCAGTTGGATTAGCCGAATGAATTTTACAGTGTCGATGCATTAATTTGATAGTTGCTCACAAATATAGGCCTACTTTTTAAATTAATAATTTATTAATTTATCGATATAATAATATCTCGCTAAATTAATAAAATATCCCGGTCCCAACATTATTAATTTATAGAGGTTCTACTGTATAGGGGAATGATCAAGAGAAAACCACTAAGTTAGGCGAAAACCAAGAAAACCACTAAAACAATGAGTAATATTATGGGCTACGTATACGTAACCGCAATTTTTTTGTTTTCTGTTAACGTATACGTAACACTATGGGTTACGTATACGTAAGCCAATACTTAAATGATTTTTTGGTAAAAATGTGTAATATTACATTGATACTCTTATAAAAAATAAAAAATAAAAAAAACAAAAAAAAACTATTATTATATTATTGGTTAAAATTGTTTTTTTAGTGATTTTTCGGTTTTCGGCTAACTATGTGGTTTTCTCTGGAACCTTCCCCTATATATATATTTGTGTATATATTTGTATATATATATATATATATTTGTATATATGTATATATAAAAACACACACACACATATACATACACATCAGAGGGATCAAGAGAAAACCACAAAATTAGGCGAAAACTGAGAAAACCGCTAAAACAATTTGTAATAATATGGGTTACGTATACATAACCGCAATTTTTTTGTTTTCTGTTTACGTATACGTAATACTATGGGTTACGTAAGTCAATATTTAAAATATTTTTTGGTAAAAATATGTAATATTACATTAATACTCTTATAAAAAATAAAAAATTAAATTAAATTAAAAAATATATTACTAAATTATTGGTTAAAATTGGTTTTTTAGTGTTTTTCTCGGTTTTCGTCTAACTATGTGGTTTTCTCTGGAACTCTCCCTATATATGCCCATATAAATATTTAATTTTTATGACACATGATGTACTTCATACATAACTGTTTGTGTTATAATCCTATTAATTTTATAAAAAGTATACAATTTAGCAAATTTAGTTCTAATATGCATTTCGGTTTGATTTTAGTCAAATTCTTAACAAAAGTTTAAAGTTTTTAGCTTATGTCAAAAAAATTTGTTTAGCGGTTAACCGAACCGAACCTAACCTAACCTATTAACCGAAGCCAAATTAACCGCAACCGATCGGTTTTCAAAATCTTTTAACCAAAAATTTCGGTTTCGGTTTGGTGGGGGATCAAAACTGAACCGAACAGGACCGAGCACATCCCTAGGGTGTGACACTCATCTTTCTTTTCTAAACTTTTTTAGCCATTTTTTATTCAATAACTAATAAATAATTTAATTTATATAATTTTAACAACTAAAATACAATTTTCATTAATTAAAAAATAAAATACATTACAAATAAAAAATAATAAAATACAACTAGCCGTCGAAATCGTTGGTACCACGACCATTACGGTGGTGTTCCCGTTAGATACCGATCGGTACCTGGCTGTTCGGGAAATACACTCCGTCCACACCAACGACGAAATTTTTTAAGTTTGAAAATGGACCAATGACGAATCATCATAAAGCGTTTGCGGTGGACCTCCTAAATCAACCAATCGTAAACCGGTTGTTGATGCGCTTGTTAAAGGAATCCGACACTATGATCTTTTTTTTTTTCCAATTTCCCTTCACACATTACGACATTGTTCACGTGGGAAAATATGCACCAAGTATTCATATCTGATATCTCATATCCGCGCTATGTGACGGGGTTTGATAGTTATTGGTTCGGCTGCTCGTCGACGATGATAAAACTTACATCAAAACACAGACTCGGTATAGCATACGATACAAAAAAAATCATACCGCACAAAAAAAAAACTAAACAAAACCGTACATACCGTTTAAAAAAAAGTTAATGAAAGTTTACTAAAAAATAAAACCATTGAACTTTTGTTACAATTTTATAAAAAATCAAACTTGAGGAAAAAAAACTAAAATTTACTCTATCGAACTTTTTTGTCACAGGTGAGATTTGAAATCAAGATCTACTCATTTTAATGAATTCTTGGGTATACATATTTAGTGGTTGTTAATTTATAAAGCTTTCTAACAAAGACAAATTCGATAAGTAGATGTTGAAGTCACCATGACGTCAGCAGCAACCTATTGCACAGTTGTATCATATCCATTAAAAGTTTAGGGTATGGTTATTAACCATACAAATACCATACTATGGTATTTGTAAGTATTAGATATAGAAAGCATATTATTGTATTATATTAAAAACTAGTATTTGATGTCCGCGTTTTGCGACGGGGTCACGGGCTCAAACCAAAATACAAACGATAACACGTCAAAAAACAAATAAAAAAACCTACCCCGCGCTACATGACGGGGACACAAATTCTAACATTGATACAACGTATGAGTTAAAATATATAACATTAAAATAAGAAAAAGAAAATAAAATGTACTCATATAAATTTTAAAGCCTAAACCCTACAGAAAAAAAAATAAAAAGAAGAAAAAATAAAAAAAACAGGAAAAAAAGGTAATTAAGAATTTAAATATATGAATAAAAAAAAAGAAGCTAAAAATTGAAGGAAAAAAACATGTTTCCTCCCATATTTGAACCTGGATTAAGAGGGCAAGGCACACGCTATTACCACTAGACCAATGACTCCCTTTGGGTTTATTTAGCCACTTTTACTTTTTTATACACACATAAATCCCGGGAAAAAAAAGGAAAAATCTATACAATCGTCACTTGTCACGTGACATAGCCGCCCAAACTCACCAATCTTGATTTAAAACTGTACAATCCTTCCTCAAATGTTTTTAGTTTCAATGTGAAATGCAGTATGTTTTTATTTTATTTTAAATGTATATTATCATGAATAAAAAGACGTATACAAATAGACAAGTCTTGCTTGCAATAAACCAAGGTGGTAGACTTGCCTTCGAATAACTCGACACAAAACAAAATAAAAATAAAATAAAAATAAAAATATCTTCGAACAATCCTAATCAGTCACCCTTGCGACCCGCTGGCATTTCTGGACCTTTTGATGCACTTTTTTCTTTTCATCGGTGCCTTGTTGTACTACTTGTACCCATGCCCCCTATTTATTGCAGATAAATTAACAAGCCCAAGGTACAACTAGTTTACTTGTGTTGTGATTATCATGGTGGCCCTCCAACTTGATTTATAGCCATCGCCATGGACCATGGTCCCATTCACCTGAGAAATGACTTACTTCATGGCGCGGGTGTTACATGTTTGTTTTCGGCCTATCAAAAGAGATAAGTTTATCGGATAACATATAACAGGGGCAGTGGCTCTACAGTACAGGCAACTATAGCAACCGTTTTAAACCCCTAAGTTTTAAGAGCCCCAAAAACTGAATAAACTATTTCAATCTATGTTTCAACGTAAAAATAAATGTGATAATTTATTAACTTTCGTATATTTAGAGAAAAACGATAATTTATCAACTTTTGTGTTAATATTATATGTTAAAATGACACAATTTTGATGTTCGTTTTATGCCCTAAAATATATTGAGCCGCCCTGAAATATGGTTTGAAGATTTGACCTAAATTCACAAATGTTATTATCAGTCTCGATCTTACATGCAAGTAAGCATCCTTTTGGCCGGTGAGATATTTCACAACCAAAATGGCAATAAATTTTCACAACCAAAATGGCAATAAATTTTCAACATGCATGCATGGAAGCGACAAAGTTTTCAACACACGTTTTACAGTTACATAACCACCTCTAAACTATGAGATAGACTTTGCAAAACTAAAAATAACTAGAAATTTTGTCCCGCGCTCCGTGACGTGAAGCAGACCTTAAACGGTTGATGTTGTGACATTAACGTGGTTAAGCATAAAAAGAAACGTGGTTAAATAAATTTTGCACCATCTTAAACGGTTGAGACGGTGACATTAACGTGGCTAAGTACAAAAAGAATCATAACTAAATACATAAAAGAAGCGTATGAAGTTACAGAGAGTCGATTGTGGAGATCGAAACATAGATAAAAGACAGTTAGATAAAGGTACCGATGTTTTTTAGTCGATGTCGGTCTCATTCTTCATGGTAGTACCAGAACGTCACCGTCAGTCTATATAACCCACGATACATAAAAAAATACGCTATCTTGAATACGACTTTGTTTTTAAAATAAATTTATACTGAGACGTTAAGAAACAAACAAATGCGAAAGTTATTAAGGAAAAATCAGATTATATATACTACAGTGGCTAAATTCAAAACTTTAGAAACTTAAGTGAGTCGCACTGAAAGTTTAGGATGAGTTTTGACAATAGACTAAAGATGAGGGGGGAGAAGTGTTCGGTGGCAAAATGCATCAACAATTCTCTTTAAGTATAATATGGTATTTTATTGTAATATTTAGTTAAATACACATCCACAAAGGATTTTGTGCACGATTGTTGTTAGAGTTTGTTTCTATAGAATAATGAAAACCTCGTAAAATATGTATTATTAATCAAATATTTATAAAAGTATAAAGAGATAATTTCAAAGGAAAGTTATTCAAATCATATATCTTAATTATTGTAAACATTATTACAATGAACTCTAACTAACATAGTCTATACATTCCCGTAATTGGAGCGGGACGAAATCGAACACTCAAACCGGAGCGATGAACAATGAATATGTTGGTATAAGAAGTGTATACAATTTCAAACAAATAAGAAAAAAAAATCCATAAAACAAAAGCAAAAAGAAATATAAGTAAAACTCATTTAGTAATTACAAGCTAATTTATGTTTAAGTTCAACTTGAGCTCGACTTAGTTTGAGGTTTTAATGAGTATGCCGAATAGTACAATGAGAGTTTCTGACTTATTTATTCCCCTATCTACGAGAGTCTCTGACCTATTTATTCCCCTATCTAGTACAAATCAGTGATACAATATAATATACAATAATATACGCACTTGATATATATTATCCTGTAAACTTTTGACTTCACATACATATATGAAAGTACATCATATATATGCATACATATATGTGGAATGTGATTATGTTTGTTGAATAAAGCAGGATTAGAAGTGACTCTACCTTAATTGGGTCCCATTGTGTTAAAGACTTCAATTCTAATGCACATGCAAATGCTCATAACCTCCCTGTGTCCTCTCTCTTGTAGTGTATATAAGGATAACTCAAGCGGAAGGGCATTGCAAACCAAGTGTAAGGCATTTGATCAAAAGTTAGAAAGTTCAAAATGGGAAAGGTGAGAAATAGTGGTAATGGTAAAAAAAATAATGGCATTTTGAAGCTTAAGTTAGTCATGGAGAGATTGCAAAAGGGTCTTTTCTTGGCCAAGAAACGACAAGATTCTGGCCAAGAAATGGTCCCTGAAGACGTGAAAGAAGGTCACTTTGCAGTGATAGCATCCGATGATTATGTCGAAAGGAGATTTGTTATTCCTATCACGTACCTCCGTCATCCTTCGTTTCTAAGACTCTTGGAGAGAGCGGCCGAAGAGTATGGGTTCGACCATGAAGGTGCACTTATGATACCGTGTAGACCTAGTGAGCTAGAGTGGATGCTAGAGGAAATGGGTCCCAAGATGGTGGAGATTGGACTGACTGAGTGTAAAACCATTGTGGAAAGTTGTTGAAGTTATGAACAAAATGATTCCATGAAGCTGCAAACCCTCATTTGAAGGGTTTTTTGGTGCACCGATAAGTTATCCATGCATGTAATATTACTTTTAATCGGTTTATATTGTTGGAGAATGGTGATCTCATGGTCACTTCTTGTGCTTTGCTACTAGGCCATTTTTTGCCTCTCATGGTCACATTTGTGCCTTGCTACAAAGCCATTTTTTCTCTTATTATGAAACTTATTCTTTAGGTCTTCTGTGAAGAAATTTCTTATTTATTTATTTTAATTATCGTTCTTACATCATGTTATAATATATATATCTTACATCATATTAATATATATATATATATATATATAAATTTCAAACAACAATGAAATTTATAAAAACTGATGATGGTTAGAAAAAGCTAACCAACATCATAAAAAAAGTTACAACAACAAAGGATTTTTTAACCACTCTATCCAAGTAACCTTTGCTCTTTCTATTCCTATTTGTGATCCAAAGGAATGAAAAATGAACGATTGAATAAAGATTTAGCTCCCTATTCAGGTCACTAGCTTGAAAAATTGCCTCGTTCCTAGACTTCCATATTTATGGCCTCAACAATCTCTTTCTTTTTCTTTACCAACCCCACTGAGTCAAGCCAAGGACCAAAACTGATCGGCTTCAGATCTGTAGGAGCCATGATCCCCAACCATGCGACCGTCGTTCTCTACGTGGCAATAACAATCCTACATTCTCCAAATACATGGTTCGTTGATTCTTTATATGAAGAACAAAATGGACACATAATACATGAAACTTCCAAATCTCTATGGCAACGATTCTGCCTTGTCATGAGTCTATTTAGAAAAAGTTTCCACACCATAATATTTACCTTTCTAGGAACCCATTTGTTACATAGTGTCTGTATATTTGCATTTGGAAGAATTCTTCTCTCAATCGATTTCCTCACATCTTTGACATTAAAACCATCTTGCGATTCAAAATCCCACTACCACTTATCATTTTCCTCCGACCACTGAAACTCCGCCATGTCATTTTGGGGTTTTTTAAATTAATTCTCTTCAACCCCCCCCCCCCCCTCTAAGAGATCTTCACCATTCTCAAAACCAAGAGTTATCTTTTTTTTTTCGATCAGAAACAATAACCGTCTTTATTGACATCAATGTTAAACAATCTAGGAAATCTAGATGATAAAGGTCCCTCCCCATTCCAAGTATCATGGCAAAAGAATGTGGAATCCCCCACCCAACTTTTTTCTTCATAGCTGACAAATGGATAAGATCTTTGTCATTAAGAAGGTGAACACTTTTAACAATTGTATATGTTCCAAATACCATTCCCTTTAGCCACCTATTCTTTATCAAGAGACGTCATGATTATATTTATGAGTCGATTTGATAACCTTAGCCCACAAAGAATTGGGGTAATTATAGTTATCGCCATCTCCATTTAAGAATGAGGAACAAGTTGAATGCATATAAACTTCCAATACCTAACTCACCTTTAGATTTATCTGCCATAACTAAATCCCATTTCACCCATGCCATCTTTTTCCTAACCCCGTCTCCACCCCCAAAAGAATTTAGAACGAATACCTTCCAATTGATCTTTAATCTTCAAGGGCATAATGAATAATGAAAGAAAATATATTGCAACCGATCAGTCAAGCACTGATGGGTGGACCTCCTCAACCACCCCCACCCCCACCCCCACCCCCACCCCCCCATACAGAGCAAATTTGTTTTCTAATTAGAAAGCTTTTTTCCGAAACTTATCCATAATCATCAACCATCCCTTACTCGAGGCTAAGTTATCCCCAATTGAAATACCCAGATAAGAGAAAGGAACCAATGCATTTAACCTGATTTATTTTATCAAAGCTTGAAAATTTACCTATTTGTAAATAACATTTTAACACAAATCGACACTCTTTTATTAAAACTACCGCGTTTGGAGAATAATTTCAAGTTGTACGTGATTCACTCTTTAGTTTGTATAAAAGAGAAAAAAATGATTTTGTTTTTTAAACAAATGATTTTATGTTCTAACTTTTTCTGTTTCTTTTTCATTCCTAGTCCTTAAATGGGATAGAAAAGATTAATAAAGCTGAATCTTTTTAATAAAAGGGTAGGTATGAAAGAGTGTAAAGGTTACCTTCGTAGTTCATACACTTTATGCTATAAATTAGTTAAAAAGAGGGTAAGATATTTCATTTTTTAAGGCCAAACTTTTAAAGGATCAGAAAATCCAGTTATTTTTGTCTGAAGTTTTATTTGTTACTGCTTTTTATGTTATTTTTTATTATAATGTAGCTATAACTATATTTATGTTATTATATACTTCAATTCAATAAAAAATAATCTGGCTTCAGCTCTAAATAAAAGCTTTAATTTTCAGCTCTCAACTTTTTTAGCTTCATATTCCAAATCTAGCTTCATATATACAGTTTTTTTTAAGAAAATAAAAACTCAGATAATGCATTTTTTTTTAATATCTTATTAGTTGTTGCCCGCATATAGAATTTTATAAAATTCACATTTTCAGTCACTTCTGTGAGTTTATTAAAGACTTCTAAATTTTAAGAAAACCAATTTACACCATTGAAAATTCAAACTTTTTAGTACCTCAAAATCGTAGTTTATCTTATTGTCCATCAAAATGTTATTTACTTTAAGAATAATTTGTGGATCATATCACTTATTTTATCTAAATAAATTTATAATTCTATTTAGTTAAACAATAGTTACCTTTTTGTTGTTATCTTATTTTTTAATATCTAACTTGAAATTTTGTTTTATTCTTAAAGTAAGTAAAATAAAAAATTATTTCCAAGACAAAAAAAAACCTAATCAAACATGTTTGGCTCGTAATATATTTCAAGGTCAAATCATATAGCTTAAATACCTACATATTACCTAAGAATTAAAAAGATTGATAAGAATTCGAAATTCAAATTTGGCTCTTGAAATTATTTGCATTCAATGTTTGTGCTCGAGATTTAAACCGGTTACATTGACACGTTTGTAGTCGGCCCTAGTCTAAGTTCCCGTATGGCACGCCTTGTGGGTATAATGATTGACCGACAAACGATAGTCTACGATAAATGAGCCGTTGAAGTATATCAAGGTACAAGTTGTGAAACCAAAGATGAAATTAACTTGAAAGTGACTAGGTAGGAACACACTAAGAAGGTGCGGTTGTAGCTGCTGGCTTCAATGATATGATGGTTAGGGTTCCACTGTCATTAAACCATGGACCCAAATCCCCGATCCAATCACCTGAGAGGAATTTCAGGGGCTTAAAACATCGTGGCTAATAAATGACATCCAACCTACACTAATAAAAGTTGGGTGCTTTTAAAGCTAACTTAAATACCCTCAATTTATTATTTATTTTTTTTTACTTAAAAGTCAGTTAAATCATGTCACTTAGACCATTTCCAACCCAAGGGCGCTTTCCGCCTTCAGGTTAGGTGGCACACCCGGGGGGCGGTTGGAGCAGAAGCTCGAGAGAGTGAGGCTTGTGGAGATGAGTGGGGTCGGACTAGGTGTGTGAGGACGGGAGGAGAGTTGGAAGGGGGAGAGAGTCTCAATTGTAAGAATACTTGGTCACTTTTTTTTATTAAAATAATAATAATGCTACTCCAGTTATACATGAAAAACAAACTAGTGCTATATCGTATACAGATCCTAATGAATAAAACAAATAAAAAATACAAATTTATATTAAAAAAAATGATTCAACCCGGTGTTTTTATAAAATGACTTCAACCGCACCTTCTTATAGTATCTTCAACTCAAGTCTTCACCACGTAGAGTCTTCCTTGGCTTCGACAATTAGCACACTAAATCGTTGACGGATTTGGTTGAGGAATATGTTTAACGTGGGTCCCTTAAAACAGATTTTGCGCCTCCTCTTATACGAACACGTCTGTCTCCCATTGTACAACAACCGAAACAGTATGTGTACTGGCGGAAATGGCTCACGAGCCAGAGGTATCACCGTGTTCTTGAGTTTGTGAAAAAATATGAAGTTGAAGAAAAAAAAGAAAGAATTAGAGAGTACTCATCTCTAAATTATTTTGAAATTGTTGAGCAAATGATTTTCTATTTTTTCTCTCTTTTCTAATGTGTGATATTTTCCACAACTAGATAAAATGAACATTGATGTTCATTTTATATTCACACAATTAGAAACGATAACTCTATATTTCAATTTGTATTAACCACAATTAAAATAGTTTAATATGGATTTATGAGACAAACTAAAACCACCATATGATTCATGATATTGATTTAAGAGTCAAGAAAGCAAAAAATCATATTGCTTTATGAAAAATATTTGTTAACACTAAATCAAAATTATGCAACAAATTTCTACTAAAATCACCCAAGTTTCATATTTTCTATTTCAACTACTTAACTTTGAGCATCGATATCCATTCATCTTATCTCCGTTTTGGACACAGTTTGTTGTTAGATACAAGATGTCCAATCGTCGATAATATCAATGTTGCTATCGAAGTACGATCCAAAGAGTTACACTTTGAACAACGAGCAATTATTAATGTTTAGTCGTAAACATTATAGTTCACGAAACACGAAATTTTAATTCGGTGGATAAATACTTAGAGAAATATTAACTCCAAGCTGGCGAATAACAGGATCAATGGAATTAAAATCAAAGGGTTTTGGTGCTCTAAACCTTAGGATATAAAGACTGAAGCTTGTCGATTTTTCAATGAAAAGTTGAAGGAGTCGTTGATCTCAAGACCCCCATGTCTTGTTATAAACTAGAAGCTATCTGAAAAATAATTAAGGATGAAAGGTTTAAACGTTTAAGAGTTACGTTAGTCGGTTAAGATTTACTAACTATTTGTAATTAGTAAACTGCAGGATTAAAAAGTAATTAACAGTTAATTCCCAAGAGATGCAATTTGTAAATAATGAGATTATAAATACATCATTAACCGCAAACCCTAATCCCACTTTTGCCTCCTCTTGATTTTACGTAAGACACCAATCCCCCCTCCCCCCGCGTCTGGTTTTCGTCGCCGATTACCTCCACACGCCCCCATCGCCACCGTGTGCATCTTCGGTCGCCACTCTCTTATACGTTGCGAACCGTTTTTGTTGCGTAGTCGGTTTTGCGGGTTAAGGTATAAACTTTTACCCGCTATGGTTGATTTAATATTTATTGTCTTTACGCATGTAATCGGATCACTGACGGTTTTTCGGTTTAGAACCGTTAACATGTATACTCGCTTCCGCTATTGCAAATCTGATTTGATAATTGATATGATTAATTAAAAACTATTTTAAAAGTTAAAACCGGTACATGGATTCCCAACAGTGATATCAAAGCCACCTTTAAGCACGTTTAGACATATTCGATAAGTTATGCAAGTTAAACAAATCCATTTATGGATTGAAAAAGGCGTCTCGAAGCTAGAATCTTCGATTTGACCAGAAAATTAAAGACTTTGGTTTTGTGAGAAAACGAAGATGAACCGTGTGTTTAAAGGAAGGCAAGTGAGAGCTTTATCACTTTTTTGATTCTATATGTAGATAACATATTGCCCATTGAAAACCATGTTCTTATGCTACAAGTGGGAACCTACTAATTAAATCATTTTTACACAAAGCCTAAAAAACACAAGGAGCCATGACCATTCCAAAAAGCACCAGTTGGTCCAATTGTGGGTCAAAATCCGGCCTAGCACCATGAGCCATGAGGCTCGGGCTTTAATGATTGCCCGATAACAAGCAAATAGTCTACTCTAAGTGGTTTGCTGAAATATATATTTTAGGTGTAGTGTGTTAAGCATCGATGAAAGTGACCGAACGTACAAAAAAGATGCGATTGCTGTGATGATTGGGGCCTCATGTTTTTTGAACTTTTCCAATGTCATTAAAATTTTGGTTTCATATTGTTTCTAGCATCTTAGATCTCGATGTTTAAAGTCTTATATATAAGAAAAAATATCTTTCACCCATATGACAAGTCATATTCCAAAAAAATAAAACAATATTCTTTTAATATCCATCGATGACGGATCCGAACGTCATAAGTACGTTAAAAAAATAAAACCAAAATCGGAGTTCGAACTTCACAGTATTTGTCGGTAGTTCGTCGACGATCACCGACACGAAGGACAAAATAAAAAAAATTTAAATAATAATATTTTTAAACGGTGTCAGTGATTATCGACAAACTTTAAAGATTAGATTTCTGACAAGTTTTTCTATAAGATATAAATATGATCATTTATCTGCATGTTTCTCGGTAAAATGGAACTCATAAGTTAAATATGTAATATCGTTACCGTACAAAAATTTGATTTAGTAAAGAATTATGATGTAATCAAAATGCCTTGGGTAACAAAAACAAATCCTTAACACATGATAACATCCATTAGCAGTGAATTAGTGGACTTATGATCAAACATAAGTCAATAACACCTAACATGGCTGGTTTAAACCTAAAATGACTTGTACTTGAAAAGATCATCTATGGATAGGTTGAAACCTAAAAAAAATAGATTTTTAAAAGTCGTTGTTGATCATTAGTAATTACCGATGGATTTTAAAGATTAGATTTTTGATAAGATTTAGTAACATAATCTCATCTAGGCATTCGAGTGGCTCTTAGTGAGTTTAACTTTACAACATACCAACCATCAGTGATCCATCAGAAGTTGTAAAGATAAGACTTCAGATAAGATTTCGTTCCAAGCTTTTCAATCGTTATCGGTTGAAACAAATTGACGACA
The DNA here is from genome assembly GCA_023525975.1 of Smallanthus sonchifolius. Classification (NCBI taxonomy): domain Eukaryota; kingdom Viridiplantae; phylum Streptophyta; class Magnoliopsida; order Asterales; family Asteraceae; genus Smallanthus; species Smallanthus sonchifolius. Next base: position 51,572,026 of record CM042045.1, read on the forward strand.
AACTATCTATTTGAAATGTTTATTATAAATACTCTTAACACCTTTGGTTTTCACATTGTGCGCTCCGAAATATTTATGATATATTTATGTCTTTTAGTCTTTGTTTGTGTTCCCGAGTTTACTAAATGGGAAAAAAAATGAAATGATTTTTTCTTTCTTTTTTTTATTTTTCTTTCTCTTTAAATCTCTCCAATTTTGAATAATGGAGATAAACTCTGGAACAATGTTTTCTTTCCCTTTCATTCTTTTCCATTGTTTTCCCTCCTTAAATGAGACGGGATTGGGAGCTCCTGGTATCGAATTGAAGTAAACCTTATCATCCAAAAAGTCCACGCAAACCATATCATCCAAAAGGTCCAAGTAAACCGTATCATCCAAAAAGTCTACATAAAAGAAAATAAATAAAATAGAACTGGTATAGATAATTGAACCAAATTTTTTCACCGAGTAGAGTTTTACTCAACTAAAGAAGTTAACAAAACAAGTTGACTCATATGTTATAAACCACTTGAATGTTTATTCATCCTCCTATGGGGATAAGTCGCCATCAAATTTCTCACTATTATTTCATTCATTTTATCTTCACTTTAAACACTTTTTACTTAGCTCGTTCCCTTCTTTCATTTTAGAAAGCATTTCTTGAAAGTAACAATTCCATTCGGAAAACTTTCAGAAACTCTTATCAAGGAGATAGAAAACCCATTATTTTATAATTATATAAGTAGAGGAAGTTTATTTCAGAACAAGGAATTCCTACGAGAATATAGAGAACAAATATAAATCGTTTAATTTTTTTATCCGTGGTAAATTTTTTAAAAATTTTATACTTCTTACGTAAAAATATGTATGTTTATGTACATAAAACCCATTAAAATAGTTTTTTTCATATGTTTTAATACATTTTAAAGTTTTCTACACATGTATATGTTATGTGTAGGTAAAAAAACCCTACACATGAATCACAAATGTGTAAGTATGTAAATAAACGAAATTTGTTCATATTTTTTTGTTTGAATTTCATGAAAAACGAATAAACATTACATTTATATCATTTCCTTATATTTTAAAAACTATTTAAGATTGAAAAGGTGAATGATTAGTTTTGTTCTACGTGTTCTCGCAATATTTAGTGTTTTAAATTAAACTATTTCCTGTATAAATAATAGTAACAATAGTTATTTTTATCTAAATTCCACCTTATTTCTTCCAACAAGAGCATTGGAGTGAACCATGTCGAGTATGAAGGCTTTTAGGGTCAGCCGGCCCTAGAGTCTGTCAGGTTACGGGTTTCGAACTGGGGCCCATATGGGCTTAACTTGATGGTTAAGCTATTAACCCTAGACTAGTCTCTATATATATGATGTAATAGTCTTGTAATTCTTTGAGCACCTAAATATAATAAACACCCTAGTTGCAGCAAGTGGATGTAGGTCATACCGACCGAACCACTATAAATCTCTCTTGTCGTTTATTCGCTTAAGTGTGTGTTTGCGTGTGTTGTGTTCGTGTGATACCCTAACAACTGGTATCAGAGCTTGGCTCTTAATCTTGTCACACTCACAGCCGCTCCGGAGCAACTAGGGTTTCTGACCGCCGCCGCCGCCGTCATCGTCGGAATTAGGGTTTCGGCCCTGTAATCAATTCCAGATGCCGCTACAGTCGGGATTCGTCTGGGATTCTGAGTTCTGATAGCAGATCGCCCCTGGCCGATCTGATTTTCGCCACCGCCGTCTTCTGCCGTCGCCAGAGCTAGGGTTCCGCCGCCGCCGCTACCGGAATCTCATTTTTTAGGTCTGTTTTGGCCGATTTTGCCAAACCAATGTTCAATTTCAGGGTAAATTGTCATTATCAGCCTTAAAGTCACCGGAATTTAATATTACAGCTGTGTTTTGTCGCCGGATTTGCGACCTCAGCCGTCTGATGTTCCCAACCGCCTGTTTAGGCTGCTACTGCTGTCCATCGCCTTCTATTGCCGCTAACAAATCTGATTTCTGTCTCGTTTCTGTTGCTGCCGCTATTGTTGACCTGGTCAACCGCAGCCGTCAAACTCTAAATTCGGTAAAAAAAAATTACTGGTATTCTTACTCGTTTATTACTGATTTTTGTTGAGATTGGTTGAATAGAAAGTGTCCAATAGAACAGTCAACAAGTTAAGGCCGCTGCCACTGCTGTGTTTGTTCACTATTCCTGGTCTCGACTCGATCATTTCTACCGGTATGTTTGTTTAATGGCAGAAGAAGGTTATGTTTGTTTAATGGCAGAAGAAGGTAAAGAAAAGATAGTGACATTTGATGGACAAGATTATGAATTCTGGAGAATGAAAATTGAAGACATGCTCTATCAGAAGAGCTTACATCTTTCAATGATTGGTTTGACAGCAAAACCAGAGAAGATGTCTGAAGCCGACTGGAATCTCCTAGACAGAAAAGCCTTGGGAGTAGTAAGTGTGTCTTTGTCAAGGAACGTGGCCTACAACATAGTCAAAGAAAAAGACCACTTCTGGTTTGTTAAAAGCCCTGGCTGACATGTATGAGAAGCCATCAGGCAATTAGTTAACACCAAGTTGAGAGAAGGTTCGTCTGTTTCTGCCCATATTAATGATTTCAATTCTATTTTAACTCGGTTAGAATATGTTGATATTAACTTTAAGGATGAGGTACAAGCTCTCCTTCTATTGTCTTTTTGCCTGAAAGCTGGCCAGGCACTGTTACAGCAGTCAGTAGTTCATCTGGAACTACCAAACTCACATTCAAGGCGATGCGAGATTTGATTCTAAATGAAGACGTGTGTGGGAAAAACGTTAGAGAATCTTCCAGTTCTATTCTACATACTGAAAGGAGGGGGAGAAGACATGAAAGGGGCAATTACAGGGGTAGGTCCAAGTCCAGAAAGAGAGGTCAGTCGAAACCAAGGGCTGACATTGAATCCTGGAATTGCAAAGAAAAGGGTCATTTTAGGAGCCGGTGTCCTAAACCAGTCGTTGCTAAATACAATAAAGAGGTGAACAACGTAACAGCCGATGATGAAGAAGAAGAAGTAGTAGAAGATGCTGCTTTTATTTGCTACATTGAAAACACTATCGAGTCCTGGATCATGGATTCAGGAGCTTCTTTTCACGCCGTCCCTTGCCCAGAGCTAGTGAAGAATCTACGAACAGGTAACTTTGGTAAAGTTCGTTTGGCTAATGATAAGGCACTTGACATTGCAGGGATAGGTGATGCTGATCTAAAAACCACACTCGGAACCACTTGGACATTAAAAGATGTCAGAGTAATTCCCAACTTGAAAAGGAAATTAATTTCAGTTGGTCAGATGGATGACCAATGTCATGGGGTTTTCTTCGGAGATGGTCAATGGAAGGTTATCAAGGGCAATCTCGTGATTGCACATGGAAAGAAGAGGGGAACACTGTACATGGTGGAGGTACCTGCCGACGGTGTTAATGCCATGACTTCGGGTCCGAGTCCATCTAATTTATGGCACCGGCGACTCGGACATATGAGTGATAAAGGATTGAAAATGTTGGCTGAGAAAGGCAGGTTTCCAGATTTAAAGAAAGTTGAAACCGGATTCTGTGAACAATGCGTTCTCGGTAAACAGAAGAAAGTCACATTCTTGAAGACAAGTCAGGCACCAAAAGCTCAGAAACTGGAGCTTATTCATTCAGATGTTTATGGACCTACTTCATCCCAATCGGTAGGAGGATCTTCCTACTATGTGACATTCATTGACGACGCAACGCGAAAGGTATGGGTTTATTTCCTTAAAAATAAATTTGAAGTTTTTGATACCTTTAAGAAATGGAAAATTGCTGTTGAAAATGAAACTGATTTGAAGGTTAAATGCTTGAAGTCGAACAATGGTGGGGAATACATCAGCAAAGAATTCACTGATTATTGTGCCGATCAGGGAATCAAGATGATCAAGACAGTCACAGGAACTCCTCAGCAAAATGGACTTGCAGAACGGATGAACAGAACACTTAATGAAAGGGCGAGAGCATGAGGTTAAACGCAGGGCTCCCCAAAATGTTATGGGCCGATGAAGTTAACACTGCAGCTTATCTAATTAATCGTGGACCGTCTGTTCCTTTGGGTTTCAAAAGACCAGAGGAAGTGTGGAAAGGAAAGGAGGTTAGTCTCAAACATTTAAAGGTATTTGGTTGTTCTGCTTACCGTTTATTGAGTGACAGGGATAAATTGGATCCAAAGGCTAAGAAGTGTACGTTCATTGGCTACGGGTTAGACGAGATGGGTTACCGACTTTGGGATTCTGAAAGTAGGAAGGTAATCAGAAGTAAAAATGCGCGTTCAATGAAGCAGAGTTATACAAAGACAAGAATGCGACAAAACCATAAGTTCAAAGAATACATCATTGTTGATACTGAGACAGAGAATACAGGAGACACTGAAACTCCAGCAGATATTCAAGACAGTGGGAGCTCAGAGGTTGATACTCAAGATGATTCAACCAATAGTGACAATTCTGAATAGGAAATTGAAAAACCTTCACCGACTACCGTTCTCGTTCCTCCTGAGACTCAGTGGGTCAGGAGATCTACTAGCGTTGCTGCACCGCATGAGAGGTATTCTCCATCTGCTAATTTTTTGTTTCTAACAGAGAACGGAGAACCTCAATGCTACACAGAAGCCATTCGTCTGAAAGATTCATTGCAGTGGGAGACAGCAATGAAGGATGAAATGAAATCTTTAGAGAAGAACAGAACGTGGGAGCTGACAAAGCTTCCCCCCGATAAGAAGGCATTGCACAACAAATGGGTGTACAGGGTCAAAGATGAACACGATGGTTCTAAGCGTTACAAAGCTAGATTGGTAGTTAAGGGGTTTCAACAGAAACCGGGGGTTGATTACAATGAAATCTTCTCTCCGGTTGTGAAGATGACTACTATCAGGTTGGTCCTAAGTATTGTTGCTGCTGAGAGTCTTCATCTAGAGCAGCTAGATGTGAAGACAACTTTTTTACATGGGGATCTGAATGAAGATATTTACATGGCTCAACCTGAAGGGTTTCAGGTTAAAGGAAAAAAAAACATGGTCTGTAGACTAAAGAAGAGTTTGTATGGGCTGAAACAAGGTCTGAGGCAATGGTACTTGAAGTTTGACAACTTCATGGGTAGATCCGGATACAAGAGATGTGAGATAGATCATTGTTGTTACTTCAAGAAGTTCGAAAAGTCCTACATCATCCTCCTTCTATATGTGGATGATATGTTAATTGCAGGTTCTGACATGAAAGAGATAAAGAAACTGAACAAGCAAATGTCAGAAGAATTTGAAATGAAAGATCTGGGTGCTGCCAAACAGATACTCAGAATGAGTATCTCCAGGAATAAAGACGGATCTTTGACACTATCTCAAGAAAAATACATTGGGAAAGTGTTAGAGAAAATCAATATGAAAGATGCCAAGTCCCGAAGCACTCCACTAGGGAGTCAGTTCAGGCTTTCAAAAGACCAGTCACCAAAAACTGAAGAAGACATAGCTGAAATGGCTAAGGTTCCTTACGCATCAGTTGTGGGAAGTCTTATGTACGCCATGGTGAGCACGAGGCTAGACATAGCACAGGCCGTGGGGGTAATCGGTCGTTATATATCTAATCCAGGAAAAGAGCACTGGGAGGCAGTCAAATGTCTGCTAAGATATTTGAAAGGCACTGCGAAGATGGGGTTACGGTTCTCAGGCAAATATATTGTTCTAAGGGGCTATACAGATGCAGACCTTGGGGGATGCAAGGATTTTTATAAAAGCACAACCGGGTTTGTTTTTCAGTGGGAGGACCTGCGGTTAGTTGGATGTCCAGATTATAGAAGAGCGTTGCTCTTTCAACTACTGAAGCTGAGTATATGGCTTGCGCTGAAGCTAGTAAAGAGTTGATTTGGTTGAAGAATTTTCTGGAAGAACTTGGGAAGAAAAATCCAGACAGTTCATTGTTTTGTGATAATCAAAGCGCTATTCATCTGGGGAAGAATCCTGAGTTTCATGGAAAAACGAAACACATTCAGCTTAGGTATCACTTCATCAGAGGTTTGATCAGTGATGGTACATTGAAGATTGAAAAGATTAAAGGAACAGAGAAGGTGGTGACCTTAGAGACGTTGAAGATATGTATAGCTTCAACTGGCCTTCAGGAATAATGATGAGAAGGCGCTGCAGCTAGAGGTAGAGAAGTTACAAGACTACAGAGAAGGCGGAGATAGTTTGAAGTTTATCAAAGCCTCCAAGTGGGAGATTGTCGAGTATGAAGGCTTTAAGGGTCAGCCGGCCCTAGAGTCTGTTAGGTTACAGGTTTCGGGCTGGGGCCCATATGGGCTTAACTTGTAGGTTATGCTATTAACCCTAGACTAGTCTTTATATTTATGATGTAATAGTGTTGTAATTCTTTAAGCATCTAAATATAATAAACAACCTAGTTGCAGCAAGTGAATGTAGGTCATACCGACCGAACCACTATAAATCTCTCGTGTCGTTTATTCGCTTTAGTGTGTGTTTGCGTGTGTTGTGTTCGTGTGATACCCTAACAAACCACACACCCCCATTAATCAAATTGCTTATTGTTGCTACAATGAATAGGCTAAGTATACCCGGTGCTGCAACAAATAGACAGGATGGGGTTTGAACGTTCATGGGATGCCGGCTTCCGAACCTTCTACACCTAGCTGCTAAGATGAAGGAACTCGTTAGAAGGGGTCCGAGACCGGGGTCTCGGAACCACCCTCCGACGCTCAACATTAGAATTTATTCAAAGAGAGGGAGTACGCATATAGTATATATAAGTAAGTAAGTATAAGCATATATATAAGTATACAAACAGAGGTGGTGGTGATGAAGACCAACAGTTAGCTGTAAGTAGCTATAGGGATGCCTCAGCAGCTTAGGGCTGCTTCCTTGGCAGTCGATGGCAGAAGCTCGGAGAATTCTTGCCAATGTGGGATAAAATGGTGGTATGATGTGTGTAAGTGTTGGAGAAGATGATCTTTACCTGAAACCTAAGTGTGGTATTTATAGTGGAGCTGGAATTGGAGGTTACGCAGCTCCTTACTATAAGCGGGGGTATCTTAGTCTACTTTCTTACTTGCAGCCTGACTATTACCCTTTATGGTATAATGGCTGCCAGCTAGCAATAGAGACAAGAACCCATTAGTTGGACTTCAAATTCAATTACTGACTTTGTGAATATTCCAAAAGGGTAGCTATCATTTATGCCACGTCTCCTCATCGTTTGGGAGACGCGGTTTCGTGGTTCTGCTTGGTACGTGTGCTTCGTGAATGAAGCTATGCTTCATGATCCTACCCACGTCATCAGCCCCCCAGTCAGGAGTGCTTATTGCGTAGTAATGAGGGCTTCTGACTTACCTAAAAATTTTCATCATCTTCCTTTCATCTTCTTCGGGTTTTTTTTTCGATTTTTAAACTGATAATATATGACTGGAGCGAAATAAGTTTTTTACGCATTACAATACGTATGGTGAATTGTCTTGGATTACTTTTGTCCAATCATGTATGCTACACGACAATATTAGAACAACATGTTAGTATATCTTCTTCTGCAATATCTTGTATCTTGGACAAACGTCTTGAAGAGAAAGTTAATCCACCGAACAATGAATGTATCCATGATGTTTGACGTATTGTTGTAGATCACCGTTATATTGAACATCCTTTCTTGGCTAAAATAGGCAGGTTTTTATATGGGGTGGATGGATATGGTCAAACAAGGTAGACGGATTTCTTCTTGTATCAAAGGGAGAAGCTTTTTCCAACAGAGGGTGACTAGCTTCTTGCCGCATGTGATAAGCTTCTTGTTGCAAGCAATTAGCTTCTTGCCACAAGCGATGAGCTTCTTACAGCATGTACGATGCAGCCTTCGATCTTCCTTTTTTTATCACATATATATGCCATTGTATCACTAAAGTTAGCAAAAGAAAATTGATATGTTTCCACGCTTCATGTTAGAATGTTGACATAATGGTCCCTTGCTTTGGTCTAAACATTATGAAGTGTGTTATGACTATTGTGTCGAACAACCATTCGGAACCGTTTTAAGTATTGACCCGAGCATGAGCTCGTGGATGTCATTCATCAAATGGAGTGGCTTACTATCCCCAAATATTTTGTGCTTTCGCCCTTTGGTGGTAAAATCTTGTTTTTATGTGGGCGATGGAACAAAACAGGTAGAAGCTCACGCGGTAACATAGCGTTTTTTGGTGCACGAAATTTAGCAAGTGTGCTTACTTTGTAAGAACGTAAGCATGTGGGCTTAGTTGGTGTGAATGTGAGCTTCTTTCGATGCTTATTTAAGAGGTCTCAGATCATCGCTTTTATCATATTGCGAAAGTATGTCTTTGTCTTCTTGCTTCCTTTATAGCATTTCTTTGTAAATTTGAGTTGCTGACTTTGTGGACATGCATGTTGCCTATTTTTTGGTGCTTGTAAAAAGCTTGTGAAAAATTGAAGTTGTTTCATGCAAGAAAGTGAATATTTGTCATTGCAAAGTATCATTCGTTGTACTTTCCAATGCTTATGACATCATTCTTTGCACGGATTTTTATTCTCTTGACCTTTCTAGTTGTTGTGTGTCTAGGTTGTATCAAGAGATGGAGGCACATTCATCATGGCCGTTGCTAGTATGCATATGATTGCTTTTGGACGATTTATGAGTTGTCATGTTACTTGGAGAACTTGTATTGTTTCGCTGGCTTGTTGAGCCTATGTAGCCAATGTGCGTGTTTTCATCATGTTTTTATGCCTTTCGGACTTGCCCCATCTTCTTACTATAAGTAGAGATATCCCTTTCTCTTTCCTTTGATTGCAGTGAAACATGTGCTTCTTTAGTGTAACAGGTCATAGTCTTTTTCAGTTGTGTCATGTTACCTCATTGTTTGGGAGACCCAGTTCAAGGTTTTGATTGGTGCGTGTCTGCTTCTTGTACGCAGCTGTGCTCGATGCACATACCTACGTCATCTCATCATGTTTTTTATGCCTTTTCGACTTGCGCCTTAAACGCAACTTGTATGCCATTTTTTATATTATGGACGCCTATCCTTTATTGGATTTTTATCCTATTTGTGTATCGGCAAAGCTCGTGAGCTTTGAAGTGTCAAGTCTTAGTTTAGACTTTTGTTTTTGTGTTTCCATAATCCAATTTTTATCAAGGCATGGTGCTGCAGACACCATACTAGATAAATGCAAGGTTATGAATACACGGTATTATCCTATCTTTGCAAGAAGCCCATTATTTGTTATAATGTTGGGTGTAATCATAAGTATTGACAAGTTACTACTTATGGAGCATTGTTGATGAAAGCTCACCCTGTTACATGGGTAAGTAAGACTTAAGACCCAAGGAGTTGTATTGTTTTAGGCACTCAACCTTTATACGGGTAGGTCAAGGCCGAATCCCGTTGAGTTTTTTGGCCTAGGAGCTCATCCCTTTACATGGAGAGGTTTTACCCGGACCCCATGGAGCTTAGTTCGTTAAGGATCTCACCGCCGATAGGATAATTAACACAAAATGGATTTTGACGAAAGAACACATTTTTATTCATTGATTGCGTTGGTGCAAAGGGGATAATAACAAGCGTTCCCCTTGTTTTACATCAGTGATTTGTATGAAGCGACGAATGTGTTTGGCATTCCAGTTTCTTGGAAGTCTTTCTTTTCTAGGCATCCTCTTCAATGTCTTGAAGAAGGGCAAAGACCTCTCAGCACGTTTTGATAAGAAATGTTTTAATTTTGCAATTCTCATTTTCAGGCTTTGTACCTCCTTCTTTGTTTTGAAATATTTCATGTTTATGACTGCCTGGATTTTACTATTTGCCTTGTAGTTTTCAGCAGAGTTTATGCTTCATTTGTAAAGATTGTTGAATCTAAGCTGTGCCGGCTCTATTTATTTAGAGCTCGTCCTTCGCTTGGTATCATCTGCTTTCGACGATCTTCTTATGTCATTGTTAGAATCTTGATTTTGGTTTGTAATTTAAAGTTGGATATCTTGTGGGAGAAGCGCGACAAGGCGTTGGATTGCTTCTTGAATCATTGGTGTTTGACCAATGATGTCATGAGGTTTCTTCCTGATATCGAAATTAGGTTATATCCCTGGCGTATGGGATTTAGCCGATGAGACTTGATCGGGGATGGGCTTTTGGCATCCATGAGATGCTACAACGAATAGGCTAAGTATACTCGCTGCTGCAACAAATAGACAGGAGGGGGTTTGAATGTTCCTAGGATGCCAACTTCCGAACCTTCAACACCTGACTGCTAAGATGAAGGAACTCGTTAGAAGGGGTCCGAGACCGGGGTCTCGGAACCACCCTCCGACTCTCAACATTAGAGTTTATTCAAAGAGAGGGAGTATGCATATAGTATATATAAGTAAGTAAGTATAATCATATATATAAGTATACAAACAGAGGTGGTGGTGATGATGACCAACAGTTAGTTGTAAGTAGCTATGGGGATGCCTCAGCAGCTCAGGGCTGCTTCTTTGGCGGTTGATGGCAGAAGCTCGGAGACTTCTTGCCAAGGTGGGAGAAAATGGCGGTATGATGTGTATAAGTGTTGGAGAAGATGATCTTTACCTGAAACCTAAGTGTGGTATTTATAGTGGAGCTGGAATTGGAGGTTACGCAGCTCCTTACTATAAACGGGGGTATCTTAGTCTACTTTCTTACTTGCAGCCTGACTATTACCCTTTATGGTATAATGACTGCCAGCTAGCAATAGAGACAAGAACCCATTAGCGGACTTCAAAGTCAATTACTGACTTTGTGAATATTCCAAAAGGGTCGCTATCATTTTTGTCACGTCACCTCGTTGTTTGGGAGACACGGTTTCGTGGTTCTACTTGATGCGTATGCTTCGTGAATGAAGCTATGCTTCATGATCGTACCCACGTCATCACTTGTATTCGGCTATACTCAATAAGATGAATTAAATTTCAATAAACAAGCTATATGGAATAGACTACGAACATCTAACCATCCGGTATGCGATCATGCACCCATGATGACAAACAGTGTTTTATATTCATGGAAAATTAATTAATTAATTAAGCACTAATGATTAGATCTATTCATACAGAAATAAAAGTGGGTAACATGTTATCCTTTTCACATTTCCACATATTAAGTTCACGATGGATCTCTTTCAATTTCCATAATTTAGTTCATTAAGTTAACACGATTCATCTTTTGATGTGATGTTCATAACTTTTAATTTCTCGTTACGATTGTTCAAGCAACGTTAAGTCATAAAGTTGAAGATATTATAAGGTATTGTGAAGCTCCACATGATCGTATCATGTAGTGTTACTTCTATGAGACTCCAATATGTGGTGATGATGTTCAAAACAAGGTTTTTTTTACGAAAACAACTATTCCTACAAATTGTTGATCATATGGAAAGAGACTTTGAATTTTTCAAACATCTTGAGATACTACATGGAAAAGTTGTTTTACGACATTACATAAATGTAAATTAGCATATGAGAATGTTCCTAATATGTTAGAAGAGTACTTGAAAGTCAACAATACTTTTACTACATGGAAAAGTTGTTTTACGACATTACATAAATGTAAATTAGCATATGAGAATGTTCCTAATATGTTAGAAGAGTACTTGAAAGTCAACAATACTTTTGTGAATGTGTTATTCGGTTGTATGAAAAAGAATATTTGTGTAAACCGACTTCCAATGATATACACCCCTTGTATGCAACACATATATAAAACCAGACATGGATTCCGTGGAATGCTAAGTAGCATTGATTGTACACATTGGGTTAAGAGTAATTAGCCTTGCCCAACGGCTTTGCGAGGTTAGTACATGCAAGGTGATCACTAGTATCCAATGATTATGCTCGAAGCAGTAGCCTCGCAAGATTTATAGATTTGACATGCATTCTTTGGTGTCACCGGTTTCAACAACGACATTAACGTCATCGAGCAATTGCCATTATTCAAAAAAGTTGGACATGGATCCACACCCAAGTGTCCATTTATGGTAAACGGAGTTGAATACAAGCATGAGTATTATATTTCTGATGTGATATACCTTAATTGGGAAATTTTTGTGAAATCATTTAATTACCCACAATCTAATGCATGAATAGGGTTCAAGGCAGCACAAGAAGCGAAAAGAAAGCAGATGGAACGAGCTTTTGGTGACCTTAAAACTTGTTAGGCTATAATTTGACTCCCAAATTAGAAATATAATGTACGTTTGCATTATATTACACAATATGATTTTCAATGATGTAGGTGCATTGATATGTCCCAAACATGAAATCGATATTCCAACAGATGAAGAGGCAAATGATGATATCCTTATGGAATTGCATTGCCAAAAAAACCAACAATGCCCTTCAATAGGATCTCATATAACATATTGTAAACATCTACATACCTAGTTTAGTCGATTAGTTGTGTTTTTTATGTTTTTATATATTCTTGTAATTTTTTTGAATTTTTATTAATTAATTGAAACATAATATTAGTTTTTTAATATATTTATTTGTTTTAATTACCTAATTAAAAAATGGTTTGAGAAAAAGGAGGGGAAGGATACCATGGCTAGGGTTGGGTTGGATCAGGGTGGGACAAAAAAATCTGATAGGAGAGGGGGGCTCGGGTAGAGGTGCACAAATCGGTTTTTTAACCCAAACCGGTTCAAACCGACCCGAACCGGTTTGGTTAACGAAAAGTCAAAACCGGTTTGGACCCAAACCGGTTCGGGTTAAACCGGTTTCAGAGAGGGAAATATGTAAACCGGTCAAACCGGTTCGGGTAGGTTTTAAACCGGTTTGCCCCTTAAACCGGTTTAAACCGGTTTTTATTAAAAAAAAAATCAAATAAATTTTATGTTTTTAATATAAAATCCAAAATAAAATATAACAAAATTAAAACATAAAGTTCAACGTTTATTAATATTTGGATAGTTCGGAAATTAAAAAACATAACAAGATAAAATTGTAAAACATTACAAAAAGTATAACAAATATAAAACATTAAGTTCAACGTTTTATTTTTTGGAATATTGATTGATTATTCTTGTGCGTTGTCTTCGGAACTAGAGTTTCGTAGCCTTGCATCTTCGGCTAGTTCTTCATCCGTGACTGGTTCGGATATTCCAAGATCAACCTCGTTGTTGTGTATGACTTCTTCGGCTTGAATTTCATCTTCGAGAGAAGTTTGGTCTTGTATCCTATCCATCGCATCCAAATGGTCCTTCAAACAAATGCACATTTCCATCGCTAGGGGTGTGAGTCTAGTCCTTCGTATCGATAATACCCTGCCACTAAAAGAAAACGCAGATTCCGAAGCTACCGTGGAAGCTTGGACGGTTAGTACATCACGGGCCATGGCGGAAAGAATCGGAAACGAAGCTTCGTTTTGTTTCCACCATGCCAAAATATCAAACTCCTCAAAAACGGTAGGAGGCATAAACGCTAAAAAGTTTGTGCCAACATACCTTCCGAGTTCGCTACTCGGGGTGGTACCTCGAGCACGTTTACTAAATTTCATTTAACATTTCGTTATATAAATTCAAGTTAACATCTCTCGAGCTAACACTTGATGATGTACCCATTGTATCATGTGGAGTCGGAGTTGTACCATATTTATGTAAATAAACATCAAATAAATCTTGTAAACATTTGTTAAAATATGTTTTTGTGCCTTGTGCAAAATGGATGTCTTCGCTATCCAAATTCAAAGCGTAAGTAATTCTATCAATCAAGGTTTCAACCTCGTAAACATTTATGGTAGGGTTTAACGCGGCGGCGCAAGTTATAACGGGAGGGATTTCTTTAAAATATTTCACTAATTTTTCTTTCATCGGTTCTATCATTTTTGTAAAAAGATCGCTTTTATTTTCAAGCTCAGACAACTTGTTAGCCATTAAATATATTTGTTTTAGTGTTAATGGACTTGTGGGATAATAAACACCGGATAAAAAAGTTGTGGCGGTTTTGAAAACTTCAAGCAATTCGGTTACGTCTTTTAAAATGTTCCAATTTGTAGACGGAAAGTTTTGAATTTTACGACGAGGTTTTGAGGAAAGCATATCATGAAATATTTCTAAAGTTTCTCTTTGTCGTAAAGCGCTATAAAACATAATATACGTCGAGTTCCATCTTGTCTCGACGTCCCAATTCGGGCCTAAGCAAAGATTATTCGTATCACGACAAAATTTAATATAATCATGGTATCTTTTTCTGTTACTAAAAATATCTTTAAGCATTTGTCGAAAACTATATGTTAAGTTTGAAACCTCTTCAATTGCAAGCCCGGCTTGCACCGCCAAGTTAATGTTGTGTGCGACACATCGACTATGGAAAAAAACGCCGTTGCAAACGGGTTTATATTTAATTTTTAGTTTTTGAACCGCATTTGTATTATTAGATGCATTATCAAAAGACATTGAAAAAAGTTTATTTTGTAATTTAAATTCGTTAATAACACCATCCAATATATAAAATAAATTTTCGCCGGTGTGTGGATATTCAAACAAGTCAAAAGCGATTGTACGCTTCATCATTTGCCACGTATTGGGATCAACCCAATGCGCGGTAACGCAAAGGTACGAATCGGGTATACCATGTGGAGACGACCAAACATCGGTGGTTAAGTTTACACCGGTTTGCAAATTTTCAAAACCTAAAATTAATTCTTTTTTTGCTTTTTTCCACATTTTTATACAATCTCGTCTAAGGGTTGTGCGACTTACTTGGTGATAACGAGGTTGGAGTGTCTCTTGAATCATCTTTGTCAAGCGCGGATTGTCAAAGTGGTTGAACGGCAATCCTTCTTGAATCACTAACCTCGCCATTCGATCTCGAACAATATTTGGATCAAAGTTCCAAATTCCTCCTTCGCTTGTCATCGAGGCTTGACCTTCACTTGGAATTCCCTTCAATGACGGGCAAGATTTTTCCATATGCGTTTTCAAAGTAGTGTTTGAATCTTTCCCCAAAAACGCACCACACAACTTGCAACGAGCACGTTCCTTTCCGTTTGACAACAAACATAAATCGTAATTGCACCAGATTGCCGGATTTCTCGTTGTTGCTAGAATTTGCACAACGGTAACTTCGTTTGAGGAACCACTAACACCAAAACTTGCCATGTTTTTTTTTTGAGTTTAGAGAGAGTTTAGAGAGCGTTTTTGAGCGGTTAAAGAGCGGTTTTAGAGATTAGAGAGTGTAAAGAGAAGTGTGATCAACCCTAAACACCCCCCACCTATTTATAGTGTTTTATGGGTCCAAAAAACTCCAAAAAAACGGCAAAAATCGACCCCAACGGCCATATAGCCGTTGGCCAACGGCTAGAACTCGCCCAATGGTTCAAACCGGTTTGAAAACCGGTTTCCTAACCCGGTTTAGCCAAAACCGGTCCCAACCCGATTTTTTTTCAGAAATCCTCAAACCGGTTTGAAACCGGCGGTTTTTGGGCAACCCGAACCGGTTTGGTCCAAACCGGTTTAACCCAAACCGGTTTACCGGTTTGAACCGGGTTAAAAAAAAACCGGTTTTTTTGTGCACCACTAGGCTCGGGTATGGAAGGCATGGGAGGGAAGATACCCTTCACACTTAAAAAGCAAAAAAAAAAAACATAACACTATGTCGGTTTAATTGTTACATAAATAAAATTATTTGTATAGAAATATTTAACTGTATTTGGATACGATTAAACCATTTAACTAGGGCACATTGAATAACTTATATATTTAAACGGTTTGGAATACTATAATCAAGTTATAAATAGATTTAAAGGATTATAAACGGGTTGATGGTTTATAAACAAGTTAACGGGTTAAACATACAAATTATATTCTTTCTGTCCTTATAATTCTAGTTTTAAACAAATTCAAGGCCAACCCGTTTATATAGAACCCAACCCAAACACGTCGATATTTATACAAACCGAACATATTTTAAGTCAACATAAAAGCTAATAATTTTCGTATCATATTTCGTTTCATGTAGTAGGAGATATATCACGGTGGTTAAATAACCTAATATTAGCTAGTTTTGCAACATATAAATTATATTTTATTACTAAATATATAATATTATATTTATTCAAAAAAAAGAGCTAGTTTTGCAATTTAATAGAAAAAATAAATATTGATTAGAGATTTACAACACCAACGTATAAAAAAATAAGTAAATGTGTTAAAAGATTACATTAATTTTTATAACTGAATATATAATATTATATTTATTCAATTCGTGTAATTACATTATATTTTATTAACCTGTGTAATACACGAGTTTTAAAGATAACTTTTTATTATTAAATATATAATATTGTATTTATTCAACTAGATTAAAATCCCGTGTATTACACGGGTTGATAAAATATAATATTATATATTTAGTAATAAAAAAATTGTATTTTAAAAAACTCGTGTATTACACGGATTGATAAAATATAACGCTATATACTTAGTAATAAAGTGTTTATATCTTTAAAAACCCGTATATTACACGGGGTGAATACATTAATTTTTATAATTTGACTTACATAACTATTTAGTTATAAACAAAAGTTACATAATTAAATTTTAAATTTCTTAAAATAAGAGATAATTTAAAATATAATTAATATTTTTCTTTAAATATAAATCATTATTAAAAAAATGTGTATTTAATAAAAGAGAGAGACGGGAAAAAAGTGTGAGGTTGAATGTGAGAGTCACAAATGGTAAAAATTTTAGTTTTTTTATTATAATAGGGATCCGTATAATATACGGAATCCTAACCTAGTTTGATAGAATAAAAGAAAACTAGAATTTTGTTTTGGATTTTAGACATCGGACGGACTAAAATATGGATGGTAACCTTAAAAGGAAATGGTGGGTTAAGAAGAATTGAATCCAAGTTGGGTTAAAACTTATTGAAGTGGCTTAATCAATCTGTTGGGCCAAATAGGCTGAATAAATTAAAAAGGCCCACAAAGAAAGTCGGTGGAGATTTTGGGGAATTAAAAGAAACATAGGGGTTGTTTCGAAAAATAAAACGAGTTGTACACGGATGGTCCCTGTGGTTTATCTAAATTTTGAATTTGTTCCCTAGGTTTGAGAAAGTATATAGATAGTCCCAAACTTTACACGTGTGTTACATAGGCAATCCCTAACTTGGATAGACGTTAGTTTGCTCAGTTAAATCACTCCACGTGAGGGCATATTTGTATTCTCACCTATTGTCTTTATTATTATTATTGATTTACCTTATGAAATGAATAGTAAAAAAAATTTACTCATCCGTTTTCAACCGTTTAGGTTCAGCTTATTGCCGTATAAATTCGAGTTAGTCTACGTTTTGATGTCGTCGCAACGCGAGGTGAGTAAAATTCCTAGTTGTATTTATAACTCTAAATCCAACATGAAAAAGAAAAAAAAAAGGCCCATTCGTATAATCAAACTGAAAACTAAACATAATATACTTTTAATAATGACGCTTATCATTCCTTATTAGAACTAGAATGAATTCACATTTGTTTTGTATCCACAAGTAATATTTTAACATGACCCGCTCTGGCACAAGAGTCCGATTAGTTTGAGTTATAAATATCCTCTCTTCATAAGAGAAAAAAAATTAGAAAATCCTTTTCAAAACGTCTAGCTATCTATCTTTATTTTTAGTCTCTCGACCTATACTTATTCCACGTGGAATGTTGGTAACAATGAGATCTTCCTTTTGCGTGCATGAGACTAGCGGTGTTTTGTTTACACATATCAGTACTTACATCAGCAGGCCTTAGCGCTAATCTTTTATATACTCAAGGTAAACCCTTGATGAAGATTTTTTCAGCAACAACTTCAATCCAAGTTTTTAATCCTTAGTCACTAATAACTTGTTTTAGCTAATATACTAATTAGTATTTTAAAGCATCGTTAAAAGGAAATCAATATTAAACTAAAAATATTGTACCAAAAATAAATCCATGAACCTTTTGAGCTGCAATTTATATATTTTGTTGGTGGTGGAAGCTTTGTTTATGCTTCGAACTAGTTTAGATCCCGTGTCTATACACGGGTGAAAAATATCAATATTTAAAATTTTTAAATTTTTATGTATATATTTTACATGTGTAAAAATATATTACATATACTACGGATATAAACAAACTCAACTTATGTAAAAAATAATATATAATTGGGTTTCGAAAATACGTTAATTATTATTTAATGTAATTTCACTTTCAATTACTATTTGATTGAAATAAAAAGTTATATAATTAAATTTTAAAGTTTCTTATAATAAGGGATAGTTTAAAATAAATGTGTTTTATTAGTATAATTAGTATTTTCTTTAAATATATATTATTTTTTAAAGATACAAGTACATTAAATAAAAGAGAGATAGAGAGGCGGAAAAAATGATGATAATGAATATGAATGCGACACGTGACAATAAAAAAACCTTTATTTATTATATAGTATAGATTATACAATCAAACACAACCTGTCGTAGCATTTAGGGAGAACCTACAATAATTGTTACTACGTTAATAATTGAAAATAATAAGAATACTCACATCGCTAAAATGCTTCACTGAAAATTTTAATTCCGTATTATTATTTAAATACATAATTTAAGTTTTTCTTACCACGTATTGTAACTCACCTATTAAATTATGTAAACATGTGATATGCCAAAGGTTAGTTTTTCTTGTTAATTATAAATGTATAATTAACGTACTTTTATTTTAGTTGATATATATTAGTTCAGTCATATAACTAATCTTTGTTTATTATTTTAATTGACAAATTAAAATCTTTTAACACACACGTCGTTTTGATTATCTCATATTCCTTCCCACTCAAACATTGCGCCAACAGCGCCAACAACACCATGGATTTGATTTTCAAAGGTTTGTTTTCTTGTGTATGTTTGAATGAGTTTAGATACGATGTTGTTGTTCGTTGATTACCTCCTAATCCAATTTTAGTTTGTGTGTTTGAGTTTTAGGTTTAAGTTTTTACCTTTTTGTTTTGATCTTTTGAAGACGCGGTTGGAATTTTGGTTGAATATAATTTCTTCAGGTTGATGGATGTGAGGGGTGGTGGTGGTTGGCCGATAATAGTAAATTTTATTTTATTATAACTAGCTTAGAATCTGTGTATTACAAATGGTGAAAAATATCGATACATAAAATTCTTAAATCTTTATATATATTTTTTACAAGTGTAAAAATGTATTATATATATTAAGGATAGAAAACACAATTCAAAATATGTAAAGATTAATATATAATTGGGTTTCAAAAATACGTTAATTACTATTTAATGTAATTTGACTTTCATTTATTATTTGATTGGAAATAAAAGTTACATAATTAGATTTCAAAATTTCTTATAATAAGGATAATTTAAAATAAATGTGTTTTATTAGTATAATTAGTATTTTTTTTTAAATATACTATTATTAAAATATAGAGGTGTATTTAATAAGAAATGAAAGCGGTAAAAGAATGATGAAAATAAATATGGAGGCGACACATGGCATGAGAAAACCTTTATTTATTATATAGTATAGATTTGATACAAAATACACTTATTCAAGAGCTGAGGTTATTGGTTACGTTTTTAATTTTGACCTTTTTGTACAAAAGTTTACTAGATTTCTTGTGAAAAATACATGTTGATCTTTATATGAACTACTTTAAACTTTATGTGACAAAGCATATTTTGTCTAACATTGCATTTACATAACGGTGTTAAAAAGCATGTCAAGACCTATGGGCACCAAAAACGAGGTTTTAAATAAGACGTATGCACATATATCGCCACGTATTGTAACTGTTATATTTATGAAGATATTTGTATGATTTAGTTATTCCTAACAAAGCAAAGTTCACATGGCGACTTGTGTTCTCCTGGTGAAAATGTGTCAAGAACACATGATGATGTCCTAAACTCGCATGATACAACTACCCGATGTTGTGGCTCTTCAGTTGATAAGTAATAATAGATCCAAAAAAGGATGTCAATTTGAAGTTACTTGTTTCATCGTTGTCTTATGGTAGATGTTTCATAGTTAACACATGCAAATGCAAATAGAATGTGATTCTACAAAATATAATTTAGAGAGAAAAATCAAAAGAATGTGTGCTAAAAAAAACAAGCCGGCATAGAAGAAGGTAAAAGTAAAAAAAATCAATTATATGTAAAAAGAATAGGAAGTAAAAATTCAATGGTTAAAATTGATATGATGAAGATTTCAAAATAAATTGGAAGTTTTATATGAATGGATGAGTAAAAGATGAAATGAAGTTGACAATCATCTCCATCGATTTTTTAATATCAAATAGCTTTTTACACTTAATTATTTATTAAAAAAAATTACACAATATGAAATCAAGAATTTTATTTAATTTAAGTTTAGTACATTTTAGAAAATGACATTTTTAAAATGTTTAATGCATATTGATTGCAACGATGTGTTAAAACATTTTATAACAATGCGTCTAACTCAATTATAATAAGGATCTATCTTTGATGTTGGGAATAAGCTTTTACCATGTAAGGAACCCCCCCCCCCCCCACATTACACTATCCGTAATACGCCCCACGCCCAGCCTCCCCCTCATTGGGCCACCTCACGCACCTGCAGCTCCTTCTCCATCGCGCCCGTAACCACACTCACGCCCCCTTACAATTGTCTCTCACGCCCAAGCGTTGCGGTGCTCCACGCCCCTCACCCCCTCCACGTCAGCCTGGTCACGACCCTCACTCCACCCATTACACACAACCTTAGAATTATGTGTCCAACCCTTTAGATCATCCGGTATACCCGGTTTTTTCACGTAGTGATCTGATGTTGAGGCTTCATCACGGCGTGACGAAGAGGGAACACCGCCCCCTCATGGCGTGAGAATAATCACGGGGTGGTTCCTTGGCTTCAACCAATACATAGTTTTTTTTTTGTTTTTTTTTTCATTATCTTCGGCTTAAACATTTAATTATCACACCACCACAATCACAAGGGTATACCCATTGCCAAGTGATGGGTGGTGTGATAATAATGATAGTGATGTGGCGTCACGTGTCGTGCACTTTATTATCACACCACACAATAATCACACCGGTATACCCAGTGCTCTTATAATATTTCGCCCAACTAACGTATATTAATGCTAGAAACTAAGTGTTTAACCCAATTATAATTGTGTTTCTATCTTTTCATACGTGTGTTGAGAGAGTTAAATTTGAAACATTGTATAAACTAGAAATGCCTAATTGAAAAGTAAACTTATGATCTTAATCAAATCTATATTGTTTTCATCAAACAATGGTAATTATGAGAAAAAATACATATTATCTCACATACATTAATTATTAAATAAAGTATTTACCTTTAAATGTAAAGTAAAAAAGAAAAGAAGAAAAGAAGGGAGCAGAAAAAAGAAGAGAATATTCCCAGAAGTTTTGGAAAAGAAGAAAAGGGAGGCTGTGTGGTAAAGTGATTTTCAGTTAAATATATATTTATAATAATAGCCTCCAACATTATGAAAATTAGAGAAACTAGAATTAGATCTTACGCGTTACGTCAAAGTCGGGTTTGTATAATCAAAAGACAAAACGAACGTATGTATAAATAAGCATGTCCTAGCTTCGTAAACCAAAAGATAAAACGGTGGCTCGGGAACGTAGATATAAATAAGCACACCACAATGGTTTATTCGAAAATCGACTATATATTGAGAAAACACGAAAAAGAGAAATAAAAAGTTATTTGTTAAAAAATAAAATTATGTAATGCTATAATTTATTTTTAGAAAAAATATATATTAGAAGGTTTTTAACAATGACTTTACAAAACTTTTGTTAATTTTTCTAAATATATGGATTATTGTAAATAAAGTGCACACTATAAGACACACTTTTTCACTTGTTTTTTTTTATTTCTATGTACACATAATTTTGTTTGTACGTTAAGTTTTCAGGGAAGTGAAATTATATTGAGAATCCACATTTTTTTAAGGTATTTTTAAGGTAGAAAGTAGGTTAGGCGTTGTATATTTCAATACATTTTTAACTTTTGACGAATATATAGTGGATATTAGAAACCTTTTCGTGTATTTTATCGTCACATACGTAAAATTTTATACAAATAAAGACTCTCGTATGAATATACCATATATTTATAGTTCTATTTTTAAGAGGTACGGTGTATAAAGTAAAAGTTGTAAAATGTATAAATATATGAATTTCAAAAATAAAAGTAAAATCCATAAATCGAGAAATCTTTTAAAAAAGGTTACATTTAGAAATTCATCACTTTAACCATCGCTTCATTCTTTTCAATTGCTTTAACTATGTTTTTTAACTTCTTTTTTTCTTTTCGAAAGGCATGTTTTTCAACTTCTAAGTTTCCTTTTTTGATAATCATATTCAATTACTTAAACAACTTTATCGTCTTTTATATACTTAATGATAAAAATCAGACATAAATACTAAAAAAGATATATAACATAAATCAGACATAAATATTAAAAAAATATATATATAACATCACTCGTATTAGAACATCTATAATAGAGCGGTGAAGGACCTCTCCACGTCACCTCTATCCAACACATGCCTCCCTAGAAACACTACTTTCCCTCTTCAAAGTCACAGACGACTGCACCATTTTTTATCCTCCTCTTTTACATAGCTCAGCTTTTCCCACAAACGGTCCTTAGCCATGCACTTACTAGGGGCGGTGATGAGGAGGGGCAAGGTGGGCGACTGTCCAGAGCCCACACTCCCAAGTGGCTCGAAAATTTTAATTTTTTTTAATATATTTTATACATATATATAATCTATATATTTTGTTAAACACTTAAACCCATTAAGATTTTATTGGCCCAATACCCTATTAGCAAAGTTTAAACACATTTTCAATTAGCCCAATATGTATATATATATTTTTTAAAAATTATATAACGGCCCATTTTTTTCTACTCGTATAGGGCCCACGAATTTTCAAGAACGGCTCTGCTCCTTACCCTCTCTTCCACGTCTGCTTGTATAATGCTACAAACCGTCCATTATGGGTGTTTTTATTCTCATTGCATCCTACTAAAGAAAGATTATAAGTAAATATATAAGATTTCTATATAGTGGTTTTTTCTTGCCGAGGTCCGGATTCGAATTCATACGGTTACAACCTATAGGGAAACACATGCAGGACATAAAGGAATCACCCGGGTGCTCCCGAATGGAGTAGGGATCAAGAAAGTCGTCTTTAAAAATAATATAAGTTTTCGGTTGGAGATGAAAGGGAATGACACGTGCCAACCATTTGTTTGTGTCAACACTTCCGGCCAACTATAAAACCTATTGTGGCTGCGCCCAGTGGCGTACCCACCTTATAGGAAGGTGGGTCGCCCGACACCGATAAAAAAAAACTTTCATTTGTTATATATGTGGTATAATTTTGACTGACCCCATGAAATTTTGATAACGACCCACATAAAATTTTGAGCGACCCCAAAAGAAAATAATTTTTAACACCGAACCCGTATAAACTAATAACTTAATTTGACATTTGGACTAAAAACTTAGTCAGTTAAACAATTGCCCACATTTAATTAACTCATTTAGACAATTAAGGTCATATTTAGTTAACCCATTACCCATTAACTTTCTTAATAATTTAATCTAACTAGTAGCAATCCTGATTCTTGATCCTTCGACGACTCGACGTTTCATATTCACGCTTCATGCAATTAGAAGAACGACAACTTGCTAATCGCTATGCCGCCTAATCGAAGTTAACGCAATCAGAAGAACGCTTAACCACGATTCTCCCCTGCCTCTTCACGATTTCAGGCTCTTTGTTAATCACGAATTCACGATTCTCGCCACTGATAGTCGGTTCATTGTTCACAGCCTTACACCCTTGCCTACTCAGATTTCATGTAACTTTTTAAATTTTGTTCTTTAAATTTTGAATTTTTCTTATCATATTATTTTGCAATAATATTATGTCATATGTGCTATTTACTAATTGTAATTAGTGACAATGTGTGTAATGTGACCCGACTCGACCCAACCTGAACCGAACCGATATTTTTTTATATTTAACGATAAACAATCGATCCAAAAAATTTTCGATCTCAATAAAAAAATCACTGGATCCGCCACTAGCTGCGCCACCTCTCACTCAGGCATAGGAGCCATCCAAACCCTGACTGAAAGTGCATGGCATCGCCACCACTATTCATCATGACCATATTCTCATGCGTAAAGGATTCACCACTTTATCTTTTTTTCTCAAATAATTAATTTGGTTATCTTTTGAATAAAACTATTTATTAAAATTGAATGAGAGATTAAAAAAGATAAATAATTAAATTAAGTTATGTGAAACAATCTTTAAAAGAAATCACATTTTTAAATGAAAATGGAGCAGTTTGTCTCACGACCTCTTTGTACTTTGCTTATTTATTATTTACTAGGTTAAAACCTCGAGTATTATACGGGTTAAATAAATATAATATTATATATTCAATAGTAAAAAAATATTTTTTTTAAAACTCGTGTTTTCCACGGGTTGAATAAACTCGTAAAAAGAATATAATCTGTTAGTACATACACTAATCAAAATATGTCAGAAGATTTATTAATATAATTTTTTTTTTAAATATATTATTATTTTTTAATAGTGGTGTAATTAATAGGAGAGAAAAAATGATGAGAATAAATATGAAAACGACATGTGGCATAGAAAACCTTTATTTATTATATAGTATAGATATAGATGTAACTTTTTTATTATGTTGTTTTCATATTTTGCGCAATATATATAAAAGAAAATGGTGATTGTAAAAATTAAAAAATATGAATGTGGGGCACATGTGGGATTGACTTTTGAAGTCTGTGTATGCGAAAGGTAAAGTAGCTATAAAACTTTTTTTTTCTTTCTAATATTTGGATTTAATGTTAATGAAAATAGAATTTAACATTTAACTAGGAATGGTATGTACTTATAGATCATAATAAACAAAATAACAAGTTTAATGTGATTGAACAACTATTTTATCTAAAATTTCTAATAATACAAAATCAAGTAAATCCTTAAAATCCAAGTAAAATAATATGCGTATCGCAAAAAGAATAATCAACAATATTATAATATAAAGTTAAGTATGTAACTATACAAAAAAAAAAATATATATATATATATATATATATATAAAAGCGATTATTGCTCTAAGCCTTGTGAAAAGATACTCAAGAAGGTTTAAGAACATATTTAATTTCCAAAATGCATGTACTATATAATTATTAAAATCTATACTATATAGACAAATTGTTCACTAAAATACGCAAACAAACTCAAATACAGTGTATTCACTTAAATATGTGAACCAACCACATATAATGTATTTACAATTGAATACACTTTATTATTATGCTCAAAATCTATATAATGCATTCATTAGTGAATGGATTAAGGTAAGAATCCACTATTAGTGTATTTATTAGTAAATATAATAAAGGTTCTCATAATAAAAAATAGTGTATTCACGGGAGGAACTTAATAAGGGCCCGAGGGGGGCCTAGGCTCCCTCCTATTTTTTTCTATTTTTTTGTTTAAAAATATTGATTTCAGCTTACTAAATTTATTTTATATTAGTTATACTGGTTGAGTCCCTCCTAATCAAGATTAAAAGGCCAAATCTGTTCCACAAATCCACAAAATTTTAGTTTTTCCACACTTTTTTGCTCAGAAATATTGATTTCGGCCTACCAGGTTTATTTCATATTAGTTATAGTGTTTGGACCCCTCCTAATGTAGACAAAAAACTCAAATCCGTTGCACAAATCAACTACAAAATTTGATTTTTTTTATGTGAATTATTTTCGCCCCCCTCAAAAAAAAATTAATTATTCAAGTTCCGCGCACTGAATGTATTCACTAATGAGTACACTATAATACACTCATAGTGAGTCCACCCCTGAATGCAATAAAAGTACAATCAGTAACTCATGTAGTGTGTTCATCAATCCATATACTATACCATTAATCTTTAACTTATTTATAATATTGTTATCACCTGAATTTTCTATGTCAAGTAGTATATCACTATTGGATACACCGTATTAATGTCTAACTTTACAATAGCGTTACTCTTTTATGATTATGTGTTTTCATCAATAAATTAAACTTTATGTTTCACTTAATTACAAAAATGTTACAACGTAATCCTTTTGATTTTGCATAGACGACATCACGACCCATATACAGTTCTTATTAAAACACAATTATATATATACTTTTATTACAACCTTTCCTTCTAATTTAAAAAAAAATTAGTAAGAAGAAAAATATAATGTTTTTCCCGTTCTAAAAAAAGTGGTATTTATTATATATCCGCATTTCAATTATTAGCTAGAATCATCAAAACTATGGAAAGAAACATAGTTTATTTGTATTTTAGTGTAAATAAATTTATTAGATTTAGAAAAGCAATAATTATAGTTTTTAATTCTAGAGTTAATGGTTACAACTTACAACAATAAGAGTAAATTACAAATTTTGTCCTTTAACTATATATGAAATTACAGATATTGTCCTTTGGCTTCAATAATTACATTGTATGTCCTTTTTTTTAAAACCTTGCACACATTTAGTCCTTTCCACTAACTGAAGTTAACTTTGTCTGTTAAGTCTAGTGATGTGATTTGCACATGAGGGCATTTTCGTCCTTTTACCTTTAATAAAACAAAATATATTATTAAATAAAAAAAAAAGAAATTAAAATAATATCTATATATATAAAAATAAACAAAAATGTCCCTATTCTCTCTTCCACTCTCACTAAAACCCCTACCCCCTCTCCTTCCTGCTCATCCGCCACCCACCATCACCTCCGTCACCCACCACCACATCCGTCCGCCACCCACCACCACATCCGTCACCCACCACCACATCCGTACGCCACCCACCACCACCTTCGTTACCCACCACCACATGATCCTCATACCAGGCTACCACCGCAACCGCCACATCCGCTAGAGGAAGACCACTGCCACCGCCGCATCCGCTAGAGGAGACCTCTGCCACCGCTAGAGGAAGACCACAACCATTGAAGTCTGAAACATTGCCACTGCTGCATACCAGGCTACCACCACCATTAAAATCCTGATTAGGCATCTGAGAGGAAATCAATTTTGGGTTTCTCAAGGGAAACCAAAAGAACCTGGTCTCACTCATTGATTAGATTTTTGTTTTTAGTCTTCTTTTTCTGGGTAATCGGTCTCACTCATCTTGCCCTGTTTGATTTTAGACAAAGAGAGCACAATGAAATCGATTGCTTTTCCGATTAGCAGGTTAGTGTTTTTAGGTGTTGATGCAACAGGGGGTGTGCTTATTTTAGGCGATGTCACGGGCCAACGAAGGGGGGTTGAAGGCGGGCCGACGAATTTTCATACGAAGGGGGTTGAGGGGGGTAGAGGTTATCATCTCTTCTTCCTGCTCGTTCTTGATAAGGGATTTTTTTTTCTTCATCTCATTGCTCCTAAATTTCAGACAATAATAAATCACTAAATCACTTGTTCTTTCTATGTATTTCAAAGCCAATTTAGTGGCAAATTATGTGTTTTCTTCCATGGAATCTTGAATTTCCAGATGGAGAAGGACAAGAATGATGAAAGGGTAAAGGAGAGAGAAGAGTAAATATATTTTTTATTTATTTAATTTATACATATTAGTTTTTTTTATTAACAAAATAGGGGGTTAAAAGACAAAAATGCCCCTCATGTGAGGGGCACATGACAAGAGTTAACAAAGATTTTGGATGGGGGTTAGTTAAAAGGACGTAAAGTGTGCAAAGCTTTCAAAATAAGGACATACAGTGTAATTAATGAAGTCAAAAGACAATACTTGCAATTTACATAATAGATAAAGGACACAATTTGTAATTTACTCCAACAATAATTTACCTAAATGGTTCACAATTGACGGTCAATATACATATACAATAATTAATAAGTAACAACATAAAAAAACAATAAAATATAAATATAAATTCAATTTTCCATGATAACCCTTGAAATGGTCATATAAAAGCCGTTTAGACGCACATCCCGTCCCACCACTTCGGTGAAAAGAAGTTCGCCGTAACCGCCGCTGCCTCTCCTTCCACATTAATTCCGTCATCCTCTCCGACTCCCATCACATCTTAAATCATTCGTTTCATTAATCAGACATGACAATTTCTCCACGTACACCTATTTCTTTCCATATATAATAATAATCCCACCCCCCTTCATAACCCCCACATCTCTCTCCGGCGTCAGCATTTCCACCCTTTTCCGGCAATGGCAAAGGTGATTTACCATCTGAATATTTTATGTTTTCAACGTTTTTATGATGTGGGTTTTGTTTAATTTTTGTGGGATTTGTAGAAGAAGACCCAAAACAATGAGAACGGCGGCGGTGGCGGTGGCGGAGTCGGCGGCGGCGGCGGTGGTGGTGATGGTGGAAAGAAGCAAAAAGGTTCTGATATTAACGTGGTGGTTTTGAAAATCGACCTGCACTGTGAAGGTTGTGCTGGTAAAGTGGTTAAAGCTGTCCGTACACTCGACGGTGTTGAGTCTGTGAGGATCGGTGACAGTGAGATGAACAAACTCACGGTGATCGGTAACCTAGATCCGGTGAAGCTCCGGCAAAAGGTTGAGGAGAGAATTAAGAAGAAAGTGGAGGTGATCTCCCCCGCCACGAAGAAAACCAACGACGGCGATAACGACGGCGGAGATAATAAAAAGAAACAACAAAAACCACCTGAAAAGGACCAGAAACCACCTCCGGAGAAGGCGAAACCCGCCGGAAAGAACGAACATGAAAAACCGAAAGAGGTTCAGTTTAGCATATTATCACTGTTAATTGCTAACGTGCGCATTTAATAATTTTTTTTTGTTATTTAGTTAGCGGTAACGACTGGGGTGCTGAAGGTTCCGTTACATTGTCAGGGGTGCATCCGGAGGATTCACAAGCTTGTCACCAAAACCAAGGGTGATTTTGGATTTTCAGATTTTGGTTATTTAGAATTTTGATAGATTTGATGGATTTTGTTTTAAGTAGGTATGTTTTGAAGGTTAGTTTGGTTTTTTGGTGTTTCCTAAATGTTATTTACGGAGTTGCTTACGTGGCACGGCCTGGTTATAATTTATAACTGTGGCATCTTTTCTTATTTGCTACATAAGCACCCCGTAAGTGGCATTTACGGAACGCAGTCACTTCCGTAAACAGTGTTTACGAAATACCCAAAAACCAAACACATTTTTCAAAAACATACCCACAAACCATTATATAAGTATAACAAAAAAATTAGTATTTGATGGCCATTGTTGTTTCAGGGTACATGGAGATGTCTCTTGATAAGAACAAGGATTTGGTAACGGTGAAAGGCGCGATTGATATGAAGTTACTCGCGGAGGCTTTGCAGCATAAATTGAAGCGGGCGGTAGAGGTTGTTCCGTCGAAGAAAGATGGTGATGGTGAGAAGAAAGGTGGTGGTGATAAGAAGGGGAAGGGCGGTGGCAATGACGGAGAGGGGAAAGACGGTGGTGGTGGTGGTGAGAAGAAGGGGAAAAACAAAGGTGGTGGAGAGGGGAATGGTGGTGATGTTAAGCCGGAGATGTATAAAATGGAAAATTACGGTGGTCCTCAGATGGGGTACCCGTATCCTCAATATGCATACGGGCCGGGTTTTGTGGAATACGTACACGCCCCTCAGTTGTTCAGTGATGAGAACCCAAATGCCTGTGTTGTTATGTAAAGGGGAAAGGGTAGAAATGGAAAAGAGAAGTTGTATATAAAAAATTTGGTTTTATAAAATGTTTTGGGAATTTTGTAGTACTATTCGTATTAAATTTTATATGATATATGGAGGGGGGAAATGGTAGGATTTTGTAATGTGAAAGTTCGTGGTTTAATGTTTGGTTTTGATGAATGTATTTGAAATAGTTGGTGTTTATTAGTGCATTTAAATTATTAAAAATCACATTATGGAATTATACTTTAACTTAAATAACATTATAGTTTAAATGATTTTTAAATAATATATTTGAACAGTAATTTATTAAGTAGGTAAGGAATTAGAGTATCCAATCCACTACCCCAAGAAGGTCCTTGGTGTCGCACATCATGGACTATAAAAATATTATCTTATATATTCACGGACCTCGTCTGTTTCTCTTTACCGTCCTCTCTTCACAAACGACAGACTTCCGTACTATCTTCAAAAGTGTGAGTCAAAGATATAACCAAAGGATCGTCTAACGAGCCACGCGAGAATGTCAAAAAGGTTGTGGTGAACTGGTTGAGGTGAGACCCGAAGTCCCATGGGACCCGGGTTCGATCCCTGCCACCACCACCATTAATTTTCGCGGCATCGCAAATGAGGGCTAGCTCTTAGGCTGATGCACCAGGGTTTTACCCACGCCGATCCAGGGTTCGAGCATCGGCTCTCTCTCAAGTCCGGAAGGGGCCGTATTCGGTGGGGGGGGGGGTTCCTTGAAAGCTCTTCAACTCTAACGCTAAGTGCGACCGGTTAATACAGCATATTGACCGGAGTTGGACGAGGCTCTCCCATGTAACGGGGGTGTGCAACGTCCCAACATTCAATGTTCGCCTTAAAAAAAAGCCACGCGAGAACAATCTTTTCAGTGCGTCTCTCCTTATATACTCCTCACAAGACTGAAGTTAAGACATTCAAGACACATTAACTTTCTACTATTTACTTCATATATAATATTTTGGAGCGTACTCTTACATTGAGGGCATGTTTGAGATTACTTTGGAATCTCTTTATTCACTTATTAAGTTTTCTATAAAAGTTAATAAGTTAAAGAGAGACGCACTTTGATTCGGTAATTCAAAATAAGGTGTAAATTTAAGATGAGAAATTAAAATCCAAAAGTAAGAATCTACTTAATTTTAAAAATGATTTCTTTAAAAATCATAAGAAGATTACAAAAGTAATACCAAACATCCCCTGAATCTTAATAAGTAGCTATAATACCTATAACATAAGTAACATTATTATTTGTAATCGGTTTGTTATATCTGGTGTCTTACTAGTCGGTTTTTGTATGAAAGTTTAGCCGTCTAAAAAAAATAATATTATTTCTAGTAGAATTTAACTATAAAAGTCCAAATTAAAATATAATCAAACATTACCTCGCATATAAAGTAGTTTTTAAATTTTAATGGACCTTGAAATTTGTTTATTATTGCCGATGCGGTTGTATGACCCACTTGCAGTCCACCATATTATATTATAAACTTTATTTCAATTACAAAGTCAACAATGTAATGTAAAATAATATTTTATTTATTTGAGATTTAAATCTTCAATTGGACACACGATCACAACTTCCTTGTCATTTAGGAAGAAAATCAATTTGGCCTATGATGTAAAATTTGATCATAATTTTAAATTAGACTTTTTAAAGAAGATTGATCGCTACACAAAATCATATGCTTGCAAAAATAAAGGGTTTTCATTATACAAACGAAATCGTGTATGGTAATTCATCAGAAGACTCATTTTCAAATATAAAATCACAATTATAAACTCATTTTGACTCCTTTTAAATAAATACGAACAATTTTGATTGTAATTTGTCGTCATGGTTTAGGTAACTCTAGAAAATGCCGGTTTTAAAATTTTTCATGTAGGTTAGATGTTTTATATAAGTATGTTTTCTCGCTTCTCATATTTTCATTCATTGCTTTGTAGCTTTAAAGTATTGCTTGTAGTGTAGCACTGTGGACTTCAAAGTTGTGGTTCCGTTGACGTGTTTTAGGACATTAATGATGTCTTTTAGTTTTTGTAATTGCTTCGTTAGCATAAGGGGCGCCGCTTTAATTTGGTTCCTAAATGTAGTCGACCTCCGCCCACCCATCATCAAAACCACGATCTTAGGTGCGTGCATGCATAAGTAATGTATTCGCCAGATTAGGGTCTTTTAGTTTAGAAAACATTTCAACATCAACTTTAGGAACATTACAAAAAACTAGTTGGCCAATTGTCAAACAGTCATAGTTTTGAATTTTCAAAACAAACGAACTCGATTAAAACTTAAACTTTTGGATTAAAATACAAAAAAAAGAACATGATTTTCTCTCTAGATCCTCTTTCCAATGATTTCTTTTAAAACCCCAAATATTGCCTACGATTCAATATAAATTATCGAGAGAGTTATGTTTGATAACATTTCCACTTTTTTAATTAGCCAACAAACTTAATTTAGTCAAGTTTGACCACACAGTTTGACTATTGTTGACTTTTCAATCATAATTATAAAAATATATCAGATCTAAAGATATACATAATGAATCTCAAGTCAATCCTCCAATATCAAAACAAGAACTCAGAATATAAAGATACAACACACACACACAGATAATACGAACAAGATACAAAGTATCAATATGATAATCCGAAGACAAATACAGACGACGACATACTAGGTCTAGAATCGTCAAAGAGACGATCAATGAAACCCTAAATCTAAAATACAGTGAGACCCAAGAGTGTGTGAATGTACAGTGAAGGAAAATGGGCGAGAGTTATTGCTTCACACCTTTTCCCTTCCTTTTATACTCTACCATATCAATATGTATCATCCATATAAGACATATGACCCGCACGCTTGTATGAGAGAAAACGGGTCATATGAACTGCTCTGGAGCCCATCAAGCCAACTTAAGTCCATTCACTTCCATAAGCCCATAAAAAGAAACCAATATGCCCGCCCACAATTAGGAACTTCAGTTAATATGAAATAGACAAAAAAAAGTATTATCATAAACTATTACAAAGAATAACATTAATAATATTTGTAATCTTTGAATCGCAAGCTATCATTTCAACACTAATCAATCTAAAACTTTATATGTTGTTCCAACTTAAACGAAAAATGAAAGTTTCCTATATTGTATGAATTTAATATCTCCAAACATTTTTTTTTTTGAAGTTTAGGATGTTACAATTGAGAAGTATTAAGTTTGCATCCCAAACTTACATTTTTTTTATATATTTTTTTATTTATTTTATGATTAAAAAGTTCCTAAAAAACAACTTACATTGTTTTGATTTTTTATAGGAGGTGGTGATACGTTCTAAAATTAAAGTAACTAGTTGGTCACGTCCCTCGCTCCGTGACGGGATGGACCGGTTTTTAGAAAAAAATTAACGCATGCACTGCTCAGACGTAGAACTAAATCGATTAAAAAACTTAAACGTAGATATAGCTACAAACGTTTGTAAAAAGCAAACCTAAAAAAAATGTATGCGTCACATTTACTTAAAGAAACGCCAAAAATTTAAAGTCAAATTGACGGTAAAACCAAAGGAAATTAAACTAACAAAAGTAAATGAAAACCTGGAAGCGGATTTGACGGACTGCACGCTCGTGATTCGCTTAAACCCATGTTTTGCGGCGGGTGTCGGGCCCACCGTTAATAAAATATAAAAGAAAACTTAGGCGCACCGGTAAAAATAATGTTAATAAAATATAAATGAAAACGTACGCGCAACGGTAAAAATAATGAAATAAAAAAGAAAAAATAAAACTAAATAATAAAAAAAAGAAAAAAAATTAACGGTTTGGTTCGTCAAAAACCATAAAAGTTAATACTGATGCTGGTTACGATAATACAAATACCGACAACGATGTTGTTCGCTCAGAATATGTTCGGCTCGTCACAGTATCACAATGTTAACGACGCTCACTCCGTTTTAAAAAAAAAATTATATCGGAACATTGACAAAAAAAAATTTAAAAACAACCGCGCCCTCTGTATTTTGAAAAAAATTAACGAACAAAAGTTATTAAAGAAAAACGAAATTAATAAAAAATGAAACATGCTAAAAGTGTAAATTAATATATATTGTAAGTTTGAAACTGGAAATTTAAAAAAAAAATTAAAAAACACGCGTCAATTGATTATATGAAAAATTACTATTCACATGAGTTGTTATTTATAAATTGGTTATAGTAATGGGCTTTCAGTGGGTTTTTTTTGGGTAACTAAAACTACATTCAAGTAACTAATAAGTTTAAGAGTAAAGTATCCAGACGTTGCATCTGGTTTATCAAAATTTTGGATTTGGCTCTTAACTTTTTAAAAGTACACAGATGGTCCATGGGGTTTGAACTTTATAACGCATTTAGTCCCCAAACTTTGTCAAAAATACATGTATGGTCCCTGTGAGTTGAAATTTGTAACGTATTTAGTCTCTATCTTCAACCTTCTAAAACTTTTAGATTTGTTGGTTGGGGACTAAATGCGTTACAAAGTGCAAACTATAAGGACCATCCATGTACTTTTGAAAAGCTAGAGACCAAATCCAAAATTTTGATAAACCACAGGGACCATCCGTGTACTTTACTCTAAGTTTAATGTACATGTGATAATGGCCCAAAACCCTCGGCATAAAAAAATGAAAATTGGTTATCCAAACTTTAACATCAATATCTCATCAATCTTAGTTCTGTTTTCGACGCGGTTTTGTTCGTTGTGAAAACCTCACAACATAGAACACAAACCCAGAAAGAAATAGGCAAATATACATTGTTTGCATATATTTATTTTTATCCAAAGTTGACAAAAGATCATATTTGTAATTTAGTGAAAAACATATGTTTTGACCTAAAATTTAAAACACATATAAAGTACCTCATATTTTTTATGTGCAATGACGGTACCGTGGTTTGAAGTTGAGTTTTGACAATCATGTATGAAGTGCGATGTTGATATTTGTATGTTAGAAGTGTTTGCGGTGAAGATTGAACACCAAAAGTCATAAAAAGGGAAATTGCAATCTTAGAAATCTTGATGATGTAGTGATCCCCTTACCCACAACACCAGCAATCAACGATGTTATATGAGTCCATGGAGCGGTGTAATGACAATGCACAATCTTTTAGAAATTAAGATTATTTTCATAATTTTAAGGAAAGTTAAGTCTAAGATTTATTAGATCATTTGAATTTTGGCTCGAGTTTTAGAAAGTGACGTATTTCCTAGAATTAGTCTAGGGAACGAAGGGGATACATAACCTTTTCATGTGCCCTATTAAGAAAATAATTGACGAATGTAATAATGTATACAACTTTACTTTACATGGAAGAACCGATAGTGTTTCTTAGACCAAAATTTGAAGAGTTAAGAAATAAATAAAATAAGTTAGTGAAGTAAAGTGAAAGCATCAACACTCGGGTGAAAGTTGGAAGTTTGTTTGGATGAAGAGGTTATTACCTGAAATGCATTTCGTTTCGATGATTTTGGGGAAAAAAACTTATTTATCGGGAGAGCTTTATCATTACAAAATTCAAATTTTATTAAGAAATATTATAATGGATGTGAATGATTATCAAATCCACTATTTAATTGATTAGTATTGTCGGAAGAATTTGTGAAATTTTAAGGTAAAATAGTTAAGTTAAAATATTACTAAATGAAGAAAAATTGGAAATAATACATAAGTTGAATAAGAAGATATTGAGGGGCCAAAAGTGTTTGGTTGGCCAAAGTTGAAATTTCATTCATTAAAGGAATATTTGTGTGTTTGGAACAATTTTGCAAGAATATATTAAAGGTGTTGTGTGTGTTGCTCTCATACACGGTCACAAAAAACACTAAAATTTGGTGGAATCAATAGTGTAACAAGGTTTCAAGCAATGAATGGAAGGTGTTCTATTTTGGAAGCATCATTTTTCAAGCCAAATTCATGTTAAGAAATTGTTAGAAGTGGATATTTAATTTAAAAATTGATGAAATTTGATGTTATATCAAAATCTACACTTCTAATAGCTTTGATATGATGTATAAAAGTTTTAGAGCTTGCTAGACATGTCCAATTCGATAACTAGACACGCGTGAAGATGAAATAATGTTTCTTCTTTCTAAAGATGGTTAAATATGACCTAGAACGAGTTGACGATAAGATACAATGTTTAGAACATTAAAGTTGGTTAAAACTTATTCAGATTAAAAATTCTTGAAGGTAATTTTGGTAACAAGCGGTCTATTTAGGTTGAAAACAATGATTTTGTAAAATTAGTATTTAAACCCACTCAAAGTGGTCATGACATGATGAATTGGGTGTATTGTGATGAAATGAAGGTTTTAAAACTGAATTGTTCATGAAATGAGAGCTTGCCTATAAGACCTAATTGACTTAAATGTGTAAGCAAATTTATATTTGTGTGAACTAATGTGAAATACATGTTCAATGTGTCAATCGGCAAGAGTAGTGATTTTGGTGAACCAAATGACCAAGGTAAATATTTATAAAAAAGTGGGTTAAAACTTAAAATAGTGATTATTTAACACTTCAATTTCGTATATAACAATCAAAACATTATTTTATTTTATTTTAAAAAGACAAATTTCATTCACAGAGTAACCCGTCAAATAGGGGGCGCCAACCAAACACAAAAAACAGAAAAATTACATCAAAATAAACTTACATCAATTGGTATAGCTAATGGACTTCAATTTGGATCTATTTACAATCCATAAAAAACCTAAAAGCTTTGATATTTTGGATGATGTTTTCAATCTTAGCCGCTTTCATAGAAAAAAAATTTCTCGTTTCTAGCTTTCCAAAAACACTAACAAGTCACCATAATTATACCATGAAACACATTTTTACTAACATTTTCCAATCACATAAAAAATGAAGATCCAATAAATCTCTCACCAAAAAAGCAAAAATCGGGGGGAACGTGGCACCACACCCCGATATGTTGCCACACTGTCGATGCAACACTACAGAAATCAAAAAGATGGACGATGGATTCTTCCTAAGCCTCACATAGAGCACACATTCGACTATTGGTATGGATATTTCTTTTAGCCAACGCAAAAAAGGTAGGAATACGATCGAATTCCGCCCTCCATGCAAAAGTATTATATTTAAGAGGAACCCATTTGTACCGTTTCATAATATAACCTTGGTTGTAATCTCTACTACTAGATAGGCAATCCTTAACCGAGCCAACCGAGAACGTACCTGAGCTGTCACCCAATCACACCCAATTATCCTTTTTGTGATCAAGGCGAACCGGACCCAACATGTCCCGAATAGAAGTTCATTTGTTGCCTTCCACACCAATTTGGGGGGCCATTTTCCAATTCCATTATTAAGCCTACAAAGATCTAAGGACTATTTTATGTTTTTTGTAATTATGAGGATGGTAAATACATATACATTTTGTTCAAGGGGTATAAATGCAATGATAATACATCACACTTTCAGGCGAACCGGTAACCGCCGGCGTCCATATCAGGATAAACATTCTGTGCATCTACGCTGCTTTCGTCTCCGGATTCGCACGGCAAGCTTTATTCTCCTTTTAATGGCGTCGTTTTGTAACCACGCATTCCTTATCCCCTTCACTCAGATTCGCTACAAGCAAACCCTATCATTACGCATCTCCAATCCGGCAATCCCTAATTTGACCTAATTTTTTTACCAAAGGTTCAATTTATGATTTCTATATCGCTAATTTGACCTAATTTTAGTTCAATTTGATCTTAATCTTCGTTTTGTGCATCGATCCTTGCAGCTTTTCATTAGTAGACGTCTAATCGGCATCGTCAATGGATCCCGACGCGGAATCGCCGGAGAAGAATGAAGGACTCCGCCGTGGAGCACCTGATCCTGAAACCAACGGCTACTTCGTGCAACAAACGGTACTTGATTAAAATGATTTCACATGCTTTTAATTTGTAGATTAAGTATATGAAATTACATGACCTAGGGTTTGGATTATGGTCTGAATTCATGAATTATGTTGTAATTTCATACGATTTTTTTCTGTTGTTGTATCATATATAGCATGTATAATCAACAATCCTTAGTTTTAAGTGATTTATTGAAAATATGAAGATTCAACAGTTTAGTATTTAGGTCAGCCATATGATCATGAACATAAAATAGTTGAGTCATATTTAGAGGATGCACTAACTGTGAACTTTCATCTTCAGATGTACAGAATTAAAAATCCCAAAGACAGTCTTAAGTTCTACTCGGATGTCCTCGGGATGAGGTAAGT
This sequence comes from Smallanthus sonchifolius, assembly GCA_023525975.1. Classification (NCBI taxonomy): domain Eukaryota; kingdom Viridiplantae; phylum Streptophyta; class Magnoliopsida; order Asterales; family Asteraceae; genus Smallanthus; species Smallanthus sonchifolius. The sequence goes on from CM042045.1 coordinate 51,610,122, forward strand.
CTTATTGTTTTATCTATTTATCAAGGCTGTAAATGAACCGAACGGTTTAACGCGGTTATTTTCATGTTCGTTCGTTTAACTTCAAGAGATTAAATAAATGAAGATGGATACATAAAAGAACATGTTCTCTTGTTCGTGTCCGTTCATTAAGAAAATGAACTTGTTTGTGTTCATTTATGTTTGTTCTTTAATATTCTAAATGAAATAAACAAAATTTGTAAACGAACTTTCATGGGAACGTTCGTTCATTTAATTAAATGAACAGAAAATTTTGTTCGTTTATTAAATAAACGAACTTCCCACCAAACGCTTCTTGATTTGTTTATTGCTATTTGTGTTCTAATTAAAATGCCCAATTTGGTCTTTGGCAATCATGTTAAAGAAAGGAGTTGAATATCATTTTCTTAATTGCAGATTGCTAAAGAAACTGGATTTTCCTGATATGAAATTTAGCTTGTATTTTCTGGGCTATGTGGTAAGAGGTTAAACCCGAGTATCATCCGTAGTCCTAAGATGTGTTGGGCTCTTATCTTATTCCGGAATAGTATGATTAATTTTTTTTTTAGCCAACATAGGGAAATATTCACCCAATTATAACGAAGTTTCTAAAGTGTTGCACTAAAGTCACTCAAAGTTTTTTTTTTGTCTCTCTAAAGTCACTCAACTTTCATAAGGTGTTCCAATCTTGTGAATTTTTATTAAAAAATTAAATGACCTAAATGGGACATATGAATCTCCCCTGAACAATTGAGAAACTTGGTTACTATTGGGTGAATTTTTACCAACATAGGTTTTCTGATTATGTAATTGTTTCAATAAAATCTTCATGACCCCCCACCACACACAGACACAGGAGGAAATCTCATCAGCAGCTGATAAAGATCCAACTGAACGTACACAATGGACATTCGGTCAAAAGGCCACCATTGAGCTTACACAGTATGAAATTCTATATTTTCCAATATCTGCCACCTCATCTGTAAATCTAACATCTGGTAACATTTTTCTAGCAACTGGGATACTGAAAATGATTCTAGATTCCAAGGGCACCATAACGGGAACTCAGAACCTCGAGGATTTGGTATGGCTGTCTCTAACATGCACCTTGTGTATACATACCATTTCCTTTACCATATAAGTTTTAAATATTTTGTTATGTCACCTAAAAAGTATCGCCTGATTTTTGTTTCATGCAAATAACACGCGTTGTTATGCCTCCAGGACATATTGGTATAACAGTTGATGATACATACAAGGCGTGTAAAAGATTTGAAAATCTAAACGTTACATTTGTCAAGAAGCCCGATGAAGGTAACTTTACGTTTCATTTGAAAATCTAAACGTTTCATTTGTTAAAAAGCCCGGGGAAGGTTAGTTTGAAAACCCACTTGTGAAAACCTTATAAAAAATAAAAATCTTTTTAGGGTATGTGATATATGTTATTATATTCCCGGTAACGAAAAATTAAAAAAAAAAACTTGTCTAATGTATTGTTACATATATGCAACAAAATATTAAATGTTACACATGTGTTGCATCATGTTACATAGTAGACAATTTTTTTTACCTTTTAATGTGAATCAGCATTTTAGACATCTCATTTTTGGTTAACCGAAAGATAATAACATATATTATGTATGATAAAAAAGATTATTTTTTTAATTGTTACATAAGGTTCACGGGTTTTCTCAACTAAAGTGAGTTTTCAAGCTATACTTTCACTATATATATAGATATATATAAGTTATTATCTTAAAACCTTTAGTTTGGCTGAATTATAATTTTGGTGTAGGGAAAATGAAAGGGATTGCATTCATTAAAGATCCTGATGGCTACTGGATTGAGATATTTGACCGTGAAAACATTACTAATGTAGCCAAGGCTGCTGCAGCAAAACCCCGAGGAAAGGTAATTCTTTCCGTTCATACCGCCTTCATAGCATGCACTTTTACCATTCCATGATTTAAAATTTACTAAAAGTAGTCATATTTCAAACATTTTGATAAATTTAAGGTACATTAATCGCACAATCATTACGGTAATTGTAGGGATGAACACACATGGTGTTGTTGAACGGTCTTTTAACTCCAAAGATCATCGCGTGGATTATTAAATAAGCGAAAATACAAATAGATAAAACATTTGGGAACCTGGTGTTTGCAGGATATGTTTATGATATATGGCTTGTAATAATAAACTGAAATTTGGGTAGCAAGTGTCCTTTTGTACCCAAAATGTTTCTATCAAAGTTTGTACTTGATGTCAATCATCTTAAATCAGTCAGTTCGGGTTTGAGCCCTAAATGAACCAAAACCGAAATTTCTGGTTATTGAAGAATGTTAAATGATCGGTTTTTGGGAAGGGTTATGGGTGCTTAACTCCGTAATGAATTCTAGCTTAGGCGAAAGTTGACCCAAAATGGTTAATGTGGGCCGAAATTTTGGGTTTGAAAGTTTTAGTTAACCCATTTATTTATTACTATGTTAGAATCCGGTGTATATCATGGGCTAAATAAAAGTAATTTTATATATTTAGTAATAAAAAAATTATATTTTTAAAAACTCATGTATTACACTGGTTGAATAAAATATAATGTAATCTGTTAACATATACACTCGTCAAAATGTCTCTAAAACGTACTTTGACGTGACAGTTATAGATTTTGTTAATTTAATTTTTAAAATATTTTTTCTTCAATTGGGTATTAATTTTTTTTTATGTAATTGATAAATGTTATTCATATTAAGTTTATTTGGTTAATGGCATAATAACCATACATAATCAAATAATAAGTATTCATAATTAGATTTATGTTTAATAGGAGAGAGGCGGAAAACACATGTTGAGGATGCATCATAAAGTGATACGTATCCTATATTTTAGTTGTTTATTAGGTAGTATAGATATAGATATAGATTACGTGCTTGAATATTGAAATCTACATATGATCTTAATACGAAAGAGTTGAAAATCAAAGGCTACTTGAAATCTATAAATCAAATATATATAATTGTAAATTATGTTAAGGGAAAACCAATGGAATACTAAAATTGGTTTAATTCATGGACAGTTATAAACTAGAAGATTATTTAGTTTAGTATAAACATCAACCATATTAGATTATTAGGTCAGTTACAAAAACTTCAAGAATTCAAGAATATGTGGCGAGAGGTTTGGTTATGTTAAGTCGGTTTTATGGATGGGTGTAGCAAAAACCGAACAAAAAATGCCGGTTAACAAAAAATCTAAAACCGAACCATCGGTTAAATTGGTTTTTCGGTTTTCTTGGTTAGGTCTAATAAGTTTTTTTCGATTATCGTTCGGTTAATTGTTTTTATGTTCACCACTTCACCCCCCACTTAAAAGTTGTAAACTCCCTGTTAGAAAACACCTTCTTGCATCCATATGAAGTTAAAAAGGTAAGGGTGGAGGGAGTCGTCCAATGGGTTGCAAGGGCTACACCGCCGTAACATGCGAGGGCTTGGCTAGGGCTTTTGCTCACGGGTTGTAAAGCCCGTTCTTACCCGTGATGATTTCAAGAATAAAGTGATGATTTGCATGTAATAAATAGTATTTTATAACTTAAAGAAAGCATGGGTTCAAATGCTTCCACACCCTCTCTTTAGACTGCCCCCAACGCGCATGTTGGGGGATGCATTTTAATGATGTGGCAGGGTGCACATGGGAAGAGCACATTGGGGCTGGGGAAATTTTGAAGGCACATATGTAATTACATGCGGTGCATGTATAAAAGAAAATATAATTAAAAAAATGTAATTTTCTTTTCTAATTTAGAAGAATTGTTTTTTTTTTCTTTTTTTATTTTAATAATTATAACTAACGGCTAGTTTTTTTTAAAAAAAATTTAATTTTCTAACAGCTATATTTTAAAAAAAAAAACGGCTAGTTTTTTTCCTCTAAAAATACCCATCCAAACTAACTAAAATTTCACACCAAAATCTCTTAAACTCCTCTCAATTTCTTTCAAGTTTCACACAAACACAGACAATTCAAAATGAATTCAGATGATGAACAAATGCCACTAAACATCCCAATGATGTTGACACAACACTTTCAAACTCTCATTTCCGATGATGTTGAAGAAATAGCGATGCAGTTGTTTGCGCTTGATGCTCAAAATGAGGCTGATGCACAAGAGGGAAGTTCTACCAGACAGAAGGGCAAACGGAAATACATAAATAGAGGTAGGAAGGATGGAGACACCCGTTTGTGGAACGATTACTTCGCTCCAGAACCGGTATACAATGAAAGCTTCTTTAGACGAAGGTTCAGGATGAGCATACGTCTTTTTAATCGCATTGTTGAAGAAATCTCCAAACCAGGTAGCTGTGAACATTTTAAATATTTCACACAAAGATATGATACGATTGGTGTAAAAGGTCTTTCACCAAGACAAAAATGTACAAGTGTCATTCGTCAGTTGGCTTATGGTGCATCAGCTGACCAATGTGATGAGTACATACGTATTGGTGAAAGCACTTCCATCGAATGTCTACACAAGTTTTGTAGGTCTATTGTTGAGGTTTTTTCACCACGGTATCTTAGAAGACCAAACCAAGATGACATTCAACAATTGCTACAACTGTATTATGATAAACATGGTTTTGTTGGAATGCTTGGAAGCATAGATTGTATGCATTGGCCTTGGAGAAACTGCCCAACGGCTTGGAAAGGGCAATATACTCGAGGTGATCATGGCCATCCAACTATCATGCTAGAAGCTGTGGCATCACAAGACCTTTGGCTTTGGCATGCATTCTTTGGAGTGGCAGGTTCAAACAATGATATCAATGTTCTCAATCAATCACCAATATTCAATCAAATCTTAGAGGGGAATGCACCACAGTGCAACTTTACAGTAAACGGGAATGAGTACACGCAAGGATACTATCTTGCAGATGGCATTTACCCAGAATGGTCAACACTAGTAAAGAGTTTCGTTTATCCTCCATACAATAATCTTAAAATGCAATACTATAAGAAACGACAGGAGTCTTGCAGAAAGGATGTTGAAAGAGCATTTGGTGTCCTCCAAGCAAGGTGGGCAATGATACGAGGCCCTGGAAGATCTACCAGCATACCAGTATTAGGTGATATAATGCATACATGTATCATTCTACATAATATGATTGTAGAAGATGAAGGTCGTGCGATAACTAATTGGTCCCGTGAAGAACATGAGCCTGAGCCAGCAAGTTATAATGAAGGAGCACCGACTGAATTTGCACAATATCTGGAGAGGTTTAAATCCTTACGAAGCAAAGATACTCACATCGCACTACGCAACGATCTTATGGAACATCTTTGGGATCTTAGGCAAGCTAATCAAGAGTAGATTTGTCTTAGATAAACTTAATTTTAGGTCATGTTTTCTTTAAGTTTTTTTATTTTTAATTTTAGGTCTAGTTTAATTTAAGTATTTTTATTTTTAGAAAAATGTAGTTTCTTTTTATGTAATGCAAGTTTAATTTTTATTTAATTTTTCTTTTAATTATTTAATTAGATTTTATAATTATTTATTAAATATGTTTTTAGATTAAAAAAATTGTTTAAAAGAAAATAGAAAAAGAAATGGTGATGTGGAAAAGAGATGATGCATGTGGGAAGGATGGGTTGGAGTTAAAAAGAGGAGAGATGATGCATGTGAAAATGATGGGTAAAAAGCTGATGTGGCAGTGGTGACTAAGATGCATGTGGTAAATGCATCCATTAGCATTGCGGGTAGTCTTAGAGTTAGAGATGGTAAAAATGACATGTCAAATTTTAAATAATTAATGTGATGAATATGATTACAAAACCCTATTATCAAAAAATAATTATTTATTTGTTTTAATAAAAAAAATCACTTCAGGATATTAATAAGCATTTGAACTTATTTTATGTGAGTTCTGACAGGGAGGGATGATCGTTTGGTTCACTTATGGGTTAAAACTGAATATTAACCAATGTTTCTTTTTTATATATTTTTATAATTAGTTACAAGTAGTTTAGTTATTTCAATTATTAGAAATGTGGTTTGATTAAGCTGGTTAATAATAGGAAGATTCAAGTAGGGATAAGCATTTGGTACCGAGTACCGGTACCGATAGATTTGGTACCGGTATCGGTACCCACTTTTTCATAAATTCGGTACCGGTTTGGTACCGATCTTATCCCTAGATTTAAGCCTGTTTCATTTAATAAATTCGATCAAATGTGTCAAATAAAAAAACATGCTAGTTTTTTTACCCATAACACATTATTTCTAAAATAAATAAAAAAAATTAATTTAAATAGTTATTCCATTCATTTATTTAAATACGTATAGTAATAATCGAATCATAACATAATCCTGATAAATGAATGTTTGAGAATAGCCAATCAAATTACATTTGTTTGAAAGTCAAATTTCTTTAATTCTGAGTTGGACCTGAATCCGTAATAACCTTATCAAATCATCAACCCTTAATATTTTTAAAGGATTATTTTTTACCATTAGGCCATCAAAACCCCGGTGACAGCCCATCAGATTACATAAAAACGAGTTTTCCGGACTCGCTAACCGGCCTGCGATACCCACGCCCAGAAATATCGCAGGGGGCAATCGGCTCACGGTTCTCAACCAAGGTCAAGGTGTGGAGTTCGAACTGCTATCTCTGTCCCACGATCGCTTTTTTTTTATCCATTCATTTTTTTTCTTTGGGAAGTGGGAAGATGCATAACCCTGACAAGGATCTTGTGAACGAATCGTATAATTTTGGATCCATTCATTTTTTTTCTTTTCTTTTTCCTTTTTTTTTCATTTTTCTACTCTTTAATCACGATAATATATGATTTTTAAGTGATTATAAGCTTCAAGGCCGGGGAGTATACTATGCTATAATTTCAGTAGTCACATATAAGTTGGATCTATGTGTTCAAAATATAACATATAATAACACATGAATATATGACGTTACAAAGACATATAATGAGTTAACAATTTAACATTGGATACATATTATAAGTGTTGTAATATAAAATTTAAAGATGTAATCAAGAAAAAAAAAATCATGTTCTTGATTATGGTTACGACTGTACTCGCCGTACCACGTTTCAATTTTCGGACGTCTGAGAAATTTTTTTACCGTCATGTCACGAATGTTCTGATTTTGCTCATATTAAAAGCATAAAACAACTCAAAAATCTTACAATTTATTTTTAAGTTAGATCTATGGAAGTCAAAATATATTATTTTTTAGTTGGTTAATTGAATTATGTCGATGGAGACTTTTATAGTTCTTGATTTATTAGATAATAGGTTACAAACCCGGTGTATTACACGAGTTAAAAAAATGCAATGTTATATAATTAGTAATAAATATATACATATTCCATATTTATGAAATATTACATTGTTTTTTAATACAAATTTTAGAAACGTTATATAGTTAGTAATAAAGCTTTTAAAGGGGTCGTGGATATCAAATTCACAACTTAAATTTTGTGAATCAAATCCAAATTTCTCTATTTTGTTGAATCAAGTTCTCATAATCAATCTTTGTAAAGATAATAGTCTTCAAAACCATTATTTGCATTAAATTCACAATTCCCATTCATGTGAAACTCTAGTTCTCGGCAATCACTTCACTTGCAAGTGTTATTAACATTTAGCCCAAATATCACAATTACATATGTGACTATGTAATATTATAGTAAAATCTACCCATAATCAAGACTTTTTTTACACAGTTTTGACACAAGTATCACTTTCTAACACATTAGTCACATTCCACATAAGACTTCTACCCATAATCAATACTTTTTTTTTTCTTTTTTCCAATTTAATAATCATAAGTGCTCCTTTTTTTTATTTTTTAATGTATACTCAAGTCAGAATTGTTAATATACTCATCTTGATCTAGAATCTAGTTCAGTTACTTGTTCTTGTCCAATGTAGCTCAAGCACCTATAATGACACCAAATTTTAAGAGTGTTTTTAAGGAGCACAATTTACATATATTTGGCCTTAGGACCAATTTCAGGAAATCTATATCCAATTTTACATCTAATGGTCCAATATTATCTATTTGCATCAATATAAAGATATTTTGATGCTATAGAGCAAGTCTAATATTTGTATGACGTTTTATAAGAGGGTATATATATATATATATATATATATATATATATATATATATATATATATATATCCTTTTATATTAAAACCTAATTACATATATATCTAATCCAAAACTAAAATGACATATATGTCTTTATTTTAAAACCTAATTACATATATAATATACCAATCAAAAACCTCAAAGATTGTTTTATGTAGGTTTGTAAATGAACCGAACAAACACGAACAAGGCTTGTTCGTGTTTGTTCGTTTAACTTTAACCGAACAAATTAACGAACACGAACACTTAACGAACATAATTTTTTGTTCGTGTTCGTTTATTAAGAAAATGAGTGTGTTCATGTTCGTTCATTAATATTCTAAACGGAAGGTTCACAAACACAAACGAACGAACGCAAATGAACGTAAGAGAATACCAATTAAAAGTAAACGTGGATATCTTAATTAAAGTTTAAAGTGTAATCGTCTTTGTATCCAACATTTTAAAAGTAAACAAACATATTAAATTGATTTTAATATATGCTTAAGGGTTTTAAAATGTGAAAATCAAATTGATTTTAAATTAATATTAGTAATAAATAAAATTGAATGAATATTTAAACAAATGTAAACAGACGAACATAAATGAATGGGCAGAAACGAACGAACATAAATGAACGTTCACGAACGTAAATGAACGAACATCACATGTGTTCATGTTCGTTCGTTTAATTAAATGAACAAAAAATGTGTTCATGCTCGTTCGTTTATTAAAGGAACGAACATAAACGAAATTTCTACCGAACGGTTCACTAATGGTTCAGTGAACGTTTGGTTTGTCTACAAGCCTAGTTTTATGGCATGTTTTCTTGGTATCATAATGGGTTAAAACTTTGACATTTATTTCTTATATTATAGTGATTGTCTAGAAAAAATTAAAAATCAATAAAAAAGGGAAAAAAAGAAAGAAGTAAAAACGGGAAAAGGCCAAAAAATATTAGAATAGTTATTTTATAATTTTATTTTTAATAAAATAAATCAACATGAGTATATTTGGTATTTTTAATTTTAATAAATGAGATATATTAATTTATATTTTGGACTGAGTATATAAGTAATTTATGAAGTTTATAAGAAGATATATCAAATTGTCCCTTTTATCATTAAGAACATTTGTGATAAAAAAAGGGTGTCCAAATTACGTCAGAGAGTTTTCTCATCTATGGTGAATTTCCTGCTACAAGGATGTAGATGATCAGGTGAGCCAATATTCTGTCATTGATTCAAATTTTCGTTCAAAAAAACATGTTAGAAACACTGACATATCAACAACTGATTAGTACCCTTGAAATTAACAAAATGTTAGAAATGCTGACATATCAACAACTACCCTTTCTTCGATTCTATTCACTTCAAAAAAGTTCAAAGGCTAGAACTAAGGTTGAATGTCAAATTTCTGGAAAAAATACGAAAATGGATATTCGATCAAGAAAATACTAAAAAATGGATATCCTGATTTAGCCGACTGTTTCATGGATATTGTTCTTGCGAAAAGGCTAAAGACGGCTAAGCTAGCCGGCTAAAATTTCCGTGCTAACATTCCATATGTCAGAGTACAAGCCAATAAGCATGTGACACGTGGCAGGCTTAGCCGTCTAATAGACGACTATAGCCGTCTAAATAAACAGTTATAGCCGTCTATTAGACGGCTAAGCCTCCGAAAATTTTCAAAAAATGTTTTCGGAGGCTAAGCCGTCTAATAGACGGCTATAACTGTTTATTTAGACGGCTAAATGCATTAGACGGCTAAAACTATTTATTTAGACGGCTAAGCCTGTCACGTGTCGCCATATTATTGGTACGTACTCTGACAAATAGAATTTTGGCACGGAAATTTTAGCCGGCTGTCATGACCAATGTCCATGAAACACAAAAGAACGAACGTAAGAGAATACCAATTAAAAGTAAACGTAGATATCTTAATTAAAGTTTAAAGTATAATCATCTGTGTATCCAACATTTTAAAAGTAAACAAACATATTAAATTGATTTTAATATATGCTTTAAGGGTTTTAAAATGTGAAAATCAAATTGATTTTAAATTAATATTAGTAATAAATAAATTTGAATGAATATTTAAACAAACGTAAACAGACGAACATAAATGAATGGACAGAAACGAACGAACATAAATGAACGTTCACGAACGTAAATGAACGAACATCACATGTGTTCATGTTCTTTTGTTTAATTAAATGAACTAAAAAATGTGTTCATGTTCGTTCGTTTATTAAATGAACGAACATCACATGTGTTCATGTTCGTTTGTTTAATTAAATGAACTAAAAAAATGTGTTCATGTTCGTTCGTTTATTAAATGAACGAATATAAACATAACTGTTTATTTAGACGGCTAAGCCTGCCACATGTTGTCATATTATTGGTTCGTATTCTGACAAATAGAATTTTGACACGGAAATTTTAGCCGGCTGTCATGACCAATGTCAATGAAACAGTAGGCTAAATAAGGATGCGCATTTTTAAGTATTTTCTTAATCAAATATCAATTTTCGTATTTTTTCCCAAAATTCCCAGTTCGTCTAGAGATTTCAATTAAGCAACATACCACTCTCAATCTTTTAATGTATATTAATTAGTTCATTTAACACATAAATAATTATATATCATTTTAAACCTAAGTTTGACTTATTTACAGTGAAGTCAAAATTTAAATAAAATTGTATAATAACTAGTGGGTAATAACCCGCGCTCCGCAGCGGGTTTGGTACGTAAATAAAAATAAATAACATGTAACGGTATATTAGTACTCACCCGTGGAAAAATGCACGTTAAAACAATGAAAACGTAAATAAAAAATAATTAAAAGTAAAAAACAAAGGAAAATAAGAAATTAAAAAAGAGTAAAAAGTACACAGAAAATAAGTTTATTAAAGTTTAAGAGTTATAGAATAACTTTATTTTATTAAAGTTCAGGGTTAAGGGTTAATAATGTAAGTTAGTTAAAAATAAAAGTAAACAATTAAAATGCTAGGGTCAAAGTGAAGAAAAAATAGAGAAAATAAAAAAATAAACTTTAAAACAATTAAAATGCTAGGGTCAAAGTGAAGAAAAAGAATTTTTTGCTAAAATGGTCATGAGGTATTGTGTAATTATATTTGGGGCTTTTCTCTCTAGGATGACACATATGGGGTTGTCGCCCTTCCAAAGGGCGACAGGTTCTCACTCCCAAAAGCTGTCGCCATTCTAAAGGGCGACAGCTTCCAGTCACACGTCCACCTCAGCTTAATATTCTGGTCACTATCCTAGTCAAAGTTGTCGTCATTCCAAATTGCGACAGGTTTCTTAATCGAATAAAAAGTTGTGTTGTCCCATCAACCACTCAAACCTCTCCCATCCACTCAAATATATTAAAAAATTTCTTTAACGATACTAATCATAACCACATAATATATTATTTTAAATAATAATATATTTTATTTTAACTAAATTACGTTTTTTTATTAATAATATATTTTAAATAATAATAATATATTTTATATTTTATTTCCACTCAAATATATTAAAAAGTTTCTTTAATGATACTAATCCTAACCACATAATATATTATTTTAAATAATAATATATTTTATTTTAACTAAATTACTTTTTTTACGCGCCGTCCACCTGTGTAATCGTATGGCGTCCAGATAAACTAATAAAAAAAGTAATTTAGTTAAAATAAAATATATTATTATTTCAAATAATATATTATATGGTTAGGATTAGTATCATTAAAGAAACTTTTTAATATATTTGAGTGAAAATAAAATATAAAATATATTATTATTATTTAAAATATATTATTAATAAAAAAAGTAATTTAGTTAAAATAAAATATATTATTATTTAAAATAATATATTATGTGGTTATGATTAGTATCATTAAAGAAACTTTTTAATATATTTGAGTGGATGAGAGAGGTTTGAGTGGTTGATGGGACAACACAACTTTTTATTCGATTAAGAAACCTGTCGCCATTTGGAATGGCGACAGCTTTGACTAGGATAGTGACCAGGATATTAAGCTGAGGTGGACGTGTGACTGGAAGCTGTCGCCCTTTGGAATGGCGACAGCTTTTGGGAGTGAGAACCTGTCGCCCTTTGGAAGGGCGACAACCCCATATGTATCATCCTTGAGAGAAAAGCTCCAAACGTGATTACACAATACCTCATGGCCCATTTTAGCAAAAAATACGAAGAAAAAATAGAGAAAAAGAGAATAAAAAACACAAACTTTAAAACCAAACATAAAGTTACAAGACGTCAGCACGGAGACAAACTCTAATAAAACTAATTTAATAAAATAATAATATAACACTTTAGACCTCATTTCAAAATGTATAGTTATATAATTATGAAACATCATAATAGTGATAATTTTATCTTTATAATTAAATAATAAGAATTCTCATTTAAATATTTCATTAAAATTTAAGATGTTAAAAATCACCATCACTAATTTAAAATTTCGTTCTGGATAGTGTGGATCCACTCTGATGATTTCATTGCACTTCAAACTTTTGATTATTTTTTTATTTTGGAGTTTTTTCACCTTATAATCAAGGATGGCTATTTACATAATTTAAGTTATCATCAATGTCTATATCATGTAATGACGCATGTACCACTTTGTCAACACAACATTTCCATTGGGACACGTGGAACATGTATCAATACTTTAATTTTTTTCAACATTTCTAACTCATGAAATAGTAATTGATATTGAAATGATATAACATTTTATATGGAGGCACCCTGATATGATAAATATTGTTATAATAAAGTTCTAGCAAAGATATCTAGCTGGTATCACACTTACTACATAAATCCAAAATAAAAGTCCGTAACATGTCTTCATGAGTTTGGATAGTTCTCACACATTGTACGTCTGTTTATAGGTGATAAGTTGTGCTCAACAACGCACATGTGCCCAATTCATCCGGGAAGTTCCTCTAGAAATGAAGTCTCTCAGACAAGGGCGGCCCTTAGAGGGGGGAGGGCGATCGTCCAGGGCCCGGTCTACTAAAGGGCCCGCAGTTTTTAATTTTTTTATATATATTATATATATTTATAAAAGTCCCAACTTATATTATCAATTTATCCTATTAACCTACTTATAAATTAAAAAAAGCCTAATTAGAAATATGTTTTTTTAAATCTATATATATAAGCCCAATTATTTATAAATCTAAACTGAAAACCAATAAATAAATAAAATTTATATATATAAGCCTAATTTTTTAAAAAAAAATCAATATATATAAGCCCGTATTATGTTTTTTTTTATATATGTTTATTGAGTTTATATCATAGGGTCCGCTTTTTTTTTATATATCCCGGGCCCATAACGTTTTAAGGATTCTCGGGACCGGCCCTGCTCTCAGTCGGATACAACTGAAAAACTGTGCCGCATTTTGTGTGACCATGTCTAAAGTATAATTCTATCATCCTTTTTGAAGAACAAGACTCCTGGATCAACAAAAAGTAGGAACTCTTCATGAGACGACCATAATCGCCCAAATAACAAGATATCCGTTGGTAGTTCTTGGCAAATTGATTATTAGATCTATAGTGATATATATGCTCTCATTTACTCACGATGGTGTCTTCTAGATAAAATTAATTGTTCTTGATACTTTGATATTTATTAACTCAAATCATGGATTTGGTGTCATCAAAAGTTGGTTAGACACAAAGTTTTAATAATCTTGAGATATTTATATTTAAACTAGCAAGTCTTACTTAGGTTATATTGAGACTTTGACACATTAGTTATGAATTTAATTTATTTAAAATTGTGAATTTTAACTTACTTATATATGGATCGAGCAAACAGTTTTAATTATTTTCATATAAAACTTGCATGTGCCCCACAAACCTTTGAATTATTATGGTTTTCTGAAACTTTTCTAGTATATTATAATAAAACATATATTATATAACAAACACGTGTCAATTTGATGCTAAACGTTGAATCATTGGTAGCTGTTAATAGTTTTATATTATATTTACTTATAATATATTGCGGCCAATGATAGTTTACTGAGATTTTATATATAATTAAATCTAATGATTTGATTTGTCGTATCGTTCACAAGCATCTTTAATCGCCACCGCATCCAATTTATTAATTTCATATATATGTGTCACATCTTCATATATTTTTCACAAGACACAAAAATTCAACCTATTTAACTTCAAGAAAAATAGAAACTTTATCAAATATGACCATTGAGAGGTGAAGATCAGAGTTTATTGGCTTAAGTACGTAAACTAATTTAATCAAGATTATGTATTATACTTGTAGCGCGTTAATGATAACTATTTTAACTCGAGAAATATTGGATTGTTACGGCTTGGCTTGGTGACACACTTTAAGTAGATCAAGCAGGCGGTATGGTTTGACTTGGTTACACGCTTTAAGTAGATCAAGCACACAGACTTGATCTTCCTCTCGGCCTCGTGAAATTTGCATGCACTACGATAAAATCAGGACTTTCATCAACGGAAAAATGATATTTTAAGTTGAGGTAACATCCGGGTTTCATATTTTAGCTACTTTTTTAAGATTTTGAAGTTTTGTTTGTTTATTTTGCTTAGGTTTTGGAGGAATTTCACCATTTATTGGATTTCTAGCTTTGTTAAGATAAATATTCGTTTTAATTACTAATTTGTGATGAAATTTGGTTTAGATCTAAGATTTTTTATGATTTTGTATGTATGTGTATGCATGTATGTTTGTATGTATGTTTGTATGTATGAGTATGTATATTTGTATGTATGATGGAATTATTAAATTATGATTAGTTTAGGTCATTTGGTTTATATGTGTGCTTATTTTATATAATTTAGTTTATGTAAATTAGTGTTTGTATGTATATATATGTATGTGTGTAATTTATGTTTATAATGATTAGTTTGAATGTTTAGTTTGTATGTATGTGTGCAATTTGTGTTTATGATGATTAGTTTGGATGTACGTGTGTAATTTGTGTTTATGGTGATTAGTTAATATGAATGTATATATGTGTATGTATGTATATGTTTGTAATTATGTAATTGGACATTTATTTATGTATGTATGTTTGTATGTATATGTTTGTAATTATGTAATTGTGCTTTTATTTATGTATGTATGTATGTAATTGCGATGTGTAGGTATATAAGATGGTATTTATTGGGAGCAACTTTCACAAAAACTCTCGGGATTTAAGGTGATGTAACATTCGGGTTTCATATTTTAGCTACCTTTTCAAGATTTTGAAGTTTTGTTTGTTTATTTTGGTTAGGTTTTGGAGGAATTTCACCATTTCTTGATTTCTAGATTTGTGAAGGTAAATACTCGTTTTAATTACTAATTTGTGATGAAATTTGGTTTAGATCTAAGATTTTTATGATTTTGTATGTGTTTGTTATGTATGTATGAGTATGTATATTTGTATGTATGATGGAATTATTAAATTATGATTAGTTTAGGTCATTTGGTTTAGATGTGTGATTATTTTCTATAATTTAGTGATTTGCAAGTTTTTGTTTTTAGAAATTTATATTCTGGATAAAATATTAAAAATTTAAAAAAAAAAAGACCTATACCGATGACATGTCGTCGCTATAGGCCTTTTTAAAAAATTATTAAAAAAAACAAAAACCCTATACCGACGACATGTCGTTGGAATAGGGTCAACCTATACCGACGACGGGTTGGACTTTATACCAACGATATGTCATCGGTATAGAATTTCTTTTTGAAATATTTAGTTAGACCCTATAGCGACGACATGTCGTCGGTATAGGCTGACCCATACCGACGACAATCTTGGGCTATTTGTACGAAGCAATCCCGACGACATCTATACCGACGATTTGTCGTCGGTATAAGCTATCCCGACGACAAGTCGTTGATATATGGTAAAAAAAATCATCGCTATAGGATAATACTGTTGTAGTGTTAAATAAATTATATGAGAAATTTTCATACTTTTAATTTTTAACCAATTCATAGAGACCAATAATACAATAGTAATTAATTAACTCTTAATTAACTATTTTGTTATAATACTTAAGGGATGTTAGATAAACATATATTTTCTAGAAGTTTTTTTGAACGTTAACACCTAGATATTAGGATAAGTGGGTTTATCCGGGGCAACACCTATAACATCTAGGGCAGTCCATCACAGGAGGAACCCTCCAACTTGCTAAACCACTTGACCTGCTCACAGATCCTTTTTTTGTTGTTGCTTGGATTCGAACCCAAGACCTCCACTATAAGAAGTCTTAGGGCTATAATTTCACCAAATGGTCAACAATATATTTTCTAGATAGAATGGTATTTTCAATAACCTTCAAATTAAAGAAGTACATAAACTTTTACCATGATGTCAAAAGCCAATGAAAGTTCAAAAAATCTCTTTCCCCTTATCTAAGTCCAGAATCCAGATCAACACAAACCCCAAGAAACTGTGCCAAAGAGATCTCTAACCTGACATTTTTTTTCTTAATTACAACAGTAACAGTCATTTAATTACTCCCATCAATCATACTATAAAATCCATCAGTAACAACATGTGTTGTCTTGCTTTCATCATCACCATCCATCAAGTAGCTGTGTATGTCAACATTGATGCTACTGCTACTGCTACTGCTGCTGCTATTGTTGTTGATACCAATCACTTGCTTCACTTCAAGATTCTTCAAACACCCTTTTTGTCTCTGATCAAAGTGGTTGTTATGATCTGTCATGAAACCATGGTTTTGATCTCCAAAACCCTTAAGGGCAAATTGATCTTCTTGCTTGATTTGAAACCCAAAGTTGTTACCAATCAAAGGGATTGATGCTGGTTGTGAAAAGAGATCAGTGAGGTTTTGAAAATGAGTGTTAGGGTTCATAGTGTTGTTGCTGGCAATCATGAAACTAGGGGTATAGTTGTAATTAAAAGATGAAGAAGCATTCAAGAAACTATCTTGTGGTGATTGGATGGTCATAGATGGGGAAAAAGATGGTTTCTTTTGGAAGGAAGGGAGTATAGCTAAAAGCTTCTTTCTAAGCTTTGTGTTCCAATAATTCTTGATATCATTATCAGTCCTTCCTGGTAGTTGACTTGCTATTATAGACCATCTAAAAACATAAATGGAAATAAATCAAGATTCATAAAAAGTTCAAAACTTTATAAAAAGTTAAAAACTCCACATTTGAACAAAGAAATTAGGGTTTCATGTATGATTAGCCTAACATGGAAAGAACATGTGAATAGTACTATAGATGGATAATTTGTACAAAAGAGTATAAATAAGTTTAATAACTATATATAGGTGTACAAATGAAATTAACTTACCTGCTACCAATGCTAGCATACAAGTTGCAAATGATCTCGTCTTCATCTTCTGAAAACTCACCATGTTTGATGTTGGGTCTAAGGTAGTTTAGCCATCTCAACCTACAACTTTTCCCACATCTTTTTAAACCTGCTCACTCATTGATCATGACATAAAGTTCTTTAATTTGTTGCAAGAAACACACACAAATGATGAGAGAAAGAGAGAGATTATACCAACTTTGTGAGGAAGAGCAATCCAATTACCACCATGACCATGTTTTTCTATGAAGTCTTTGAGCTTTGTATCTTCTTCAGGAGACCATGGTCCTTTCTTAACACTTGCTTTGTCACAACAAGGAGCTCTTCCCATCTCTCTCTTGAGTAAGTATCTCACTTAATTGGTTGACCTTGTGTTCAAGTAGAAAATGGACAATTTTGTCTGGTGGGATGCTGGTTGGCTTTTATGGAGTGGGAGACTTTTAAGTCTCAAGGACAGAAGTCAGGAAACAAGACAAAACAAAACTCTTAGCCTTTTTCAATTTAATAATGATAAGTGGCATGGTACATCCAAATTTCAACATTTTAGTCTTTTTAAATGCGTAAAATATTAACATCCTTTCTGGTTTTCTCTCATAAAAGTCATTTAACAATTTTTTATATATGAAAAACCAATATATTATCTCTTTTTTCTCATAAAAGTCACTTAACAAATTTTTGCACATAAAAAACCAACATACTTTCTTGTTTTTCTCACAAAAATCCATCGACAACTATTTATCATAGCAAACGAATCGACAGAAGCAAGGCACAGGATTCATTTGCTCTTGCTTTTGTCGGTAGATTTCCTTTGCTTTACTTTTGCAGATTCATTTGCTAAGATAAATAGTTGTCGATGGACTTTTGTGAGAAAACAAGAAAGTATGTTTGTTTTTTATGTGTAAAAATTTGTTGAGAGACTTTTATGAGAAAAAAAATAAAGTATGTTGGTTTTTTATGTACAAAAAATTGTTAAGAGACTTTTATGATAAAAACCAGAAAATATGTTGGTTTTTATAGCATTTGCCTTTTAATTTTTTGTGAGTTGGAAGATTAATCTTTGTGAAGTGAGTTTTGTACAGTTTTTTATAAACTAACCGGTTATAGTTTGATCTCACTGAATAATCAAAAGACGTTATAGATAATCTATACTCTATAATAAATAAAGGTTTTGTGACACAAATTTTCCCCCCTCTCTCTCATATTAATTACACAAATTTTCTTTAATTGTTTTTAATAATTTTTTGTTTTTTTGTCTCTCTCTCCTATTAAATAATAATGATTTATATAATTTTCTTTATAAAACGTTTTTTTTATTTAAAAAAAAATATAGGTTTGTTCATAAAACATTTTTAGAAATTGAACATTTTTTCATTCTTTTTATAAAACATTTTTAAAAAATAACTATATGACGTTTCTAAAATTTGCATTAAAAAATTATGTAATATGTCATAAATATGTAATATATAAATATTTATTATTAAGTATATAATATTGTATTTATTCAACTCGTGTAATACACGGGGTTTCTAACCTAGTTTTAAAAATATATATAGGTAATCTAATGTACAAAATGTTTAGAAAACCAACACAATACACCCCATGTTTTATAGAGAGGGGTATTTTGGGCCGATATAAAATATTCACAAATTTAATAACTAAAATCACAATGGTCTTAGAAAGAGCATGTCGTAATCAAGGGTTGAGAACAAGGGCGTGCCACCCCAATGTCACATTCGTGTAAGATGGACAAAATTGAAATAACTTACGATTGTTGACTTTTTTTTAACTTTTCTTATTTTTTAACATACATATAACTTTTATTATACAACATAATTTACTTTGAGTATAATTTTTCTATACTTAAAAAATGTGGATGGGTAGTGCGTAACTATAAACATAAGTTATGTTATTATCATATAGGTTGCGTCATTATTTATATATGTTGCGTAATTATATATTGTATTATGTGATTATTTATACTATGTCGGATTGTAGTATTTTTGTGTCATTATGGCACAAGTAGATTTATAGGTGTTAATTTTTTGATGTTCCGCCTTGACTTGAGAGCAAATCACGCACTTAACCATGTACTTTATTATTTCGAATTTCATTTCAGGCTACCAATAATGTTTCTTTAAACTTGTTATTGAGAGCAAGTCAGACACGGATTTACCCTCGCCCAGTAACACGTGCCGCGCTTCTGATGGCTTCGTATTTGATCTTCATGATAAAAATTCACCCATCTATATGTATATGTGTGAGTGTGTGATGGAATTTGTGTAGAAACTAGAAAGTACCTAATTTGGTCTGCATACAAATCGGCTCCTATGATATGGTACAAGTGAATCTTCAACAATGATTTGCAAGAAATCAAAGATTTCATCTGATCTCATGACCAATTATATCAAACCAGTTTCATAATCATTACACAGATGCAATGTGCCTTTCAAGAGGCTACATCAAACTGATGTATAACCATCATGATGTCTAAGTTATTTGAATCTCATTTTTTTCATTAAACATATATAGTTAGAAATATGTTTGTAACTAAACTAACAATTTTTCTTACGATTACTCTTTTAATCTAAAAGTTAAAATAATAGATTTTTTTACTAATGATATATGTATTTGATAATTAAATATATGTAAAAGTTTGTCTTAATTTTTTACTTACATATTTTCTCTCAATGTTTATATTTTTTTTCCTTTCATTTAACTTAATGCATATCTTAACATGTTTTGTAAACGATAATTTGTATAACCAAAAGAATTTCATGTTAACTTATTTAATTTAATTATTATATAAGACAATTACAAAAATAGTACTTGTGTTTTATAATGCTTTTTGTTTCGTCAACATTAAGAATTTTGAATGCTAAGGTTTGGATTCATTTCGTTTCTTTCTTAATGTTTTCAAGTTGTATGTCGATAGGCCGTTTAATAGTGAACTCTGGTTAGTTTGTTCATAACCTTTTTTTTTCTTTTGAAAAACAACATTTAGATTTTTTAGGATAACTATATTATGTACTTTTCAAGATTTGAACTGTAATCTTTTAGTTATAAAGTATACCACTTACTAGCCCAAGGACTTTTGAAACTTTCTAAGCAACGGGTTCTTGGTTTACATTTTCCCATAGTGACTAAGAATGTAAACATCATTTTTTCCTAGGTCGTGTTGGTTCAAACTCGTGTGTTTGCAATTTTCAACGGTGAAAGATTTGAAATTACGGCTTGAAAACATTAACATTCATACTCATAAAACCATATATTGAATAAGGAGACTAGATCAAAGGGAAAATTATCAACTAAGACCACTATCACACTACTTGACTCAACAAACAAGAACTAACCCATGACAGATTAAAACCGTAAAACACATCCTGATGAACTGTCCAACCGAAACTCGGCTCCAGCTCCATGATCATGTTTCTTTAACCCACTTTGAGTAACGAACCCATCAAGATGAACCCCTACATGCCAACGGTATTACAGACCTCTCAAGGGTGATGTATGGATCCTGTTTCGAAGAAGGGTCATCAAAGAGGGGCTTTATAAAGCTTTTTGTATAGAGTTTGTTTTGTTTGTTGTTTTTAAGATTTCTTGTTGATGACTGAAGTCTCACAAAATGGACAATTGGTTGATTTTAGAAGTATATTTTTAAGTGTATGTGTTCGTTGTTAAAAGAAACTAAATAAAAAGTCAACTACTATGAAGAAAGTTGACAAAGAAGGGATTGAAACACTACTACTACGTTATAAATGTACATTAGCAGAATGAAAAACAAAAATGCGGTGAACGTGGATCGAACACGTGACCTTCAGATCTTCAGTCTGACGCTCTCCCAACTGAGCTATCCCCGCTAGGTGAAATCTATCTGGCTTTAATCCTCTAATATCATTGATCCATTTCATATTCTGGCTAGTTTTAATACAAACAAAACAAAATATTATTAATAACGAAAAAAGTAAAAACATAATAAATTACTTGAAAAAAACACACATCATTTCTTTGATGTGATGACAAGCCGGTTCACTACACGAGTTGCGAGCCGGTATTTCTTGGTTACATAAAAGAGCCGGTTTCCCTATCCTAAAGATGATATTTACAAAAGAAAAAACGACAAGAGGGTCAAGTCAATCAAGACCAAACTTTGGCGAGGCGAACCCTTATTTCTTCTAAATCCTCGTCGTCGCCCTCTTCCTATAAATTTGAATAAATGGTTAATCTCTGAAACAAATTTGAATAAATGGTTAATCACTGAAATTAAAATATTATACTAGAGGTAGCAAATTGGGTGGGTCCGTCTGTTAGGTTGGGCTACAAACATTTTTTCTAACAATTTCGCATAAATAATTATTGTATTCTAGGTAGCAGAATTTAGTTGCAAACAGTAATTTAGGCGCACTCAAGGCGCAAAAGGTGAGTCTGTCACCTATGCATAACGCGTTTAAAAAGACATGTTTTAAGCTGTTTTCAGACCATTTTTAGATGTTTCAGACCAGTTTTAGCTGTTTCAGACCAGCTTTTTGCTTTTCCAGATTTTTTGCGCCTAAGCGACTTGATGGGTGCAAGGCGTTATTAGCGCCCTGCGTTGCGCTTGGGCGCACGCCTTTGACTACATAGATAGCATTAGGTATGTTTACAATAATCTTGATTCTTAAACAAAGTGATTTATGACATTGTATAGTTAACTTTTTTTTTTATTTACCCTTTTTTAGATAAACATAACCCAAATCGACCCGTTTAGAAATAAATGGGCTGAAATTACCTCTGCCTGAGCATGTTGCTTTAGCCGCTCCTTTCTAGATGCTTCTGGAAGCCGTGCAGCAGTTTCACCAGCTATCGCGGTTAACACCTTATCAACTTCTTCTTCAATCTCATCTTCAATGTCATCTGAATCCAGTGCAGAGTCAACAGCATCATTCATCATTTCTTCAATAACTCCTGCTTAAACAAGTAAAAACCTTTATAATATTGTTGACCTGCAATAATTCTTTCTTAATTTGTCCAAAAAAGATTACAACCTTAAAATCCACAAATTACCTTAATCATCTTTTTACTAAATTCTTGCATCTTGACAGCCATTTCCGGAGCCTTCATTAAGTCGTTTACAATCTTCATGACTTCAGCGCTCTTAGACAGATGCCCAACCGTGCGAGCAACAGCTGCAAACCCTCAAATATTAGCAAATTAAACTAATCAAAGTCTTGCTAAAACATAATACCTTGTTACTTGTGATCATAGATAAATTGTTTTTAAGTGAATAATAAAAAATGCAAAAGATAGTGCACTCCATGGTCCTGAAAGCCCGAGCGCAAGCTCCAAGTACGCGAGGTATTGTTTTATGTATAAATGAACGTAAATGATGAACGAACATAAAAAAATGTTCACGAACGTAAATGAACGAACGAGGTATGTGTTCATGTTCATTCGTTTAATTAAATGAACAAAAACTACGTTCATGTTCGTTCAATTCTTGTCGAACGGTTCACTGAACGTTCGGTTTGTTTACAGGCCTATCTCTCTCATGTCTTTTACATATAAGCTTTTTAATAAAGTAAATCATCCATAATCTCTTCATCGTTTTGGTCTATTTTACATATCAGTCTCCTCCTTTACATATCAGTCTCCTCCAGACCCTGACAAATTTTGACCCACATGGACATGAAGCGACGCCTCAACACCCTGAGGCATTTTCTGATTGCCTCGCGCACCTCATGCCTGAGACACTACTTTTAAAACCAAGGGTAAGAAGGAACATACCAACACTTTCTCCTAGATGCATTGATATGGAATTTAATTGAGCTTTATTCTCATAGAGGCGATTGACAGTTCTCCGGGACCTCACAATTTCTTTAGCGAGTGCCTAAATTCATATCACACTCAACAATGAATACATAATAAAGGGTGAATCAACTTCAAATAATAATATTTTGGCAAACTGAACTAGCGGTTGTTTGGGATTTTTTTGGATTAAAACTGCTTATTAAAATAAGCAACTTCAAATAATCAGATAAGTCGTGTACCTCACAACCAAAAGGTTAGATGTGGTGTATTTATCCTAGAAAATATAGGAATTGTTGTTAAAAATAAAATAAAAAATCAGATAAGCCGTTTGGATAAGCAATCTCAAACATCCTCAAAACAGTTTATTGTTTCATCGAGACACAATAAGTTGATAAACAGTTTTAGTAAGCAATCCCAAACACCCCCTTACTATCGTTCATCATCTTAAGTTTTAAATTTTGTTCTCAACCAAAATGCCATTTTCATCACTCTGGTTTGACAATTTTAGCCACTTTCAGCCAAAAACTTTTTTTTTAACTTTTTCATTCCGGACTTTTCAAAATCTAGCCATTTTCATCCAGCTGGCTAACTTCGTCTACATTTTAACGTTAAATCATAGGTAATATTGGCTAAATCAGGGGTAATTATATTAGATTTTAACCTATGAATTTCAAACCGACTCTTGATTTAACGTTAAAATATAGATGAAGTTAGTCATTTGAATGAAAATTGCAAGATTTTGAAAAGTCAGGAACAAAAAAGTTAAAAAAAACTTTTTGTATGATACTGGTTAAACTGGCAAAACCATGACAAAAATAGCACTTTACTCTTTTGTTCCCTATTAAAGATCCTAATTCAAATCATTATTGCCTCAATCATCAAACTTCACACATTTTTTTGCATTTAAAATTACAAGGAAATTATAGACTTAAGAAATGTAAAATTAAAATTAATAAATTGCTAAGTTCATACCCTAGCAGACTCCATATCATTTCTCTTTGCAGCCTCTCGGATTGCTTTCTGAACATTTTTCTCTTCTCTCTGAATATCTAAAATCAAAAATCAAAAAATTAATTTAGGTTTCTATAAAAATACAAAATTATGGATGGAGAAAATTGATTTACCACGAATTTGACGTTCGATGTTGCGACACTCCTGTCGGAGACGACGTTTCCAATCGCGTAACAACTGTTGGGGATTAGGTTTTCGGATTAAAATGTTCCTCAGTTTCTCCATCTTGTTCGACAGGTATAATTTTGTTTAAATTAGTTGTATGGAACTGAATTTAGAGATGAAGGAATATGAAAATCGAATCGTAAAATTGGATATGGAAACCTAGTTATCGTTGCCGCCCTTTCTTCAACAAACGCCTAGATGATATAAAAAGAATTCGATAATCATACAATTTTGATAATTACACAGATTTGTCTTTTTTTTTTGTGCACGGATTTCATCATTCCTACTTATTGATGTTACCCTTTATGTTAAATATAGTAATGTACCTAATATATGAGGTTATAATGATTTTTTTACTCACCGGTTATAATGATTTTTTTACTCACTAAATAACTATTTATGTAAATTACCTTAAATTTCACACCTCATCTTATTCATAAAACTACTTATTAAAAGTTTTAGAGAGAGACAGAAGCAAGTGGCAGCTCCGGCAGCACTCTTCGACTAACCACGGCGGAGAGGCGCCGGCAGTGGGTCTAAACCACCCCAACCTCATCCAACACACACTCTCACATTTTGGATGTTGATCAGTTCTTGTGACATGTTAATGGAAAACAATAATATAAATCATACTTGATAAGCTATCCGCATGGAGGGAAGACATCATGATCCATAAGCAAGATCGGGTTCCCGTTTAGGGTGTACGATTAGGATGGCTAAGGTGAGTTCGTAAGAACTCACGGTTATTGTAGAGAGAGAGGGACGAATTTGGTGTTAGTGGTAATTGAATCATTCATTAGTCAATTCCCTCTAATTATCTCTCCTTATATATGTACACACAAGGGGAAACCCATTAATGGTCCATTAAGAGTAATTAGGCCCATCAACTAATTACTAGCCATAGGTTAATAATAAAACATTTGATCATTTAATAATAAGATAAATTATTATAAGAGCCACATAATAAATTATGTCTTACATTCTCCTACTTGGCTGAGTAATCATTTATTATGTGCATTAGTAAGTCTGTGCAGATTTAATACTCATTTTAGTTTTAAACCAAAACTGTAGCAGAGAAATACAGTCATTGAATCAACATTCAACTCAAGACCCCCATTAATCATACTACAATCTCAATTTAAAACTTAAGTAAACTTAATTAACAAATAAGCCCTTTAATGTTGATTTGTATAGTTACTTGTCTATACGTCTTTACGCATGCATAAACGTATTTAGAGACAAATAAATTCAAATAAGCATTTTAGTTTTAAACCAAAACTGTAGCAGAGAAATACAGTCATTGAATCAGTATTCAACTCAAGACCCCCATTAATCATACTACAATCTCAATTTAATACTTAAGTAAACTTATGATCAAATTGACAAATAAACCTTATAACGTTGATTTGTATAGTTTACTTGTCTATACGTCTTTAGGCATGCATAAACGTATTTAGAGACAAACAAATTCAAATAAGTGAGGAAATTTCATTAATAATTAATCATTCATAGTACGATATGCAATTGCGTATGGTCATTAGTAAACCCGTCTTAATTATAAGCGCTTACATAAGACTTATGGGTGATAGACCTTTAGTTATTCGATCCATTTGCATTTCATGAATGTATTCGATACAAAGATTTAGTTTCCTCAACTTGTTCATAATTCATAAGTGAACAATAATTTTGTATCGAACATTAATGCAGCTCCGCTCGAACTGTTACTGTTCGAGAAGTAAGAGTAGTTGACTTATCACAATGAGTCTTCGATATGATATTTATGTGGAGTTACTAAATTATGAGTCCACTGATAATTTTTCAACAACATTTAGTGGCAGTTATGTCATTTGAACTTGGGTTGTTGTTAACAGTTCCTTATGACTCCTCCACTAGATAGGTCTGTCTACTAACATAAGGATAAACCCATAAATTGACATTTTATTACCTTTGAATACAACAAAGTTAGAATAAGAGTAGTCAAATGTTTTAAGTTCTCACTTATTCTTTAACTTATAGTCTCTCGTTCTTATAGATATTGCAATATTTCATTAGATGTTTCACAATAATCTAGACTAGTCTAGTGTTCAGCAATGTGAGCAATATCTAAACGAGTATAGACTTTAACCTTCATGAGTATTCTAATTAATGAAGCATAAGGAAATAAGTTTTCAATTATCCCATTAGCCTCCAAAGGAGAACAATTTAAATGTTACACGTGTAAGGATCCACTTAGTGTAAAGCTTATGGGACGAAACTAATGTCCCATTGGATCTATCTCGGTGTATTTTGATACTTATCACATAAGAAGTATCTCCGAGATCCATCATGTCAAAATATGATTAATCAATGCTTTGACTCATGTAACATGTACTTGTTAAAAGAATGTCATCTATATAAGGACAAGTTTATATTAGTTGCTCCCACTCATCTTGAGGTAGGTATACAAATTCACTTAGTTATTGATGAAGAGAGTTTCAATATGAATTCAATCAACCCATATATAGATTTCATTGACTTTCAAAATAAGTGTTCTTAACCTTCAGTTTAGAACTTTCAAGTTATTTTATGAACATTTATGTCAATGTTAGGGAAAGTTGTTTTAATGTCCATCTAATGTAGCTTTAAGTTATTGTAAGCTACTAGAACAGTAATGATCCTTAAAGAAACTTAATTTATTCCTTCTTGAGTATAACCTTTAGCAATCAATCGTGAGTTTTCATTCGGATTTAGTTTAGTTATTAACACCATTTAGGTCATTCAACAAATCTCAAATGTTATTCTAATTCATGGAGTTAGGTTTGCTAATAATAGCTTTATTCCATTTAGAATATTGATTGATGCTAATGGCTTAATTATAAGAAGTAGGATCGGTAAACTTTCCAACATCCATTTTAAATTCAGTCAGGTATGATACATAATCATCAAATTTAGTAGGCCTTTTAGACCTAGATGACCTTCTGAGTTGATTATTGGGTTTATTAGGAGTTTCAAGTTTATAGAGTTGCTCTTGGTTAGGTACTTTCATTTTCAGGTATATTAGGAGCAACATTAGTTTCTAAGTGTGTGGGAGTTGATGCAGTATGGTGTACAAAAGATGTAATCGGAGTTAAATTCGGAGTTAAATTTAACGAGTCTCACCCCCCGCCTCTTGTACTCTTGGCAAGTCATGATTAGGACTTTTACTGCTCTCACTTAGCTTAGAAATTATAAGTAATTTAGCATGGTTAGGGTGAACAGTGTATCTAACATTTGAAGACCAATACATTCTAATAGATAAATAACTTGACGATGTTTATGTTAGTTTCTCTTGTTGAGTATTACTACAGTTTTAGTAAGAAATCTAGGTTTGCCCACATAGTAGCATCTATGAGACTTTGTTAGGAGTAGGTTTAGATTCTAAGGAGACAAGTGTGATGGAGCAGTGTCGTGTGCAAGAGATGTAATTTGAGGTAGGAACAATTTGTCACTCCCCCACCTCTTGCAACTTTCGCAAGCTATAATTAGGACACTTGGTGCTCCCACTGATCTTTGAGGTTTCTAAAAACTACACATGACAAGTTTCAATGATGCGCGTGATGTGGGAACCTTTCATATATTTTAGACTTGATTTCCTTATCGTTCAACATTTCATAAGAAATTTTATAGACAAATTTAGAAGGAATTCTTTTAAGTATATATGAATTGATATCTTTAAAGCTTTAGGTTGTAGGAAACAGATTAGATACAAGTAAATATTCTTCTAAATGATAAATGAAATATGTTTGAATATTCCATTTGTGATAACATCCGGTAGACCCCTTAGTTATTACCTTAGCCATTTGATATTTAGGGCGTTTAACACATGATTTAAAGTCGCCGAGAATGAGACTTGGTAACAATTCATCCTTCATTGACCTGGTCATGATTTCTCATAAACTTTGGTCTTAATGGATGAAGTGCATAGATCTCATTTATCTTTTGTTAAATTTTCATTTTCATGATAACAAAACTTGTGAAAGTTTATTGTATTAGCTAGTTCTATGTCATAAATGTTTCTATCCAGATAATGATTACCAATAATATCAGAGTTTAAGTTAATGGTGACGTTTTTTTGGCCACGCAAACCTCATAACTGTCAAAGTGTAGCTTTATTATTGATACTAAATTCTGAGCATTCTTCAGAATATGTATGATATCATAAAGCCTAATACAAATATCAATTATTTCATGGTTCTATGTAGCCTTAACATTTAAATCCACCACTAAATTCTCATCTTAATTATTTGTTGAATTATGGTAAGAAAACATATAGAACTAGACTCATCTCATCATGTGTTGATTGAAATATTAATATCAGCGGACTCAAAAAATCATTAATTAATAACTACTTTATCTTAGCCAGCTAGTCCCTTGGTTTATGGATGGTCTCATTGCTTATGCCTAGTATAATGACATAGTTTTGTAATGAGAATTCTCCTTGGAGTACTTAGAGCTGGAAGTAGTACTTGTATTTTGTTTCCGGACCTTAGAACTATCCTCTTTTTAGGTTTAGTGGTAGTGAGGTGAATAACATCTGGTTTTCTAGTTTTAGGCATTTCTTTTCCTGTACGTATGTTGCTATCAATACACTCATTTTTTCCTTTGGTACTTCTGAGTGTTATGTTTGATTTTTAAGGCAACTAATCGTACTAGTTGAAAATTTATTATGTACGCACTGAAAAACTTCACTGATTTCCATGTATAGGCCCTTAGTTTATGGGTCATGTCAGTGTATATTATGATGTGTTCACAGATGACACTTAACCTTTTATTTACAATTAGAATATTTGCATGCGTATTAGGAATTATTTTGATTCTTCCATTTCCACAGAGAATAGATTAGTCTTAGGAAATTTAGAATCTTAAATAGCTCCCCTGATAGCAATCATGAAAGGAGTTCTTGATTACCATAAGAGACACTGTGTTTGACTTATCATATTTCTTATGCTATATTTTATTCTATAGTATTTTTTTATTAGAAAGAGCAGCAGAAATGTCATGTCTTAAAGGATAATCAAGACTCAATAAGAGCAAATAGGAAAATCTTATTTAAGCAAAACACGTCTTAGAAATTAGAGTGAAAATAAGGTATAAATAGTTAAAGAAGAATTTAGAGTGGTCTATGGGGTAATAATATAAGGCAGATAGAAATAATAAAATTAAATAAGGTTCTACTTAAGAACAATTATTTTATAAAGATGTGATTAAAATCTATTATAACACCAAACTAATAGATTTAATTAGGTTCTACTTAAATAATGTAACACATCACCTTTGGGCAGAAGTAAAACATTTTTTTAGCATTAGGAACAATTTAATAGTGAGTATGTGCAGTAAGAATGTAACACATCACCTTTGGACAGAAGTGAGACATTTGTTTAGAATGCACATAGTTAGGTTCGCGGAACGCAAATGTAACACATCACATTTGGGCAGAAGTAGGAACATTCATGTATTTAAGGCGAACTAGTGCTTAATTAGACTTAAATAACTTTACGAGCGTGACACATCACCTTTGAGCAGAAGTAAAGCTATTAGGTGTTATTCAAGTAAGTTTTTAAGGTTTTGAAAACATTTAAATTTAAAGTTTAACAAAACTAAAACTAAAGCTTTCATTAACAGCAAACCTCGAAGGGAAAAATTTTAGGCACATAAATAAGGCTGGGTTCACGGCTCCAAATAATTTCCCGGGAAAACAAGTAAGTTCTCGAGAAAAGTTAAGTTCTCGGGAAAAGCAAGGTTCACAGCTAAGTGAGGGTTCACAGTTCAGTAAGGTTCACGGCTTAGGTGAAAGATCACGATTCAGGTGAGGGTTCACGGTTCTATAGGATTCACAGCTCAGGAAGGATTCACGGTTCAATAAAGGGTTTACGGTTCAGAAAAGTTCACGGCTCATGGTAAGGTTCACGGTTCAGCAAAAGGTTCACGACTCCATTTTAAACTGTGAACTGTAAAATCCGTGAACTGTAAACCGTGAACATTTAGACCCGTAAACTATGAACTGTAAACTTACAACCCGTGAACTATGAACTGTAAACTTACAACCCGTGAATCATAAATCGTGAAGTAAAAAACGTGAAGTCTAAACCGTAAAACATAACCCGTGAACTATACTCGTGAATTATAAACCGTGAAGGGTCTAAAAAAACGTAAATGTGAACCTGTTAAGGCATGTGCGCTATTTAAGGGATTTGATTGTATTTTGATTTCAAATTTTTTAGGTTGTTAAATATATCCAAGTTTCTTTATTTAAAATAGTTAAATTAATATTTTAATTTGAAATCTTAGAGATAAAGTTACAAGGTTTTAGGAAACACAATCAAAATCCTAACTAATCCCAAATTAAGGGGATTTTCATCGAAATTATGATGAACATGAAGAACAGTTTATGAACATCAGATAAACTGTTCTTCAATAATATCATATTAAAGTCTGGAATCGAAATCTTGAAACATTATTTTAATAGATTTCGAAAATCTTTATAGATCTCGATTTTAGGAGATCAAAAACATAATATATTAACAAAAAAACAGAAAATCGTTAAACGCTATTTGGACGATTTTCATATGGTTTTAATCAAAATTTTGTTCTCCGATTTTAATTCCAGTTTAGGGAATGAAACAAGAATTGATTAATCAACATACGCTCTAATACCACATATTGATAAGTTCTTGTGACATGTTAATGGATAACAATAATATAAATCATACCTGATAAGCTAACCGCATGGAGGGAAGACATCATGATCCGTAAGGAAGATCGGGTTCCCGTTTAAGGTGTACGGTTAGGATGGCTAAGGTGAGTTTCGGTTATTGTAGAGAGAGAGGGACGAATTTGGTGTTAGTGGTAATTAAATCATTCATTAGTTAATTCCCTCTAATTATCTCTCCTTATATATGTACACTCAAGGGAAACCCATTAATGGCCCACTAAAAGTAATTAGGCTCGTCAACTAATTACTAGGCATATGTTAATAATAAAACATTTGATCATTTAATAATAAGATAAATGATTATAAGAGTCACATAATAAATTATGACTTACACTGGACCCTCAAATCAGAGAAACAAGCGTGTTCCAGCAACCAAATAGCCAGTAAATTTGTTTAGCCCAAGTTAAAAAAAAATTGCTCAATTCAATTTTTGTTTATTAACCAAAAACCGATCCGACCCAGTGTTAAACCGATTAACCAAAATCGAATTAACTGAAAATAATCGTTTTAAACATCCTTCAGAAATTTTGGGTTTCAGTTGAGGATAAAACCGAACCGAACCGATTCGTTCACATCCCTATCTTAGTCTAGAAGACTATTGATTTCCACAAAACAAAATTTCAGGGTAGCTTGATTCCTGCATTCAAAACTACCAAAAGACGATAGTTATGCAATTTTGTAGAGCTTAACTACCAAG
Source organism: Smallanthus sonchifolius (assembly GCA_023525975.1). Lineage (NCBI taxonomy): Eukaryota > Viridiplantae > Streptophyta > Magnoliopsida > Asterales > Asteraceae > Smallanthus > Smallanthus sonchifolius. The sequence goes on from CM042045.1 coordinate 51,642,029, forward strand.
GAGTACACCGAAAAAAAATATTTAAAACCGAAAAAGGTGAGTTGTATATGAAAATTATTTCATATTATAAACTATAACTAGTCAATAATGCCCGTGGTTCATGGCAGTTTAAGCACGTAAAGAGAATTGTACGAAGTTGTTGCTGCTTCATTCTAAACATCGAAACGTACGTGTCGCAACGGCTGTATAACAAAATCGATAACCAAAAGATCAAAACCCAAATTTAACATTATTTAAAAAACATTCTACAATTGGTTTTACAAAAAATCTCAAAACGATTAACTTATCTTATAAAAATTTTGTTTTTATAAATGTTTTGATTTTATAGATTTTGTTTGGTGATTATTATTTCTTTTAAGCATATCTCATGATCTTTCATTTTGTATTTTACTTGATGCCTTAATTTTGATAGAACGACAAGCTCTAATTAGATGGGCTGGATATAAGTGGGCCGCAAGCTCCTTAACGAAATGAACAGATCAAATTTGTAGAAAGCCCAATAAGGGCACAAGTTAGCAGGATCAAAATTTATGCCAAAATTTTCATTGTGAGCCACCTCATGGGCTCATGAGTCTTCGACAATCGACACCCTTGACTCCTTGAGTGACCCTCTGAGACTATGCGTAATGGGTATCACGCCCCCACTCTCTCATATTTTTCTAATTGGGCCACCTCATCACCTCTGCACCATCACCCTCTCACGCCTGTGAGTGCACTCACATTAGCCCCTCACGCCCCCTCTCACACCGGGGCGGCGCGGTGTTTCACGCCCATCACCTCCTCCACGTGGCTCACGCCCCCTCCTCTCACGCTGACATTACGCACAACCTGACTACAACATCAAACTCATAATCATTGTTAATTTTGTGTAAATAAAGCTAGCCGTAAACTATTCGAGATAGGTTTCTTAAAAACTTGAATCAATATGAACTTAAATGTCTTTGATCTAGAGCCCAAGACTAAGACTAACTTGAAGCTACTAAAAAAAGATTGATTATGATCATAAGTATAAACGAGTCAGTTATTATATAAATATAACAATATTATATAATATAATCTATAATTACAAAATAAACATTATTATATATTAGCTAAATAATAAATATTATGTTACAATATATAAAATTAAAATTATGAATATATATAAATAATTACATACGTATACAGAAAGTGTATGAACAAACGAGTCTCAGTCAAGCTTTAGAGGTAAATTCGGAAACAAGCCAAACTTCAACTTTCTTAAGTTAAACGAGCCAATCAGAAACTTAGTTAAGCGCTCGACTCATTTCACATCTAATGAAAATCAAACTTTAATAGTAATAAAAGATCAAAGCTATAACCAAAGAATGATTTTTTGTTTAAAATATATAATTAATAATTAATTGTAGATAATGACAACGAAAATTATTTAAAATAACATGAGATGTTTTATATCTTTCAATCATTATAAAGCTAATATGTCATTAATAATTGCAATTAATGATTTGCAAGAATGATTGTTTAAACAAGCTATACTATATAATAAATGAAAATCATTTATGCCACGTGTCGCGTCCAAATCTCTTCTTATCATCTTTTTCTCGTCTCTCTCTTATTAAATGCATTTCTCCTTTTTTTAGTAATGATTTATATTTAAACATAAATATTAATTATACTAATAAAACATATTTATTTTAAATTATTTCTTATTTTAGAAACTTTGAAATTTAATTATGTAACTTTTGTTTTTAACTAAATAGTAATGTAAGTCAAATTATATTAAATTAAATATAAAATAATGTATTCAAACCGTGTAATATATATGTTTTTAAAGATATAAACTTTTTATTACCGAGTCTATAACATTACATTTTATTAACTCGTGTAACACACAAGTTTTTTAAAATACATTTTTTTTTATTACTGAGCATATAATATTACATTTTATCAACCCGTGTAATACATGGGATATTAGCCTAGTGGACAAATAAATGAAGAATGACATGAACATGGTATGTTAACATTATCCGTATCATAAATTCATACTCTCTTTTTGTTCTAATCTATTATGTATACTAAATAAAGATTTTTTAATGACATATGTTGTTTTCATAATTATTTTCTCATCATTTTTTAGTATTCCTCGCTTATTAAATACATCTCTACCTTTTAATTATAATATATTAAAGAAGCCTCCTTCACACAAGTTAAACATAACCATACGAAAACTTAGGGGTGTTAAAAAAAATCAGTATCTGAAATTCCGAACGAAAAACCTGACCCGAATTATCCGAAAATTTGGATATCCGATTTTCGGATTCGTATTCGTAAATCATATTTAGAAAACTTCGGATATTTCGGTTATCCGATATCCGAAATTTAATATATTATTATTATTATTATATATTTATTGCAATTAAATCTTTACATTTTACATTTGAGTTTTGAAAGTTCAAACCCTAAAGTAGTAGAGACTAAAGTGCAGCCTCCACCCTCCTTCGACCGTTAAACCTCTGCAGCCTTCGCCACTTCGACGCTTCGAACTTCGCTTCTCATGGATATTTTCCAATCCTCGTCACTTGTTAGTGAGCCACTTCGCGATTAGGGTTCTTCATCCTCAAGCGAACAGAACGATTCTTGACAAATCTCTGGGTTTTTTGGCCTAATAAACATAGTATATGTGAATAGAGTTCTTTTTCTTCATCCTCAGCCGACTAGGGACTTAGATTTCTAGCTATTTTATTTGGGGTGATATGCATGCTCACTAAAATGATTTATGAATGACAAGGTTATGTTTATGGAACGTATAAAGGCTTACGGACATCTTTGAATGTCTATAAATGTTTATGATAATAATGTATTTAAAAAAATGAGGGTAACGTCTTATAAAGTCATTACATTCTAGAAATCTGCTATGTTTCCTTAAGGACAGACGCTATGTTATGTTATGTTTGACAAAACCTTTACAGGGCATTTGTGGCTAGCTAACGGTTGTGCAAATAGTAAGGAAGTCTTGACGATCGCTTCAGGGTTAATGCGACCCTATATATGGTTGTTTTGTCGGTTTATGAACGAGAGATCATAGGGGCAAAACGTTGTATTTGTCGGTCTATAAACGAAATATCATAGGGGCAAACCGTTGTATTTTTCAGTCTATGAACGAGAGATCATAGGGGCATTACATTGGATATGTCGGTCTATGAACGAGAACATAGGGAAATACAGACACTTACGATATGACGCATATCTGGATAATTATGAATGACTTGTGATGGATGTTTGTGTATGTTTTGTTTGATAAAATTTTATATGTGCTATGCTTAAATTCCTTTTCATATGTTTATGTAAATAAGGACTCACTCAAAGTAGCTAACTTTTAATATGATCAGGTTGAGTGTAGGTCTCGCTGAACGCTTGGATGGTGCTTTGCCTTTTGGCAAAATACTACTCCCCCATTGATAAACTTGTCATTTTCAATTTATGTTTATGTGAACTTTATGTTTTGGATTTAAGACAATTATTGTAATGATGAAATATGTTTCGCTTCGCTGCTTACTTATTAAAATTCTCTACTTTAAGAACTATGTTATACGATAATTTATCAATTGAGGGGCCTCCTGGGTTTGGGGCCTTACATATTTTAATTTTTTTCTTGATTATTTTAAAGTTACTTTTTTTTAATTATCTAGCAACTTCATACGCTTTCTAACGCGCTATACCATGTCAGTGTCACCACCTCAAACTGTTATAAACGTTCTTGTGCGTGATAATGTACATGTCATCAAAGCACATATGTTGTGTTTATATATTCATTGTCAATTTCTTACAAAGTTCACCATACGCCGCAATACACGCGGGTTTAATAATAGTTTATCTTTGATCATCTAATTTTGAATTTTTCAACTAAAGTATAAAATTTGATTATACATTAACTGTCAATTAATATTTACGGGGTTCATCCAAATGCACAATCATATTATATTATATATTTTATTAAAAAACAAATGGTGATTTACAGTACCAACATCGCACATTACTTGACATGTGTACTTTCATTTTTTTTTTCTTTTTAATTTTTTTGCTATTATTATTATTATTGTTTTTATCGATTCGTTTTTCTAAATTTGGATGATAAGCACATTAAAAAATAAATAAAAGTCCATACTATTTTCCACATAATTTTATTTATGATTGCCTTTAAATTTTATTTAAAACCGACCCGGTTCAAAATTTGGTTTTCTTTTATAACTTTTGGTAATATAAATGCGACATTCTTACTTTTCCTACTTTTCATATGAATTTTATTTAGAACTTAGTTATCGCAACGCGTGAACATAACATGTTATTCTGTTTTTAAATAATTATGACTCATTTATGAGTGACGCATTAGGATCATCTCTAATTCCACCGTTGTAAAATGGTCATCAATGCTCATTTATAGAAGACCGAAGTAAAGCGGAAAGTGCATCACACTGACTTCAATTTTACTATCATGTAATATTTGGAAACAAATAAAAATACATAGTGTCATAACCCCATTTGCATGTTAATTTAACATCCATAATGGATTATGTAACCCTACTGATTTGTTAAATGGGTTAACCCGTGACCCTCTTGTCTTAACACGATACAAGCAAAAAGGGTTAACGATTTGACCTGAAACAGACCCAAATCTATTCATACTAAATCTAAACTCGTGAATTTCGTATCCTGTCAAAAACTACACCCCTAAATGGCAAATTCAATAAATGATAGTGGATTTTATTATTATATTTAAATATATTTGTATTCTTTGTAGTGCTCACATAACTTATTCAATAATGTATTCTTGAAGCTTATCATGATGAAACCCAAGACAAATAGCTATAGTTTTGAAATGCATAATTTTTTTCATGCCATCAATTGTTCCACACTATACACCTTTTTCATACCGTAATATTAGCGACATATCAATTTTTATTATTTTTTCACATATCTTCATAACTTTTTTAAGGGGAGGGAGTGGTGGTTTCATATTGTTTTCACTGTCACGTCATATTTATTTATTAATTACAATTAATAGGTATGTTTTAACAATTTGTAGATAAAAGTTAAAAAATAAATATAACTTGATTCCTTAAAAATTTAACAAAAAAGTAAAAATAAATTTTTAGGATTAGAAGAAATTGTTTGAGAGTAGGTTGAGAGAGTGTAGTGATATATTATGTATAAATAAGGACTTCTTCGAAAGCGTGAGGTAGAAGAACTGATAGCTAACCCCCTTCATCGTCAACGTCGGAATCAAAGCCACATCATAGCTACTGAGGTGGTTAGATTCGTAACGTGGAAGCTTTGATGAAGATTAAACTCTCCTAAAACCCCTCCTCTCGCCCACTTCGATTTTGTACATGAATTTTTTTTACAAAAGGGTATATTGGTCATTTGATAACAAGTTAATAGATTTAAACTAATGGTGTTAATCAGATGGACTTGATTGAAACGAAAATAAAAGACCAGATACTGTTTTGGCAAGATTTGAACTATTTGATTAAAAGGGTTATTTTGAGTAAACCATATGAACGAAAATTATACTCAAAAATAAATAAACAAGCCGAGCCAATTTTAAGCTTTAAAAATAAAGCTCTAAAAATTCGACCTCGAGTTCAAATTCGGCTCATTTACCTTACAAAAGACTCTTGTAAGGTTACAGTTTCATTATGAAGTTTTCCCTGTAATTGTTTCCATGGGACCCGTTTTACGTGACATATTTTCTTAATAAAACAAATTATATGCTCTGCCTTTACTTTATATGATTTTTTTCTTCCTATAAAACAAGTAACAAAACAGTTGATGGTACCAGAAAATGAGTGTCGGTAGGGCTCTCTATATGTACATTTTGTCAAATCTTAACTCACCAATAAAAATTGTCAACAATATCTTAAATACGTTCGTTGGTCTAACTTGACATTTAAAATTGTTCAGGAAATTCAACTTAGAATAATATTACTTATTGTATTTTTTTATTACTCTTAACAATTATTAAATACATTACCTTAATTTAATAATTAACAAATTGCATCTTTTAAGTAAAGACATACATATTCATCATCTCAAATAGTTTTAAGAGATTGTATTGATTTCTATAGATGCTTTAATTTGCTGCTTGATGATACTTAATACTAGATATATGTATTACAAAATCTTACTACTCTAATAAATGAAAATCTAATCAGGACACGTGTCACTCTATTGTTACTCCTCACATTTATTTTCCCGCCTCTCTCGCTTATTAAATATTAGATTTTCTATTTCTCTCTCTTACTAAATAATAATATTTATATTAATAAATCTAATTACGGATAGTTATTATTTAATTATAAATAGTTACTAAATCATCAATCAAATGAACTTAATATGAACTAACAATTATCAATTAAATAAAAAAATTAATACTCAGTTGAAAAAAAATATTTTAAAAACTAACTTAACAGATCTTATAACTGTCACGACAAATTACATTTTTTAAAAACATATTTTGACAAATGTGTTTGTTAACAAATTACATTATATTTTATTCAACCGATGTAACATACTGGTTTATTCAACCCGTGTATTACACGGGTTTTTTAAAATATAAATTTTTTATTACTAAATATATAATATTTTATTTATTTAACCCGTGTAATACACGGGATTTTAACCTAGTCTAGTAATAAAATTGTAAAACTTATTTATTTGGTTTTAATCAAGCCATCCTTATTCAAAAACATAGTCTTGAATTTATGCATCAATGTTTGTTTAACTTATATATATATATATATATATATATATATATATATATATATATATATATATATGGGAGGGATCAAGAGAAAACCATAAAGTTAGGCGAAAACCAAGAAAACCACATCATTTTAGGCAATTTTTTTATTTACGTATACGTATCCAAAAACAATTTTTTTGATTTACGTATACGTAACCGCAATTTTTTTGTTTTATGTTTACGTATACGTAACACTATGTGTAAAATTGTTTTTTGGTAAAAATGTTTAATATTTCATTGATACTCTTATAAATAAATAAAAATAAACTAAAACAAAAAATAAAAATTATTATATGATTGGATAAAATTGATTTTTTTAGTGGTTTTCTTGGTTTTCGCCTAACTTGTGGTTTTCTCTGGAACCCTCCCCTATATATATATATATATATATATATATATATATATATATACTAGTTTAGATCCCGTGTCTACACGCGGGGTGAAAACTAAAAAAATATCAATGTATAATTTTTTAAAATTTTTATGTATATATTTTACAGGTGTAAAAATATATTACATATACTAAGGATATAAACAAACTCAAAATATATAAAAACTAATATATAATTGGGTTTCGAAAATACTTTAATTACTATTTAATTTAATTTGTTTTTCATTTACTATTTGATTGAAATAAAAGTTATATAATTAAATTTCAAAATTTCTTATAATAAGGGATAATTTAAAATAAATATGTTTTATTAGTATAATTAGTATTTTCTTTAGATATATATATTATTATTAAAATATAGAAGTGTATTAAATAAAAGAGAGACGAAAAAACAATTGTGAGAATGAATATAGAGGCGACACGTGGCAGTAAAAACCTTTATTTATTATATAGTATATAGATATAGTATAGATATTAATTATTTTTCCATAAAAAACAATTAAAGAAAGTTTATGCAATTAATAGGAGAGAGAGGCGGTAAATTGACTCACCAAAACCTTTATTTATTATATAGTATAGATATATATTTGATCATATCACATACATGTCTCGACTCTTATTTTAGCTTTTCTGTCCATTTTTTCTACGAAAAGATTCTCATTAAATAGCTAAATATATTATTACTATATATATATATATACTCATGTATTACATGAGGTTGTTAATAAAAAAAGTGAAAGTACAATAATGTATACATTTTCTTATAATAATGTGTAAAATAAGAAATAAAATTCTTTGTTTTCTTAATTAAGTAATAATTAGAATTCAAATTTTATATTACCTTTTTTTGAAAAATAAAAAAATATTAATATAATTAAATTTTAAAATTCAAACTTACTTAAAATAGAGAAAATTAGAATATTTTGGTGAAAAACAATATGGTGATGACACGTGACATTCTTTAGAATTATTTATTAGAATAAGGATTAGATTAGTCATATATATTCTTGATGTTTGAAGTATATAGCAATTCTTATATTAAGTATCATTTAATAATGAAAATAATGTATCATTAATAGTGTAAGTATTATTTTATGACTATTAAAACATATATCACTACTACTTATCTTATCTCCTTAAAATATTTGTGAAAACAAATAACTACAAACATTTAGGTATTGTTGTGACGTTATTTAAAATTGTAATATATACATACTTGCATGGTGTATAATGCGTTTGGGTGTATACATGTTCTAGACCCTCGCAAAATATTTAGTCTCATTAGCGGATCCAACATTTAAAAAGGGGTAACCCTCTTTAATGTATTATTCAATCGAGCTACCTTCATCTTGTATTCAACCTATAAACTTAAACAAGTCAACTAGTTCGACCTAAATTTGATTAAATGTTTAACGAGCTAATACAAGTCAACTAGCAAATTATATATTTATATATATGTTGTAAAATAGGACCGCGCACCACTTCTTCACCCGTAAGACGCAGGTTTGAATCTTAGCCCCTTCCCCTTGTTTAGTAGGTAGTTTTTTTGTTTTTATTATTATTATTATTTAATTAAGTATTTAAAGATTTTTTAAAGATTTTTTTTAAGCTTTTCTCGTACATAAGCTTTTCTCTTTTACTATTATTATTTAACTAATTTTAATTTTGCAATTTACCTAAATAATATTTTTTACACTTTAATTTCTTATTTTAAACTAAACTTTTAAATTCTATATTTGGAGAGTCTACGGTTTTGTCGCGACATACTTTTTTTTATCTATATTTCCATTTTCAGAACCAAGCCGCCGCAACGCACCCGTGAAAATCGTTGTAAATGGTTTGCCGCGACGTGTTTTTTTATCTACGACTTATTTTTCAGAACCAAGCCGCCACAATATGCCCGTAAAAACTGTTCAAAGGTGAAAATATATGTTTTGAGTAATTTAATCTACTGTTTGACTCTAAAATATATGTATAATTAATGTGTAAATTCATCATATTTTTTTGACCAATCGATATTTAAAATAGTGATATGAAATTACCATTTATAAAACATATGCACATAGGTAAAGTTTGAGTACACAATAAACGGGTTAGAACGAGCAAATTTCAGATAACCATATTATCAAACTTTTTATAAAAAAAATTAGTCATTTCAATATATAGAAGGTATGAAAATGGATTGTTGTACCCTTTCCTTCTAACTTGTCACAACAATAGTATTTCGTCATTTTATTACTAATATAAATTCTTTTTTCTTTGATTTAATGTTGATAAGGAAATTACAATGAAAATTTTTGGGAGGGGTACATTGTAGTCAACCCTATGAAAATATATCTAATTTTTCGATTTTATTAGCCTTTTAAACTTACACTTTAATTTTTCGATTTTATTAGCCTTTTAAATTTACACTTTAATTTTTCGATTTTATTAGCCTTTTAAACTAAAACTTTAAATTATTTTTTATGCAAAAAGTTTAATCTTTAATACTTTTTCGTACATAATTTAGGGGAATTGCATATATTCTCATCTAAACTTATAAAATTTCACATTTCTAAGTTTTTTTGCAAGTTCAGAGAGAGATACAATTTTGAGAAAAAATGCAATTTTGAGAAAATACTCTTAAAGCATGATTTGAGAAAATATGTAATTTTATATAATACTCTTAAAGCATGATTTGAGAAAATACTCTTAAAACATGAATTGTATAATACTTTTAAAGCATGATTTAAGAAAATATGTAATTTTAGTTTAAAAAGAGAGATATACAACTGCCCCTAAATTTTAAATGCGAGTAGAATTGGCATACTTACCCTTCTTTTTAATTAAAAGTTTTTGTTTTTATATATGTTTTTTTATTAGAATAGTTTTCTAAGCTTTTTTGCAGATGACACAATGATTTAGTAAATATCTTTTACAGTACTGTAGCCTAAATTTTTATCTTTTTTTTTTGTTTAAGTTGCATAAAATACATTGTCACTTTTACTTTGGTCATACAAATAAACAACAATATTTAATGGAATATTAATGTATATTCATTAATTTGTTTTTTTTTTAAATAATGGTAAGACACTGATATCACTTTAGATTCATAAACTTTGTTCTTTTTCATGCATTGAATGTATTTAGTAATGAACTATTTAACGTTATATGCATATCAAATCAAACATAATTACGATTCCAAAATACTTAAGTATTTAAATATTAATAAATTACCATATATCGTTTTATGTTAATATCATTATTTTAAATCAATCGTAATCTCTATAGATATATAAAATTCAAAAGAAAGAAACAAAATATGTTGTTGATACTTGATAGTTACTGGGATACCCACGATCTTGTATTTATCTTTTGATATCTTTAATGACGTGCATGTTTGATTAAATTTGTGGGATCGTACTAGTATTGGGAAGTTGTTATTAGTATTGAGAAATAAGCAAACGGTATGCTTCTTTGAGGATATGTAGTTTTTTTTAATAGGAAAAATTAAAAGAATAAGTAACATGTTATGTCAATTTCAGTGTCTGATTGTGTGTATTTACGATTTTAGGATTGATAAATCTAGTTTTTTTGGTGTTTTATGTTTACGCACGATTATTTATAGGGGGAACTTCATAGAAATGTAACAAACTTTTCAAACTGTTTCAATTAAATTACTTAAACTTTTTTTGTCTTAATTTAGTCACTCAACTTTCAGGTAACCTGTTAATCAAATATTTTTTAGTTTTTACATGTTTAACAGGTTTCTATGCTAACGTGACATTTATTTTTTGTTTTCTTTTTTTTAATATGCTGGCGTGGAATTAATATATTTTTTAAAATTTTAAAATTAAAAAAATTTATTTTAACATCACGTGAATCTAGAGTGTATGAAAGAATAAGAAATGTTTTTTTTTTAATTTTAAAATAAAAATATATATTAATTCCACGCTCATATATTAAAAAAAAAGAAAAATAAATTTAACGTCAGCATGTTAAATGTCACATTTGTATGAAGTTTTCCCTTATTTATATGTATTTGTGTAATTGTTAGGATTCGATGTCTATAAAAAAGAATAGCATGAGAGTGTGCGTGTAATTATTGTTCTGATTTTGATAAATCAAAGTTTTTATCAGCGTTCGAAGATTTTCTTTTCAAATGAGTTATTTACGTAATTATTTTGATATAATAGATAAGTTGTTATTAGTGTTGGGAAATAAGCAAACGGTTTGTAATTATATGCTTCTTTGAGGATATGTAGTTTTTTTTTAAATAGGAAAAATTAAAAGAATAAGTAACATTGTTTATTTCAATTTTAGTAACATGTGCGTGATTGTGTGTATTTACGATTTTAGGTGATAAATCTAGTTTTTTTGTTGTTTATGTTTACGTGTGATTATTTATATGCATGTGTAATTGTTAGGATTCGATGTTTATAAAAAAGAATAGCATGAGAGTGTGTACGCGTAACTATTATTCAGATTTCGATAAATCAGGTTTTTATCAACGTGGAAGGTAGTGTTCAAGTGTGATCATGTATTTGGGGTTACATGTGTTTAGGTGTGTTAATGTGTGTTTAGTTTATTAGTATATATAGTATATATGTACAGTGGCGGAGCCACATAACGGTGTCTTCCGTCACCAGTTAATTTCGCGTTTCATATGTAATGTGTAATAGGAAAATTTCGAGCGATACCATTGTTTTTTACGACCGACACCATTATTTTTTACGATTGACACCGATGGTTTATGAAAAAATATCCAAACATTTTACATTATAAAAAAAATTTGTAGTTTAAAAATTAAGCCCAATTACTTAATTTTTAATAGTTGACTTTAGATCATTAATGACCATGTTTAATTTATAATCTTTTAACCCAGATAATGCATGTCCATCAGAGTATGAGGTATACCGGTGTGATTGTGGTGTGGTGTGATAATTAGTGAGTAGAAGAGTAGAAATTTAGAAGATTAGTGAGTAGAACTGTCACTACAAAAAAGATGGGTATTTGAGACTAAAATGTTAGTCTCTGATACCCTCATATCAGTACTTAATGGATATCAGGGACTGATTTCGCCAGTCCCCAGTCAGTGACGGATACTTAGTCCTAAATAGTTAGGTTAGTAACTGAAAATCAGTCTCCATTGTATATCACCAACATGGACTAATAATTAGTCTCTGATACAAAAAACCAGTCCTTAATTTGTTCTCCAAATACCACGTTGTTTCAGTCCCCAATACATTTATTTAGCGACTGTAAATCAGTCTCGTATGATAATATATTTCAATCCCTAATGTGTAATTTTAGGGACTGACACTCAGTCCTCCAAAAATGTCAAATCAGTCTCCAATAAGATGTTTTAACAACAAAGGATTAGTCTCGGGACCAAGCGATTTCAGTCGTTAATATCCTTTTTGTCGGACTAAAAATCAGTCTCATATAGCATATTATTTTTGTTACCATCTATGTTTTTAGAGTCTGGTAATCAGTATTAGATTACAGGTTTTTCAGTCTCCATTGTGTTTCCTTAGAGACTAAAAATCAGTGTTACAAACTAATACCTATTATGTATTTTCAATGACTATTTTTTAGTCTCTAAATATTTATCTTTTACAAATTGAAAAACGGCTTCCGATACAATTTAATTCAGTCCCGAACATGTATTAAGATCTGTAACAAATTTCTTTAAGAACTAAAAAGTGGTCCCAATACATGTGTTATATAACTGATTTATAGTTTAATATATTAAATTTCAATCACTGAACAACAGTAATACCATTTATAAATCTCTTTCTTGCTTTCCCAAAATCTTTCAAGCATTAATATCATAATAATAACCAAGTTCATCCGATTATCCTTTTTCTTCAACACAGGCCCAACACCTATCCCGCATCCTAATTGTATTGTTTTCCACCATCCACAAACACTTTTTATGGCTTCCTTCTCAAACTTGTGTTCCATAGCAGTATCAGTGGTGATTCCTTCATAATTGAATTTATCCATGACCTCCCTTTTATGATGAAGAATATTTTCCTAACATAATAGAATATACAAGAAGAGCATTTAAAACTAGTAGCAACCCAAAATCAACATTTGAAAAAATAAATCAAAGTCAAAAGCTTTTAACAAGGAGATGCTTACATATTGAATACGTGAATATCTAACCATCCTTCTTTTTAGGCTTTGAAATGCAGGTTGTGCCACAGTTCTAAAGGGCGTGACGACATTTGAGTCTCGGGATTTGTCTGTCATAATAAAAATTAAAATAATGAAGAAAAAATATTATAAATAAAGATTCAAATCGGTCTTATTTAACAAATATAAACCTAAGATAAAGTCACACCAATATATGTGATTCATAGAGGATTATATATCTTGCTACTAGTTAGGGGTGAGCAATATAAACCATATATATTCCATCTTCATTATACCTAACAAAAAGGGCGTGACGGGTCGGGCTGGGTAACAAGGTCAGGATAAGCTTGAAGGTAAAAAAAGAATTAAATTATGATGAACTAAATATAAAGTAAATAACTAAAACTAATAAAACATACCTAAGGAAATGCGAATGGAATCTCCTTTGGTAGTAAGTCATCCATTTTTTTTTTCTGGTGCAAGAATACAAAAATGATTAAGAACAACATAACAATCCACCAAATATCCAAATAAACAAAAGTCTACCTTCTAAAAAACTTATTAAGAACAACGTGAGAGGGATTCAGAGAAAATAGGATAATTCCATATAAATTCATCCAAACATCACAAGTGATTTAGCCAATTATAATAAACAACAAAGCGAATTGCCGTCACCATATGATTCTTTGTTTAAAATTAATGAATTAAATTCGTAATTCCACAATACATATTAATCGAAAATTAAACGCTGAACCTTTGTCTCATTTTCGTTGCTTGAAAAACTGCGCCCGCAACCTCCTTTTCTTCTCTCGGTCGCAACAGCAAACAAGAGGCCGCTGCCTCCAAAACCGTGCCCTAAGCACTCCCTTGCCGTCGATTATGTGTGTATCCCTTAAACCTTTGTGTGCCTCCTTTTTAATCCCTGTTCCAATCCATTAGCAGCCCGTTACAAGGAAATTAAATCCCAGCCCAAATAGGTTCAATATGGAGCCCACAAATTTCCTATTTTGTCAATTTGTCCTCGTCCAAAATCCATGAAAAGTTCCTGTAGCATTATTTGGCAATTTGAAATTGAATTACATTAGAACCGTGTAATGTATACTAGTTGAAAAATATTAATACATAAATTTTTAAAATTTTTATGTATATATTTTACAGGTGTAAAAATATATTACGTATACTAAGGATACGAAACAACATTCAAAATATGTAAAAATTAATATATAATTGAGTTTCGAAAATACGTTAATTACTATTTAATTAATTTGACTTTCATTTACTATTTTGATTGGAAATAAAAATTACATAATTAGATTTTAAAGTTTCTTATAATAAGGGATAATTCAAAATAAATGTGTTTTATTAGTATAATTCGTATTTTTTAAAGAAATATATTATTAAAAAATAGATGTATACTTAAAAATGATATATATATATATAATACTAGGTTAAAGTCCCATGTATTACACAACTTAAATAAATAAAATGTTATATATTTAATAATAAAAATTTTATATTTTTAAAAACCCGTGTAATACACGGGTTGAATAAACCAATATATTACATCGGTTGAATAAAATATAATGTAATTTGTTAACAAACACATTTGTCAAAATATGTTTTAAAAAAATGTAATTTGTCGTGACAGTTATAAGGTTTGTTAAGTTAGTTTTTAAAAAAATTATTTTTCAACTAATTATTAATTTTTTAATTTAATTGATAAATGTTAGTTCATATTAAATTCATTTGATTGATGATATAATAACTATTTATAATTAAATAATAAGTATTCATAATTAAATTTATTAATATTAATATAAAGGTTATTATTTAATAGGAGAGAGAAATAGAAAATCTAATATTTAATATGAGAGAGAGACGAGAAAATAAAGATGGGAGTAACTAGAGAGTGACACGTGTCCTGAAAAGATTTTCATTTATAAGCGTACTAGTTTAGAACCTGTATACTACACAGGGTGAAAAAATATCAGTTTATAAAATTCTTAAATTTGTATACATTTATCTTATAGGTAAAAAAATGTATTACATATATTAACAATAGAAAACAAAATAAAAAAAATGTAAAAATTAATATATAATTGAGTTTAAAAAGTACATAAAATACTATTCAATGTAATTTGATTTTCATTACTATTTGATTGTAAACATAAGCTGGGTAATTACATTTCAAACTTTCTTATTATATGAGATAATTAAAAATAAATGTGTTTTAATAGTATAATTAATAATTTGTTTAAAAATATATTATTATTGAAATATAGAAGTGTATTTATTATGAGAGAGAGGCAGGAAAATTTTTATAAGGATGAATATGGAGGCGACATGTGGCATTGATAAACCTTTATTTATTATATAGTATAGATTAAGATTAACTATCATTAAGAAAAGTGTACATAAAATGTACCGATCATCGACCTTTCTCCTAAACCGTCTTCGATTAGGGTTTTTGGGGTGGGCATGTGGCGTTAAAAAGAGTGAATTTGGGGGAATCTAATTTTGAGATGGAGGGAAACAAAAATTATGTTTTAATGGCTAAAAAATTAAAATATTAAATATTTAAGTGTAAATAAAACGTTATATAAAAGAATTATAACTTACATAAAACATATAAGATTATATGTTTTTAAAAAACTGCTAAATTGGTTAAACAATTTAGACAATCAATGACCCTAATTGACTATCAATAACTCTAGATGGACTCGTCCCTAATTGACTAATAATAACTCTAATTGACCAACAATGGCTGCAATTAACTATGAATGACCCCAATTGACGATTAATGACCATAATAGGTCATATTGGGTCTTGACATCTCTTAAAGGCCCATTATGACATTTAATATGTCTTATTAGGTCTTAAAGGGTTATATCGGGAGCTATTGAGTCATATTAAATCACAACTCACAAATAAGAGGTCATACTTGCATTAATGAACCGTAATCAGTGTTGTAAAACTCGACCTACTCGGTACTCAGGTACGTGCTGAGGCGCTTTTCTACAACTCGACGAATATTAGTCGGACTCGGTCAAACTCGGGTCTACACGGAGGTAGTCGGAGCTAGTCGGCAACTCGGTCAACCGTCGAGTTTTGACTTAAAAAAAACCTAAATAATAAAATACCTAATAACTCTACCAAAGCTCAAAATGCCGCTCAAAATAAAACCAAAATATTCAAATACTAAAATGCAGCTCAAAAGTCAAAATAACCCTAATTCCTCTTGCGCACAAAGCTAGCTCCATATCCATAACTGTTGGATTTTCCCTCAAAGCTTCATCGCGGCTCAAAGAAACGCAGGTATGTGCCTTCCATTGATACAAGCAGGTGTTACATATCGTACTGTTGTCTGGTTTAGAGTTCATGTATACTTTCTATTGCACCCATGTGGCCGTTGTAATGTTTCTCTGTTTTCGTGACTCAGGACCAGCTTTCTACATACTCATGCCTTGGGTCCAAGTTGAAGCAGCAAAAAAGGCGGCTGAGATATCCAACACTTATGGATTAGTTGATGTATTGCTTCTTTTTTGATAATACCATTAAATATATTTAAGTGCTCTTCGTATTGCTTCTTTTTTTTATATATTAATTGATGTATTAGTTGCTATGGATTCAAAGAAATTAAGCACATGTTGTAATATTGCATTAGTAAACCATTTACAATTGCAAAGAATTAAACTTCAGTACAGAAGGGGATGTTGATTAAACTTCAGAACATAGACCATATTAACTACTTGGCTACTATATTTGTTACTGTACACATGATCTTAGTCCTAATTTCATTGTGTTAATTACCTTATTCAGGTATTAGAATTTCTAAGTAGCTTCTTATTCAGGTAAATATGTCATCAACCACAGCTACCCCATCTACTACATCAACTGCAACTCAAGAGCACCTTAAACGAAAATCTAAAGATCCTGGATGGGAATACGGGGTCTTGGTGAATCCTAACAACAAAGATAGAGTGAGATGTATTTTGTGCAATAAAGAGATGTCCAGAGGAATCTTGTTTTTGTTCAAATTAATGCAAATTTGATGGAAAAGAACAAAATAAGAAAGACTAACGGCATAGAAGTATTATTAGCCAGTGATGCAAGTGAGGCTCAAGATTGTATTGTCGAAGGTGATACTGATGTACATATTGTAGTAACCATTGCAAGATCATTGAAATCAACATATCTCAACTCAGTTGTGTTGCCAAAAAGCCACACATTCATCTTGTCATCTACACTCGCTCTTTTGTCTAGTGCATAAGCAATTTCATAAATGGTTTTGTCATGGAAAAACTTTTATTTATTAGATAGTATAGATATAGGTTTTTTTAAATTTATATTGCATATATCTTTTGAACAAGCTATTGAACTTGAAGGGTATGTATTGAATTTCCTTGTTTTGGCAGTTAATAGCAACTGATAGGCTTCATACTCTTGTGTTTAAAGTACTTCAATTTTGGAGACTGATTTTCAGCCTCTTATTCTTATGTTATAATGGTTGAATTGATGATGATGATGTATGAGAGACTGAATATCAGTCTCTAATCTTAGTACCTGATATTGTTTGTTTCTATAATAGTGATGACTGATTTTGACTCTATAATATATTTCCTTAAAATTGGTGGACATATTTCGATTATTGGAGACTGAATATCAGTCTTTGGTTCTTTCATCTGTATAACACGTCGGAGACTAATATCAGTTCCGAATAATGTTACGAAAAAATGTATTTGACACTAATTTTCAGTCCCCGATACCTCTTATCAAAGGAAATAATTTGCGTAACATAATTGGAGAATGAAAATCAGTCACTGAGTATTTCCAATACCAAAAAGCGATCGAGACTGATTATCAGTCCCTAATTAGGTTCGTACTGAAAATATTAAGGAATAATATTCATTCCCTAATACATTCCCTCTATATTAGAGACTGAATATTAGTCTCTAACACATTTGCGCCATTACTCATTATACATAAAATATATTTGGGACTGAAATTCAGCAGCCAATAAGTTTCCCTCCAAAAAACTTTACGACACATACAAATTTGTGACTGAAATTTAGTCTCAAATAAGGAGCCTAAATATTAGTGACTGATTATTAGTTGTAAAATATGTTAGGTAAAAATTAGTCTCAAATACCATCAGCAACTGATAAATCAGTCCTAGATACTACTTATTTGAGACTGATAAATCAGTCCCTAAGACTTGAGTCCCTGATGGTCACTTTTTTTGTAGTGTGTGAATATTATGGAGTTAAAATTGGGTATTTATAGTGAGTAAAATTTAATATTATTAATTATTATTATTTATTTAAAACTATTTTTTTCCAACGGTAATAAAATTTACCGTTCAACGGATATATTGGGGTTGAAATGGAGACATCACTCGCGTGAAAAAAGTCACGCCACACAATCACAGCGTGATAAATTAAACAAGGGGGCGGTGTTCCGGTTTGATCACGACGTGATCGTGTGTGTCACAGAGGATCACGCCACACAAACACAAGGTATACCGGATGATCTTAGGATCTAATGGATATGCAAATTAGGGGTTTTATTTTTCAGCTTTAACCAATAAAAACCTTCTAGACTTGTCTTTAGATTAGTTTTACGATCATTTTGTTATTATTATTTTTGGGTCAATGAGCCTATAAATGTTCAAAACATATTGGTCGGTTTGGTTTAAGGTTGAGATCAAAACTAGATCGGACAACTAATATTGGTATAAAATTAGTTTCAAATTATTTCCTTATTATTACTCTACAGTTTCTTCTTTCTAATGCATTTAGCTAGCGCTATTCCCATCCGCAGGTAGGGAATGTATCAGAATTTCAAGTCAGCATCAAGGGATTTTAGGGTTTATGATATTATTAGGGTTGCAACTTTATGGTTTTTCAAAAAAATGTTTCAACCAATTCACCAATGGGACATCACAACCCGATCCTAACCAAAGAATAGCCAAAAGACCAAGTAGTGTAGATGTCTATTTGAAGAAATTACCAAATGACCCCTATCAAGTCAAACCATCATCTACACCCTCTTAATAGTGAATACTATATATGTTTACTAGCTTAGAATCTCGTGTATTACACGAATTTAATTAATGTAATATTATATACTTACTAATAAAAAAAATGTCTTAAAAACCCGTGTATTATATGTGTTGAATCAAATGTAATGTAATATGTTAATACATACACTCGTCAAAATGAAACAATCTGAATATGTATATATATGATTAAATGTTTTTATTCTGATCATACCTGACTGTAAAATTGCTTTCTGTTTGTAAATTCATATAAATATGATTGAACAATTTAACTGATGATAAACACAGTTTTAAATTAAAAATCTATAAAATAAAATTGAAACAAATAATTAATTTAGTTACATAAAATAGTGAAATTGATTATTAATAGGAGAGAGAGGCGGAAAAATGAGAATGACAAGTGTCCTACTAATTTACTTGTTTATTAAGTAGTATAGATGTCCATATGAAGAAAATAGTGGATTGTTTTTGTTCTTTTTCACGTAATCGAATCAAGACACACGAGGGACAATTTTCTACTATCATTACGGCCTTCAATCCTCTCGTATTCGCCTCCACCCTCTTGATTGAAAGCCAGTTCTCTTTAAATTTCCAAGTCACATCTAACAAAAACCCATCCTGTCATCACAAACGTTTTTATGCTTCTAGAGTTCTCCAATCGATCATATAATTCACACTCTTATTAATCATAATCACGATCTGCATACATTAAATGGTGCAACCTTTTTTTTGTCTATGGGTAGATCCTCAGGAAACTATTGTTTGAGCCCCCCGTCGATCTCTATCATTCATAGCCTTCATTGAGAAGTATTCAGATATTAACAGGATACTTTTTGAAGATTCAATGGCTAGGTAGGATGAAGGCATTTGAAGAACGTCTCAAAAGTTATGATGCACCAGAAGAGAATGATGAAAGCAAGTTTCTTATGGCAAGTGCAACTAATCAGAAAATGGAAGATACAGACAATTGTCATTATGGTAAGGGTCAAGGTGGTACAAATCAAAGTTGTGGTAAAGGAAGAGGACGTGGAAGAGGTCGTAGAGATAGAAGTGAGTTCATATGTTATGAATGTGAGGGTCTTGGTCACTTTGCATACAAGTGCACCAAGTGGAAAGAAAAGAGAAATGTTAAGGAGGAAGAAGCTCATCTTGCTCGATCGAGGTGAGGTGAAAGAGATATTAAAGTGAATTGAAAGTGAACAAGCAACGTATAGAGGAGGTGTGATTGTTAGCCTTAATCGTGTTTGTTCATTATGTGCAAGTTGAGGGGGTGATTTGTAAATTAGTTTTTTTAATATTTAGTATTGAACACATTACAAAATTGAAAGTATAATACTTATACCTACAACTTGGAACCCTTAGTACCCATATCTGTTACTTTTCACAAACCGCATGGAGTATCCGTTCTAAGCTTTATATATGTTTCAATATATAAAAAATATATATGCACAAAAAACCTATATGTACAACATCTTGATGTATACACATGTAAAATTTTGATCAATTTTGTTAAAACTATAATTCTGAGGATGAAACTTATAATTTTATTAAAAAAAATAAGTGATAAATGAAAAAAATAAGTTGGGTCGATTTGGGCGGGTTTGCACCAATTTGGACCGCCTAGGACCAACTAGCGATTATTGGACCGATTACATGAAAATTTCATGGTAATTTTCTAATTAACGATTAATCCTGATTTTTACAACAGTGCCATTTTACTAGTCAAATGGTCAAAAGATTAATAATGTTAAAAAGAAAAAAAGAAAACACACTTGTTTGACTGGCTAAAATTCAAATAAATCTACAAATATACACATTATTGAATCAGGAAAGAAAAATTCGTTAATAGCTTAAATCCACATAAAATATTTTATATTAGAATTTTCGAAAATCATTACAAACTCTATCCTACATACATTTAGAGATGTGATTATTAAACGATAAAACAATCAAAAACTATTTAACTTGGTAGGGTATGTTCATAAATAGAAGTTAGTGTTCATTAAGAAATATAAATACATTTGTCGGCAATGAAAATCTAAACCGAATAAATTTCGTGTAGGTCCTTTGTATTTACATATACAAATTGCATTTTGTCGGTTTCCCATCGTTAACCCAATCATCGGTCTACAAAAAAGGCTCGTGAAAGAAAAATACAACTGAAAATAATTGCTCAACAAATCTATCATTTTATTCATATATTTGTTTCATCTTTAAAAACATTATATATCAATATTTGTCCTATCAATCAATTTAAATACTATTTGTCAAATCTTTGAAATCAAATGACTTGCATTGAAATTATACGTTATAATTTGATCTTTAAGTTTTTAAAATTTACGCTAATAGTCCTTGAAGTGAATAGAATTTTAAATTTAACGTTAAATTTTTTAAAATATCATATTACTTTTATATTTTAAAACATATACACACACGAAATAACTTGCCCCCTCCCCGTCCATAGTTTCTTCCTTCTTTTTAGACAACGAGCACGCTAAACACAAATGGAACGTCACTTCCAAGGAACCCTAATAGACGATACATATATAGAAACGTAATAACTCCCCCCCTCCCCCCTCTTCTTTTTAGACAACGAGCACACTAAGCACAAATGGAACGCCACTTCCAAGAAACCCTAACCGACAATGATTAGCTGACCAATATCAAAAAGCTTGTGAGTGGAGATGGCGAATAATAACCACCTAAGCTAGAGTGGTAGAGCTTGAGGGAGTCAAACGTACTTACAATTAGAGGGATTTTCAGAGAGGTAGAGATAGATTTACAAGCTCATCCATGATTTTCGGGTTTTTATTTTTTAGGTTAAAAGAGAAATAGATTTCGCACATTAAGTGTAAGTTGCAAAACTTATCATCAAAATCATAATATTAACATTATCACAATGATCGCCTATACAAGTAACTCTTAAGTGTAAGTTGCGAAGCTTACAATTTTTCGCTTTAATTTTTGGAAAATGTAGCAAATTGTTGTCCATAAATGGGGTTCATTAAAAGTTTAATCATAATCTTGTAGTATTTAACTAAAAGAAATGAAAATATGAGTCAACCGTTTCGTTTTTACTTGATGTTTCTTACATTTATTATGAACTTATATGATATAATATAATATCACTTTATTTATTTTTTTTATTACATTTCTTGTTTTTCTTAATTTGGTGGTTGAAAATGGGACCTATTTCCTATTTAGAGTAAATCACAATACTATATATAGTATCATATGTTCCCATACTTTAACATACTTGGCCTTTTAATTTATTTCTCTCAAAATACAATGGCCCTCTTCCTCCCTCTTCTCACTATCTTCATGCTCATAGCTTCTTCGTTGACCAACGGTCAACCTTCACTTGGCTTTTACCCAAGTTCCAAAATTCCCACAATACCCTTCAATCAAGCCTATAGGAGCCTATGGGGCTCCCAACACCAGCGGTTCGAACAGAACTCGCTGGTCCTATGGCTAGACCAGTCTTCAGGAAGTGGGTTCAAGTCGCAAAGACCGTATAGGTCTGGCTACTTTGCGACGTCAATGAAGCTTCACCCGGGCTACACCGCGGGGGTTATTTCGTCATTTTACGTATGAATTAAATTATGACTTGTGACACAAGCAACAAAAAGTTTAATTTGCATGCATGCATGCATATGTTATAACTTGTCTTTTTGGCTTTATTGATTGTTGTACAGCTTTCGAATAACGAAGATCATCCTGGGAACCATGACGAAGTCGATATCGAGTTTCTTGGTACGACGTTCGGGAAACCTTATACGTTGCAGACGAACGTGTACATGCGAGGAAGCGGCGACGGACATATCATCGGACGGGAAGAAAAGATTCACCTGTGGTTCGATCCGACCATGGCTTTTCATAACTATGCTATCCTGTGGAGACCCACTGAGATCATGTAAGTTATTTAATTTCAGTCGTATTTAATTCCATTTATTATTTTTATTCTAGGTTAACCGAAAAATTAAAAACCTTAAATACATGATAACTTTTGTCCAAAAACTAAAAAAATAATTCTTTTTTATCTATTAAAATTTTAATTTTGACAAAACAATAAATACATGATAACTTTTGTCCATGAAATTTCTTTTCATGATTAAAAACTAAAAAAAAAAAATTTATTTTTTATCTATTTAAATTTTAATTTTGACAAAAAATTTCTTTTACCTAATTAGTTTAAGTTAAAATATATAGTATAAACGGGTAAAACAGGTCAGCCTGTAAACCTTTAAGTTGACCTGAACATGACGGGCTCAACTCGAAACTGACCCAGACCCTTTAAATTTTTATTAGCTTCATGTCGTGATAGAAATTCACACCCTTTTAAATATATTACTGTGGAATAAATGCAGATTTTTTGTGGATGATGTGCCGATTAGAAGGTACCAGCGGAAAAGTGATGTTACATTTCCGTTAAGGCCGATGTACGTATACGGGTCGATATGGGATGCATCGTCATGGGCTACTGAAAACGGTAGATACAAAGCCGATTATAGGTACCAACCCTTTTATGCTAGGTACAATAATTTCAAGATAGGAGGTTGTGCTGCCAATTCACCAGCTTCGTGCCAGCCGCCATCTGGTTCTCCGGCTAGGACGGGTGGGCTGAGCCGCCAGCAAGTGGCGGCCATGTTGTGGGTTCGAAAGTACTTCAAGGTGTATGACTATTGTAGCGATCCAAAGAGAGACCATACTCAAACACCGGAGTGCTAGAATTTTAGTTTCAAAGAAAATAGAGGCTTGAGATGTGTGAAAATGCTGTCCAAGCTTTAATTACTGAATTTTTTTTTATTGTAATTTCTTTTTGGTTTTGTGTATGGGATTGATGTGTGGATTGTTGAGAGTGCTTGTTTCTTATTGATTATGATTGTCACATTTCAATCAAGAAATTATTAATTCCATTTAAAAAAAAATTCATATAAGAGCATCGAGTTTCAATGTTGTCTTAAAAAAAACTTAATCTGACTCCTAATTTTTTTAGTTATAAAAAAAGTTGTCCTATAGTTTGATCAAATTACATGTTTAGCCCCCAGGTATTATAATTTGTAAATTTAACTCAAACATTTTAGACATGTTAATTGTGCTTTTAGCCCTTGATGTTAACATCAGTTAGTTTTTTAACGGAAAGTTAGCCCATATGTTTATCACATGACTTACGATTGCAAACTTAATCTTAAAAATGAGCGACATAAGTAAAAATTAGAAAAAATCAATAAAAAGTTAGTGATTTTTACTTATTTTTTTACAATTTTTAACCAATTTTTTAATATTTTGTACTGATTTTAACTAATTTTTAAAGTTAAGTTTGCAATCGTAAATCACATGCATCGTACATGAAGTAGAAGGAAATTGAGAAGGAAAAAAAAAGTCAAGTGAGTTATAATCAAGTTTTATAATAGTGTAATTTAAATTAACTTAAAATTAAAATAATCACTAAATATAGACAAGTTTCATGTATGTTCTGTTTAATTTAAATCACTAGAAAAAACCAATATCTAGGCCCATTATTATTATTATAGGATCTAAGGATCATACGACTTTAAATATCCAAACCCATATATTTTATCAGGATAAAAGCATCGTCTAAGTATTTGTCAGTTGTCACTAGAGGTGCACAAAAAAACCGGTTTTTTTTTAACCGGTTCAAACCGGAAAACCGGTTTGGGATAAACCAGTTTGGAGCAAACCGGTTCGGGTTAGCCTAAAACCGCCGGTTTAAAACCGGTTTGAAGCTTTCTGGATGTAATCGGGTATGGGACCGGTTTGTGTGAACCGGTTCGAAAAACCGGTTTAAACCGGTTTTTCAATGAAAAAACTAGCCGTTATTCAACGACTATATAGCCGTTGGGGTCGATTTTAGCCGTTTTTTGGCATTTTTTCACCTCTAATTCACTATAAATAGGTGGGGGTGTTTAGGTTTGATCACACCTCTTTCTACACTCTCTAATCTCTAAAACCGCTCTTTAAACGCTCAAAAACGCTCTCTAAACTCTCTCTAAACTCTAAAAAAAAAGCATGGCAAGTTTTGGTATTGGTGGTTCCTCAAACGAAGTTACCGTTGTGGAAATTCGAGCAACAACGAGAAATCTGGCAATTTGGTGCAATTACGATCTATGTTTGTTGTCAAACGGGAAGGAAAGTGCTCGGTGCAAGATGTGTGGTGCGTTTTTGGGGAAAGATTCAAACACTAGTTTGAAAACGCATATGGAAAAATCTTGCCCGTCCTTGAAGGGAATTCCAAGTGAAGGTCAAGCCTCGATGACAAGCGAAGGAGGAATTTGAAACTTTGATCCAAATATTGTTCGAGATCGAATGGCGAGGTTAGTGATTCAAGAAGGATTGCCGTTCAATCACTTTGACAATCCGCGCTTGACAAGGATGATTCAAGAGACACTCCAACCACGTTATCATCAAGTAAGTCGCACAACCCTTAGACGAGATTGTATAAAAATGTGGAAAAAAGCAAAAAAAGAATTAATTTTGGGTTTTGAAAATTTGGAAACCGGTGTAAACTTACCCACCGATGTTTGGTCGGCTCCACATGGTATTCCCGATTCGTACCTTTGCGTTACCGCGCATTGGGTTGATCCCAATACGTGGCAAATGATGAAGCGTACAATCGCGTTTGACTTGTTTGAATATCCACACACCGGCGAAAATTTATTTTATATATTGGATAGTGTTATAACCGAATTTAAATTACAAAATAAACTTTTTTCAATGTCTTTTGATAATGCATCTAATAATACAAATGCGGTTCAAAAACTAAAAATTAAATATAAACCGGTTTGCAACGGCGTTTTTTTCCATAGTCGATGTATCGCACACATCATTAACTTGGCGGTGCAAGCCGGGCTTGCAATTGAAGAGGTTTCAAACTTAACATATACTTTTCGACTAATGCTTAAAGATATTTTTAGTAACAAAAAAAGATACCATGATTATATTAGATTTTGTCGTGAAACGAATAATCTTTGCTTTAGTAACAAAAAACGAAGTTTCGTTTCCGATTCTTTCCGCCATGACCCGTGATGTACTAACCGTCCAAGCTTCCACGGTAGCTTCGGAATCTGCGTTTTCTTTTAGTGGCAGGGTCTTATCGATACGAAGGACTAGACTCGCCCCCCTAGCGATGGAAATGTGCATTTGCTTGAAGGACCATTTGGATGCGATGGATAGGATACAAGACCAAACTTCTCTCGAAGACGAAATTCAAGCCGAAGAAATCATACACAACAACGAGGTTGATCTTGGAATATCCGAACCAGTCACCGATGAAGAACTAGCCGAAGATGCAAGGCTACGAAGCTCCAATTCCGAAAACAACGCACAAGAATAATCAATCAATATTCCAAAAAATAAAAATATATATTGTCATTTGTAATGTTTTAGAATTTTATAATTTTATCTTGTCATGTTTTTTAATTTCCGAACTTTCCAAATATTAATAAACGTCGAACTTTATGTTTTATATTTGTTATATTTTTTTTATTTTATATTAAAAATATAAAATTTATTTGAATTTTTTTTTTAATAAAAACCGGTTTAAACCGGTTTATAGGGCAAACCGGTTTGACCAATTATACATTTTTCACCTCCGAAACCGGTTTAACCCGAACCGGTTTAGGGCCAAACCGGTTTTGACTATTCGTTGACCAAACCGGTTCGGTTCGGTTTGAACATGTTTGGGTTAAAAAACCGATTTGTGCACCATTAGTTGTCACTAATAAATGGGCTTTATCCTGGCAATACTCCGGTGACTTTCAAATGTAAGGTCGTCGGTTCGAATCCGGCCCACAACAAAAAATGGTATGTGACCAGGTCAAGGGTTTATCCAGTTAAGAGGTTCTTTATAAGGTGGGTTGTCCTGCATGTTGTATGTGTTGCCTCGGACAAACTAATAACACTTATGGTAATGATAATTGATAGCAGTCGCTCCATTTAATTCTTATGATTTTGCTACTTTCACAAAAAAGTTGTTTGCTAGAAAAACAATATTGTAATTGAAGATCCATTAAACAATAATGTTAAATGGTATAATATTCTAAAAATTCGATATGATATTATATTGTAAGTTAATAAAGATAACTGTATAATGAATGATATTAGGAAGTATATGTGCTTCTAAAGTTTATAAGTTGTGGAGGTGCACAAACCGGGTTTTTGAACCGAACCGGTTCCAAACCGGCCCGAACCGGTTTGGTCAACACAATTGTTAAACCGGATTTAACTAAAACTGGTTCGGGTTAAACCGGTTTATCATATATAAAATCTCGAACCTGTTGAATCGGTTCAGTTCGGTTCTGGACTGGTTCGGGT
Organism: Smallanthus sonchifolius; assembly: GCA_023525975.1. NCBI lineage: Eukaryota > Viridiplantae > Streptophyta > Magnoliopsida > Asterales > Asteraceae > Smallanthus > Smallanthus sonchifolius. The sequence continues at coordinate 51,669,713 of CM042045.1, forward strand.
TGGTGAACCGGTTTAAACAGGTTTTATTAAAAATAATAATAATAATAATAATAAATATTTAACAAATAAAAACATAAAGTTCAACGTTTATTCATATTGTAGGAGTTCGAAAATCACAAAACATTACAAAATTAAACATTACAATTCGATAAAAAGAATAATATTTTTTTTTGGAGTTTTTTTGTTTAATTTTCGCCGTCATTCTCGGAGTTACTAGTGGATCCTCGTAGTCTATCATCTTCGGCGAGTTCTTCATTTGTAAGTGGGCTCGCCAATCCTTGGTTGACCTCAGATTCGTGTATGAATTCTTCAACTTCAATTTCGTCTTCAAGCGAACTCTTATCTTGTCTCCTATCTACCGCAAGTCTTTCAAGCAAATGCACATTTCCATTGCCGCGGGAGTGAGTCTAGTTCTTCGAATAGATAAAACCCTTGCACTAAGAGAAAAAACGGATTCCGAAGCTACCGTGGAAGCTTGGACGGTTAGTAAATCACGGGCCATGGCGGAAAGGACCGGAAAAGTAGATTCGTTTCCTTTCCACCACACCAAAATATCAAAGTCCTCAAAAACATCCGGACTCATAAATGATAAAAAGTTTGTTCCCATATACCTTCCGAGTTCGCTACTCGGGGTGGATCCTCTAGCCCGTTTAGTAAATTCATTTCTCATTTCATTATACAAATTTAAGTTCACATTCCTCGAGCTACTACTTGATGCGCCCGCGCCCATCGTATCATGTGGGGTTTGTGTTGTACCATATTTATGTAAATAAATATCAAACAAATCTTGCAAACATTTGTTAAAATAAGTTTTTGTTACGGTTGAAAAATGAATATCTTCATCATTCAAATCCAAATCGTAAGTTATTTTATCAATCAAGGTTTCAACACCGTAAACATTAATTGTAAGGTTTAATGCGGCGGCACAAGTTATAACCGGAGACATTTCTTTAAAATATTTAACAAATTTTTCTTTCATCGGTTTTATCATTCTCGTAAAAAGAGTATTTTTATTTTCAAGTTCGACTAATTTGTTACACATTAGAAATATTTGTTTAAGAGCCAAGGGACTTGTGGGGTAATAAACCCCGGATAAAAAAGTAGTGACGGTTTTAAAAACTTCGAGCAATTCGGTTATATTTTCAAGAATGTCCCAACTCGTAGACGGAAAATTTTGAATTTTACGACGCGGTTTTGAGGAAAGCATATCATGAAAAAATTTTAAAGTATCTTTTTGACGTATAGCACTATGAAACATTTTATAAGTTGAATTCCATCTTGTTGGGAGGTCCCAATTGGGATCTAAGCAAATCAAACCCGTATCGTTACATAATCTAATATATTCATGGTATCTTTTTTTATTACTACTAAAAACGTCTTTAAGCATGACTCGAAATGCATTACTTAATTCAATAACGGGTTCAACCGCAAGCCCGTCTTGCACGGCTAAGTTGATGATGTGTGCAATACATCGACTATGGAAAAAAGCGCTGTTGCAAATCGGATTATATTTTAATATTAATTTTTGAACCGCATTTGTATTATTTGAGGCATTATCAAAAGATATTGAAAATAATTTATTTTGTAATTTAAAATCGGTTATCACACCATCTAAAATGTGAAATAAATTTTGACCCGTGTGCGGATATTCAAACATCTCAAACGCGATTGTACGTTTCATCATTTGCCACGTATTGGGATCAACCCAATGAGCGGTAACGCAAATATATGAGTCGGGAATACCATGTGGAGCCGACCAAACGTCGGTGGTTAAGTTCACACCGGTTTCCAATTTTTCAAAACCTAAAATTAATTCTTTTTTTGCTTTTTTCCACATTTTTAGACAATCACGTCTAAGAGTACTACGACTTACTTGATGATAACGTGGTTGTAGGGCTTCTTGAATCATCCTCGTCGTGAGCGGGTTGTCATCGTGACCGTTAAACCGGTTTACCAAACCGGTTCACAAAAAACCGGTCTTAAACCGTTCGTCGCGAAAATGTCTTAAACCGGTTGTAAACCGGCGGTTCCTACCGGTTTGAAACCGGTTCACAAAAAACCGGTTCTTGGACGGTTCGGTTTCCGGTTCCGAACCGGTTTGGATTTCCGAACCGGTTTGGATTTCCGAACCGGTTTGGATTTCCGAACCGGTTTGGATTTCCGAACCGGTTTGGATTTCCGAACCGGTTTGGATTTCCAAACCGGTTTTTTTGTGCACCTCGAGTTGTGAGTGTAAAAATATAAATTTATAAAAACATTGCTACGTGATTTTTAGTACATAGTTGTGTCATTTCAAATGGTAACTTGTCTAAACCATAAGTTTGTACGACACTGCTATTGGGCTATGGTTTTTGTTTGAAAATGGGCTTATCAGCCCACTGTCGGGTCCTTTTGAGTCCAGGTCCAGTCCAGTTTGCTTAGTCCTTGTTTGTTAAAAAGTATTTTGAACGTGTCTTATGTTTGACAATGGGCTTATCAGCCCACCGTTCGGTTTTTTTGTTTTTTACAATGGGTTCATTTCGGTTTTGGTTTTTTCGACTTTAAAACCAATTGGGCTTGAACTTTTAGGGTAAAAGAAAAAGACCCAAAATAATAAACTTGGGTTTGAAGTTTTGCACTTAAAATTTTTTTTAACTAACGATTAATTCATTATCATACATTTAAGCCTAAACATTTTGGGCTACAAAAATTATTAGTTTTTAAAAAAACACTCTAACATAAAATTAAACAATATAATTTATAAATTCAAAAAACAAATATAAATCATAACCTACTATTAATACATATGCGTGTAACACAAATATGTATATATTTTTAACATAGAAGCACACAACACAATATAATATATATTATGAAACGTGGATGCACACAATATATGATTAAAGTTAATATGTATATGTCGGTTCGGTTATGTTTTTTCGGTTTTCGAGAGATATAAAACCGAAACCGAACTGTAATTTTTGGTTTTCACAAAATATAAAACCAAACTTTTTTAGATCGGGTCGGTTAATTCGGTTTTTTCTTCACGTGAACTACAAGGCTCTTAAAACCATGCAATACCGGAAGATGGTGCGAAATCTACCAACAGTGGTTGAAAAGTATAAGGTGAATGAAGTACGTGCTATTGGGAAGCAACAAAGACATGCAATTCCAAAGAAAAGTGATTGGCGAGCAACGGAGAAGTTGCAACTGATTCACACATACGTGTGTGGTTCAATCACTCCAGCTTCACAATGTGGGAAGATGTATATCCTTGTGTTTCTTGATGACTTTACTCGTAGAACATGGGTCTATTTCTTGTCACATTAGGATGAAACATTTGGTTTATTTAAGAATTTCAAAAGCTTAGTTGAGAATGAAACCGGATTGAAAATCAAATGCCGAAGGAACGATAGGGGTGAGGAACTCACATCAAAGTATTTGAAGGCGCCGTTCAAAAAAAATATTATTTGAAGGTATTTTGTGAACTTCAGGGTATTAAAAGACATCTGACAGCAGCCTACACCCCACAACAAAATGGGGTGGCAGAACATCGGAAACATACATTGATGAACATGGTTCGTTGTCATTTAGCAGAGAAGTCTATGCCAAAATTCTTTTGGCCAGAGGCGGCTCGATGGGCCTGTCATATTCTAAACAAGTGCATAAGTCGAAGTTTGGATGACAAAGTACCCGGGGAACAATCGTTTGCAGTCAAACCAAGTGTAGAGCACTTTAAGATTTTTGGCATGCTAGGTTACATACATATCTCTGCACAACTGAGAATTAAGCTCGATGAAAGAAGCACAAATGTGTATTTCTTGGGGTGAGTCAAGAATCAAAAGCGTATTGCTTCCATGATCCACACATCAATCCCACACACAAGACCAAAAGGGTTGGTAGTTAAATACAAGTAGACGGTTTCCATGAACCAACCACAAGGCTTTGTTAAAGAAGGGGCTAAATGACGAGGCTTTTTTTAAGAAATGGGTTAGACTATTCAACCGGCAAAAAACAAAGGAAGGTCATTTGTTATATTAAGCCTTCAATAAATAGATTTTAATAACCAAAATGCTTACACTTTTTGTATTGTGTGATAAATGTGTATGATTTAGGGAGCAAGGGCACAACCCTAATACCTAAAGTAACATAATAACTCTGTCTAATAAGAGAGTGACAAATCAATTTTACCTAAACTCAACCCAACCCAAATTACCTTAAGTGGAGGCACAACCCTAACTCTCTAACTACCCTAAGTATTGTTGTTTTAATAAAGTTAATGGCTACATTACCAAATGCCACACGGATACATATAGCCGAGAAGCATACCCGCCATGGGTACTCGTAATCTTTGCAGCTGTGTACGCGTGGCTACCCGATTACCCGCAGCAACATAATCAAGTACGCCCCTTGTGCCCTTAAGACTAAGTAACTACGAATTCAATTTCATGTTCTATTTCATAAAAAATAAAGATTTTTCATTTATTTTTAATTAGATAAATTCACAATTAGTTAGCCATCTTCGTTGTTCCTTCTAGAAAGTAGCATCTAACATCAAGGTATTAAAATTCAAAATAGACCCAACAAATGAAAACAAATTTAAAATCGTTCATTTATGACTTATAACAAAGATCTCAGACTGTTGGTTGTGGTAGGCGAGCGAGGGGCGCCAACGGTGGGCGCGAGCCACCTTTGCCGCGCACACCACAACATGTTCAGGCGATGGGGGGCGCGAGCGGGGTGGCGTGGTGGGGCTAGCGAACGCTGCTGGCATGACCGTTGGGGAGAAGAGCCGTTGGGGTATTAAAAAAAAAAAATTCTATTTATATAAATTAACTCCTCTTCACTCATTTATCTCTCAAAATCTTTATAAACTTCCTATTTTCTCTCAATTTTATAAACTACTCTCTACATTACTACAAATCATCAACCAAAAATGTCGAGAAATTGGAATGAGTATGTGGAGAATATGGAGAATTTACAAGGTTTGAAATATTTGGATGATGAGGCGTTTAACCGGCTTGTCTACAATCAAATGTCACAACCGTCTCCCGACTTAGTCATTCCGGAGACACAAGAGAAACCGGTTCAACCCCAAAAACGCTCTCACAAAGGTTCGAAGAAAAAGGGTGGACCGAGTGGTTCAACCGAACCGGTAGAAAAGGCCGGTCCAAAACGAAAAGCTACTCCGTGGACAAAAGAAGAGAAGCTAGCATTATGTCGTGCTTGGATTTCATTATCCGAGGATCGTAAATGCGGTATTTTTTTTTTCACTTTTTAAATTGTTTATGTCGTGCTTGGGTTAAAAGTTAAAACCGAACTCAAACCCAGCATTTAGTTTTTTAGATTTTCACAAATCATCAGTTTTTGTTATAAACGTTTCTGTTAATTCTGTTAACCATCATTTGATTACCAACCTTGAATATGGGTGAATTCAAGTTAATTTCATATAATAAATCTAATTACATATTGGATCAAATAAAGTATTAATAATCTTTTTTAATTTATAAAGAAGAAAACGTGACAACTAATATCTTATTAATAAATAAAACTATAATAAAAATCTTTCAAACGGATTATTTATTAAAAAAAGTACAAAGTATAAAGGTTGGTTTGGTTAGTTTATACTCATAATCATAATTGAAGCATAATAATTGTTTATCAAAAAACCTACGGTTCCTCGGTCGATTAAATAATTTTGATTCAGTTTTTTTTTCAGTTACAATTTGGTTATTTAGTTTTTAGAGTTAAATATGGTTTTAGTCTTTCTAATTTGACCAAAATAACTATTTCAATCAAAAAATTTAAATTTTGTTATAAATGATGATAATAGACAGACATAATACACCATAATTTTCCTATTTATGATTCATTTTATATATATATATATATATATATGTATGTGTGTGTGATGTATGTATTAGTTGAATTAGATGTGAATAATATAAAGTTTAGGTCTTCAATTACAGATTTTCAATTTTTTTATAACGGCTACAGACTTTCATTTAAGAGGCACAAATGAGCTAACACCGTAACAGTATAGTAGGTTTTATGGGGGGTTGAGTTGACCGGCTCCTTTCCAAACTTTAATTTTAGTAAATGGAATTAATTTCCATTCGTTAACAATACATATAGTTTGATAAACTTAATATCCATTTAATTTATTAAGCTTTCATATTATCTATACTATATAATAAATAAAGGTTTTTTCATGCCACGTGTCGTCACCACATTCATTTTCATCAATTTTTTCCCGCATCTCTCTCTTATTAAATGCACCTCATATTTTTAACAACAATATATATTTAAACAAAATATTAATTATACTAATAAAACACAATTATTTTAAATTATCACTTATGAAACTTTGAAAATTTAATTATTTAACTTTTATTTTCAAACAAATAATAAATGAAAAATAAATTACATTAAATAATATTTAATTTATTTTTGAAACCCAATTATATATTAGTTTTTTTTTGCATATTTTGATTTTTGTTTTCTATCATTAGTATATGATACATTTTTATACGTGTAAAATATACACATAAAAATTTAAAATTTTTATTTATTAATATTTTTCACCCGTGTATATATACGGGATCTAAACTAGTATATTATATATTAAAAACTTAAGATCACTTAGTTGAACCAGAAGTTAACTAAATTCATGTATGCGTATATTAACCAAAAGAAAGGCTAAATAAATAAAAATCCATAAATATGGCGATTCAAGAACCAGAAGTTCTCCGAGTATACATATAAACATGTTTGAACCAAATCTTTCATTGAGTGCGACTAGACAATGCTAGCACACCCCTAAAACGAATGTGGCTACCGTTGAGGGAGGATGGATGAGAAAAAGGATGTCGAGGCCCCCACTAGAGGCCGTGTGCGTGGACGTAACAATTCATGATGGTGAGAAATTCACGATAAAACAACTCAACATTAGTGATTCAGGCCAACATAGTATGAGCAACATCGAGGGGAAAGTAATACAAGGGTGAGAAAACATCCGCCACAAATGAGGAAAAAACTAACCATGTTGTTGTTCGGTTGATCTGTATTCTAAATCAATGAAATATAAAGGGAAGGAGATTGAAACAAAACTCATCGAGGGCACCCTTGTACCCTTGTTATCAACCCTTCATCTAGATACTGTTGTTTAGCACCGATGAAAACATGGTAAATAACAACGTTTGTAACCTGTCGAATGCTCCGGAAGAGCATGGTCATCTTACCTACCTGGTGCCATATTTATGTCATAATACTCTAGTATTGTAACCATCAGCGATAAATGTCTGGCATATAGGCACACAACTAACACTGTCCTAAAACACAAAAATAATATTATTAGTTGGCTAAGCAGGGACACTTATTGATATTATTTCATGTATTGGTGATCTTATTGAATGCTTCAGAAGAGCATAGGCACAAAACTATTAAAAGAAATGTCTTATATTATAGTAATTTCTAAAGAAAATTTACCAATCGACTCGATGATTATCACATTGAAACTGTGACAAAAAAAATGATATTAGATATCTTCAAATTACAAACATAGCCAGAAGACCATACTAGAAAATTAAAGATTTTACAATCTAGAAATATATTGCACAAAATAATCTAATACAATTCAAATATGGTGAGTAACTAAAAGTTACTAGCCAAAGATAATCTTGTAATACAGCATGACCAAATAGGACATCAAGGTAGCATTGAGATGAGGTGAACGATTAAAAGTGTCAACACGCACCCTCTCAGCAATTAAAATCTTTGCTACGAAAATACTTAATACTTGCAACGTTTATCTTTCGGTAACTCGATCTTTAGGTCATATGAGACAAATTCTTACAAAAAGTCTCTTATATTTGGAAAGAATCCGAGGGACATATGTGGTCATATTAATCTTCACGCGAACCATTTCATATTTTATAGTCTTAAGAGATACATCTCAATATAGTCACGTGTGAGTCTTTTAGCTACCTGATCTGTAGCATTTTGCCCGACTATTGTATGTCCATCGAGATAAACGTTGAACATCCAGCAGATTATGTTCAGACATGAAATTTTAGCTCAATTATTTACACGATTACAATTAATCGCTTGACAAAACCGTTGCAATAATCCGTTCAAAAACCAACTGTTGATCACATATATTTCCCCTACTACAATTGTTCTCCAGAAGAGAACCAAGTTTGTCTAAACTAAAAGTATTTGGTTGCGCGATCTATCTACTATACATCGCCATAATGGGACATGTTTACAACACAATATGTTGTTTATTAATTTAAATAAGATAATATTTCCAGTCTTAGGGAGAGATTAGATAAAGAAAACAAAGACTGGTAATAAATGAAAACAAAAACATTGGATGCATCATCATCACCCCCGAAGTGGTCAATAGAAGTCTGAAGTCTAATATGTCATGTATTTGCAAATAATAACAAATGAATTATATGATGCATTCACACACACAAATAGACTGACAAAGTCACAGATACCAGATTGAACTTATCTACTCAAATGAACATAATCATTGAAAGATTACCATACAAAGAAAATGTGGGAGATAAGTCGGTTCCAAGTATAAAACCCCAATGAAATGAAAAGAGCAGAATAACACAGTTGGTCTAACCCCAGAAGAGGTGTATGTCCCAGAAGAGACTAGTACATTTCCATAGGAAAGTAATAAAACCCCAGAAGAGGATAATAGAGTTCTAGAAGAAACTCGGATACTAAATAATATGAGATCTCTATAAATCATGTACAAAATAGTACAATATGGAACCGAAATGAAACACGTGTTTGAAATATTTGCATATGCTATAGCAACAAATGTAATCGAAGAAACAGATTACGTATCTAAAACTCTGTAAGAGTACATACACAGAGATGACTGCCTAAAATGGCAAGATGCCTAAAAGGATTAACTAAATTTGCATGACAAACGAAATGTTTTCGGACCTGTAGTTCGAACACCCATAGACGTCAAACCAGTAGATTATAAATGGGTGTCTTTAAAATAAAAAGGAACGAAAATTATGAGATTATGCGATGTAGGCACGATTTGTAACACAAAGGTTTTTCCCAAATCCCAGAAGTTGATTATGAGAAAACGTGTTCCCTTGTAATGGATGCGATAGCCTTAAGATGTTCAATCGGTCTCGCAATCTTAAAAGGACTTCAGAATACTTATGGATGTTGCCACTACATATTTGTATGAAAATCTTAAAGTGACATCTACATGAAAATCGCTGAACGGTTAGAAATGTTTGAAGCATTATAATTAGTACCCCGAGATGTGTGTTATAAATCTCAAGAAAACTGGTCGTGTATGGTACAATCGACTCAGTGTATAGTTTGAAAAGGATGGGTATAAGTTTGATAAATTTCAGTCCATATATATTTATCAAAATTTAGCTCTTAAAGTTAATTATAATCGCAGTTTACAGTGATGATCTAAACATCATCGAGAGACTCTGTTGAACTACTAGAATGAGAATTTTGACATTACTAAATTATTCCTCGACCTGATGATCGAGTATATATGAGATTGTATGTGTCCACAAATCAAATTACATCCGGAAGACGTTAACATATTCTAATATGGACAAATGTTATCCGCTAAGCACACACATGATTGTCCGATCGTTAAACATACACGAAGATCCTTACTTCCCCAAAGAAGAGGGCGAAAAAGAACATGGTCCAGAAGTACCGTACTTAAGTGCAATTGCATTCTTGTAAATGTGCTAGCGAATTATAGTAATAATATTACATGTTGCACTCTTTTCCCCTTCACTAAGTTTTGTCCCTTTGGGTTTTCTTAGTACGATTTATAATGAGGCAACATAACTAATTCAGTAGCATCATTTTATCTTATAAGCCCTAAAATACTATTTTAACATCATCCTAAAGTATGTTGTTAACAGTAATATATCTCAGTGGGAGAAAATGCGAGCTGCATTTATAATGAGTCCCTCTTATTTTTGTTAAATGTTTTTAAGCTTACGATTTTATCAATATTTTGTTATCATGGATCGAATTGTGGATACGTAGGGTGAATGGATCCTCCGATGTGTCCCAGAGTAGTTGAGATTATACCTAGATTGCTCAGGATCATTCTCTTGCAAGACAAAAGATAATTGAAAATCAGAGATTGAAAGTTGTTTTATTGATTACTTGGGCGTTATTTGGCTTGTTTTTCTTCTCCAAATTTACCTAAAATATTGTAAAGGTCTTTTATTTTGATGTACTAAGATGTAAAGGTCTTTTATTTTGATGTACTAAGATGCCATTAAATAATTGGAGTGTTTTGTGATCAAACCTGATTACTTAGACAATATCTAATTAGTAAACTATTGTTAAACTACAAATGTTAAAGTTGGACATGCTAACTGCATAATGTAACTGAAAAGATAACATCACTACAAACAAAACATGGAAATGTTTAAACATCAATTTTAGCTCGTTGAAGGTGGATGACCCTTGCATAACCTCTTGGTGTGACCTTTTTTCTTACATTTGATACATGTCACTGTGCTTCCAATTCAAGCCATTTCCCTTTCTAACCTACTTGACTAACTTCATCAATAGCTTTCTTCCTCCTTTCCTTGAGCTTGCCAATCTTTTTGTGATATTTTAGAGGTGTAAGCTTGGTTGGACAGGCAGAAGGTGTCCACATATCCCTACCATTTATTGGATCATATGTATGAGTGTATACCTTCTTCTAGGTGATCAACCAATACACCTCAGAAACCCAGTTCTCAGGAATGCCAACATCCATTCCATGGAGTCTGATGTTCCTTATCACAACTACTGCATGCTTAAGGAATCGTACCTGTAATATGGGCTCTAGACTAGTGGTTTGGTGGAATTTCTCTTAGCCATTCATGTAGTGCCTTATCCTAGGTGTGGAATTGTAGTTGAACTCGCACACTTGATTATGAATCATAAAGTTGTAATAAACCACTTCATTACCAGGATAAGCTAACTCACCAACCATTGTCGTTACCTCATGGATTGAAAATTAATCACAATATACCATGTCAATGTAGTATGTATAACCATCGACATACTTTTTACCTGGAGCTTTAGTGAAGTTTTCTCCATAGTGAATCCTCAAGGATAAAAGGTGTGGGTTTCCCCTTAATAAAAATCAAACAAAAAATACACACATTAATTGATAGTGTCCTAAACTAATCAAACAAAATGTGCAAGAAATCGAATAGAAACTCACCATATAATTCGTAAGAATCGAAAGAATCTGCTGACCTCCGAATGAACCATAACCCGGAGTACATGGCAACGTGTAGTTATTAGAAGCAAGAACATTTATTTTTTTGAAAAAAAAAACTCTCAGTGATTAAAGCAGATGATCGAAGGGCTTTTAGGTTTCTTAGATATTTTTTTTTAATTGCAGCAGATGATCGAAGGGGTTCCAGAAGGGTTAACGGTTTTGTTGAAGAGAAGGGAAATAGAAGGCAAAATTAAATTGACTAAAATGCCCCTCACATGAGGGGCACGTGGGCTTTCATTAACAACAACAATGGACGTCGTTACTCGTTAGGACACTGTATGCAAATGAGACGAAAATGAAATAAAATGACTAAAAAGGTTAAATTTAAACTGAAATAGATATTTTAGTTAAAACATAAGAAGTAAAACCGTATTTAACTCTAGTTTTTATTTATGCATGTTTATTTACATTAAATCGTAAACCTTACTCTAATTAAGAACCCTATTTAAAAACCAATATGCATGAACAATAGCTTCCCCAATATGTGTGCCACGTGTCCTTTCTTATTTTTTTTTTTTCGCTCCTCTTATTTTATATAATATACATTTTTAACTAATTTAAGTATTTTTAATAATTTTGTTTTTGTAATAACTTTCGTTTGTTAACTTTTTTTTTAAACGGATGGCTCGCCTTTGTTTAGTTTTTTTTTTGTCAATGTTCCGGTGTAAAAAAAATTAAACGGAGTTATATTTAAATTCGAGTATTGTTTTTTGCTATCGTACGCTACAGCGGGCGTACGTAATTTTTAGCTCCGCAAACAAGCCGAACCGATTACGACCGTGCCCCCGCCGCATAGCGAGGGTTAATCGTTTTAGCCACCATACTATATATAATACACGCTTTCAACCCGATTAGTTTTCAATTAATTTCGTTCTTTTGTTATATAACTTTTGTTCGTTAATTTTTTTTTTACAAAAAAAATGCATGTTTTCTTTAGTTTTTGCCTTTTTTCTATTGTTTTTTATTATTTACCTGCTAACATATTTAACTTAAAAAATAATAATGTTTTTAGTTTTTATTTTCGGTTTTTTCGTAATGTTTGAACATTAATTTTTTCGTTGAGTCACTAACATTGCATGAGTCGTAAAAACAGAGCATTACAGATTTAAGTCATAACGCACGGGTTACCTTACCTAGTTAGTATTAAGGGAAAACCCTTTAAACAACCAACAGGCCACATGTGAGAATCGAATATATAACGTTGGTCCAACTCATAATAAGTCATATGTAATGGGCCAATGGGCCATAAATAGAAATTTGCGGATGGATGTGAATTGTCAAAATGCATTTTTTTTCTTCTTTCCTTTTAAAATTATGATTTGAAAATAAATTACTCAAATGCACTTTTAATGTCATTATAAAAACAAATAGTCAAGAATTATCCTTTTATATCATTTTACGTTTTCCAATACGTCCAAAATTACTTTTTCAAACATTTATATATAACTAAGAGTCTAAGAGCTCTGGTTTAGACAATATCACTTACATGTTTGTGGATGTTTACAGGCATACTTGGTGATGATGTGAAGGAAAAGGGTGGCAAATGTCGCGGTTTCCCAACGTAAAAGTATGTCTCTACGAACCGTCCGTGATGAGAGGGAGGTAGTTTTGCGAGAGGGGAGGGGGGAGAGAGGAAAAGATGTGTAGACGTGCAGGAGAGGTAGGGTCCGTTAGCGGTGAGCCTCTAATGCTGACTCCGGCTAACGGTTTAGCTTCTAACTTCATAAAGTGACTTAAATATTTTTATCAAACAAACCTATCATGTATTTTAATTTAAAAAAAACCAAAGTAATTTATAATTATCTACTTGGTCACTTGTGTCGCGTTTATAATTTTCTAGTTAACACTACCTTTTATAGTTACTAAAAAATACTATTACTTGCTTTTTAATTTAATTAAATTATAATATGAATTATGTCAATGAGTTTATTTTATTTAAAAAATTAAAAACAATTATTTCGATCATTTTCATGTGATATATGACAAAATTAAGTAATTTTCCAAACTACCACATCATTTTAATACATTTTTATTAAGTGATTATGAAATTAATAATAAGCTTACTTCTCTTTATTTAATCTTTGTCATGCAATAAGTTCTTAAACATATTTTGTATCGTCTCTAATGAATTAATAGTTTAGGAAAATAACTTTTACTTAGTAAAAAGTAATGAACTACAAAAACTTTATTTAATGCTAAACTTGAAGATATTACTGATAACTTTATATTTTATTATTAAAATTTTATTTTATTCTTTATGCTATATAATAATAAGTTAAATTAACTAAATACATTATTATCAAAGTAAATTACACAAATTATCTTTTATTTATATATGAAATTGCATTTTATGTCATTTAACTTAAATAATTACAGGGATTGTTCTTTTTTTGAAAATTTTGCACACATATCGTCTTTTCCAATAACTAGTGTTAACTTTTTCTGTTAATTTAAAAAAAATTCAAAATAATTACAAAGATTTTTTCTGTTAAATGTGTGTAAAATTTTCAAAAAAATGACAATATTTGTATTTATTAAAGTCAGAGGACTTAGAGTGCAATTTCATATATAACTAAAGGACAATTTGTGTAATTTTATCTTAAATATATGCTTATGTGCAGCTAAAATTCACTCAGAGTTAGCTGACTTTTATTAAGCACATCGGGTTAGGTGTAGGTTAGAAGGTAGCTGGGGAATGCTTAGCTTGCGGAGAGAGTTACACGGTTTCGAAGATCTGGCATTCTGGTATGTTATGTTTCAAAGTTTGACTTGTTTATGACAGTGTTTTAATTCATTCAAACAAGATTATGTAATGTAATCAATGACTTTCCGCTGCTTAAATGAAATTCTAAGTTTAAGAAACTATGTGTTGAATGAGTATCCAATGCGTAAGGTTTCACGAGTTCGAGACCTTACACAAATTTTGAGTTGGAATAAGGCTGGACGGTAGACTTTCTGCATCATCGACGGAAAGGGCAAGCTATGTTGACAGTTTCAGGTTTGAGGAAGATGGCACCCTGAAACAAGTTAGGATTGCGATGCTCGCATGGTTCAAGTTCTATGAAGAGATGGAATGCCCGGGGAGTGTGGGAACACTATTCCGCCCCTTTCGGGATCGACGCCAAAGATGATGAAATCGGGATGTCCCGAATACACTCCGATGGTAGAAGAACGTGATTTCATAATAATAAGAGTTAACAATTCCTAAATATAGTAAATGTGACAATGAGAGTTAACAATTCCTAAATATAGTAATATTAGTTATGTCTTTAACTTGGTTTATTATAGGGTGATTCTAACCACACACGGAATATTGTTAATTGTACCCGCCGCCACACTATACGCGCTCGTATAGGGCAATACGAGGGCGTATAAAGTTCAGTCACTGACAACAGAATGGCACGTGTCATTCTTTGTCTGGCGGCTGGTACAATACGTGACGTATTGATCTATACGCAGCGTATGAGGCACGGGTCATATTTTTGCTTCAAAAGTTGAAAGATTTGGGAGTTTATGAATCCTATACGCCACGTATAGGTATTTTTTATTTAATTATATTTTTTTATTTTATTTATATTTTGTTTATTTTTATTTTTATTTTAATTTATATAATTTTGTTAATATAAGTTTGTTATCTATTTATAAATTTTATATATTTTATATTTTTTTTAAACATTTAGTATATTTTTATAGTATAACCAAACAAAATATTAAACATTACAAACCAAACAAAATATTAAACATTACAATCAAACAAAATATTAAACATTGCAAACCAAAGAAAAAATTAAATATATACATCAAAATGTTTTACATACAAAACAACGAAAGAAACAAAGTACAAATAAAATAACTAAACATAACCGGCTCCGTCGTCACCCCGACCAATTTCCTTCTCGATTGGACATATTAAGCAAAGTAAACAACATTAGAAAAACAACTTCAATTCCCAAAATAAGTAAATAATACACTCACACTATAGATACACAGTATCTCAAAATGTCACTATCACCAAAACCACTAACCCACCTCCTGTTCTTTACGCATCTTCCATACCACCAACATTTGCAAAATTGCAGGCACACATGGAAGATCAAACCAATTTCCTTCTCGATTGGACATATTTCTGCGGTCACCCTGACCCGCCCCGCCCTCATCCTAAACGGGGTCGTCCGGATTATGACGTGGCAGTGGGCGTGGATCGATGCCGGCGGCTCGTGACAGATCCACGAGCTGTCCAACCGCCCACATCATCAGGTCCTCCATGCGATCGAGTTGACGACCCTGTCGTCGTGAGTCGGCAACAAGGCTATCAAGCAATGCCTGGGTAGCCCTCTCCAGCCTAACAGACCGACGTACGTGTCGGGGATGCTGTGGCGGATGGTCGTGGATGGGCTTGACGTGCGGCGGCCCGTCCTCCATCGCCACACCCTGTAGCGGATGAGGCATAGGCGGGTCCCCCTGTCCAGGCATCTGCGGCAACGGCACCGGGACCCAAACCTGGTCCTGGACGGCCCTTACGAACCGAAGGTCCTGTTTGTTACTATCACACGCGGCTCCATACACTTTTGCAACATTGATTTTATTTGCAGTAACACCCAGACGAAGTTTTCCTCCCGTTCTTTTGATATAAATGCATGAGCGACGCAAAACGACTGGTGTGTGGAGGTCACACCGACCACTTGGACAAATGGAAGTTTATACATGTTTGTTTTGTACGTCGCGTCGATCATCAACACGTGTGGGAATGCACGTCACATCTCATACGATTTCGGATGAACAAAGAATATCTCCTCCATAATATTTGTGGCAGGATCTTCCCGAGTATAGTAGACGTATTTTTTAGAAGAAAGCAGGTTTTCCAGAATCTGCATTGGAGTTTCACCGACTCTCGTTTCGTTTTTTATCTTTTGTATCGCATTATAAATGTCCTTTTTAATGCAACTACTCTCTAGGTTTTGTTCCCTTATAGTTGCCAGAATGTTTCATGGCAACATGTTTTGCGAATACAACTTCCCCACCAAAAGTTGTTCCGACTGAGACAGTCTCATCGCAAACGAGTGCGCCTCAAGATGTTGACTAGGATTGTGGTTATGACTGTCATCATTCACCGTTAATTTCCAATCACCAGTATTTTCTTGGTACTCTCTTCCAATTTAAAGGGACAACCTATTTTCTTGCTACCGGCACGTCTAACCGTGGCAGTAGAAGCACGTTCGCCGTGACAATCACACACAAGCCACACCTTGATAAACGGTTCCGTCGGATCGTCGCCTTTTCTCCTCGATCGTCGGGTGACAAGGACGTAATCATTCTCACGTCCTCTCCGGATAGCCCAACCCACCAACTGTTCACGAGACTGAAAATTCTGGTCAGTTTTATACGACACATTTTGATGGTTTTGTTCTTCGTCTTCGAAGTCGTCGGTTTGTTGTGTCGGGTAAGAGACTTCACCGCACACGAAGTTGTTAGTTTGTTGTGTCGGGTAAGAGACTTCACCGTATACGTAGTCGTTCGTGGGTTGTGCAAGGTAAGACGGTTCACCGTATACGAACTCGGGATTGCTCAGTGGCTCGTTCAAATCTGGAAGCCTTACCCATTGATTAGAATAAACGTCGGACGAGACCTCCTCCCAGTTCACCTCTTGAACGTCAGAACTTTGCGGGTTGTTTTTCAGCGAATCGTTAAAATATACCTGAAAACCGTAGTTACCATCCCACCACCAAGACATGTTTATAATTTTTGAGAGATTGTTTGAAATTTTTTTGAACGATACGTTCGAATGAGAATTTTGCATGGTTAAATACACAAAATTTGGGCCCTATACGCATCGTATAGGGCAATACGGTGCGTATAGGACTCGGGTCAGACCTGGTCAAACCTCGTATACGCAACGTATATGACAATACGATACGTATAGGGTACGAGGTACTTTCTGTAACTAGTCATCCATCACATCG
Source organism: Smallanthus sonchifolius (assembly GCA_023525975.1). Taxonomy (NCBI): domain Eukaryota; kingdom Viridiplantae; phylum Streptophyta; class Magnoliopsida; order Asterales; family Asteraceae; genus Smallanthus; species Smallanthus sonchifolius. The sequence goes on from CM042045.1 coordinate 51,686,954, forward strand.
TTATACGCCGCATATAGACCTATACGGAGCGTATAGCGAGGTGATGGATGACTAGTAGCAGAAGGTACCTCGTACCCTAAACTGCATCGTATTGCCCTATACGATGCGTATAGGGTTGGAATGACCAGGTTGTACGAGGATGTTGGGCATAGGAAATTGTGAGGAGCTATACGCATCGTATTGACCTATACGATACGTATATGACCAAGTTCAAATAGCAATTCTCATGTGCCATTAGTAGTCCCCTAATTATAATTTCTTTTCATGACATGTCCATTTTTGACTTTCGGTTCAAACACATATCGACAAAAGATAAGACTACTAACCTACTTATGCTCCTACTCTCTTGAATGGACCCCTTTTTCTCTCACCTTTGGGCTTTGGACTTTCTCACTACCTTTCCCTCTCTCCTATTTTCAAAAATAAATACATAGAACAAATACATATAAAATCGATATTTAGTGATTGGATGTTAAAAGTGTTTAATCCTTTATTAAGTTTTAATATATTAATAAAAGATTAATTATTCAAACTCTTTATTTGATTATTTGGCATGAAATAATTAATTTTTAATAAGTAGTTATCACTCATTCATTTTAAATTACTAATCATGAAAACAATAAACAAGATAATCAATCTCAAACGTACCCTTAAATCGAGTATGTACTAAACGTGTTACGAATTTATGACTCGGTGATAACTTATGTTTTCTTATAGAAATGTTTATTTATGCATTTATACGAGTTTTATCGGTTATAAAAAAACAAATAAAACTTAAAAGAACTTGTAGTGGGTTTTAAAGATGAAGATGGTAGTTGAGATAATCTCCTTCAAAAGAATGAAGGGTTACCAAAGGTTCTTAAAGATACTCGTAGCTTGGTTTATCCTTTTCAAAATGATAAAAAAACAAAAGAGATGAATCTCACTACTCACAATCAGTTTTATTTAAAGATAAAAACTATAGTGGTTTGTTTTTATTAAATATTTTGTATATTTATTATAATTTTATGCATAACATAATATATATTATTTAGTTCTTTTTATCATAATTTTATATATACTAATTATTATTATTATATAATATATATTTAATATATTAAATAAAAATTATATAAGTAATAGGTTTGTTTAGGCTCGCGAGCTGGGTCTAGCTCGATAAGTGAAGATAATGCTAATTTATTAAACAAGCTTATTTTTAGGCTCGAGTTAGCTCGTTTAAGCTCGATTTGATTCGAGCTCTTAACGAGTCGATCTCAAGTAACTCACGAGCCGACTTGACTCGTTTACACCCCTAACCCTGTCTCCTTCACATCGACCGTCTTTCCTCCATCTCTTTTCCACATCTGCGTCCGTAAAAGCCGACAGACCCATTACAGACGCTCTATACACAAAGTTAAGTCAAATTAAAAAGTATAAAATATAAAATATTAAGCAAAGTAAACAACATTAGAAAAACAACTTCAATTCCCAAAATAAGTAAATAACACACTCACACTATAGATACACAGTAGCTCAAAATGTCACTATCACCAAAACCACTAACCCACCCCCTGTTCTTTACCCATCTTCCATACCACCAACATTTGCAAAATTGCAGGCACACATGGAAGATCAAACCAATTTCCTTCTCGATTGGACATATTTCTGCCACGGAAAGGTCAAATTCCATCTCATTTTACTCAAATTTCAATTAATTTCCTCTAATTTTAACTCAATTTTGACTGTATTGACCAAATTGGAGTGAAATTTGAAACAGAGCATGGAGGAGTTAACAGAGTCTCTTTTGATCACAACAATGGAGCTTGAAGCAGCAAGATTCAAAGCTCAAGAAGAATTAAAAACAAAAGATGATCAAATAATTCAACTCAAACACCTTCTCAACACCGCCATTAACGAAAAACACGAAGCTCAAAACCGATACCAGATGCTCCTTCAAACCACCACGCCGCCGCCGCCGCACTCCGCCGTGTCAAGCGGAGAAGATGATCACATCACCAATGGCGGTTTCTCCTCGTCAGATTGTGAAGAAAGCATTGTTTCGTCGCCGGTGACGGAAACCCTAGGTCGATTTGCACCGTTGCCGGAGCCAGAATTGGGGTTTCCGGTGAAGGCATTGCCGGAAAAAGGAAAGTTTTTGGAAGCGGTGATAAAAGCAGGGCCTTTGTTGCAAAATATCCTGCTAGCTGGGCCACTTCCGCATTGGCGACACCCTCCGCCGCCGGTAGACGCGTACCGGATTCCGCCGCCGCCGGTGGTGGTGCCGACTTCGCCGCCGGTTAACCGGTTGCTTGGGAAATTTAACAAGAAAAGAGGTTTTCCTGAAGGCTTTGATTCTTCTATAGATACCAGATGTCAAAGAATCAACATGAATGGACTATGATGTGCATGTATCCATTCATAACTATGCATGATGATGGATGATAGATGATGGATGATGATACGCGTGTTCATAAACAGTTGAAACCTACTTAACTGTTCAAACAGAAGCAGAGAAGCAGGCGAGGTGGCCAATTTGAAATGTATACAGTTTGGTTTTGACGGTTTTATGGCTTATGGTTCGGTTTTACGGTAAAAAACAGTTAGTAGTCGGCCGTGTAAACCGATTTGGCAGTTTAACGTTTATTATTATTATTTTTATTTTAGGAACATGACTTCATGTATATTGTATTATATTCATTACATATCCTTATCATTTTATCATTTAAAAATAATAATAATGTGAATTATGCTTTAGAAAAAGAAGTAAAAAAATTAACTAAGCTAGGTACGGTTTTACAGTAAAAATAAGTAAAAAACAGTTGTGTAAACCGAATGGATCGTTTAACATTTTTAGGAGCATAAAGTTATTTATATGTATTATATTCATTACTTATCCTTGTCATTTAAAAAACGGTAACACGAATATGCTTTAGAAAAAGAGTATAAATTATTTCTTGAAAACCGTCGAAATTGAAGTGCAAACCGTCAAAACAGGCCACCAATCCAATGAACCCATCCGGTTTGATTTGTATTTTTCTAAACCCGTAGTTAACAGTTTGATAAGATTTTTTTGTAAACCGAACCGTAAACATTCCCACGATAGATGATGTATTCCGCGTCGAATATATAATTAAGCTTTGGATGCTAATGGGGATTTGACAGATGAATGTGCCAACCACCGGAAGGTAAGGAACGTCGGACCCGCGAATCAGAATCAAGATCTAAAGTCATTTGTTTTCATTGTTTTTAATTAATTATGTTTTACCAATTTATAAATAATCTCAAGCTTTACAAATTAAATGAAGTATAGTTTATGCAAAAAAAGTATTTTAGCAACGAATAAATATAGATTTTATGCAAAAAAAAACAGCACAAAGGTTCAAATTCTACAAATCTAGGACTCTATCTTTCTTTCAAAGACGATTTCCTGGATATAATGAAGAAATCAGCAAGATATTACAGTCCAACGAAATGCAGAATTTCATGGTGGAATACAAAAATACTTTTCTTTCAAGTATTTACATACAACTGAAAAGAAAAGTATTAATGGGTCATCACCATCTACTTGACTTGCATGAATGTATTCTCATTCATCTTCATTATCATCTTGTTTGTTATTTTGGGTGTGCTTCTGAGCATTATACATGTCAGCAACCTGAATGTAATGTAACAAAAAACAAACATGGAACATCCATCAATTTAACTCCCAACCCGTAAATTCAGCGAAATTATTTTTCAAATGAAAATTTCATACTTATTATGTACGATTTGGGAACACGAAATAAAGAAAAGAAATAGATGGTTTCTCACCATTTCTGAAGACGAAGCTTCCTCGGGGCCCTTGTCCTCTCGAACACGAAGCAAGCGTGGGAATCGTAGTGAAATTCCCTTTTTTAACAGAAGAAACAGTTATTTAAATTGGTGGATATATTCATAATTTAAATCTTAAAATATCCAAATTTAAATTTAAAATAAACCTTATTAGGATCGACAGCACCGATTGCAGCACAGTAAACCGGGCTTATGGTTAAGTCTGCAGCTTTAACCTCCCAAACCTGAAATGATAACAAATGATCCACAATTATTTTGTAGAGCATCTTCAATACTTTGAAAAGGAGAAATAATTCATGAAAAGCTAATGATTAGTTACCTCAGACGCTTCAAACCACACATCAGGATCTATGGTATCTGAAAATCGATAGTACGACTGCCAGTATTTTAAAATCGAAATTAACATATATAAAAACGCTTTTATAGGGTGTCTGGATAATCAAAATCAAAATTAGCATCAAAACCTTTGGCTTTGGGATCACTTTAAGACTCAGACTCTTGGACCGCTCTTCAAGCATGGCCTCTGAAAATCCAGTGCCTGTAAAAGACATAAAATCAGTTAAATTTTTTTTTTGAATAATTAGTTTCATAAGTCCGTTTATTACAACTGATTGTCTGATTCTATTTATTCAAAATCACACAATCACCTCCACAACCCACATCCAAACGCCCATAAAACAAAAAAAACATAACTTACCGATTTTGCAAATGGTTTGATATTCATCCTTATCATTATCATAACAAGCAAGGAGAAAGGCGCCATATCCACCAACACGTTTTCCTCGACCATGAAAGGCGGCGATGGGTACTAAATCTAATGAGTCGCCAATACTGCACAAAATAAGAATCATCATCTGAGCCGCCATTGGAGACTATATAGTTATAAAAAAATGTTGAATACCTATCCATATAGTCTTTCTTCAACTTGAGCCAGTTATTTGATCTTTTTGCAGGCTCATATGTAGCATCTTGAGTTAATGTTTTAATAATTAATCCTTCACAACTGATAAAATAACAAGAATATATGAGACAACTGATAAAAAGTAGCGTTGATTATTGCCTTAATTTATCAATAAATTAAGAATGCAAGAATACTATAGGGTGTCTGGACAAACATATTCTACTACTGGTTGTCTGATTACCAACTGCAGCAATACTTATCATCTAAGGGTAAAAAAAACTTATTGATTATATACATTGTGTTACCTAATTGTTTCCATTTCACAAACCGTCTACTTTTCTCACAAAAATGTCATTTTTGGTCAGTGTCTATTAACTTCTCAAAAACGCAAAACAAATATATAGAATTTGGCAAAACTAAAGCATCTGATTGTTACAACTTCAAACAGAAGAAGCATATCCAAACACTATTTTCTACAGTCCATTTTATTACAGTTAATTATGATATAATTCAAATTACTCAATGTCACACACTCACTTTCAAAACACACATCCAAACACCCCTTAGAACTAAATATAGAGGCTTATTACCTTGCATTCACAGCAGTATCTAAAAATGTTTGTATTTTCTCCAGATCGTTGGATGTTATGGCTGTTGCAAACTGGAAATATCCATGTTCTTCCTCAAAGGATTCATATAACCGCTGAAAAAAAACAATAATTTAATAATTAATACAATTAGTTCATATTTCATTAATCACTAAGAGTTGGCTAATAACCAAAATAATGAAAAATACTATACAGCTTTCTCACCTCTCTACGAGTAATAAGTTGTTCCTGTAAAAGCTGCTGGCCATTCAGATACAACAAATCAAATGCATATATGCATACCTCAACCTTGATCTCACTCATCACAACGTTTTTGCGAGCACGTGTACTTAAAATCTATAAAAATAATCAATAGCAAACGCAATGTCATGTGTAATTGAAGATGTAGCAGAATGGTACATTTATAATAAAAATAAATCATTTCTGTTCCAGTGAAGATAATTAAAAAGAGTAACCTGAAATGGTAGAATTTTCTGCTTGGTGCGGTCATATGCAACCAGTTCACAGTCCAGAACAAATGAAGTTACATTTGGTTTCTTAATTCTGAAAAATAACTACAGAAGTTAGAAATGGCTTCTTGGGCTCAATCATAGATCATATGGGCCAAGGTCTATTTCGATTCATTTACCTATGAAATGGGTTAACTGGGTTGTATTTTATCTCAAATGGATAAGATTAAAAAAAAACGGGTCAGGTGGGTTGAAAAGGTCAAAATTGTTGAACTCGTCCATGTCCACTTTTAATGCATTATTATTAAAAGGTTTAGATTACTGTTGTAAGAATATTGTTTTCATAATCATAATTAACAAATTCATTAATTATTGAAAACAATAAAAACAAAAACGAAATATAAGTGTTTCAACTTTTAGCAGAAGGCCCATTTGGACCCATAACCCAGCCCACCCTACCGGCCCATCTTGCCACCTAAGAGAGCAATCTCGATAAGTACCTTGAAGCAGCAACAACAACATCTGGGAATTTTTCAGTGTTTCTTTCAGCATTTCTGCTGTATATCTGAACCGTGCCATCCTCCAAATAATGTATCTGTGTAAAGCAAGTCTTGTTAGTCATTCATAAATAGTGTTCCTTTTCGATAACTTCACTAACTAAAAAATATTTCACCTGGGCCCGTTCCCCGTCATATTTATATTCACAAGTGAACTCCATGTTTTGAAATTTATCCAAAATCTCAGATACTCCTTTAGTAGGCTTAGCTAGCATAGGTCCAACTGGAACACCAGGTGAAAAGCAACACGTTTTGGGCAAGTCCCAAACACCCCCAGAAAGAAGAGCAGGGACAATTTTGTCATATACAGGAATTACTGAATACACTTGTTTCACAATTTTAGCAGCCTGAAAACATTATAAAATAAGTTACCAATGAGTCAAATAAAAAAATATGAAATTTACAATGAAAGTCAACTGACCTCTTCTAGAGGTGAATCTATGCGAGCTGGCGGTGATGGGTGTTTTTCAGTATAGAAAATGGCATGCCCCAGAGCTGTCAAGAGAGTTTGCTCTGCTAAACCAATTCGCAATTTTGTCTGCAGTATTTTTTTTAAAATACTTAAAACAATAATGCAATAAAGAACTCAATACAACGATTTCAAGCATAAATGCTTTGATAACCTGAAGTAGACGGATTAAATATTGAGGTTCACAGTCAGTTGCTGCAACAAGAAGTCCCTTGATGTGATTCTTCTTCTTATCTTGACTGTCCTTTCCAGATTCCTATAAAGAAAAACCTTTTTTAAACAAACAAACAAATAAAAGTTAAGCAATTCATTTGTGTTTCATATGCAACCACCTTGATCTTTCCAATGGATTGAGAGATGCCCGGAACTAAACGTGTGTGTTTGAATTTGTGTTGTAAAAGCGAGTGTTCAGATATACAGATTTTGCTTCTAAATATTTAGTGATCAAATAATCAGTTTCATACCAGCTACAAGAACCTTATAATAAATCAAAAGATAAAGCCTACATATGTCACCCAAGTATTCAAAAGTTTACGCCAAGTGCACCCAATTATTAAGAAAACTTTAGAGGCCGCCCAAATATCAATTTTGTTTTTTTTATGCTTTTCCAACAGAAAATACTTTTGTAAAGTAACAACTAACAACACCCCCAAGTCTAAAGCTTACGCGACATCTAAAGTTGTAAAATGACGGAAAAAAAATCTTATGAATCTACTAAAAAATCAATTATAGATGGATAGTCATAACATACTTGAGTGTTGTTTGAATGAAAGTTTTGGTTAAATTATCTCATTGAATTATGGGTTAATTGATCCTTCTATTGCTAGTTCAAAAGTGGCATATTGAATGGTGTTCTTTGGAATCTAATCACAAGTTTAGGTGGTAATTTTTGTATCCTAAACTCGTAATGGACTGCCTTACAATCGAGTGGTGTTTCTGTATCTCGAGCATAGTTACCGAATTCGCTCAGGTAGCCGCGATCCACGAATTGGTTCGCGCTGTACCAAATCGAAAATCGTTTCGATCCAATTCGCTATGGTACGGCGTACCAAATCGATATGGTACGGCGTACCAAATCGATATGGTACGGCGAACCATTTACCTAAATTCGCTGTACCAACTTCTAATTCCAGTCGTTCCGAACACTATCCAATTCGCGATTTTGGTCAAGGAATTCGCTGGTTGTAGAAATTTAGGGTTCGCAATTTTGGCGGGAAATCTACTTACGGGAACAGCGACTGCCCGCCACTGTTCCAGCCGCTGTCACAGCCGTAATTCACCTGCAATTCCAACTTCCAAGTACCTAATGTCTGAAATTAGGTCTGAAATTACGGTCCTCACTAACCAATTTCATCACCAATTCTACTTCAATCTCAGAAATTAGTAGAATTGTTATGTTGATGTTTTTGTTTGTGTGTTTTTTCTATTTTGGATTAAATGGTATTTGAATTTTGAAGTTATGTTATTATTTGGAATTTGGCAAATATTATATTCTATTTGAACTTATGTTTTATTAGGGTACATCGAACCGAACTACATGGTACACCGTACCGGTTCGTACCGAAATGAACCTACCCCCCTCCGTACCGAATACGTTAACTCTAGCGAATTGCGTACCCGAACCGCGTACCCGTACCGGAGCGAACCGCGAATTCGGTAACTATGATCTCGAGTGACCCGTAGCCTATCTTGAGAGCTTTTTTTCCAATGCTAGTTCAGTTCCGGCAAAACTAAATGGTGATCTTTGGAACCCAAAAAAAGACACACCACTCAGGTCTGTGAACTAGCTTGAGTGGAAGGATTGTTTGGCTCTGATACCATTCAGTTTTGCCGGAACTGAACTAACATCTGACAGTAGTTACATGTGTGGCTGCCACTTTTGAAAAAACCACACAAAAAAAGAGAGGAGCATACTTTCACGTTTGGAGTTGCAGTTACATAAGAGTTTTGGGATGAAAAAATGTGTGTTTAATTTATCTCATTGAATTATGAGTTAAATTGGTTCGTCTATGCTAGCTAAAACGTAGCGAGGGTGGTGTTTACCTAACCGTAGTGGTGTATCCGTATCTCCAGTTGGATATTGTTGTCATAGTGTTTGTTTTGTGTGGTGTTTTTGTATCAGAAACGAGCATTAGATCTATCCTTTTCTACCCGTTTTATTTGATTTCAATTTTCTATCCCTTACTGTAACCGGGTGTACATCATGGGTGGCTTCTAAAGTTGTTTTAATTTTCTAGTAACCTCGGTGAAACTTATGAATACTTGTATGACCTATGCAATTATGCATACATTATCCAATTATCCCTAAAATAAAATTACCTACTTACCCATTTTTATAACTTAATTTTAGCCAATTTAACAAAAAGTTATCCCTTTTTCACAACAATGCCCTTTTAGGTTTATTTAAGCTAATAATCTATAAGCTCAACTACAACTTCAAAACATTAAAATCACATCCAAATACTATCTTTTACAATACGTTTAATTACACTATTTGATTTTAAATACTACACATTATATACTCACTTTCCAAGGGCACATTCAAAGTTCAAACACCCCCTTATGCAGTAGGATGCTAAACATAAATAAGATGGTTCAAATGCCAATTTAGTATTTAAAGAGCTCACCTTGGCAATAACCCGAAATGTATCAAAAACTTTAGCCACGGTCAATGGCTGAGGTTTCCGCATCAGAGGTTGAGATGATCGGCTTGCTTTGGCAACAAGACCCAAGTCTCCAAGCTCCTGCAATAAAAAAAACAACAAATGTTACTTTTTCATCAACATAACAAACAAGCACAAATTGAACAACTTCACAAACACACCTTATATTGCTTTTTAATATGTGTTTCTTTTGCACCACAAGCTTCTGCAAGTGCCTTGATAATAGAAGCATCCCCAAGTCCAAGCTCCAGCCCCTCATGAGCTGGCGCAATTCTATTGGCTAAAAGGTACACCACCGCCACCAAATCATCAGGAGTGGTGCTAATTACAGTCCTCAGCATGTTACAAACCATTTCAGTGATCACAATTCGACCTGACTCTTTTGAAATTTCGTCGAACACCTTGACTACAAACAGAAATGGCACCCGTTCTCCTTCCCCCCAACACGCAGCTTTCTTCGGATCGAATTTAGCTGGTTTGTTCCTCAATTGAACAATACTCTCATCCACGGTAATCAATTTCACCCGTGGCTTCTTCGACGCAGTTTCGTCCTCCGATGGGGATAAATTAGGGTTTGGTTTATTTTGTTTCGAGCCGCTTGATTCATGGGTTTCCTCTTTGATTTGGCTTGAATCGAGTTTTGGTGAGGCTTCAGAGAGCTTGCATTGGGTAATTGGGGTTGAATTGATTGGGGGTTTTGAGTCTAGGGTTTTGCGTTTTTTGGGGGAAGAGGAAGTTGACTGGGTTTTGTTCTTCGCGGCTGCGGCACGGGCGTTGCCCATGAGGGCGTCGAAGGCAGATGGGCGAGACGATGACATGTTTTTGAGAAATAATGTATAAACGGGTCGGGTTGATGAATGCGGTGGTTTAAATAGAGAATGTGTGATAGGGTGAGAGAGTACGGTGGTTATCGTGATGGTGTAAGTCGCGCTGTAACAGCATGACCGGAGTGATAACATGAACCGGCTGCGCCTCGTGGTTGTGGCGGCCGGTAGTGTTTAGAGGGAAAAGAGAGCGTTTAGTGGACTTGGCGGGAAAAACTATACCCTAACCCTTATGTTGTTATCATTGAGTTGCCGGATATGTGACTTCCGGCGTGAAGCTAAATGGGATTGGGCTAAATGGGGTTCGCCGGTTGGGCTAACGTTGTAATCTAAATGGATATTTTTATTTTAATAATGTAACCACTAACAGTAAGTGGTATACAATGTGTGAGAGCTCTGGTGACAATGGCTCAAGGCGTGATCATGGATGTAACACCACCTTCTTGATGGCGTAAGTGGCGAGTGAGGGATATACGTGAAAATCTTTACGAAAAAAGGAGAAGGAATAAAGCCATTCAACGGTTAAAAATTTAAACTTATTACAGTTGAATGGTAATATTTAATAAAAAAAATATACATTTTACCTACTATAAATAACCATTTAACCCATTTTATAAAACACATAAAAAAATCTCATCTCCTCACTATCCACTATATAAAAAATCTCATCTCCTCTATATAAAAAATCTCATTATCCAAGTCATGAATACTAACGATCCGAACATGTTTTGGCTTCATTACGCGTCTCAACAAAACGCGTTCAACCTACGGTCTCCGACAAACCCAAACGTGTTCACCCAACCAACCACAAACCTTTTAACTAAAACCGGTTCGGATCACCCGGGTATGTCCCAAACATGCCTACTATGCCCAATATGCCTGGCGGATACTCACAAGATCCGGATTTTATTCCGGAAACGCAAGAACTACCGGGGGAGGAAGAAGAAGACGTTGAGGAAACGTAACCCGTGTGTGAAGGTAAAGGCAACATGGAAATTCCCGTAACAAAAGCATCCTCACGGGTTACAAAGAAGTGAGATTTGGACGAAGAGCTAAACTTGGCTAGGACGTTTGTCGACGTCTCGAAGGATCCTATTATATGTATTTAATATACAATAATATTTATTTTTACTACTTCATTATACAAATTAATATTAATTATGTTTGATTTTTTTAGGTAACGCTCAAAACAAAAAAAACGTTATGAAAACGTATCACTACAAAAGTTGAAGTGTTAATGGGCGTACCCCTGAGTATCGAACTATGGACCAATTGAGTTCTAAATGGACTCATATAAACCGAAAGGTCTTAAAGTTTCACATCATCTACCAACAATGTGATAGAAGCCGAAAAAGCGGTTGTAGTGATACCGACATTTTAATGCAATCAACGTCCCGGTATCAAGACGACGGAGGAGTCCAAGATCCAATTGCGACTTGGGAACTATTAAGGAAATCGCCAAATGACAAACAGTGTACGTGAATCCAAGTAGAGACAGGTTGTCAAAGAAACGATTCTCGGCGAACATTGACGCTAGTCCGATCGCGTCCGACGAAAGATCAATGTATGATCTCAACCGGGAGGTAATGGATGACGAGGACGACATACAACGTCTTATCGCCAAGAAAAAAAGCAAAGGCACGAGCTTCAGGCTCGGGATCCGGCTCGGTTCCAACTCACGTCGACATTGGCAAAAAATGGTCGAACAAATAGAAGAATTTAACGTGAGAGAAAGAGAGTAGTTTAATTGGAAAAGAGAAAAGGAAGATATTGAAATTCTCGCTCTCAGCCTTGATCAGATCACTGGCCACCCGACGAGCTTTTCTCGAGAGGAAACAAAATGAGATCAAGACAAAATATGGAATCGAGTAGTTTTATTTATATTATTTGAATATTTATGTAACATTTTTGTGTTAGTTGAATTTTTTTTATGTCCTTTTTATTATAATTTTTATTTATGTGTTTTTTAATATAAATTTATTAGTTAAATAAATATTAAACTAAAATTTTCATTTAATGCTCATACCACCATTACTCATTTGCGTATTTCCATTACCAAGTGCGGTTGGTGTGAGAGTTGAAGAATATGACGTGGTGTCACGTAACAACCACTTTTCCTCTCACTAAACACTCACTCACTTGAGTATAACACATAATCTAACTGTGTATACACAACAAACTAAACTAATATTAATATGTTGGACAAGTTAGTTTCATAGTCGATAATAATTAAGAACAGGAAGAATCGCACAACAAATTTATATATACTACATAAAAGATAATCAAAATAGCATGAGAGAGAAACAAAGGTCAGTCATATAACAGTTTTACGTATTACATTTAAGGAAATATGTATAAATATTGTGGTTACGTTAAAAAAAACATAAATTCATGAAAAGTGTGAAAAGCCACATAACTCGTTTGTCCCAAGGTTGAGAGGTAATTGCGTGAAACAAAAAAGTAAAAATCTAGGCTAGAATACATATAAACATGACGCATCATTATACGGGGTAAACACAAAATATACTGTGTTGAAGCTGAAGTTAAACGCACAGTTAAAAATCTCTAACGAACCCATTACAAAAAGTTAAAAAAGGGTTTTTTTTTTCAAAAATAAATATATAGCAATAATATACTTGAATTATAAAAAAAAATGTTTGATTTTTACGATATAAGTTTTAAAAAGTAATACTAAATCATATAATCGTTATTTATGTTTAAAAAAATTATGAAACAATATAAAAATCATATTGGCTATCACATTCTTGCGTATACTTGAACTTATATAAATTGGTGTTCATGAGACAACCCATCTATTCTTAATCAACGGTCCATAAATCTTTTCAGACTTTTTATGATATTTTGATTATTTAGAAGAACTATATTCATTTCATACATGTGAATGATACATATACTATGTGCCAGATATGAAAAGATGAGTCCCTTAATATAAAAGGAGAGTATTTAACATTTCCATGAATAGATAACGAAATCGACACCTTGACTAATGGATGTCACAGATAAATACAGAGCCGTCTCCGAGAATTCGAATGCCCTACACGAGCCGTAAAAAAAAGGCTCATAATGAAAATTACCTTTTTAAAAAGGCCCAATATTTTTTTTTAAAGCCTCGAAAATTTTAAATATATATATAAATTTTTTTTTTGGCCCCTCGAAATGTTGGGCCCCCTACGGTTGTGTTGCCCGCAGTGCCTTCCAGCCGCCCCTGGATAAATAACATATGAATAGTGGCATGTGGATTAGTTCATAAAACTATTCTTTATGATGTTTTGATTTTATTACTTGTTGAAGTTAAAATTTATCACATGATGTTATGGATTCGATGAATCCACATATATCATGTAAAACCCTCTCCGTGTAAATGAGAATACGCATTTATACCTATTAGAGATTAGAGATAATTATATGACATTCTTGTCATTTATGATATAATTGTTAGACCACACCATGTAACTATTAATCCACATCTTTAGATGGAAGTCTGTGGTATGGGTCAAGCATAAGCATAGGAAGGATTTTGGATCGTTAATTAGATTTTTTTTAATGGATCCTGCTCGGTTGTTGACTTTTTGTCTAAATTTAGCTCGATCAACCTTTTCAAACTCAAATAACTTTTATATACTTAATTATTTATTTACATACCAAAAATAGATGATTTATAATATATTTAAATTGAGTGTAACATTGTTTTATCAGTGTTTTTTCAAAAGATTAATGCATTGTTGATTACAACGGTGCGTCAACACCAGTTACAACGATGCGTCTAAATTAGTTACAACGGTGCATGTCCAGGTTGTTAAGGTCTAACGTACGCAAGAATTGTACGACTACAATGATGCGTTTAAAAACCACATTTTATTTGAAGAACATGCGTACTCTCGTCCTAAGATATATGTGTAAGATCTTTGATACTTCATACGCTTTAAACATAAAAACCCAATGATAACATGTTAGCTAAAACTTAATGGGTTTGCTACATGAATAAATAACATATTATGATTTTAACTAAATTTTAAAAAATGATGGCATAATCAATATGATTTTTAATGTAGAAATAACACAAGGTGATTTGAATATCTAAAATTACTTTGTACACCACGTGTTCTCTGCATGTTATATTTGTATTTTTAATATTATATCATGTGGCACACAAAGTAATTTTATATTTGTGATTTTTTTTCTGATACAGACAAGACGTTTTACACCTTAAATATGTTTTGAAACGTTATATAGAAATAGTTTAATTAAATATATTTTATTAATATGAGCATGCCATATTTTGATTTTTGAATGAGTATACATTTTTTAAACTAGTTTTAAACCCCGTGTAACTAGTTTTAAATCTCGTGTAACACATATTTTTATACAAATTTGATATCAAACTTAATTGAAATACTACTAATTAAATATTAGCAAACTTTATTCTAACACATATTTATTTAAATTATACAATTAGTATTTTCAAATTTTATATGTAAAATTAAAATTTTAGTTTTTTATTGATAAAATTTTAAAAACTCGCTTTTAGACAATAAACTTTAAAAACTCGTTTTTTTTTAAATATCCTATTTTTTATTCTTGTTTTTTTAAATATTCACTTTTGATGATAAATTAAAAAAATGTGTGTCAATGGTTATAATGATGAAATTGATTTGGTAAAATGTTTATTTATGTAATATTTAAAAAAAAAGCTAAATATGAAAATATTGGATGTAAGATATAAATGTGATTTTGAGAGGAAAATGGATGTGGGGATAGATATGGTGTTACAAATGGCACACAATTTAAATTTTTTTTATTATAGTAGGGGTTACTTTAAAATTGTATCATAAACCAATTCAAACTTTTTCTCAAACTATAAAAATCACTCAAACTTAATATTATTCTCTCTTTTTTTAACCAGCAATTTTTTATACATTAATACCACTATGATCTTTAACTTGTAAACATTTAAACACACATAACTTTTATAAAGGACAAACATCATACCAATAAACCATAGGTTTTAATATTATTCTCATATTATGATCTTTTATAAATGTTAAAAGTAAGTGACTTAAAAAGCGATTAGAAAAATCATGAATAATAACCCCATTCTATAATTATTTAATTTACATTATTCAGTTTAAAAGTTATAAAAATATGCATACGTATTAAAACATTAGAAAAAAATATAAATGATTTTTCTTGAAAGGTATTGAAATTTTGTTATATTTGATGGTACTACTAGTAATATATGTTTTTTCAACAATAATTTTTTATCTTAAATATCATATAAACCTACAGTTCTAGGATTTAAAACATATTTTTATATGAGACAATCATCAATATTATTAAACCAAATGTACCGGGCGTTAAGGGGGGTGGGAGTGGACAGCGGCTTCAACGCGGGTAGCCAGCGGGTATGGTGGAACACCGCCGCATCCTCAGCGGGTTCCATGGTGGGTGGTGGGCGGGTACTTGTATATGTACCCGTTGAAATGCCATGTTTTACCCGTTGAAAATCAAGAAAGGACCGTTGCAATCGACCGTTGAACGGCTATATGCCATGAAAATCAAGAAAGGACTGTTAAAATAAAAAAAAATATAAAAACATTAAATTATTTAATTTATCTTCTATATATACATAAATCCAATATTCTCAATCCATAAAAAATACATACCATATCCTCTATTATTTATATAAAAATACCATGGATTACAAAAAAATTTCTAAACCGAGAGGCAGTTCTAGCCACAAAAAAGTGTCCAAACCGAGAGGCGGTTCTAGCCAACAACCAACGAGCCAAGAAATTCCCACACAACCGTATACGCCATACCCCGTTTTTCCCCAACAACTGTATCCTCAACAACCGCATCCTCAATACACCTATACCTTACACGATCAAGCAAGTTTTGATGCTTTTGCACTTCGATACCACAACTTACCATTTCGTAAACCCACCCGTCAAGAAGAACGTTCACTTCTCATCTTTGATGATAGTGACGATTACAATGTTCACAATGATCCTAGCTTAGAACATAATCGAAGAAATTATATATATCCAAATATCGAAGATGAGGAAGAAGACGAAGGTGAAAAAGAAGATGAGGAGATGGAGGTTGAAGTTGAGGAAGAAGAAGATGAGGCGGTTGAAGTTGACGAACAAACCGTCAAAAAAGGTAAATTCATAAACCGTGCGCCCCGTCAACCGTGGACTCCCACACAAACTGAAGCTTTGTGTAAGGCTTGGTGCCATATTTTCGAAGACCCGACGATCGGAAATCAACAAAAGCGAGATCATTTTTGGGAGCGGATACTCGAGCATTACAATAATCTAGTTGGAGGAAGCACCCGAAGTAGACACCAAGTTAACTCAAAGTGAACTTCTTTGAATACAACCATGTGTCACATACAACCATGTGTCACTTCAACGGATGTTGGATTCAAGCGGTATGTATTTTTTTTGTACGTTTATTTATTGGTAATATTTTTTTTAAATTAATATATTGTTTATTTAATACTTTGTTGGATCGTCTACGTGCTAGTGGGGCCAACGATTTGGATGTAATGAAGAAAGGGTTAAGTGACTACAAAAAAAAATATAAAAAAACTTTTAGCGAAGTCAAATGTTGGGAGATTGTATGGGTTCATGACAAATGGATCCGTCTACCGTTGATGGGTGAGGAGTTTGATACTCAATCCGATCATAAAAGAAAGTCGGGGGACACGGGTTCAAACGACGAACATTTCACTAGTTGGGCACCCGACCTAAACGAAGACGTGACACCATCAAGACCAACACGAAAACCACAGAAGTCGTCCAAGTTGCACGCTTTGGTTTAAATGAAAATGTATTTTTTTTGAAAGGCGACTTTCATTTTTGAAAGTGCTAGTAATGAATATTTAAATTTTAAATTTTAAGTATAAATAACAATGAATTATTTTTTTTTTAAATTTTTTTTTGAAAGGCGACTTTCATTTTTAAGTGGCAGCCGCATCTCCGAATCGGAGACCCGTTACCCCTCAACCTGACCACTACGTTGTCTGAACCGGGCCCGCGGGTTCAGAACGAGAGGCTTAGGCTTTCACCGGGAAACCATGGAGCCTGCTGCCACTTGACAGCAGTTGCGCCGCTACACGGGCCAAACCCCGCTAGCGTAACGCACTCCGGACTAAAACCCGGTTCGGCTCGGATTCAAACCTGCGTGGGCAGGTTGAATCTTCATTGCCATAACCACCGGACCAAAGCCAATGGTTAAATAACAATGAATTATTGAAATGTCGTGCCACCATAAATCCACTCAATTTGAATACACAGCGTAAAATGGAGGTAGATTAAACCTAAAAACCCCTCACACTCATACTCACGCACTCACACTCACACTCACACACACACACAGATTTTGTTACAGTTTTTTGTCTCATTTGAACTCGCTTTCTATTTGAACTTACTTATCATTCACTCATGATTCGTCACACACTCAACCTGATTTGATATTTTGACGTTTTGACTCGTCTAATCGATCAAACTATCATGGTTTTAGATCTGATTGAGTCTACTGTTGACAGAATCGTAGCGATTTGGACAAAAGATTTACTCACCAGATGAATATTCGAACCTAACTTTCACAAATTCGAAGGTTAGCTTCAGCTAGGGCTTTAATTGAGGTACGAATGCAGCTACCAGCAAAATCAATCGAGTACTGATAGAGCTGAAGTTTAGAAGGAGAGGAATCTTACGTACCGTACCAGCCACGGCAGCCGGAGCTGGAGATGGAGCTAATCCGGCAACAAAACGGCCGGAAAGTTCCGGTGCTTTATTATCTCTGCCGGAATCGACAGCTCGAGCATCCTCACTTCATCGAAGTCCCTCTCGTTTCACCAGACGGTCTATACTTGAGAGGTAGGTTTATATATACATTTCACGATTGAATCGAGACGATTTGTTTAGTTAAATTTCTGTTGCTGCAGATGTGATTGAGAAATTCGATTCGCTGAGAGGAAGAGGCATGGCTTCGATGTATTCATGGTCCTGCAAGAGGTTAATTCATCTTAATTTGATTGTTTAATTCTGGTTTCCACGTGGTGTATTTTTAGTTTATCATGTTTTTGGTGATGTTGCAGAAGCTATAAGAATGCTTTTGTGTGGAATGATCTTGGTGAAGATGACCTAATTGTTCCTGCTCATGAAAACGAGTATATTCTCAAAGGCTCAGAACTCGTTGAAGAAAACAATTCAGGTAAATAATAGATCAAAACTCGTATGTTCCTCTTGGTTCTAAACGCGATGACGCGATTTATTATATAAAATTTCAATATATTTCTAATATGGTTCTAACATCATTTGCCCTAAATTTAGACACAAGTAGACTCTAAATATGGATTAATATCTAAATAACATGTGTACAACCTAAAATGTTTGTTGTACAACATCCTGAAGCACAAATCTAGCTCGTATCAGAAGCGCACCTTATGTCGTTTCTTCTGCATGTAAGTCGCGCCTCATGTGCGCTTTATTTACACCGCTCGCCTTGCATACACAACGGTGGGGTTGCACTTGCACTTGAGGTTGCCTTGCGCTTAGGCGCGTCTCAAGACGTGCTTTTTAAAACAAAGATGTTGATTAATGAGTGTTTAATGATTGATAGAACATACATTTTGAGCATGAAAAATTGTTTCTAGGTCGTTTTGCTCGCTCTAGAAACATCAAATCAAACTTTGAACAATTAGCTGAACCGCGATCTTCAATTACTCAAGATGATTATTCATCTTCAACAAACATAATCGGGCCGACAAAATACAAGATGTGTACTCATGGTTTAGCTGATGCTTCAACTCAAACACAAGAAACTTGCACAACAAGTCTGTTAAGTGATAATGGACCTGTGGAATCATCAACCAATGAGTCTCCTCCATCTTCATCTGGAGCTTGCTCATCTGCTTGCAAGACAGACACATTAGAATCTCTGATGAAAGCTGATGGTTGTAATTTCAACACCTCTAGAAAACCTGAAGAAGAAGAAGAACAACAACAACAGGAATATGAAGTTGCAACCAACACAAAGATCAGGGCATTGTTACAGTTGGTCTCATGTGGGTCAATCTCGACACAAGATCACGAATTTAGTCAAACTTTATCTTGCAGATCGCGGTCCTTTGATTCAAAACTATCATCGCGTATGCTGCCATCGTCTGTGATGTTGGGTGAGCTAGATTGCTTGTCTGAAAATCCAAGATTTATGGGTATGAAATTAGGAGATAAGCAACACTTCAGTGGGAGTTTGGTGGAGACAAAATTGGTCAAGAACAAAGAAACAAATAATCTAAAACGATCTTCTTCGTGTAGTGCTAACAGGTTTGTTTGTACCCATCACTTTTAACATTTGTGTTATAACTCAGGTGCAAATCTAGACCTATAATTGGTTGGTTCCATTATGCAGGACCCCTACAAAGTGCATACCAAGATCAATAATGGGCTCATTAAGCAAACATCCAAGAAGCACATCAATGAGACTATGTGAAGATTCCAATTCATGCATTCTATCACCTTGCATATCCAACAATAGTAAACCATCCAAGAGAATGGAATCCTTTGGTGACAATAAGGAGAATGTGATCAAAATCGAAGAAAGTTAAGTTAGTTATAACTTCTTGTATTTACAATGTTCATGTTGGTTAAACACTTGAACTTATATTCGATTTCCTTTCAACAGGCTTGCTTCAGGAGCTCGAGTCATCATCCACTTGGAAGCAAATGATCGTCCAGCATTGAATTAAGGTAGTTTTAGAGACCAACTTACCTAGTTAATGATTCATCAAGGGTGTTTTAGTCATTGACTCTTTAAATTTGGAAAAAAAATGTGAACCAAAATATGCAAAAAACAGAGTTGGATTGGTTCTTTATACCCAAATGTGTGTTATATTAGCCTCTTTGAAATATGCGCGAATCGCGATCGCCTAGCATTGATGAACTATGCCATAGTTTTGTGCTAAAATTATTACTTTACTTCTGTTTTGGCCTTATGTGAAGTGGTTGGGTATGTTTTTAGTTTTTCAACTTTGGAGATATTATATGATCTTCCTGTCTGTTGTGGAGTCAAATGTAGCAAATTATTATGTGGTTTGACAACGATAAGTCAAACTTTAGAAAGTTTTGCTTTATGGCTTTTCATTTTTAGTACAATATTGTCCCATTCCCATATTTTTTTTTGCTCTATGATCACTGAAAACATGGATATGACATAAAGGTGTGTGAAATATGACATAAAGATAAAGGTGTGGAATTTTTGGGCATGGTTCACATAAGTTATTTTGAAGGAATTAGAATATGTAAAAGGGATTAGAATTCAAAGATAGTACATGAAATTTGATGGAATGTTAATATAACTCTAATATATATTGACAAAATAATCATATCTGTTTTATAAATTTGATAAAGAAATTGGAATGCGATGGTGAAGATATTGGTGGTCATGGTGGCCGACACTAGTGAAACTCTTGGACCTGTTGTTCGTTTGTCATTATAAATGTTTTAAAATGTACAAATTTGACACTTCTACACTTTTACGTGCACTTTCTATTCCTAAAATCATTTTTAAACGTAATATTTAACATCTATATTTCAATTTTTAGGTAGGTGTATAAAGTATGAACCAACAAGTTGAAGTAATATATATATTTTTGAGTAAATTACAGATATCGTCCTTTATGTTTATACACTTTTACAGATATCGTCCTTTAGTCCAAAAAATATCAGAGATCATCATTTATGTTTAAAACCCTTACACGTCATGTCCTTTAGCCTAAACGACGTTAACTTTTAATGTAAGATCTGGTCATTTGGAGTGTAATATGGTCATTTCATCGTTTCGGGGACTATTTGTGTAATTAACTAAAATAGTTTAAAAGAACCCCTCCTTCTCTCTCTCTCTCTCTCTCTCTCTCTCTCTCTCTCTCTCTCTCTCTCTCTCTCTCTCTCTCTCTCTCTCTCTCTCTCTCTCTCTCTCTCTCTTCAAACACCCCAAATTGAGGTCCAAATCAGTGGCAAAAACTTGGAGGAATTGGTTGGTCGTTAAGGAAGCTAGTTCTCACCTCGCTACTACTGTCATCCTTCCTTCCTAAAGCCGCCGCCGTTGTCGCCTCTCATCCCTGAAGCTGTCGACGTTTCTTCCTCCACCCCTGAACACCTTTAGACCTGCATTTTGGGTCTTCGACAAACGAGGATGGGGGTGACGCTGAAACCCTGGTTCGGCTGCTGTTGTGCCCCTACCGGAAAATCGGCCGGATTCCACCCTTCTCCGGCTATCTTCCTCTTTGAAGATTCTCTCTAGAGGTTTAGGGTTTGCAGTTGGGGCTGTAGGGGAAAGGTGGAAGGGACGATGGTGGAGCTGTTGAGTCACTGACGCGAAGGTCCGCCGTAGGTGGCCGGCTCCCCCTCTTACTCTCCGCTCGGCTCTCTCTCTCGTACTGGTTTCGGTAAAGCTCGTTTTTGCGTTTGATTCGGTTTAATTTGCATGTGTTTTGTTTGATTCAATCGGAAGTTTCAATCTGGACCAGTGTGTATGAAACTATGAATTGAGTTCCAATTTTTAGTTGTGTAATTTGATTTGGGACGTTTGAAGAGAGAGAGGGAAGAGAGAGAGAGAGAGAGGTTTCTTATAAACCCAAGTATTTTAGTTAATTACACAAAGTTCCTGAAACGATGAAATGACCATATTACCCTCTGCATGACCAGATCTAATGTTAAAAGTTAACGTCATTTAGGCTAAAGGACATGGCGTGTAAGGGTTTTAAACATAAAGGATGATCTCTGATATTTTTTGGACTAAAGGACGATATCTGAAAAAATGTATAAACATAAAGGACGATATCTGTAATTTACTCCATATTTTTTTTTGTCCTTCAGGGATCATTCATCACCATACACCATTATCAAGTTTTTACTTCAATTTACCCATCATATAGTAAATACAAGATTTAACTACCCTCTCCCTCAACCACCACCACCACTACCACTATCACTACCCACCTATATCATTCATTCACATTATTTTCCTCCCACAATGAGCAAAAAAGACCAAAAACAGTTGATCAAACCATCAAAATGGAACCTTTCCCCCACAAATGCTTTGTTTCTTCTTGATTGTCAACATTTATGTGTCTAATTAACAACCTCCTCAGAAACTGATGTTGTGTATGAAGAAGAAGAGTCTCCTCTTATCTGTCTTGTATTATAAGATTTGCACTTTTCACATTTATGTCCCACTATGTGAAATTGCACTCTTGATATCTTATCACAGTCATTACACAATATCCACACCTAGTTCATAAACAAAACACAAAATCCCATTTCAATTCCAAACACTTCTTGTATCATGCAAAAAGAAGTCCGAAAAAACTTTTTTTTTTTTAATTTTAATGAGCACTTACCATTTTGTTTTGATATGTTTGGGGCATAGGAGTTACTTCAACCTGAAGATATTAACAGATGCTAGATAAACGAAACCGAAAAAAATTCATGTTTTAAGGCATATGGGTTGTCTAGTTTGACTATACTATACACACCTCATGATCAAGCTTTTCCCAAACATCTGATAAATCACATATAGATTTCGAGCAAACGGGACAAGAATACCTGTGAGAGCATCAAGAAAATCAGGTTTCGTTTGTAACGTTCTTTTTTTCATTTCTAAGCGGGACCCACTATCGCGATCATATTTTTATTAATGTGTTTCAATAGGGTTTTTAGTTTTACCTGTGATGTTGTTGCATCTCTTTCAAGCAATCCAAATGCATTGTATGCCCACATAGTAAGATGGTAAGATCCTTCAATGTATCAAACAAAAACTGCAAATGCAAATGTTTCATCCTAGAATTCAAGAAAACATTTCTAACAATAAAAAGTTTAAAAACAATGAGTGCATCATGTTACCTCTGAGCAAATAGGACAATCATGGTGCATTGCCCTTTCCACACATACATGTGTATCTTTAATTGATTTTGAATAGCAACATCCTACAACATTAATCATGGGAATCCTCAAAGCTTGATTAAGAATGATTTATAGAAACAAAAGATATTAGACTAGTTATATATTTAATGTATGTAACAGTAAGTATCATAGTCTCCAAGGTATCTGTGTGTAATATCAGTCAGTTTTTGTATATATAGTCCCTATGTAACACTATTATATACTATTAATATAAAATTCACTTCCTGGTTTAACTTAAGATTAGTGTTTTTATGTTGTTATTTACCACATTTGTCACAATGAAAGAAATTTTCCTCGCCGCCGGTTCTACATATCCCACATTGATCACAATGATACTGATTCTTTGAAACCTGAAGATGATTTAGGGAATTATGTATGTGTTTAATTTAGCAGATTAAAAAACTCCCAAACTGTTAACATGTAATCTTGAAAACTTACATCATCATCAAAGAATTTGCATTTCTCACAGAAGTAATTCCCCATGCATACCCCACAATTGATACAATTTTGTTGAACCTGAAGAAAGCATGCAATGTTTAAACTTTAAACCATATATCATGCAAATTTAATAAACTGATTTTATTGGTTGTAATGTAAATATTAGCTAAACAACTCACATCTTGTTCGGTGTCACAAACAGCACATATGACCTAAAACAATCAAATGAAACCAAAAACATTTAGGATAAGGACCAATATGGGAATTTGGACTAGAATTGGAATATAGAACACAATAGCCACCTTTTTAACTTCATGTCGAGGAACATCATGCCGATGAAGAGGGTCAATGTCAAGGGAATTCTGTTTCATTACATCAAATAAAAAAGTTAGCAGCTAATAAATACAATATCTTTTTTTTTCATTTTTTATTGGTAACCTGAGAACCCACTAGGAAATTTCACAGGCACCTACCAATACCCGGTTAACCAGTGGGACCAGACAAAGCAGCTTACGCAGGGCATGTAGCGTTCAAGGAAATTATGGTTTATTTAATCAAGTAAAAAGTTAGCAGCTAGTCAAATTCAAAATCATTGTTTCTTATTGGTATCCATGAGAACCCGTTAAGGAAAACTCACGGTCCCTCAATACCCTGCTTTTTTTTAACGGCAAACTCCCATACCTACTAAACTTACTCCTAAATCTACACCATTTGCCCACAATGAGACTTGAACCCTCAACCACTTAGGAGGGACACCATTCCAACACCACAATACCCTTCTAACCAGTGCCCGTAGAAGCTGGATTCGAACCTGAGACCTCTACTAGAAGGGAATCAAGCGCTTACCACTTGCGCCCCCCCTAGAACGATTTTTTCCCACATGAATGGATGCCCAAATTAGTAAATAATCAAATCATAAAGAACTTACCTTCGCTTCGTTATGGCAATGGCGGCAATCGTAAACTTCATCACAACATGGTGCCCTGATCTTGCATCTCCTCTTATAATGCATGCAACTAAACAAACAAAAAGTAATAAATCCCTAATGATTTTATGCCTTCTTTTCTGTTCTATCTAATTAAGGGGTGTTTGGATATGTGTCTAAAGGTGATTATAAGCTTTAACCTCTAACTGGTTACCATAAAGTTATTATAATCCAATTATCCAAAACCCTTTTATCTAACATAATTAGGCTTCTAGGGGCCACAAGAAACCAACTATACACACCTTAAATGTACTAATCACCAGATTTTGATTCTTCAATTCAACTCACACTAATCACTTTAAAACAGACACCCAAACACCCCCAATTGCATAAGATCCACAGAATAAACATACCCATAATTGCCTTCATCACTCTTCACCACAGAATCATCTGCATTTTGGGGATCAATTTCATGGTCCATTCTCTTTTTACCTTCAACTACTAACTTAGTACCAAAAATCTTACTAATCAGCAAAATTAACCAAAAAATTAAATCAAAATAAAAATCATCAATGTCAAAACACCTAATTTGGATCGATCGATAAAGCTCAGAATTGGGTGTTAATATTTTTTTATAATGAAGCTGATGAATGTAGACGATTACACACCTGATTTGACGAATTTGAAGCGATTGGGAAAATGAGTTGTGTCGATCGGCGAGTTGAACGTGAAGCAGATGAGAAGGATAGCCTGAATTCAATGTAACCGAATGATTGCATTTGGTGAAGAAAGATAATAATTTATATATTTAGAGAGAGAATTTGTAAATATAAAATTATGATATTTTGAATTTTGATGAGTTTGATTGCCTAATTTTGGATTCCCAACCCCCCTTACTTTTTGTTTGTTCCACACGCTCCATGCTTCATTTTAATCTTTTAAGTTCTTATCATTTTTTTTTTAATATTTTGTGATGGATAAATGAAAAAAATATATATAATGATTTGCGTGTTGATAGTGACTGTAATATATATCACATATACGTGTGGTTTTCCTCTCTCCACTCCTGCTCTCACGTAATTCGTTTGAGGGTGGAAGTCCTCACGATTGCTTCTCCTCCCTCTCTCTCATCTACCGTGGTCGTCATCTCCTTCGCGTCAGCCATAAACGTCCAATAGCAATGCTCCAGTGATGAGTTGTTATTCTCATAAAAGTTAAAGGTCAGATTAAAATTAGTAACAAGTCAGAGTCGGTCGAATATGGAAATAGTGTAAGTTGAATGATAACAAAAGCATGGCGTAATGTCATAAATTAGCAATTTAAATGTTGTACGGTGGTCGTTATGCACACATCAGCTAATTTAACCTTTTAACGCAATAAAAATAGTTTTATATTAATTGTAATATAACGACCGGTATTAAACATTCAAGAAGATAGTTTTCGTTATAAAACGTTAAGATTTATATTAAAAATGAGTACTCTTGTATTATTATTATGGTTAATTACTAAACTGATACGATTATTTGTATATTCTCAATATATGAAACATTTAGGGGAAACATGTTTCTATTTTATAGCATAAGCTATGGAATCCTGACATAAATTTCTTGTAAATAACTAAAGAGAGAGATTTCAAACGAACAACACCTATTTTAGTAATCAAACCCCCTTTTTTAAAAATATATATGAGTGTTTGAGATGGTGTATGTGATGGTATACAAGACTATAGAGTAGGGAATATGATGGTATATGGGCGTATAGGACAGTGATATTTACGTCTGCAGCTTTCCTCACTCATTTTCACATGTAGACAACAAACCCATTATAGATGATTTGAGTGTTGATATTAACTGTAAAAATCTTTGAAACTCTAATCGCCAACAATAATATCCTTTACATTAATTTAATAAATCTTGAGTTTCAATAAAAAAAAACGGTATATATATCTTGAAAACAATTTCTATGGTACAGTTTAAGTAAAGAGTGGTGTGACGCTGAAGTGACACTAAATAGTAAAAACCGTTCTAGATAGCCTAATACAGAGAATATAATCATACCTTAAAGGAGAAAAAATGTGTTGCAACTAAAATTAAAGATACACAATTTTATATACGGTTCTAGTATCGGATATCCCTAGGTGTGTAAATGATTCAAGCAGGCTTAAGAGCCACTCGGGGTCGGCTCGCTAAAATCTCGAATCAAGCTGAACCTAAATGAGCTCGTCCTCGAGCTCGAGCTCATACTATGGCTTGTTTAATGAACGAGCTCGAGCCCATCTTCACATATCGAGCTCGAGCCGGCTCATGAGCTTTTTTGTTATATATATACTTTTATTTATTAAGTATATGTATACATATATTTATTATGTATAAAATTATAATACAAATAATCAAATAATACATATTATGTTATATATAAAATATATAATTATAATCGTATTAAGAATTAACTAAAAACGAGTCGAAAATAAAGCTCTAAAGGAGCCGAGCTAAAACTCTGATATGTTATTTACAAATTACAAAATACAAATCATATCTGGAGCGCGTACAGACTAAGGTGGCGCGTGAGAGATGGTTGTGTGGGGTTGACTGATAACAGTTGTAGCCGTAGGATTAGTCGGCGCCCACTGCTTAAGAACTTTAGATAGGCTCATTGACGTGGCACTACATCTCCTCAAAATATCTTATGATTATTTTTTACACACGGAACGGAAGTGGTGTATTTTCTTGTAATTATACCTAAATAATTATAGCAATGTACACTTTTGTTATTTTAGAAAAAAAAAACATTTTATTATTGCATCCTCTCATTTTAAGGCTATTCGTAGTGGTTTCACGCTTCTTCACGTCAGCGTCACATCAGCACAGGAGTTTTTACTGTTCATTTTCACTAAGGTGCGTAGTGGTTTTACGCCCGTATTTAATTAATAATAATAATAAATATAAGAAAACTAATAATAATATTAATAATAATAATAATAATAAAACTAAAAGCATATAATAATAATAAAACTAATAATAATAATAATAATAATAATAATAATAATAAAAATAATAATAATAATAAACTAATAATAATAATAAAACTAATAGTAATAATAATAGAACTGCTAATAATAATAAAAAAAACTATTAATAATAATAATAATAAAACTAATAATAATAATAATAGAACTGCTAATAATAATATAAAAAAAACTATTAATAATAATAATAATAAAACTAATAATAATATTAATAAATCTCTTGTAAATAACTAAATAGAGATTTCAAACGAACAACACCTATTTTAGTAATCAAACCCCCTTTTTAAAAAATATATATGAGTGTTTGAGACGGTGTATGTGATGGTATACAAGACTATAGAGTAGGGAATACGATGGTATGTGGGTGTATAGGACAGTGATATTTACGTCTAGAGGTGCTTAAAAGAACCGGAACCGAATCCGATCCGATGGATTATCCGAAACCGGATCCGTCTGGAACCAAATTTTTTTTTACCGGACCGGATTTTGTAAGAACCGGTTCTGGTTTTTTTGACGGACCGGATAAAAATCGGACAAAATGGAACCGGTTTTTTCGGACAATTTGAAAAAACGGCTATATACCGTTTTTTTTTTGCCCTTTTTTTGTTTTTTTGTTTTTAAGGCTTGAAACTTAGTATAAATAGGTATTGGGTGTATGAGTTAGTTCACCACAACATTCTAGCTCTCAAAACTCAAAAACGCTCTCATGGCTTCCGCTTCCGCAAGCACTCAAAATTCGGTTGGTGGTTCTACTAGCGATGTCACGGTGGTGTCAATACTTCCTTGCTCCCGAAACCAAGAGATATGGGCTTATTTCGATTTATGCGAATTGTCGAACGGTTCGCAAAAGGCTCGTTGCAAACGTTGTGGTAGAATTTTGGGTGCTGCGGGAAATAGCACTTTGAGGAAACATATTGCTAGTCACGCAAAACACACTCAAGGTGAAGATCAAACTCAAATTGATAGAGATGGAGGAGTTTGACAATACAATGTCGAGAGGGTTCGTGAGAGAATGACACATTTCGTCATTCAAGAAGGATTGCCTTTTGATCACTTTGATAATCCGCACTTGACGAGGATGATACAAGAGACGCTTCAACCGAGTTACACAAATGTAAGTCGTTCTACTTTGAGAATATATTGTTTAAAAATGTGGAAAAGAGCTAAAAAAGAATTAATTTTAGGTTTTGAAAATTTAAATACCGGCATTAACTTAACAACGTTTGGTCCGCTCCACATGGTTTACCCGAATCGTACCTTTGCGTTACCGCACATTGGGTTCAACCGGAGTCGTGTCAAATGATGAAGCGTACGATTGCGTTTGATTATTTTGGATATCCACATACCGGTGAAAACTTATTTTATATTTTAGACTCGATCATTCAAACTTATAAAATTCAACCAAAAATATTTGCAATATCTTTTGATAACGCTTCAAATAACACAAACGCGGTGAAAAAATTAAAAATAAAATATGAACCGCCTTGTAACGGTGTTTTTTTTCATAGTCGATGTGTTGCACACATCATTAACTTGGTTGTGCAAGACGGTCTAAACGTCCAAGAAATAAGAGACGTAAAAGAAAATTTTAAAGTGATGTTACGTGAAGTTTTTAGCACAAGCAAAAAAAGATATATAAACTATAGAAACTTGTGCCAACAAACGGATTCCATCTTTTTAGGTCCGAATTGGGACGTACCTACTAGATGGAACTCGACATGGAAAATGTTTGAATCGGCCTTAAGGCAAAGAGTTACTTTAAAACATTTTCATGATGAACTTGTACAAAAGAAACGTTATTCACAAAAATTTGATAATATAAGTTGGGATATGATCGAGAAACTAACTAATTTGCTTGAGGTTTTTAAAAATGCAACCACATGTTTATCGGGAGTTTATTATCCCATATCTTCGCTAATACTTCAACAATTATACTTAATATGTAATAAATTAAAAGAGTTTGAATATCACGGCCCTATTTTTGAAAAAATGGTAAAACCTATGAAAGCTAAATTTAAAAAATATTTTTACTGATTTTACTGATTTTAACTAATTTTTAGGGTTAAGTTTCGAGATATGTGACTTCTCAAGCGATTGGTGGTGTTGTTCCAAGTGGTGGTTGGTTGATTTTTACTGATTTTAACTAATTTTTAAGGTTAAGTTTGCAATCGTAAGTCACGTGGATGTCACATAGTCTCAATTTTCATTAAAAAATAATTGATGTTAACACCAGGGGCTTAAAATGCAACCAGTTCACAAAAATTGGTTAATAGACAATAATCTTTAGAAAGGGAGTAAACTAAAGCTATAACGTACTAAAACAATATGAAAGATCAATCAATTAGATTATGCACATTTAATTCTTAATACAGTTGAGCTTAACTCATCTAATTCAACTATAGTATTGGATAAAATAAATCATGTTACAACTAATAGCAGTTATGACTTATGATCAAGGCCCGGTTCTATGGCAAATCTGGTAGCGTAATTTTATATATTTTTGTAGCACATGGTATTGGCATCATGTTTTTATGATCGTTAGTTCACACTTATCATGTAAAACTCATATCTATATAAACCGAACGAATTCTCTTTATTATAAAACATGTATAACCTCAAATATTTTTTTTAAATCTACCGGAGTTATAATTTTCTATATATGTTATAACTTATTTTTAAAATCGATATGTTATGATTAAATTTTAAATTAGTAATAGTTGTAGGACATCCATTCACAGAAAAACAAAATAAAACATAATTTTATTACTGAATAATACCGATTACAATACAATGATGAAATTACAAAATTAGAGGAAAAACATATTACAGAAACAAGAAAAAACAAAACCAAATAAACCGGGTAAAGGCTGAGGATTTCTGTTAAAACAGATTTCGAGTCACCCAGTTGAACCCGTCTGTCTCCCAGGGTACAACAGCCAAAATTCTTCTGGAACAGAGTCTGTGTGCATATGCGATTTTTGTTGTTGCAAACCAGGAACCCAAGTCTTGATTACATAGGTTGGAGACTTTGCAACTGATGGCTACTCATAAGTCTATGAGTCCGGTGCCGGTCCCGGTCCCGTGGTCGTGCGCGGGCGCGTCGGGTGCTACGCACCCTTACAACTACCACTGTGTGTGTCTTGGTGTACAAGAATAATCTTGTGTGAACCTTCGCATTTATAAGTCAAACGATAGTTTCTCATTCCTTCAATGTGGGACAAGCTCAATTCCCAAGTCATGTTCAATTTTCAATGTCCCAACATTTAATACACACAACTTTGAACATTGATATCGCATTAATCTTAACTCTATTTTGGACACTCCTCTCACGTAATGTAATACGAACGTAAATAATAATTATATTTGTAACAAATACAAATTAATTATTTAAGTCCAAAATATGTGAAACATATTTTCACATAAAATTTCCAACAATAGCTTTATTTTACAATATTTAAAAAAACAACTATTTGAAAGTAAATGCTTATATAACTTGGTGGCATCTTCCTAAAAGAATTTTGCAATTGAAATTCTTAATGTTTGAAATATCTAAAAACTTGTAAAAGATCAGAATTAAATTAAGTCCAGCCCATTCTAAAGAACATTTTGGACCCAGGTTTAGATATTAAAAGGGGGGCAATGCAATTGCACCAGGCGCGATTTATATTACCGTTTTTAACTTGAATCAAAACAGTTTTGCAACAAAATCGAACCGTAGGTTTGAAATTGGTTTGTAAACCTTCTCTTAAAACCGAATCAAAGCTAAAACCAGTTTTAAACCAAACCAACCATTTCCCCCTGTTAAAACCCGGTTTCAAACCGAACTTGTTTTGAGTTTTGTTGAACGAAACCGGTTTCAAACTGGACTGGTTTAAAAAAAACGGTTTATGCACCTCTAGTAGGGACTGGGGGATAAAAACTAAATGGGGTGATAATTTGTTTTTTGGCCCAAAAAAAAGTTTCTAGATGATAATTAATTAAAGTTTCGATTCATGATTCCTACATAAAAAAGGAAACTTCCAACATTAATCATCTTCTACAAACATACTCAAGTTTAAAAATCAAACTTAACCAAAGTTTAAACAAACCAAACATAACTAGCAAATCTTCCATCGTTTATGTTGAAAATTGAATGATTTACTTATAGAAAATCAAAATCACCATCATAGAGTATAAGCCGAAATTGACCAACAACAAAATTGGAGTAGCAACATATGGCAACAACAACTAGAAATCCTAAGATCAAGGAAACTCTGAAGGAACAAGGGACAATATTGAACAACTAGAAATCCTAAGATCAAGGAAACTCTAAATAGAACACGTAGAGCCAGGAAAAGGGTAAAACCAACCGGAAATCAACGGCTGTTATCCATGATCCGACACAACTGATATCGACCAATCAGATCATTCATTTCAACACTATAAAAACACAACCCTCCCACCCACAAATTCCTCATTCTCTCTCTCACTCTGGAACAACTCTCTCTCTCTATTGAAAACCTAATTTCTCACTGAAAATGGCGCCAAAGGCCGAGAAGAAGCCCGCCGAGAAGAAGCCGTCGGAGGAGAAGAAAACCGCGGCGGCAGAGAAAGCACCGGCCGAGAAAAAGCCAAAGGCCGGGAAGAAGCTACCAAAGGAAGCCGGCGCCGGTGCCGTAGATAAGAAGAAGAAGAGGAGCAAGAAGAGCGTGGAGACTTACAAGATCTACATCTTCAAAGTGTTGAAGCAGGTTCATCCTGACATCGGAATCTCAAGCAAGGCTATGGGGATTATGAACTCCTTCATCAACGACATCTTCGAGAAGCTTGCCCAGGAAGCTTCCAGGCTTGCAAGGTATAACAAGAAGCCCACCATAACGTCCAGGGAGATTCAAACGGCAGTGAGGTTGGTGTTGCCTGGAGAATTGGCCAAACATGCTGTTTCGGAAGGGACCAAGGCTGTCACTAAATTCACCAGTTCTTAGATTTGGGGATTAGGGTTTATTTTCTTTGTTTGTCGAATGTTAGATTTCTTACAGAATGACTTAGTTTTCTCGATGAATTGTTTGTGTAGTTGATGTAATGAAATTGGTTATTAGTTTCTGAAAGTTTGATCTTGATGCATAATCATATATTTGTAATATTGGATTCTTGATGTTTGAGTTTGAAGTTGAAGAGAATTAAAGATGGGTAAAAAAATGAACATTTGTGGGAATGTTGCAGCAGTTAATGTATTTGAATTCTAAATTATAAGAACATTGACCTATGAAGTTGTTTTAGCTCCATAGGTTAACAAACTTTTTCTTCATTTCACTGAATTACAAATTCACTTCAAAGTTTAAAATATAATTTTAATTTGTTAGCCTAAACTAAAATTCAACATACCATGGAGCTACAGAAATGGAGTTCCTAATGCGTATAGCCCTAAAGTTGAATCAATATAACAAAAAAGGAGACTAATGCTCGACTGCAGGGACTGTGGGAACTTGGTAGCCAGGAACGCTGATGAGGGAGTCTGAAGCAGAAGAAGAATGGTCATGTGAGACTCACTTAGTGGCCCAAACAACTGATTACCTTTCTATCATGGTCGTCTAGTCCGATTTGAGGTCTCATGGTCGTTCGCATTAGTAAACCTGTAGTTTATTTGAATATTTGTATGTTTGATGTAATCGGCTATTGTTGAAATAATAATAAATTAAAAATTTTAAATTATAAATAATAAAGCTTTAAAAATTATAAATAAAATTAATCTTTTTTACTTTACTACCATTCTTTTTATGTGTAATTTCACAATTCTAACATTCTTTACTTAACAAAAGTGTAATTTCTTACTTTAGACATTTTGAATAAACATGGGGAAGAAACAACATAACAAAGACCAAATATACAATGGCATTCATTGTAAATCTAAGGGTACTCCATCTTGCCTCTCTTTTTACTATTGTTGACCCGAAATAATAAGGCGTTTGTCGAATAATTTATTGTTAGTGTTTGGATTTAGGCAAAGAGTGACATTTTGGGACCGAAAAAGTTATAATTAATTAAAATGTAAAATAAAAATGAGTGAAAATTGACGGTTAACAGAACAGGGGAAGGATCATGAAAAAACTTTTTGTTCGTAAGAAAACTCGAGAAAACCGGCACAAACGAACTTCGAATGAACTAATTTTGGCGGCGTTGGAACCTACTTGGCGCTTAGGTTTTTGAGGGTGGGGGGTTCAAGTTTTTGGGGGCGGCATTGAAACCGGCTTGGCGTTTTAGTTTTTCAGGAAAATACAACTCAACCCTCATAACTACTTAAGCAAATATATACATGTGAACATATAAATAGGCCTTAGTCCAAAGAACAAATCACATATTGAGAATGCAATCTATAATGAACATAAGTTATTATTATAACGGTTCCAAAACTATCAAACCTTTTATCACATTGATATATTTATTCGCTAAGCAACTTGGTTACCTTTATATCTCTTACCTCAAAATTTCTTTTGATACCCGTCAAGTTTCAAGAAGTTTCTAATGTTAAAATAACAGAATTCTCTGTATGCTTTTTTTTGGTTTTAAACCATGTGCTATCATATTTCTCTTCCATATTTATATTGTATTAGTAGGTTAAAATCACGTGTATTACACGAGTTAAATAAATAAAATATAATATAATATATAAGTGATAAAAAACTTTTTTTTTAAAACTCGAGTTTTACACGGTTTGAATAAACCTATGGAATACACTATAATCTGTTAACACATACACTCGTCAAAATATGTTAGGAGATTTATTAATATAAAGATTATTATTTTTTTAAAAATATATTAATATAAAAAGATAGAGGTGCATTTAATAAGAGAAACGGGAGAAAAAAAAATGATAAAAATGAATATGGAGACGACACATGTCATGAAAAATCTTTATTTATTACAAATCGTGATTTACGTTATCGTGATTTATGGCACCGCCGCATAACACGAGGTTTTCTCCTAGTTTATATACATACAACTTACATCTTAATAACTATCTAAATTTCTTATTGGAAAGGAATCTCAAGATACTTCAATGCGCAAAGAGAATCCAAATCATAAAGCGTTTTTCGGAATATAAACTACAAATTATCCTTTTCCTTTATTTTTCTATAAATCATAGAATAAAAATTCTAACCTATTTATTCATATGCATTTCTATAATTTATTCAAGGACTAGTTTAGAACCCATGTGATTTACACGTGTAAAAAATATCAATACATAAAATTCATAAATCTTTATGTATATATTTTACAAATGTAACAATGTATTACATATACTAAGGATAAAAAATAAAATTCAAAATATGTAAAAATTAATATATAATTGGGTTTCAAAAATATGTTACTTATTATTTAATATAATTTGACTTTCATCACTATTTGATTGAAAATAAAAGTTAAATATTTAGATTTCAAAGTATCTTATAATAAAAGATAATTGAAATTAAATGTGTTTTATTAGTACAATTAGGATTATCTTTTAAAAAATATTATTATTAAAATATAGATGTGCATTTAATAGGGAGGAGGGATAGCCATGGTGGGTTCTCGATTAAGTTAATGCGTCTACTGCTTTCCCGGTATAAATCCCATAAACCGTTTCATCCTAGACTCGATCAAAGGTGTTCCCCTTAAAATTAGCATTTTTGTTTGGAGAGCGGAATTGGATAGGATCCCAAGTCGGAAGGCACTATCTTAGAGAGAGGTAAACCTAGTTTCTATATTATGCCCATTGTGTTTGTCAAGGCGATGAAACGGCTGAGCACCTCTTCACCTCATGTTACTTTACTTCTATGCTTTGGGGCTTCATTAATACCTAGTGCAAAACTCCTATTTTTGTTTTCTCGGTTAGAGATGTACTAGAATTGGCGAAGGTCACCCGGTGGATACTAAGAGGGACAAAGCTTTTCAAACTGTTATTATAGATGTGCTAGGGTTTGGATTCGTGAAATGGGATCACTAGTGTGCTTTTAGATTTTGAGATCCTTTGTATATTGTATTTGTTCCAATTTCTGGCTGTACTTGTTGATTTCTAGCTTTTGCTATACGATTGTTTTTTTGTTTATAAATCTCTTCCGCCTTAATTTTTTTTCTTCAATCCACTAGTCAAATTGACAGATTACAAGTTAAGTAACATCTCCTATGCATTTATAATTCCCATTAATTGTAGTTATTATGATTTAGCTTCTTCTTATAAACTTTGATTACAATTTCATTATCTATTTATAATAAGTAAATAACTGATTCTGTCTTCTAATCTAATTTCGTGAACATGCATTTTTTTTCCTGCTTATTATTTATTCATTACTAGCAATTTCATATTTGTTACTAAGAATTTAGTATTTCATTTATTAATTCATAAATCTTCACTATTATTTAATGTTAGTTTATAATTTCTAAATTTTCATTACTAACAATTTTTTTTAGAAGGTGGATTCATTTACCCATATGTGACTTTAACCCCAAAAATACCTCCAAACGTAGGTGTTGGAAGAGACTTTTGACTTCAGTGGCGGATCTAGAACAAAAGTTCAGGGGTAATAAAAAAAAAATTTTGGCCGTATTTTCATGTAAATGAAAAAAAAAAAAATTTTGACCGTACTTTCATGTAAACGAATTTTTTTTTACGGTAACATGCGACTAGCGAGGCGGAGGACTGGAGTTTTTTTTATAAAGTATTAGGTTTTTTATAAAATTTTAGACTTTTTATGAAGTGATTTTTTATAAAGTATTAGGTTTTTTATAAAATTTTGGACTTTTTATAAAGTGTTGAGCTTTTAAAAAAATTTGAGGGGTAACCGAATACATAAAACCGTAATTTTTTTTTTACACTACGGGTAAAAGTTGAGGGGTAGTGGGGGCTACCCCTACCCATAAGGTAGGTCCTCCCCTGTTTGACTCAACCATTGAGCCACCAACCCTAGGGTTTAGTATCTCATTTATTACTAACTATATAATATAACCTTTATTTAAACGGTATAAAACACGAGTTTTTAACCTGTTATATTATATATCGATTTTTTTACTTATACCACATCTTAACCAAGAAAGTGGTACATAATTAGCAATGAAAATTTAAACTTTTATTATACTATTGTTTCAAAACATTATATACTTTTTTATAAGGCAACAACTTACCTACAGTAATTATTTTGTTTTTATGAAACTATATTATGTTTAAATATTAAAAATCTACAAAACGACACAAAATTTGTTTTGGAGCAGTGGTTGGAGACGGCCACCCATCAATCTACATACTCAAGTTCGATCCCGGAGCTTGTTTTTTTTTTTCCTGTCTTAACTTATTTACTTTTTTCTTTTATGCTTTCCTTTTTTCCTTTTGCTAATTTTACTCTACTTTTTATCTAACTTCATTTTTTTAAACTTTATTTTTATTTTTATTCTGTAAATGCTTCTTAACTTCCCCTTACTATTTTGTTTTGGATTTTTATTTTTTGGTTTTTTATTATCCTTTATTTGTTCTTAATATTTTCTACCTTGGAATCTTTTTTTTATCTTATATTTTTGTACTTTAAGTCAGTCACTGATTAATTTTTTCTTACTTTTTTTGTCAGTTTTTTTTCTTTTTTTATTATTTCTTTATTGATTTTTAAGTTTTGAATATTATCATCCCATCGCGAATTTGTGTCTACCTTTCGACGTTAACTTTTTCAAAAGCGGCAACACATGGGTTAACTTTTACTAGTTACAATAAGCATAAATATATATAAAGTGGTTAACAAAATTTTAAATGTTTCTCAAGGATCTTTTAAGCACATAATGATGTTAATCTTCAAATACTTCTTATATTTCACCTGAGATACATAGTATAGTAAGTATAAATAAGAAATATTAATGAGTTAAATGTACAATACAACATAATAAACGATTATATATATATTTACATAATTACATCTCAAATAATTAAATATTATTTATCGGAAAAGAGGGAAGAATTAACAGGAAATCAACGGCTGTTATCCACGATCCGATACAACTTGATATCAACCAATCAGATCACTCATTTCTATAATATATATAAACAACCCTCCCACCCACAATTTTCACTTCTTAAAAGCTCTGACATCTATCTCTACAAAACCAAAATTTTTCATTGAAAATGGCGCCAAAGGCAGAGAAGAAGCCCGCCGAGAAGAAGCCAGCGGAGGAGAAGAAAACCACGGCGGCAGAGAAAGCTCCGGCCGAGAAAAAGCCCAAGGCCGGGAAGAAGCTTCCGAAGGAAGCCGGCGCCGGTGCCGCTGATAAGAAGAAGAAGAGGAGCAAGAAGAGCGTGGAGACGTACAAGATCTACATTTTCAAAGTGTTGAAGCAGGTTCATCCTGACATCGGAATCTCAAGCAAGGCTATGGGGATTATGAACTCTTTCATCAATGACATCTTCGAGAAGCTTGCACAGGAAGCTTCCAGGCTTGCAAGGTATAACAAGAAGCCCACCATCACATCCAGGGAGATTCAAACGGCGGTGAGGTTGGTGTTGCCTGGAGAACTGGCCAAACATGCTGTTTCGGAAGGGACCAAGGCTGTCACTAAATTTACCAGTTCTTAGATTTGGGGATTAGGGTTGTTTGCTAGGGTTTGTAAAAAAATCTATCTTTCTAATCGTGTTATGTGGTCCAGATGAATTGAAACTGGTTTGTTTTGATCTGAAACGTCTGAATGAAGTTGACATTTTAGCTTTTCGTAATTTTAGTTTTGTTTCAATTTTTTCGAACTCAAATTTGGGGTTAATTTTGTATTCATGTTTGTTTGACTCACTATTTATTTTTAAAGAAAATTAAGACAAAAGTAGACAGAAATGACTGAGCTATATTGTAACCCCCCATCCGGAATGGACCGATGTGTCGCTTTTACAAAGTCAGATAAAAAACATAGTTATATAAATGCATATTCATTCAACTTAATATGAATTACAAAGTCTACTATGTTTAATTTATTTGCACAAGGTATTTTCCTACTTTTGAGCACTCATTAATGACTCGTACCAGATTGTCTTGATAACCTCAATACAAGAAGGAAAACACAAAAAAGGTATGTGTAAGCAAAACAAATTTTGCCCAGTGAGCGGATAGAGGGTATAAAATGGCATGTTTCATTAAGTAAAAAGCTAAATTTTCTAAAACACATCTCAATAAAAACGTTTTGAGTTTTCAGAATCAATTTATATAAAGATAACATAACATTATAATTTACCCGAAGTCCACATGATTCATTTAATTAACATTGGTAACGCAGGGTAGCTAGCCCATATGGAAATAGGCGTGCGGGCAAATCACACAACCAATTTCCCTTTTAACATATTCATTTAACTTTTTTTCTAAGATCGATCCATACGCCTCCGTATTTGTACATAATGTACCATGTTGCTCTTTGAGCATAAGTTTGAGACGCCGTGATCTCAACGTACCGCCACGGTTAGTACTACACCGTTCTATGCCACAACAATGTACCTGGGTCAGCTCCCTAGGTGGTAACAGAC
Source organism: Smallanthus sonchifolius (assembly GCA_023525975.1). Taxonomy (NCBI): domain Eukaryota; kingdom Viridiplantae; phylum Streptophyta; class Magnoliopsida; order Asterales; family Asteraceae; genus Smallanthus; species Smallanthus sonchifolius. The sequence goes on from CM042045.1 coordinate 51,726,118, forward strand.
TTGGGTATCATCATAAACTTGTAAAGTTATAAACTCTTAAATAGGTAATTTGCAAACATGTAAATTCATATATAAAATATTTTTTGAATAACGCATATAAAACATTTTTGAGATACCTTTAGCATTCAAAGCATTACTTTTGTAATATAGACTTGATATAAAACTAGGAATCAGATGCCCGTAGGCCAAACATAACGTATCAAAAGAAAAGGTTTTAGAATATCCGTACCTATTCAAGAGTTGTGGTGATTTACGAACGTAGAACACGTCTATGAATGTTCGTGACAACCTACATTTTAATTATTTTCCTCATGAGATTACATATATTTATGTCAAAGTTAAGTTATCATTTGTTTTATTAATATTTTTTATATATACTAGTAATTCCATAAGTTCACTTTGTATTATGTTTTTCATATTTTATTTATCGTTTAAGATTTTAATCAACCATATTTCTTACTTTATATTCCATAATTTTCTAAATAAAAACTTAATTTAAATCTATTAAATAACTTTATTCCTTCTAAACTCAAATTTCTAAAATATTGATAAATGACAAGATAATACATTTATTTATGTTGCCATATATATGTGCACTCACACGTCCACACATATATTTATGTATTTAGATTTAGTTAAGGTATACCTATTTAAATATGTATAATTAATATATATTTAAATATGTATATAATTAATCTAAGGAAGATGAGAAAATAAAATAAAATAATTAGATAAATCAACAAAATGGTTTTAGGATTCTGCAAGTAATCTCTTTTTTTTTCTTTTTATTATTATTATTATTATTATTATTATTATCATCTTATTATACTAACATAATCTATACCATATAATAAATAAAGGTTTTTCATGACACGTGTCGCATCCACATTCATTCTTTTTATTTTTTTTTTCGCTTCTCTCTCTTATTAAATGCACCTTATATTTTTAACAACAATATATATTTAAAGAAAATATTAATTATACTAATGAAACACATTTATTTTAAATTATCTCTTAAGAAACTTTTAAAATCTAAATATTTAGCTTTTATTTTCAATCAAATAATAAATGAAAAACAAATTACATTAAATATTATTTAATTTTATTTTAAAACTCAATTATATATTAGTTTTTGCATATTTTGAGTTTTGTTTTCTATCTTAGTATATGATACATTTTTACACGTGTAAAATATACACATAAAGATTTAAAAATTTTATTTATTGATATTTTTCACCCGTGTGTATACACGGGATCTAAACTAGTAATCTATATATTGCAGTCATCTTCCTCGTTTATTTTTTGTTGTTGCAGGTTTTGAACCATAGCCGGGTATATTTCATATCTTCCGATTTTCGATGTTAAATATGTATAAGCGTATAACACAGAGATAAGTGAGTTTTAAGATTTCGTTTGTTGATTACCTCGGTCGCGGGGGAGTTTGCAACAGCTTCGTCGGTGGTTCCAGTGGTTGAAGAAGTGTTTCGCGATGCGTCTCGGGGTTGGAGGAGGTGAACGCAGGTGGAGACGAACTAACGTGGGTTTAGTCGGAGATGGTGAAGAAGTTCGCTGGAGTCGGAAACGAGGAATACAGAGGGTGATGGAGAGAAGGTTCTGAGTCTAGGATGAAGGAAACATGGGTTTTCTTTTTTTCAAGAGAGTTGTCGTTTAAGGTATGATGATTAAGTATGGAGGGAATAGCATCTATAATGAGGTGGTATTAATGTTTTCTGATTTGGGTAGTGTTAACAGCGATAAATCAGGGATATGGAAAAAGAGTAGGTTTAAATTGTATAAAACTTGTGGTGGAGAAATATTTTCCATTTTGAAAGAGTTGCAGGGATGTTGGTCAAGGAAGGAGAAGACTCTTGTGTGCTAGTTTATGTTCGGCGTAATCCTGAAGACGGGGGAAAACTTAAGAACCAAAAGTACGAAAATTGTTGTAATTAGGCACTAGAGAAAATAATAGTTCAGCGGGAGATTTACCATCCAAGTCTTTTTTTGGCAATGAAGTAGACCGTAGAGCTAAAGGCATCGATCCAATACGAATTAGAAACATGCCCATTGAAAAGCATAGTCAAACCGGTTTCAACTGATGATGTTTTCGTTTAACCCGTCCATTTTGTTGTGGTGTATAAAGACACGAAAAGCGATGAAATGTATCGTTGTCTTCAAATGATTTTCTAACATTGTGAATCACAAATTCAATACCCGTCACTTTGAAACACTTTAATCTCGTCAGAAAATTGTGTTTGGACAAACTGCATAAAAAAAGATAAGATAGAGTAGAAACCGGATTTGGTTTTTAGTGCATAAAACCAACTAATCTTGAGAAGTCATCAATAAAGTGAAGGTCCACACAAATCATAGTGTATCAAATCTAAAGGATGCAAAGACCTCTCTTTTATTTAGTTCAAATGACAACGGTGCCCTTTTGATAATTGGCAAAAGGCATAGACAATCAGTTTAAGTAAAACATAGGTAACATACAAACACCTCAATTTATTTAAAAGTAAAATAGTATCAAAAGACACGTATCTTAACTAAGAATGCCAAAATTCATAAGAATCCTTAAAGCAGGAAGTAGAATCACCCACCAATGCTTGATGACGACAGTGTAGAACATATAGTCCATTCTCACATCTTCCTTGAGCGGGAACTTGTTTCATTGTTTGGTAAAGGTTGAGAAAAAAAAACATTCACAGGATTATCAGTTGTCGGTTTACTAATGAACAACAGATTCTTTGTACGATGAGGAATAACTAAGACATCTCGCAAACGGATATGTTTCGAAACTGTGGAGTGACCCTTATGAGATATAGGGAGAAAGTTAGAGGTGCTAAAAAAAACCCGATTCCGGAACTAGTTCCACCTCTACCAGTTCCATTGTGTACCCGGTCAAGCCCAACCCGGTTCCATTGTGTTACCGTTTCCAAAAGCAACTTTAGCATCACCCACATAAGGCGAGGCATTGATAACATTACCCGGAGATGGAGTTATATGATTGGTAGCACCTGAGTCAACATACCGACCAGGAGTAGAGGATGTGACATGACAATGTGCATGGAAAGCTTGAGCTAATTTATCTACAGAAGGCACCGCGTTTGTAGCATAACTAGCAAGGTTTGGACAAGAGGTAGCGTAGGAGTGGTACTGTGGTACCATTTGTTTCTTCCATAGCAGATAGTTTTGAAGATAGCTTGATCGTGAACATGTGGAGAATGATTTGCAACAGTAGAGTTCCATCAAAAGAAGAAGCTGCCATGATCATGAAAGGGAGAAGATCAGGCAGGTGAAAGGAGGTGACTGTAGAAGAACCGCCACTAGGGCTGAGGGAGAGAGGGAAAAAGTTAAGAACTGGCTGATACCATGTTAACTTATGAAATCTGCTAACAAATTGAGGAGATGAATAGAATATATAAAGAGAGTGTGAGCCAAATTACATGAGAGGTACCCAAAGAATAACAAAACTACAATAAGTAGACAGTTTTCTATGTAGCTATATTTGCTCTATTTAATCCACTTTCGAGTACCAGGTGTGTTGGTTTATGGGTTTATAAATTTGAAATAAAGATAAAAAAAATAATTGTTTAGGAATGAGAAATATAAATGACCATGATGTTACCCAATTCCTATCACACAATAATAGATCAGGAAGAGTATGCCACCAACAAGGTATACAATAGTAATTTCTCCATGGGAAAGAGAAACGAATAAACAAGAGATAAAGTTTTTAACATTCTAAAACAAGATTTATAGACCAGATCATAAATGGTTTTATCATTATGTACTCATTTCTACACGAAATGAGACGTGCGTACATAGCAAAAGACTAGCCGGATCATTTGGCTAGCAGGGTCTGGTGAGCCTGATCCTGGTTCTCTTGGTTCTGCTGATAGTTGAGTGGCCTCCTGAAAAGCATGATGTGCGGCTCGGGGCGGTGGACGGCATAGTGCACCCATCCTCGACTCTGCTGCACTCCAATTGCACGCCATTCAGTCTATACAAACAAAATCACAACCTTATTCAAAAAAGTAAACTTTAAAAGTACGGTTTAGGGCCAATTATCAGACCATTTAGTTATAAAAATCATCTCTATACGTGTGATTAGATACAAACTCCAGAAAGACTTTCGGTTCTCTATGATCAAACAAGAGGAACAAACAAATGTGAACGAAACTCTTAGGACTTAAAGAACAAAGAATAATACATTAATAGTAAATATGATATCCTAAAAACCTTCTAATACTTAAATGTCTTGCACAGACACATTTCATGGCTCATCACAGAGAAAATAGTAACAAAGCCGCTTATAATACAGTAACCTTATTGAGCAAACTTGGGGGGGGGGGGGGGGGGGCTTAGAACAAGAACTAAGCAGTTAATGCAGAAAAATATCAGTTATCGGTCAAGGACCGATATTTGAGATATCGGTTCTCGTGGTGGGATATCAGTGGCTTTTATATCATGCATAAACTTATACACACACACATACATATATAATATTAACAATCAAATCAAAAGTCAAAACTAAAAAGTGTCAGTATTTTATATTAGAAACATGATCTAGTAGGTGTGCGAAGTGCGAACGAGGGTGTATTAGAGAGTTAGGGCATTTACTTCGATGGTTTTGGCTATGGGTACAAGGCATTGGGCCAACATTTTTAACGGGGAATGGGCTTTGGGGCAGAAAAATGTTAAAAAAAAGGGCCAAGATTAGTAAACCGAGAAACTCGGTGAGACAACCGATAATATCTGGATTGGACCGATATTTTGACCGATATTTCGGCATAAGATCGATAACCGATATATCACTGATATGACTGCATAGAACAAGAATGCATAATGCATCAACATGGATTCCTAAAACCTGTTCTAACTGTGATGAATACTACTCAAAAGCTTCTCTAACTTTAGGGTTTCCTACATCAAATTAATCTCAAGATCAAAAGGCACATACTAAATCTCTATTTCATCAATTAGAACAAGAATGCATAATGCATCAAGGATTCGTAAAACCTGTTCCAATTGTGATGAATATTAACACTTCTCTAATTTTAGAGTTTCCTACATCAAATTCATCTCAAAATCAAAACGCACATACTAAATCTCTAATTCATCAATTAGAACCTGTCTAATAGTTTACACAATAAAAACATATATAATTTGTGACGAAAATTACTCTAACACTAGTCTAATTTTAGGGTTTCCTACATCAATTTAATCTCCAAATCAAAAGGCACATACTAAATCTCTTGATGATTGATCATTAGAATACTAATCTAAACGTATACACTTCAAAAACATCTTCAATTAACTGAAACGGATTGAACATATAAAAACCTAATACGTTACGGAATCAACAATATACCTCAGCTAGAAGACGATTCTTCGGAAGAAGCTTCGCAACTTCTGGAGGAAGAACTACATGCCTATCAATCACAATTTCAAAACACGAAACACAAATTATTGAAATCGCCGTCAAAAAACAAAACGAGAACGATTCAACAGAAGATAAGAACAATCGATCGAAAAACTGTTACCTGTATTCAAAAGTATCATCAAAATACTTCTCGGAGTACTGGATCTGACCCATATGCGATCGAAATATTCAGATTTCAACGAATCCTGTCGAGATCGGCGTTAGAACAACTGCAAATTATGATGAATCGAACAAACAAGGAGTGGATTTTAGTCGAGATTAAGGAATTTAAGAATCAATGGAAACCCTAGATACCTGTGTGAGGAAGCGGAGTGGGTGGGTGCTTTGTGGGGATGTAGAAATTGAGAATTAAAAATCCTCTCATCACGTACATATAATATTAAGTATTTGATTTATTGCAACGGTGGAAAATTGATTCTATTTTTCAAAATTTGAAAACTATCCGGTTTAAAATAAAGTAAACTATATAAAATAGACCTTTGTAATTTTCTTATGATTATATGTTTATTTTTTTCATTATGAAAATTATACGCACACTTTTTACTTTTAAAATTTACGATACAAAGATTTCTTTAGATTTAATAACTCAACTTTTTATTGTTATTTCTAATTTTTATAAATGATCAATTTATACTTTGTAATGTAAACTATTAGGAGTACGTTTAATACAAATCAGTTTTGGGTAAAAAATGTGAGAATCGCATATTCATTTGTACATAGTATTGATTAAATAATAGAAATAAAGAGTATCGATTAAAAACCATCTTATATATATCACATATATCTATACTATATAATAAATAAAGGTTTTTGCCTGTCACGTGTCGCCACAATATTCATTTTCATTATTTTTTTTTTCGTTTCTCTCTCATATTAATTACACCTTTATATGAAAGTCAAATTAATTAAATAGTAATTAATGTATTTTTGAAACCCAATAAAATATTAATTTTAACATATTTTGAATTTTGTTTTCTATCTTTCGTATATGTAACACAATTTAACACATTTAAAAATATATACGAAAAAATTAACAATTTTATGTATTTATATTTTTCACTCCTTGTGTAGACACGGGGGTCTAAGCTAGTTTAAAACAATAAATACAAATAATTATTGATGTCGTCCAGACGGTTTATAAAAACAACTACTAAACCTAACATAGACTCCTAAGTAATAAAAGGAATACACTGTAACTAAACCGCACTGACAGGCAAGTGGACCTATCGAGTGTAGCACAGCTTAATGGTAAACCAGATTATCGAACCCTAGAGACACTACGAATAACAAAACTGACTCGGACTCGGACTTAAGACTGATGATTAGGGGGGTTTACTACCGTAAAGATTATCACTAAAGAATGCAATAAACTAAGGTCGACTCGACTATCAAGACAAGAACTAAGGAAGATATCAGGATAGGGAAGAATACTACCTAGGTCGGAATCCTACTTGCAAAGCACAAGTTCTACCGGTTCTGGAAACTAAGATGGATCTGAGTTTCTAAAGATGACAACTATAGACTATTTAGTGGATCCCTAATCACTCTCAGAGTGTCACCAACTAGGCTACCTAAAGTGCACTAAACTCACCAGATTGTTGGATCACTTCTCATGTCACACCTCAACCGACGGCGGAAGGATTAGATCCGATGACCCAACCCTCCTCTTGCGTCGATTGCAACAGGAAGAAAATAATAAGTGGAATTAGGGATGGTCTTGTGGGCAACGCGTTAAGGGGATCTTATAGGGTGGTTTCAACGTGGTTACTGCTGCGAAATCTGCGAAATTAGGACTTGATTCGTGGGTTTTGTAAAGGAATGACAGGAACCCCAAAATGGGACTAAAATCGTGTTTTCAAAATCAATTAGTCAAATACGAGTAACCAAACGATCGCAAAAGAGTTAATGACTGATTTGGGAGGATTAAAACCCCTGATTTTCAAGGATTGATTGACGGTTTGAACGAGTTTGACTTTCTTAGAGTCAAAATTGACATGAATTGGTTCTAGGGTTCAATATGAGAAGAGGGGGTTCAAATTAAGGTTCAAGAGGTTTGAAGGGGGGTTCAAGCAACAAGATGAGAGGGCTCAAAGCCAAAATTGGATGGGGTTCAATCTAATTATTTGATTTAGAATTCATTATAAATATTTATAAAATTGTTTTTATACACCTTATAAAATCTAAACTATATTTTTATTCTATTAAAATTAGAGGTGGCAATCTTGACCAATTCTTCAAATAATGGGTTGATTTGGGTAAAAAATCAATTTTATATGGGTCAATTTGAGTCATATTAGATTAGTCAACGGGTCAATTTGGTTCACCTCAGATTAGTTGACGGGTCAATTTGGATCACCTCAAATTGGTCAATGGGTCAAAATGTATTATAAAACTTGTTAATTTAAAAATAATGCAAATTGGATAGCCACCCCACCAACGTCACGCCACCACCCACCGCCACCCACTTTACCGCCGCCTCGTTGCCACCACCCCCGCACCATCGGCGCGTCGACACCCCTCGCCACCCTTCCCCCGCTGCTGCCGCCTCCTGTTGCACTCCTCCCCCACCGCTGCCCTGCCACTAACACCACCCCTTCCCACCACCACCACCACCACCCGACGTCATGCTGTGTTCGACTCTTTGCCGCCACCGCCACCACCACCCGATGCCATGTTGCCACCCACCCGTCACCGCCACCCACATTCGCCGCCAACCACCCTCCACCGCCTGTAGCAGCGACCTACCCTACCCACCCCAACCACCCCACCCCACCTGCACACACCCCCACCCATCCCCACCCCTACCCTCACCCCCACCCCACCCTACCCCCACCCACCACACTACACCCCAACACACCGCCATCGCCAGATCGCCGCCACCACCGTCGCCACCCACCCCACCCTACCCCCACCCACCCCCATGCCACCCTACCCCCACCCCGCCCCACCAACTAGGGCTGACAATTTTTGACACGAACTTGTTAACCCTACACGACACGACACGTAATTAACATGTCCCGTATTTGACCTTAACAGGTTTCGTGTCTTAAACAGGTCGACACGTTGAGGACATGTTAAATTCGTGTCTTAACAGGTTAAAGACATGTTAACCTACTAATACCCGTTAGGGACATGTTAACACTTCACATCCTAGTTTCATCTAGATTCTAGGCCGATTACATTAATTAAATTCGCATTTATTGGTTTTTGTTTTAAAAACATTTTGGATTTATTATGTTAATGGATGTTATGATTAGACTATTTAAAATTTTATTAAATTTTGGCATTTTTTTCTTTTATTACACATGTTATATTTATTCTCTTTTTAAACAGGTTTCTAAACAGGTCCCTTAACAAGTGACCTGTTTCTAAACAGGTCGTGTTCGTTTTTGGATAAAATGACACGATTAGTTATCGTGTCATGTTCGTGTTGAACACAACATGTCTTCGTGTCTTATCGTGTCGTGTCTGACATGTTATGTCAGGCCTACCAGAAACCCACCCTACCCGCACCAACCACACCCCTACCCTACCTTCCCCCCACCCCACCCTACCCACCCCCACCCACCCCACTCACCACACCAACACCCCCACCCCCACCCGAAACACCCCACCACACCGCCACCGCCTGACTGCCGCCACCCACCCCACCCCCACCGGTCACACCCCACCACGCCGCCATTGCCCGATCGTCGCCACCACCCACCCCTAGCCACCACACCCCACCCACCCTACCCACCATGCCATAAAATAGGGGTGAAGGTAGGGTGGGGTGGGTGGCGACGGGGGGTGGCGGCGTGTTGGGGTGTGGTGGGGGTATGGTGGGGTGGGGTGGGGGTATGGTGAGGTGGGGTGGGGTGGGGGTGGGTGTGTGGCGAAGGTGGTGGCGACGATCGGGCGATGGCGGCGTGGTGTGGTGTGGTGGGTGGGTGGGTAGGGTAGGGGTGGGTGGGGTGGGTCTGGGTGGGTGGTGGCGTGGTGGGGTGTGACGGTTGGGGGTAGGGTGGGGGTGGGTGGGTGTTGTGGGTGGTGGCGGCGTGGTGGGGTGTGACGAGTAGGGGTGGGTCGTGTGGGGTGGGGGTTGGTAGGGGTAGGGTGGTGGTGGTGTGGTGGGGTGGGGTATGGTGGGTGGGGTAGGTGGGGTAAGGTGGGGGTGGGGTGGGTGCCGACGGTGGTGGCAGCAATCGGGCGGTGGCGGCTTGGTGGGTAGGTTGGGGTGGGGGTGGGTGGGTGGGGGTGGTGAGGGGTGGGTGGGGTGGGGTGGGTGCCGACGGTGGTGGAGGCGATCGGGTGGTGGCGGCGTGGTGACGGGTGGGGTGGGGGTGGGTTGGGGTAGGGGTTGGGTGGGTGGCGGCGGTGGTGGCGAAGTCATTCGGACTTTTAAAAAACGACCCGTTTTGACCCGGACTTATTTTGCTCTAAACCCGTTTTGACCCGAACCAATTCTGACCCGAACCCGTTATGACCCGTGACCCGAACCTGCCCGACCCGCCCAGTTTGCCAGGCTTAATTAAAATTTATAAAACTTATAAAAACCAATCATTAAATATCTCCCAAAGGAGAAAACTCTAATTTTATAAAGTCGTAAATTGTATAAATGATTTATTTAATATGAAAAAAAACTACATATATATTTATAATTAAATAGATAAATATATATATACAGAGGATGTAAATGCATCATTAGGTTCATAAATTTTACTTTTGATTTAATTTTTATAATAAAGTCTATATAAATATAAATACATATGCTATATATACTATGGAGTTGAAATATTGAAACATTGAATCGATACGTGTTTAATATATATATATATATATATATATATATATATATATATATATATATATATATTAATGTATCATTATGAGATGAGCAAGCGGGATTGAAATGAAATGTCATTATACTTATAAAATAAAATAATATTAGAAAATCATGGAAGTTACATCTCAGGTATTTCCAACTATGATATTGTACCCTAATAGACAGATTACCTCTCAGTCTCACCGTCCACAGTACATTCAAGGAATGCACGGGGTAATCTCATGATAACAACTATGATTCAGAATAGCAACAATCACTAGACACCTAAACCAACTTCCTCTCAGAAAGTTGACACTCAGATTCTTAATGACGAAGACTAAACGACTAATTCTCACATATCGAGTATTAAACTAGGAAGAACACTCAACTCTAATCAGCAATTAACAATAACTCCTATGGCTACTACGTCTAGCAAACAACCGAAATCACAAACCCTAAGATATATGACCTCGACACGTTAATCAAACTGGCAGACAACCACAATCAACGCAAGGAATTAAAATCAATCACACAATCAGATTCAAGCATGCATATACATCATAATTAATCAAACTAGGATCGTTACAAAATCATAAATCCATCATTCAAATCTAAAACCGATAAAAGTTACAACTTTATCAAGCAATCATAATAAGACCTAGGCAGTATATAAAGTTTAGCCTAGAATCATGTTCAAAACAAGAATAACAGAAGTAATCAAGCAACACATGATCCAGAACAAAACAATTTTAAACAAAGATCGAAACTTTAAACCCAAATAATCTAATCTAGACAAACCCGGAATCGAAAGCCTTGATCTTGCTCTTCAATTACTTCCAAAACTCCCAAAATCGTCTCTTTCTGCTCCCAAGACGGCTAAGATACAAACTTCTGACCTAATGGGATTAAAATCTGTTTAATTCAAAATTAGGTCTTTTCTCGGAACTCAGGGCCCTCGTGTACCGCGAGAAAGGTTGGTCAGACCCTCGCGTATTGCGAGGGACAAATTAGTCGTGCGGGTTTCTGGATTCTCCGCGTAGCGCAAAAGGAATCCGTCTGGTCTTCGCGTACTGCGGGAGATAGGATTTTTAGATTTTTGACTTTAATCTCTTGGACTTCATTCTCATGCTCGGTTTCTTCGGGTTTTCACTCATTATTACCTCGAGCACCTGTAAACACAAAGTAGACTCAATACAAACAAAAAAGGACTCAAAACAAAAACAAAACTAGTTAAAACGACTCGAAAACATAGGAATAAAGATGTGTGTTTTGCACTACATCAACTATACTATTATTATTTGTGATTAGACCATCCAGTATACGTGGGTTTACCACGCCGTGATCCAACGTGGAAGACTGAATCACGCCGTGATTCAGTGGGCACACCGCCCCCTCAATTTGTTTTTCACGCCGTGATTTACTAGCGTGATATATATCACGCGAGTAAATTGTGTAAATCAAAATTTTGTACCGTTGGTATTTAAATAAAATTAAATAATTATTAATAATATTATTTTTATTCACTATAAATACCAAATTTTACTCCATATATTTTCACTCACTAATCTTCTACTATTCTAATTTTCTACTATTGTACTCACTAAATCTTCTACTTTTCTATCAAAAAAATGAGCAACGATCCGAACCCACACTTTTGGGCTCAATACGTGGCTCGTGATAACGCGTTTATGGCAAACCCGAACTTTCAACCCAACCCAAACTTTCAAACAAACCCGAACTACCAACCCAACCCAACCCAAACTTCCAACTCAACCCAAACTTTCAACCAAACCCGAACTTTCAAATGTTTAACTACCGATCCCCAATATCCCAACCGGGTACACCACTTGACTTTGTACCCGAAACTCAAGAAATACCACAAGAAACTTTCAAATATTTTAATTAATGTTTTTTTTATAAATATTATGTTTTATATAATATTTAATTATTACACCACCACAATCACATGTGTATACCACTTTATTATCATACCACACGGTAATCACATGAGTATACCCCATGCTCTTAAAATTAGTTCTTTGAACATGTCTTTAATTAACTTCTAAATTTTTGTTGCCTATAAACATATTCTTTTTATTAAACTCTTATAATAGGATTTTAACTTTTATCAATGTCTATATTTTTTATTAGTTTATTTATATCGTGTATCATAATAAAACATATTAATGTTGGGTTTGGTTTAAAGATTTTTTAATTAGACCATGTTGTCACCTTATTAAAAAGGGCGTCAAACACCAATAGAGAGGGGGCATGAACCGTAAGGTTTAACGAGTGTGAAGGGACTTGAAGTGTGGGTTTAACTCATAATCAAATAATTAAACTATTTACCCATATTTTTATATAAAAAAGTTTAAAAAATTAGTTATGTTTTAGTTAAAAGTTACACATTTAACCTTAGTGCACGATACACAAGTGATAATTAATGTTTTTAAATTCATTATTATGGGATTTGGGTTGTCAACTCTCTCTTTCTTTTAGTAACTTCTCCCTCACACTATTTTCTTTCTTTCTCTTTTTATATATCACGCTCCTTTAACTTTTCCTTCTTTATTTAAATTTCTAAACAAATAAATTTTCAAATAAATTATAAATTTTCTTCTATTCATTTACAAACTAAACACACGTTTATTTGTGTTTACCATCTTTGAGTTTTGAAATAATACATAGTACTTTCTTATATGTGTTTATATATTTTTTTAATGTAATTAATACAAAAGTTTTAGCCAAGACTAGAATATACGAATTGAGATGTTTTTTTTTCTAATATTTAAATATAAAAATATATATGTATGTGACGGAAACATGAAAAAGTTCTAAGGGGTGGGGTGGTGTTCCCTAACGGCCCCTCCGATCACCTCATCCCTTCCGTGACAAGACGGTTTATACACCGGTTAACCTAACAACTACACGTAACCGAGTGCAGCTGTGCATGTTCAACCAATTAAAAATCATGAAATCCGTAATCAAAGTTCAACCAATCAAAACATCATGAAACCTGTAATCAAACAATAACAAGACAAAAAGAAACAACATGATGTCAAACAATAACAAGACAAAAAGAAACACCTGATATCAAACAATAACAAGACAAAAAGTAACAACAGTTGTTAAAAAGTACTAATATATAAATATAAGATCACACATACTATGAATATAAATTTATTCGCTTAAAATTTAAAAACACAAACACATAGATAGATAGTAAAATTGAGCACAACAAAACAAACAAACAAACCAAAATCCAATTTTCGTAGATAAAATAGGTCCTAATGCCAAAGGTGTTAAGTTGCCCCGTTGGATACGATCACGAGAATTGTAAATCAAATGAAAGCGCCACACCGTCGCCGCTCATCCGTTTCCAAGACCCCCATCATATATTAACGAGCTGAATATAATGATCTGCAGCCACCATGAACATCTTCCGCCATGAAAAGGTATCTCCGGCGGAGGACGGTGATCGATGTTACGAGAGAGAGGGTTTGTTACTGGTGGTGGTGGTAGTGATTTAAGGTTGTGGTGAATGGCGATCATGTGGTGGGCGGTGGTTTACAATTTAGGTCTTGCAGGAAAAGGAGAGTATCTTCCATGGGATATCCGGTCACCCTTTTGTTTTTTTTTTCCTCTCTATTTTTTTATAGAGTAAACTTTAGTTTTCGTCCCTGACTTTTAAACAATACTTCAGTTTTCGTCCCTACGTAATACATTTGATTCCCGACGTTTAATGTTTTAACACTTTGCGTCCCTGGACTTTAACTCCGTTAAATTTTCTGTTAGTTTTTGTACAAATTTACTAATATATCACTCACCCCTTCTTCTTCAACCATCAGACCCAAGAAGCAATTTTAACTCCATTTTTTTACACTCCACAATTTTACGCTCGTCAAACAACTGCATCTGATCGGAAACCACGGCGAACCAGGTGACAGGGGATTCACCTAAGTGCAATCTTTAAAATAGGTGATATATTTCTGCATTAAATAATTAAAGAATGTTTTTTTGTTTGGAACATGCTTCAGTAAAAAAAATTAACACTAAAGCTTTATATTAATTCTTTTAATTAGTTTAAATTACATAATATTTTCGCTGATTGAATTGTTGTATTTAGTGTTATGATAAAACTAGATATACATTTTTATTAAATTTTCAGTTTGGAGCCTGTCTATTTTGTCACCTCATTGAAAGGCGCAACATTATCATCCGACTTCCAGCAACGAAATTTTATAGGGTTTCAGCTATAAACATTACTCAATCCATATGAAAGAGAAACATATAATGATGTGAAAGATCACTTAAGAACACGAATGATCTATAAATACAACATATCTTGTCATTTTCTTTATTATTCATATGAAAACTTATCTCATTATAAACAATAAAACAATGCACACAGATGCCTTGTAGCGCTAACAAAATAACTAGTGGTTTTGGTAGAATACTTGTTGGGGTTGTGAACTGTCATCCTAGAAAACCGTAAGAAAAGGGCCATTGATAAAAAATTGAAAGGGTTTTGTAGCGGTAACAATTTAGACTCGTGAACGTGAGTGAGGGCCTCCCATCAAATGGTTTGTACCGTAACTTAGTGGTATCATGGTGTGGAGTAAACATGTTCTTTCTTAAGTGGTTGAGGGTTCTAGTCCTATGATAAATATTATTATAGATTTAAGAGTAGTTTTAAAGAGTGTGATTTAACCGTTTAAAAAAAAAGCGGGGGCGTCCCTCCTCCCTCTAAGCTGTGTGCATTGTGATAGCCAGATAGAAAGGTAAGTTCCAAAATCTGTCTAAAATTTTCACATCTCATGATATTTTTCTTTAAGTCATCTCTCCTCACACTGACGAGCAAAACGGACTTGTTGAAAAACATAATCGTCATGTTGTTAGCATTGCTCTTACATTACTTAGCCCAACAAAAAGTTCCTCAACCGTTTTAGAACATTACCCTACTATTTATTTCCCGTGGGGATGAATAGTAGGTTTTTTTTCTTCATTTTTGTCATAAAAGTTTTTTTTTATAAACTGGTCACTAAAGTTCAAAATAAGCTTTTATTTTATTTTTACTCAAAACTCTGTTTTTTTTATAGATTTGCCATATAAGTTCAATAAACTTTCGTTCGTAACTTTTTTCAAAATACGGGTGCGTGGTTGTTTTTTTTGTCAACGTTTCGATATAAATTTGTTTTAAAACGGAGTTTTATTAAAAATCGACTTTTTTATCGTTGCCTATATCGAGTGCCGTTACCGTTGTGGTACCATGACGAACCAAACCTATTATGGGCGAACAACATCATTGTCGATATTGGTATTATCGATTCGCCTTATGGTTTTCGACGAACCAAACCGGTAAATTTTTTAATTTGTTTTCCCTTTTTTTATTATTTAGTTTTATGTTTCCTTTCTATTAACATTATTTTTACCGTTGCGCCTATGCTTTCGTTTAAATTTTATTAACGATGGGCCCGACAACGTTATCTATGATAACTTTCGTTCGTTAGGTTTTTTTAAATAACGGAATGCGTTGTTTTCTTAATAATTTCTTTTGTCAACGTTCTGGTTTAAATTTTATTGAAGACAAAGTTGTATTCAACTTCGAGTGTTTTTGGGTATCGTACGTTATAACGAGTCTAGGATTCCAATCAAACAAGCCAAACCAATAACGACCAGACTCCCGTCACGAAGTGCGGGGGGTAAAAACTAGTTTTATATATTAACCATATGCCTTTTTTTGTCATGAGTATATTTTTACTGTTACCATGATCTTCCTGTCTTATGGCATCTCTGGTTGTGAATGTTCTTATTACCTACACCTACCGGTATGATTTTGTTAGTTAGGACTAAAAAAAGGGTCGGGTCAGGACGTTGGGTCAGGACGTTAGGTCGAAACATCCCTATTATAATAAAAAAACTAAATTTTGTGCCACTTGTCAACACTATATTCATTCTTACATCCATTTCCTCCCAAAAACCACATTTACATCTTTTATCCAATATTTTCATATTTAGCTCATTTAAAAAAAAATATTACATAAATAAACATTTTACCAAATCAATTTCATTATTATAACCATTGACACATTTTTTTTAATTTATCATCAAAAGTGAATATTAAAAAAAACAAGAATAAAAAAAATAGGATATTTAAACAAAACGAGTTTTTAAAGTTTATTATCTAAAAGCGTGTTTTTAAATACTGTTTTTTTATCTTAAATAAATATGTGTTAAAATAAAGTTTGCTAATATTTAATTAGTAGTTTTTTAATTAAGTTTGATATCAAATTTGTATAAAAAATATGTTAAAATATTTATCAATATAATTTTAACGTTTCATCCCGTGTGTTATACGGGGTTTAAAACTAGTTCAAGTTATAAATAAATACTACAAAATCTTGCTCTTATAAAAATTTAAATCCATATCACTTTTTAGGGGCAAATATGATACCACTAGAGACCAGTAAGTAATAGATATTGCTTCGCTATTATTTAGCAAAAGCGGCTCACACACAAGATCACACTATTTATAAATGTACAAGTGCTCAATGCACTATGTACAAGTCTTCAATGCACAAGGGAAAAAAAATTAATTTATTTGTTTTTACACGTAATTTTTTTTTTATATTTTCATTTTCAACCCTTATACTATATATAATATACGCTTTTAGTCCGTTTCATTTTCTATTAATTTCGTTTTCCTTTAATAACTTTCGTTCGTTTTTTTTTAGAATACAGAGTGCGCGGCTGTTTTTAGTTTTTTTTATTCCAATGTTCCGATATAATTTTTTTACCCGTTACCGTTGTGGTACCGTGACGATTCGAACATATTATGAGCGAACAACATCATTGTTGGTATTGATATTATCGGAACCCGTATCGGTATTTTATTTTATGGTTTTCCACGATCCGAACCGGTAAATTTTTATTTTGTTTTTTTCCTTTTTATTATTTAGTTTTATGTTTTTTTTTATTACCATTATTTTTATCGTTACGTCTACGTTTTTATTTAAATTTTAATAACGATGAACGCGACACCCGCCGCAGAGCGCGGGTATAACCATCTTGTTTAAGTTATTTAGAAGTAGAAAATCTAGTGAAATGACTATAAAAGGGTTAACATATCATTTGGTTAATTAAATTGAAACTTTTGTTAGATTAGCCCAAATTGAGAAGGGCTTTTCCCTCTCACTGGGCCTTAGATGGGCCCGTGCTACCCGACATGGTGACCCTATTATAAAGAACAACCACTACAGTCTACAGTTAATGAATATGTTCTTAAATGTAGGCCAATGACAACCCTTTTGGAGAATGTACATCTTCCTCCATTTTGAAGCTAAGAACAATTTTAAGCATTTTCCTTTATGGTAGGTCAAGTTTTTAACTCTGGATATTCTTGTATAAATTTTATTAATTACATGTATATTACATAATTAAACATTACGAGTTTTGGCGTGCACCCGTTTTGGTATTTTAGGAGTAAAAAGTTATTTTAAAAAAAATTAAGCTTGGTAAAACTAGCGGGTTAGGTTAACGGGTTCAGGTTAAAACATCAGTTGGGGTCTAAATGGACCATTTTTAAACAATTTGGTTAAGGTCAAAACGGAAACCTAAAATCGGCCCACCTTGAAATGGGTCGTTTTAGAAGAAAAAAAACGCTATTGGTGATGGATTGTAGTGGTGGTGTTATCGGCGGAGAAGGTGTAGGCGATGGTGGTGGATATGATAGTTCGCGGCTGTGATGGCGGCGACTATGGTACTAGCGGACTAGAATTCATAATACCGTACTTCAAAACTTTTAAGACCTTTTATAAGTGTAAGCATTTATCCTATCCATAATGAAATTCCATATTTTATGCAATTTGAACTTTATTCAAAAAATTGTTCGAATTAAAAAAAAGTAGCGTTCCAAGAGACTAAAAGGTGGAAATGTACAATGCTCAATACACAAGGTACAAGTCATGACATACTTTTAACTCACTAAAAATTGTTCAAGGGTGTATGAAGAAAAGTAAAGGGAAGAATATTATCATAAACCACTTTTTGCTAACTATAAAACACCAAAACTCATCTTCATGTTGCTGTTCAAATCTTGTAATTGTAGAAAACAATGGCTAAAGCTAGTGGCCTAGCCCGACAACCAACGGTTGTCGGGCCAAGACGCTCGATGCTGATAAAGACCACCATTACGGTCTTGTTGGCGCTCATTGTCATGACCGGTCTAACCATCCTAGTCATTTGGCTAAGCATGAAGCCCAAAAGGCCAGTCTATTTCATCGATGGTGGCTCAATCAACAACTACACCTTAACCAAGGATTACCACCTCAATGCATCTTACAATTTTGTTCTCAAGACTTTCAATCCCAACAAAAAGATGCTTATCCTCTACAAGAAGATGGAGATCAAGATTATGTTTGAGAATGTGACGGTTGCAAGTGGTGTCATCGACCCGTGGCACCAACACAAAAGGGAAAAGAGGGCTTTTAAGTTAGATCTCGCATCACGTGATGTGGTGTTATCTAGGGCAGTGTCAGAACATCTGGAACATGCGAAGTCGTTGGATCAAGTCGTGTTAGAGGTCGAGTTAAAGGGTCGAATAAGATCCAAATTGGGAGTATGGAAATCAAGATATTACCACATGAAAATTTCATGTGAGCATGTTGTAGCACAATTTTCTAATTCCTCAAAGGGGTCTCATGGGAGTTGTAGCCCGTATTTCTAATTGTTCAAAGGCTGTGATGTTTGGAATAAAATATTAATGTTTGTGTTGAGGTTTCTTAAAAAAATCCTTTTTTTATTAGAATATATATGTTTATTGGTTGTGTAATTTAGGGTTGATAATCCGTGTCTGATTTAGAGTTACTTACATAATCACAACTCGTTTAATTATTCAAGTTGAAAAACTTAATCCTAACTTGAATACGCTTAACTCATAAACTAGACAGACACAACCTGTATAACGAATTGGTGAGTTGTAAACGAGTTGGTCAGCTAAACGGGCTAGCTTGTCTACCTTTTTCCACACCCTAACCTGGACATTTTAGGCAAAGTGACCCGTTAGTGACCGGAACCCGTTTACAACCTGCCCTAACTCATTTATCTTTTCAAAGTCGAAAATTACCACCTAAAACCTGTTTGTTGAAATAATGTTATAACAATAAAGACTAAAATATTGAGGGTTGGGCCAATCCGGAAAAGAAGAAAGAACGATTTAGTAATTTATGATTGTATGGATGTAGATGGAAAAAAATAATAAGCGATCTAGGGCTCACTTCGGACCTCTTGATTCTCGAACGTCGATTGATGCCTTGATAAATAATGAACTGAATAAATGATGGATCAAGTGAATATGGATTTATAAGCCAAATGGGCTAATATAAAATTATAAAACTAGACGAAAAAGGGTTTAAAAATATAGGCTTATGGTTTTGGTTATGGTTAAAAACCTAACCGGATTCATATTCGGTTCGTTTTTTTTTTCGGTTTCGATTCAGTTAATTGGTTTTTTTGGTTATTCGGTTTTTTTTTTGCGCACCCTAGCTAGGAGTGTCTTTGATGAATTAGAAGACAAAAATATAGTTTTGTGGAACATAATGTTGTTGATGTTATTATGTATATATAGAGAGAGCATAGTAGAGACTAGAGAGAGAGTCAGAGAGCTGAGCTCGATGGGAAGGGAGAAGCTCGGATTGGAAGGAGCCCTTCATCAAGTGGTTACCCAAAGAGGGGATGCGTGCTGGATTAGGGCCAATGGGCCAAACTTACCTAGGCCTAGGTCCATAGGTCAAGTCCGATTCGGAGGATACGTCAACAATTTGATAAACAACTAATACAACTTATGTAGTTTTGATATGAATATGTAGCTACTGATATCGATTAACCCAAGAGTACATATAACTCTCGTACCAAATTTTTGTTCAAGAATTTTTCCCACAAAACTAAAACTTTAAAGGGTTTGGATTTATATTTGAGCTCAAGTTATGTGACGACGTATGATAAGTACCTCATACTAGTATCCATATCGGAGGGTAGAAAGGGAATCCCGGCTCAAAAAGGCCTCAACTGTGTAACCGTAAGGAGGGCCCACAAGGAGAATGAAGAATGAAAATGGATCAATGAGAGCCAAGGTTGTCATGAAGAAAGAGAATGTAATATCTCTATAAATAGGAGTGATCTCATAAAATATATGCATGTAATAGGTATTCAACTCATTCAATATATTGTATTTGCGAATTAAGCATTAAGGAGGATTTCACGATTCTTCATTATGATTAAAGTTGACTTTGTGTGCACTATTACATGTTACATGTCAGTTGGCGGTGTGCATTTCTGACACAACATGTACCTAACATGAAATTTGCATATTTGAATTTAGTCTAAATGAGCTTGGACCAGTTTCGAGACGAACCCGCGAACACATTTAGTTAAACGGGCCGTTTTCGTGTTAGCCTGACGGGTTCACGGGTTGACCCGTTTAACCCATTTTTTCAAAATGTGTTTTTGTGTAATAACTAAAACTATTTGAATATTTTTATGTCAACTTAAAAGTTTAAAAATAAATCAGCATAGTTTAAAATAATATGTAAAATTTGAATTTTAAAGTATTAATATGTAAAAAAAAGAAAAAAAATTCGAGTTAAACAGATCATGTTTGTGTCAACCCGTGAATAAACATGTCGTATTCAGGTTCATGTAGGTGACACGATTTTCGTGTTCGTGTCGTGTTTGGGTTCGACCCGTTTAGTAGCACTAATGTCAATAATAGAGTCCATGATTGTCATATATAAAACTTAGAGGGTTAAATAGTAACATTTACTAAACATATAACTAACACATTGTAACACCTTAGGCAAATCCCATACCGTTCTGTTATGTTCTGTCCACGAGAGAGATGTTGGGTTTATAAGGAATGCCCCGCCTCAAATACCACAACGCGTTTTTGGGCTTAATGTAGTGGACGAGAGGAGAACTCCACAGTTAAGCGTGTCCTGGTGAGAGATAATTCAGGGATGGTTGACCCCTTGGGAAGTTTTCACCCGGGCAACCAAAAACAAATCCGTGAGATTTTAGGGGGTAAAGCGGACAATATTGTTGCTACGAGAGGCCGGATTTTACACACGTTGGTATTAGTTAAGCTTGTATTATTTTTTGAAAGACAAATTTCTGAATTCATGTGAGAGTGAGACTTGAACCCATGACCTACTCAAACATTCGTGTTTCTTAAGGATGTTCCTCTACCACTGAGACACCAACCCCAAACCGCTAAAAAAACTCTCAAGTCTCAAACGCTCACATGGAAAACGAAACAAATGAGGTGATGATACTAGCAACAAAGAGAAACCATGATTTTTTTTAAATTGGATTTATGTCTAACGTCAGGTAGTACTAAAATGTCTCGATGCAAGAATTGTCATGTGTTTTCTCAAAGCCATGTCCAACTACACTCTGTGATCTCATTTGAGGAAACATTGCAAAACAGTGAAAACCAACCCGGCTCATGATCACACACAAATGTCAACCGAAGCCCCCGGAGCCCCCGAATAAACACTAAACGAAGATGATGAGAACAAACCCGACTTGTATTTTGTTAATTATAAAAAAATAAAAATAAATAAAAAAAGAAGTTTATTGAGTTTATTTTATATATTTAGTATTTTTTGAATTTGTTTAATTATTTATAAAATACAGTTTTTTAAACCGGTCTAAGGTTAACCGGTCCATATTAACTTAACCGGTTTAATAGGTTATGACTCTCAACCCTCGAACTAGTTATTAACCGAAACACTTTTTTTTCAAATCGGTTTTGACCAAGTTTGAAGAAAACATGTTTAGTTTATAACTGGTACGGGTTTTTTTATTAACCGGTTTTTTATAGGCCGAATCGCTAATTACAGTTTTTAGAAATAACAAATCCTGTTGGATAGGATGATTTTAGCAATTTTACAGTTTCAATCGATTTTAAATTTTTTCCCCCAAACTGTTCGTTTGCATTATTGTATTAAAACTTTTTAAATGATAAATATAATTCATTAATACAATATTCACACGCCAATGTTGGACTAACTCACTTGGTAGAGTGGTAGAGGCTCTTGTCTATTAGATGAGATGTCCTGAATTCAAATCCAGGCACTATGTGAAATATTTGATGTAATTTAGAAGTATGAATAAGATAGATTTGCGTTTGAAAAAAAATAAATAAAAAAAATACAATAGTCACGCATTACATGATATTTTTAAAATAAGAAAAAGAATGATAAGAAAGGTTAGATGGTTTGTTTAATGATTTATAATAGTTTACACATTTATTTCCAAGTTTCAAAACATTAAATCGTCAAGGCGCCATTCGATCAATTTCAATGATTTATGAACACTCTACTAATGACCATGTCCATTTTGCAACTCAAAGATTATTCGTAGTGGTTTCATACCCAAATAATTCACGTCTCTTCACGTCACTGTCACATCAACACAGGGGCAATCACTGTTTAGAATCACTAACATGCGTAGTTATTTCTCGGCCCGCTTAATGAGTAATTTTTTTTATTTCATTTTGTTAGATTTTATAAACAATTGGTATTTATTTTTTTAAAATAGTTATTTATTAGTTGAAATGTCGATCAAAACACGTTAAAAACCACTTACGTGACGAAAAATAGTTTTTTTAAAACAACTATGTTTTCGTTAAAATTTAAACCTAGATGTTCAGAAAAATAAAATAAATAATCCCGTGTATTTCGTTTTTTTTTAATAATTACCGAGCGCTAGTTACTTAAAAAAAACCAAATTATGATAAAAACAACCAACAATAAATATATATAAATATAATAACTTTTGGTTATAATATATATATAACTAGTAAGTGTTACCGCGCGTTGCAGCGGCTCGGTTGTGAACATTGAAACGTAGATTGAAAACACGTCTCGGTGGTATATTTATAAATCATGAAAATGTCATGTCGTAAAAATGAATGTTAAGAAAACATGAAAACGAACTTAAACATTTAACTTAAAGATTAGGCTGAACTTGGTAATAAAATTTTCAAATGTTGGGGCCGGCGCACGTTGTGACACGTTAAACAACGAAATAATTTTAAAAAAATAAATTTATTTCATCCATTTATTTACCTAAAAAGATATTCCTCCGGACTTGATGTAGCCGCAAACACAATACCACCTCCGGTTTTTGTTTGCCCTAAATTATTAAATATAATATTTTATTTGACAAATTAATAGCGATGGTCGGTGACATTGTAGCCATTTTATAGGCTTTTTTATCAAAAAAAAAAAATACATAATAACATTAAATTCCATAAATTTGAAAATGAGTTGCAAGTTGTGCAATTTCACTTGTACCAAAACCCAAACAATTCAACGTGTATTAAATGCACCACAAACAATGGTTCTACTTAGAGAATAAAACAAAAAGAAAAAAATGAACTAACATGTTTCGAACCCAGGCTACCTGTGGTCTTAGATGCAAACGGGCACACCAAAACATCTTTATTTATATTGGAAAGGAATTGTATTTATTAAATCAATATTTCGAAAAAGACAAAAATACTTACTATAGCTGAGAGGTTGTTTTTTAAATAAGTTTATAATTATGATAAAAACAACTAACAATAAATATATTGTGTTATATATATATATATAAAAGTTATAACTATACGGGGGTGGTTATAACAAAAACCTCCTTGAGTTGAAGAAAACTTATAAACCCCATCTTAACCCTTTATTTGTGATGATCAATGACCTATATTTGATATTGGAAAGTTGTACTTTTAAAGTAATATTTTAACATTATAAAAGTACAAGAAGGGTAATTTGGTCTTTTGGCTAAAATCATCATATCATCACTCTCCTACTTTATTAAATTATATATTCTCTCTTCTACTTTTTAAATTATATTATTTAATTTTTTTATTATAAAGCTAGAAATTAAAAATGAAAAAACTACTAGTTTTATTTTAAAAAAATTACTATTTTAAACGTTGTACCAACTTACATTTATTACATATGTTAAAACAAACTTAAATATTTAAAAATGATCTAAAAACTATAATATTCCAGCATACATGTTATTTCATATGTTAATACAAACTTACATCTATAAAAATTCATTACAATCAACATTAAAAACGTAACAATGTATTTCATACAAACTTAAATATTTTAAAATGATCCAGAAACTATAATAAGCTAACAAAAAACATAAAACCTAAATACGTTTAATTTCTTGATAATCATCTTCATCTTTGACATAAAATCCTTCACATATGAAGAAAACAAGTTCATCAACTTACATATATAAATATATATTAGGTATAAAGTAACTTAGAATACATGGAACACTTGTAACATATGTAAGGTTACGTATGTTATAGTAAAACTTTTATGAGTTTACGTATGTAAATTGCCAAAAATAACAAGTGGTCATGTAAAATTACGTATAATTTACAGGTTGGATTACATAAGTAACCAACAAATGTACATATGTAACTATATATGTTAAAGAAACAATATTACCCGATTGTAGTATTCCTGTTGAGCGCGTAGGAAATGAGTTTGGCTTCTTCAAAACCCCTGCAAAAGATATGCCAAAACTTAACGAGTAAATGATGGTTAAATACTAATAAGTTTATTTAAACAGACCTTCCAGCAAGGCAAAGGAGACCGCAAAATCATATTGTTTTAACAGACCTGCCAGCAACGCAAAGGAGACCGCAAAATCAAATGTTACGTTAAGGATATTACATATGTAAAATCAATTATGCAGTTAACCAAAACTCGAATTCAATGAAACAAAGTTTAGTTAAAAAATCAACAAGATATGTAAAATTTTGTGTTTACAGGTTTAAAAAAATAATCTATGTTATTTTTAACATCTATGTTATCTTTCAACCTAGATCCATTCCAAATAATAATAAAAAAAACATCTAAGTCCTAGATCCACTGCAAACGAATTGTTAAAAATTAAAAAAAATTCTCAAATCATTTGAGCCATTTCGTCGAACAGTTGGTGGGCGGGTTTGATGAGACCACATTTGGAGTACATAGAGATGAGTTGACTTTTGTCCACATCTTCATATTCAAATCTCCATCCATAAAATAATTACAGAAACATAAAGTGGGTATACAATTTTTTTTTGAAAACATTTAGATATGAAAACGAGATAGATCTGAAGCATGAGAAGTTAAACTTACTCTTGCCAAGGGAAAGAAACCACCACCTTGCCACCGTTGCACCAACGCATCGCACCACTACTGACGATCTGCGCTTACTCAATCCTTCATCATTGTATTCGTATACGTGAGAAAGAACCCCATTGATTAAGGACTAAACACTTAATATTGAAAAAATCCTCTGAAAAGGTTCTTTAAAATCAACAAAAGTAATAGTGAATAATAAAAAAAACCGTTTGAATAAAGTGGTGTATTTAACAATTTTGAAAAGTAAAAATATAGTGGTGATGGTTCGAGTAAATTACATTAATACCCTTGAGGTTAAAGGAGGAGGGTGGACATATGGCACATTGTAAGCCAAGTGTTTGGTTTTGTAAGGTTTCTTCAAGTGTAGTGAGTTTTTATTTTACACTTCCTCATAACTATATATCTACATATATAAACTAATTAAACATTTAACAATTATTAAACAGATTGAATCTGAGTCAAGTTCGAGTGTGAAAAATTTCTCGCGAGCCAAAGTCGAGCTTTGGATTTATAGAGCTCGAAACAAATCGAGTTCAAACTCCGTTTAATTAAACGTCCAAAGTTCAAGATTAGCTCAGCTCATTTACACCCTTATTTAATAACATGTTTGAGCGCGGTTCACATTTAGTACAAAACCAAACTTAATAGACACAGAACCAATGCTACATAATTAGTTTATGGGATGAGGAGTTTGGTCTAATTACAATTTCATTTGGAGTTTTTGAAACTTTTTTGAGGTTAAGAGTTCAAACTCCGTCTATTAAAAATTGATTTAAACTATTAGAAGTTGTTTAGGTGGCCTAGAAATGATAATCTGGTTTCAGAAACAAACAATTATCCGATTTTGTGTTTTTTTTTTTTGTTAAAATGAGAAAAAAAATTAAAGATTAAAAAAAGGAAGTTAGACGACGTCGTTTTATCTTTACCAGGGACCCTGCTCGAGTGCGTGTCATCCTCTAAAACTTACCGTTGAATTCAAGACTCTATTTGTATACCCTTGCAGGGAAGCAAGTAAACAGGCACTTCCCAAAACAAAAATATAAAATATATTAAAAAAGGGCATGATCGTCTTTTCACGTGATTGCCCCTTATTCCTCCTTCTTCAAAAATAGACGTTGCAGTTAAGGCACAATTTATGCGACTTCAACAGAAACGTGCTCTCCTCATCTCCCCCCTCCCCCCCCCTCTCTCTCTCTCTCTCTCACACACACACAAACACACACACTTTCTCTCTCTACCGGTGTGACTAATACCTAATATTGACAGAGTCGTTTGATTTTCATCCTTGTTACTGTAGAATTCGGAGACGTAAAGAGGTAAATCAACAGAGGATTTAGACTTTTTACGAACTTATTAGGTCGGTTCATACTTTGTTGAATTTGTGACAGGAGGACTCTTTGATTCCGATCATGTTTCTGAAGAATATGAAGTTTTAAAGAGGTAATCAAGTTAGCGATTCACAGGTTCGTAGATTATTTATGAATTTATGTATTTCAACCGGATCGTTGATCGCGCTTATGTAAACGTTTGAGCATTCACATGTCCTTAGATAATTTTTATGAATTTAATCGTTATCCGTTAGTTTTGATAATTTATTGTTGATATGAAAAATGTTTTAGTCTTCTACGTAGACAGATGAGTTTATTGACTTTTATGAACTTTTACATCTGTCGATCGGGTCATATTATGTTCATTCTGTGATTAGGCTCTTTGATTTCGCTCACTGAATTATTTCAACAAGATATTCTTTTGTTAATTTTATGATTAGGATCTTTGATTGCGCTTATGTTATCAGAATTTTTATGATTTATTATTGATATGAAAACTGATAAGAGAAATTGAGTTATTTAATTTTTATAAACTTATATATTTCAATCGGATCATATTATTTTCATTCTGAAGATTAGGCTAGGCTCTTTGATTTCATTCATGTCACAGTTCCGTTGACTATTTTTGATGAATAAATTTATTTCAATCTTTTCATATATATTCATTTAATTAATTTTTTTGTAAGCATCACATTTTTTGCTTATTTGATGGGATCTACCTAGACAGGACATGTGATGTGAATTGACCTGGCATGCATTGTGATATGTTTGTTCTCATTAATGATTTTATCAAATAGTATGAGTTTTTCCTAATTATATTACATTTTTTGGATCACCGACATGTTTATACCTTTTTCATACAGAATTATTATAGCTAGGGAGAATATATATATAAATATAAAAGGTTAATAATTAGTCTAGTTACTGCTGCTTGTTCAAATTCAATATCCTTTCTAGCATCTTAGGATTTTTTGGGTGAATTATAGAGATCCTGGAATTTTCAAGAATGAAAAGCAGCTGGGAGAAATCTGTTTGTTATCCAACTCACTAGACATTAGCTAACTAGTTCAGAATCCTTGCGGTTAAGTGTGAAGAAATGGCGGTGGCTGGACTACACAAGGCTTCGGGGCTTGATTCATATCTTGGTAATAAAGAGAGGTTAACCACCCGGACATCATCCATCAGAAAAATGTGGCGGGATCTTGAAAATGAAGGCCGAATTAAAGAAAATGGAAGGCGGAAAATGAGTGGCATGGTTATTGGTCCTGAAAGCCCATGCTCATCTACTATGGAAGGTGAAAGCATGGAAAGTGAAGACACATTAAGGGGTGCAAATGAAATTGAAAATGAGTGTCCCCAAAGCCAAAACCGAATGGTGCTTCAAGAGAAAGAGGGTGTGAGGAAAAATTTCCATAAATGGGGAAGCAAAAGCTTTGGGGGACATACAGTTTATAGTTCTTCACGTCTGAACAATGAATGCAAGAGGGTGAGGATAGTGAGAAAGTGGATAGAATCAAGCACTCAACAAGGTGATACTTGTCGAACCACTGGTTCAGAAGAAGAGTCAACCACACAGATTGGTCCTCAGATCGATGGTTCACGGAGTTCTATCCGTAGGATATATGGCAGACAGGCTCTTCTTGACTTGTTAACAAAGTTTGTGAGAGAAAGGAAGAGAGAAGTTGATGATTTGGTGGAGAATAAATTTGTTTCAAATTTTGCGCATCGGCACCGAATTCAGGTGAGCTCTTTTGAAGTTTTATTGTGCAATTACACCTTTATACTTATTATTGCAACATTTGTTGTTATGAAATACGTTTTTGTAACTTGACCCTACCATCACCATCCAAGAGCACCAATAGTGAGAAAAGAGTAACACTAAAGCCTTAAAACTAGTACTAATAAAAGAAGCTTGCATGCTATATAAACTATATACTTTGTTATGTGAAAGTAAATTAGATAAAACTGTGTAATGCATATATCAATTACTAAGCTTGTGCAAAGCTGACCTATGGCACCAACATTCTTTACAGATCAAAAAACCTTGTTGTAATTTAGGAACTGTTATATATTAAACTTCTTTCACTTAGCATCCTTTAGGATGCTTCATCCAGTAAGCCTTTTTCATGCTCCCTTATTTCCACAATTTGTGACACCTTAGCCACATGAGAGATACTAGGACATAAGGAATATCCGACCTCAAATACCACCAACGTGTTTTCCGCACATTGGCTGTGGATGAGAGGATGATTCCACAGTTAAACGTGCTTGGGTGGGACTGTGGGAGTAATAAAGAAGAGCTGAAATTATTTCAGTGCACCTTGACAATCATATAACGAGCAGTCCCATTTGTAGAAGGTCGCATATGATTAGCGTAACTGTGACGGTCATGGTGCATCCCCATGTAGTTTTATTATTTATATCCAATTATTATTCTGATTAAGCATTTCTCACTTTACGAGTTAATATCTTTTGTTGCATATTGCCACACTTAATGCCATTGTTCAATTGTAGTCATTACTCAAGGGTAGATTTTTGCGGAACCAAAGATTTGTAGAAGTTGAAAAACAGACTTCTGTTGCAGCAAGTGAATTGGGGTTTTTGAGGCAAACACGTGCTGTATCTGATATAAGGTGCATTTTATTCTTATCCCTATTTTTCTCTTTTTGTTTGCTTGAATACCTCAGGTGCAAAGAACTTTCTTTTTCTTTTGTCTGTCAGACTAGTAGATACTTTAAGGCCAGTAGTTTATCCATTCCAAAAATCAACTCGAGTCTTTATAAAACTTCAAGACAATCTTTTGACCCTTTTTTGGCATGAGTACTGAGTACAAGCAAAGTGCAAAAAGTAAAATCAAATTGTTGATTATAACATAAATTAATGTACAGATTATTTTTTAAGGAAATATAACTAACAAGAGTTGTAATATCTGTAATAACAAATTACTAGGATTAATTCATTATAATAAAGCATAAACCAAATGATCAAAATAAAAGAGGTTTTGTTTTTCATTAAATGTCTAAGAGCATTTGAAGTGATGTCAGCATTCACTCAAGTGATAGGGCGTCGGACCACTCTACCAACTAAATTAACTGCCCTTGTGTGATCTCATCAACCGAAAAAAATGTGGGCCCCACCCCACCCAACTTGTTTCCAAATTTTTTTTAGTTGTTTTCTTAAATCTTTAAAACATAGTATTTTAATAAGATAGCTACACAACTAACAATAATGATACTGTTTTTATATTTTAAATAATTACAAGTGTATAAAGACCACTTTAACAGGTGACCATATTTATATAAAGTAATTTAAAAGTAAGCGGTGACCTAGTAACTAAGTGAACATTTAATAATAGTAAATGGTGAGGTGGCAAGTGATGGGGATTTTAATAATTCAGTGCTATGCTTTTAAGACTTCGTCATGTCAGCACTTAGTGCACATGGCATGGCATGCCACGTTGGAGATTTGTAATTACTTTCCATTGATAGTCTCTGATGGCAGTGACTAATGTTAAGGAAATTTCAACATAGTCATTGTTTAAGACATTTGGCAATATCATATGATGTTTAAATTTATGCTAAGTGTTTGTTAGGAAGATATACCTATAGAGCTAATTTCCTTTTAAAAATTCAATAAGTATGCTATACTGTAAAGAAACTCTGCAAGTAGAAGAAAAGTGGCTTATATATCTTGACTCATTTTTGTTAAATAAAGTAAACATTTTACTTGAATTAGGAAAGGGTTCCTCACCAGATTGACCAACTATGCCCATGCTGCACAGTCTGACTCTGACACCTCATTTGACAATGAGATAAATAATTATGACCGCGTTGAACAACCTCAAGAAATAGTTCAGGAGATGCCCCATGAAATCAGTGAAAATTTTGAGACAACTAACTTGACAAACCACAATCCACCAGAATTTTCTTCTCCAGTAGGAGCAGTGCATGATAATAACATTCTGCAATATGATGAAAGAGAGAAACTACCATTCACAGATGACCAATCTCCACGCGGTGCTCAATCTGACTCTGACATCTCATCTAACAATGACATGACTAACGAACACACTGAACAAGTTGTTAGTGAAGAATTTGAGACAACTAATTTTACATCCAACTGGGAATCCACCAATCCACAAGAATGCACCCGGTCTGAATCCCAGTCTGACTCCGAATCGGACACCTCATCTGACAATGACATGAAGTTTGACCACGTTGACCAAGCCGAAGAAACTGTTCACGAGATTCCAAATGGTCCTCACAATCCACCAGAATTACATGATGATGGTGGATGGTATCAAGAAACAGTTGGGAGTGATTTTCAAGAATCACAAGAAGAGTGGTATGGCAATGACAATGTTGTGTTGGACCCTACAGAAAGTTGGTTTGGTGGAAACAATTCCTATTTGGAAACTGCTTTAGTTAGTAGGAGTAATACATTCTATTGGTCTGATGATGATGATAATGGCAACAGGGTTGTTGAACTCAAAGAGCTTACAAACAGGTAGATTATATATTTAATTCCCATTATTCGAATAATGCAACTAATTAATTCAGAGAATCATTATTCATGATGTGTAGGAGAAGTGTCTCTAATATTCTTCAAAGTGATTTTGGTGCAAGACTAGACCAGCTGATGCAATCATATGTCAGTAGACAAGATCAAGCATTTGAGTCAGAAAATGAATGGCTGCAAGATCAGGATCAAAGTCCAGATGGGAATGCAAATGGCATAGATGCATCTCCACAAACACACGGGGACCATGATTTGCACGGTGCATTGGACAGTCAATTCCCTGATTCCGATTATCATTTTGCGACTGTGAGTTTTACTTCTTCCCTTACTTGAAACAATTTATAAATGTTTGTGAGATCTCTAGCACATGGTGTGAATTTCTGACACGACACGAATCTAACACAAAGTTCGAGTTTAGGTTGGGTTAGTTTTGGGTTGAACCTTGTGAACACAGTTAGCTAAACAATCGGGTTCGGGTCAACCCGTTTATATATTTGCTTTATTTTTTTAAATTGTGTTTCGTGCGCCAAAGTTTTAAAGGTAAAAGAGATTTTGACATCAATTTTTATAATTTATACACCTATGTACTTTAGTTATAAATTTATAATTTTAGAGTATTAAAATGCAAACAATAAAAAATGATAAAATCGGGTTAAAAGGTTGTGTTTGTGTCAACCCGCAAATATTTGTGTCGTGGTCAGGTTCATGTATGTCTGACATGATTTTTGGGTTCGTGTCAAGTTGGATCCGCCAGCCTGCGAACAACACTTGTTTAGCACCACTAGTCTTTTAGGTTCAAATCCAACTTTTGGTTTTCTGCCTTTAACCCTTTGAGAAGGCCACTTGCTCAACGGAAGCTGAATTTTGCCTGATTGCATTGATTAGCACAGTATTAGTGGAGTACTGTGAGTTTACGGGTAAATGGTTCTCATGGTAAAAAAATGTTAGAAATAATTTATTTAATCGGTTAACATGTTGCAGGAGGAGATCATCAATGGCTTAAGGATTGATGTGGAGACACTTGAGCAAAGGATGAACGAAATGCAGAAGATGCTTGAGGCCTGCATGCATATGCAATTTGAGTTGCAACGGTCAGTGCGGCAAGAGATTCATTCAGCTCTGAATCGATCAACTTCTCGAGGTTTATTTATTTCTCTACATTCTTTATATTTATTTTTCATTTCTTATCTTTAAAAAGTTATCTGACAAATCTGGTTCAGGGGCATCTAAAGATGGTAATTATCAATCTAAATCAAGTCCCCGTGATGTAGATTGCATCTTATGTTGTGATGATGAGTCAGAATCTTTGCCGGATAGGTAAGAACATTCTTGATTCAAACTAGCTAGGGGTGTTAGATGGGTCATGTTTACATGTTGGTGGGTCAAACCTGAAATTTTGACATGAACCTGAACACGACACAAACCTGAAAATCTTGTCAGAATCATGAACCTAACATGACACGTCTTGTTAGATAATCTTGGTAATCAGAATTGTATTATTGTGTGTAATAATGTTATGATTACAAGGAGTATAAATAGGAAACATAATTACAGTCTAATCCCTCTAATTACAAGTAATACATATATTGTCTAATATTCCCCCGCAAGCTAAGGCCGAGCGACCCTTAACTTGGATCGTAAGAAGAGGAACCGTTGTGAGGGCAATGGCTTTGTGAAGACATCGACAATCTGATCATTTGTAGAAATAAACTGGACCGAAAGCTTTCCTTGAGTAATCTTCTCTCTGACAAAGTGGAAATCGACTTCGACATGTTTGGTACGTGCATGGAAGACTAGATTCGCTGAAAAATACGTAGCACCTAAGTTATCACACTATAATGTAGGAACAGACTTTGTAGGAATGCAAAGCTCATGTAGAAGAGCTTGAAGCCAGGTGAGTTCAGCGACTGTATCAGCTAAGGCCTTGTATTCAGACTCTGTTGATGACCGAGAAACAGTTCTTTGTTTTCTTGCAGACCAAGACACAAGATTGGATCCGAGATATATAGCATAGCCCCCGGTGGATCGACGGTCATCTGGGCAACCCGTCCAGTCAGCATCAGAGAACGCAGTGAGAGAGGGAGAGGCCGAATCTGTATAGGCATGAAGAAGCATTCCAGAGTCATGTTTAATTAGAAGACCATACTCAACTGTGCCCTGCAAATAACGTAAAATCCATTTCACCGTCGACCAGCGGTTCTCTGTCGGAGAATGCATAAACTGACAAACTTTGTTGACTGCGAAAGTAATCTCTGGTTGGGACAAGGTGACACACTGGAGAGCACCCACAACCTGTCTATATTTTACCGGATCAGAACAGGGTGGACTATCACCGAGAGTGAGATTAGCCGTTGTAGTAATCGGTGAAGGCACAGGTTTGGTATTAGAGAGACCGGCTTGCTCAAGTAATTCAAGTATATACTTTTTCTGGGAGAGAATCATGTCCGAGCCCTGAGTGATGATTTCAATACCGAGAAAATAGGACAAATAACCCATGTCTTGTACAACAAAGGACCTGCTAAGACTGTTGACAATTCGATCTATTTCTTATGAATTATTACCTGTCAAAATAATATCGTCAACGTATACAAGCATGTATAAAAGGGTACCCTGTGATGAGTAAATATACAAGGAGGGATCTGTCTTGGATCCCTGAAAACCAAGGGCATGAAGAGCCGTAGATAGACGGTGAAACCATGCACGCGGTGCCTGTTTCAATCCATACAGGGGTTTGTGAAGAAGGCACACACGATCCGGTTTGGTTGGGTCCACAAAACCGGGAGGTTGCTGTAGGTAAACTGTCTCTTTCAAGTCACCATGTAAAAATGCATTTTGCACATCAAGCTGTCTCAAGGGCCATTTTTGAGTGACAGCTAAAGAGAGAACTACCCAAATAGTGGTTGATTTTACCACTGGACTAAAAGTCTCTTGATAGTCAATGCCTGGTTGTTGACGAAACCCCTTGACAACAAGGCGTGCTTTATAACGTTTGATGGCCCCAGTTTGATCCTCTTTAATTTATAAACCCACTTGCAGTCAACAACATTGGAATTCGGAACACGTGGAACTAGGGACCATGTACCATTTCTCAAAAGCGCGAAATACTTGTCAGCCATAGCATTACGCCACTGGGGATGCTTGTTAGCAACGGTAAAGGTGGCGGGTTCGGTGTCAGGAGAGGTAGTATGGGTATGAAAGGAATGTGCATTGTAGGGTTTGGTTTGTTTAGGATTGGAACGAAGATTGGCTGGACGGGGACGAGAGGGATTGGGAGTGGAGCGGCGATGATACGTGTGAATGAGAGGTGGGCTGGGTATGGGTGGTTGTTGGCTCGATTGGGGTTGGGCTGCAGGTTGTTGGGCTGTAGGTGGGGAGGAGGAGGGTGATGGGGATGGGGGCTGCACTAGTTTGGGCAGGTGAGGGCGGAGGAGTGGTAGGCGATTGGGCTGAAAAGGGCTGGTTTGTGGAAGAACTGGGCTGATTTGTGAAAGAACTGGGCTGATTTGTGGCAGAAGTGGGCTGATTTGTGGGCAGGTGAGGGCGGAGGAGTGGTAGGCGATTGGGCTGAAAAGGGCTGGTTTGTGGAAGAACTGGGCTGATTTGTGAAAGAACTGGGCTGATTTGTGGCAGAAGTGGCCTGATTTGTGGCAGAATAGGCCTGGTTTGTGGCAGAACTGGTCTGGGCTGAGAGGGGGACGTGTGTAGGATACGAAGAAGTGTATGGATCAGGGATGGAGGTGGTTGTAGGCCGGTCATGAAAGGGAAAAAGCTGTTCATTAAAGCGAACATGTCTGGCGACATAAATACTGTCAGAATTGGGATCAAAGCATCGGTAGCCATGGTGGGAGGTGCTATAACCAAGAACGACACACGGAAGGGAGCGGAAGTCCATTTTGTGTTTGTTGTAGGGACGGAGATGTGGGTAACATTGGCACCCAAAGACCCGTAAAAAGGAGAAATCAGGTGGATTGTGAAAGACTAGCTCAAAGGGTGAGATGTTAGAATTGGTTCGAGATGGCATGCAGTTAATAAGGTAGACCGCAGTGTCGAAGGCAAAATGCCAAAAACGTTGGGGGACATGAGATTGGGCTAGTAAGATAAGTCCGGTTTCGACAACGTGACGGTGTCGGCGCTCAACAATACCGTTTTGTTCACTCGTATGTGGGCACGAGAGTCGGTGAGTAATGCCAACAGAGGTGAAAAAGGGTGAGAGGCTTCGAAATTCACCCCCCAATCGGTTTGAACAGATTTTAATTTGGTTTTAAATTGTTGTTCAGCCATAACAATAAATTGTTTAAAAATAGGACAGACATCAGATTTTTATTTTAACGGGAAAAACCACATAAAGCGAGAATAATGATCAACACACAATAAGAAATAGCGATTACCATCAAAAGAAGTAACGGGAGCAGGACCCCATACATCACAAAACACCAAATCCAAAATATGTGAACTTTTATAAGTAGATGGTAATAAATGAAGTTTTGATGATTTGCCAATAGAAAAAGAGTCACAAACAGAAGTAGCACATTTATCAAGTAAAGGTAAACAATAATGAGATATCATAGACTTCAAAAGCTGCGGATGTGGATGTCCCAGTCTTTGATGCCATGTGGTGGAGGAGACTCTAGTGGCGGAGAAAGCTACTTTGGATTGTAAACGCGGTAGTTGAAAGGAATAGAGACCACCATTACTTGGACCCGTGAGGAGGATATTGCGTGTAGACTTGTCCTTCACATAAAAAAAGGTAGAGTGAAACTCAAAGAAAACATTATTGTCATGGCAAAAACGTTGAACAGAAAGAAGGTTTTGTTTAATTTCGGGAACATGAAGTATATTGTGAAGAGAAAAGGTTTTGTTTGGGGAGTAAAATTTTGAGGAGCCAATGTGTAAAATGGGTAAACCCTTACCGTTGCCAACATAAAGATTATCCTCACCATAATAGGCTTCAGAGTGGTCGAGGCTAGAGAGATCCGGAGCAACATGCTGACTAGAACCAGTGTCCGGAATCCAAGGAGTTGATGCTTGTGAGCGGGAATCTGCAAAGTTAGCAGAGGGTTGTTGTCTTATCCTCAAGGTAGCAAGGTCACGATTAGGACACTGTGACGGGACATGACCAATGCCACACCTGTTGCAAGTGCCATAAACAGTATTCTGGTTAGAAGCCCATGTAAATTGACTACGATTACCTCCATCTTGATTGCGATTGTTGTAGTTCCCGCGGCCACGAGTGTTGCCTGATTGATTATTTGAGCCACATGTACGGTTGTAACCTGACCTATTTGTATAGTAAGCCTATGCTGGTTGTGCATTCAATGATTGGAGTTGCAACCCAAGCTGAGTAGCAAGTTGTTGAATAGCTAGGAGAGCCTCTGTTGGAGACGGGGATGGACTAGCAGAAGAGGGAGTAGAGTTATGGTTGTAGGAAACAGCCATAAACGCCTGTGCTGGTGAGACAACGGATGAGGAGTTCCTGATCATGTACTCATGGTCTGACAGGAGACCATGAAGTTCGGCAAAGGCAGTCGGAAATTGTCGAGCAAGAATAGTCGACTTTAATCCATTGTATTCTTTTCTGAGGCATGCGAGAACAAGCATAATCAAATCTTTTTCTTTCACCGGTTCGCCAATGTTGGCGAGTGCAACTGCGTATTCCTGTGCCCGAGTCAGGTACGCAGCAGATGACTCATCACTTGTCATGTTAAGCTTTAAAAGTTGTATATTCCCTCGAGGAGGTATGAGGAGCATAGGCACGCTCGAGGGATAACCAAAGTTCTCTAGATGTAGTGCCCTGAACATGTTGAAAGGACGCCTTAGATACGGTGGACAGGATTATCATGCGAATATGAGCGTCATTGGATACCCGGACTGCATGATTAGGGTTTGGTAAAGAAGAGGACACAACAATGTCTTCTTTGTCTTTGCCCGAGGAGGAGACCGATGGAATAGTTGTTGGTGGACACGGAATCGTGCCATCAACATAGCCAAATAAGTTGTTTGTAACAAGAAACGGGTGTATCATAGTCTTCCAATAGCCATATTTGGTTGGAGACAAGGTGAATCCAAACTTGTGAGAATTGTGTGTGGTTTTCTCAGTGGAGGAGAAGGCAAGGCCTGGTTTGATTATCGGAGAAGAAGGATTTTTTTTAACTGTAGCGGCGACACTGTAACGTAGGTACTGTAGCGGCGGCAAGAAGAATTTAGGGTTAGAAAGCCTTGTGGCGGCTGTTGTAGAGAATTAGGGTTAGGCTTTGATACCAAGATAATCTTGGTAATCAGAATTGTATTATTGTGTGTAATAATGTTATTATTAGCGATATCTTGTATAGAGATAGAGATTTAGATATATCTTGTATTATGATAGCATTATTTGGTAATAAATGTAAATATCTACCAAATATAGATTAGGGCCAATGTAATCTATAAATACCGATTGATATTATGAATGAAAGGTGATCAATTGACAATCCATTATCATGGTATCAGAGCCTACCTCTGGTAACCTTAAACCCTAATTTTTTTATGAATGAAAGGTGATCAATTGACAATCCATTATCATGGTATCAGAGCCTACCTCTGGTAACCTTAAACCCTAATTTTTTTTTTCCCTTCCTGGCGGCTACCATTTCTGTCTTTTTTTTTTTAACAGACTACTGCTTCTGTCGGACCTGCCTCTTCTTCTCAGACCTCTCAACCCTGCTGCCATGGAATCCAAAACCCTTCATCCGGCCCTGATGGTCACCAACATTCGGAATTTTATTCCGGTTACCCTTGAGATGGAGAGTGGCCAATACACGCATGGGCATAATTATTTAAAATCCACTGCCGTGCTTTTCAGGTTATTGATCATATTAACCCAAAAGCCAAAACTGAAGTCCTTTCTTCTTCTTCTTCTCCGGTCAAACCTCCGGATGCCGAACTGTGGGTCCGTTTGGATGCCATTGTCATCCAATGGATTTACAGTACGATATCCAATGACCTCTTACACACTATACTAAAACCCGATTCTACTGCAGCACAAGCATGAACTGCTCTTGGAAATATTTTCCAAGATAATCAGAATGAACGTGCAGTGTATTTGGAACACAAGTTTGTTACCACTCGCCTAGAGAATTTTCAAAACTGCTCAGCATATTGTCAGGCGTTGAAGATGCTTTCTGACCAGTTAGCAAATGTTGGTGCCCCGGTTTCGAACCAACGATTGGTCTTACAACTCATTGCTGGTCTCACTGATGCGTATGAAGGTGTGGCTATGATGATCCAGCAAACCAAGCCACTACCTGAGTTTTATGAAGCCCGTTCCCGGCTGATCATGGAGGAAGCACGCAAAAGTAATCAGGCCGCTAATTCTGCTGTTGCCGCCGGGACTGCTCTTAACGTTCAAACATCCCGATATCCAGCTTACTACCAACAGCAGAATAATCAGCCTTCCCCTGACTACAACAGAGAGCAACGGGGTCGGGGTCGTGGCCATGACCGTGGCCGGAGTAACAGAGGCCGTGGCGGTGGCACTGCACCTGGGTATACTCGCCAAACCTTCTCTCCACAACAGCAGTCTGGTAACCATTCTTGGGCTCAACAACCTAGTGGGCCTACTCATTGGACTCCCCAACAGCCCAGTTACTAGTCATGGACTCAACCGGCCTTTCAACCTGCTCAATGGGCTCCCTAACAGCCCGGTTACCAGTCATGGGCTGCACCATGCCCTTATCCTACAGTCCAGCCACCAAAACCTCAGTACGGCCCAGGCCCATTTGCCACCAATCAGGGTATCATCGGCCCAAAACCAGCCCAGTCCTATGCTGCGTCTGAAGCAAGTTTCACCCCTACTGATCTGGAACAGGCATTTCATACCATGTCTCTAACACCACCAGACCAGAACTGGTACATGGATACTGGCGCGACCTCTCATATGTCCAATAACCCAGGTAACTTCTCATCTTATGTCAATAATGGTATTTTTCGGAATGTAATTGTAGGTAATGGCGCTCAAATTCCAATCCACGGTACCGGTAACCAAACCCTTCCCCTACCTTACCCACCTCTCAACTTATATATAATATTCTTCATGTTCCTAATCTTGTCAAAAATTTACTTTCGGTACGTCGGCTCACAACTGACAATAACATTTCAATGGAATTTGATAAATTTGGTTTTGATGTGAAGGATTTCCAGACCCGCACTCCTCTGCTTAGGTGCAACAGCACGGGGGATCTCTATCCGCTCACCTTCACTCCTCATTCCAAAGTCACCAGTCCGTCTGCTTTGGCTGCCATCACTCAAGATCTCTGGCATCACCGCCTTGGACACCCGGGATCTCCTATTTTATCTTATTTGCATAAACATTTATCTTTTTCTCGTAATGTAAACAAATCTTCGGTTTGCTAGTCTTGTATTTTGGGAAAACATATTAAATTGCCGTTTGTTTCTTCTACTTCTGTTACTTTTTCACCTTTTGATATCCTTCACAGTGATGTATGGACCTCTCCCGTATTAAGCTCGGGAGGTCACAAATATTATCTATTATTTTTAGATGACTTCTCTAATTTCCTATGGACTTTTCCACTGTCACATAAGTCTCAGGTTTTTCCAACATTTGTTAAGTTTCATAAATTTATTCAAACCCAATTTCATAAAAACATAAAATCCATGCAATGTGATAATGGCAAAGAATATCATAACCAGTCCTTCCATCAATTTTGTGCCACACACGGTATGGTGCAACGTTTCTCCTGCCCCTACACCTCTTCCCAAAATGGCAAATCTGAACGAAAAATAAGATCCATTAACAACATCATTAGGACTCTTTTAGCCCACGCTTCTGTTCCCCTAAATTTCTGGCCTCATGCTTTAGAACTTGCCACTTATCTCCTGAATATTCTACCTAGTCAGGTTATATCTTTCTCCACTCCCACCTTTCGCCTCTATCATACTCAGCCATCTTATTCCCATCTTCGTGTATTTGGTTGTCTATGTTATCCTCTCATCCCATCCACCACTATTCACAAACTTGAAATGCGTTCTTCACCTTGTGTCTTCCTTGGCTATCCTACCACACATCGAGGCTATAAATGTTATGATATGTCTACCGGCCATCTCACCATATCCCGACACGTCATATTTGACGAAACCATCTTCCCCTTTAAAAACAACCACCCCAGCCCTCCTCGGTATGACATCTTCACATCAGAACCTCACCCCTCCCTTTGGTACCACACGGCCTCCCCTATCCCTCCCTCTCCGGTACCACCTACACAGTCACCCACCACTAGCCCAGCCTCCCCTCACCAGAACTCCCCTCACCAGCCTACACCCTCCCCTCCACCGAGCACTACAACTACCACCTACCCGCTCACCTACTCCCGCCGACCAAAGCCTGTTGTCCCCACTGTTCCGGAACCCACAACCTCCTCCCCCAGTTCTGGTCCAGACCAGCCCATCCAGACCCTTCTAGCCCGTACTATTACCACCCGTAGTATGTCGGGTATCTCCAAGCTCAGACAACCCTTCTTTAATTTAAACACTTCTACCATTTCCCCTCTCCCACGTAACCCATCCGCAGCCCTTACCAACCCGGATTGGAAAAGCGCCATGCTTGATGAGTTCCGTGCCCTTATCGATAATAACACATGGGATTTGGTACCTCGACATCCTAATATGAACATTGTCAGAAGCATGTGGATTTTTAAACACAAAACCCGTTCGGATGGCTCATTAGAAAGATATAAGGCCCGTTTGGTATGTGACGGACGATCTCAACAGGTTGGTGTGGATTGTGGGGAAACTTTCAGCCCCGTGGTAAAACCAGCCACCATTCGAACCGTTCTCCATATTGCGGTTTCGAAGGCTTGGCCCATTCATCAGTTGGACGTAAAGAATGCGTTTCTCCACGGGAAACTTAATGAAACAGTGTATATGCATCAACCTATGGGATTCCGGGATGCACGTTTTCCCAATCATGTGTGTTTGTTGAAGAAATCTCTATACGGCCTGAAACAAGCACCACGTGCTTGGTATCAACGTTTTGCCGACTATGTCTTTCGTATGGGTTTTCAACAAAGCCATTGTGACAATTCGTTATTTATCTACCGGCATGGGCATGACACGGCATATATTTTGCTTTATGTTGATGATATCTTGCTGGTAACATCTTCGGATAGGCTAAGACACCGGTTCATGAAACTTTTGGCAGCCGAATTCGCCATGAAAGACCTTGGTCCTATCAGCTATTTTCTAGGTGTGGCAGTTACTAGACATCAAAATCACTCTTTATTTTTGACCCAACAAAAGTATGCAGGTGAGATTCTTCAGCGTGCAGGAATGACCACTTGTAATCCCGCCGTCACCCCGGTCGACACAAGTCACAAAATGAGCTCCACGGATGGTGAAATGCTTGAAACACCAACTGAATATCGCCAACTGTGTGGGGCCCTACAGTATCTCACCTTCACAAGACCGGACATCAGTTATGCGGTTCAGCAAGTTTGTATGCACATGCATGCTCCCCGGTCCACTCATATGACTGCCCTTCAGCGTATTTTACGTTACATTCAGGGTACAATCAGCTATGGTCTTACTATTCAACAATCGGATACTCGTTCTCTAGTTTCCTACACCGATGCTGATTGGGCCGGGTGCCCGGATACCCGGCGGTCTACCTTCGGTTACTGTGTTTACATGGGGGATAACCTTCTCTCCTGGTCTTCTAAAAGACAAGCTACTGTTTCCCGCTCCAGTGCTGAGGCGGAATACCGGGGAGTTGCTAACGTTGTTTCTGAAACTTGTTGGCTACGCAACCTTCTCGGTGAACTTCATCATCCTCCCTCCAAGGCCACACTTGTGTATTGCGACAATGTCAGTGCAGTGTACTTATCCACCAATCCGGTTCAGCACCAGCGTACTAAACACATTGAAATTGACATCCATTTTGTTCGTGAGAAGGTAGCTCGTGGTCAGGTCAGAGTTCTCCATATTCTCTCTCGCTTCCAAATCGCTGACATATTCACCAAGGGTCTACCACGGGTTCTGTTTGAAGATTTTCGGTCCAGTCTTAACATACGGCCTCCTCCCGTTTCGACTGCGGGGGTGTATTAGCGATATCTTGTATAGAGATAGAGATTTAGATATATCTTGTATTATGATAGCATTATTTGGTAATAAATGTAAATATCTACCAAATATAGATTAGGGCCAATGTAATCTATAAATACCGATTGATATTATGAATGAAAGGTGATCAATTGACAATCCATTATCAGTTATGATTACAAGGAGTATAAATAGGAAACATAATTACAGTCTAATCCCTCTAATTACAAGTAATACATATATTGTCTAATATTGTTTAACCTGAAAATTCATCTTATTTCATTCTTTTTTGCATATTAATGCTCTAAATTTACAACCAAAAATAAAATTGTATATGAAATAGTTACGTTAAAACTATAAAATTCGATTATTTTTCTTTTATCTTCTAAAATTTGACATATAATACCTGTAAAAATGTCAAAGCCAATCTGGTTGAGGTCGTAGGGACTTGAGTAGGCAGCAAGGAAGAAGGAGGAGTCGGCAAATTGGGGCGGTGGAGGAGATTGGATCTGCTACAAAGTAGGAAGATGCTATTTTGTAGGAATTATCTTAACCTGCTAGAAAGTAGGAATTATCTTTAATTTAAAATTGTATTTGTTTCTGTTTTGAATTAGGAAGTCTTTTAGGTTAAGGATAGCTTAATTATAAATAGTCGTATTTTGTTTATTTGTAAGTTGTTCAATTCAAGTTTAATAAACAATTTCGTTCAGCAGTATTAGCTCTCCTAGTTTAACAAACTGGTATCAGAGCCTTGAAGAACAAGTTTCCCATTGACGCATAGAAGGAGTCCGACCCAGATCAAGAAACATAGGCAACCGGTGTTGATCGATTTTGTCGATCACAGGAAGCCTTGTGTTACCGCTTTTTAAAGAACAAGCGAAGCAGAACCGGTCGAAGCAGAATCTAATCAAGAATGGCAGAGTTTCAAACAACAGGTGGGATCAAGAAGTTAAACAACAATAACTTCAACACTTG
Organism: Smallanthus sonchifolius; assembly: GCA_023525975.1. Lineage (NCBI taxonomy): Eukaryota > Viridiplantae > Streptophyta > Magnoliopsida > Asterales > Asteraceae > Smallanthus > Smallanthus sonchifolius. The sequence goes on from CM042045.1 coordinate 51,769,486, forward strand.
GTCGACATGTATCATGTCGTATCTTCAGGGTCAAGATCTATGGGAGGTCGTGAATGGTGTAGAAACCCGAGAGCCAAGAATAGACACGAATGTGGCCATTCAAAAGTGGTAGGTAAAGGTGGGAAAGGCCATGTACATCCTGAAAACAACCGTAGAGGAAGAGCTGTTGGAGTACTTCTGGGAAGTCGAGACTCCCAAAGAAGTGTGGGATATTCTTACCAAACTTTTCTCCAAGAAGAATGACACAAGGCTGCAAGTTCTTGAGGGAGAATTGATGTCGACATCCCAAAAAGACTTGTCGATTACTCAATACTTCCAAAAGATCAAAACCGTGTGTCGAGAGATAGGAGAACTGGACCGGGACTCTCGGATAACTAAACCTCGTATGAAAAGGATCATTATACATGGTCTAAAACCTGAATACAGGAGCTTTATAACAGCAGTTCAGGGCTGGAAAACTCAGCCGACCCTGGTTGAACTTGAAAACATGTTGTCCGGTCAAGAAGCCTTGGCCAAACAGCTGTCCGAGACCTCCATCAAAGCTGAAAGCTCAGACCAGGCCTTGTATGCAGAAAGATCGCGAGGAAAAGCAAAGTATGGGAAGTGTGGCACCTAAAACCGAGACCAGAAGTCAAAGTGGAAGCCCAGATCAGCAGAAAAAGAAGATCGAGCCGAAGACAAGAAGGGTAAGTCCAAATCAGACCAGAAGCGCTTTCCAACCTCAGCAGAGCCCCACAATAACAACCGAGGAAGGTTGGGAAGCCGAGGCAAATGTTGCTCAAGTCCAAGAAGTTTATGCTCTAACAACCTCAGCAGAGCCCCGCAATAACAACCTTGATGACTGGATCGTCGATTCCGGGTGCTCGAATCACATGACGGGGGAAAAGAGTAAGCTGTCTAATCCGAAAAAGTATGGAGGCAGTCGTATTGTTGTGATTGCAAATGATTCAAAGCACCCTATATCAAGCATTGGTGATGTAGTGTTTCCAACAAGCAGCAACAAAGAAGAGCTCATGTTGAGAGACGTTTACCACGTGCCCGGGATGAAGAAAAATCTGATTTCAGTACCCCAAATAACAGCAGTAGGTAACTATGTGTTATTTGGGCCTAATAATGTCCAAGTGTTCGAAAAACTTGAGACACCATCTGTGCCGGTGCTCAAAGGACATCGGAGAGAAACCGTATATGTCTTATCTGCCGAAGCAGCCTACATTGAGAAGACCAAGAACAACCAAACAGTGGATCTATGGCATCAAAGACTTGGGCACGTCGGTTATGAAAAGCTTGGAATCATGATGGAAAAGCAACTAGTTGCCGGTTTACCAAAACTAAGTGTAAACCGAAAAGAAGTATGCTCCGGTTGCCAATTTGGCAAAGCACACCAGCTTCCATTCGACAAGTCCAACTACAAGGCCAAAGCTCCCCTCGAGCTAGTACACACGGACGTGTGTGGTTTGATGCAACACAAATCCTTAAGCGGTAAGGAATATGTCATCACTTTTATTGATGATTTCACACGTTTTCTTTGGGTGTTCTTTATGAAACAGAAAAGTGAAGCCTTGTCAAAATTCAAGGAATTTCGGGTTGAAGCCGAAAGGATAACAGGGCTGTCCATCAAAACCCTTGTTGGAAACACTACATCACCAATGGTGGAGAGTACACTAGCCATGAGTTCAAGGAATTCGTAAGGCAGTGCAAGATCGGTAGGCAGTTTACATGCCCAAACACACCACAACAAAACGGCGTGTCGGAGCATAAAAATCGTCACCTAACTGAGGTCTCGGGATGTTGGATGCATGATAAAAACATTCTTGGAAAATTCTGGGCAGAATCTATTAAATCAGCAGCTAATAAACAGATTATCTCAACAAGGTTTAGAGTTCAAGTCACCATTCGAGTTGCTATACAAGAAGAAGCCGGATGTAACTCACCTAAGAATCTTTGGGTGTGTGTGCTACGTATTCGTTCCTGGTCACTTGAGAAAGAAGTTGGATAAGAAGGCCATAAGGTGCATCTTCGTCGGGTATGACGAAGAACGTAAAGGGTGGAAATGTTGCGAACCAAGTACGGGAAAGTGTTATGTTTCCCGTCACGTAGTGTTTGACGAAAACTCGTCTTGGTGGTCCCCAGAAAGCCAACCGCTGCCAGATACAGTAAAACTAAAAGAGGAACTTGAATCCTCAAGTCTGACGCTGAAATTTGATGAAGATGACGGACCAGAATCAAGTGATGAGGCTGAACAGAGTGAAAATCAGAATAACCAGACTGATCAGCCGCACACAGACCAGAATTCAGCCCCTGTTTTGCGCCGTTCAACCCGAGTACGAAGACAGAATCCCCATTTTGCAAACACAACAGCATCAAACATGGCAGTAATTGAAGAGGGAGTCATTGAACCGAGTTCATACCTCGAAGCATGTAACAAAGAAGAATGGGTTGAGGCGATGAAGGCTGAATTAACAGCTTTAATGCTGAATTAACAGCTTTAATGCATAATCAGACCTGGGAATTGGTTCCCAAACCAGAATATGTGAAGCCTGTTTCATGCAAGTGGGTTTACAAAGTAAAGAGGAAGGCCGACGTGTCGGTTGAGAGGTTTAAAGCCCGACTCGTGGCTAGAGGATTCTCACAAGAGTATGGCTTGGACTATGATGAAACATTTAGTCCAGTAGCTAAGCTAACTTCAGTACGAGTTTTGATAGCACTTGCCGCAAGTAAGGGGTGGGCGTTGTGGCAAATGGATGTAAACAACGCCTTCCTATATGGTGACCTGGATCGAGCCATTTATATCGATCAACCAGCAGGGTTTGAAGATAAAACAAAGCCGGGTTATGTGTGCAAGTTAAAGAAAGCCTTATATGGTTTGAAGCAATCCCCAAGGGCGTGGTACGGGAAAATTGCTGAATTCCTTGAACACAATGATTTCGTTAGCACATCAGCTGATGCTAGCCTGTTTGTGAAGAATAGAGGAACAAAGGTGGTAGTGATACTAGTCTATGTTGATGACTTAGTAATCACCGGTGATTTAGTGGACGAAATAGCTCAACTCAAAGAGAACTTGAACACTCGCTTCCGCATGAAAGACTTAGGAAAGTTGAAACACTTTCTTGGGTTAGAATTAGAATACAAGGAAAGTGGAGTATTGTTGCACCAACAAAAGTATTCAACTGACATGTTGATAAAGTTTGGAATGTGGGATGCAAAGCTAACTAAAACTCCAGCAGATGTGAATGTGAAGATATACTCCGATAGAGGAAGAGAATGTGATAAGGAAACCGAGTATAGACAAATAATCGGTAGCCTTATCTATTTAACATTGACTCGACCCGACATTGCTTTTATTGTGGGGGTTCTAAGCCGATACATGCAGAATCCAAGGATGCCACACATGTATGCAGCCCGTCGGGTACTACGGTATATAAAAGGCACCATCGGTTTTGGTGTGCAGTTTAAGAAAGAGCAGAAAGTAGAGCTGATTGGGTATTGTGATGCTATGCAGGAAACCCGAGTAGTAGATGGTCAACAACCGGGTATATTTTCCTAATTGGCTCAAGTGATGTTTCGTGGAGCAGTAAAAGGCAACCCACGGTGTCACTATCGACAACCAAGGGTGAGTACAGAGCAGCTGCTAATGCAGCTCAAGAGTTAGTGTGGTTGGTGAGATTAATGAAAGAATTAAATCAAGAAGTCAGCCACAAAGTCAAGCTCCTGTGTGACAACAAGTCAGCAATTCAATTGGCCGAGAACCCAACATTTCATGCTCGAACAAAGCATATTGAAGTACACTATCACTTTGTACGTGAGAAAGTGTTAAAAGGAGAGATCGAGATGGCATACGTGGATACACAAGTGTAAGCTGCAGATATGTTAACAAAGGGTATGACAAAAGTGAAATTAGAACAAATGTGCAACCTTATTGGGATGAACCAGCATGGCATTGAGAGGGAGTGTAAAAATGTCAAAGCCAACCTGGTTGAGGTCGTAGGGACTTGAGTAGGCAGCAATGCAGAAGGAGGAGTCGGCAATCTCTATTGGGGCGGTGGAGGAGATTGGATCTGCTACAAAGTAGGAAGATGCTATTTTGTAGGAATTTTCTTAACCTGCTAGAAAGTAGGAATTATCTTTAATTTAAAATTGTATGTGTTTCTGTTTTGAATTATGAAGTCTTTTAGGTTAAGGATAGCTTAATTATACATAGTCGTAGTTTGTTTATTTGTAAGTTGTTCAATTCAAGTTTAATAAACAATTTCGTTCAGCAGTATTAGCTCTCCAAGTTTAACAATACCTTGTCAATTTAAGTTATAACACTAAATGGTAAATCCAAACACAACCTGTTTAGCCTAACATACGGTGGGTTTGACCGAAAACTGACTTGAACCTGTTAAGACTAAACCCAAACCCACAAATCTTATGTCGTGTTAGAAATTTACACTCTTAATGAACTCTAAATAGTTAAAGTAATAAAACCGTTAACTAATTCTTCTAGGTCTGCACACATGTTACATATATGCTCAAAATGCGCCCAGAAAGTAAACTGGTCAAAGCTAAAGGAAAGTGTGAGGCACCCCTAAGCTGAGGTGGAAACATGCTGAATAATATAGCAAGGGAATTAATAGTTGGAAAAAGAAAGATAACTAACAGAGTTTTTTCTGATCAGGTAAATTAAATTAATAGCTCATTATGTATATTTAATCTTTTTCCCTCCTTTGATCTACAACAGGTCATTCCGGATCCTTCGTTTGAAACATAAAACTGTATCCGTATGCCCGTCTCCATTTTTGTTGGAGCTCAACGCATCGTTTTAGTAACGAGTTAGTTAGCAGGATTGATAATGAGTTTACGAATACGATAAAAATGTCTTTTATCGAGATGTGGTGTGTATTCTGAAAATAAAAAAAACAATGGAGCTCTATTACGAGGTTGAATACGATACGATGTTTAGATGCACAAGTCACAATTACAAGCGGTTTATATTCTGAAAATAAAAAAAACAATGGAGCTCTATTTCGGAGAACTATTTGACAATTAATAGAATCTGGTTTTTCAAAGATGGGAGTAAAGATAGATGGCTTCACCATCCTCCACGATGAGAGCAAAGATGACTGGCTCCACCATCCTTCTAGGATGGGAGCAAAAAATTTATTAAACTCCACCACCCTCCAGGATAGTAGTAAAAAATTTGGTAAACTCCACCATCCTCCAGGATGGGAGTAAAGATTGCTCCAAGACTTGTTGCCAACACGTCTACGCTTAAGAGAGTCATTTTTCATTCCATTACTTAACACAAAAGGACAATGTCTTCATCCTGCAGGTGATCAAAATTACAATTTTCAGATTACATTTGATACTTTTTGAGTTGCATTGCATTCCATGTTCTTGACACTTCTGTTCCATATGCCTTGCTTAGTTTGTAAGTACCTATTCCCTTCGTCCAGGTTATACGATAGGGTCCTTCCCACCTTTGACCCAATTTTCCTTTACTCTCCTGCCCGCTTACTTTGTTCGATTGGAGGGCCTAGTCTCCCACTTTTAGGTCCATCTTTTTCACTTTGGTGTTGTAGTACCTCTCCATCTGCTTCTTGTAGTTGTTTCTTTTACCATTGCTATTTCCCTTCGTTCTTCCAACATATTCAAATTTAAACAAAGTTCCTCCTTGTTTTCAGTCGATGTTACCTTGGTTCTCCGCAGGGGCGGATGTATGTGGAGGGCAGGGGTACCTGTCGGTACCCCTCAACTTTCGACGCGTAGTGGGAATTTTCGACGCGCAACGGGATTTTTTTTTTTACCGTTTTATGTATCCAGATACCCCTGAACGAAATTTTAGATACCCCTAGATTTTTTTCCTAGATCCGCCACTGGTTCTCCGAGTTGGGGACCCGATTTCTACCGGTATCATTGCCTCTGTCCCGTAGGTCAAGCTGAAAGGAGTCTCTTTGCTTCATGTTTGTAGAGTGGTCTTGTGAGCCCATAAGACACGCGGGAGTACTTCCATCCATCCACTTTTCTCTCTTCCCAATCGAGCCCTTATTCCCTTGACAATAGTTCTATTGGCCCTTTCTACTCTTCCATTGGCCTGCGGGAGCGCAACTTATGCAAAGATCTGAGCTATATGTAGCTTCCTCCACCATTCTTGGAAGGTCTCCCCCACGAATTGTGTTTCGTTGTCGCTTACGATCAACTGTTGGATTCCTTACCTGCAAACAACATTGTTCCACGCAAAATTAACCATATGCTTCCCTATTGTCGTTGCTAATGGTTTCGCCTCTATCCACTTTGTGAAGTAGTCTATTGCTACTACCAAGAACTTGACCTTCTTTGGCCCTTCTGGGAATGGTCCCATTAGGTCAATGCCCCATTTATGGAAGGGCCATGTTGAATTTACAAGTATCATGTTGTACTTCGGCTGTGTTTGTTACTGGTGCATGTATTTGGCAATTGTCACATGTGCGTAAGGTTTCGACTGCACTCTGTACATCCCTGGCTAGTAATAACCTGCTTTCATAGCCTTGGCGACAACTATCTTCGGGCCCACATGGATGCCATGGATACCCTCATGGATTTCTCTTATGACATAATTCGCTCCTTCGTTGTCCACACATTTTAATGATGGTCGAAGGTAGGATTTCCTGTAAAGGTGTCCGTCCATCATTTCATATTGTAGTGACTTCACATGTGTTTTTCTTGCTTCTCCTCTTTCTGAAGGTAGTTTTCATGTTCCCAGGTATTGCTCTAGGGGTGGCATACATGCTTCCGTTGTGTGTTCTTCGACTGTCATCACTTCCTTAACCATGATAGAGGGAGGAAGTAAGCACTTCTACCTTGACTTCCTTTGCAAGGTGTTGGAAAGCCACAAATGCTAGTTTGCTGAGGGTATCCACCTTTTGTTTTCCTCTAGGTATATGTGTGATTTTACTTGCATTGAATCCCTTTCTTATCTCCTGTATTCCACCATAGTTTCCTATTTGGCTTCATAAGTCCCATTGACTTGGTTCGCAACTAGCAACGAGTCAACGTGTGCCTCCAAACATTCTGCTTTCATCTGACTGGCCATTCTCAACCCTGCCAATAAGGCTTCACGTTCCGCTTCATTATTGGTCGCATGAAAATCTAGCCGAAGAGCGTAAGTTAGTTCAATTCCTTCTGGGCTTGTTAGTATTAATCCAGTCCCACATCTTCTTCATTGGAGGCTCCGTCTGTGAATAGTTTCCACGTTTCAACTTTTACCTTTTTCTAATATTTGTTCAAACATTTTTGTTGTTCCCATGAAATCATACAATGACTCTAGTAGTGCACTTTCATTGTTTGATGACGAGCCTTGCTGATTTCCTTGGTTTTGTTGTTGATAGTTCCTATGGTGGTTTTGCCCTTGTTGGGAATTTATAAATGGGCCTCCTTTTTGTAGCTTCTTCACATGAGGACTATTTAGGGGCTCATCACCATTCCTACCCGCAAGAAAGTGAAGAACAAGTCACGCAAGGTAGGTCTCTGCAAACTATCCATATTTCCCTAAAACTTGCTAGTGGGGGTGGAGAGGAACCCACTTTCTCGCCATTCCCATACACAATTTTCTTGTTACCTACGCGCTATTTCCTCGCCATTGGTTAGGACGACTAATAGCATAAACTCGCCATTGTAGATGGAGATTTTTTTGCCAACCTAAGCAAAAATTCGCCAATGGGCATGGAGAGAAACCAGATTCTCACCAGTGGGTATGGATATAAACATACCCTTGTCATTTTCATGCAGAATCTTGTCTTCTTCTCACTAGTTTCTCGCCAGTGGGTATCGAGAAAAACCAGATTTTTCGTTTTAAAAATAAATATTTTTGAAAATTATATTTTAAAATTAATTTTATATTTTAAAATAAATTTATAATTTAATAATAAATTTATATTTAATAGATATTAATAATGTTTTCCGTTTACTCGTTCCTGTAATATCACGTGGGTTCTACGTAATGAAACAACCAGTGTTCGAAACAGATAATATACGAGTGAGGTATGCATGCGTAAATTTGCTTGTTTCAACTTTTAAACATTGTTAAAAACACATTTTTAAAAACTCTTTTCCTCTAACTTTGATTTATTTGTATTTAATAGATATTAATGTTTTTCGTTTGTATGCTTCTTGGGCCGAAGGGAGGGGTTGGATAAGCATGGATATGAAGAAAGTCCATTAATATTAGACCTAAGGGAGGCCTTCTCTAATGGGCCATCCAACACTTGATTTTGAACGATAGGAGAAGATGAATCAATCGGGATGCCATATATTTTTAGCCTAGTGATCCCTCTGTCCTTATCTTTGTACACGGACGAGGTACCTAAAAACGTCCAAAAATGTCACATGGGCTAAAAACGACGTTTAAGGTGTTCTTATATGAACTTTTAGATACATTATCTCTTCTAATAATTAATTTAATTCGTAATCATCTGATGATTTGAAATTACATGTTTAACTATAGTTTATAATTGTTGTTACCAGAAGTCATTATTAATATTTCTATATTTAATTATATTGACAAACGTTTACGTTGTCAATAATAGATAATGATTTAACCAACGAGTCGATGAATATTTCAGTTGGTCAATCATGATCTACAAGTCTCTAGCTAACTCTCTATCTTTTTAATTTCTTTTTATATGATATTATAATCTATTAATCATAACATATAAACATATAAAAAATATAATGTAAACCATTTTATTTTCAAATTTAAACTGATAGAATTCCTTCTTAAGTGGATGGAGAACTTTTTTTATTGAGAAAATTAAAATAATGAGTGATTAAACTTTGATTTAAATTACGTTTCGTTATTTTTTTTTAAAAAATATTATCAAACCGTAAAAATCTGGGAAAATTTACGAGACCAAACTATATCGGTTAATTAATGAGATTAGAAAATCCCTCTTATAATAAAAAGCTAAACGGTTTTGTCACTTGGCATCACCACGTTACATCTCATAAAATTTTCTGCCCAATATCACATTTATATCCTCAATTTAATATTTTGATATTTAGTTTTTTTTGAAAAATTACATATATAAACATTTAACAAATCAATTTATCATTATTACCACTAGCTAACATTTTTTTTAAATTATCATCAAAAGTGAACATTTAAAAAAATCAAGTATTAAAAAATAGGAGATTTAAAAAAATGAGTTTTTAAAGTTTTATTATTAAAAAATGATTTTTTTAAATTTATTATCAAAAAACAAGATTTTTTTAATTTTACAAATAAAATTTAAAAATACTACGTATGTATTTTCAATAAATAAGTGTTAAAATAAAGTTTACTAATATTTAATTAGTAGATTTTTAATTAAATTTGATATTTATAAATAAATTTTTTATTTTAATTTATAAATTTTAATACTTAGTTTTTAATAAAATTATGAAACTTGCAAATATTTATTTTAAAAAGTGTATTATATTTTAAACTTTATTTTTTTTAAATGACGAGAATAATATTTTTCAAAAAATATGTTTACAAGTTTTAATTCTAATTTATTAGTTTTACTTTTTCATATTTGATTTTGAACTTTTAAATTTAATTGTGTCAAAATATTAAGGAGTTAAATTTTTAAAATTTGGAGTTTTGAATTTAAAAGACGGTATATTGTTGAAATTTAAATTTTATTTGTATCTTTTTATATTTTTTTTAATAAAAGATTTAGTATTAAAAGTTTAGCGAGATTTTTCGCATATAAGTACAAATAGTATCCGTCAATCAGAACATCTTGATGATGATTTTGATAAAAGTTTATCGTCTCATGATTTTCTAAATGGACTTACACTATCATGTTTGTTAAGCCATAAATGAGTTTTAAATGTATATGTTCTAATTATGCTATTAAGAAATATTGATGAAAAAATGGTTTAGGTAATGTAACAAGACTTCGTGTTAAATCATTAGGTATTTGCGTTATAGAACCGAAGATTATATTTGGAAGCAACATTGGTCATCGCAATTTTATCTCTATAATTGGGTTAACATATTCAGACAAAAGAATTTCATCAGAACTTCAAATAAGAAAATATACAATTGTTATATGTTTTGCAATGACGATGACTAAAAATTTAGGGAAACCACTTTTAAATGTTGGTTTGTATTGAAAGATCCAATATTTACTAATGACCAGCTGTATGTTGTATTATCAAAAGTTAAAAGTAAAGATGGACTTAAACTATTAATCTTTGGTAAAGATGAAAAAATTACCAATACTACGTCAAATTTTGCATACAATGAAGTATTTTTAAATTTATAATAATTATTATAAGGTTTCATTTGACATTTAATTATTGTATTTAAAAATACATACAACTTATTAAATGTATTTTCATGTATTTTTTGATGTTGTGATTACTGTCATCCATATAATCTTAATGTTTAACAAAATGAAAAGTTACAAATATAATATCATATTTATATAAAAAAGTTGTTAAGATATTTATCAATATAATCTTAACGTTTACGGGGTTAAAGCTAGTAAGAAAAATATTAAAAGATAAAAATAATCAATAATCATGGTTTTTTTATAATAAAACAAATGAATAAATAAATTTCTTAGGTAAGATTAAAGATAGAATTTTTTAAGATGGTTGTTATAAACCCCAATTAATACACTACGGATTTCACCGACGTTTGAACGATAAACAATTTATTTATACTTTCTATCCCAACTTCACCCAATAAAATAATTTAAATTTCAAATAAAAATCAAGTTATCTTCAAATATTATCTATGTTTCAAAGTGTACTTTCGGTACATCACGTATACATGATTATAAAAATATTATTTTTGAATTTACGACTATCAATTTATGATTATAAATATCACAATTGCTTCGTTCAAATTTAATAATTTCGTTAGAAGTCATACCAACATTCATCATGAGATCCGTGTTTCAATGGCTTCTTCTTCTCTCCGTCATTACCTTGACCACCACAGCCATTGGTGCACTCAAGAAGACTCCGCGTCTTAGTCCGGTCAACCGGTTTCTAAAAGACCATACTGATGTTTCCAAGACAGTTTCTAGTGACTTAGAAACTGCTTTCTACGATCAAACACTCGACCACTTCAACTACAAGCCGGAAAGTTATGCCACTTTTCAACAACGTTATATCATCAACTCTAAATGGTGGGGAGGTGCAAACACCAACGCACCAATCTTTGCGTATCTTGGTGCCGAAGGACCCATAGACGGAGACGTTAGTAACATCGGCTTCCTTCCTGAAAACGCCCCGCGTTTTAAAGCTCTTTTGGTCTATTTAGAGGTAATATATACCTGTTTTAACAATTTTTAATTAATGACAATTTTACCCTATGCATATTATTTTGATTTTTAGAATTTCTATTCAATACCTTTTAGAATTTTTAATTTGTTTCTCTAATTTCATCTTTATTGGCTTAATTTCATCGCTGATAATGGAGATAGGAACCATCACACTCGGCCTTTGTGACTAAGGTCGCTCACGGCTGTCAAAATGCCGCCATAAGTATAGTTACGGAACTAGTTAGGGTTCAGAATAAATTTAAGGTTCCACATACATGCCCAATTAAGTCAAATTTGGGTGCAATTATAACATGTTTCTCATTTGCATAAGACTTTTTTTAAATACTTGCTATTTTTTTATTGTTTCTTGTTATAATTTAATGTTTATGTAACTTTTTATTTATTTATTTTATGTCACTAGCATCGTTTTTATGGAGAATCAAATCCGGCCGGGTTAATTGGAGGACCAGATTCAGTAGAGGCAATGGAGGAATCGCTACAAAACAAGAATATTCGCGGCTACTTTAACTCGGCCCAAGCCTTGGCAGATTATGCCGAGTTATTACTACATATCAAAAACAAACTACAAGCACATAATTCTCCTATTATTGTTATTGGAGGGTCTTACGGTGGAAGTAAGTCATTTAACCTAAAAGTTATACATTTCAAACGTTATTTTTCGGTTTTGTAAATACTTGTTGTAAAATCATTTGTTTCAGTGCTCGCGTCTTGGTTTCGTCTCAAGTATCCCCATATTGCGCTTGGTGCTCTTGCTTCATCGGCACCGATTCTTTATTTTGATGATATAACGCCTCAAGATGGATATTATTCAATAGTTACAAAAGATTTCAAGGTGAAAATATAAGTTTTATATAATTTTAAAAACAATCATTTTTTAGAAATCTTAAATTGATCTACTTGTTTAGGAAACGAGCGAAAATTGTTACACGACTATAAAGCAATCATGGAACATGATCGATAGACTTGCTTTCATGCCAACTGGTCTTGCTATTCTTTCCCAAAAATTTAAAACTTGCTCGTAAGTAATCGTAGTTTATTTGATTTAATTATTACTAGTTTGATTTATTATAACTGATTTGTTTTTATTTGTTAAGGCCTTTAAGTAATCCTTCTGAGCTCAAGAACTACTTAGACTCTATGTATGCGAGTGCAGCTCAATATAATGCTCCACCAAGGTATCCAACGTCCCAAATTTGTCAAGCCATTGATAGAGCAAGCAATACCACAGATATTCTTGATCGCGTATTTGCTGGCGTTGTTGCTTATCAGCCGGGAAGATCTTGCTACAGCATGTCATCGGAAGTTAGTCAAACTTCCATCGGGTGGCAATGGCAAGTAAGTAATTTCAATTAGTTTTCTGTATTAACCCCTTTGTTGGTCATCAGACTAACATGAATTGTGTTTTATTTTACCCCGTAGATCATCAGACTAACATAAATTGTGTTTTATTTTACCCCGTAGATCATCAGACTAACATAAATTGTGTTTTATTTTACCCCGTAGATCATCAGACTAACATAAATTGTGTTTTACCTTATACCGTTGTTAACTATTGGAGATATGAGGATAGAACAAACACACAAAGAACTACATTTTGATTATAATGGATCTATATAAATTATCGCCCAGTCCAGTGTGTTATTATTGACTAATAGAATTCTTATTTTAATTCAAATAACATATATTCTTGACCCATGGTAGTTTGGTTCTGATCTATTCAGTGACCCGAGTTTTATTTAAATCACCTTCAACATTAACATGGTATATATTGAAACTTATAAATTGGTTATAATTTTAAAATTCTTACAAACTGATTCAAATATAATAATATTAAAAACCTTACAAATGGATTCAAATATAAACTTGATCTATATGTTTATATATCTATAGGGTTGTAGCGAGATGGTGATTCCCATTGGTATCACTAGTAATGTGAGCATGTTCCCGAGCTCGCCTTTTGATGCAAAGGAATTCATCGATGATTGTGACAAAAGGTTTGGCGTTATGCCTCGGCCTCATTGGGCTACAACATATTATGGCGGTCAGGTAATCGTTTATCCTCTTATTTGATTTTGTCTGTGCATTCCGGTTCAATGACGTAATTAACTTCATGTCTGTTTTGTGTATGACGTTGTAGGATATAAGTTCATTTCTTAGCAAGTTTGGAAGTAACATCATCTTCTCGAATGGTTTAAGAGATCCATATAGCAGTGGAGGGTACACAAATTGAACTTATGTTTCTTTTAAAATATATGTATATATTGACTATGTCACAAACCCTAGCATGTCAAAAAACGCCACTATGCATGCCTTTGAATACATATCGATGTTAACTTCTATTTAACGTTTCAGAGTGTTGGAAGATATATCAGAGAGTATACTTGCAGTGAAAACAACTAACGGTATGTTTTGATAAGATTCTTAATAGTTAATATGATGATAACTTGTGCTTTAAGTTAACATTTTGATTCGGCTTTACGAGTGTTTCTTATATGTTTTGTGACGCAGGTTCCCATTGCTTGGATATATTAAACTCGATGGAGAATGATCCAGAATGGTTGGTTAAGCAGCGAAATGACGAAGTGACGATCATTAGTGAATGGTTTAGAAAATTTTATGCAAATCTTAGTCTGTTAAAGCAATGATTTACGTAATACTATGTTTAGTTTAGAGGGTATCGAAACAAATTATCTGACTTTAGTCAAGTATTATATTTATTATTGAAGACAATTTATTGAGTTTTATACGTTTTTATTGTTATTTTTTTATAGATATCAATATTATATGATTTTATAAAGAGTCCTCATCTATACACATAAAAGCTTATACCCTTGTTTGTGTGTTGATATTAAAATGTTAGTTGTGTTATGTTGCTGACGATGTTACTAAAACTTTTGGTAGACTAGGACGAATATAAAATAATAAAACAGTTTATAATAATAAATTAATATTCAAAATTAAATTTTCTTATTTTATGTTTGTATAAACATAGTATCATTATTATTTTTTTCTGTGGTAGGCTATGGTTGGAAGCCCACATTTGGTAGTGGGTTGTGTTTGAGATAAGAGTGATGTCCAAGAACATTTCTTACGGTTTTACTATTTGTTGATAACTAGGTTTTTCTTGCTCGCGTGTTACGACGGGAATGATCCAGGCTCGAATTTTGAGAACATGTAGTGTTACTTGTTGTTTATATTAGGGCTAAAGTCTAATAACTACTGTCCGCGGATCGTTTATAAAACATTTTCGATGCAAAAGTACCATAGCTACATCAATTGTTTTACCTATATTTATACAGTAAGTACACCATTGACTGTCAACGAAAGTCTGATAAAAATGTTTATGGTTTCTCTGTTGTTCGTGGAAGGGGTGAAAAAAATCAATACTTTTTCTTTGGAAAACGGAGACATTTTTTTGTAGGTTCGTTACCTGTTATCATGTGTAAATAGATAGATATACAATAATTAAAATAAAGCAATGAACATGTAACAATAAACATGTGGGAAGTGCATTTACAGGACATCTGCACATATCTAATATTAACTTTTTTTTTGTGCACAATAGGGAGGACATTATACTATAAAATCATACATCTAAGTAAATATTCACTGTACCTTTTGCAGGTTAATTAAACACAACAAATGTTTCAAAAGCCTTTTATCAGCCTACACTAATTTTACACTATATACATGCCCACAAATGCATATCATAACATTATAAAACATCGTATATAGGTTGTAAGATAAATATATATATATATATATATATATATATATATATATATATATATATTTGTGGTTTTCTCTTTATCCTTCCCCTATATATATATATATATATATAAAATAAACATCGAACCAACTTTGACGACTTATTTGTTTATGCTTTGATAACTTGTACATTATAAAAAAAAAACTCGGGTTTAGGTTGACAATTTTAGTAAGTATATTGGGGAACCGGTTAAAATGGGATGGGTTGACCTACAACCTACCTTTGTGTTTACCAAACTGAATTGATATGAAATGGATTTGATTCTTCATACATCAAACATTTAAAATGCTTGATTTTGAGATTGCAAGTTACATTTTGATTGGTATTGTAGGTAGTTTTTGGTACGTAATGAGTTAAATTGGAGACTATAGCAGTTTTGTATTATACAGGAGAAGTCAGATTGCAAACCACATAACAAAATAGCAAATCTTCATATCGCCTTTGTTTTAGGTCAAATTCCAATTATGTTGACGGTTCAAATAGCAAATTCTAGTTTGTTTGAAATAGATCAGATTGCAAACTATTCTTTTAAATGAAAGAAACTTCAATATGAGCATTCACATCAGGTTCTTTATCTTCATCTTTATTATTCATAGTTTTCTTCTATTTTGAACTTACATCAGGATATTTGTCTGTATCTTTAAATTTTATAGTGTAGTAAATAAAGATTCTCTAAATATAGAAAAAAATAAGTGTTTAGGAAAAAGAAAAAAAATAATAAAATAAGTGTTTGTGAGTAAGATAGAGACAGAGACTGCGATGTGAGTTTAAAACAAATTTAAAGATAAATTTGAAAAAAAATTATATTTAGTTAAATTATAGAGACGGGGATGAAGAAGCAAATGTGAATGCTCTAAACTATTATATTTTATAAATTATTCAATGGCCATAAGGGGAAATCTATAGGGTTGCGGTTAGACTAGCTATGTTATATGGAATAGATTGTTGGCCATCAAGAAAACTCAGACACGTAAGATGGAGGTAGCAGAGATGAGAATGTTGAGGTGGATATGTGGTTACATAAGGCTTGACCGGATAAGAAATGAGGTCTTTCGAGAAAGATTAAGGTGGCTAGTATATCCGATACGATAGGGGATGGGTGATTGAGATAGTTTGGGCATTTTTTTTGAGGGGGGGGGGAGATGGATGCATAATATTGTCTTAGCTTTTTTTTTCTTACATGCCTAACTATATCCATACTTATGTTAACCTATGTATGTTATCTTCTTCTTTGCATAGCGCATATATGTTATTTTATATTTATTTCACCTTTATCACCACTTACAAGGTTTCACCATTCACTGTTATTTGTAACTTATTTTCGATATATTATTAGATCTTTGTTTTTAGTTAATTATTTTCCTTACAGGTTTCTTATAAGACTCTCATGTCCATACATGTTTTTTAGCTATGGGTCTCCTTAGAAGCAACCTCTCCATCTTTTGGGATAGATGTACGATATGTCTACATCCCACCATCCACACACCATACTAGTGACTTTGCCATTTGATATGATTTTACTCGGTGGCTTGTGGCCACAGGCCCCCCAACCCTTTTGCATTTTATACATTTTTTATTAAACTGTTTTTTTTCCTGTAAACAAAATGTGCAACAACTGGTTTGTTCAAGATGTTACTCAAGTACATACAAGACGATAAAGCTGCAAAAAAATAAAATAATAACGTCATGTGAAAAGAGTTCAACCTAAGTCCGATGAGAAAACAACTGAAGTTAAGAAAGTAATTGTTGTGAAGTATGGTTATAATCGTATTGATTTGGTTTAAAATCGAAAATTGCTTTGCTTCGATGACTGGTTGTGAGTTGTGAAACTTATTTGATTATTATTTTCTTATTGCTTCAATTTTAAAGGCACATTTTTACTAGTCGTACATGTTATTCGAAACCTCAATGACGACCTGATCATATTCAAATACCATGACCACAAATTGATATCTTAATTCAAGGTATCAATTTCTAATGCCAATTTATTCCCTCGCAACAACGAGTATCTTATCTTCTCGATCCCCAAAACAAGAAAACCCAATCCCATTTCGCTCAATCGAATATTTCTGAGTTTATATGGTGCGATGATGATCGATAGTAGAAGATAATCAACACATAAGCTTCGTGTGTGAAATGAGAAATGAATAAAATTAAAATTAGGAATCAAATCTATAATTTGCCACAAAACCACGTACACCACCTTTTTAATTTACTCCATAAAACCACCTAAGTTTTAACGTACATTGTTTTATTGTTATGAAATGTTTTAAAAATGTTAAAATTAACATAAATGAAACAAATATAAATATTAAACTTGATTAATTCTTTTTAAGATTAATATTAAAATATGAACAAGGTAAATGTTAGAGATGGCAACGGGTCGGGTTCGGGCCGGGTATCGGTAATCCCAAACCCATACCCGGTTGTAAAATTGTGTCCCATGCCCGACCCATTACCAGTCGGGTTTGTGTCGGGTATCGGGTATACCCGCGGATAACGGGCATACCCGTTAGTATCGGGTATCGGCCAATAACCGTCGGGTATGTGTCGTGTACTTTTCTATTGCTCTATTTTTTATATGTATAAATACATATTTCAAATAAAAAATTAAATTTTCACATAACAACCTACTAAAATGAAGCATTAATAAGCATGGGTTAAGAGAAAATAAAATTATAAATTACAAATTTTCGGGTATATGATTCGGGTATATGGTTCGGGTAAACGGATATGTGATTTCGGGTAATCGGTTCGGGTATCACCTAATCACATACCCGCGAATTTTTTTTAAAACTAATCCCATACCCGACCACGTACCCGTCGGGTTTCGGGAATACCCGTCCCGATTATTTCGGGTTTCAGGTTTACCCGTCGGCTTGGGTTATTTTGCCATCCCTAGTAAATGTTAAAAAGAAATAACCCGATTTCAGAAGTGTTCTATTTATGTCATTAAAATAATTATGCAAAATTTAACAATACTGGAACATAAGTAATTTATAATATCATAATTTATTTTAACAAGTAACAAAAAATGATTTTTTTTTATAATTTATAATTTACTAGTGGGTTGACCCGCGTAAAGCGGCGGGTGTCACTGAGACTCTTTTTGAGAGCTCAATTATTATTATTATTATTATTCTTATAAGCCTCAAACCTAGATCACGAGCCAAGGCAAGCCTAGCTCGGGCTCAGGTTGTTTACAAACCAAGCCGATCCAAGTCAACAAGTTTACAACTGGAATGATTTTGAACCTCGGTTAAGTATCCAAATTTTTGCACTAAAAAATATTCATTCTTTACCTAATCTAGCCAAAAAGGGCATGGAACAAATGGTTCAAGTTTCTCAAGTAAAAAGGCTTCTCTATTTATAGTGGTTTGATCTATGATAAAGTTATGTAAATCACCAATGTGGGACAAGCTAGAAAGTAAAAAAATTGGTTTAGCTTTAAAGGATTAGGCTTTATTGTACTTGTATATTGTGTTTAACAAGTGGTATTTAAGACGGTGTCTTAAAATTAGGTAAAATTACTCTTATGCCCACCCAATATGCATTATATGGTAGTATATAGATTAAAAACTTGGTGATGTGGGATAAATCCCAACCATCACAAGAGCACTTTTGATCATGAATTGAGTATACTATAAGGTAAACATACAATACATTTATATAACTCATTGTTTCTTTCGTTTTCTATTCTCCGCCGATATGGGATAAGTACATATGTTATGTGCTTTGTGTTACTATATGGGCCAATGGGCCGATTAAGCAACAAAAATTAGTTAACTGAAAGCCAAATGGGTGTTCTCTTTTTACAACCAACCACATTTCCTTTGCAAATTTTCTTAACCAGGCGATATGGGATAGAAAAATAATAGGTTTATGAACCTTCTTAGAGTTCAAACTTGGTCAACCTTGTTCAACTCGGCGAACCGGTCTTGTTGCTTTCTCCACAAATTGATGAAGAAAAAGCAAAACTTTACGTTACTATACAGGCTAATGGGTCAATTAAGCAACAAAAATAAGTTAACTGTAAGCATGATGTGTGTTCTCCTTTTATAACCACATTTTCCTTGCAAAATTTCTTTACCAGACGATATGGGATACTATGAACTTTCTTAGAGAGACAAAATTGTAATTTGCGAGATGAGATATGCATCTACGCTTGTACAAAATGAAACAACTCTTTTTTTAAGTGTTTTAAATATTTTAATAAAAGTACAGCTTTACCTACTCTATATGCTTCATATAATAGTATAGATATAGATATAAATAATCAGTGTCACTAATTTGATTTTGATATAACATTATTTTCCACACGGTTAGAACTTTCAAAGTTCCTTAGAGAAATCAAAATGTCGTCTTCATCTTCATTGGAGCCCAGCATCTCCTTTCAGTGACCAATTAGTCAACATAACTAATGGAATATTATTATTTGATGTATGAGGAACCTTATAGCCACATTTTGGATTAATTTTAGTTAATAACTTATTATTATTAAACCCAATCAACCACAGCACCATCGTTCCACAGCACCACAGAAAGTGAATCATAAATAAACCACCAAAAGCCTCAAACATGTAAATCCTGAAGAGCATCAATGGTAAACAACCCTCAAGCATTTTACTGCCATCTATGCTAAACACCTTATGATCCCAAAGGTTTCGGATTTCATGTACGAATAGTAAAAGCGAGACCCTAAAACGACTATAATTGTTATAACAATAAACAAATAAAATTATTATATCAAAGAGTAAATTACACGAAAGGTCCATGTGGTTTGTCATTGTTTTAGATCTGCTCTCCAAGTATGAGAAACTACATGTTTTCTCCCGGTGGTATAATAAAAGGTAACATATTAAGTCCCCAAATTAGATGACCATCTATTTTCTCTATTAAGTACCTATAAAATGACCAAGTTACCCTTGTGGATATATACTAACATATTTAAAATAAGGATTATTGGATTTTAATAATCCCATATTTTACTAATTGGCCAATAATAATCCCAAATGAGAATATTCTTACCACCGGTCCCTACTTTCAAGCTATTTTTTTACATTGGACCCCCCGTTAAAGAAACTTAACGCTGTTAGATTTTATATGACATGGACATCTGCAAACCACTGGAAAGTCGAGCCAAGCTAGCACTGGTCTCGTGGTGGCTTTTGAAATTGGCTCTCGTGGTGTTTAACTGGTCTCGTTTGTGCGGTAAGTCCAAACTGAGAAAACAGTGGTGTTTAACAAGACCGGTTAAACACCACCATATGCAATTTCAAAAGCCACCACGAGACTACTGCTAGCTTGGCTCGACTTTCCAACGGTTTGCAGATGTTCACGTCATATAAAACCTAACGGCGTTAAGTATTTTTAATGGGGGGTCCAATGTAAAGAAATAGTTTGAAAGTAGGGACTGGTGGTAAAAATATTCTCAGTTGAGATTATTATTGGTCAATTGATAAAAAGTGGGATTATTAAAATCCAATAATCCTTAAAATAAAAGCAAATAAGTTATTAAATAGTGGGACCCACATATTCACGCATCTTCATCTTCTTGGTTAATAAACCCTATAACCACCCACTTCCTTCCCCTTTTATCCCAGATGAGAACTCACCATCGCCTGCCACCGAATCTAGTGCCACCACCATGCTCATATCTTGTCGAACATGTTTTCCGGCAACACATTTATAGCCCACCTGAAATCCACCGCCGCCATCAAAACCACCCCACCACACATCTCCGTTGGCGACCTCCATGAAGTTGAAAAATGAATAAGGGGGCAATCACGTTCCTACCCATCTCCAGCCTTCCTCTCGGCTAGTCCCTTCTTCTCCGACGTCCAAACGCCGACCTCAAACAAATCATGTTCAAGAGGTTGACCTCTTCACGGTACCAACACGTTACCGTTAGTCGATATAACCCACGACATCTAAAAAGTACCATACATCGTATACGACTTCATTTTTAACGAAATTTATATTGGGACGTCAAGAAAATAATTTAATTAACGAACGAAAGTTATTGAGGAAAAATTCATAATATATACTACTATAGGAGGTAAACATGAAACTTTAGAAAGTAGACGGGGTCAAAGTTTTAGTTTACAAAGTTAAGGATGAATATTAACATTTCCTTAAAGTGAGAGAAGGGAACTAGTCAGACCAACTCTTCTTTTTAAAAGTTAGTATAATACATACATCTTCTTTTAATTTCTCTTTAGCCTTGGAACTAAACCAATCTTGATGTAGTTTGGCTAAGTTGATAATCTTTGAACACGTTAAATAACGCATAGAATATTTTCTTATAATAAAGTAGAGTGTAATTCATAATTTTGAAATTCATTTTAACAAGTAACCAAACTTTTTTTTAAAGAGAAACTGAACCACATTACTAAAAGAAGTGTCTTTTAATCTTGGGCAAATGTTATAAAAAATCAACATATTTTATGGTTTTTTTAATAAAAATCTCTTAACAATTTTTTACACATTAAAAACTAACATACCAGTGGCGGATCCAGAAGTTTTTGTGAGCAGGTGCACAAAGCAGGTCTGGTTAAAGCGAGTTTGGTCAAACATAAATCGGTTCAAAATGGGTCGGGTAAAAACAAAAATAGTTATTTACATAACGATATAATAAAAATATCTATACATATTTACTTAAATATATTGTAAAACTATTCATACTTATTAATTAAACATGTACATATAATTGATTAAACACAAGAATATGTCACAAATAAGAAAAAAAAACATTTGTAAATCATATATAAGAAAAAATATATATACTTATAAACCAAAAGTAAAAAATACAAAAAAACTTATAAATCAATTGAATAATCAATATTAAAACATATTATTTTTCTATAAAAAAATTAATTTGTTATTATTAATGTCTATTATTTAGATGTTTAATATAAGACCATTTAAAATCAAATTAAAGTAAAAAGTTTAATGTGTAATTTTAGTTGTATTATAAGGGTTAATATTAAATTTATTTTTATTCTTTTAATTATCAACGATTCTCATTTCCCAACTTCTCACTTTCCCACGCCACTTTCTTCATGTTCTTCTTCTTCTCTCTCTCTCTCTCACATCTTTTTTCTCCATTAAAACTTTAAACTTTCATGGCTTTTTATAGAAGAATTATCATCCTTAATTAAAATTATCATCAACCTCTTTGATTTCTTTTTCTCTTGGTTTGTTGAAAATCGGATTACGGGTGCCTCTTAGGATATTTAGGAAGGTGCCTATTAAGAGAGATCGGAAATTTCTCACTACGCGGATGAATCTCAGCGGGTGCCTCGCCCCCCACTGAACCATACATAAATTCGCCCCTGTAACATACTCTTTCTTTTTTTCTCACAAAAGTCACTCAACAAGTTTTTGCACATAAAAACAACATATTTTCTTGTTTTCTCATAAAAGTCTATCGACAACTATTTATCTTAGCAAATGAATCCGCAAAAGTAAAGCAACGGAAGTCGAAAGAGAAAATCGATTTTGAGTGGTGAAAATAAACCAAACCATTTTATTGAAAGCATCGTTTTGTAATTACGCATTTGATTTTAATGCAAGTGTCGTATCTACAACAAAACACGATCATTAATTTGCTTTGACCAAAGAGCAATAATACTCGTATTTGAAAGTTGATTTTGAAATAATGTTTTCTCCACGGCTAGAGTATTTTGGTGTTTCTTTTTTTCTTTGTAATTTAGCTTATGTCACGATCAAAGTTGAGTTCGTGTACAATATTTCAAAGTCGACCATAAAATTTATAATTATGCAATGCAAGGAAGTTTCGTGAGAAATCGACTTCATTTTTGTGAAGTCTCTTTAGTGACTGAATCTTTGCCTATTTAGGTTGAATGTAAGTCGAACAAAATCATGTACTTCGATAATTAACAACACAATGGCAAATCAGCATCATCTTTTCCTCTTTAAGTCGTCTTTAATCATGATGATACTGTTTATAACTTGTGTGTCTGGAAAACGATTTGGAACAACTAACTTTGGTGCTAAAAATACATTTTTGCCAACAAAGGTTGATGTCGAAAATGCAAGAAGCTTGCAAGAGTACGAGGTTTATAACTACACACAAACATTGGATCACTTTAACTTTAAGCCGGAAAGTTACAAGACTTTTCAACAACGTTATGTTATAAACCGTAAGTACTGGGGTGGGCCGACTAAAAGTTTCCCCATCTTTCTTTACACGGGAGCGGAGAATAGCATCATGCTTGATATATACTTTAGCGGGTTCGAGACGGTGCTTGCTTCACGATTTAAAGGTCTTTTGGTCTATGTCGAGGTATTTTCTATGATAACTAACTATTTTAGGTATGTTGTAAGAGCATTCGCAATAATTGATATTTTGTACAATATTTGCAGCATCGTTATTATGGGACTTCCATGCCATTTGGATCAGATGATGAAGCATACAAAAATGCTAACACTCTTGGATTCTTCAGTTCGGAGCAAGCTTTAGCTGATTACGCCCAAATCACAATCGATGTTAAAAAGAATTTATCGGCAGAAGATTGCCCGGTCATAGCCATAGGAGGATCGTATGGTGGAAGTAAGTTACACTTCATACATTAAACTTTCTCTAATTGTTAAATACTAATATGTGGAATCAAATAACATAAAGGTTATAACTAAGGTGTTATATTTGAAAAAAAAAATCGAACGGTTTTCAAAGAAATAACAAATTTAAATATATTGATACTTTATTGTGTTCAAAAATAGCATTAAAGAAAAATCCTACTCAGTGGCAGAAAACAATTAGTCAGTGACATACAACATATAATTTGTCACTAGTTCAATTTAATTATTCAACTTGGACTAAATTACAGAAAACAACCTTTAAGTATATACTAAATTACATCCGCAGATCTTTATCTTCACTAATTACGTTAGACACCCTTTATCTAAATGATTTGTATCGAGTTATAACCTTTAGACTAACAGAGGTTAGATTTTTCAGTTAGTTTTGTTTGTTTGTTCCTATCCGTTTTCGCTTCCAGATCCACACACATTCGATAAAACTTTTATTAATATTTTTGCCGATAATTTGACTTAAAAGCAAGAAGATAAGATTGAAGACAGTAGTATTGATTAGCATTATTCATGTTTAAAATTAGTTGCAATCACACAAAACATGATTACGGTAAAAAAATTATGAAAAAACGTGATTACGTAAAAATAATTTTACGTAAAAAAAACAAGCATGAAGTGTGATTATTTTAAAAAAATTGACATTTATGCCCTTTTTTATCTGGACGACGCGTTATTTTTTCAAAGTAATTACGTTTATGCCACCGCGTTATCCCAACCTTAGATCATATTAATCGGACGGTTGGAGGCCCTTCGTACGATTTAAGCCCTTTGTACGATAACCATCCCCTATATATATATATATATATATATATATATATATATATTAATTTGTTAATATAAGAATGAAGGGTAAATTAGTCATTTACATGTCATTTAACTGAAAAATCTAACATCGATTAGTCTAAATGTTATAACTTGATACAAACCATATAGACAAAGGGTATCCAGTGTAATTAGTGAATATTAAGGTCTGCATGTGTAATTTGGTATATACATAAAGATTGTTTTCTGTAATTTAGTCTTAAACTTGGATGGTCACTTTCCTCTTTATTAGTCACTAAGAGCATTCACAGCAGGTTCCGCATACATTTGTGAGTGGGGTTCCTCATATTTTAAGGGGTGGTTTAAAGTGATTGTGAGTGGATGAGAGAGAAAATGTGTAAATTTTTTGTATATTTGAGGAAAACACCGTTCACCTGCATAAATTTTTTAATATTTTTTTAAAGTGTTGTGAGTGAAGGAGAGAGAAAAGGTAATGATAAATATATAAAAAGGGATTATTTAATTGAAAATGAGAGAGAAAACGTAGTGATTTTTAGTGTAATTATAGAGATGGAGATAGGAAAACTTAGATCAGAGACATACAAATCACCATAAAACTTAAAAACAAGTCTTTCATTGACTGGAAGATCCATCCATAATACTCCGTCACAAAACGACTCGTTTAATCGTTTTCTGACGAAAATTATCGATCGATCACCGACAGAAGTAACAACGACGGGTTACCGACGAATCTATCTGTTTTTCATATTTAGTGCTTGCTTCATGGTTTCGTTTGAAATATCCCCACATCGTGTATGGATCATTGGCGTCATCAGCTCCAATCCTCTATTTCTTGGGTCTCACTCCTGAAAACGGTTATGCTGTTGTTGTTTCAAAGGATTTCAACGTAAGTAACTTTATTCAATTTCTGCCTTTTTAGTGACGGTTAAACCGTCGGATTGCAATTAATTAAGATGTCTTTTTATGTGCAGAGTACTAGTACGAGTTGCTACAACACCATAAGAGAATCTTGGTTTGAAATCGATCGAGTTGCTGCGCAACCCGATGGCCTTTCAATCCTTTCCAAAACGTTCAACACATGTTTGTAAGTCGTAAATACGATTCTAACTTATTGATACGATCATTTAGTTCGCGTTTTCTAAAAGTGCGATTGGGGTTTGAAGGCCACTTAACACGACTCAGGATCTAAAGAACAGGATCAAGCTTCGATACAAACTTATGGCTCAATATGATAAACCTTCGGATAACTATTTACTAACTTTTTGCAACGCAACCGATCGAGCTGTAGAGAATACTTACATTCTTGACAAAATCATGGCTGGATTCAATGCAATTTATGGAAAAAGATGCATGTATATATATGATTTCGGCTTACAAAATTATTCTGGATGGGATTGGCAGGTATATAACATAACTAGCTTAGAAGTCGTGTCTACACACATGGTTAAAAATAACAATGCATAAATTTTTTAAATCTTTATATATATATATATATATATATTTTACAGGTGTAAAAATATATTACATATATTTAGGATGAAAAATAAAATTCAAAATTGTGTAAAAATTAACATATAAATGAGTTTCGAAAATACGTTAATTACTATTTAATGTAATTTGACTTTCATTACTATTTGATAGAAAATTAAAGTTATATAATTAAATTTTAAAGTTTTCTATAATAATGGATAATCCAAAATAAATGTGTTTTGTTAGTATAATTAATATTTTTTTTAAAAATATATTATAATTAAAAGATAAAAGTGTATTTAATAGGAGAGAAATACTGGAAGAAAATAATAAGAATGAATATGAAGACGATACGTGATACAAAAAAAACCTTTATTTATTAGATAGTATAAATATAGACATGTACTAAGAAATATTTCTCTTGTGCTACGAGTTACTGACGACAAGTTAACTATTGGTTAGTTTTCAGACGTTAACACTCCTATACATTGGTGAGGGACGTAATTAAAAATATTAAATAATAACTTATGAAAAAGTAGAAATCCTTCAAACAAAATTTTATTTCTAAATGTACTCTGTGTATTTAAAGTTATGATAAAAGTTATATTAGCTTTCGTAACTCGGGTCGAGAAGGGTGTAAACAAGTACGTCAGGTCGAGTTAGAACTCGTTTAAACTAGATTCATCTCGGATCGTAGGTTGTTTTTCAAGCTTGAGCTTGACTCGCTCTTAGATCGTAAGTAATTTTTCAAGCTTGAGTTTGACTCGAGCTCTGTTTGTTTATTATTTGCTTAATTTTGTTATTTATATATATATTTATAATTATTTTTAAAATTTAATTATTTATAACTTTAATATATACTAGGAAATATTATGCAATGCAACTATTAGTTAGTTTTCAGACGGTAGTAATGTAATTAAAACTACTAAGTAAAAACTTATGAAACAGTCCGTCAATTCAAAATTCCATTAATAAAAATTAGAGTAAATTACACGAAAGGTCCATATGATATGTTAATATTTTAGAATGGCTCCCCAAGTATGAAAAATTACATCTTTCCTCCCCATGGTAAGACAACATGTAACATACGTGGCCCCTATCATAGATTTCTGTTAAGTTTTCTGTCAAACTTTTCTAAAATGTCCAAATTACCCTTACATTAACAAAATAAAATAATAAAACAAAAGACATATAAATGTGGGATCCACTTGATTTGAAAACCGATGATCCAACCCAACTCCTCTCGGACCTCCCTCTCAATGTTTACTCTCTCTCATCTTCTCAGGCGACCATATTTTTCCGGTCGCCTAACTTACATATTCTTCAACAAATTCATGGCTGTAGTTTCGACCCAAATGGCGAAAACGTAAGAAGATGGCTTCCTGAACTCGCTCGACTACCAATCGAATAGATACAACATCCATGGGATGCACCCAAATACGTGCTCCAAGCTGCTGAATTGAATCGGTTCAATTAACCTCTCTTAAACCTAACAATAAAATGCAGCAAAATCTCGATTACTGGAAGCCCCGATTCATATGTGGCAACAATTCTTGAGTGGTTCTTGAGAAAAGAACTGAAGAAGGGCTCGTTGATTCATTTGAAGACACCTGATTGCTTTCCCGCAAGATATGAAAATGTAATTAGATCAAGAAATCGTAAAACCACTACAATACGCCACTATGAAGACGAAATGATGTTTTGAACCAGGAATTGTTGGAACGAGAAACCGTACAACCACCACAGTCCCTTTCATTAGCACATCAAACACATGAACCTGTTTGTACTTTGAAGGCGATTGAGACGGTGGCCATCGACCCGAGCTCATTCTTCCCCTACAACCCTCA
This sequence comes from Smallanthus sonchifolius, assembly GCA_023525975.1. Classification (NCBI taxonomy): domain Eukaryota; kingdom Viridiplantae; phylum Streptophyta; class Magnoliopsida; order Asterales; family Asteraceae; genus Smallanthus; species Smallanthus sonchifolius. The sequence continues at coordinate 51,797,268 of CM042045.1, forward strand.
CTATCTATCGCTACCCATATTTTCTCTACAACAACAACGATATCACGAGAACCCAGAATAATCGACCCGTACATCTTCCCCGATTGAAGCTGTAATCGGGAAGAAGCAGTTGTCGTCGGTACTTAATCATAGAGAGAGAGAGAGATGTTGTGTGGTGAGAGAAGAGAAATAGAGAAGTTGAAGTTGGAGATCTGACACCGTCGGAGTTGGAGATCGAAATCCTGAGTTGCAGGTCGGAAAAATGTCATAGTTGTGGAAGTTGGTCGGGGAAGACAGAGAACCTGAGGTGTGGGTGTTTGTCTCAGTTGGGGTGGAGATTAAATGTTATTTATTTTGTTTCTTTTTAATATTTTTAATATTATGGGTATTATGGTCATTTTTTAAATAATTGACGGAAAACTTAACTGACATCTATGCTAGGGGACATCAATGTTACTTGTCGTCATACCATGGAGAGCAAATATGTAGTTTTTCATACTTTGGAGCCAATTCAAAATATTAACATATCACATGGAGCTTTCGTGTAGTTCACTCTAAAAATTATAATATCTTTCTACATCGTTGTTGTCACTCGTTTCTTATATTATTTAATAGTATTAATCTTTCACCTCATCTTATTTTGTCGTTGATTTCTCTCAATCCTTTAAACTTTCAAAGATTTCGATATCTTACATTAAAGACATAAAATAATCAAAGAAAATGCTTTTTTTTTATCAATTCTTCAAAATTATATTAGTCAATTTGAATATTAAAAATAAAAGAAAACCATTATATTAGTCAAATTTATAATTGATCAATTACATGGTCTGATTAGTTTTATATATTTTTTATGAAGTCATGTACCGAAATGGTAATGCCAATGGGAAATGGAGAAAACGATACGATGTTCCAAGCGGATCCTTTTGATTTGAACGAATATACCAAGGAATGCAAGCAAGTCTTTGGTGTCACCCCAAGACCATACTGGATCCCGATACAGTTTGGAGGTTATGTACGTTAATTATGTTTTTAATCCTTCATTATATTCATCTTTAAGCGACAATTACCACATTTATAAAGTGAAGTTAGCTTATACTTATAAATGCAACTTTACAAGGGTATAAAAACTGTGCTGGAAAAGTTTGCAAGCAACATCATTTTCTCTAACGGTCTGCGAGATCCATATAGTTCTGGCGGGTATGTTTTGTTCAACCTTGATTGATCGTATGTTTCATGGTTATTAATTACTAGCTCATATAATAAGATTTGAATCGTAACTTTTGTTGACAGCGTTCTACAAAACATATCCGATTCAGTGGTGGCACTTTATACAGAAGAAGGTAAATATGCTTTCTTTTGATTTTCTATCGTATTTGATTCATATGAATGTGCACATTTTTGTTTCTTTAAAAGTTGATATCGTTTTACAACGGAAAATCGTTTTTGTTTTTAAATACTATATATATGGGACTGGTTTTGCCACGGGCCATTTATTTTACTATTTTATTTTTTTAAATAAGTTTTGAATGTTTTATGAATGTAATTTTTATAAATTATTTTTGCTATCATTTTTTTTGACTTATTATTTTTTAAATATTATTTGGGACCGGTTTTGCTACCAACCTTTTTATTTTATTCCTTTATTTTTTGAATAAAAGTTTTAACCGTTTTGTGATCAAAACTTATTTTTCTTAAATCTTTTTTTGTTGCAAGTTTTGCGACCAGAACTTATTTTTGGTTTTTTTAATACTATTTGCTACTGGTTTTGCGACTTGTTTTTATTTTAGGTTTTCTAGTTCTTTTGAAATAATAGTTGTGAAACGATCATGTTTGAGGGAACCAACCTCTCAATGTAGTAGCCTTTTATAGTAGGCAAACACTTTTGAAGAACGAGAGGAGAAAGACAATTTGTTCCAATTTTCTACTCTCTTCTTCATAACCCAAAGACATACCTTTTGTCATGTAGTGATTCCTTTCAACTCGTGTACGGCACTTAGACTCTTGCCAAGTTCAACCTTTAACCTAATACTTGTAACAATTCTTGATGACTATACGGAAATGTAAGCATTGTATACAAATATAACTTTGTATTGATTACAACAAGAGTTTACAAAGGAGATTACAAGTATAAGTGTGTAACTTGTGTGTGTTTGAATGATCTACAAATGAGACCAACTCCATCTATTTATACTAGTTGCTTACTATATCTAGATGCTTCCTATATAGAGGGTTCTATACAATAATTAAGACAAGTATTTCTAGATGCGTCTTTCCATGACATTCAAACATGTTCTTGATCCTAGGACAGATTTCTAGACCATTTAAGGTCACTTATAGAGCCTTCTATTCAGCACCTTAAAATCATAATTGTAGCCCATTCTAGAAAGTTCTTGGGCTATTTTTGTTGCTTCTAGGGCTACATCTTTTTTGGCAGAATTATGAAGCCCTTTCCAGCAGGTTTTAAGGTTTTTCAAGGCTGTTCTTGGAGCTTCTAATGACACTTTGCTGGTCCAGAAAGTTATTAGATGCCTCTAAACATGTCTGGAACCTTTCGAAATTTAAGATTTGTGACTTGTATTTAGGCGGGATGTGACACTTTATTGGCTTGCAAAGGAAATAAAGTAACTAACCACTAACCCACACTTACACAACGAAAATAACTACTGAATTAAGGAAAATAAACGGGATCAAAATGCGTAAAGAAATTAAGTTGAGACCGCTTTTATAACCGAATTTTTTTATAATATATTTTTTCAGTGTTTTTGCATATGAATCATCTTTGGTAGCTAGGTTTGTTTAGTATCAACACTTATGCATGGTTCATTTCATAATTCAGGACATCACTGCTTGGACTTGAGCGCTCCAAATGATACCGCGGACCCTGACTGGTTAAAGGCACAAAGAAATGCTGAGATCCACACGATTGAAGGATGGCTCTCTAAATATAAGGTCCCTATTAATGCTAACTAGTTATGGATTCATTGGCGGACCTATAAATATGAAGGACAACATCCACTTTTTATTAGTCGGATGAACACAATAATATTTATGTTTCCATGGTCAATTAAGTGTATTGTTATTAGCTCGACGTGCATCCGTTAAAGGATATAATTACGTACACAAAATATCATGCAACAAATATTTTGTAATATACAAGGGATTATTATTTGATATAATGGAAAAAACTTTAATAAACAAAGTTTGTAATGTATAGAGTATCTAAGAAGTATAAAAAATGTTTGAAATTGGATCAAGCAAAAACCGTAACACCACCAAAGAAGTGATGAAAAAACTATATGAATCAAATTCCAAACGATTTTTACTCTTTATTGAACATCAAATGATTACAAAGAGAAAACCATAAATTCAGGAGCGTAGAACAAGAGCATAACCTAACGACCAACTATATATAAAGTAAAGTGTTATTTTCGTCCATTTGGTTTGGTTACTTTTTTCACTTTCATTTAAAATATTTTTTTTCTCCTGTGTATCCTCTGTTGGTAATTTCGGACTTACATTCTTGACAAAATCATGGCCGGATTAAATGCAATTTATGGAAAAAGATGCATGTATATATATATGATTTCGGCTTACAAAAGTATTCTGGATGGGATTGGCACGTATATAACATAACTAGCTTAGAAGTCGTGTCTACACACATGGTTAAAAATAACAATGTATAAAAATTTTAAATCTTTATATATATATTTTACAGGTGTAAAAATATATTACATATATTTAGGATGAAAAATAAAATTCAAAATTCTGTAAAAATTAACATATAAATGAGTTTCAAAAATACATTAATTACTATTTAATATAATTTGACTTTCATTACTATTTGATTGAAAATTAAAGTTACATAATTAAATTTTAAAGTTTTCTATAATAATAGATAATCCAAAATAAATGTGTTTTATTAGTATAATTAATATTTTCTTTAAAAATATATTATTATTAAAAGATAAAAGTGTATTTAATAGGAGAGAAATACGGGAAAAAATAATAAAAATGAATATGAAGACGACACGTGACACACAAAAAACATTTATTTATTAGATAGTATAAATATATACATGTACTAAGAAATATTTCTCTTGTGCTACGAGTTACTGACGACAAGTTAACTACTGGTTAATTTTCAGACGTTAGCACTCCTATATATTGGTGAGGGATGCAATTAAAAATATTAAATAATAACTTATGAAAAAGTAGAAATCCTTCAAACAAAATTTTATTTCTAAATGTACTCTGTGTATTTAAAGTTATAATAAAAGTTATATTAGCTTTCATAACGCGGGTCGAGAGGGGTGTAAACAAGTACGTCAGGTCGAGTTAGAACTCGTTTAAACTAGATTCATCTCGGATCGTAGGTTGTTTTTCAAGCTTGAGCTTGACTCGATCTTGGATCGTAACTAATTTTTCAAGCTTGAGTTTGACTCGAGCTCTGTTTGTTTATTATTTGCTTAATTTTGCTATTTATATATATTTATAATTATTTTTAAAATTTAATTATTTATAACTTTAATATATACTAGGAAATATTATGCAATGCAACTATTAGTTAGTTTTCAGAAGGTAGTAATTTAATTAAAACTACTAAGTAATAACTTATGAAACAGTCCGCCAATTCAAAGTTCCATTAATAAAAATTAGAGTAAATTACACGAAAGATCCATGTGGTATGTTAATATTTTAGATTGACTCCCCAAGTATGAAAAATTACATCTTTCCTCCCCATGGTAAGACAACAGGTAACATAAGTGGCCCCTATCATAGATTTCTATTAAGTTTTCTGTCAAACTTTTCTAAAATGTCCAAATTACCCTTACATTAACAAAATAAAATAATAAAACAAAAGACATATAAATGTGGGATCCACTTGATTAGAAAACCGATGATCCAACCCAACTCCTCTCGGAACTCCCTCTCAATGTTCACTCTCTCTCATCTTCTCCGGCGACAATATTTTTCCAGTCGCCTAACTTACATATTCTTCAACAAATTGATGGTTGTAGTTTCGACCCAAATGGCGAAAACGTAAGAAGATGGCTTTCTAAACTCGCTCGACTGCCAATCGAATATATACACCACCCATGGGATGCACCCAAATACGTGCTCCAAGCTGCTGAATTGAACTCGGTTCAATTAACCTCTCTTAAACCTAACAATAAAATGCAGTAAAATCTCGATTAATAGAAGCCCCGACTCATATGTGGCAACAATTCTTGAGCGGTTCTTGAGAAAAGGACTGAAGAAGGGCTCGTTGATTCATTTGAAGACACCTGATTGCTTTCCTGCAAGATATGAAAATGTAATTAGATCAAGAAATCGTACAACCACTACAATACGCCACTATGAAGACGAAATGATGTTTTGAACCAAGAATTGTTGGAACGAGAAATCGTACAACCACCACAGTCCCTTTCACTAGCACATCAAACACATGAACCTGTTTGTACTTTGAAGGCGATTGAGACGGTGGCCATCGACCCAAAGCTCATTCTTCCCCTACAACCCTCACTATCTATCGCTACCCATATTTTCTCTACAACAACGATATCACGAGATCTCACACCCCCAAAGTCCACTAACGGAGTTTTACCGTTAGGAGCGTGACATACCAGGATCACAGTCATTAGTTACTTTGAACGACTCTATATGAGTTTAAGAAAACCACTAGTATTGCTCATAGTCACGATGCAACACTAGTAATGAAAACACTGATTTAATGTAAGACTACGGAAGCGAAAAGTTAAATGAAAAGCATACGCCAAAACAGTCGCGCCAAAAGTAAATAATTCAACAATAAATAAAATAAATAGTTCTTGAGTTTGAAAATGATGGACTTCGAATGCATGCATGCCTTAGCTTGTGCTTGTACCTTAATGACCTGAGAAAACATGCTAAAACGTGTCAACACTAGGTTGGTGAGTTCACAGGTTTCAATGTTTGTAAAGAATACTAGATAAAACCATTTACAATTTATATCATAGGTAGCTAACCTAATTACATGTTACTAAAGCGTTTCGACACCGAAGCTGACTGTTTATGTTTAAACTTGCCTCCTACCATGACTATCATGATCAATGGTAAATGTTTAGGTCAATGTTACACCCGTTCGACTACCTGTCGTGTTAGCGCGACTAACGCGGGTGGGGCTTGTCAATGCCCAGTAGTACTACTCAAGATTACCTCGCTATCCCATATATTAAACGGTTCGATAACTAAGGACTTGTATGATATGTTTGCGCTTAGTACAACAAGTGATATAATTGAAATGTAAATTCTAAATGTACGTACCCATGTTTTCTCCCCCAAGTTTAAATCATAAGAAAAGGGGTCGTGAAACTCACCTGATGAATGAGTTATGATCTTGAAATGAGTAGCAAAATCCGACGTGCAAGACCCACAACAACGTGTCCTAATTTATTTAAGACAATTTAGGGTCTAACTAATGCATCCTAGTGTATGATGAACCAAAGCCAATTTCACCCCATTGACTTAATGTAAATAAGTATTTTGATTTTAAAAGATTTGACTCGACGATCCGTTGTTGACGCGTTTTGATTATGAAAATATATTTATTCCAAAATAAATATAAGTCTAATTAATATATATTTTTAATTCTCGAACTATATATTTAGTATGACATCGAAACTTAGAAAATTTATACATTTTATCAGTTGCGGTGTTAGACGTAAATACGTGTCAAAATATGACAATAATTCTTACAAAAAAAATATATAAAAAGTTTATATGTATTTTAGCCCGTAATCATAAGTTTCACAACACAATTAATCCAACACAAACTCAATAATCCACACAACGAATTCTTAGAACATAATATTATTTTATATATTTTTCTAACTAAAAATCAATATATATGCAACCTGTTTTCGTAAATGTTTCTATGAGTTCAAATGACCCATGATTCATATTAAATCTCAAAAATCCAAATCATAACTAATAAATTAATATTAACCAAAAATCAAAATCCAACCGTGTATTCGAACCCAGTAATTGACTAAACATATTGCACCAACTATTTGTAAAGAAAATTATATATATTTATGAATCAAAATATATATATATATATATATATTAACGTGTTAACACCTTTAATTCAACAATTCAACCGGGTGAAATAGATGTTCATCACCACTAGAATAAAATATAAAAATTAGGAATTTTTATAAGTAAATAATCATACTCGAACAAGCAAGAAAGGAGGATTAAACAGGTAGATGATCAATTCACCTTGCAAAGAACTTGAATTGTTTTAAGATGGCTTGAAATTGACTTGAATAACACTTTGATTTGGCCTTTGGCTTACGTAAATGGGAGTGAAGCTCCCTGAGAATTTCGAAATTGAGAGAGATAGAGTTGTGTTGTGAGTTTTAGTAGGGTACAAAGAGATTAATATGGAATTTAAATTTCAAGTGTTTGGTTGTTGGGTGGGTTTCACGAGATTGAGGGGATGGGAGGATAGGACTAGAATTTTCAAAAATTAAAGGGTTTAAGGTGGGAGTTAATAAGAATTTTTTATAAAACTCTAATATTTATAAAAATATTAAGTACAATTAATACACGATAAACACGTACGAGAACAATAATATTCACATAATTCACGTAAATTCACGTATCACATAAATTCACAAAATTTATATTAAATATAAATTATTAAATATTCAAAATATTTATCTTAATTAATCACCAACGTTCCGGGTTAGACTTAAGTGTAATCCGGTAATTCTACGGATTGCCGTTGTGTGTGAAATAACTCACGTGTGACTAACTGGAATAACTGAGTTTACAATGGATAATGTTTGAACTAACGAGGTTTGAGTTAATGGAGTTAACCTGAAATTTCCGGATGTCACATCATCCCCTTGTTGAAAGAATTTTCGTCCCCAAAATTAAACGAAGTCGGCCACGTCTGAAACAAAAAGTTTAGGTTTGTCACATCATCCCCTTGTTGAAATAAATTTCGTCTCGAAATTTAGTTAGTACCTTTCGTGTTTGCCGATGACTGTTTGAAAAGATGAGGATACTTTTTCATCATTTGATCCTCGCGTTCCCACGTGAACTCCGATCCACGCTTCGAGTTCCAGCGAACTCTTACAATAGGTATCTTACTGCGCTTGAGAGTCTTGACCTCTCGGTCCATGATTTCAACTGGTTTCTCAATGAAACGTAGTTGTTCATCAATTTCCAACTCCTCGAGTGGAACTACAAGTGTCTCATCTGACAGGCACTTCTTTAGGTTTGAGACATGAAAGACATTGTGCACTCCATTGAGTGTATCCGGTAGGTTCAGTTGGTATGCTACTGGACCGATCCTTTTCTCTATCTCGAATGGTCCAACTTAACGCGGGTTTAACTTTCCTCGTTTCCCGAAACGAATCACACCTTTCCACGGTGAGATCTTTAATAATACTTTGTCGCCCACTTGGAATTCTAGTGGTTTTCTGCGCTTGTCTACGTAACTCTTTTGACGGTCACGAGCTGCCGCCATACGGTTTCGGATTTGCACGATTTTCTCTGAGGTTTCATGCACAAGTTCAGGACCCGTAAGTTGACTATCTCCAACTTCAGCCCAACAAAGTGGTGATCAACACTTTCTCACGTACAAAGCCTCGAACGGTGCTGCTTTGATACTAGTATGATAGCTGTTATTGTAAGAGAATTCCACTAAAGGCAAGTGAGTCTCCCAACTGTTTCCGAAATCGATCACACAAGCTCGTAACATGTCTTCTAGGGTTTGTATGGTACGCTCACTCTGGCCATCTGTTTGAGGATGGTACGCTGTGCTCATATCCAAGCGCGTGCCTAGAGCTTTCTGTAACGATTGCCAGAAGCGTGAGGTGAATCGGGTGTCTCTATCAGAAATGATGGAGATTGGCACTCCATGTCGGGATACTACTTCTTTAAGATAAAGGCGAGTTAACTTTTCCATTTTATCGGTCTCTTTGATAGCAAGGAAATGAGCAGATTTGGTTAGGTGATCCACTATCACCCAGATTGTGTCACATCCAGTAGGGGTTCGGGGTAATTTGGTTATGAAATCCATGGAAATCTGCTCCCATTTCCACATTGGTATTTCCGGTTGTTGAAGTAATCCGGATGGCTTTTGGTACTCCACCTTGACCTTGGAACAAGTCAGGCACTTGCTCACGTAGGTGGCTATGTCGGCTTTCATGTTCGGCCACCAATACAAAACCTTGAGATCGTGATACATCTTGTCGGATCCCGGATGGATAGAGTATCGGGATTTGTGAGCTTCATCCATGACTAGATCTCTTAGGTTTCCATATACTGGTATCCATATTCGTTCTGCTAAGTAGCGAATACCATCTGCTTTAACCTCAAGTTGTTTCTCCATACCATGAGTGGATTCCAATGATAAGTTCTCCTCTTTTAAGGCTTCGAGTTGGGCATTGTGGATTTGTTCGGGTAATCCTGTATGAATAGTGAGTTGTAATGCTCTAACCCGTCGGGGTTTAGTTTCTTTTCTGCTTAGGGCATCGGCCACCACATTAGCTTTTCCCGGATGGTACTTGATTACACAATCATAATCGTTTAATAACTCGATCCAACGACGTTGACGCATGTTCAACTCCTTCTGCTCAAAAATATGCTGAAGACTCTTGTGAGCGGTGTAGATGGTGCACTTGGTACCCTACAAGTAATGTCTCCATATTTTGAGTACAAACACCACGACTCCTAACTCCAAATCGTGAGTCGTGTAGTTTTTTTCATGGATTTTTAACTGTCGAGAAGCGTATGCGATAACCTTGTCGCGTTGCATCAACACACAACCGACACCTTGGATGGAGGCATCGCAATACACCACGAAGTCATCCGTTCCCTCTGGTAGAGATAGGATGGGTGCGCTACATAGTTTCTGCTTCAGTAGCTGGAATGCTGTGTGACAACCCGACATTTCAGGTCAATATCCGTACACATTATAAACAAGTTTACGTTATAATTATTTTTGTGATTTATTTAATTTCACAAACAAGGACTTTAGAGTCTAGCAAAGACCGTACATGGTCTCATTTTAAATTTTTGGTAATTCTGGGAGTTACCGGTGCACATACCAGTATAAACCGAATTTAATTACCCATGTGAAACTCTAAATAATAATAATCTAATACTTAAATCCAATTATTAACACTCAATTCACTTTTGACTTCTCGGCCGAAGTGCAGAGAAAACCATCCCCAATCTCACGTCCCATTTACCATATTTTCAAATTAACCCATACCTCCTATTGCAAAAACTCAGACAAAAACCATACTCTCCTCAATCAAAACTCTCACAAACCCTTTTATCTCACATTTTCATACGGCAAATTCTCCATTTCTCTTCAAACCGAAGCCGAGTTTTAAGGCGAAATCCTACCACAATCCAGTATTTTAAGAAGAATCTCAAGTGTTTCTGCAAAAGAGTCGAGATCATCTCTGTTTTATTTCATCATCTTCATCTCGGTTTTAAGGTAAAAACTCGATATTTTTCATATTATGTTCTTTAAAACCGTATCTAAACTTACATCTTATTTAAACGCAAGAAAGATAACAAGAAGAGTGTGTCGAATTCAAGTTTAATACATAAAAATATGCCGGACTGATTCTGTCAAAACAGAAGTCCAGTAATCGAAACTAGGAGTTTCGATACCAGTTAACTCAATCGAAACTAGGAGTTTCGATACCTGTTGATCCATCGAAACTAGGAGTTTTGATGTCTTTTACTCAATCGAAACTAAGTAGTTTCGATAGCAAATACTCAATCGAAACTAGGTAGTTTCGATACCTTTTCTCAATCGAAACTAGGTTGTTTCGACTCCTGACCACTCCATCGAAACTAAGTAGTTTCGACACACATATACTCCATCGAAACTAAGTAGTTTCGACACACATATGCCCAATCGAAACTAAGAAGTTTCGACACCTGTACAACAGTCCCATTTGGGCAGTAACTCAAAACTGTTTTTATAACAAAACAAGTGTTGAACAACTAAGGAGATATTCAAACAAAAACGACCAGATTTACAAGGTCGGTGAACAATTTACAATTAAGACGTTGGTCTTAACAACAATTTACCCTTGGTATCTAGGGTACAAATAGTCAAGGTTGACTACAACAAGTTTTATTACAAGTATCCGCAAACTCAAGGTGAGTTTCACGGCCCCTTTTTACTGTTTTCAATATTTGGGGGAAAAACATACTTACAATTATTTTATGGGATAACAAGAGAATAAGACACGACTTGTATGTTTACATGGGATGAGAACAACACATTGGAGGCCGCTAAAGTCCCCTGGAACAACATAGTAACCATTAACTGTAGCCTAGGGTCCTATGAATAGTACTATGGAGAGTGACGTCTCCCGGTCATGGTTAGTCGCGCTAACCACAATCTGGAGGATTTATGGCCGCATAGAATCTGATAACGCTTAATAGGGGCTCACACATGTCATGGTTTGGTTACGCCTCATGTATGAACATATTATTTGTATTCCTAGCTAGTTTACAAATGGGTCAACAATTCTTATTCTGTTTATCACATACAACTGAAACGATTTATGAACAACTGAGTTTTACCAAGAACTATTTGATTAAACCTGTGAACTCACCAACCTCGTGTTGACGTTTTCAAGTATGTTTTTCAGGAAATTGAATGATGACTGCAAGGTTAGCAATGTAGATTACATGCATGCACGATGGATACTACTCAAGGAGGATTTCCCTTGTATAACTCATTGAATTGAGTCATATTTGTGAAATCTTAATGTTTTGTAAACTCATTTTACATTTTGTAATGTAAAACTTTAAACTCATTTATGTATCCATTTATCATGTATGTGTTTGCGGTAATCATATGCTTTGGAAACCAGTGAACGTCGCGCCTCGCGTTTCCGCCTTGGCGGGGTGTGACAGAACTTGGTATCAGAGCCATTGATTATAGCGAACTAGGAATCTAAATTGGAACCTAGTCTATAATCTAAATGACTCACTAAAACGTTTTCATTGCATAAGCATTGTATAACCAGTCATTTTGTCATATGGATATTGTAGTCATAAGCATGTCGTCACATTCACATTCTGATCTCGTCTCTGACACTGAATCAAACGAGGAACGTTCCACCTCACATCCCAAAAATCGAGTACAAACCCGTAGCTCCACACCACCTAAAGTCGCCTTGGGAAAACCGCCTATCGTCTACCGAAAGAAAAGCGGAGGACCAGTTAAGGTGCAAAGTGCTAAGAAGAAGTTTCGACTTCCACACAAAAGGAATCTAGCAGCCCGTGACCCAGAAGACTTGGAGGCTGGTGAAGAACCACCTAGGCAAAGACCCTGCTACCACCCGACTGTGGGAACTATCCGTTGGATGCCACGTACTCTGGCCCGATGGAGGGAGATGGAGAGCATCCCATCTACCTTTGAGATTGGAGAGTCTTCTAACTCCCCAACACCCCTACCCCACACTGGGGAAGCCATAGAGCTCACTGTGCCTACCTTGGTAGCTCGCGTTCGTACACATGAGGAGCGTCTTGATGATCTCTTAGATGACATTCGGGCACAGGGGGATGCAGCCACGCGACTTCGTCAAGGGCTCGGATCTCGAGTTCAGACTCTAAATGACCGCACCCGAAACATACAGGATGCCACTAACTATCTGGAGTTGAGAGCCGACATGGACTGGCAGTTCACTGTCACGGTCCGAGACATGGTGGAAGCACTGGAGGAAAGGACTTTGGCTGCAGAATTTGTGGCTAGAGCAAGCTTTGTTATGGCAGGAATTGCCATGATGATTGGATTGTACTCTCACTTCTTCTTCTAAACCTATTATGGGCGGGTTGTGCCCATAGTACAGTATGTAGTTTAAAACTTTAGTACTGATGAGGTCATGATAACCCATCACTTTTGTATCCGTTTCTTTTGAGAACAATGTACTATGAATGTTTTAACTATGTATATAATGGTTTATGTTTTGATGTTGTCGTGTCCTTATGCCATGTGCTATCCTTATTGTCATATAATGTTGTTTCTTTTTAATTGATGTGTTAGAAAGAACGTCATGGCACCAAAGCGTAGCACACCCCGTAACACTACTGGAGACAACAATGAGACGATTTCTCCAAATGTAGAACAACTCATAGCACAGCGAGTAGCTGCTGCCATGCAACAGTATGAGGCGAATCGAAATAGTGGAGGAGGAAACGGCAGTGGTACCGGTGCAGGAGGAAGCGGTACAGCTGGAGGTTCCGGAGGTAATAGAATAAATAAGCCGTAACACATGGTCATGATCCGAATTATTGACGTTATGACTTGTAATTCTACAGATGCTCCAAATAGAAAGTGCTCCTACAAGACCTTTCTATCTTGCAAACCCCGTAACTTCAATGGCACCGAGGGTGCAGTTGGACTAATGAGATGGATAGAGAAAATGGAATCGGTGATTGATATCAGTGAATGCACTGCTGACTGCATGGTGAAGTATTCTACATGCTCACTCACTGATAAAGCTTTAACTTGGTGGAATTCACAAGTAAAGACTTTGGGAAGGCAGACAGCATATGAGTTGTCATGGGAAGACCTGAAGGCCATGATGATCGAGGAATATTGTCCTCGAAATGAGTTGCAAAAGATCGAATCTGAAATGTGGAACTTGCAAATGACAGGAGATGATGTTGCTGGCTACACTGACCGATTCAATGAGTTAGCAATCTTGGTTCCACACATGGTTACCCCGGAATACAAGAAGGTTGAAAGATATTTGTGGGGTCTCGCACCTCAAATCCGAAGTCTGGTGACTTCATCGAACCCTATGGATACCAAGAGCGCCATAACTTTAGCTTTCAAGCTAAGGGATAATGTTGTACGTGATGGTTTGTTTGAGAAGAAGGAGACCGAAGGAGGGAAATCTGGAGAAAAGAGGAAATGGTTTGGAAAACCAATTAATCAAAACAAGAATCAAATTTACAAGAGACCTGAAACTATGAAAGCCTTTGTCGCCAACACTGTGGAACAAAAAGGATACCTTGGAGCACGACCAATGTGTGACAATTGTGGATATCATCACAGTGGGAAGTGTACCCAATGTGGAAAATGTAAAAAGTATGGACATCTAGCCCATGACTGTAGGAGCAATGCGAACCCTAATAAGATAAATCAAGTAGCAGGAAAAGTCAACCCAGGCACAGAAAGGATGAATCAAGGATGCTTTGAGTGTGGAGATCCAAAGCACTTCAGAAAAGACCGTCCAAAGTTGAAGAACCGAAACGACAATCAGGCCCGTGGAAGAGCATTTGTGATGGGGGCTGGTGACGCACGACAAGATCCAAACATTGTCACTGGTACGTTCCCGATAAATAATCACTATGCCTCTATACTTTTCGATACGGGTGCTGATTTGAGTTTTGTGTCAAATGACTTTAAGTCCCTACTCGGTATTAAGCCCAGTAAACTAGACCAAAAGTATACAATTGAATTAGCAAACGGAAAATTAATTAATACCGAAGAAGTCATTCAGGGTTGTACCTTATGTCTTAAAAACCACACATTTAGTATAGATCTGTTACCCGTTGATTTAGGAAGCTTTGACGTTGTTATTGGCATGGATTGGTTGTCAAAGAATCATGCCGAGATTGTTTGTTTTGAGAAGATTGTCCAAATCCCACTCTCAAACGGAGAAGTTCTTTCGATTCAAGGTGAGAAGAGTGGAGTAACGTTAAGGATGATAAACTGCATGAAAGCTCGTAAGTATCTACGTAAAGGCTATTGCGTATTCCTGGCTCACGTCGTCGAAAAGAAACCCAAGGAACGTCGACTTGAAGATATTCCAATCGTTAGGGATTACCCCGAAGTTTTTCCTAAAGACTTACCTGGATTACCACCACCGAGGCAAGTCGAATTCCGAATCGATTTGGTACCAGGATCCGCACCGATTGCGCGATCGCCGTATCGATTAGCACCTTCTGAAATGCAGGAATTATCAAATCAACTACAAGAGTTGCTTGATAAAGGTTTCATAAGACCGAGTTTCTCACCTTGGGGAGCTCCGGTCCTATTCGTAAAGAAAAAGGATGGAACCTTTAGGATGTGTATAGATTACCGAGAATTAAACAAGCTTACAATCAAAAACCGATACCCACTTCCTCGAATAGATGATTTGTTCGATCAACTACAAGGTTCTAGCTTCTATTCAAAAATTGATCTACGTTCAGGGTATCATCAATTAAGAATCCAAGAAGAAGATGTACCAAAGACAGCATTTAGGACTCGATATGGCCACTACGAATTCCTAGTTATGCCATTTGGTTTGACAAACGCACCAGCTGTTTTCATGGATCTCATGAACCACGTGTGCAAACCATACTTGGATAAATTCGTGATTGTGTTTATCGATGACATATTAATATATTCACGAACCAAGGAGGATCATGAACATCATCTTAAATTAATCTTAGAACTACTCAGAAACGAGAAACTTTACGCTAAATTCTCTAAGTGTGAGTTTTGGATCCGAGAAGTGCATTTTCTTGGACATGTCATCAACAAGGAAGGAATTCACGTTGATCCATCTAAAATTGAAGCGATCAAAAACTGGGAAGCACCAAAGACTCCGACAGAAGTACGTTAATTTTTAGGTTTGGCCGGTTATTACAGACGATTCATCGAGAATTTTTCAAAAATAGCCTTGCCTTTAACCACATTAACCCAGAAAGAAAAGAAGTATGATTGGAGTGACAAGCAGGAGTCAGCTTTCCAATTACTGAAACAGAAGCTGTGTAGTACATCAATCCTATCCCTTCCGGAGGGAATCGAAAATTTTGTCGTATACTGCGATGCATCACACCAAGGACTTGGTTGTGTGTTAATGCAAAGAGAAAAAGTCATCGCATATGCCTCACGACAACTAAAAGTGCACGAAAAGAATTATACGACCCACGACTTGGAATTGGGTGCAGTTGTGTTTGCGCTCAAAATTTGGAGACATTACCTTTACGGTACAAGATGTACTATCTTTACTGATCACAAGAGTCTCCAACATATCTTTGATCAAAAGGAACTTAACATGAGACAACGTCGTTGGGTAGAACTACTAAACAATTATGATTGTGATATCAAGTACCATCCCGGGAAAGCCAATGTCGTAGCGGACGCTTTAAGTCGCAAAGAACGAGTTAAAACTCTTCGTGTTCGTGCCTTAGGATTGACAATTCATACGAATCTTAATACTCAAATTCGGATGGCACAACATGAGGCAATCAAAGAAGAAAACATTCAGAATGAAGCTTTACGAGGAATGATAAAGCAATCGGAGCCAAAGTCAGATGACACTTTATACTTCATGAATAGAATTTGGGTGACACATTTTGGTAACTTACGGGAGTTAGTTATGGACGAAGCCCACAAGTCTAGGTACTCCATTCACCCAGGTTCAGATAAAATGTATAAGGATCTAAAAGAATTATATTGGTGGCCCAATATGAAAGGAGATATTGCCACATATGTCAGTAAGTGCTTAACATGTTCAAAAGTAAAAGCCGAACATCAGAAACCGTCTGGTTTGTTACAACAACCTGAAATTCCCCAATGGAAATGGGAACAAATTTCTATGGATTTTATCACAAAATTACCCAAGACATCCAGTGGTTATGATACCATATGGGTAATTGTCGATCGATTGACAAAATCAGCTCATTTCCTACCTATGAAAGAAACTGATAAAACCGAGAAACTTGCAAAGCTTTATATCAAGGAAATTGTGGCTGGGCATGGAGTGCCAATTTCTATTATATCGGATAGAGATAGCAGATTTGTGTCTAGAATCTGGAAATCATTACAAGAAGCCATGGGCACACGTCTTGACATGAGCACGGCATATCACCCACAAACAGATGGTCAAAGCGAAAGGACCATTCAAACATTAGAAGATATGCTCCGTGCATGTGTAATGGATTTCGGAGGAAATTGGGATACTCATTTACCATTAGCTGAGTTTTCCTACAATAACAGCTACCATATGAGCATTAAGGCAGCTCCGTTTGAAGCTTTATATGGTCGTAAATGCCGCTCACCGTTATGTTGGGCGGAAGTTGGTGAAAAACATTTGACAGGCCCTGAGATTGTTCAGGAAACCACTGATAAGATTTTCAAAATTAAGGACCGTTTGAAAGCGGCCCGAGATAGACAAAAGAGCTATGCTGACAACAGACGAAAACCATTAGAATTTCAAATTGGTGACCGAGTAATGTTAAAAGTCTCACCATGGAAAGGCGTTGCAAGGTTTGGTAACCGTGGTAAGCTCAACCCTAGATACGTTGGTCCGTTCGAAATACTGGCTAGGGTTGGCCCTGTAGCTTACAAACTCAAGCTACCACAAGAACTAAACAATGTACATGATACGTTTCATGTATCAAATCTCAAGAAGTGTTTATCAGACGAGACACTAATTATACCACCTGACGAAATTCACATTGATGATAAACTTCACTTCATCGAGGAACCGATTGAGATTTCAGATTGGAAGGTTCAAAAGCTGAGACGTAGTCGGATCAAACTGGTTAAAGTACGTTGGAACTCAAAGCGTGGTCCTGAGTATACATGGGAACAAGAGGACCAAATGAAAACAAAATACCCATCCTTGTTTGAGGATGCACCAGTTCAAGAGGACACAATATGAATTTCGGGACGAAATTCTGTTAACATGGGGAGAATGTGACAACCCGACATTTCAGGTCAATATCCGTACACATTATAAACAAGTTTACGTTATAATTATTTTTGTGATTTATTTAATTTCACAAACAAGGACTTTAGAGTCTAGCAAAGACCGTACATGGTCTCATTTTAAATTTTTGGTAATTCTGGGAGTTACCGGTGCACATACCAGTATAAACCGAATTTAATTACCCATGTGAAACTCTAAATAATAATAATCTAATACTTAAATCCAATTATTAACACTCAATTCACTTTTGACTTCTCGGCCGAAATGCAGAGAAAACCATCCCCAATCTCACGTCCCATTTACCATATTTTCAAATTAACCCATACCTCCTATTGCAAAAACTCAGACAAAAACCATACTCTCCTCAATCAAAACTCTCACAAACCCTTTTATCTCACATTTTCATACGGCAAATTCTCCATTTCTCTTCAAACCGAAGCCGAGTTTTAAGGCGAAATCCTACCACAATCCAGTATTTTAAGAAGAATCTCAAGTGTTTC
Organism: Smallanthus sonchifolius; assembly: GCA_023525975.1. NCBI lineage: Eukaryota > Viridiplantae > Streptophyta > Magnoliopsida > Asterales > Asteraceae > Smallanthus > Smallanthus sonchifolius. The sequence goes on from CM042045.1 coordinate 51,815,491, forward strand.
TGCAAAAGAGTCGAGATCATCTCTGTTTTATTTCATCATCTTCATCTCGGTTTTAAGGTAAAAACTCGATATTTTTCATATTATGTTCTTTAAAACCGTATCTAAACTTACATCTTATTTAAACGCAAGAAAGATAACAAGAAGAGTGTGTCGAATTCAAGTTTAATACATAAAAATATGCCGGACTGATTCTGTCAAAACAGAAGTCCAGTAATCGAAACTAGGAGTTTCGATACCAGTTAACTCAATCGAAACTAGGAGTTTCGATACCTGTTGATCCATCGAAACTAGGAGTTTTGATGTCTTTTACTCAATCGAAACTAAGTAGTTTCGATAGCAAATACTCAATCGAAACTAGGTAGTTTCGATACCTTTTCTCAATCGAAACTAGGTTGTTTCGACTCCTGACCACTCCATCGAAACTAAGTAGTTTCGACACACATATACTCCATCGAAACTAAGTAGTTTCGACACACATATGCCCAATCGAAACTAAGAAGTTTCGACACCTGTACAACAGTCCCATTTGGGCAGTAACTCAAAACTGTTTTTATAACAAAACAAGTGTTGAACAACTAAGGAGATATTCAAACAAAAACGACCAGATTTACAAGGTCGGTGAACAATTTACAATTAAGACGTTGGTCTTAACAACAATTTACCCTTGGTATCTAGGGTACAAATAGTCAAGGTTGACTACAACAAGTTTTATTACAAGTATCCGCAAACTCAAGGTGAGTTTCACGGCCCCTTTTTACTGTTTTCAATATTTGGGGGAAAAACATACTTACAATTATTTTATGGGATAACAAGAGAATAAGACACGACTTGTATGTTTACATGGGATGAGAACAACACATTGGAGGCCGCTAAAGTCCCCTGGAACAACATAGTAACCATTAACTGTAGCCTAGGGTCCTATGAATAGTACTATGGAGAGTGACATCTCCCGGTCATGGTTAGTCGCGCTAACCACAATCTGGAGGATTTATGGCCGCATAGAATCTGATAACGCTTAATAGGGGCTCACACATGTCATGGTTTGGTTACGCCTCATGTATGAACATATTATTTGTATTCCTAGCTAGTTTACAAATGGGTCAACAATTCTTATTCTGTTTATCACATACAACTGAAACGATTTATGAACAACTGAGTTTTACCAAGAACTATTTGATTAAACCTGTGAACTCACCAACCTCGTGTTGACGTTTTCAAGTATGTTTTTCAGGAAATTGAATGATGACTGCAAGGTTAGCAATGTAGATTACATGCATGCACGATGGATACTACTCAAGGAGGATTTCCCTTGTATAACTCATTGAATTGAGTCATATTTGTGAAATCTTAATGTTTTGTAAACTCATTTTACATTTTGTAATGTAAAACTTTAAACTCATTTATGTATCCATTTATCATGTATGTGTTTGCGGTAATCATATGCTTTGGAAACCAGTGAACGTCGCGCCTCGCGTTTCCGCCTTGGCGGGGTGTGACATGCTGATTCTTGAGTCTCGCTCCAATTATAGGGTTTATCTTTTTAGGTTAAGGCGGTGAGAGGTTGGGCAATCTTTGAGAATCCCTCGATAAAGCGACGGTAGTATCCGGCCAATCCTAGAAATTGCCGAACTTCGGTTGGAGTTGTTGGTGCTGCCCAATTCTTGATAGCTTCCACTTTGGCTGGATCGACATGTATTCATTTCTCATTGATCACATGTCCTAGAAATTGAACCTCACAAATCCAAAAATCGCATTTGGAAAACTTAGCGTACATCTGCTCATGTTTCAGTAGCTCAAGGATCAAACGCAGATGCTCCTCATGCTCTTCCCGACTCTTAGAGTATATGAGGATATCGTCAATGAAGACAATGACGAATTGGTCAAGGTAAGGTTTACACACACGGTTCATGAGGTCCATGAACACCGCGGGTGCGTTGGTTAATCCAAATGGCATGACCAAAAATTCGAAATGGTCGTACCGGGTTCTGAATGCAGTCTTGGATATATCTTCATCTCGAACTCTTAGCTGATGATGTGACACCCGACATTTCAGGTCAATATCCGTACATGATATAAACGAGTTTATATTATATTAGTTTTCGTGATTTACTTAATTTCACAAACAAGGACATTAAGGTCTAACAAAAACCGTACATGGTCTCATTTCACATTTGGTAATTCTAGGAGTTACCGGTTCACGTACCAGAATAACCCGACTAAATATGAACACTAGTGGTTAAATTAAATAACCAGAAAAAAAAAATATATATATATATATATATATATATATTACACAAAATTTACGTTGAACTATAATTTATTTTTAAGACTAAATCATATAATATACGTAAAAATAAAATAATGGACTTTTCGAAGACATTACTATGTAGCGCCACCTTTAGGTACTCATACCTACAAATAATCACCTCAACGAATTATACAACCCAAGATGTCAATATTTTCTTTAACAAGCCATAAACTTGTTAAAATTATAATACCGTGAGAAACCCAAACCGAATTTGTTTACCATTTAAAAACTCTAATCAATACTAGGTTACACTTAAACCTAATTATTTGATTTATTTAACCCAACCCACCCTTGACTTTCTCGGCCGAAGCCAGAGAAGACCCCCCCCCCCCCGACTTTCTTAAACAAGTTTCAGAAAGAAACCCATACCTTATTAGTGAGAACTCAGATATAAACCATACCCCCTCAATCAAATTCTCACAATTCCTTTTATCTCTCTCATTTCTTACGGCACCTACACCACACATATTTACCATTCTCCTGCTTCAAGCAGTAGAATTTCCCATCGTTGGTGTTCTAAGGAGTTTCAAGGATTTTCTCAAAGATTTCTAACCAAGCGAAGTCAAGATCATCTTCTCTGTTTCTCTCAAAAATCATCATCTCTGTTTAGAGGTAAAAACTCAATATTATCCATATTATTTTCTTTAAAACCGTAGCTAAACCTACAAATCGTTCGAACGCAAGTAAGATAACAAGAAAAGTGTGTCAAATTCAAGATTTAAAACATAAAAATATGCAGGACTGATTCTGTCAATCAAAAGTTCAGTAATCGAAACTATAGTTTCGATACCTGTTTACTCAATCGAAACTAGGTAGTTTCGATACTTGTTGTTCAATCGAAACTAAGTAGTTTCGATACCTATTGCCCAATCGAAACTAGGTAGTTTCGATACTCTTCTTGCCAATCGAAACTAGGTAGTTTCGATACCCAGTTTACTCAATCGAAACTAGGTAGTTTCAACATCTGTCCTGTTCAATCGAAACTAGGTAGTTTCGATACATGTTCATCAGTCCCATGGAGCAGTAACTTAGAACTATTTTATAACGAAACAAGTGTTGAAAAACTAAAAAGATATTTAAACAAAAGCAATCAGATTTGCTAAGTTGGTGAACAATTTGCATATGAGACATTCGGTCATAACACGAATTACCCTTTTTGTAATTAGGGTACGAATAGTCAAGTTTGGCTAGAACAATATTAATTGCAAGCATACGCAAACTCAAGGTGAGTTTCACGGCCCCTTTTACTGTTTTGTATAATTTGGGGGAAGAACATACTTATAACTCTTTTTATATGATAACAAGAAAACAAGACCCGACCTTTATGTTTGCATGAGTTGATACATTTGGAGCTCATAAAGTCCCCTGACCATCATATTTATAACCATTAGCTATGGATTAGCCTAGGAATCTATGGATAGTACTATTGGGTCTGACACCCCGGTCATGGTTAGTCGCGCTAACCATGGGTCCCTCTGGCCAAATGACCGCATAGTGTTCTAATATTGCTCGTGAGGTACGAGCGAGGGGCAAAACACCTGGTCTTGGTTTGGTTATGCCTCATGTATGTACATATTATTTGTATTCTTAGCTAGTTTACAAATGGGTCAAACATTACTTGTTTTGTTTATCATATTCATTGAAACGTTTTCGTGCAGATGGATCTGCCAATCACTTATACACCAATGGTTTTGCCATTCGTTTACGTGGAAATGTTTTTATCAATGTTTTCAGGAAAAATGACTTATTTTATGACTATGAAGTCATCACATGTTTTCATTGGGAAAACTACTCGTTTTATGACTATGAAGTCATCACATGTTTTCATTGGGAAAACTACTCGTTTTATGACTATGAAGTCATCACATGTTTTCGAGGAAAACAACCTTAAACTAAACCTGTGTACATATTTTCAATGTTTTCAAGAAAAACAGTTTCATATCATGGCCATGTACACAATATCAATGTTTTCAAGGAAAATCACTTTACATTGCAACAATCAAACCTGTGAACTCACCAACCTTTGTGTTGACATTTTTAAGTATGTTTTTCAGGTAATTCATAGCCATGGCACGGTTGGAATAGACTAGCTATGTTAGATCAATTCCTAGTAGCTGGAAGGACGTAGAATATCAAGTCTAAAGTCTATCGTTGATCTAGAAGAACTTAGATCATTGTATTACTTAGTTTTAGTAATTGTATATGTAATCAAGTCTTAGAAATCACAATTACCGCTTCCGCTATCGTGTAATGAACCAATCGTTGCAACCTGTATTTATTTATTTATTCATTAAGTGAATAAATTTGGGGGTGTGACAGATTGGTATCAGAGCAATGGTTTTAGCGAATTAGGTTTCCTTAGTGATACCTAGGCTCTAACCGGACTCATTTAGGGACCAAGATTTCTAAGACTTGCATCACACTAAAAACACCCAAGACTTGAGCATAGGAATTCCAACCGTTGCCGAACAATTTGTGTAGACTATTAGTGTATGGAGTTACACTAGGGTACCATTAGCTACACTAATACAATTACATGACACATGTAGTGAACACTTAAACACATACAATAATGTGGAAATAATAAATACTTATAACATGTTACTGTTCGAATTACGAGTCAAGAATAACGGGTACTCAGCATACTGCAACCTTAGAAGATTGAGTTACGAGCTGAGCTTGGACGACGACGGCGATCGTCAGTTACCGATCTTGGTATCACAACAGGCTGAACCCGTACCAGAATCTGTACCTATGCCTGCACCACAACTACTCCAGCCAGGAAATACTTTTTCTGGGAATTCAGGAAATACTTCTGGGAATTCGCGAACGATAGGGATATCTTCTAACTTTTTCTCCACGGTGGACTTGTCAACGACAAGGGCTAGAATTGCGGTATGACCCTTACGCAAACACTTCTGCGCCTTCATGAAAGATATGATGCCCATCACTACACCATTCTTTCGCCCTGTACATATAGGATCTCTCCACTAGGAAGGGGTATACGAATGATCTTCTCATTACAAATGATCTCAGCTTGGTTTTTAGACAACCAATCCATGCCCACAATTATGTCAAAACTGTCAAGTGTAACTGGCATGAGATCGATGTCGAGTTTGTGACCAGATAGTTCTAACTTACATCCCTTGAGAATGTGGGTTGCCTCGATTACTTTACCGTCTGCTATTTCTATGGTATAATGATGTCCTAGTAAAGTTGGGTTTATTCCTATCCGACTACTAAGTTCTCTAGATATAAAACTTCTATCGGCGCCAGTATCAAAAAGTACAGAAGCAAAATGATCGTTTAAAAGAAACATACCGTTAACAACGTTCCGATCATTCCTAGCTTCTCCCGAGCCAATCACGAAGGCTCGACCTTTAGCACAGTTGTTGTTATTGTTGTCGTTACCACCCTGGTTGTTGTTACCATTTTCATTACCGCCCTGATAATTGTTACCATTGCCATTCCCGTTTCCATTTCTCTTTAACTGCGGGCAATTTTTCTTAAAATTCCCTTCTTTCCCGCACTCAAAACAGCCTTTGGATGCTTCACCAGGTGGTGCCTGTTTGTTCTGCAGATCTACCCTACAATCTTTGGCCACATGACCCATCTTTCCACATCGGTGGCAACGGTACCGGTCGCATGATCCATGATGGTGAAAATTACATTTATTGCACTTCGGGTACTTGCCAACATATGAACCCTGATTCTGTTGAGAAGAGGTAGACTGATTGTTGTTCTTTGACGGTTCAAGCTTACGGTGTTGTTGTTGTTGTTGCTGAGGATGTGGGTTTGACTGGAAAGTTATGGGGAATGAACTGTCAAACTTCTGTTTGTTGTCAGTTGTCTTTGATAATTCACCTCTAGGGGGTAGAGTGCCCTGAGCGACTGCCTGATCGGTTAGCCTGTGAGCCAACCTGATAGTTTGCTGGATTGTAGTAGGATTAGAAGATGTCACCATGCTCTGAATTTGTGGAACTAAACCATCAATGCATTTCTCGATTCTCTTATATGGAGGTGTTACCATTTGCGGACATAAGTTCGCCAGTTCATGCGAACGAGTAGTGTAGGCTTCAATCTCAGATCCTTCCATATTTAGGTTCCAGAACTCGCCCTCAAGTTTCTACACTTCATCGCGGGGACAATACTCCTCCCGCAGCATAATCTTAAATTCGTCCCATGGCAATGCATTTGCCATCTCAAGAGTTAGCATTTGCACTTGGGAGTTCCACCAAGTAAGGGCCGGACCCTCAAGTGTGTCAGATTCATACTTCACCTGATTGTTCGGCGGGCAATTGCACATTGCAAAGGCGGATTCAGATTTCTCCATCCAGCGGAGTAAGCCAACAGCCCCTTCAGCTCCACTGAATGAGTGAGGCTTGCAATCCATGTAAGCCTTGAAAGTACAAACCTGCTAATGGTTGTGCTGACCTGAATTGTAAACAAGAATGCACCTTAAGAATACCATATTCGAATTTGAGTTTAAGATGAATGATGACTCACTAGAGTCGATAATATTTTGCTTTACCTCCAGCATTAACATCGGCTTGACTAGCTGCTACCGCTTCAGCCACACGCTCGTTTATGAGTGCCGTGAGCTCAGCTGCAGTCATGTTGACATTTCCGCGACCACCGCGTCCTCCGGCGCGTCCACCACGTCCATTTCCTCTTCCAGACATTATCTTTACATTCACAACATACAACAATGAGAAAAAAATTACATCACATTTTTATCATCATACAAGTACCAGTAAACAAAGAAATTCAAACCACAACATCTAACATTTCAATAATAGTAATACTTGATAAAATAAATTGTAACGGTTACAACTAAATTCAACCAAACATCAAAATTCTAGAAACATCTGTTGGATGGGAACAACCCTGCCCATCTAGGTTCAAAAGGAAAGACGTAAATAAGTAATGAAGATAAGATATCAAATGTCACTGCCAGCTGATGTAACATCGAATGCTGCATCATCGTCCTCATCCTGGTCTCCTGCAGGTGCATCCTCTGGTGCAACTCCTGCTGCTTCAGCAGCTGCAAGTCGAGCCTCCAACTGCTCGATCCTGGTATGGAGTATATCTAGGTTCCACTCTACAGTGTTCAGCCAGTCATCCATATCCACACATCCATTTGCCAAATTCTCATGGACTTTATCAGTGAGTGCCAAATATGAAGTTAGTTTGTCAATTTTCTGATTCATCAGAATCTGTCGCTCTAATATACCTGAAATCTCCCCTGCTGCATCTCTCATGTTTCGGATCTCCCGGTCCATCCTAGCTACAAATGCAGCAAACACCTGCTCAAAGGGGTACTGTAACGGTGGCAAAGCTCGCACAGAAGATGATGAAGAAGAAGCAATGTCAGCAGTGAGTGGAGGTGGGACTTCCTCCTCGCAGATCCAGTTCCTGATCCTATTGGGATACCAATCCCAGTCCTGCGTGTTACCTCTGACACGCACATTAATAGGCTCATCATGCCCTACAGTGGTATTGATCGAGTTGAGTCGACGTCTCCTCGGCTCTGGCAAAGGTACGGTAGGAACATCGTGCTCCTGAACGACTGGGGATGCGGGTGAATTAGGCGGGGTCGACATTTCCTGTAACGGGATGAGTGAGTGCCATGTATGAGTGTAAGTGTTGTGTAACTAATGCATGTACGTGGTTATAGTCTAGTATGCATTTCCTAGTTCTCTAAAACCAATGTCTCTGATACCAATCTGTCACACCCCCAAAATCCACTAACGGAGTTTTACCGTTAGGAGCGTGACATACCAGGATCTCAGTCATTAGTTACTTTGAACGACTCTATATAAGTTTAAGAAAACCACCAGTATTGCTCATAGTCACGATGCAACACTAGTAATGAAAACACTGATTTAATGTAAGACTGCGGAAGCGAAAAGTTAAATGAAAAGCATGCGCCAAAACAGTCGCGCCAAAAGTAAATAATTTAACAATAAATAAAATAAATAGTTCTTGAGTTTGAAAATGATGGACTTCGAATGCATGCATGCCTTAGCTTGTGCTTGTACCTTAATGACCTGAGAAAACATGCTAAAACGTGTCAACACTAGGTTGGTGAGTTCACAAGTTTCAATGTTTGTAAAGAATACTAGATAAAACCATTTACAATTTATATCATAGGTAGCTAACATAATTACATATTACTAAAGCGTTTCGACACCGAAGCTGACTGTTTATGTTTGAACTTGCCTCTTACCATGACTATCATGATCAATGGTAAATGTTTAGGTCAATGTTACACCCGTTCGACTACCAGTCGTGTTAGCGCGACTAACGCGGGTGGGGCTTGTCAATGCCCAGTAGTACTACTCAAGATTACCTCGCTATTCCATATATTAAACGGTTCGATAAGTAAGGACTTGCATGATATGTTTGCGCTTAGTACAACAAGTGATATAATTGAAATGTAAAATCTAAATGTTCGTACCTATGTTTTCTCCCCCAAGTTTAAATCATAAGAAAAGGGGCCGTGAAACTCACCTGATGAATGAGTTGTGATCTTGAAATGAGTAGCAAAATCCGACGTGCAAGACCCACAACAACGTGTCCTAATTTATTTAAGACAATTTAGGGTCTAACTAATGCATCCTAGTGTATGATGAACCAAAGCCAATTTCACCCAATTGACTTAATGTAAATAAGTATTTTGATTTCAATAGATTTGACTCGACGATCCGTTGTTGACGCGTTTTGATTATGAAAATATATTTATTCCAAAATAAATATAAGTCTAATTAATATATATTTTTAATTCTCGAACTATATATTTAGTATGACATCGAAACTTAGAAAATTTATACCTTTTATCAGTTGCAGTGTTAGACGTAAATACGTGTCAAAATATGACAATAATTCTTACAAAAAAAATATATAAAAAGTTTATACATATTTTAGCCCGTAATCATAAGTTTCACAACACAATTAATCCAACACAAACTCAATAGTCCACACAACGAATTCTAAGAACATAATATTAGTTTATATATTTTTCTAACTAAAAATCAATATATATGCAACATGTTTTCGTAAATGTTTCTATGAGTTCAAATGACCCATGATTCATATTAAATCTCAAAAATCCAAATCATAACTAATAAATTAATATTAACCAAAAATTACAATCCAACCGTGTATTCGAACCCAGTAATTGACTAAACATATTGCACCAACTATTTGTAAAGAAAGTTATATATATATTTATGAATCAAAAATATATATATATATATATATATATATATATATTAACGTGTTAACACCTTTAATTCAACAATTCAACCGGGTGAAATAGATGTTCATCACCACTAGATTAAAATATAAAAATTAGGAATTTTTATAAGTAAATAATCATACTCGAACAAGCAGGAAAGGAGGATTAAACAGGTAGATGATCAATTCACCTTGCAAAGAACTTGAATTGTTTTAAGATGGCTTGAAATTGACTTGAATAACACTTTGATTTGGCCTTTGGCTTACGTAAATGAGAGTGAAGCTCCCTGAGAATTTTGAAATTGAGAGAGATAGAGTTATGTTGTGAGTTTTAGTAGGGTACAAAGAGATTAATATGGAATTCAAATTTTAAGTGTTTGGTTGTTGGGTGGGTTTCACGAGATTGAGGGGATGGGAGGATAGGACTAGAATTTTCAAAAATTAAAGGGTTTAGGGTGGGAGTTAATAAGAAATTTTTATAAAACTCTAATATTTATAAAAATATTAAGTACGATTAATACACGATAAACACGTACGAGAACAATAATATTCACATAATTCACGTAAATTCACGTATCACATATATTCACATAATTTATATTAAATATAAATTATTAAATATTGAAATATTTATCTTAATTAATCACCAACGTTCCAGGTTAGACTCGAGTGTAATCCGGTAATTCTACGGATTGCCGTTGTGTGTGAAATAACTCACGTGTGACTAACTGGAATAACTGAGTTTACAATGGATAATGTTTGAACTAACGAGGTTTGAGTTAACGGAGTTAACCTGAAATTGTCGGATGTCACACGAGAACCCAGAATAATCGACCCGTACATCTTCCCCGATTGAAGCTCTAATCGGGAAGAAGCAGTTGTCGCCGGTACTTAATCAGAGAGAGAAAGAGAAGTTGTGTGGTGAGAGAAGAGAAATAGAGAAGTTGGAGTTGGAGATCTGACACCGCCGGAGTTGGAGATCGAAATCCTGAGTTGCAGGTCGGAAAAATGTCATAGTTGTGGGAGTTGGTCGAGGAAGACAAAGAACCTAAGGTGTGGGTGTTTGTCTCAGTTGGGTGGAGATTAAATTCAGTTGGGTGGAGATTAAATGTTATTTATTTTGTTTCTTTTTAATATTTTTAATATTATGGGTATTATGGTCATTTTTTTAAATAATTGATGAAAAACTTAACTGATATCTATGCTAGGGGACATCTATGTTACTTGTCGTCATACCATGGGAAGCAATGATTTAGTTTTTCATACTTGGGAGCCAATCCAAAATATTGACATACCACATGGACCTTTCGTGTAGTTTACTCTAAAAATTATAATATCTTTCTACATCGTTGTTGTCACTCGTTTCTTATATTATTTAATGGTATGAATCTTTCACCTCATCTTATTTTGTCGTTGATTTCTCTCAATCCTTTAAACTTTCAAAGATTTCGATATCTTACATTAAAGACATAAAATAATCAAAGAAAATGCTTTTTTTTTATCATTTCTTCAAAATTATATTAGTCAATTTGAATATTAAAATTAAAAGAAAACCATTATATTAGTCAAATTTATAATTGATCAATTACATGGTCTAATTAGTTGTATATATTTTTTATGAACTCATGTACCGAAATGGTAATGCCAATGGGAAATGGAGAAAACGATACGATGTTCCAAGCGAATCCTTTTGATTTGAACGAATATACCAAGGAATGCAAGCAAGTCTTTGGTGTCACCCCAAGACCATACTAGATCCCGATACAGTTTGGAGGTTATGTACGTTAATTATGTTTTTAATCCTTCATTATATTCATCTTTAAGCGACAATTACCACATTTATAAAGTGAAGTTAGCTTATACTTATAAATGTAACGTTACAAGGGTATAAAAACTGTGCTGGAAAAGTTTGCAAGCAACATCATTTTCTCTAACGGTCTGCGAGATCCATATAGTTCTGGCGGGTATGTTTTGTTCAACCTTGATTGATCGTATGTTTCATGGTTATTAATTACTAGCTCATATAATAAGATTTGAATCGTAAATTTTGTTGACAGCGTTCTACAAAACATATCCGATTCAGTGATGGCAATTTATACAGAAGAAGGTAAATATGCTTTCTTTTGATTTTCTGTCGTATTTGATTCATATGAATGTGCACATTTTTGACCGACTTGTCAATATTGGTCCTTCAAGTTCATCGACTTGTGACTTGAAGTCCGAAATTACCAACATTCACCCCGTAGTTTCGGACTCGGACTACCGAAATCTTTCACTCCAAGCATCTCTCTCATCTCTTTGAACTTGATCCTCCCTAGAGCCTTCGTTAGAATGTTGGCCCTTTGTTTTGTTCCACTTACATGCTCGACCTCCACTTCTTCTTGCTCTACACATTCCCGAATGTAATGATACCGCGACTTAATGTGTTTAGTCCTTCCATGGAAGACCGGGTTCTTCACGAGTGCTATCGCCGATGTGTTATCCACTCTTAACACAACCTTTTGGGGTGTTTCTCTGGTTAACTCGCTTAGAAGTTTTCTAAGCCAAACCGCTTGACATGCCGCCGAACTTGCCGCCAAGTATTCCGTTTCACAAGATGAAAGTGCTACGGTGTTCTGTTTTTGTGAACACCAAGTAATCGGGGAAGACCCGAAATAGAACACATGTCCCGTAGTATTTCTTCCATCATCTTGGTCAATATTGTGACTACTATCACTATAGCTAACTAAGTCACCTTTTCCTTTCTCGTACGATATACCATACCTAACCGTACCTTGTAAATACCGAAGTATTTATTTTATAGCCGCCGCATGAGATTCCTTAGGACTTTGCATATAACGACTTATAACCCCAACCGAATATGCGAGATCAGATCGGGTTTGAAGTAGATACCGGAGACTCCCAACTAGCTTACGATACTTAGTTGCATCCACATCAATCTCGTCTTCGGCTTTTGAGAACTTGGAATTTTGATCCAAAGGAACATAAGTCGGATTTGAATTTTGCATTCCGGCTTCCTTTAATATCTTTCGAGCATACGCCTCTTGCTTAATCATAATTCCGTCTTTGACTTGAGACACTTCAATCCCTAGGTAATAAGTGAGTTTACCTAAATCGGACATCTCGAAATTCTTTGTCATCCCTTGCTTGAATTCCCTAACCCGAATGAGATTCGAACCCGTAACGATTAGATCGTCCACATACACACCAACTAGAAGCAAGTCATTACCGATTAACTTCCGGTACACCGCTTGTTCTTGTGAACATCTTTGGAACTTCATGTCTTTCAAAATACCGTCAAGCTTGGTATTCCACGCCCTCGGGGCTTGTCTCAAGCCATACAAGGCTTTGAATAATTTATAAACTTTGTGTTCCTCACCGGTCAAATATTGGTTATTAATTAAATGATTGCCCCGTGTCGTTTCGTGGTTTGTATGACTGCCGAAAGACTCACTTTTATGAAACATTAACTTACTTTGATTGTCGGATTGGAAGTCTTCATCCCTTACCCGTTCTTCATACGCTTTTAGACGTCCCACTACATCATCAAAGCTAACGGTCTTCAAGTCAACCGTTTGCTCAAGTGAAGCTACCATGTGGATGAACCGTCTTTGTAAACCGTTAAGGAACTTCTTGACTAACCGGGTCTCTTCAATGATTAATGAGGCTGCTTTGGAGGAGAGACCGGATAACTTGCTCGCGAAGTCATCCACCGTACTTGGTTCCTTCATCTTCAAGTTTTCAAATTCCGACATCAATGTTTGGATGCGGGCTTCACGAACACGATCGGCACCTAAATGACGGGTTTTTAGTGCTTCCCACATCTCTTTGGCCGAAGTCATGTTTCCGACTTGCAAGATTTGTTCTTCGGGTATTGATTGGAACAAAAGAGCTATGGCCACGTTATTCTTCTTTACGTCATCTCCCGTTCCCGGTTCAATAGCTTCCCATACACCGTGTACGTTGAATATAGCCCTTATCCGCATAGCCCAAATTGTATAGTTTACAAGAGTCAACATGGGACATTGAAGCGAAGTAGGACTGCTGGAAATTCCCTTCGCGGGATCAGATTTTTCACCCATTAATCCGGTTTTTCTTCAACTGTAAGTAACCGGAGATTTTGGTGATACGGGTGGGGTAGAGCTGGGCGAATCTGGATCCTCTTGATCCAGCCTTCTGTACTGATTAATCCAACCCTGACTTGGCTGGATTTCCATCGCAAGAACTGATCACAACTTGATCGGCCCTTCAAGAAATCAGGAAGCAACTTGTAAATCAGGAAACAATAGAAGTTATGGGCCTACTGAAGTTATCGGCCCAAGTAAGGTTCTCGGAAACAAAAATCTAGCCGACTTCTTTGACTGCTTTGACCGGATTCCTTGGCTGAGGAACAGACCACTCCTTTGGTCGGTTCCTTGACTTGGCTTGATCCGACTTATCAGCAAGTTACAATTGATTTGAGCTTTTGAAACCTAGCTCTGATACCAATTCATGTGGTGAATCGATATAATCCAAGAACGAATTAAAGAAACAAAATTAGATAACTCCCGAACTTTATTTATCAAGAAATATAACTAAAAAACTTGATTACAAATAATCATAACTCGGTTTATATAGCCAACCAATACTTGTTGGACTTTAAATACTAAATAATAGCTTCCTAATCCTATTCAACTAGGAATAATTAATTAATAACCAATCTTTGACCGACTTGTCAATATTGGTCCCTCAAGTTCATCGACTTGTGACTTGAAGTCCGAAATTACCAACATTGCTTCCAAAACTTGTCATTTTTATCCAATTGGTAAACCCCATTCATTTTTTAACGTTAAATGAGGGGTATTGGTGTCTTTTTTAACATTAAATGATGGTAGTAATTAAATGTTTAAAATGAATAAAATAAACAAATATATAAAAAGAAAAAAATACCTCTCATTTAACGTTAAAACTAGATAAGGTTAACAAATTAGATGAAAATAACAAGTTTTGGAAAGCACGAAAACGTGTAGGAGAAAAATAAATATTTTGGAAGAAGCAGGAGGATTGACAATTTATTCTAACTAGGTTTTTAAACCCGCGCGTTACGATGGGAGGGTTAAATTTGTAATGCTCTGTTTTGATGAGTAATCCAGTGTTATTGACTCAACCGAAAAAATTGACGTTCAAACATTACAAAAAAAAACTAAAAGAAAAAACATAATTGTTTTTTCAGTTAAATATGTTATATGTTAAATAATAAAAAAAAACAATATAAAAAAAGTAAAAGAAACTGTTGATCCAAAAAAAAGGACAGAAAGGGCTTCTCGAGATTCAAACATGGGTCCCTCAAGTTATACATGTGCACGCCTAATCACAACCCACCCTATTATTGGCTTTATTTAAGTTTCAATTTTCATATATGTAAAGAAAAGTTCTGCTAACAAAATTAGTTAGTGTTGTGTTATATGGCATAACACGATTGATGTACTTATCACCAGCATGTCACTCTTAAAAAACAACCATTCCCTTAAATAGGTTGAAAGCGTACTAGCACGAGGGACTAAAACGATTGCCCTAGCTACGTGGTGAGGTCATGGTCGATATTGGTTCGGCTTGTTTGCGAGGCTAAAAATTACGTACACTCGCTATAACGTACGATAGTAAAAAAAATACTCGAATTTATATATAACTCTGTTTTCAAAATAATTTATACCGGAATGTTAACAAAAAAAACTAAATAAAACGGAGCGTTATGTTTTAAAAGAAAATATAACCAATGAAAGTTATTATAGAAAAATAAAATTATTAGAAATTTAAATGAGTTAAAAGTGTAAATTATATAAAGTATGACCGAAAAAAATAAAAGAAATAATAAAGTTTGATACATGGCGTAACCTCATTGGGGTGCACACTGTCACTGATGACTCCCGTTTCTCTTTAAATAGATTTTTTTTTAATTTTACCTATAGCCACGACACGTCATTGCCATAGGTTAAAAATAAAAAAAAAATAATTAAATGTTTTTATTTAAATTATTAAATAATGCCTTTTTATTTATTAAAGTTAGTTTGTCGATTAGCCTATAGCAACGACTAGTCGTTGCGATAGGTTTAAGATATAGCAACGACATAAATATCTGTTGGCACGGAACTGTAGTCACAAACCCTATAGCAATGACATGTCGTTGCTCTAGGTGTTTCGTTGCTATAGGCCTAAAAAAGTCGTTGCTATACGTCATTATTCTTGTACTGATTTTCTAATATTATGGCGTAAATCAGAATTCAATGCGCCAATTCTCATTGATTAAAATGCATTACGATGTTACAATTTAATAAAAAAACATTATTAATTACATTTGAAAACACTTGAATCTTTAAATGTACCGAGCCCTCGATCAATTCTTAACCCGAGTCCTCTATCCAATTCATCTCGAAAGGCTATGTTACCTAGGGGTGTTAAAAAATATCCGTATCCGAAAATCCGAAATTCCTAATCCAAAATACCTGAAAAATTGGATATCCGAAAATTCGGATATTCGATTTTTCGGATTCGAATTCGAATAGTGATTTTGAAAATGTTCGGATATTCGGATATCCGATTATCCGAAAATTAAAAAATATATATTTTTTATTAATTTTTTTAACGGTGAAAAAGCACTTTTATCCCTTTATCCTTTCATTCAATTAGGGTTGTGTCAAAAGAGGCAGAGAGCACGCCTCCAACTCTCCATCATCATCATCATCATCATCGATTTCTAACCATAGAGTCCACCTCTCCGACTGCCGCCAACTGCTACCACGCTTCGCTCCTCCGTCCTCAACTCCGCCTGCGTTCCGACGCTCCTCAACTCCGACCACCTGCGTTCCGACGCTCCTCAACTCCGACCACCTGCGTTCCACGCTCCTCAACTCCGCCTGCGTTCTACATTCCGCGCTAGTCGAGCGACTCATATGTGTTCCACGATTGAAAGGTAATTACTAATAGTTGTTTCAAATCTCCGACTGTGATTCAAACATCAGTTCAGAGTATGATTTAGGTTTCATTTTAGGAAAAGAGCTTTTGCAGAAGTGAAAGAAATTGTGAAAAAGGTTTCTACAGATGGGGTGTAAGGGTAAGGTGTTGAAGTTGAACTGTTGAAGAGCTTTGGGAAAATGTGTTTATTGATGTTACATCTAAAACAAATATTCAATTATTTATGCTACTGGATTCATTTTGAAAGTCTATCAATTACCTTTTGTTTGAAAACAAGTAGTTTATGATGAATTCAAACAAAACTATTCAATTTTTTTATATTTCGGATAGTAAAATCCACAATCCGTTTCGGATATCCGAAATTTCAGATATCCGGTTTTGAACACCCCTAATGTACAAAAAAAGAACAATATGTACGCCTGAGTAAAACTCGCTTTACTCAGTGGGGCAACAACAATAGAATATGTAATGACTTAAAATATCTATCAATCAATATACATACATACACATTCTTTAAACACATTCGGTGAGTCATATTCAGTAGTTCAGTGCGTCACATGAACTACTGAACGTGTTATACGACTCACCGAATGTGAACTACTGCACATGATATTCAGTAGTTCAATGTGTCACATACCGTTTTTCAACACGTCACCTTTCGATGCGTCGCAATCAGTAGTTCAATACATCAATATCAATACTTGCTAATATATCTAAATGTATATAATAAATATAGATAATTCACGAAACAATTATATAACAAATTTGGATTACCAAATTACGAGTTAATGAAAATCCAATCCGTACACAGAAGTTGTTCGAATGTCCGTCATCGAAAATAAAGGTTGAACTATTCTTGAAGAGCAAATGGAGATATTTGAAAGGGTTGGTTAGGGATTTAGATGACAATTTATAGGAAAAAAAAATAATTAAGAGAGTGTTTGGAATTGCTTATTTAACTTTAAAAGTGTTTTTTTGTTAAAATTGTTTATTTGCTTATAACTTTTTGAAAATGAGTTTTTAAAAAAGTGTTTGGATTAGCTTTTGTGGTAGGAAAAGTCAATAAGTTGTTTTTTAAAAAGTGTTTGGCTTAGCTTATTCATGTAAAATGACCAAAAATGACATTTTTATATTTAAAACCAAAATGATTAAAAAACATTCACGTAATATAATGATATATATATGTATTTGTTAGAAATTGTTAGGGGTAGATTGGTGATATTTTATTACAAAAGCCAAAAGCCAATTGAAAAGCCAGGAATTTGTCGCTTCTTAAAAAACAACTTTTTAGCTTTATCAAAAAGTTAAAACAAAAAGTGTTTTTATGTTTGTCAAACACTTTTTTTAACTTATTGGCTTTTGAAAAAGTCAATAAGTAGTTTTCCAACGCAATCCCAAACACCCTCTAAGATGCGGCTTCGTCAATTAATCCCAATTTCTCGGCTATAATCTTTAAGTTGATTTCACGGTTGGGGATGGAAGGAGAAGAAGATTAGCAGGGCCCTGGGGTAGGCCAAGTTGGGCCGCCGGCCAGGACCCGTTTTTTTCGGGGTCCTAAAATTTTTTCAGGGCTTGTATATATATATATGTTTTTTATATAATTCTAAATATCGGTTTTATATATTGGGTCCTTTTTATAAAACTTAAAAATATATTGAGTCATTTTTATAATGGTTGAACACTTTTAATCTTTATAATGGTTGGGCCTCTTTAAACTTAAAACCAATATCAAACCATAGGTTTTTTTTTAAAAAAAAGGACGAATTGCTACTACGAGAGCTTCGCGAATCATCGGTTAACTATTATGGTATTTAATATAACATACTATTTTTTTTCTATATTTATTGGTATAACGTTAATCGTCATATAAAAAATTTTAGTTAATATATTTTGTTCGTAGGGGCCTTTTTTTCGGCTCGGTCGAGGCACTTAAATCCTCAGGACCGGCCCTGAAGATTAGAAGCAATTATTTTCCTTAATCTGCTAATCATTTTATCTATAACTTTATTAATTCAATTTAAAACTTTAATTCGTAAATTTGTTTTATTTACTATTATTATTTTAACTTTCGATCGAAACGGAAGTTTAAACTATATTTAATTATTATTATACTTTTTTTCATAAACTATAATTCAATAAAATTCAAATTATTTTAACAAATAAACGCTCAATCATATATATGATATATTTTGCAAAAGTTAAACTAAAACTTTCGAATTTTCGGGTTATTACAGATCATCAAACCGATCACCCTACTGGTCTAGTGGGACTTGTTTCAAAACCTGATTAAGTCATACGAAGTTTGGAAATTAACACACACCAGTGGTAAATGAATCATTAAATGTAGGGGTGTTCAAAAAAATTCGAATTCGAAACCGAACCCAAGTTATCCGAATCCGAGTTATCCGAATCCGAATTATCCGAAAATTCGGATATCCGAATTTTCGGATTCAGATAGTGATTTTCGGATATTTCGGATAATTCGGATATCCGAAATATTATATTTATATATTTTTTATAATTGTTTTTATTATTTAAAAATAAGAAAATTTAAATCAAAACCCGATATATTATTTTTATATGTATATTTTTAATTTTTTTAAGGTTTTTAATTGTTTTTATAATTTAAAAATATTATATTTATATATTTTTTATTTTTTTTATATTTTCGGATATCCGTTTCACTATCCGAATCCGTATCCGAAATTCGGATATCCGACTTTGAACACCCCTAATTAAATGACATTTTGAAAGGAAAAGAAAATTAAAAATATATATATAGTCCAATCACCCGGTTCAATTTGCTCTCCAACCGGTCCGTCCGGATCAAATAAACTCAATCGGAACAGTTATGACTTATGTGGCCGATTTCGAGTGTGACCGGTTGGTCCAATCCGATTCTAAAAATAGTTCATATATAGATTTAACGGAGGATCTAAATAATATGCATTGTATCTAGCATGGTCTTAATTAGAGCAACAAGTATATAAGCCGCAAATTAAATCGAACATTTTATCGTGTTACCGACTTTCAAAAACATTCAAGTCAACTTGACTCTTTAAAGTAGTCCTCACGTCAATCGGCACGCATTATCGCGTTGATACATGTTCAATCACCTTTAATTGATTGTAGATTGTAAATATTGTTTATCAATCCCATCTGTCCACATTTTTCTATAACGAAGTCAAAAACACCTAATCACAAAATCAATTGAGTCATTTTGTTTTCGGGTAAGTTTTTTTTTTCCTCTTTTTACATCTTTGACGTGTAGATAGTTTCATATATTCTCCATTAAACCTCTTTAATAGCATACGTGTAGGTTTCGTGTTGATAGTTTTCTGAATCGTGTATGGTTTTCACTTTTAGATTAAAATATTTTATGGAGACACGAAATCAATAATTGAAAAGACAAAGTATATCAAGAACAAGTATGAATTTTATGTGAAACAATGTTGTGAATTCCATATTGAAACATACCAAATGAATCCTTTTAGAGATCGAATCATCACACTAGTTGGGGTGAAATGTTTCCGCTTTTGTGTTATATAATTACATCAGTGGTAAATATCATTAATCACTTAGTTTTTGCTGAAGTACCAGCTACTGAAGCGGTTCTTGTTGCTCGCCCATTGCCACTGTTGATCAGTTCCTACTGATCTGTCGTAGGTTTGCTACTAGTGACCGATTTCATTGATTTGATCTGCCCCTTGGACCTCATCGGGGAGCTACCCCAGGACCCCCATATGGTCTAGGGGTTCCGCCCCTATAAACCTTAAAGTTTCAGTAGTACTCAAAATCAAAATAGTCTTGATCGAACATGTACTCCACACCTCCGAACTCGTATCAATGTATATTCTAATTTTACATTTGGTTCTAAGTAAATCTAGTTATACTAAAATGACATTGATTACACTAAATCACCAACATTCCTCCCCCATTATAGTATAATCATCGATTCACTTAAAGTAGTCTTTCACATAAACAAACTCATGCATAAATGAAAATGTCATGACTATTAAATTTTCATCATAGTATATTACACATTCTAAATATTCGAATATCGTGATACCTCTAAGGATTGAGCCATTGTTCGTCATCAAGGCCGGTCCCGAAAATCCTTAAAACGTTTTGGGCCCCGGACATGTAAAAAAACGGGCCCTATGATATAAACTCAATAATCATATATTAAAAAAATAAAATACGGGCTTATATATATAGATTTTTAAAAAAAATAGGCTTATCTATACAGATTTTTTTTATTTATTGATTTTCAGTTCACATTTATAAACAATTGGACTTTATATATATATATATATATATATATATATATATATATATATATATATATTTATATATATATATATATATTTTAAAAAGAAACACATTTCTAAGTGGGGCTTTTTTAATTTCTAAGTGGGTTGATACGATAAATGGATAATACAAATTGGGTTTTTTATAAATATATAAAATATATATATAAACATTTAAAAACTACGGGGCCCTTAGGAGACCGGGCCCCGGACGGTCGCCCTCCGTCCCCCCCCCTCAAGGGCCGCCCCTATTCGTCATTTGAATACATGAAGATGATATACACATATGTTTAACATACGCATATGTTCTTATCCTGACACTATGTTTTATTACCCTTGTATCTGTATTGTTCAGTGAGCACATAGAAGTCAAGTCCAAGCATCTTTGAAGCGGCTAAACTTCATAATCATATAGATAGTTTTTTTCTTATTGCATCTACCATGCAATGTTTCAAAAGAACTATTAAGACGCTAAAACTTCAACCTCCTCGTTTTGCATGTCTGAACACACAACTTGGAAAGACTTATCACATGTGTTCTAATCTCTAAATGTCAAGCTTTCCACATTAACTTCAGTGTCTAACTTTGTATTAGATGGGAATTAGGTATCTTAACGTAAAAGATCTAAATGGACTTTAACCCCATCCGTATAGCCGACTTATACACTAAGTCCCTTGCTAACTCTTTGGTTAAATGATGCAATAGATTATGTTGTGTACGAACAAATTCAACATATATCACCCCATTTTGTTCTAAGCTCGAGAATAATAATGTATCTAACACCTAAGTGTCTAGACTTACCTCGTACACTTTGGCTATAAACCTTAACCAATGTAGTAGCACGATCATGACTGATAGAAATAGGTGATATTGGTTTAGTCACAGTGGAATCACATACAATAAATTTCTTAGTCATTTAACCTTTTTACTACTGCAGCTAAAGCAACAAACTCAAATTTCATTGTTCATTTAGTAATGCAAGTTTGCTTCTTAAAAGCCCATGATATGCCATCACCTCCAAGTAAGAATACACACCACTTGTCGAGGAATGAACTTCTATATTAGTTATCAAACTTAAATATGAATAACCTTATAGAACCGAAGGAAGTCCATTATATGTCAAACCATAGTCCATGGCTTTCCTCAATTACTTGAATACTCTCCTTATAGCTTGCCAATGGTGTATACTTGGATTACTAGTAAATCTACATAGTTTTCAAACAACATATGTTATATGAGGCTTTGTGCTAATCATGGCATATATATATAAGGAAACCAATGGCTGTATAGTATTCAAGCTGAAGCACAACCTCACATTTATTTGGTAAAATCTTCACATTGGAATCAATAGAGGTGCTAAACGGAGAACAATTTTCATAATTTAGTTTCTTCAATACTTTCTCAATATAATGAGACTGTGAGATAGTAATACACTATTTCTCATGCTTGATCCTAATGCCTAAAATAACCTCGGCCTTCCCTAAATACTTTACAGAGAAATTATATGACAAGAATTCCTTGGTTTTATCCACTTGATATTTGACTAACATGTCATCTACATATGGATAAATTACAACCCCTTTACCAGAATTCTCAAATTTGCTATATGCACACTTGTTAGCTTGGTTTAGATGATAACCATTAGACAATATAACGTCATCAAACTTTTAATGCCATAGCTTCAAGAGCTATTAACAACCTAACGGTGTGAATTCAAGTAGTTATTACTCTTCTTTTGTCTAAAGTCTTAGATAACTAATCTAGCTTTATATTTATCTATGGTACCATCCAGTTCATCTTCTTCTTTAAGATCCACTTTGAATTATTTTCTGTCTCTCCTGTTTTTAATAAAAAAAGAAAACGTCGTTCAAAGTTATGAATAAAACTGGAGATGAATTTAGATACTTTTTTCAGATGACAAATTTAAATTTGGTTTAAGATTTCTTTGAACTAAAATAAACATTTTCTTGTAAAACAACTTTTGTTTACAAGATGTTTTTTCAATATCTAGTTGATTACATAGATCGGTTACGATTAAAAAAAATCACTATAAATACATATGCTTAGGTGTTTTTTATAAATTTTTTTTCTTAAAACTGATTTTGTATTAAACTACTCGCAAATTTCAGAACATATATAAATCAATTTCATTCGTAAGTAACGTTTAATGATTGAATATCTGAAGAATATTCTATCTCCATCGATAAGAAAGAAATAGGACTATAAATTGACAATATTATCTGGAAATTAATTAGTTCCTCCTACTTTTATTAGTTTTTATTCCTTTTTTAAATAAATACTGCACTTCATCGATGGAGATAGTATTTTCAATTATATTTTAAATCAATTATATTATAATCACGTAAATATAATATTTTCAATTATATTATATTGTCATGATTTAATATCACACAACCAATCAGGGGGCGGGGATGGCGATCGTCCGGGGCCCGGTCTTCTAAGTGGCCTGTATTTTTAGAAAAAAAAATTACTTGTGTTTGACACTCTAGATTGTCTCCACCAGATACATATTTCATGTTTTAGAATATTTCAAAAGCTTGAGTTAGATAAGTTGGTTTTAAATTACTTGTTAATGCTCTTCCACTCAAGGAGGTTGCAGGTTCAATTCTTGCCGCCTTCCTTTTTATTTTTCTTCTTTTTAAAATAGATCATTGCTCCCCCTAACTTTTGTTAAATTACAAAAGTCACCCACAACTTTGTAATTATTAATCTGACACCCTTGACTTTGCGAAAATGGCGTAACTAACTCCTAACTTTATAAATTGGTAATTTGACACTTCTCCCCCCACTTTGGTAAAATGGCAAAACTTACCCCTAGCTTTGTAAATTGTTAATTTTACCACCTCAAGTTTAACGAATTTATCGTTTCCATGTTAACTCCTATTCGCGTCACAATTTATCTATTTTTCGAACTCCATGGCCGAGTCGTGGCAACTTCATAAGTTTCTTTTATGTACTATTAACCCACTTAGAAATTAAAAAAATGTCCACTACTTGTATTATCTATTTATCTTATTAACTCACTTAAAAATTAAAAAAAAAAGCCACTAGATTTTCAAACTTATTAAAAAATAACAAAATAATCGTTATTCGTTTGTTATAGTTTTTTATTATGCCATTATGAGTTTATATTATGGGGCCCGTTTTTTTTAAATGTCCCGGGCCCAAAACATTTTGAGGAATCTCAGGACCGGCCCTGCAACCGATCTATCTCCATCAATTTCCATGCATTATGTTACCTGTCTATATAATTTGCTAATTATATATACGGTTAACTTCATCAAATTGTAATACTTTCGCTCATATTTTAGTAATTATATTATAGTACGTATCAAATAATTGATATGATGGTATTTTTCATCTTTTATAACTTTTAAAGGTATTCATTTTGTTAGGTTAGTTTTGTTTTTTATGAAATTTTATATAAACGAAACTAAATATATATAGATAAGTAGTTTTGTTATATACGATAAGAAAAAAGTTTATAATATAAAAAACACATTATCCCTTAAAGTTACGGCATGTGTCACACTAGCATTTGATGGAGGCACTATGCGGCGGGGTCACGTGCTCAAACCAAAAGATAAACAAGAAGACATCCAAAAAATGATAAAAAAAAAATTAAACACAAAAAGGCCACACCCATGGTTAAAACCAAGATGGATGGGAAGCACACCACGTCGCCTTGCCGTTGGGCCAAGTGGCCATTCTTGTTTAAGGTGCGGCATATAATTTTTTATACAGACATAAAAACCGTGAAAAAAAACACCTTCATTAAATGACACATGTCTAGGCCGTCAAAACCAATCATTCACGATTAATCAATGTAGATGTCTTCTAAAAATATATAGTTCTTAGAATGATAATTATTTTGAAGAGATAATATTTTTGACATTACATTTTTTAACTAACGAGGTAACATGTAATGCTGTAATTTTATTGCTTTTATTAGGGGTGAAGGGGGCACCTTACCCCTTTACTTATTTTATTCACTAAAACTGTCCAATAGAATTCTGTTATCTCAAAACTGCTCATTTACTTATTTACTCAGATTTCATTAGAAACACCCTACTAATTTACTCACCAACTTAAAAAAAAAACATTTCATTAACTAAAAAACAAATAACAATAATTTAACATATTTTATACTAAAAAATACATTTATTTTTTGTATGTACATCTTTTGATACATGAGGTACAAGTGGGTATTGGGTGGGGTGAACTTCCACACCCGAGTAAATTTACTCGGCCATTTAACTCGATTACCCTTCTCAGATCAAAGGGGACGGTGTACCCCATTTACTCGGGCCTTCTCTCCCCTACTCGGCCATGCCCGAGTAGGACGCCCCTCTCACTCTTAGGGCTGACATTTCATATGTGTATTATTAAACACGCATAGGGCGGTCAATTTGTTTATATGCTTTTTGGATTTTTTTTCATAAATAAAATTTTAACATAAAAAATTAGAATAATATATATAATGGTCTTATAATATAAGAGAAAAGTTCGTAAATAAAATTTTAATCATCTAAAATATGACTTATCGGTTGATAAAAATCTATATTGATAATTTAACCAATAACATTTATAATTTTTAATTTTGATGTTAAATACAGTCTCATTCAAACAGTCAAACGGAGAACTAACTTTGTCCCTTGATGACGTAGCATCTACTTGGAACTTTTTAATTGACAAATTAGATTTTAATAATACAAACCGTAACCTATTAACTAATAAATATTTATGCCGATAATTTGACCAATTAATAATGCTTCTAGCTTTTAGATTTACGTATAGTATCTTCAGTTGTTTAAAACAAATGAACTTATATTGTGATTTTATGTTGATTAGTCGTGTTTAATTATCCGATAACGGGTTCATATGTTATGTGTTTTTCATGTTAAATTGTGTTCAAATTACGTTCATTTTATACCAAATGTTGTAAATTGTTTTAAAGTTACATGCTTAATCATAGTTTAAGGAGGTTGATATCAAAAACTCTTATGTTAATTTTGTGATGTGAATTTGTGGCTAGATTAATGTTAATTTCACATCACAATCATGATAGGCCGGTATGGTTTTTTTAGCGATAATCATCCGGTATTTATTTAATCATAGTTTTAAGTAATTTTATTAATAAACGTTTACCTAGTCAATGATAGATACTGATTTGTCATCTTGATTGATAATATTTTTTTTTAATTTATAATGATCAATTTGGAGAAAAAGAAAAGACATATTATTATAAATACCAGAATTGCTCCCTCAAAGGTTTATATTTTCATTATAAATCACACCCCAAGATTCAAAGATGAGATTCATATTCAAATGGCTTCTTCTGGTCACCTTGACCACGACAACGATCGGTGCACCCAATAAGACTCCACGGCTCAGTCCGGTCAACCCGTTACTAAAAAGGCGCAATGTTGTTTACACGACGGTTTCTAGTGACCTAGAAACCTTTTTCTACAATCAAACACTCGACCACTTCAACTACAAGCCGGAAAGTTATGCCACTTTTCAACAACGCTATATCATCAACTCTAAATGGTGGGGTGGTGCGAAAAAGAATGCACCAATCTTCGCGTATCTTGGCGCCGAAGGACCCATAGACCAAGACGTGACGGACCTCGGGTTCCTCCCGGAAAACGCCCAGCATTTTAAGGCTCTTTTAGTCTATTTAGAGGTAGGTGTTACGGTTTATGGAATAATCACATTAATGGTTCCAATCCATGTTAAGACTCTTTTGGCATATTTAGAAGTGTGTGCTACGTTATTCAATGTTTCTTGTTATAATCTAGTGTTTACATAAATACTTTTTATTTTGTCACTAGCATCGTTATTATGGAGAATCAAATCCGGTCGGGTCAAAGGGAGGACCGGATTCGATAGAGGCGATGAAAGAATCGGTGAAAAACGTGACTATTCGCGGGTATTTTAACACGGCCCAAGCCTTGGCAGATTATGCTGAGTTATTGCTTCATATCAAGAACAAACTATATGCACATAATTCTCCTATTATAGTTATCGGAGGGTCTTACGGTGGAAGTAAATCATCTATCCTTAAAAAAAATGTTATTTTTTTCTTTAAATAAAAGTACGAGGATTTTTATGTTCTTATTGTAAAATTGTTTGTTTCAGTGCTCGCATCATGGTTTCGTCTAAAGTATCCGCACATCGCGCTTGGTGCTCTTGCTTCATCGGCTCCTATTCTTTACTTCGACGATATTACGCCTCAAGATGGATATTATTCAATCGTTACCAAAGATTTCAAGGTGAAAATATAAGTTTTTATATATCTTTTCAAAAAATAAATTCTCTCAAATATCTTCAATCGATCTAATTGTTTATATACTTAGGAGGCGAGCGAAAATTGTTATGCGACTATAAAGCAATCATGGGACGAGATCGATAGAGTTGCTTCGATGCCAAATGGTCTTGCTATTCTTTCCCAAAAGTTCAAAACTTGCTCGTATGTAATAAAACTTCTTTTCACAAAATTATTATGCATTTAATTTATTTTGATTGATTTTTTTAATTTATTTAGGCCATTAAATAACTCTTTTCAACTCAAAGACTACCTAGACTCCATGTATGCGGGTGCAGCTCAATACAATGCTCCACCAAAGTATCCAACGACCCAAATTTGTCAAGGCATCGATGGAGCAAGCAATGCCACCAATATTCTTGATCGCGTGTTCGCGGGTGTTGTTGCTTATAAGTCGGAAAGACATTGCTATAGCATGACACCGGAAGTTACTCAAACTTCCATTGGGTGGCCATGGCAAGTAAGCAATTTCATACATTGATCAAATAGTAATCTAATTAGAAAATCTATAAAATGGTTGTATTTTTTAAACTCTTACTCGTTCATTTACATACAAAACTTGATTTATATGTTTATATATGTATAGACTTGTAGTGAGATGGCGTTTCCCATCGGAATAACTAGTAATGTGAGCATGTTCCCAAGCTCGCCTTATGATGCGAAGGAGTACATCGACGACTGTATCAAAAGGTATGGCGTCATGCCTCGACCTCAATGGGCTACAACATATTATGGCGGCCAGGTAACCGTTTATCCTCTTATTTAATTTTGTTGGCTTATATCGGTTTATATAACATCACTTCATGTCCATTTTGTTTACAACTTTGTAGGACATAAGGCTCGCACTTAGCAAATTTGGGAGTAACATCATCTTCTCTAATGGTTTAAGAGATCCATATAGCAGTGGAGGGTATACATATTGAACTTATGTTTTTTTTAATATTATGTAAATGTATGTGTATGTCACAAACCCTAGCATGCCAAAAAAAGGCCAATATGCATGCCTTTGAATATATATCATTGTGATGATTACTTATGTTTTACGTTTCAGAGTGTTGGAAGATATTTCGAAGCGTATACTTGCCTTAAAAACAACAAATGGTATGTTTTGATCAGATTCATAGTATGTTGATGATGATGGCTTGTACTTTAAGCTTACATTTTGATTCGGCTTTACGAATATTATTTTTTTATTTTATTCTGCGACGCAGGCTCACATTGTTTGGACATATTAAACTCGATGGAGAGTGATCCTGAATGGTTAATTAAGCAGCGAAAAGACGAAGTGAAGATCATTAGTCGATGGATTAGAAAATATTATCGTAATCTTCGCTTATTAAAGTAGTGATATGCATAATATCATGTTTAGAGGCTACTGATACAAATAATCTGATTTTAATTAAGAATATATATTATTGAAGACAGATTATTAACTTTTATATATTTTTATTGCCATTTTTATTGAATTTAGTTAATAAGAATTTTCAAAATTTATCTCTCTTATTTTATGTTTATATAAATATAGTAACTTTTGTTGTGGGCTATGGTTGAAAGGCCACATTTGATAGTGGGTTGTGTTTCAGATAATAGTGATGGCCAAGAATATGCCTCCATTCATGTATAATTGTACTAGTTTAGATCTCGTGTATACACACGAGTTGAAAAATATTAATAAATAAAAATTTTAAATTTTTATGTGTATATTTTACAGGTGTAAAAATGTATCATATACTAAGGATAGAAAGCAAAACTCAAAATATGTAAAAATTAATATATAATTGAGTTTCAAAAATACATTAAGTACTATTTAATATAATTTGATTTTCATTTATTATTTGATTGAATATAAAAGTTACATAATTAGATCTTAAAGTTTCATAAGGGATAATTTAAAATAAATGTATTTAATTAGTATAATTAATATTTTCTTTAAATATATATTATTATTAAAAGAGGAATGTGCATTTCATAAGAGAGAGAGGCGGGAAAAAAATGATGAGAATGAATGTGGAGGCGACACGTGTCATGGAAAAACCTTTATTTATTATATAGTATAGATATGTGTTAGCAATTTATTATTTTTATTATTAATAACCACTTTATTTGTTTACAAGATTAAGTTATTTATAGCAATGGTAACTGGAAGTATATAAAAGTATATTATTATTTTTTTTGAACGAACACTCACACACTCTAAATCTAGTCATTATCTACACCACTTGTCCACAACGAGAATAAAACTCATAACCATTTAGAAAGAGAACACCATGCAATACACCTAGATACCATTAGATCAAATGTCCGTTGGTAAAAGTATTTTATTTCTAGTGGAACATTTTTAAAAAGTAAAATAAGTTTGTAGCTTATCTTTCTTATCAAGCAAGTACCATGTTTGATTCTAGTATTACAATCCTAAAAATAGTGATTTGCAGCTTAATATCATGTAACTCGGATACGTTAGTGATTCAAATTATCGTTAAAAAAAACTCAGATACGCCACTCTTGAACAGGTTGTAAAGTTCAATGATTCACAAAAGGGGTTGATGATAAGTTTACTTATAGCTTACCTTGAATACGCTATTAGACCGTATTTCAAATTTCTTTTATTTGTTTTTTCTTCTAAAATTTCATTCTCAGGTTAATTTACTACTTTAACTTTCATTTTCATGTGTTTTTTTTTATTTTAGACTTTATATTTAATTAAAACTACAAATCCATGTATTTTTATTTTTACTTATTTTTTTAATGGCTTATACTTCTATTTTTAAATATTTTAAATTATCTATGATTTCATCCAATTTTTAAAAACCGATTAGACTAATCGACAAAAAAGTAACCGATTCAATAACTCGTTGTCTAGTTTGGTTATAAAAACATCTTATTGTCTGATTTTTGCATTTAAACAGGTATTAGGTTTTTTGTTGTAATTGAGATCCAGGCCAATGCTAAATAGGCCTACGTAAGGTCGAGTAGATCATGAAATACGAACCCACTAGGCCACTAGGACTTTAAAGATTAAAATGCATTACATCGACCCTACCTGCCCAAATTCGATTAATACCGACATCCATGAAAATTTAAAATTTATGAGACTAACGGTTTCATATTCTTATCTTTATAATTATACTAAAATCACTACATTTCCTCTCTTTTTTTTAATTAAATAATGTTTTTTATACATTTATCATTATCTTCTCTCTTTTCTCCACTCACAACCACTTTTAAAAAATATTAAAAAATTTATACATATGAACAGTGTTTTCACAAATATACAAAAAAAATTTATACATTTTTTCTCTGCTTCACTCACAACCACTTTAAACCACTCCTTAAAATATACCTAACTTACTCACAAATATATACCAAACCGGCTGTGAATTCTCTAATACACGCAACAAAATAATATAAATTTTTTTATTTTATAAAATTTTAGTTGTTAAAAGATAAATAAACAAAATATTAATTTCATTCTCATTTATATCAACAACGAAAATTTATTAAACTCATTACCCACGTAAGTAGGCAACCGCCCACTGGTCGTTAAAAATCATAGCCCATCTTTAAGCTCACCCCACATAAAAGCCCATAAAAAAGATGAAACTTGTTATCGTTGGATTTTAATTGGGGATTTTATTATTAAAAAATCTTAGCAAATGAATACTAACATTTTTTACAAAAAAAATGATCAAACCCCCGCCGTTAAACACGAGGAGAAAAAAACTAGTTGGTGCAAATGAATAGTATTAACGATCAAACTCCCGTCACTAAGCACGAGGAGGAAAAAACTAGTTGGTGTTAAATTTCCTTTTCTTGAACTTCTATGATAAATTATTCTTATTATTAAAAAACCTTATCAAATGAATAGTAATATTTTTTTTTACAAAAAAACGATCAAACTCTCGCCGTTAAGCGCGAGGAGAAAAAAACTAGTTGGTGTTAAATTTCCTTGAGATTTTCTTGAACTTCTATGATAAAACAATTTTACTACCTTATTGTCACGGATCAAATGTTTTAAGATCGCTTTATTTTGTTTGTGTTTGAACGTTTAGGTTTGCTGGCTAGTATAGACTTCATGGGGCATAGTCACAGTGGGATACACGACGTGAACATGCCTAGGTGTGTTTGCACACCGAATGCATCACTGGCCATGAATTGTTGTGTTCTCCTGGTCGTGAGTTTTTTGGACATTGTTAATCACTCCACATTCAAATATTTTAACGACGAATATTGAATGTTGTGACACAACATTGGAAGTTGTGATGTCAATTAACATTTTTTTCTTTTTTTATACCCTATATTTTTGGAAGTTTCGTGGACTTAAATACCAAATTAATGGATTAACATCACATAAATGAATTTGAATTAAATTTACCAATTGTAACTATCTTTTAAAATTTTCCTCATAGGCATGAAAAATTTAAAACTTGAATAAATATTATACTAAAATAATATAAATAATTAAAAAAAATATGATGAATAAAATTGACAATATCCTCCAATGTCCATAGTTCTACGCAAATAGAAACAAAACGTAACATTATAGTTCCATTTTTAATTACATATCAGAATAAAAAAGTAACTACATAACAAGGTAATAAAAATTAATTGAATCTTGGAATCTTTATACAATAAATAAAAATCATAAGGGATATATGTCACTTTCTAATGCATCATAATCATAAGGGATATATGTCACTTTCTAATGCATCATATTCATAGTTTTCTTCTCTCTCTTCTATTAAATAACGATATTAAAAGTATATAATTTTAAATCTTTATTCTAATAAACGATAACAAAATTGTATGTGTCATTATTATATTTTTTCTCACTAAAATTTTCTAATTTTTCTTATTTTAAATAAACTTACAATTTTGAAATTTAATTATGTTAATTTAAAAAAAAATAAAAAATTTTGAATTATTATTACTTAATTAAGTAAACAAAGAATTTTATTTATTTTAATTTCATTTTTCTATTAAACAATCTCATGTAATACATGTGTATATAACCTAGTCCTTATTCTAATAAATGATTCCAAATAATGCCACGTGTTATCACCATATTTTTTTTAATAAAATCTTTCAATTTTTTCTATTTTAAATAATTTTGAATTTTTAAATTTAATTATGTTAATGTTTATATTTTTCAAAAAAATATAATATAAAATTTGAATTCTATTTATTACTTAACTAAGAAAACAAACAATTTTATTTATTATTATTTTAAAAAAATTCACACATTATTATATTTTTATTTTTTTATTAAACAACTCATGTAATACATGGGTATATAGCATAGTATTTAATATAAATCTAACTATGTATACTTATTATTTAATTAGGGATAGTTATCATACCATTAACCAAATGATTTAGTATGAATTAACATTTATCAATTACATAAAAATTAATATCTGGTAAAAAAATATTTTAAAAATTAACTTAACAGAATTTATAACTCTTACGTTAAAGTACATTTTTAAAGGCATATTTTGATAAGTGTATATGTTAACAGATTACGTTATATTTTATTTAACCCGTGTAATACACGGGGTTTTATATAAATAATTTTTTTATTACTAAATATATAACATTACATTTATTTAACCCGTGTAATGCACGGGATTCTAACCTAGTAGTCATATATAAAATTAACTAGTTTAGATCACGTGTCTACACACGGGGTGAAATATATCAATACATAAACTTTTTAAATATTTATGTATATAATTTACAGATGTAAAAATATATTACATATACTAAGGATAGAAAAAAAATTTAAAATATGTAAAAATTAATATATAATTGAGTTACGAAAATACGTTAATTACTGTTTAATATAATTGGCTTTCATTTAGTATTTGATTGAAAACATAATTAAATTTTAAAATTTCTTATAATAAGGGATAATTTAAAATAAATGTGTTTTATTATTATAATTAGTATTTTTTTTAATATATATTATTGTTAAAATACGGAAGTGCATTAAATAAGAGAGAGAGGCGGGAAACAAATGGTGAGAATGAATATGGAGGCGACACGTGGCATGAAAAAACCTTTATTTATTATATAGTATAGATTAGACTTCATAATTACTTTTTTTACAAATAAAAAAGTTTGAAGGGTGTAAACAAAAACCTCAAGTGTGAGGTATACTCTCACGGTGGTCCTAAATGAGCCCCCTCACGCAAGAGCGGGTGGTGTTTCACCCAAGTGAGTCCAAGTGTTTCTTCCGTTATCCCCCTCATGCAAACCCCCTCACACCATAGGGGGCGGTGTTCATGATCCCACTCACTCCGTGAGGGCATACCACATGCTCTAAAGCATCTCCAACAGAGGTGGGATATCCTCACGGATAAAGACGGACGGACGCATCCTTTTCCATTTTTCTCTCCTCTTCGTCTCTCACAAGATCCGTTCATGGCCATCCCTCGCCACAGATTTCTTCCTCTTTCTTTCAAGTCGGTTTCACAAGGGTCACGGATTCCTTAGAAACGAGCAATTGAAGATGCTTTTTTGTGTAAAGTTTATGATGGTGAGTCAATGTTGGGTCATAAGCATGGCCCATAACTCCTTAAAGGAGACAGCCAAGAGCCAACCTCACTAAGCAAAGATGTGTGAAGAGTGACTCAACCATATTAAGTAACCCATCACACTTGTGGTTGTACCTATATATAAAAATTCCATTATTTCCCTCGTGGAATAGTTTTCCTCTTTTTAACCGGAATCAAATAGCTGATTATTTATAAAATGATTATTATATTATGAACTAGCTTAGACCGTGTGTAATACACACGGATGAAAAACATCAATACATAAATTTCTCAAATTTTATTTATATATTTTACAGATGTAAAAATGTAGTACTGTATACTAAGGATATAAAACAAAATTCAAAAAATATAAAAATAATATATAATTGGGTTACGGAATTACGTCAATTACTATTTAATATAATTTGATTTTCATTTACTATTTGATTGAAAATAAAATTTACATAATTAGATTTAAAGTTTTTTAGGATAATTTAAAATAAATGTGTTTTATTAGTATAATCTAGATCTATACTATATAATAAATAAATGTTTTTGTATGCCACGTGTCGCTACCATATTTAATCTCATCATTATTTTCCCGCCTCTCTCTCTTATTAAATGCATTCATATCTTTTATTAAATTACTAATTATACTAAGTAAATACAATAATTCATATCTTTAAAAGACACATGCAAAGTTTATTAAATATAAAAGACGTTTTCTGTAATTTTCTTATTTAAATAATACAAACATGGGTAAATATCATATATACCAAACTAAAACTAAAATATCATATATATCCAATTATAATTTGTTATTTTATGATCATTCTACCCTTACCCATTATATGATTTTTTATAACCTAGTTTTATCTTATTCATTAAAGATCACTCGTTCTCCTATTCTTGATGTTGACTATCACAATTCTCCAAACCCATTCAGAAGACATCGATTTATAAAGAATGATTGCGAGAAAGATACAAAACGCTAATGTTATACAAGAAAATTGCTAAAACTATAAAAATGAGAAATTCAAAATAGTATTTTGAGAAAACTATTTTTTATGGTTAAATTTAAATTTCTAAAGTTGAAAATGTGTAAATATAAAATTTCAATACTAAAAATTGGTAAATATGAAAAATTAAAGTTTAGAGAAATAAGGGTAAAATGGTCATCTTTTAAATGGTTTTTAATGAAATGGGTGTATATGATCTTATTACATGTTCGTAAGGATATATATGATATTTTTAATTTTTGTTGGGTATATATATGATATTTTTCAAGTTTGTAAGGATACATATGAAATTGTCTATAAATAATATATTCTAAAATTTGAATGATACCTAAAAGACGTAATTTATAATTTGCTTTTTATTTTTACTTTTCACCACAGATTTAATAATAGGTATATAGAAATCAAGAATCATGAATTTCAAAAGCTCACATATCACCAAGACACCAAGCTTTACTATTTGAAAAGGTTTACAACGGGCTTGCAACATTATACAGTGGAGAATAAATGTTTTGGCTGTCTTGTTGACTTGGAAAATAAAAAAATTTATGAGAATAAATGTTCACTCTAAATTTAATTATTATTTTTAAATTTAATGAAAACTAAATGACCTAAATGATTTGTAGTAATTCAAGTATTCCACATAATTTTAAATTTAATGAAAATTACGTTTCTTTTGCCTTTCAAAAAAAAGATATTTCATTTTTTACACTGGAAATTAATATATTCTTGTTTTATATCCTTATCATACTTCAATAATTGTATAATTGTAATATATTTAACATGGAAAATCGATATTGACATGTATACATATAGACAAAATAAAAAGACAGATCCAACATAAACGTCGACGAATACAAGAATTTTTTATATGGGGTGGACAAAAATGGGTCAGTAAAAAAAACCAAATAATGATAAAATATATTAAACCTTTAAATGTAACTTAAAAAACACCGTTCATTAAATATAGAAAAAGGTACATCCTACAATTGTCCCATACGTGTTTTCATCTTCATTAGTAACATTGACATGTTCATCTTTCTCCACGGCACATATTACGCAAGCGTTCAAGAAATCATAACCAATTCGATTGCTCAAACTTTATTTTACACACTTCATTGCCGAGAAACATCTTTCAACAATTGCGGTCGCAACAGGCAAAACCAATACTAGCTTTAATAATCCAAATCAACTAATTTAGGCGTAGGAGTAGAGATAGGTGAGGGAGTAACACTAGATGCATTTTCAATAGGAGATGGCACTTTTCTTTTAAGAAGTTTCCCATAAATGTTTCCATAGCTCCTAATATAAATAAATAAATGAACATAAACAGAATATAACCAAAGCGACATAAAAATATTCAAAAAAATGGAATAAAAACACACTATTTAACGAATATAAAAACTAGAAGAATTTATAAAGGAATTAAAAAGCTTTATGAAAAACATATAAAATACTTGCAAATTATGAGCAAAACAAATGATGAATCGGAGGTGCGCAGATGGAGTCCACGATCTACAGCAATTTGTGAGTCGGCAATTAAGAAGAGAACGTATTTTGTAGAATAGGATTTACAAAAATGCATGAGAAATCTTTTTAAAATAAAAAACAAACGTAAGTTTTGTTAATGGATTAGTGGTGCTTGTGAGATGGGCCCCAATCAAAATATTTTGTGCACCCTCCTCCTTGACTAAATTTGGGCTTAATACATATTATATAAAAAAAATTCCTTTGCAAATGGCCCAGTACTCCTAAACGAATAACAAAATGAATAGTTTGAAAGATCACCATCATTTACTCTCACATTTAAGAGGTTAAGCTCATTTTGAACTTCACCTAATCCAGTTCCACCCATTCCGCAGGTCCCAGTTTTCCGGTTTTGAAATACAAATGGATTCAACGGCAATGTTTTCAGAACTAGACCGAGCATCAAAACTACCGGTCCGGTCAATTGTAAAAACATTGCTCAAGAGGCTGAAGAATAACTGGTCATACCATTGCTACCAAAAGTTACTTTTTTTTTCAAGTTCAAAACAACCGCTCAAAAGCTGGTCATACAAGTCAACCAGCCCAACATCGTTGGCAAAAGCAAGAAAAGCACTATGCAACTATGCTTTGCTTATCTACATCATCTACATGCGGGGTACACCCACCCCGCCCCATAGCCCCCAAAACAGCTAATAACCAAAAGTCAACCACCATAGCATAACCCATAAGTATATAACCCAGAAACACACCCACCTCAGCAATAAAACATCACACTCTTGACACTATCATGAATGACTGGTAGTGGCCGCACTTCAGCAACCCTGTCTCTTGTTGCACGCCCTCCACGTGAATCACTGTCAGATAGATCTGCGCCTTCCATGTAGGAGCGCGCACGGAAAGCAGCCAAATGTGCATAGTATGCAGGAGGGACTACAAACAAACGAGGGTTTATATTATAATAGTGCAAATCTTTTATAACTTGAATGATAAAAAAAACAAAAATAGAGAGCATACCGATAGAGACTGATCGTGTACACCTCGCATATCTGAAGTTGAAAAGATAAATCAGGTTAGCATTTACACGAAGAAAATTAAAAAGGTTAAGGGTTGGTTGAAATACGTGTAGCACAAGGAGTTGGTCAGTATCTGCAAGCCATCTGCAGTAAATTTGTTATCATCATACAGCACATGATAATGTGTTGGGCGACTAGTCCCCTGCAACAAACCAAATCAAAATTTAAAAAGGTAGAAACCATTTTAACTATAGATGTATTTTACCTAAAATGACCCGTTTCGACCCAAACCCATTTATGTCGAACCCTGTTTCAGCCCGAACCCATTTGGGTCAAAACATGTTTTGACATAAACCAAACAGATACATTTCTAAAACGTCCCATTTTGACCCGAAAACGTTTCAAACCGTTTTGCCAGGCTTTGGAAACAGAAGAAATATAAAAAAAACTTAAATTTAAAAGGCAAATGGCATCCATATGACCATGTGTGAATTAAAAAGCAGTTCACCTGAATTCCAGCATGGCTACACAGGTAGAAGTCAAATTCAGTCGGGTGACAGATCTTTGTATCAACAACAGTTCCTGAAAATTTTATTTAATCAAATTAAAAGGTATGAGAAGTAATCACAAACCAGAAAATATAGAACCTAACAAAGACAAATTACAAACCAGGAAGGATATTGCCACTCCTGTCGGTGGTGTTCCTATCACCATGCCTCTCCGGGAAGAACCGAGTGTGATGCCTCTTTTGCACCACAATAAACGTAACAGGTGGCATATAGTTCTCCTCCAGTGAATTACATGCCTGAAGAAACCACCACATTATTAAGACAATGAGTTGTAAATATTTTTGAACAAGAAACTCGAAACAGACACAAAAAACATACCCTCCAGATGCTGTCCATTTCACTCAGCAAAACTTCATTAAACTGTCCCTCACTTACCCCGTCTCTGTAAAATAACGAAATACAATGATTAAAGAGTAAGTTGCAGAGAAAAAGAAAAAAAATGAGTTGTCAAACCTGTAAAATATAATACGGTGAGGTTTATGTCCAGTTGACCTCCAGAATGATATCAAAAGCTCCCTGCAAACGCAAGTTAGATGTAGAAAAATAAAATAAAAAACAACAAAAATCTATCTAACCGCCAATACACTACATAAAAGCAGTTAAACCTTACCTAATCAAGCCTCCATGATATGCGCCTTTTTTGTGATACAGATCTTGAATAATCTCCTTTCTATGTGGTTGCGCAGATACCAAAGCTTTGTACTTTGTGACTTGGGGCCAATCCATTGAAGCAACCACCTATAAGTAAGAAAATACCAAAAAAATTAAATTCTACAAATATCCATAAAACCCAAATGAAGATAATAAGTAAAAGAGGCAAAATGGCTGGGGTGTCACGAGTCAAACCAGGTCATCCTTAATACAAGTTCAAAAATATCTTTCATTTTTTCAGTTATATATATATATATAACTAATGAATGTAATAATAAAGATTGATTAAACCACATCGGTTGAAATAATAATCAAACTTTATAAAGATGTGTGACATGAGCTACAAAGATTATGGTTGAACGAACATGTCATATAAATTAACCCGATTGACCCATCAGTGAAACTATAACCCAAATCAACCTTTTCAAGTACAAAGAAATAAAATTTAAACCATTTGAACCATTAGAGAAACTAAACCACCCAAATCAACCCGTTTTAAGTCAAACGGGTCAAAATTGGCAGGCTGAAAATAACTTCAAAAAAACAAAGGCATAGCAACATACGGCAGCAATAGAAGGGCTTGAATCCTCCCCTGGTGAAGGATGGGTGACATCAGCTCCAAAGATTATGGTTGGACGATCAGTTACATAAGGGAGCCTACCATTGAGAGATGCAGACAACACACTATTCCTTCCCCCTACCTATTATGGTTCAACAAGATCAATGTATGTTGTTGATCAACAAAAAATGAATGATGTTATAAGCAAATTGAATACCTTGACATTTATCTTCATAGCCACATTTTCAAAGTACTGCTTACTTAGTTTAATGACATGTTGAGGCTTACAGCACTGAGAAACGATTCCTAGTTCTGTTTCACAAACTCGTTTGATTCTTCCTGAGAAAATAATAGGCATGACAAAGATGTATCAATATAATTAATAAATAGTAACAGTGGACCACACAATAGAAAAGTCCAAATGAAATTGAATTACCATATGTTCCTTTAGCTTCAGGAAGAATCACAAACAGCAATTGCAGTTGATTGTTAGGTGCAACTCTTGATAGTTGTGACTTGCACCGAGTTTGAATATCTACCAAAACTCTCTCAATGTTGTTTGGGGGAGCAGATATCATTCCAATCAGTGGTTGGGGATTAAAAACCTTAAAAAGTTATTAAAATGTTAGAATTATTTCTTTTGAATTAGCAGTGTGACAAAGACATACAGAGATACATACGATTCCTTTGTTCTGACACATGTGAACAAGTTCGTTACAAAAACGCATGACTGCATCTTCTCTCTGTCTTGAAAAGTTAGCAATCGCCCAATAATTTACAGTACCTCCGTTGATCATTTTCTACAAAACATGATATACAAGTTATCACCGTATTCATATTATAATTAGAACATAAAAATGAATAGCAATTCACCAGATCAATCATATTCCATTGACCAACACTTGGATTTACTTCTGAAGAACCATGGTACTTCAGCTGAAAAACAGAAGTGAATCGAAACCAATGAGAAATGACATATTAGATTTATAAAATAAAATAAATAAATAAAAAGTTAACAGTTGTGAATTTACCGGTGGTGGCGGAAGAACCCGTGCCTCAATGGTGGTGAGCTGTTCTCTCACTCGCATGCCGAATTCTTTGTTGACCAGTTCGTCGGCATTGTACTTGTTACTACGCATAGTCTAAAAACCACCAACAAACAAAAAAAAGTGAATAATATTAAAATAATAAAACTATAAAAATGTTTATTGTTTATACATACCGCCAATATGCTCTCCTCCCTGTCCTTTGGGCGTTGGCACGTGGCCCTTAGCATGTTAGTAACCTGCTTTTCATTGAGCTTCAGGAGATACCTTTGACCACCAGCAAGCCAACAAATCTAAAATTGCACAAATTAAAGTCAGCAATAATTATGGAAACTTAGTTGCTATATATTGATGCTTAAAAATAGAAAATCATGTAAAATTGAAAATATGTAACTGCAATGGTTACAAATGTTCAAGTTTGCGTATAACGTTTTCTTAGGATATCGACAACAAAGGTGATTTTTAAAAGCTAAACAAAAGAACTCCATAAGCTAAAATAGTTTCCATTCAACAGCAGCAAACCTCCGTAGGCAAATATGTCGGTTTTGCATCTGTGCCTGCTTGAATTGCAGGAAGCAAAGGAAAACGAAGATTGATGTTGTATTTATCTCGGAAGTACTGAACAACAGAGATAACAGCTCCAGTTTCATCAGGAAAACTAACAAAGCAAATAAGACCAAAAAAAACATTAGCCAAAGATTAAAAACATGATCACAAAGTATAATCATTATTCCAACTCACGTTAGCTGGTTAATTGGTTGAACTGTTAACCCTTGAAACTTGTAACGCCTCATGTAATTCTGGCGGTGGACTTCCACCCTAACACCTCTAAGAGCTCTTTTTGCCTAAAATTTACAATTTCCATACCATTAGCTATTAACTTCTTCAAACATTTAAAAATAAAAGAAAGAAAACAAGGTAAAAAAAATGTAAAATAGAATATCCATTTTCTGCATAAGGTAAACAACTCAATGGAAGTGAATACCTTAAGACGTTCCTGGTCTGTAAGTGGTCTGCTTAAATCTTTGTTAAGAAACTCTCCAATAAACTCAGAGACCAACCTCGGTTCATAAAATGCCCTAGCCGACATATCTGCAAAAAGTAAAATTCAGAATCTATCAGATAAACCGAAGTGCATATTCGATCTAAGCTTAAAGCGATCTAAGTGGGTTACTTCAGCTCCACATTTTCTTTCCTTTGAATCAAAATTAAAACATTTAACTTCAACTATTTTAAGCTTTTCCATGCAAGGCAATTTTTTCAATCTTGTAAAACTCTATTATAATCCCAACAACATGAAGTCACGAGCAATTTTAGGTAAAATTAACACAAAAACAACATGAAGTTACAGTTCAGAACCATATACCAATGTTAAGAGACAATCCCATCTGTGTAGGTCTTAGACTTTGATAAAACCCTTTCCAAAACTCAATGCCATCACCAAGCACACCATGGCCAAATTCGGTGCTAAACAAAGATCTTCCCACTACTTCACGACTGCAATTCATAATGTATGGTTAGAATCACATTAAAATATAATCAACACACTGGAAAACAGTGAAATAAAAAATATAAAAAAAGATGTGTTACTCTATCAAAGCTGATTCCCTTAAAACCACATCAAGGGCCTGAATAGTTTCTTGTGGAATGTCTGGATGCCTGCCACTCAAGAACTGTTTCAGGTAGTGAAGATCTTTTTTGGCAGCAAACTTAATTGTAACCCTGAATTCACGCTCCCGCCTACAATACATATCAACTACATAAGACAATGTATTTTTGGTAAAACAATAATCAAGCACAAATTATTTGAAAATAAAGTATACCCATCGTTCTCAGTGATTTTAACAACAAACTCCTTCGACTCAAAGGGCAATGGTCCAGCAGCAAACACACTCTTCTTTCCGTCATAAGCCAACAACAAATTATTGAGATGTGATGCCCGGTATAATGAACTAAGAAATTTCATGATTTCTCTACATTTTGTCTTTGAAGTAACCTCAGGAGCAATAGCCACCTGAAACCAAAATTAAAATAACATAAGAAAAAGTCAATTATAATTCATACATTATCACCAAATAAGCATTATAAACAGAACACAGCAAATAAAATACAAATACGTATTTGTCATATTTGCCCCAATTTTTACAAAATTGATGTGGATGAGAGAGATTCAACTACAGAAAAGCTGGACCAGTCAGAAAAGTAAAGTATAAAAACAACTGCAAACCCTTGCCGGAATCAAGAGCAAACCATCCAGGAGTAGACCGGAAAAATAAAGGAGAACAAAGTATGATTAAATGCATGATCGATTGCACTTCAATGGAATCAACAGACAAAATAAACAAATCAGATCTCGCTAAAACCAGTTACACTGTAAATATGAGAAAATACATGCATCGAAACAAATATACATACAAATTTCTACATGAATGTATATATGGATCGATAAAATTAAATGTCATATATTGTACACGTAATAAAAACAGAGGCGTGACAAAATAGCCTGGAATGAGAAACCTTACATCGTACTGGTGCGGATCCTTTTGACCGAGATCCACTAGGAAGTGATTCGCCCTAATACGACACGGTCGTCCGATTGTACCAAAACCGTTCCTGGCCGGTACACTTATTTTCTTCGATGATGTAGGGACCAACGGGCCAGCCACAGGAGGCGTTGGTGCGTCAGCCACCTGTTGCTGAGTGGCTACCGCCGGTGCTGACGGAGTCTGCGCTGTAGGCTGTGGCATTGCTGGTTGTTGCGAAACGGAGCCTGTCGCTGTAACCCTAGCGCCGGCAGGAGCAGATGACGGCGGCGCGGAACCTATCGACAGGTTCTCAACCTTCGTCGACAAAGAAGACGATGAAGCTGACGGAACAGGAACGGTATGACCGGCATTTCCTCTTCCCGACGGCTCTCGAGAAAACGACGGTGAAGGTTGAGCACCGCCTCCGCCTCGGCCTCGACCGCGGCCTCGTCCAGCAGCGGGGGGACCGCCGCCGCGTCCACGGCCTCTTCCGGACATCGGAAAACTAACGGCGGAGACGGTTTTAGAGAGAGAGAGTGACGGAAGGTATTGCGAAAGGCGTGAATGGAGTGAGTGCCGAGTGGGGGAGTTGTTGCGCGTGTTATATATATAACCAAACAGAATGAGGGTGAAATCGTCAAATCAACGGTGAATTTTCATTTACCAAATAAGCAGACGAGCGTCAAATACTCAAATCTTGCTGAAGAAGCTTTTTGCCGATTTGACTTGTTTTGACCCTTTTGCCGATATGTTTTTGGATAAATATTTAGGGATGTATAATAGTTTGAATTATATGATGATTATATGATTATGCTAGTAGGACTGTTATTGATAATAAAAGTGAAAGTTGATATTATCACCAGTTAAACTGTTAGTTCGGATTATTATTTGCCAATGAGTAATAGTTTGGATTATTAAAAACCAATTTGCCAAAAATATTCAACATAAAAAAAACATTATAGTCTATAAATTCAATAAATATAAATGATAATCTACTATTAATACAAATACGTGTAACATAAATATGTATACACTTTTAACATAGAAGCACACAACACAATATGCTATATATTATGAAACGTGAATGCACATAATGTATAATTAAAGCATATGTATATGTTCGGTTCGATATTTTCGGTATTCAAAAGATACAAAACCGGAACCAAACCGTAATTTTCGGTTTTCAAAAAATACAAACCAAAACCGTCAGTTTTAGTTTGGGTCAGTTTTTTCGGTTCTTTGCTCAACTCTAATAAATATGAAGAAAAAAAATTAACTTAATTATATATCTTCTGTTATAAATTTAATTTAATCAAACTCAAACCTATATTAATGTTTTAAGAAAAAAAATTAACTTAATTATATATCTTTTGTTATAAATTTAATTTAATCAAACTCAAACCTATATTA
This sequence comes from Smallanthus sonchifolius, assembly GCA_023525975.1. Lineage (NCBI taxonomy): Eukaryota > Viridiplantae > Streptophyta > Magnoliopsida > Asterales > Asteraceae > Smallanthus > Smallanthus sonchifolius. Next base: position 51,859,458 of record CM042045.1, read on the forward strand.
ATGCTTTAATATATCATTTAATTAAGGGGCGGACTTATAGTCTCAATTTTCTCGACCAAGTGGAAAAAAAATTACTTGTTTTTTTTGTAAAACGTTACCACTGAGATTATTTCTTGCTACCCCTAAAAAAATATACTTTTATTAGAAGCCCAACCGTAAATGGTCGATTAAAACTACTTTGGGCCTACTTGTGGTGGTTAATAGCCTAGTGAACTAATGAAGTAATGGGTTGTGGGCTTTTGGCATGTGGGCTGATTAAAACTCATTTGTGGCCTGGCCTCTAGCAAATAACAAGTCGTTGTTGCTCATTTGTGGCCCCTGGTGACCTGGTCGACGACACAACACAACAACAGTGTGGTGGTGCGCAGCCGGCAGCAACACAGCAGCAAGAAATTGTCTGAGACACCTCTCACTCACCTCTGTAATCTTCTAACTTTTAATTCTAGATTTCTAGGATTTGTGAGTGTATCTTGTTTTGGAGTTTATATGCAAGTGCAAATGTGCAATTGTTCTTAATTTGTTTATTTGAGTATGATTGTATGACTAACTTTTTAATTGTTCATAACTCTTGTTCTAGGGTTTATGTCTAATTTTTCAATTGTTCACTTAAGATTTTAGAGTTTTTTGCAATTTGTAATTGTTTGGAAGATGAAAGCACACGCTAAACAAGCACTTATTAGCAATATATTTAAAAGAAAGGCCCCGAAATATGATGATATTACTCCAACTCCAAGTAAAAAAATTGTTAATAAAAATGATATGCAAAGTACGGTTAAAAATTTGAGTATTTAAAAATAGTGAACCCCCTAGGAAAAAAATTTCTTTAGATCAAAGTACGGTAAAAAAAATTCTCTTGGTCAAAGTAAGATAAAAAAAAAATTTTGAACGTTACCCATAAAAATTTTCTCTAGATCCATCACTGATTTAATTCTTAGTACGTATATGATTGATTTTCATTATGTAAACCCAAATAAGCAGACGAGCGTCAAATACTCAAATCTTGCTGAACAAGCTTGCCGATTGACTTGTTTTGACCCTTTTGACCATATGTTTTTGGATAAATATGAAGAAGAAAAAGAAGAAAAAAAAAAGTAACTTAATTATATATCTTTTGTTTTGAATTTAATCAATTTTACTGATGCTTTAGTATATCATTTAACTCTTAGAACGTATATATGATTGATTTTCATTATGTTATAAACTCTTAATGTAAGAGAAATGATCAAATAAAAAGTGAGTTTTATCTAAATATTCTATAAATGATTTTTAAAAACTTGAAATCTGACTCATACGAACCTTGATTGAACTCAATCCAGCGGCATTAGAACCGACTCGTCGATTGACCAATAACTTCATTTTTTAAATACAATATTTATAATTAAATTTAACTAAGTCGTTATAATCCATAAGATTTAGAGGTATTAAGTTTAAATTTTTTTAAATATTATAATTGTTACTATGTAAATGTTTTATAAGTTATCTGTCACACTTTAAAATCTAATAATAATCTATCAAAATATAAGATATTTATTTATTATGTTTTTTTATAATTAAGTACTTACAATACACGGGAATATAACCTAGTATTATAATAATCGTTAGTAAAAATTAACAAGAATTACGAAGACACTTATATTGTTACTAAATTAATTGAGGTTTTTAACTATATTATATTATGTTGTGACTGTCACACCCCAACCGACGGCGGATTATACGTCGGGGCGGACGCGGTTGTTCAATAGCACAAGGTTGACTATTAAAGTTTCAATACTTTATTAATAAATAATTTAAGATTCAATACAAGGAAACATAACAAGAATACAACGTTTAATTGATAAGTAGTCTAGGTCCAAAGCATCACATGTGATCACAAACAAGTCTCATGATGTAGAACCTGAAACATGTGAAAGAATCTGTCAACTACAAAATAGTTGGTAAGATACAAAGGTTTTGACACAGTTTAACAAGTATTTGAGAAGAATTACAATTCACTATGATATATGCATTCTATAATGTAAGTATGAGAACAAGTATCTTAAACATTGTGCACTTCAACCCTCCAACCAAGTTTAGGCATAACCCGCAGGTTACCCTTATAAGTCTCAAGTTTAAAGTTTAATTTAGTAACAATCACCACGGGCTCCCCCCCCCCCCCCCCCCGAAGGGGTCAATCAATCAAGGTTGATTTGTCAAATACAATAGATCTATCATTGTTACCATAGGCTTGATCAAAGCTAATGAATGTGCTAGTTTTAAGTTTAATCTAAGCATACAAGTCTCAAGTTTAACATAAGAATAAGCATCTAGTCATAGTTGTACAAGAATTGTATAAGTTTAAAGTTTTGAACATGTTTCACCCCAAAAGTATAGAAAGGAAAAAGGGGCTAAGTATACTCACTTGGATTGATGAAGAGTATCCGACACGGATAAGTATTTGCAAGACTTTTAGGGAGAATATCCTCACGATAAGCCTAAGTATGCAAGTCTAAAGATTTAAGTAAAAGTCTAAGACAAAAGATCTAGGATTTCAAGATTCGACTAGGGTTCCAAATGGGAGACGGAAAAGATTGTGTTTATAAAGTTTAGATTGAAGTTTCGAATATGAATTTTAAATGACATAAGACTCTAAAATAACATGTAATAAGTTTATTATTTTAGAATAATTACTAAGTTTAGTAGTAATTACTTAAGGCATACTAATTGTTAAAGTTAAATAAAATTATTAAAGGATAACTAATGGTTAAAGAGTTGTAAAAATGTTTAGAACTAGTAATTAATTTTTAAGGATGAATATTTTTTTCAAAAGAATAATTACTTTATTTTAGAATAATCAACGTATATTATTTAAGTCTATTAAGGTCTTAAGTATTGAACATTTGATTTACAAATTACTTTGTAACTAACTAAAGTTTATAAGTTTAAATAGATAACAAGTATATACAAATTTATCAAACAAAATTTCTTATAAAGTCTATGTTTTAGTTACAAGTTTATAAATGTTTTTGATGTGTAGATAGAACCATAAGTTTTTATAAATGTTTTAAATAAGTTCCTTAAGGTTTATTTCAATTTGTAAGTTTGTAAGTATTTAATTTTATGTTTTAAAATACAAGTTTATAATTATTTGGAAGACAAATAAAGTATAATCATTTCTCTTGTTTTATATTTTTATAAACAAATGGATTTCTTGTTTATATGAAATATAAAATGTATTAGTTTAACATTTATTAAATTAAAGTTTCAAATAAAATAAGTTTATTATATAAAAATAAGAACTTAAGTTTCAAATTTTATAAAAACGATTTCTATTGAATGTCCAAGTTTTATAAATTTTAGAAGTATTCTTTTAAATGTTTAAAACTATTTTTAAAGAATTAAACATTATAGGTTTTAACAAGTTTTAATTAAATAAAATAGTTCTGGAATACAAAAGTGTAAATAAGATTCGATTTTAAGTTTATAAAAATATCACAGATTTTATAAAAATTATCAAAAGTGTAAAAACTGCTTGGAAATGGATAATAAAAATGAAATGGGTAAAACCCGACTCCCCGGATTCGAACTCGGGTCTCGCCCGGGTCATCCACACACACATGCACTTAACCATCCCGCCTACGGGTCTCGGTGGTAATATATCCGAACGAGAATGTTTAAAACCAATTACTCAAATCGAGCCCCAATTCGTATGAACCCTAGAACGATTCCGACCAAATACGAACTGTAAATCCGTCTGTCATTGTAAATTAACAGAGGGCAAATGATTATGGAATGAATACAAAACCTTTGGCTTTCGAATTACCTGAAATGAAGCCGAGATGAGGGAGAACGTGACTGAGGTGGTCGTCGACGGTTGCTTGGATCAAACGAGCAATGCAGGGGACGAATGGTTAAATTGAGTGTTTGTGTAGTTAGGGTGTGATGTCGTTGATGTTTAGCAACTAATATTTATAGGCGATTTCGATGATTAATGCTTGAACGGGTAGTGGGTGAGTGGTTGAGCCGGTCGGAGTTAATTCCGACTCCATGCGCGGCCTCGATCAAAAATGGAAGTTAATGCACCTAGGGGACGGGTCGCATGCGCGAGGCGAGGACCGAGGTTCACTGAATCCGGTCGTTTTCGAGTTTTTGAAGAAATTGGGCTCAAAACCGGTCTCGGTGGGTATCGAACTCGTGACTGATTTCAAGTCCGAAAGATTTGCCTAATTACACATTCGGTCCCTGAAATTTCAAGGTCTTGTTATTTTATGTATAAATTTGATTTTAAGTTTAAAATGGGTTTCCAAAATGACAGTTTTGGTCCCTGAAATTTATAAAACAATAATATGTTTTATTATTATTAAATATATTTTTTTTATATAAAAAAATAAACTAAATAAGTTTTGTAAGTTTTATTGCCTTTTATTATTTTATAAATTCATAAAATAATTTCTAAGATTTATGGTTTACGAGTCTAAGTATTTTAGAATAAGTTTATGAATTATTTTTATTTATATAATTATAAGTTTATAAAGTTTTTAAGAATCAAGCATATTTTATATATATATATATATATATATTTATACATATATGAATGTTTTCCTTGGATTCATATTAAATAAATAAAAAAAAATTACTATTTAAGAAAATAAGGATTAAAGTTTAAAATAACACGGTAAGCGTTTAGGGAAAAGGTACATCGGAAAATCCGAGACATTACAGTGACCCTCTAGATATAATATATATTTCTAGAAATGTAACATGACTTTATATTATATGGAAAAGTGTTATTTTATACTTTTGGTATGTGGTTATATTTCTAAAAACATGTTGATAGCAGGGCTAACGCTCACATACATGTAAGACTAAAGGTGAGTTACACACCATTACGAGTGGCACGTTATGGTGGGGCCACGGTGAGTTAACGAGCGTTATACATGTAAAAGTGAAAAAAATTAAATCTATAAATAATCAAAAGTTTTTACCATTTTTACTCATACAACTATTTTTACTGTTCATCTCCATCTTTATACTTTCAAACTTCATAATCCTCATCCAACTCTTCAAACATAAATACGAGGAACCGTAACAGCCCGTTTAATCCCAACCAAAACAATGACCCGAGCAACTTCTTCAATCCCGTTATTCAAGATGTTTATGTTCCAAGTATTTTTATTTATTTAAGATTGTGTTTTTATCATTAAAAATGAAACTTTTGTATTTAGTTATTTATTTAAAAAATAGATATGGTGCGTGAAACCCTCACATAACTTAGGATATGAGGAGTACCCCTGTGAAACCATCGTGAAAATGATGTTGCATGTGTGAAAAATGTGGAACATCACACCCCATTGGCGTGGAGAGTGGGCGTGGAGATTTCCACCGACGTGGAAAGGGAGAGGTGAGGGAGGTGGGGCTAAGGAGTGGGGTCAAGACCAATGATGTTTAAACACGTGTATATTTCAGGTGAGTGAAAAGTGGAACACCACACCCCCTATATGTGGATACAATGTTGAAGTGATGTGGCGTTGACGTGGAAGGGTGTGGAGGTGTGAAAATATGTGGGTACTCACATCCTTAGTGATTATGTCAAGTGATTGTCATTGTGTTAATATGGCAGTAACGTGGTGGGGGCGTGAAAATATTATAGATGATCTTAGTTAATGAGAGTCTCATTACCTATATGCATGTGATGTGAGAGTCACTTTTTGCTTTTCTAGTTAAATCACTAAATTTATATTTTAAGTATGAAAGAATAGACGAAAAGGAAAGAAAAAATATAGACCTTTAATATTTATTTATATTTATTAAAAAAACTTATATTATAAAATTAAATTTTGGAAAAAGAAAATGCATGTCAACATCTTATAGGTCATCGAGCTTACGTATGAGAATAATCATAACCACTCTTGTTAAATCATGTAAAAATCCATGGAAATTTTATAAATATGGCACGTTAGATAAAACTGAAATGAAAAAAAAACCAACCATTGGCCTACCTCACCCCACCCCATCTTTTATTTGAGATTTCAGACGTCCACAAATATTTCTCGTTAGAGATGGTCTTATAACTTATAAGAGGTCTGAGACCATACTTGGAACCACTGTTGATGGCCCTTTCAACACCACTACTAAAAATCAGTGTATTTGTGACTGAAATTGTAATGGCAAAAACCTCGATGTGTAATCTCATTTTGCAACAGTTGTGATGAGGGATTAGTTTGCAACCGTTTATGCAGTCTCGTAACATGGGATCGTTTTGCGACCTTGTAACACCCTTAATTCAAACACCGGTTATTTAAACATTAAACACAGGCGGTAGCATTTATCCCAATATTTTTTTTTATATATCCTCGCGTACCGCGAAGGACCAGTCTCCAGACTTCGTGTACCGCGAGAGAGCCACAAAAGGCTTTCCGGGATACAAGTCTTTCGCGTGTCGCGAAAGACCACTCACTATCTTTCACGTACCGCGAAGAACTTCAGTAAACAGAAAGTTTACTTTTCTGCCCAGTTCAACACTTAACCATTTTCCAACATTTTTCAGTTCAACTTGACACCAAAAATATCCCAACACTTGGGTTTTAGTTTCAAAACATTCACACATCAATCCATATACCAAGATCAACATAAAACATGTATTAAAATCATCCATTAATAGGATTTCTATTTACACCCCAAACATCATAACGCATACGAGAATCCGCCAAAACGCCTTAAACTTGACTTGGACTTCATCGGAGCTTTTCCTGCATAACACCACATGTATCATCATTAGTAATGAAGATAAATCTTATCAAACAAATAAATATTACTTGTTTTCACTCATTCACCCATTTGACCCGTTTCCACCCAATTTGTCATTAGGCTATATATCACTTGCATTTCACCTTACAAGTTCCATTTCCATTATGGCGCATGGGCCATAACCTCATTTCCATTATGATACTTAGATCATAACCTCATATCTCATTTCCATTTTGATTCTAGATCATAACTTCATCACCCATTTACATTATGATTCTTAGATCATAACTTCATCACCCATTTCCATTATGATTCTAAGATCATAACTTCTTCACCCATTTCCATTATGGTATTTAGACCATAACTTTATTTTCACATTTTCATTATAGTATTACTACTATAATTGCATTCATTCACTTGTACTTACATAATTCATACACATTCATGACACAACATTATATGCAAAAAAATCACATAAAATCTATTTGTTTTCACCCAATCACCCATTTGACCCGTTTCCACTCAATTTGTCGTTAGGCTTCATATCACTTGTATAACACCTTACAAGTTTCATTCTTTTTATTAGTCATTCATATTTACACATTTTCATTTCCATTATGGCTCATAGGCCATAACTTTATCACCACATTTTCATTATAGTAATACAACTATAACTACATTCATTCACATTCGTAACACATAACACATTAAGCATACAACATTGCATATAACACCATTTTTCAACTTTACTAAGTAAGTGCAAAAGCACTTACCTTTCGGGTTTGAAGATCCCGTCCCCCTTTCACAATTTGCAATTTGATTACCTAAACATATACACATAGTTTAGTAATCTATCATACATCAAAATCACATTATAATTGGATTCGCAACCCAATCTTCCATTTCCAACCCAAACTGACCTGTTTGAGTTATTTCCATATACAAACACCATCTTTCCATCCAAACTCACCTACTTGAGTTTAATTTACCATTCATTAACACTAACTTTTCATTTAATCTTTAACATTAGATTAATTTAGTGTTCATTCAAGTGTCTAACATCATATAAACACTTAATCATCATCCTTTCATCATAATCCAAAAATACTCAATAACTTCTCATAATAAAAAATCAAAGAGTTATAGGATGTTAATCACTGTTCTTTACCTTTAGTTTAACTAGATTATCAACAATCTAACACTAATTTACCCCATACATCATAAATTCTGAAATTCTACAAAACCCATCTATGAACCCAACAATGGTGAACTAACAAGGATGATAATCGCTTACTTGATGTTAGAAAGGTGATGTGCAAGTCAAAACATTCACAATTCAAACTCCAAATGCACGATTTTGCTCCAACACCTCTTTCTCTCTTTTCTCTCTTGCGATTGAACGGTCTCAACACAACAAATGGTTCAATTTTGACTTCAACAAGTCAAATATGACAGATTTTCCATATTTACATCTTTAGCCCCCCAACTTCCATTTCACCCATTTCATTCCAAAACTAGTTAAAAACTAATATAACCTCATCACTAACTTGAAACCCATTTGTTTCAATTTATTTCTAAAATATTATTTTCACCATAATATTAATTAGAAATCTTTATTTATTTAAAAACGAAATCCAAATTTTGATTCGTTACACACCTCCCATTATACGGCCGATTGTGACAGATAACTTCAGTCACAAATTTGTTAGCCATTTCAAAAACAAGTTATACCTTTTTCATGTTTACAAAGAAATTCAAATTACAATTCTAGTCAAACTAAGTTTTATACCAAATATTTGTGAACCTAATAAAAACTGGACTAAATTACGATTTTTGTTCTTTATGTTTGTTAAAATTATGGAATGTGTCATTTAAAAAATTGACTTTCACTCGTTGTCCTTTATATAAAAAATGGTCTCGTTTTTCGTCCTTTAGACTAATGAAGGTTAATTTTTTTAGTTAAGTCCCCTCATGTACGGTGCACATGAGAGCATTTTAGTCTTTTTAGCACTAACTTACATCTTTCATCTTTCATCTTCTCCTCCCTAACAAAACCCTACAAGCAACAAAACCCCTTCTTCCCAGGAGGTACCCAACAACCTCCGTCATTTTCTCATGGTCACCGGCCACCGCAACAACCTCCGATTATTTTCATTGTTTATTTTCTTTAATTTTGGGTTTTTTGTTGAAGCACACCTTGGTTTAACTGAAAATTTGGCTTATGTGTATGTGGTTTAGAGGGGGGGTGGGGGTGCGGTGGGAGGATGTGGTGGTGCCAACAGTGGTTGTGGTGATACCCAAGCCGGAGCTAGGTCAGGGAAGACGACGAGGGGAAATAGGTGGGTTGGATTTATATTTTTTTAATTCTTTAATAAAGGGGTGGGACCCATATAATCAGATTTTTAAAAGATTTTTCTTTTAATAATGAAGGGTATTATATTATTTTAAAATTTTTAAGGGTTAAAAGACTAAAATACCAGCACTACAGATGAGGGGATTTAACTGAAAAACTTAACCTTCGTTAGTCTAAAGGACAAGAAACGAGACCATTTTTCATATAAAGGACAACGAGTGAAAATCAAATTTTTAAAGGATCCGGTCTATAATTTTAACAAACATTAAGGATAAAAATTGTAATTTAGTAAAAAAAACTATAAATATCAAAATGAATATCCAGACTCTAATATTTAAACAAACTGATAATATAAAAAAAATCAATAGAATCATAGAGAAGTGATACCTAAGTAATTAGTTATCCTACATGACCTATTAAAAAAGATTAGTAGGTTCTATCTATGGTAGATGATCTTCTCCTCCCAAGTCCCAAGTCCTCAAATTTTTTTGAAAATTATATAGTTTTGCATAAATTATAAAAATAATATGGAGAATTGCTCTTTCGAAAAAGAAAGATGTGTATAATACTCTAAATACAGATGAAATTAACTCTAAATAATATGAAAAGAACAAAGTTTTATCATGATAAAGAAAACTTTAAATAAAGACAAAGCTCAATGGTCGAAAGTAATAAACTAGCTTTAAATACAGATAAAATTCAAGGGAAAGAACTTATATTTATGACAAGAAGAATTAAAACCACATTTGCTTGTTAAAACATCTTTTCATAACTGGTTTGCATAAAGGGAAGTGAAGTCCTTGGGCAGATACACCAACAATATGTGTAATAAGTCAATCTCCTTCTACCGACGAATACATATTCTCTGCTTAATTAACACCTAATTTACTGTAAAATCATAGCATTTATGCTCGACAGGACATAACAATTTAGTTAGAGAGTACACCACTTTACCATCAGAGTGTCGCATTAAAGACAAATAAAACCCTGTTATTATAATATTTAAAAAATGCATATTCATTTGATCATCATTACACTATTTGATCCTTATATCCCATTTATGTTATATATTATTTTAATAATATTTATTTTATTATTATTATATTTATTTATTTAAAATAATTAAAATCACTGAAGATCTGACCATTTTAGACTCTATAAAGACGTCTACTTTTTGAAAGTGAGCCATGATTCATACACCAAATAATTAATCATTTAACACTAATTGATGTGATTTTTTTTTGTTTTTACCATGATAATTATACATTATTAAAAAAGTTAAATCAACCTTTTTTTTCTTTATTTTAAGTTTAACTAATTTTTATTTGTTTACTTTAAATTTTACCCATTATTATTTAGTTTCTTTTTTTTTATTTTACTCTAAACTTTGTATATAAACTTAATATATTTTTTTTAATATAAATTAACTATTATTCTTTTTTTAAAATTTAATTTAACTATTTTTTATATAAACTTAATATAATAATAACAAGTTTTTTCCCCCGTGCTACGCGGCGAGAGTTTGGTAGTTATCGGTTCGGCTCGTCCACATAGATAAAACTTACGTTTCAACACAGACTGTTATAGCGTACGATACAAAAAAATACTCGGATCGCTGGAAAAAAAAACCGTGCATCCCGTTTAAAAAAAATTTAACGAACGAAAGTCATTACAGAAGTACAAAACTATTACTAATAGTCATTGAACTTTTGTTGCAATTTTATAAAAACAAACTTAAGAAAAAAAACTAAAGTTTACTCTATTGAATTTTTGTGACAAATCTATAAAAAAAACCAACTTTTTGGTCAAAATAAAAAAAAGAAAAAAGTTTCTCATTCCATCATATGCCCATTATATTATGTTAATAAATCATGTAAATCTAAATGTCATGTCAATCAAATTCTAAACTAAGGCTCTGTTTGTTATGGGGTAATGGAATAGACGAGTGAATAGAATGGACGAGTGAATGGAATGGACAAAGAAATGAAATGGACTAGTCTATTCCATTTTCTTGTTTGGTTACAATGAGAGAATGAAATAAATCATTAATTTATGTTTTTTGGTAGGCTAAAAAAGACGAAGGAATAAAATTGGTGGTGAGAGGAGATGGTGGTGGGTGACGGTGGGTGATGGCGACGGTGGTGGGTGGTTGTGTGTGGGGTTGGTAGGAGGTGGTGGTGGTGGGTGGTGGTTGGTGGTGGGGGAGGAGACGACAGTGGTGTTGGTGGGAGGTGGCAGTGGGTGGTGGTGACGGTGGTGTGGTTGTGGGTGGAAGTGGCGGCGGCGATGGTGGGTGGTGGAGGCGGTGGTGGTTGGTGGAAGGTGGCGGCGGAGGCGGCGGTGTTGGGTGGTGGGGGTGGGTGGTGGCGGTGGTGATGGCGGTGGGTGGTGGAGGCGGCGGTGGGAGGCGGTGGTGGTGGGTGGTGGTTGGTCATGATGGTAGGAGGGTGTGGTGGTGATGAAGGGTGAAATATGGGATGAAATGAAAAAAAAAACAAGGGGGTGGATGGAATGAATTTGAAGGATTTATAGGGAATGACATTACTTGTGGAATGGGTGATTCCATTCCATCGTCCAACCAAACACCTTTTTTTATTCCCTTGCAATCGTCGATTTCATTGCAACTCCCGTTCCTTTATATCAAACGCTACCTAATATGGTGTATAGAATTTAGAGAGAGAATATGTATAAAAAGTAAAATTAATATGATGATTAGACTTAATGAAAACCTTTTAAGTGGTCTATGGACATTAAATGATGTATTAATTGTTAAACTTAACGCAAAGGAACGTGAACAATACTTGCACTTTAAGGAAAACTAAACCTAAAACTATTCAACTTAGGAAACTAAATAATAAATAAATACCAAACTTCACCAACAAGTTAAATTTAATTATTACTTCTAATCGTTGAACTTTTGATCTTATTCGAATTAGTCATCCGAGTTGATATTGTTTCGTTTTTCACATTAATCTCATATATCCCTTTCGAAATCAAAATTAGAAATGACATTTGAAAATGATACAAGTATAAACAAATGCATGGCAACTTCCCTAGGAAAAGTTAAAGCGTCACCATAGGTACTTCCGTCAATTCCATCATTATGAACATCATATTTATAAATAAATATATTTGTGTATAAAAACAAACGAAAGTTATACAAAACCATATTAAAATAAGTTTATAATTATGATTTTATATTTAAAAATAAGTTTTATAAAGAAATAATCATAAGTTCACACGCCACTTATAACGAACACATCGTCAAAAAAGTTGAATTATATCTATTTTAAAATATTATGTTTGCTACACATCATAGAAGATATTTATAAAAACACATAAACATGTCATTTACAAATATATATATTAATATATTATAAGACTAGGTTAAAATCTCGTGTATTACACGGGTTGAATAAATAAAATATTATATATTTAGTAATAAAAATTTTATATTTTTAAAAACCCGTGTAATACACGGGTTGAATAAACCAGTATATTACACGGGTTGAATAAACTAGTATATTACATCGGTTGAACTATTTATAATTAAATAATAAGTATATCCGTCATTAGATTTTTATTAAAAATCTAAAAATAAATTCTTTTAATATCATTATTCAATATGAGAGATAGGTGGGGAAAAATGATACAAATGAATCAGAAAGTGACACGTGTCCATAAAATTTTATTTATTAATATAAAAATTATTATTTGATATTATTATTTAATAGAAAAGAGAAACAGAAAAATTAACATTTAATAGGAGAGAGAGAGACGGAAAAATAAATGTGAGGAGTAACCAGAGAGTGACACGTGTCTTTCATGGTTTTTCTTTATTATATAGTATTGATATATAAATGGATTAAAAATCTAATTAATTACTCATTAGATTCATTACAAGCATCATTTTTAACTAAACTCATAATTATTGATTTTTTTACTAAGAGCATTCACAACAGCCCAGGTCTATATATCTGAATCTTTATTATTATGAGATTTTTTCGATTCTACAACTCAATCAGTATTTATATCTCTATCTTTAAATTTTAAAGTTTAGTAAATAGATATTTTTAAAAATAAATACTTTTTAATTAAAATTTTTTTATTTACATAACCTAAAACACAAATGTAACAATAAGATGAAGAATAAGACACTTGGCTGACACTGTTTATGTCGACCACGGTCTTTAATAGTACGTGTAATGGTTATTTATTTTATTAAGTATTTTAATTTTAATATGAAAAAGTATGTATCTTTAAATAATAATAATTTAATATTATTAAAGGACAAGGAATATAAACTGAAGGAAGTAAGTAAGAAACAACTTGGAAGGAACCCCCCACCTTTGTTTCAAAGTAGTAAAATCCTCTTTTTTGGAAGGAACCTCTCACCTTCCGCTTCCAAAGGACAAAGGAATATATTTTTATAATTATTTTACAGTTTTTTTTTCAATAATTTTCATGACAAAAATCATACGTACAATAAACTTTTACAAAAAAAATATAAAATAGCAAAAAGAAAAATGTTAAAATTACTACTAATTGCATCTTATTATGATTTGTGAACAAGGTTTTGTACAATTTTGTCAATTGTCGATGTATTTATTCATATAATTTTATAGGGTGAGTTCACTAGAAAACTTATTTAATGAGAAAACCAAAAAACTTTTACTGTATATGTGTAGTACACCCAAAAACCTAAACCCACTCCACACACCCCCTAAAAACCTAAACCCCACCTCACTACTCTTCAAAACCTAACTTAAAAGCTAAACTAAATCCAAAAGCTAAACACAGTTTTTTTTAACGAGGACGACGTGGTGAACAAGGTCTCCGAACCAATTTTTTAGTTTTTTAGTTATGGTTTTTTTATTTTTTTTTAACTTTTAATAAGTAGTTTTTTGGTTTTCTCATGAACATTGAGTTTTCTTATAATATTTTCTCCTAATTTCATATTGATAGAATCAATTAAAATATTAATAAAATGGTTACCACCAAAGGAATAATCGCTTTTATCTTGTTTGTTTATAGTTAGAAAAAGAAAAATACTCACAAAATCAATCGTACTCGGTTAGATGGGAACACAAAGATAACTTAATAGCAAGTCGTTTTCATGTTAAATTTCGTGGAAACGTATATGCTAGTTAGAGGTGTCAGCTCGACTCGACTTGCTTACACACTAAAAGCGAATTAGCAACCCCGTCGAATTTAAAGAACCATCACATAATCATATGAATCTAAAAAAAAATTAAAGAATGAAGTATCACTTTAACTTTTTCTATTTTTATATATCTAAAAACATGAAAAAGTTAAAGTAGGCTAACTTAAAAAGTTTAATAAATAAAAACACATAACAAAAGTTTATAAAGTTGAAAAAGTTCAAAAACTAAACTTAGAAGGATGGAAATTTCGTACAACATAAACTAAAGTTTATAATAGTAAAAAAAACAGGGCATCTCATTCTTCAAATTATGTAAAAACTTAATCGCTGAATAAAAATATATAATAATTTAAAAGTTGTAAAATTTAAAATGAAAACCATTTTTTAAATATAAAATATTAGAAACAGAAACTAGGTGGGTCTCACCCCAAACGTCCGTACAATAATATCCCTAACTCTCTCATTTTATCACTTTTAGGACAAAGTTTTTTATAATTATTTTTGTAACATATATAATTAGAGGTGTTAAAAAAAATCAGAGTTTGAATCCGAATTATATGAAAATTCATATATCCGAATTAAGTTTGTAATTATAATTCACGTGGTTGACACATGAGCTAATTTTATGTTAAAAAATAACTGATATTAACGTCAGAGGCTAAAGACGCAATCATATCATAAACGTTTAAACTAAATTTGTAATTTTTAAAACTCGAGTAACAAATATGTAATTTGATTAAAGCATGATTTGTACGGTTTACTCCTTAAAAAATTGAGGAATCTGGTTTGTTCCGCTTGTATCTTAGGTTCCTTCCACACTAAGTTTTTTTTTAAAGGCTTTCACACTAAGTCATAATCACATTTATTTATGTAACCTTTTACTTTATGTTTACATTTAATATAACACTTTTATTATATGTTTTACCCGTAAATAATTACTTTTTTTGTCCTTCCTATAAACAAAATCATTCGTTGTTAGTTTTAAATTATTTTCATAAAAAATAATAAAATTTAAAATCAGAATAAGTCGCGAAAACTTTATTCTATGTGTCATTCTTTTCTTTTAAGTCGGTCAAAGTATTTGATTTACAAGAGTACCCCACATAACTTTAGATTTTTAAATAATTTGGGTTACTTAAAATGAGAAATATAAATATTTTGAGAACTTGTGAAAATAATAGAAAAATAATTTATTTATCTAAAATACTAAAATTATTATTACGGGGCAATTACATATACCCTGATAAAAACTTCATTAATTACATATATATACAGTTTAAAATTTTATTTATGTATATCCCCTTCATTAATTACATATATACCCAACTGGATGATGAAGTCGATCAAAAGCAATGCTGGATGTTGGAATCGATCGGAAGCGGGAATCAGAAGGTTAGTGTTGTGATCAATGGAATAATAATAGACATATTTATTGTAAGGTTATAAGGCTAATTTTATAAAAGAGGGGGATACATAAATTTTGGGTTGGGTATATGTGTAATTAGGGTTGAAAATAGAGGGATATATGTAATTCTACCTACTATGAAAATACAACATTTTTATACAGATCGATATTGTAAATTTTCATATACTCGTATATTATAAACATTTACACATGTGTAAATGATAAAACTTACATATGTGTAAATGAGAGACTTACATATGCGAAAATGTTTATAATATAGTACATGTAAATTTACACATATAATACAAAAATGTTGTAATTTAATATGAATGCTAGTATTTTAAACAAATAAATAATTTTTTATTGTTTTCAATGATTTCTTATAAGTTCTCAAAATATTTAGGAGTTCTCAAATAATTAAATCTTTAAATTTGTAAAGATATAAATAATATGTTAACAAAAATTGGATTAAATATGTTAGAGGTAGACTTTATTCTATAGTTACGTTGTGATTATTCGTATCTTGTTTTATGTTTGTCATGTTTATCCCTCTATTATGTTAGGATGGTTTGTTAAAATCCTTATGTATTAGATTGGCCAAGTTAATGCTTTCATTATATACGTAATCAATTGTTGAATATTGATGATAGTAAAAATCAATATTTAAAAACATTTATCTCTCAATTTTATTTTTCTTTATGGTATAGACTTGACAAATATATGACTTATTTTTAAAACATTAAATATTTAAAATTATATATTAAATAAAATAGAAAGAAAAACTAAAAGATAAAATAGTTTGTAGTTGGTAATTTAATGGGTGAAAGAAAAAATATATGCCTTACTTCTACCAAAGAATTTGTTGTCTACGGATATCAATGTGTATCGTAAATACTAAATATGTAAATATGGTTCTTTTTAATTGATGAAGTGTTCTACTCTCATCATGAATATTAATGTAGATTTAAGAGTAGGTTTGTGAGTTTTGAGAGTTAAAAAAAAACTTATTTTAATTGATTTCTATTTCTATTTCTATTTCTAGTCTTTAAAACTCTAACCAGGTATCACAATGTGGATACGGAAGTGAAGTTTGATTCTAGGTTGTGAAACTACCATGTAAAAACATTCTTCACTTGATTTTGATTAATATTTAAATTTGATCTAAAGAATATAGTTTTATTTTAATTATTTGTATCATTTCATAGATAGTTTAATAATTATCTTTAAAAATACAAATTAGCAATATATTATGCATCAATTTTTTTTTATCAACTAACTACGGAAACTATTTAAAAAAAAACTTTTAGTTTTCTTTTATAAAATAATAATACTTATTTATAATCATTCATGGTGAAATCTTTATTTAATTAACAGTTTTTAGTGATAATAATAAGTATTTTTTTTATAATCGTGAGTACTCGTTAGGCTTGTTGATCATGATCGGCTCTCTACAAGCTCGAATTGAACGGAGCCAAAATTTATTCGAGCTTATATACGAACTCGAGCCATAATTTCACATATCGAGCTTTATTAGGCTCGTGACCTTAAACGAGCATAAACAAACCTATTATTTGTATAATTTCTATTTAATATATCAAATATATAGTTACATAAATAACAATTATTATATATAAAAGTATGATAAATAACTAAATAATATTTGTTATGTTATATATAAAAATTATAAATATATAAACAGTTATAAATGTTTATAAATAAAATGTATAAATAATTAATAAATAATAAATAAGTAAAGCTTGAGTTTGGAAAACCACTCACGAGTCGAGCTCGAGATTCATAAATAAAGCTTTACACGAGCTGAGCCAAGCTCAAGATCTCTTAATTTAAAAGAGTCGAGCACGAGCTCTCTTAATTTAAAATAGTCGAATTAAAACTTTATTGCTATTTTAGAGTTTCTTAATTGATTGATGTTATTAGAAACTAATTTAATCAGTCTGGGCCTTTAACGAGGCGGCGGGCAGCCGGGCAAGGATCACTGAATGGGCCTATGTGCTTGATAATGGGCCGATTATCAATTTTATTTATGATTAATTTTGTTAAACTGTTATCTAATCAGTGTATTAAAATGCAGTAAATAACTGAATGGGCCTTGTGACAAAAATTAAAAGGGGGGTCCAAGTTGGGCCAGTGAGTTTTCTCACATATGGGGGGTTTCCTCCTGTGGGGGTGGAGATGATCGGGTCGGCCAGTGACCCGTCAGTGATTCAAATTGCCGTTCAAAAGAAAAAAAAACTAATAGCATAAAATTAAACCTTTTAGTTTCTAGTGTTTCGGAAACTGTAAATTTTGTTCATGTTAAAAGTTTGTTTGGGTAAACTAAAAAGAGAGAAAAATATAAGAAAAAAAGTAGTTTTCAAGAAGTAGTATTACTTACTTTTCAAAACTACTTATTAACTTTTTGAAAAATATAATTTTTATTAGTTCCATTAGTAAATGTAATAATTTAGTCAGATTTCTAAAGCTTTTAGAAACATGTGGAAATGTTCAACTTTGTGTATTTTTTTCTTGACTTTATGTTTTGCCCCATCTATGTTATCTTTCTCTGATTTCTAAAGCTTTTAGAAACATGTGGAAATGTTCAATCTAATTAGTCCAAATTAGTATGATTGAGTTTTAGTGTTCATTTGATTGACTCACAGTAAGCTGGATTTTTGTTTTACTAATTACATTTCTAGGCATCATTTAAGAGTTTTGGCTATCTGTAAACTTTAATCAAAGTATGTGTGGTTGGTGAATATTTTGAAATTCAATTGTTAAAGGTTATTATGAATTTGATTCAAGCATATTAGTTATGTGTGAAAAGGAATTGAAATTTTAGGAAAAAGAAACCATAAAGTTTTCAAGAAGTTTGATTAAAAGGAATCATCTTCAAGAAATTTCTATTTAATATGTAATTTCACCAGTTATGTTAGTAACTTTTGTGATATTGATGGTTTTTTCTGGTCTTATATTATTGGTTACACACAGGTATGGCAATGGGTCACTTTAATACAGGTTGAAACGCGCTGGCTTGATTAGAGAACTATCTTTGTCCATTTTTCATAAATAGTTAATGTGTTAGTTATGATTACAACGGCTATATTATTACAATAATAAAGTGAGACTATATTATTACAATAATAACATGAGTCTTCATATTAATATAGGTCGAAATGCTTTGGGTCAAACATCATAGTTTAAGGTGAGTCGAAATGTATTAAATATGACTAATAAACATAATATTAATATGTATGTTTTTTCCTGAAAAACAGTGATCTAAGAAGTTCAACCCATTCGACCCATGAAGATAGCCATTGATCAAACCGCATGGCCAGCAGTATGCAACAACATTTACTTTTTAGTTCTGGGACTTCTACTGCTTGATTCACTGTATACTATCTTTAATGAATTAAAGGCAACATTTTTGCCCATGTTGACTATAAGTAAACATTAAATTTTCTTAGTTGATATAGAAATATCTAATATGATCGGGTATAAAATGTTTTTTTTTATAAAACATTTTCTTAGGCCGGTTGGAAGCTTCGGCCAAATGCTCATATTACAACGTATGTGTCATACCCGTTGAATAAAGACTCTTGTGGGTTGGTTGTGTTGAGCTTATTTGGGTCACAATACTTTCAACTTAAGTATCTCGTGGAATATTAATTTAAAGATGTTGATTTGATTAGATTTTATTAATTGGGATGAATTCACTTGATTTTTTGATAGCTTATCGAATGAGAAATCAGAAGCAAGGATATCAGATGCACCCGCATACTTGAATACAATTTACTTTTTTGAACATTCTGAGGTATGCCGTCACATATAATGGGTCAAGAGTTTCGGGTTGAAAAGACTAGGTCGGTTGTGATTGACCTGGTACTTTTGTCACTCTTTTCATTAGTATTAATGTGTTATCAATAATCACACAAAATAATTGTCTGAATTCAAAATAGATTTCTATGCAACTTTCAATCTGTTCAACCCATCTGACCCGTTCTCTTTTTAGCTAATTGTTTAGATTTAACCTCTTTTGTTCAAGGCCAAGCTTCCATTGGAGTGGGAGATAAACTAACTGCTTACGAGTCCAATGTTGAAAAAGACAAGAGTATAAAATGTATTCATTGACCAAGAAGGTATCTGCTTTTGCTATATATTATTTTATTGTAATGTAGTTCTTGGTTATGAAAATGTAGAACAATATATGGGTACTTAGTTGTTAATGATTCAGTGGGTCTGTTTGTACTTAATTTCTGTTAAGAAAAGCTATGTTTATGAAAAGTTATATTACTTTTTTCTTGGATGATGAAATTTTGACTGACATATGTTTGAAGTAATCATCAGTGGCTTAGCTTAAATTCTTAACCACAAAGTAGCACTAGTTTTTTTTTTTTTGACTTTTTAGAAATTAATAGCCTTTGAACTTTTTTACAGTTAGAAAGTTCTTGAATAAAATAGAAAGTTGTGACTTGTATGTCTGCTGATTACATTTTGTTGTTTTGTTCTTAATAAGCTTTCTTAAATACATGAAAATCTGTTTATTTTGTATGGTTAGCCATTGCAAAACTTGGGATCACATGCTTGGCCGATGTACAAGCTTATGATACTGCAACTGAAAGCATTGAAGTAAAGTTTCAGGATATTATCAATTCAATTGTGTAATAAATTCTGTGGAACTAAAATGGTCTTTACGTACCATTTTTTTTTGAACGGCAGATCTATACTACTCCTAAATTATACCAAATATTTCACCCTATGCCTGGATTTGAACCCAGGACCTCCCATCTTTACGTACCATTTTAAGTTTGAACTAATACAAAGAACAAATTGTGTTATCCATTCAATTGATGATGCATAATTTATGGCCTTTTAGTTGTCATTCAATTGATGATACATTATTTAAGGCTTTTAGTTTTCATTCAATTGTTGATACTGGAATTTATCAATGTGAATTGTAGTTGTAATTTCATTTTTATTGTTTTTTTTATTATTTCAACCCGTGTAATACACGGGATTATAACCTAGTTAGTGAATATGTTCTTACCCCTTAATATATGCCCCAATTATTTGAGTACGAATTCGAATCGTCAAAATCTATACTTCTATACTATATAATAAATAAAGGTTTTAGTAAGACAACTGTCACTCTCTTATGCATTCTTAACCTTTTTTCCCGCCTCTCTCCTATTAATTATACAAATTTCTTTAATTTTTTTTGTAATTTTTTGTTTTTTGTTTCTCTCCTATTAATGATAATGATTTCTATAATTCTTTTTTTTAAACAGGTTTGTTCATAAAACATTTTTATAAATTGAACATTTCTTTAATTCTTTTAATAAAACATATTGAAAAAATAACTATATAACGTTTCTAGAATTTGTATGTAATATGTCATAAATATGTAATATGTTAATCTTTATTGTTAACTATATAACATTATATTTATTCAACACGTGTAATACACCGATTTTCTAACCTAGTAGTGAACAGAACAAAAAATATGTAGATTGATTATGAGAAATAAATATTTTAAGCTTATGAAAGAAAGTCGAGTGTAGTATTTTTGAAGACTGGATACACTCTAAGATAGTCGATTTTAGATTCTTACTTGTATCGTATGCTTATTCCGTCATTTGTCCTCAATTTTATTTTTTACCCATGTGACCATGTGCATAATAACCGAGTGGTTCATTATTTATAAGGACCCATATGGACCAAAAATCAGGTGCTTGGTTAGTTTGTAGGAGTAGGACTACCTTTAATATTTTTTTAAATATTTATTACCGACTATTTAATTTTCTTAATTTTTTTTTCTGCTTATAATTTTTAAATCTTTATTACTAATATTAAATATTTCATTTGTTAAAGTCGTGCAAGGAGGAAGATCTCCTCTACTCTCTACTCTAACTATGAAAATGCTCTCTTCTAAAGTGTTCTTGAGGTATGGAATCGTGTGGAATGAAGAACTAAAACCTCCTATTTATTGGCCTCAAAATATGCAATGCACGGCTGTGCATTGGGTTGCATGGTCGTGCAAAGGCTTGGGGAATCAAACAGGGTACATAGGACATTGTACTGGGCAGTGGGGCAGGGCATTGCACGGCCCACAGGGTTCTAACAACCCGGTAAGAATAAATTATCAAAAGTATAATGAAATTCAGAGCGTAGTTTCATTTCAGTATCTTAATTCATGTGAATTAGCACTATAGTGAATTTACACCCAGCAATAATGTTAATATACAAATTACAAAATATATGCAACTAAATTAATAGTGTAAAGTAAAAAGTATGCTAATGTTAAATTCATATTTCGAATTTACACGGTGAAACAATATACGAAATTTTGATTTTTTTAAGTCAAATATTGACAACAAAACATAAATGTTTACATATTTTTTATAAAAAATAAAAGCACAAACGATTAAACCCATCGAACAAACGGGTTTTGGCCGGTTCAGTCACGACCACGAAATAGGCCAACTTGATCTGAACTAGGAAAAACTGAAACAAGCAAACCCTAGCAACCCTATCGAGTATATAAAAACAACGCATGAAAAAAACCGATTTTAAATGTAATCTAAATCTTCTTGTTGTTGCTCAAGAATGATGGTTGCACGGGCAAGTCTGTAAGCGGTTGATCTTAGATTTCTTGTTAGAACATATATCTCCTTCTTCCTTTGTTTCAAAGGCACGGAACTCCACTGCTCGTGTCTAAGACGGGCAAGCAAGACCGCATCACAGAGTCCCCCTGCTGATGGTTTCTTGCTGCAAGTCAACAAAAGTCAACTTCATTCATAACAAGTCAATGAAATCAATAAAAAGCAACTATCTTCTATGTTTAAAAGATATGTTTATGTTTATACAGTTCTTTACTTGAAAAATTGGTTCTGTATAGAACGACTCTTTGCAGACATGGTGATTAAAGTTGGTTCTGTATAATACCGGCGGTACAACTTACAAACCGTTTTTCCAATTTACCGGGCTCAAATTTATCGGGCCAGTGATCGAAACCCGGTTCAACCGGTAATACCGGCGGGTTTGAACCGGTATTCAAAACATTGCATGCAATGTATGTTTGACGTGAAGTCAAATGCATATTGTAACCGGTACAAAGAGATGGCAAAACTATACTAACCTTCCTTGAACAAATCCAGAAGTGACAAAGCCGATTGGCCACCTATTAGACTCCATGGCTGCAGGGTCATCAGGCACTTGAAATTCCCATTTACCAGAATCTAGTTTCACGAAGTATGCGGCCATTGATGACTGAGGTACTTGAAGCTCACCCTTGTTGTTTGAACTGCATCAATAACCAATTATCGTCTAGTTAGGGACAAAAGAGACATTACACTCAAGATTGGAATGTCATATAGGACATGTAGCCTAATAAAGAGTTTAATACAATGACCCAAAGTGGATTTAAAATTCATAAAACCTAATAAACCGTTTTATTAAAATAAATTAAATTTATTAATATAATAATATGGTTTCTTTAATGAATAAAAACTTGTGTTCATAAAGAGAGAAGCATCTGGTAAAAAGATGAAAAATTACCCTGAAATCCAAAGCTTTATATCAGCCAAACGGGGTGCACAAACAACAGCTCCATCCTCGATAGCACCTTCTTTATAAGCATGAAGAATAACTCTAACAAAACACAGCTTTCTACATTGATTTTCTAAAAAGCTATCCGTATTTAGGCCATGATCGAGTATTTTCTCATCCTTCATGATTTTAGATAAGCACATGCTCGTATCAGATAAATGGGAGAAAAGAGGCAAACGATCACCATTTATAGTATTCAAGAAACCAGACAAGATTCTTGATGACCTCGCTACAGCAAGATCATTATCTGATAATGCAGGTTCAGCAACTGCATTTGATCGATTAGAACAGATTTGAGTGGTTTTTAATTCAGTGGGATTCATTTTAAAAGCATGACGAACACAGTTCCATGGAGGTGGAACGGGAATGCTAAATGATTTCACAGAAGCAGGACGAAGAGCTGCTTCTTTATCCATGGCAGCCACTTCAGCTTCCATTAAAGAAGAGTAAGAATCACATTCAGGAAACTCAGATGGAAAAGTTGGTATCCCAGCCTGCAAATACAGAAGTTTTAAAAAGTGTTATCTTTTAAAAATTAGAAGTGCCAAGTAGAGGCGGCAACTTTGACCTGTTATTGGCAAACGGGTCAACTCGGTTATACTATGTATTTAACGGGTCAAATGGGCAAAAAAAAAGATATAATTGAAACCGGTTAAAAGGCACCCAAAAAGCATGTTCAAAATGCATAAACCCAAGTCGATTTTTTATTTCAAAACTTGGATTAACATTGTAATATATTCTACTTAGAACAACACAAGAAAAGAAAAACAAAAGAGATTGTAGGTAGACCCAGCCCATTTTAACATGTACTGTAAAACTGATCATCTTACCCAAACCCATTTGGATCTACTACCCAACCCTGTGACCCGTAAGTTTTGCGCCCTCTGTTGTGTATTAGCAAATGCATGTAACTTACTTCACAAGCAACCCAAGACCTCTCTCTCAAACCAATAGCCCTAGCACCAATTGAAACAAGAGGAACCCAAAATGCTTTGATCCAGCTCAAAGGAAGTACAATAGACCACCTGAAAAATCATCAAACAATGCAGCAATCAGGATTTTGGATCTTGCATATCAAATTAGAGGTGGCAATCAATTGGAGATGATAACTTATGAGTAAACAGGATCAATCTAGTGCAATGTGCTTCTAATAGGTCAAACGGATAAACTGAAAATTGGTTAAAAAGAAAATGGGATAACGAGGTCAAATGAGTAGAATCAACCAAATCGTATTCAAAATGCATATTATACAGTTCTATTACTCATATTTAAAAATTAATTATTCATAAAACTTAAGAAAAGAAACAACAAAAGAGTGTTTGCAGGTCAGTCTGGCTCTTTCTAACCCAATCTAAAAAACATCCATTTCAACCAAACCCGTCAAATTGATTCTTTTTTTAATCATATATGTCAAAAAGACACCTGTACTGTTTGACCCGTTAAGCAATTCGCCCGCGCATCCCGCCCATTTTGCCACCTCTATTTTTAAATGCCATGAACCAATAAAGTAGTCTTGTGAATATTCTGTTAAATCATAAACCTTGTAATTGAATCCATTAGGTTATTCCTTCTTAAAAGAATAATAGGGCAAATTCTTGAAGAACGTATCCCGGTTGAAGCATTAACATCAGCTGAATTATTGTCAGTAAGACAGAAAGACAAAAGACGTTGATGGTGCTTTTCCATGCAAAGAACACTTTCTTCTACAGGACAGTACAACCCTTTTTCAGCATCCCACAAATCGGTATAGCTCGAGTCAACCTCCGTGCTTTCCTTGGTCAAAGCACGTGGATCATTAACTATAAGAGGAATTATTCCAAAACAAGGGATGTGTTCTTCAACAGCTTGCGTTAATGAACTGTTTTTCAAAATAGAAATTTCTCAGAAATGCTGCATGATCATCAACCCCCATTAAGGAACTATTACGTCTAAATAATAAACAATATATTAAAAAATAAACTGCACCGAAGCATTGGAATTTTGGATGACTTGCCTGCTAACCGGATGTAATATCTTTTGAAGAAGCTGAGATGCTTTTGAACCCATCACTTCCAAGGTTCCAAATTGCCCCTCAAGTGAAATACATCTAACCGAGGCAAATTCCTCATTCACCTAAAATACTCATACATGATTATGACATCAATCTTCAAAAAATAGATGGGCAATTTTGGCCCATTTACTTATGAATGGGTCGAATCGTGTTATATCTCTCTAACGGGTCAAATAAAAAGAATAGCTCAAAAGGGTATGGGAACTCCTAATTCAATTTATTAAAACATATATATTATTAGTAAAAAGAATATAACTTTGGAATAACAGTTGCACGCTGTATATATATGAATAAATATTAAAACAAAATAAAAAAAACTTAAACAAAAGGTGTTTCGGGTAACCCAACGGCCACTCGACCCAGTTGACCCATTATAAAGCCACCCATTTTGACCCGCTGTCTCTATCAAAACACAATAAAAAACAAGGTAGCATAGTTGTACATGGGATACAATTTCTACACAAGATTACAGTTAAAAAAGAAACTAGCTCAATATTTCAAATAATTAACGGAGAACTCAAATTCTACCTTACCCTGACTTTCACACGCACTTTTCAGAGCAGTGTAGCCTTCAGTTAATGCAGCAGCATGTATCCATATCCATAGCTGTCTTAACTCATTGGTTCGATCACATTCTGACTCAGCATCTATTGACTGATGAATAGGTCTCCACATATAGATAACCGGTGCAATCGTGCGTGAATTGATTGCTCCAGCATGATGAAGCTGCAAAAGTTAATACATAGATTAACAAATGATCGCCAAAATAGTCAACAGACAGATTAGTCTTATACTTGGTTTTAAAAAGCGAGAGGCGCACAAAAGGGACGGGGTCAAAAACCGAGGCGCAAAGCGCAAAAGCGGTGAGCTTTTCGTACGCGAGGCGCAAAATGATTATATACTTTTCTTTTATATATATCATAGGTTTTTAGCATCCCCTACACAAAAATTTACCTATAATAAGCTTTATTTATGTTTAAACATATAAATTACCTACATGTACAACATAAAAAGCATTTTGTACAACATTTTGCTGCAAAAAAGAAGCCCATGTACGTGAGGCGCGCGCCTCACCAGCACCTCATGCCAATTTTTTGCCAAAAAAGCGTGCCTCACCTGCGCCTTTCGTTTACACTCGCCTTAAGTCATCAAAAGCGCAACCCTTTGCGCCTTAGGTCGCCTTGCGCCTAGGCGCGCTTTTTAAAACCAAGGTCTTATATACGATATGCGTGTATATAGGCAACTACCCACCATTGAAGAAGCATAAATACTACCAGAAAGTACACTTCCAGAATCTGATGAAGGAAAAGGTGACATTACAGTGCTTAGAATAGACAATAAAGAATCCTGCAAGTAGACAAAATAACCATCAGCGCTATTGATATGTAAAACATATATATAATCATATGAAGCTTCACACCCAAGAAAGAGAAATAAGAAACAAAAAAGAAAAAAAAAACATAACCTGTGAACCCTGCAGTTGAACAGCACTATAATAGCTTGCATCATGAACAACGGTTCCATTTTTTAACCACTTTAAGAGTGCTCTCGAGCCTTTTCCTCTGCGTTAAACAAACCATAAGTTGTTAATACCTATGCAGTTAATGTGAAAAAATATCGGTTATCGGTCAAGGACCGATATCTGAGATATCGGTTCTCGCTGTGAGATATCGGTAATTTAGGGCTGTGACTTGTCGATCGATTAGGGCTGTGACTTGTCGATCGATTGCAGCTTTTGGAGTCCGGGAGTTGTCGATTGATGATTGCAGCCTTGGTGCTCCCGATCGAGTGAAGGATAAAGTGGGATAACAAGTTCAGCAGGTCAGCGGTGTACTGTGAAGGCCGATTGTAGGTCAGTGCTCCCGATCGAATGAAGGCCGATTGTAGTTGTCGATCGATTAAGGCTGATTGTAGTTGTCGATCGATTGTAGTTAGGGTTTTTGGGCTATTGGGCCAGCCTTTTTTAAACGAGATCGGGCTAAAAGGGGGATTAAAAAGGTCCAGATATATCAAACCGATATTCTCGGTATTTTGACCGATATATCAAACCCTCTATATCGGCGATATATCGGTAAATATCGCCGATATTATCGCCACCGATATTTGGACCGATATTTGGTGAAACCACCGATATCCGAGATATCACCGAGATATCGGTGGTATCGACTGCATAGGTTAATACCCTACAAGATTTGCACAATTAGATATATAGAGACCACCTCATTTTTTATTCACCTTTTATGGTACTTTTACCTGCTATCCTACCTTAAAATTGAAGACAGAAAATTTTAGATAGATCTGCCCTGAACAAGCACTAACATGGAGTCAGTGCTTTCTTCTGCAGATACGACTTATGAGGTACAATGTTCAACTAGGTAACTTCTATAGTATGGTTCAACGGTGGTCAAAATATATTTTACTAAATTGTACAAAGGCCCAACAAATATTTCCCTTCCTTCTATTCTATTAGTGCTAAATAAAGAGTGTATGCAAACAGATGTTATACTCAGTATACCTAGTTACCTACACAGCCAGTTATCAGTGTTCTCTCCCTTAAAACACCTACAGCAACTCAAAAGTTCTTATCTTTGTAATCTTCTATTGCTTCTTTGGCCCATATAATTATGAATGAGTTATGGGTCGATTCAAGTTGTGTTTTATCTCTAACAGGTCAAAGAAGGTAAAATAGAAAATATTAGCCAAAAGAAAATGGGTCAAGTGACAAACGGGTCAAAAGTCGCCCAAAGTGTAATTTTAATGCATGAAACCTCCTAAGTTGCATTTTTTTACAAATAGCGTTCTGGGTCAACCGAAACAGATCCGTTTTAACACATGCATAATATTACCTTCTTGACATGTTGCCTAACCTACCCATTTTGCTACCTCTTCTTTGCATGATATAATAATATTCGTATCACGTGTGTACATTTAGCCAAAAAAATTAGTCATTACCTGCCATGCAAACCAAGAGGAAGGTGGAAACCCCAACGCTTAATCATCGTAAACCGCTTTGCATGCCAAACATGTGTTCTAAGCCTCTTTGTCCCATCACCAGAAATGCAAAACCCACTTTCAAGATTCTTGTTAAGCTCCTTTTTACGCTTAATGTGACGAGGGGGAGCCTTGTTAACATTTTTCTCTATATTTTCATCACTTTTTGTTTGGTTCAGGGATCCCACTTTTTGCTTTTTTCTAAATCTAGTTTTAGAAGCCCGGTTGTCAAAACCAGTAGTTCTTCTCCTCTTATTTCTCTGAGATCTAAAATCATTGTTCAGCCGACTAGCAATTGTTGAGTAGAGGGAATCAAGTTCAGGAGCTCGTGACTCGGTAAATTTCTGCACAAGAAGCTCACCTGGTGGTATGGCATGGCATTTGAGTTGTTTGCTTCCATCATTAGTCATTGTCAGAAGACAGTAACCTATAGTCAGATGAAACATAAGCAGCTATGTAAAAAATCTTGTTTACCCATTATCAAGAGAATTTATAGAGCTACAATAGTTGACAGTTAAGAATGACAATATCTTATTTCCTGTTTGATTTTTCTTCTTGAAATGAAACATTTTTCAAACATAGTACTTCAAAAAGAATTTAATATGCACGTGATAAAATCCTAGGATCGCCGATATTGATATAGGTAAATTAATAAACCAGATAAATACCGAGTTATATTTTTCCCCAATGAGCCGATTATATAGTCATTTCGATTAAGGCCATGTGTAATGGAACCGTGATTGGGGGGTGTGGACCACGTGGCCCGTGAATGGGCGTGGAACACTGCCACCCTTGGGCGTGAATGACGCTACGGGCGTGGGGCGCGGGTGAGGTATTTCCAACCAATCAGATTATTTTTAATGGTTGAAATTTAAAAAAAAAAATTTAAATTAATGGGGATAGTGAAACAATTACACACCTTAGTGATTACCTCCTGTTAACATGGCAGTGACGTGGGGGGTGAATCACTTTTTAGTGATTCCATTACACATTGCCTAATACTAACGCCATCACTGTTCCCACAATTGCACGAATTAAGTTTACCATTATTCGATTTATACATTCTCTTGAATGTTAAGTAGTTAATGTTAATTCCTAAGGAATTTTAACATCAATATTACCTTTCTTTCAGAGAATATAAATTTCTAATCATTATACTTTCTACCAAAATAAAAAATATTCTATGAGGAAGAAATCTGCCATAATCTATGCTGGTGATCACAATGCAACAGAAATCAAAACAGAAACTGAAAAATAAACCAATCAAATTGAAAATAACGATCAAAAAGGGTAATTTTTGCAGAAATTTGAAGTAAATTTAAAAATATTACTTAAATGCAGGATAAATATATAAATTAGAAGGTTGTAACATGAACTTAAAACCAAAGCAGCGACTACATAGCTTAAGCATAAAGACATTATTAAGAAATTAGGTTGAATGTAAAAGAATTCATGAATGTGAACAATTAGGGTTACCGTTTTCTGCAAGAAGGTTAGTATGAGACAGTATTGCTCCGGCGACTCTTTCCGGCTTCAATAATCTTCGTTTAAAACCGTTTACAATCGATTTAATCCAGCTTTTCAATTATTGTCCAATGAAATCGATGAAGATGACTAACGAATGCAGTGAATCGATCAACAATCGTGAAACTGTAAAAGAAGTAATCAATTGAACGAGACAAACGCCGATTGGGGATTCGTAAAACGGCTAGGGTTTATATTGGTATTATTATTTTATATATTTAACTAGGTTAAAATCCCGTGTATTACACGGGTTAAATAAATAAAATGTTATATATTTACTAATAAAAATTTATATTTTAAAAATCCGTGTAATACACGGGTTGAATAAACCAGTATATTACATCGATTGAATAAAATATAATGTAATTTGTTAACAAACACATTTGTCAGAATATGTTTTAAAAAAATGTAATTTGTCGTGACAGTTATAAGGTGTTAGGTAAGTTTTTAAAACATTTTTTTTCAACTGAATATTAATTTTTTAATTTAATTGATAAATGCTAGTTCATGTTAAGTTCATTTGATTGATTATATAATAACTATTTATAATTAAATAATAAGTATTCGTAATTAGATTTATTAATATATATCTATACTATATAATAAATAAAGGTTTTTGAATGCCACGTGTCGCCTTCATATTAATTTTCATCATTTTTTTCCACTTCTCTCTCATATTTAATGCACTTCTATCTTTTAATAATAATATATATTTAAATAAAAAAAATACTAATTATAGTAATAAAACACATTAATTTTAAATTATCTCTTATCATAAGAAATTTTAAAATTTGATTATATAACTTTTATTTTCAATCAAATAGTAAATAAAAGTCAAGTTATATTAAAAAATAATAATTAACGTATTTTCGAAACCCAATTATATATTAATTTTTTCATATTTTGAATTTGTTTTCTATCCTTACTATATGTAATAATTTTTTACAAATGTAAAATATATATATAAAGATTTAAAATTTTTATGTATTAATATATTTCACCCCGTGTATAGACACGGGATCTAAACTAGTTTATTAATATAAAGATTATTATTTAATAGGAGAGATAAATAGAAAATCTAATATTTATTAGGAGAGATGGGAGAAAATAAAGATGAGAAGTAACCAGATAGTGACATGTGTCCTGAAGAGATTTTCATTTATTAAAGTAGTAAGATGTGTTAAAAAATGATGGATCGGTAACATCAAGGTTTAGAAATAAAAGTATTTCCCAAAGTTTATTATCCTTTTAAACCATGCCAACATGAAGTCATCATCGATTAATCAGATAGCCTTTTAATGATTCTACTATATTATAAGCCCCGGTATTACACGGGTTAAATAAATGAAATGAATAAATTCAATTTTATATACTCAATAATAAATATTTACATATTGCATATTTATGACATATTACATAGTTTTTAAAACAGATTTTAGAAATGTCATATAGTTTCTTTTTAAAAATGTTTTATAAAAAGAATGCAAAATGCTCAATTTCTAAAAATGTTTAATGAATAAACCTATATTTTTAAAATAAATTTTTTATTATAAAAAGAGTTATAGAAACCATTATTATTTCATAGGAGAGAGAGACAAGAGACAAGAAACAAAAAATTATTAAAAAACAATTAAGGAAAATTTGTGTAATTAATATGACAGAGAGGCGAGAAAATTTGTCTAACAAAAACATTTATTTATTATAGAGTATAGATATAGATTTATAGGCAACCTCTAATTGATTCAGATGTAAAGAGTGTTTGTTTCGTTAAAAACACACCTCTTAATGTTTCAATCAGCCTCTTAATGGTTCAGTTTAAAAACCATGTTGAATCATTCAGACTTTTTAATGATTCAACATTTGACAAATAGCCCCTTACTCATTTGTGAAAATTAATGCTCGCAAAACGTGTATAGTTGGGTTAGATAGGTAAATAGGTTTTTTTTAACGGCAACACTTACATATTTTAAGATAATTGGGTTTTCCCAATGCACACCTATAACATCCAGGACAAATCATCACAGGAGGAACCCTCAACTGGGTAAACCCCCAGACCTGGCCACATACCTTTTTTTTGTTGTGGCCCGTATTCGAATCAAAGACCTCCACTACGGGAAGTCTTGGGGCTACCATTGCACCAAATGGCTAATGATCGGTAAATAAGGTTGAAATTGTAACTGTTTAGACATGATTTTAAATGTGTCATAATCGTGTCGACTTATTTATTACCCATATCTGTTTAACTCAAATCCAAACACGTTTAATTTGGTGTTATGTCATGTAAACGGGTCATGTTAAAATTTGTCAACCTTATTTGAAAACTGAAAAGTTAGCACTTAAAAGTGGAAACTGAAATGTTAGGTTATCTGATATTCTAATTTAAATTTATATATTTAATCATTTAAAAGTATAAAGTTATATAGTTTTGATAAATAGGTTAAAAACATGTTGTGTTAACATGTTAACCATTTAACGTGATTAGTTAAACGGGTCTAATCGTGTCATAAACAGATTAGACAGGTTAAACTCGTTTAGACATGATTTTAATTGTGTCGATCCGTTTATGCCTCATATTCGTTTTACTCAAATTCAAATAGGGGTTTATACAAAGAGATTAACAAAGCTTAGATCTAGCCTAAGGGAAGCTAGATAAACAACTTGGATGTAAAAAGTTACTATTTTGAATAAAAAAATCATCGATTAGGGTTCGATGTTCTTGAGGCGACACTATTAGTGTTGACATCTTCATCTGGCGAGACTGATCGAGGACGATGATGTACATTTCTCGAGATTTGCCAATGATTGGGACACGTGTTATTCCATTTGGCGACACTAAAGAGTGTCGCCATGCATGTATACGACATTAAGGAGCGTCACCAATATTATCCGGCGACACTACAAGAACGACACTAAGTCCGCAACGAAAACTTTGGCGACACTGTCAGACGACTCTGGTGTTGACGACACTATGCCCAGGTGACACTGCCTATGGCGACAATATAGGCGACACTAGCAAACTTTAACTGATTTCACATTTGGTAGACTATTAAAATATATTTCATGAAAAATAAAATATTTTTAACTAATAAATTTATATTATGGGTTGGGTCATAGGACAGACACAATTCAAGCCATGAGACGTGTCATGGTTCGGGTTATGCTTCGGGTCATGGGTCGAGTCATGGGTTGGGGCATGAGACGAGGCATTGGAAGGTTCATGGGAAAGGCCATGGCTCATGCCATGGGTCGGGTCAGGGTTTGGGTCTGGGTCTGGCTATGGCTCATACTATGGGTCAGGTCATGGGTCGGGCCATGTCTCATGCCATGGGTCGGGTTTATGAAAAATGTAATTTAGAATTGTTGTTTCTATCATTATAGATATGGAAATATTTCCATTTGATTATTTCTACACACTCTCGGTGGCCAAAGATCCGACAACAAGTAGCCAGTAGGATAGCAGTTATGCGTAGTTGGACTCATATTTGCTTCTTTAAGCAACTCATAAACTTTTCCCCTACATTTTATAAGTATTGTTTTTTATTTAAACCGTATAATGCATGGAACTATAACCTACTCTTTCTATAATTATTGAAATTTTTACACTTTTGATATGGTCAATAGATAGCTTTCTAAATGTTTAAAATCAATAATTCAAACTAGGAAAAAAGTTTCTAGCGTGGATTTATCAAACGACCACAATTTTTTATTTTCTTATTGTGCAACATGACCCTAGTTTGTTTGTTGTAAAACCGCACTTACCATGTCAAATTGAAAATGTATTTTTTTTTGTTACTTCTATATATACTTACTCGGGATGTTTTTTTGTTACTTCTATATATACTTACTCGGGGGAAGGTTCCACTAAAAAGTGGTTTTTCGCTAAGAAACGCTAAGAAGTGGGTCAAACGAACTCCGATTGAGCTCATTCCAGTGGCGTTGGAACCGTCTCATCAAACTCTAATCCGGACCCAAAAATCAAAACCCCCCTCCACCCACACCCCCAAAAACCTAAACCCCCCCTCCAACCCTACCCCAAAAAGCCTAAAACCACCATCCCCACCCCCCAAAAACCTAAACCCCCCCACCCCACCCCCCCAAAAACCTAAACCCACCCCCACCCACCCCCAAAAACCTAAACCCCCCACCCCACCCCCCAAAAAAACCTAAACCAGAAAATCTAAACCCTAAAAGCTAAACCCTAAGGCTAAACCATAAGGCTAAAACTCTAAAATTCAAACGTAAAATCTAAACCTTAAAAACTAAACCCTAAAAGCTAAGATGATAGAGTTCGACGATACGGTTCCAACGCCGCTGAAATGAGCTCAATTGGAGTTCGTTTGATATCGTTTCTAAGCGTTTTGGTCATTTCTTAGAGTTCTTAGCGAAAACATACTTCTTATTTGATCCTCCCCCTACTTACTCGCACAAGCCCCACTTTGATACTAACCCCTTGTAAAAATAATATTTCAACCTATACTTGCACATACGATTGTAAGTGGTTCACATTTCTTTACACACTTCCGAGTATTAGAAGGGCGTACCATGTGCTTAACTTAGCTCCCATATTTACATAGGGGCTGGATCGTTCTGCGATCTGATGTACTTGGTCTTACCCTACACTTTGTGTAGGTGGCTGTTTTCACGGCTCAAACTCATGACCTCAAGATCATAAAGTAGTAACCTTACCGGTTATTATAAGGCACACCCTCAGGGCTGGCCCATTGGGC
This sequence comes from Smallanthus sonchifolius, assembly GCA_023525975.1. NCBI lineage: Eukaryota > Viridiplantae > Streptophyta > Magnoliopsida > Asterales > Asteraceae > Smallanthus > Smallanthus sonchifolius. Next base: position 51,894,000 of record CM042045.1, read on the forward strand.
CTGTGGGCAACATGACCGTAGTGGGCCCAACATCTCGAGGGGGCCAAAAAAAATTTAATATATAAAATTTTATAGGGTTAAAAAAAATTGGGCTTTTTTTAAAAAGTAATTGGGCCTTTTTTTAAAAACAATTGGGCCTTTTCCTCATCTGTTATTTAGGCTTAGGAAAAAAAAATTACTTGGCCTTTTTTTTTGGGCCAGGCCAACAGCAGTGATCGATCAATAAGCTCCACTCCACCACCAAGCCAAGAAACGACCGTCGACCAGAACAGAACTGCTCTTGCCGCCTCCACCCACCACTGTCGGACGCTGCTGCTGCCTCCACCCACCACTGCCACCGGCACCGACCTCCGCCACGCCACCTGCCGTCGCCGACCGTCCCTCAAAGCCCTCCTTTTCGTTCCTTTAGTTAGGTAATTTTATTAGATTGATTGAGCCCTAATTTTATAATTTAAAATCAGGGTTTTTGTTGAATATTGTGCCCAACTTTTAATATAGAATTGTTAATAACTAAATGGTTTAGCCCTAATTTAGTGATTTTAAATTGTTAGAATGATTATTTGATATTAGCCCTAGTTTTATTTTGCATTTGATTTTAAAAAACTATGTCTCCTAAACAAGCATCAGGTACTCAAAAACGTAAAAGGAAACAACAAAATGAGGAAATGGTAAAGTCTCAACACGGTGTCTTACTTAAGTTTTTACCTAAACCGCCTGTTAAAGAGCATGTAGAAGTAGAAATTGAAGAACATGTAGAAATAGAAGTAGAAGTAGAACATGCGGAAGAAGAAGTACATGTTGAAGATGCGGAAGAGTATGTTGAGCCTAATATAAATGAATAGCAAGATAAGCATAATCCTCTTGATATATTTGATCCAAGAATGTGGGATGAACTTAATAAGAATGAGACTAAAGTTTTGGTCGAGAAAGGTCCGAAGAGAGATAATAACGTACAATACCAATACTAGACGATTTTTCGCAGCTTTATATATAAGAACTTTATCAAATATGAAGAAGGTTGATCGCCCATGGTCAGTTTATTGGAAAGAAATGGACAAGTAAGCTTGGCCGATTTGATTTTTTGGTATCGATTGTGATCTGGTATCAAGTCTTAAACCAGGTGAATATAGTGAGCAAAAACTTGCAATCAAAGGATATGCATATGAATACTGCTATAAAAGAAATAAGTAGATTGATTGAGTACTTCAAGGAGTATAGAGTAATGGGTTTTTCAAAAGTGATTGATGAAGCTAGGGAGCTTGCTATGGAAATGGATATTGATCCGGTATTTCACCAAAAGCGTGTGATTAAAAGGAAAACACACTTTGATGAAAGTTCAAGTAGCAAGGTTTGTTCATTTACACCTGAAGAAGATTTTAGAGTTAATTATTTCTTATTTCTCGTTGATCAAGCTATGCTTCTCTTGAGACCAGATTTGAACAATTCAAAACTTATGAGAAATTATTTGGTTTTTTGTTTCCACATAAGTTGAGGGTAATTGAAGATGAAGATCTTAAGGTGTCTTATTAGTTGCTTGAAAAGGAACTCAAGTTTGAAGGAAGATCGGATATTAATGCTGATGAACTTTATATAGAGTTGAAGCTATTTGAGATATTAAGAACAACTAAATTTAGCAACCCTATAAGATATTTTGAACCATTTAAAAGATTTCCCTCATTACCCAACTGCATGTGTTGCATATAGAATATTGTTGACAATTCCAGTCACAGTGGCATTTGCAGAAAGGAGTTTTTCTAAATTAAAGTTATTGAAATCTTACTTGCGGTCCACTATGTCTCAAGAAAGGCTTAACGGATTGACAATAATTGCTATCGAGAACGAAGTGTTAGAGAGTATAAACTGCGAAGAGGTGATTAAAGAATTTGCAGCGAAGAATGCTAGGCGAGCTTCACGAATCATCGGTTAGATATTACGGTATGTCATTCTGATACTATGATTTTGTTATGTCTATGCTATAACGTTAATTTCCGTTAAAAAATAGTTTATAAAATTATATATTTCGTTATGTGTCTTTTTTTCGGCTCGTGTAGGGCATTCGAATCCTCGGGACCGGCACTGCACACCCTCTTCTAGGTATTAGAAATTATGTCATATACTACTCATAGGAAAAGGTTGTTTTGTGAGCCAAATTACAATAAATGTGATTTTTTCATTGATATTAGATAAAAGATTGATGACCCTTAGCAAAATTAAGGAAAAGTCGTAAATGTGACATATCACATATATCTTAGTAACTTCATTAGAGATAAAAACAGTGATTCTTATCAAAATCATAAAGAAGTTATAAAATGTTTGTATCATGTTGGTTTGAGATAGAGTTAATCCGCAAACACTTTTTTATAATAGTTGTTATCCTAATTGTGATATTAGGGGTAATTAGAAAGATAGTCAAACTACACAGATGTATAGTGACGATACTGTCCAATTTCTTTTAAAAAAGTCCCACAGCATTTAAAATCATTTTATGTAATTTCTGAAGCATCAAAATGTGGACATTTCACCAATTGAAAATGACAAATTTAAAAACGACATTTAAAAAAAATGAAAAGGACAATCTGTAAATTTGAAAAGATATTTAACAACTTAAAAAGGACATTTAACTATTTAGGTGTCTTGCAAATTGCATAAAATGGTCTTTTGGACATGTGACTATTTATTATGAAACTTAGGGTTTTCAAAAATGTTTGACGCTCGAAATTCGCTCGAATTCATTTGAAAAATGTTTGGAAATATGCTCGTTCGATTTCGGCTCGGTTTGGTTTGAAAGTAGGGTTGTCCAAATTGCTCGTCGCTCGCTAGACGCTCACTCGGAAAACTAATGCTCGTGTAATATCATTTGATTTTTGGCTAGGTTGTAAACGAGTAGTTCAACTCGGTTTGTAAATGAACTGAGCACGAACAAACCGAATTCAAAATCTTGAAACCTAAACCAAACTACATATTCGTTTTTCGGTTTGAACCAAACCAAAAACCAAATATGTAATTCGGTTTGGTTTTAAACGGTTTCGGTTTAGATTATCGGTTTGAAACCAAATATTGAACACCCCTAATTACAACTTGTGCCATTGATTGAAAACCAAAGGTTTCGAAACAAAAACTTATAAACCATTCAGCTCAAATATATATGGATAGTTCACGAGTTTCAAATTTGATAAATATTTATTTAGCAATGAGCCGGGTATTGGTAATGTCAATCCCATACCTTGTTTTGAAAATGTGTCCCATATGCGACATAATATGCGTTGGGTATTTATCGGTATACCTTTTAGTTTTAAAAAATTGCCCGTTCAGATTTTCAAATACATTTCTTATTATTTTAATTTTATATAATTTTATTACACAAGAAAATTATAAATATAAAAATTAAAATTAACGAATTAGTAGATTATTATCGAACGACAAAATAGATTATTCTATTACCAAAGGACAAACAAAGGAAATTATTCAAACTGTTTATGACTATGGTTTAAGTAACAAGTAAATGGTTTACGTGTATAATGATTTGGATAATTCGGGTCGTGTATCACTTGTGAATTACGCAATTTACAGCGAGCCGCTGATCACGACGGATTTTGTCGGTAGCTTACACGTTAGATTATACGCGAAAATCCTACAATGACCAAAAAATACACGCCACACGGAGCATTCTTGCTGCTTCCCACTGGCACCACTGATTACGCCTTTCATGTCAATTTCCGTTTATTATTGCCAAATAAATACATTTTTAGTCCACCATAAATACATAATTAGATTTCAAGGTTTTTTATAATAAAAGATAATTTAACATAAATGTGTTTTATTACTATAATTAGTAAATTTATTAAAAGATATGGATACATTTAATAAGAGAGAGGCGGGAAAAGAATGATGAGATTGAATATGGAGGCGACACGTGGCATACAAAACTTTTTTTTTATTATATAGTATAGATTAATACAAAATCTTAAAAAGTTATAAACTGACTTTTTAAGATTCGATGATTGAAACTTCGAGAGTCATAATATCAAGGTTACTTCACTTCTTTCCATCTCATGCCTCCTAATTAACTGACTAGTTGAGATTATAGTGATTCGAATAGGGTTTGATTTGAGGAGTTTAGAATATTAGAGTGATTTGATCGACTTATTAGGTTTTTCCTGGCTTGCTTCCTAAAACGACTATTCAACTGACTTACTGATTTCTAACCGGACGAGCAAAGACACGAAAAATCTTGGTTCCATGGTTTCAAAGTTTCAGCCCGGTTTCCTAACTTCATATATGAAAAAATGACAGACTTAATGAAGAAGCCCGATAAATGGATTTACTGGATTATAAGCACATGTTTAAAATTACAGACAAATGTATATATAATCAACTTATAACAAAAAATACATTGTGTTAAAAAATGTAAGAAGAAATCTGGACATTTGATGAAAACAAATCAATAGTTGAGATTATTGGAGGGCGACATAGACGTTTTTAAAAGGGATGATGGACTAGTAAAATGGTGAAAGCCTACCATTGTTTAATTTTATCAAGTTTCCTTTTTTTTAACCGTTAATAACTTTTTATAAGACATTATTTTTTTAATGAACTACACCATAACATCGAAATTTTTTATCTTTAATTTGATTATAAAATTGTTATATTATTAAAAAAAAGGTTAAAGCATGTGTTGAATCGAGTGCGTTCAACATGGTGTCCAAATGTTTTACAAGGGAGCGTCTAGATGTTTAAAACGGGGTGTCTACATTTACAACGGGGAGCCCAAGTTTTGTCCATATTTTTAGTTAAAAAATTAGATGTTTTTACTCCTCGTCCTTGATACACGTGGTGACTCATGGTGGTTTCTCACGCTTCTTAAACACTTAGGGCTTTTTAGCATATCTTTCCCCCATGTGAGTTTTTTTTTCATATATGTATGTATAAAAAGTATATGTACATAATTTGATTTAGAATATTTGAATCAATTAAAAATCATAAATTTTTATTATTATCAAAATCTGAAAGCTATATATGATTATAGTTTTCAAAACAGTATTTGTTATTGAATATTTTTTAAATTAAATACCAAAGTAATTGTTGACAATAGAGGGGGTGTTATTGTAATAATTGACCAACAACTTGGTTAAGTCTTGGTCTAAATTTGTATGTGGGTTCTCATTCATGTGACTGGTACGTTATCTTTTACTTCAATCAAACGTTGAATGAAATAGATTCTTTTTTTGATATTAAAATAGAAATCGGATATTTTGCCTTTCGAAACAAAATTTAAGAATGTAACCATGAGTGAGAAATACAAAGTTTAGCTTTCTTCTCTCTCCGTCTCTAGAATTCTTCTCATTTGAATTACATCACATTTTCATCAATCAACATACGAGATAATCATTAAAGTTATCGGTCTCTCATCATAACATGTGTATGATATGTCATATGTCTTTTGTCTAGTGATACAGAAAAGTCATGCATAGAAACAAAACTAGAGAACGAGTCACAAAGGTACTTCCACTGCGCAATTAGATGTTCAAGACTAAGTTGTAACATATGTTAGTTAACATGGTTGATGAACTTTTATAACTAGAACACTTGCCTTAGATTTTGGGTGTAACTCCAATATGTTGTCTATACTCTCGTACTTATATATCGTTTGGCTTGTGTTTTAGCTGGACACGACGAGTTTTGACGTTATGTAAATAAAAGTTTGCTCTTGACAAGGTAATCGTATCAAGTGGTGGAGGAGGAAAAGGGTGGGGGAGAGAGGGAGAGAGAGGCATTATTATGTAATTTACAATAACTATATATTTTTATTTTAGATTAGTTAATTATCATACTAGTTAATTAAATCACATAAACTAATCAATTATTTTTGTAATTTTTAATGTACAGCAAGTTGATATAACAAAAAGGGAGCACACCTCAACATTACCCAAAACACATGCATCTAATAATAGGACTTTCGGACTCCACATGAACCATTTTGTACTAACGGAGCTTTGTGTCACATAACATGATACTAATTAGGGAGCGCGTTGTTAACAAGTTAGCAAGAAAATAAAAGATAGAATTCTAGAGGAGTGGTAAGCCGGTTGGAGTTAAAGTCGTGAAATTTTTCTTGAAATTAATAATTCAAATCCCCGTCTATGACGGAATAATGTAAATTATTAAGAGTATTCAGATGGTCCCAAAATATGGTATTGCTTAGATAAATAAAAAAATCTAAGAGGAAGATAACGATGGCCATTCACGTGCCTCGTAAGTGGGTGTGAAACTCATACAGCTCATACTCTTGTTTTCATATTCCTTACTCCACTATTTCCAAAACACTGTAACAACTTTCACTTAATAACTAATAAAAAAATAAACAGTTGTAGCCAATAATCTAAGAGGGAAGAATTATAAAAAACTTATTGTTTATGAGAAAATAAAAAAAACTACTTATCAAAGGTAAAAAAAATTATAACTCAAAATATAAATAAAAAACTAAAAAAGTGGTTCGAGATCATATTTCATACGTCGTCCTCGTTCAAAAAAAAAAATCAGAAAAAACAGTCGGGTTAACTTTTGGGTTTAGTTTAACTTTTAGGTTAGGTTTTTGGAGGTGGATGAGGTGGGGTGGGGTGGGGGGTTAGGTTTTTGAGGTGTACTATACATATACAGTACCTTTAATGATGAGTTTTTGGTTTTCTCATAAAAATAAGTTTTTTCATGAACTCAACCTTAATCCAATATGCATAAAAGTATAAAATCATCCTCATATTTTATATTAACAACTGAAATATAACCCGACCATAAACATGAGCGAAAATAGAAAAGATTCGTTAACCATTCGACCTATCAAATATCTTTTATTTACTAGAGGATTTTAACATTGTTGCTACAAGACTTATCATTTAAAGGCTTAAGTCCGAAAACAGTGTAAGATGGAGGAAAAAGCTTGAACTGTGAGAGCCTTCAGCTGCTTGTTCTGGGTTTGGGCTTGGAGATGGATCTGCAAAACAAGTAAACACTGTGAGTCTCGTCACGAACAGAAGAGATTTCTCTCGGTGACCATCTCCGATGTGAGAATAAGTATTTTTAGATGATTGGAAAACAGAGAGAATTACGAAGAGGTGATGTATTGAGTGAGTGTAAGGGTATCCGGTATACCCTTACACCCACCCCCAGCCAAGTGAGGGCCTTCATGGTGTGGGGGGCTTCACGCACACCACCCCCTTGCCCAAATGAGCAATCCAAGTGAGGGGCTTCACGAGGAAGAGGATAATGTGAGGCTTGTGATTGGTTAAACCATAAGTGGGGGTCTTCACGACGGGAGATGCTTCACGTACACCGCCCCCTCTTAAGTGAGGGGGGTCACTTGAGGATGACTTGAAGGTATACCAGATACTCTAAGAAAAAACATGTTTTATCTTTGAATCCAAGGAAGCTATTTATAAAACTCTCATGTAAGAAAAAATTAATATTAATATTAATGTTTTTGTTTATAACAATTAGTATTAAAATAAAAATAATTAATTAATAATTAAAAATATTGTATAAAAACAATTAATGATTATGATTAACTTATAATTAGAAAAACAGCCACACTTGGTGACACAATGATAGATTGAAATACTTTTCAAAAAAAAAAAAAAAAATCACCACCACTTAACTACTACATCTTTACACACCATTAACTTAAAACTACTACCGTCTATGTTTCTTCCAACGGAAAATCTACCTTACTCATACTTATAAATTACACCTAACAGTTCGTCTCATGCTTGTGTTTGAACCCATGACCTCCGATCTAAGAGACAAGAACTTCTACCAACTAGGCTAGTCCTATATTGACATAACACACAAAACTAGCGATTTTCCACCTCCCAAGATTCAAACCCAGATCACCATGATATCGAGCGTGCGCCCCGAACTGCACTTAGTAAAGTATTACACAATACACATATCCTTATATCCTTATGATTATTTGTTAAATGAGTTTTAATTTAAAGTCATACCCATTTAAAACAGTGAAAGAGAACTAAAATCAAACCGACACATAGCCAATTCACCATCTGCTGTGTTCACGTTTACGGTTACCCTACACAAAGTCAATCAATATCCACGTGGCATCACCACATGGAAATTTCTATACGTTCCAGAATTTGGATTACAATTTACAATCATAAATTACCCACAATTAACAGCAGCGGGGCCCACTCACCCTGCTTAACATCTTCCCCCCCCTCTATTCTCACTCCTTTATATACCTTCCTCCCCCTTCCCTCCCTCCCACGCCATATCCCATCGAATCCAATCCATTCGAGAGATAAATCTCGTCAGAAAGGTAAATACTCGGAGATATAGGATGTCGGCATCGTCGGCGAGGGTGGATCTGGACGGAAATCCGATAAAGCCGTTAACAATATGCATGATCGGCGCTGGAGGATTCATCGGTTCGCACTTGTGCGAAAAATTGATGTCGGAGACGCAGCACACTGTGTTAGCAGTTGATGTTTATAATGATAAGATCAAGCACCTCCTTGAACCGGACTCGCTTCCTTGGGCAGGTCGCATCCAGTTCCACCGTCTTAACATTAAGAACGATTCTCGCCTCGAAGGCCTCATCAAATGCTCCGATCTGGTAAAATCTCACATTACTTTTCCAGATTTGTCGAGTTTGCAGTTTGTTTCACTGTGCGTATTTGTGCCTTTTGCCTATTGATCTTTCTGGATCTGCATTTTCATGTTTAATTGCTTCATTAGTTAATTCTCTACCTGATTGGGAGATTTCGAGTGCTGCTAAGTTGTTCTATGTTTCAAGTGTTCAATAGTTTAACAGAAATTTTGCTTGCGTTCCGTGCTTGAAGTGTAAAATACTGAAATAATGCATTAGAACATGTAATACACATTTAACAGTCAGCTAATTGCTATCGATCTTTCTGGATCTGCATTTTAATGTTTGATTGCTTAATTAGTTAATTCTCTACCTCATTGTGAGATTTTGAGTGCTGTTAAGTTGTTTTATGTTTCAACTGTTCAATATTTTAACCGAAATTTTGCTTGTGTTCCATGCTTGAAGTGTAAAATACTGAAATAATACATTAGAACATGTAATTAACATTTAACAGTAAGCTAATTGCTATCAATCTTTCTGGATCTGCATTTTCATGTTTAATCGCTTCATTAGTTAATTCTCTACATGAGAGTGAGATATTGAGTGCTGTTAAGTGGTTTCTATGTTTCAAGTGCTCAATATTCTAACAGAAATTTTGCTTGTGTTCCGTGCTGGAAGCGTAAAATACTGAAATAATGCAATTAACATTTGACAGTTTGCTGAGATCTTATTTAATAAGCGTTATCTGTTCAGGCATCTGATTGATTTTGTTTATTTTGTTGATTTTAGACGGTAAATCTTGCTGCGATCTGTACACCGGCGGATTACAATACTCGTCCTCTTGACACGATTTACAGCAATTTCATCGATGCGCTCCCTGTGGTATGCTTTACGTTTCTATCGAATTCATTTGATGTTTTGATGTGCATTATAAACTATTCTACTGTTTTTTGATGTTTGCTTATATGAAGTATTCTGTGATTTATGGATCGCTATGTCATCTTTGTCCCTTAGGTTAAGTACTGTTCGGAGAATAACAAGCGGCTTATTCACTTTTCCACTTGTGAAGTATATGGGAAAACTATTGGTAGCTTTCTTCCCCAAGATAGCCCTCTGCGACAGGTAAGGATTCAGATATAAGTTTTTGGATCAAGTAATTAGAAAATATTTGATTAATGTCAAAATAGTTGCGTGTTGTTTTGAAAACAGAAATCCGAATCCGATTTGCTCAAAGTCCCAAACTTTGATTCTTTTAGATCTTCTATTTTCAGTATGAACCTAATCTTTATAATTTGGTTGATAAGCATCTGTTTAGATAAATCTGTAAGATTTGTTTTTTTTGAAAGGCGAATTTCTTTTTAATCCTGTCACTAGTAAACCCTTTAGGTGTTCCTAGAAGCTTTGCCTCTACCATTGGGCCACCAACCCCAATGTATCTGTAAGATTTGTGGTGGTTAATTTTGTTCATTGTATAAAATCTTCTTTTTGAAGCATGCTTGCACTGTTGGTTCTTAGGTTATGATGAGATGTTTGACTAATTAAATACTTGAATTAAGTTTTTTTTTTCTTGGATTATAACCACTTACAGGATCCTGCTTATTATATTCTTAAAGAAGACACATCCCCTTGCATTTTTGGCTCAATTGAGAAACAAAGGTGGTCTTATGCATGTGCAAAACAGTTGATTGAGAGGCTCATCTATGGTGAGCATACACGCTTTCATCATTTAGTGATAATATCCATTGTGGCATGCTCTCATTACTTTCATTTCCTTTGCAGCCGAAGGTGCAGAGAATGGTCTTGAGTTCACCATTGTAAGGCCTTTCAACTGGATTGGCCCTAGAATGGATTTCATTCCCGGGATTGATGGTCCTAGTGAGGGCGTTCCAAGGGTTCTCGCATGCTTTAGCAATGTATGTTCCATTTCATCTCTTTTGAGTTCAAAATTTTCACCATTTTGAGCCTTTTGATCTTACTTTTCCTGGCTATCCTTTCAGAATCTGCTTAGGCGTGAGCCTTTGAAGCTTGTGGATGGCGGTGAATCACAAAGAACCTTTGTTTATATTAAGGATGCTATTGAAGCTGTTCATTTGATGATTGTATGTTACAGACTTGATCTCCTTTTAAATTTTTATATATATTTAATCGAATTCTTAACAATTGCTTGATTTATCCTCAGGAAAATCCTGCTAGAGCTAATGGTCATATCTTCAATGTGGGTAACCCTAACAATGAAGTTACTGTAAGGCAACTTGCTGAAATGATGACCAAGGTAACATTATCTTTTCACTCAAATTTTAATTGTTGAAAAGTGTTTGGAAATGAAATGTTCTTCTAGTAGGTTTATTCTATTAGAGGTGTTCATAAACCATTGAAACTGACAGAACCGTAGCAAATTGGCCATTTGAGATCCAAATTGTTCAATTCACGGTTTAGTTTTCTTTGCTGTTTAACGGATTAAACGGTTCAGTCCGGTTTGAAACTTGGAACCGGCTGTGTAAACCGAACCAACTGTTTAACGTTTATTAATTTTGTGTGTGTATATAAACTTTTTTTTTTCATTTTCGGAATATGTAGTTATATATGTATTATTATAATCATGAACCATCTTTATCATTTTAAAATTTTAAAAACAAACTAGCGGTTTTGAAAAAAGAAGAAGTAAAAGAACGGTTCAAACAGTCGAACCGCCAAAAACCAAACCATTAAACTGGCAAACTGGCGAAACCGGCCAGTCCGACCAACCCACCCACCTCGGACGACTTGGTTTTACAGTTCCCTGAAACTGTAGTTAGCAGTTCGGCCCACAATTTTCGTTAAGAACCGGACGGTAAACACCCCTATATTCTATATGGTCTAATCCGGTCTCATATGTGGCAGGTATATGCTAAAGTGAGTGGAGAAGATTCAATAGAGACCCCAACCATTGATGTAAGTTCTAAAGAATTTTACGGTGAAGGCTATGATGACAGTGACAAGAGAATTCCAGACATGACCATTATAAACAAACAATTAGGTACTATGCACAACTTATCCTTGTTTCTCGAGTAATATTCCATGAAATGGTATTGTTAGTAGCATGAGGGGTCGTTTTTAGACCTGGTGAGATGGGCGGGTCTGGCGGGTTGGTTAATGGGTCAAAACAGTTGTAACATTCCATGCATGGTATTAGTAGTAGTATGATGGGCCGGTCAGACGGGTTGGGTAATGGATCAAAATGGGCTGATTGGTTTTGGCTCATTATAATAATAATAATTTGTAAATGTTTGAATTACACAGGTTGGGATCCAAAGACATCACTTTGGGACTTGCTGGAATCCACACTTACCTACCAACACAGGACATATGCTGAAGCAGTTAGGCAATCAATTGCAAAACCACTGGCCAATTAAAGGTATTGAAAAAGGGTCCTGGTCCTGGTCCTGGTTTATTATAATATCTGTGCAGTCCTACCTTAAGACTTTTGAAGAAACTGTTGATCGTCTATTGGTTCATTTCATCGTGCAAGACTTGCACCTGTAATGTGTAGTAAGAGAACACTACTCGTATAATGCTGCTGTGTACACCACAAACAACTGGCTCCACACCTACTTTTCCTGGCATTGTGCTAAGGACAGAGCTTGGTTTTGTTTTTGTTTTTCGTTTGTTATGATGAGAGCAACCGTCGTATTCTTTTGTTAGGTCTCGTCCGGGCCTTGTCGTAATTTAATAAATTATTATTACATGTTATGTTAACTACATCCTTCATGTCGTGATCGTTTCCGCCTATCTTTCTGCAAACCAGCAATTCTTAACTCAATTTCTATAGATTAGAGAGAGAACCCTGGGGTCTATGCTTATGGGCATGTAGAAAATCCTGCGAGCTCACATGAATGAGTAGGCTATAAAGCATTCATGACTTCTATAGAAAGAAGTAAAGAATCTTGAGTGCAAGTCCAAAACGATAGAGATTGCTGGGAAAGGACTGTCGTCTGTGGAGTTTGGTCCAAAACAATAAGTCATTGATAATAGTTAACTAAGGTTATATGCCCAAGAGGTTGTGGTGTAGTAGTTGAGGTAAGACCCGAAGTCTCAAGAGACCCGGGCTCGATCTCTGCCACCACCATTAATTTCCGCGGCATCGCAAATGAGGCCTAGCTCTTAGGCTGATGCACCTGGGTTTTACCCACGCCGATCTAGGGTTCGAGCATCGGCTCTCCTTCAAGCCCGGAAGGGGCCGTATTGGGTGGGGTTTTTCCTTGAAAGCTCTCCAACTCTGACGCCAAGTGGGCCCAGTTAAGACAACATATTGACCGAAGTTGGACGAGGCTCTCTCATGTGACGCGGGGTGCGACGTCACAACATTCAATGTTTGCCTTTCCAAAAAAAAAGTTAACTAAGGTTATTGATGGTTAAATAGGATCAATTATGATCCTGAGTTAGGGTTTTTCATGATTAATGTTAATCATTATTACTTAAGTAGGGTAGGGTCAATGATGACTAATTAAAGTCACTGATGTTTTATTTAGTTCGTTGGTTGATTAAGTCATTGATAGTCATTAATGATCAATTAGAGTCACTGATGATTAATATAGTTTTGGGTTATTGATAAACAATAGTTAATTATGGTTATTGATGGTTAGTGAGGTTCAATTTGGATTCAATGATTCATGCCAGGGAGGTGTAGTACGCTAAACCAATTTGGATTCATGCCATTAGAAGAGAAACTCAGGTTACGCTAAACCAATTTGGATTCATGCCAGGGAGGTCCAATACGAAGGCGATACACATCTCAAGAAGATTGATGGAAAAGTATAGGGAGAAGAAGCGAGATATTCATATGGTGTTCATTGACCTTGAAAAGACACATGACAATGTGCCACGTTGACTAATTTGAGATCGTCTCGAGACCAGAGGGGTCCAATGGAAATATATAGACCTTTGTAAGGATATGTACAAGGGGACTAAAACAACCGAGCGTGTGCCTGTGGGGATATCGACTTCTTCCCTATGGAGATAGGCCTCACCAAGGGTTTGCATTGAGCCTGTTTCTTTTTGCTGTAGTCTTGGGCGGGTTGTCAAAATCGATCCAAGATGCTGTCCCCTGATGCATTCTATTTGCTAACGATATTGTGCTTATAGCAGAGAGTAAACAGAGACTGAATGAGAAGCTAGAGGAATGACGAGCAACTTTAGAGAGCAAAGGTTTAAGGATTAGTCGCTCTAAAATTGAGTACCTCTTTTGTGACTTCAATGATGTAACCGTAGATGAGGGTATCCGGATCACTATCGATGGCCATGTGGTTCCGCAGATAACCAAGTTTAAGTATTTAGGATCATTTGTTCATAGAGAAGGGGACATAGATAGCGACGTAGCCAATCGCTTCCATGCATGCTTGTGTCGGTGGAGAGCAGCCACATGCTTATCGTGCGACAAGAGGTTTCCAAATAAATTAAAGGGTTTTCGATACAACTACTGAAGACAGTTTCAGAACTGAAAAAATGTTGCCGCGTCGATATGCCATTTTAAGTTTTTAAGAAATTTGAAGATTGTGAATGAATTGAATACATGGTAATATTTATATGGTTTTTTCAAATATAGTTGTTGGAAATATAGCCGTTAGAAATATTTAATATTAATTTTTATTATATTTTTTATGATTATTATAGAGTGCAACGATATTCCGTCGCACACGTTTTAGACAAAAATCAATTCAAACACTCGCTAAAATTTCGTTTCTCCATGCTACCCCTTTTGTTCTCTCTCGGCTCCCACCTCCCTACTGTTTTCGTCGCCAACAAACCATCACCACCATCGTGTCGTCGTTTATCTCCATTTTTGATGAGTAAAAACGCACCTTTGTTGACCGTGTAGTTAAAGTTAGGGGTGTTTTATAAGTTTATATGTAAATATTTATGTAATTCTTTTTAAATGCATGAAATTTGAGCAAACAACATGTACCACCCAAGCAATTTACTTAATATTTTTATTATTTTTTTAAATGACAAAATGACTAGTCTTAAATCACACATATGATCCCTACAATGTTTTTTATAGCAATTTTCGAAAGTTCTCATATTTGTATTTTACAATATACCGTAACACTTTTTATAACCCTTTTTATATGAAAGGTTGAATGTTCTTACTTCTTAGAACCGCCTACCGTCATCTTTTGACCACCGTCTACCACGTCGATTGATATGGGAATATCACTCACCGACTTATATGCCACCACCATCATCATACACCCAAGTGAGACTTTACCACCGTGGAGTGGCATTTTTCTAAAAAATGAGGGGGAAAGTCAGTAAGATGTCGGAGGAGCAAAATATACGAGATCACAAATGTAGATTGCTTACGGCTAAGTATAAAAGTTTGGTTTCTTTGATTCATGGTGTCAGATTCTTTTATCTTGCATCAACAATTGTTGGTATTCTGTTAGTGTGCAAGGTGAGCTGAATGCTTTCTTTAAATCTCACAGAGGAGTGAGACAAGTAGAGCAGAATGTCCTGGATTGTTAAAAGGAGGCTTGCCACGTAGGCACTTACTGGACACCCAAGTTGGCGCTTATTGGACGTCTGCATGACATCCATTCTAGATTGTTTCATACTTTTCTAGTTTGATCTATACTTGTATATAATTCTCTATAAGAGTTTGGAGCAATGTAAATTTCTAGATTTGAACACTCTAGATACACAATTGTAGCCGTTAGATCGAGATGATCCTAACCGTCTATTGAGGAGGTGGAGGTGTATAAATTAGGGGTGTTCATTATTCGAATAAAACGAAATTCGATTCGAACCGAATTCGAATAAAAATTTTGATTTCGAATTTTGGCTTATTCGAATCGAATATTATTCGATTCGAATAAATAAGTCGAATTCGAATCCTAAAATCCCCAATTCGATTCAATTCAAATAAACCGAATTTATATATTATATAATTTTTATTTTTTTAAATATATAATATCCTTTTATTTGGGTTGATTTGGAACTTTTTTTTAAGTTTGGTTATGGGCTTCAAATTCAAATCCATAAAAAAATTATGCAGAATTTGGATATTTGGGACTGAGTATTTGTAACTTTTTATTTTTTATTTAAAAAAAGAAAAGAAAATAGTAAGTCGGTTTATTCGAATTCGATTCGATTCGATTTGAATAAGCTTATTCGAATCGGTTTAAATAATTTTTTATTCGAATCGAATTCGAATCTAGAAAAAAAAATTCAAATTTGAATAATTCGATTCGAATAAACCGAATAGCCCGATTCGATTCGTTTAAACACCCCTAGTATAAATAGGTGAGGTCTTGATCTGGTCAAACCATCCAAGCATTTGTAAACTTCTCTCTAATGCAATACAAGTTCTCTACATTCTCCCTAACTCTCTCTTGTGTGCTTTCGATTAAAGGATGACGGAACTTCTTCTAACCACTCCCTATTTCTCATTCATCGATTGCTATGGGAATAGCAAACAACCCCTCCACTTCTATTATAGGGAATCAGACTCTATAGCGATGCTTATTTTTCTTTTCACTTCTTTTCTCTCATTTATGTCTTTTCTCAACTTTAGTGTGAAACCTGTCTAAGGAAAGAAACATAAGGTAAGAACATGGATGCGAAAAGGATGAAACCACCACTCCTAAGTGTTGGTGGTTTACCATTGCCATCATCATACACCCACCAACATTTAGGGGGTGTTCAAAGTCGGATATGAAGTTTCAGATAATTCGTGTTCGGAATTTCGGATAATTCAGATTCGTAATTTCAAATAATTTCGGTTCAAATTTTTTGAACAGACCTACCAACACCCAAACGGTTATCTAATGTGATTTAACCATTAAAATTATAATAAATTTGAAATAAGATATATTTAAACAATTTCAGTAATTGTAAAAAACCAATTCCTATAGGTTGGGTACCTTGTGATTAGCACTCAAAACAATTTAACATACATCTATCACTATGATTAGATAATTTACATTGAATATGCAAATTCAAAAACTTTGAGGTATGTATCATGCTAGCTAATGACCGGATATGTGAAACAAAGAAGGAAATGTTGCTTATGTGGAAGAGAAATAATGAGTGTTTGGTTTTTGGTCACGTCTAGTTTTTGGAGAAGAGAAAATATGGAGTGATTCGTTGTTGATCCTAGTTTTTGAAGAAGAGAAAATATGGAGTGATTCGTTGTTGTTCACACAGATCATGATTTCAACCCATAGTCAAGAGCAATATGATAAAGAACAAGATGGGAGGGGTTTAACCCTAAAGACTTTCAATTGATCGACAACATGATCGGCATATATAGCCGATGTAATGAAGCAACACAATGGTTCCCTGAACCAACACCACCATACGTGTATCCGTTTTTAATTTACAAGTTTACATGTTTGACCATTCGACTATATAAAAATACCTAGAAAACACTCAAACATAACTATTAACTAATTACAATATGTTCCTTTAACTTCTATCCAAACACATAAAGTGAAACCCCAGGCCAGAATGTCCCACATAAGCCCAAGCAACTCCATCCACTTCAGAATAAGAACTCTCCCCATGTTCCTCATGGGGATCCGACCCATCTGCCCCGCCGCTGCCGTATTTCCCATCAATGACTTTGGATGTTGCTGCTTCCTGGCTACACTGCCCGGTTTGCCACCGCCTCTGAGAAATGCCAATATACACCGTAATTACTCTTTCCAGATTTATTTCTCCTGTTCGTCCTTGTAATTAAATCTTTAATTTTCATTTTATTTTATAAAACATCATCATAACTTATGTTTTTAACTATTTATTTATTTATTATCATTTTTGAGAAAACTAAAGTGAGTCTTTATATTAAGGGCAAAACTTTTTTTTAATTTAAATCTTTAAATTTTCATTTTATTTTATAAAACATATGTTTCTATTATCATTTTTAAGAAAATTTATATGTTTGGATGCTTAATTTTTATTTAATTTTTTATTTAAATTCTTTACAAACATTACCATCTTTACATTTGTATGCTTAATCTTTAGATTTTTCTTGTCGCCCTAATCCGAACCAAAATGACCATTTTCATTCAATAAAAATGTTCGCGGTTTGTTTACATGCATATACAACTTGGGTCCCCAAAATTAAGCTCGCAAAAATGTCATAATGCTTATTTATTTCTGTTTACAGTGTGCTCTAGGCCATTCCGCCTACTCCGTTTGCTGCTGGGAATCGCGTTACCGCTGTCCCGACTGCCCTTTCCCTCACCCGAGAGGGTTCATCCTCTACCGAAACACGCGGTTGGAGGACTTGGTTTCGGCACACATGTTTTTCTTTGGTGACAGACGCTCTCCCTATTATACCTTGCCTACTATTGCTCTCGCTTTTAAGGATTTTTTTGCAAATATTGTTTTTGCGTATATAGCAGCTGGTATATATATAGCCTTGAGAGTGCATTCTTTGACTAGTCCCCTTTTTGCAAATATTGTTGTTTTTGCGTATATAGCAGCAACAACGTATATAGACAGATCGAATTCTGTGAATGTTTGTTTGATTCAAGTGAATATGCATACTACATTTGATGTGTGTTCAATTTCGTTACCCTAACTAGTATAAGTTTGTTGTGTTTTACATGTTGCTTTAGTTAATGTTGTTCTTGGATTATTAAAGCAGTTGCATTTATTCTTATTTTTATTGATATTTTAAACAACACATGCTGCACATCCCCTGGGACTGGAACTGGCATTTCAATTCCTTTGCTGCCGAATTTCAACTCCTAGTATGTTCTCGCTTTAGCAATCTGTAGTTAACTTATCATCCCAAAAAATCCGAATCTTTTGAAGTTGGTTAGGCAAATGATTTTTCAAATTTCCCTGAGCCATGGTTTGTGTTTGATCTGAAAATGTTACAAGTTTCTCATTGTTATAGATACAACAACTAATTAAGACTGTTGATTTTTTTGCCAACATATAACTTTCACAATAACACCCGGTGTGTGTGTGTTTTTCCTGACCATTTCCTCGACCACGATCATCTGTTCCAAACATACCGTGTCCCCTTCCACTCGTTGGTGGTTCCTTGTGCCCACTCTTATTCTATGCCAGCCATTTTGATTGAGTGAGCAAAAGTTACCTAGGATTGTCTCCACTTGCATCTTGGATAGGGATGCGCTCCTCCCAATTGCAGCTTCCTCAAATTGCATATATGATTATTATGCAAAATGAATGTTTATATAAATGTTGTTGTGCATGGCTAGAGTTTGTGAATCGGTTTATGGTTTTGTGAGTATATATGTAAAGGGTTAAGTGTGTGATTTGAGTGTTCGGGGTAATCACACGAGCTATGGGTGGAGAGTTTTATCACTATTACAGACACTGGCGAAGCTTGAAGAAAAACGCAGGGGGCCGAAACTATAAAATTTCTGGCCGAATACGTATAAATTAACACTATTGGGCGAAAAATCGGCCGGATACGTATAAATTGACACTACTGAGCGAAAAATCAGGGGGAGGGCTAAGAAAGCTTCGCCCATGATTACAGAAACCATTTATTGAGACCGTAAAAAAAACTTTGAAGCGTTTTTTTCTCTCTTCTGAAAACCTCCTAAAAAATTCAAAATTAAAAAACGTCTCAAAAAATAGAAACCGTTCCAAAAGATGACTCTTTTGAAGCGGTTTATATTAACTACTTAAAAAAAACACTTTTTGAAACGTTTTTTTTTCAGTGAGATTATTTGTTTGTCTTGAAACACCCTCATTCTCTCTCCCACATAACCGAATTAATTTCTATACAAAATATTCTTATTTCCGATGCAAAATCCTTTCATTCCCCAACACATCACTATGTGTTTTTGCCACCTTTTGTATTTGATAAAATATTCTAAAGGGATTGATAAGATATTCAGAAAGAAAACCTGTTGGATCCTTGGTTAAGACACGTGGTAACCAATTGACAGATTGATTAAAACCTACCCATCGTGATTCAAGTGGATTAAGAGGGTAAAAAGTGTAAATATAATGAAAGTTCAGGGACCAAATGAAAAAAAAAGAATTGAAAAAAAGTTTCTTCACCACGTTTTACGTTAGTCGCGATTGTAGTGGTGAAGGCTCATGGTGGTAATTACCATCCTTGGCTACGTTAAGGCGGTCGGGCGACTACAGATAGTGTCGCGGTGGTTCTTGTCGAGCAAGAGATGACCCGCGATTTCAAAACAACAGATAAAACACAAGTTTTGTTGTCGTTTCCGGGTTTGAGAAATTTCAAAACGGAACATTAGAAATGACGTGGCCTGCAATGATGACAGCTTACGGCGGCTGTGGTCACCAATTGAATGTCGACTGGTGGTGTCTGGCGGCAGGGTGTCGTCGGAAACAGTAGCGGATCGAGTGGCAACAACTAAAACTAAACAGATGAATCAGGACAATGTAACCTAGCATGTGGACATAGAGGTGTGTGGGTAACAAATTATGTTTCAATTTGTTTATCTAGTGTTTCAATAAATTCTTTTATGGCGATTGTAAATTATTGTAATATGGTTTGAACCATAGTTACCGAATTCCCTACTATAACCGCGATCCCCGTATTGGATCGTGCTGTACCAAATCGGAATTCGCTTAGTACCAAATCGCTCCGGTACGGCGTTCCAAATCGCTCCGGTACGACGATCCAATTGCTTCGAATTCGTTATACCAGATATGATTTCCGAAGGTGGAATGTGGTGGTCTGACCTTTTCTCTTTCTATATCGACGGGATTGAAGCCGGATTGAAGCAAGAGATCGAAGGTGGATGTGGTGTTCTGACCTTTTCTCTTCCTTTTCTCTTATAGATGCCTTTTAACGTTTAGGGTTTTCTACTTTTCTCTGGATTTAAGAGAGGATTGCTGGCCCAGCCCACTATTTTATGTTTTTCTTATTATTATTAAGCCCAATAAAAATAACCATTTCACATTATTAGTATTAAATGGTCTTTTAAGTTAGTATTAAATAGTATTTGAAGTTCTATTTTGATTTAGAATTTGCCAAGTATTATATTGTATTTGAACTTATGTTTCATTCGGGTACATCGAACCGAACTACATGGTACACCGTACCGGTTCGTACCGAATTGAACCTACCCCCCTCTGTAGCGAATACGTTAACTCTAACGAATTACGTACCCGAACCGCGTACCCATACCGGAGCGAACCACGTATTAGGTAACCATGGTTTGAACCCACGTTTAAAGTATTCAAACTAGCATAATAGACATTAAACATTCTATACACTTATATTTTTGTAAATAATATGTTTGTACTAAAGTGTATTCATTACTAGATAGTAATTTACTCTAATCTCAGCATCCTTTTTTTATCAGTATTTTTATGAGTTATATACAGTTTTGTATATACGAATCTGATTAGACGTGGCATCTTGAAGTTTTTCTTGGCCTGATAATGTGCATTTTGCGTCGTTTAGTTTCTAATTACTGTCCCTAAAAGATCTCAAGTGAGAACCAGAACAATCCTTCGCTTGTTATTTGGAATATGTTAGTCTTTATTTTGAGTTGTGAATTTAATGCAAATTCTCATATGTGGCAGGCTGCTGATGCATATGTGCAAAGGTAACATTGAGCTTTCAAATAAATTAAATATTTGGAGTTCAAATGGTTTCTTTTGAAGTAGACTGTTTTATTAACTTTTTTTGGTGAACAGTATAGTTAAGTTTTAATTTTGTTAATTTGGAAAACCCGGACTAGGACATGTATAATTAACATTGTTTTCAAATCTTTATTTCTTGGTTTTAAGGTCTCCGTCAATGAGAAAACAACACTTGCTGTCATCTCTAACATAATCCACCTGGCTTTCATGATATGAAGAAGTTTTCTTGAAAGATTGAGAGCAAGTCCTTCTAGGGTACTCTGGATGTAACCTTCTAAATGGGCCAAGATTCAAGGATTTAGCCCAAGCCCAGCAAGCCTATTAGGGTTAGGCCTTCCCACCTCTATAAATAGAGGGGTCATCTTCAAGAAGAATCAGGTTACTTTCTCTCTAGCTCACACACTCTCTCTCTACACAACCACTTTTATGAGGCCCCGACTGACTTGAGCGTCGGAGTGCCCTCGGAGCTACGGCTCCCGGGCCCTCTAACGAGTGTTTCCCTGTGATTGCAGATCTGAGAAGAATCACCCGACTCCACCGACTATCCGAGATATGGCTGTCTTCTCCTTCTCGTTGAAGCCTCTCTCCCTAAAGCCACCATGACTGGAATTTGCTTCTTCAGGTATCATGATTTTTCCCTTCTTCATATATGTCTGATAATATCTATAGGTAACCCATGGCCCGACTGAGTCACTCTACCGTTAAACTAATGGTCTAAGAAAATAATATAATATATATATTATTTAGATTTAATAAAATATCACAATAAACAATTGTGCGACAAAAATAATAAATCTGCAATTTTTATTCGAGGATATAAACGAGTGTAAATAATATAGATAATTATATTATTTATAAGTTTGAAACATTTACACAAAGTTTATTAACGTGGCGAAAATAATATATTAATATATTATTTTAAATTGGAGTTACGGGTTGAAAATAATATATATTATTTTATTCGGATTCGCGGTTTGAAAATAATATAAATATACATTATTTAAATGTGATGAAAACATTAAAACCGGGTTATAAAACCAAACCCGAGCCTACGGGAGTTTTTCCAGGACTAAAACAATTTAATATAATATAATAATAATATAGCTATAGGTTTAATTCTAAAACAATGGCTTAAAATTTAAATAAAACCAAAACAGGGGTGGGGAGACTCGAACCCGGTTCTCTTACCCACCAGCACACACACTTAACCATCCCACTCGCTAGGGTAATCGCAACAGGACCCGAAACAAAATGGTTTTAACAAACAAGGCTCCTGTGGTCTTCCCCTTTGCGAAACCCGATCAAATCCCACCCTGAATACATCAAATTCAGTCGCGAATCATCAATAGATCATAGGGGTTTTGTGAATCGGGTGTTGGCGAACCTGTGTGTGAGTTTAATTTAAAAAACAAGCAGTTTTGTATTGTTAAGTAAGGTTTAAGAAAACCGAAACCCTAGTTTTAATAACACATATCAAAATAGATCGAATTCGATATTGTTTTGGATTGAAATCATAGGGCTTTTAATAAACGAGGGATTGTGAATCTGTTCATGCAGTTTAATTAGATTGAGATTGAGTTTTAGATCAAAACCCCCAAAACGTTTTATGAACGAACCGTAGATTCTGGATCTTGTACAATTTGATTTTGTTTGTTAAAATTAACATGGGGTTTTCAATGAGAAGAGGGTTGTGAAACTATCCATGTGATTTAATTGCATTTTAATTGGGTATAGAGTAGGGTTCGACTAAACCCGAATGAGTATGAACACCCTAGGATTCGTTCTTGATCGATTCGATGTTATATGCCCCAATTGGCATAGGGCTTTCAATATAGAGATAAAAACGAAACTAAGGATGTGTTTGATTACCAGAATGGATACTGAATTGATGGAAATCGGGTAAATGGAGTTTCGACTTTGGCGACTTTGATCTCCGACACTATGGTCTCAGTTTCGATCGAATTGGATGATTCAACATCTTCTGGAGGACTCGTTTAGCGTGCACAAATGATCGATTGGCGAGGATGTTGACATAAACGAACGAATTTGATTAGTATGTGTTAATGGTCGTCGGTTACGAGTTTAATACTCATAATTCGGTTTAATTCGTGCATAATGATGATGTTAAATTGCTCAATGATGACCATTTATGGCATTTAGAGGTAAATCAGTTATGAAATTGAGATTATAACTTCGAATTTGAGCCTAGAACTCGCGGGTTTGACTTTTTAAAAGTCAACATAAACAAAACCCTTCAATCTTGACTTTCGAAGTCAATAGATTTGAGTTTGGGATAATTACATAACTAGTCCTTGAAATTTTAGTTTAAATGATGACAGAATTAGCCCCTAGGGTTTGTGATAGGGTTAACGGGGTTAACTGAGTTCGTGAGAGATAATGGAGTTAACCAAAATTTGTCGGGTGTCACACCCAAGGGATACGGCTTTCGGGCCCTCTAAGCTAATAACCAACTAGATATTATCAAAACATGAAAAAAGAAAATACCTGGTAAATGGGGATTTCCCATTGTTGGGATCATACAAGGCACTTTAGCCACTCACCGTCGAGCATAATATCGGGTAGAGGTGGGGCAGAGGGAGCATACGACGTCTGACTTTCCGGATGTGTGCGGCCACTATCTGTTCCTGTTCGATGATCATGTCTCCTCCTTCAAACGGTGAAATCGGAGGTGAGCAAGTCAAGGTGTGCAGCTAGGATTGACTCGGTGGTGGTGGTGGAGAATGGGCGGCAGCAACCCCAATTTGTTTACTACAAACCTCAACATTGCTTTTCCGATGACAAACTTGGGTTTCTGATTCGTTTTGAATTTCAATTTCAGAGCGAGTCGATTGAGTTTATGATGCCGTTGAATTTAATTTGAATCGATAGCATCAACGTCCAAAAATGAAAGTTTCAATATCTCTTTAAACTACACTAAACTAAAACCATTTGGTTGCCTTTGTTATCCTTGCTTAAAACCATTGGCCAAATCCAAACTACAACCAAACTGCACCACCCTTCACCCGTTACCGACCACTCTTGAACCGAGAACTCACAATCAAGTCCTTAAAGATCCTAAATGGCTACAAGCCATAGATCTTGTGTTCAATGCCCTACAACAAAATGGCACTTTGGAACTTGTCCCACGAACCTCTCATGACCCGATCGGATGCAAATGGGTCTTCCGGATTAAACGCAACCCCGATGGGACAATATCCAAATACAAAGCTCGTGTAGTGGCTAAGGGATTCTTCTAACAAGATGGGAAGGACTACTCTTGACACTTGTAGTCCGGTTGCCAAACTGGTCACAATCCGAGTCATTCTTTCCATTGCTCTTGGCGCAATTGGATGTCAATAATGCCGTGTAGTGACTCACCACCCGAATTTGAAAATCCTCAATTTCCTACCTATGTTTGTAAACTCCGTACGTTGCTTTACGGTCTCAAACAAGCACATCAGGCTTGGTACATGGAACTTACCTCATTTCTCTTTGGTTTTGGGTTTGGTATATGTACATAAATACATGGAAAAAAATTTAGACCCCCTTTGTAGCATGAGCCCTGTACGATCGCCCACCATGCACACCATCAAAGACGGCCTGAATGGCGTGACCGAGTCATGCAACTGTCGCCTCAGTAATACCAATAACTAAAGAAGATGTTACTGAATACATAGAATAGAATGACAAAAACTAAAAATATGATATGTAAAAAGGTAATACATGATTAAAGACATAAGACGCATGGAATAAATCAATTAATTAATGATTTTTGTTACTTGATCACCTACCTTAAAATGGAAGCAAACACCTGTCTCTTTAGCCTTTTGAATATTCTTTTCTACATATGCATTCTTTGGTTGTTCCACTCCGAAAGATAAATGACACAATTAATAGTCGAAGAATACATTCAAAGTGGGTCCTTGATATGCATTGACCCTGTCAATGACTTCAATTCATATTTCATTTTTTAAATTCGGTATTTGCATTTTGTTAATGAAGATGTAAAGAAAAAAATATCTATTTCGTTGAACTTAAAAGGAGTAGATTCATAGCTCTATAAGTAGCGTTTCTACTGTTACAGGAAAAAAGAAGTCTTCGCTTTAAGTTGTTAAAGTTATGGGCCCAAAAAATGTTATGGATTAGGGTCTTGTGGTAATTGGTAAGATAAATGGCTTTATTTATTCAATTTGTGTATTTGAAGTGTTATAATCTCATTATATTTGTAGAGGTTCAATTAGATTCATTGAATTTAATAAACATCAAACACATATTCGTTGTTAAAATTAATGTTTTTACAATTATATAAACTTTGAAGTTGGAAGTGTCCTGAGAAGCAACATTTCAATCATCTGTGATAGATGTATAATTTGTCTACATCACATCTTTCACAGATTATGTTATGGTTGTTGTATGTAATTATATAAACATCAACAAGTAAAAAAACTTAAGGATTTTTTTAAATATTTAATTGATATATACATTTTTGTGATTTTTTTTCTTGATTTTAGTATGTAAAATTTTAATATAATTTTTTGTCAATAAGATTCACATATTACTTTGTTTTTATTTATTTATTTATTGGGTTTTAGAAATAGTTATAAATAGATTTATTTTGTAGCTTATTTGTAAATAGATTAATTCTAAAGAAATGAATCTACTTTCCTTGGATCCAACGCATTTCGGTAACTGCACTCCACCTGTTGGACAAAAATCCTCACTCACACAAAGCACACCACACCACACCACACCACCTCCACTTTCAACCCTCTCACTTATCATTGGTACATCTCCGACAAACACTAAAGACACACACAAACACTAAAGACACACACATATGTGTGTGTGGCATGTGTGAGGATCTGTTTGAATGGGTGTTGACTCAAAAAGCAGGAATCTTGAAATCATTCCTGTAGTTTGTTGATTTTTTTTTGTATTTTTCTTTAATTAATTTATTTTTTTCGTCTTGATTTGGAATTTTTTTTAATATTTTTTTAATAATTTATGGGACCATTTTGGTTGCTGGTGGTTGTAATTAATTGATGTTGGGTTTGTCCCATGGCACTCCCATACTTTTTTATGGAAAAGAACCCCACAAATAGAAAACAGTGAAGAAGAAGACACCATTATTGCTTTTCCTTTGTCATCTTCAAAAATCTGACCCGACCCGACCCAACCCGGATCGGTTTCATGACCCAGTTTCTTGATTCTTTATGTTTTGTCTGTTATCTTTTTGTGGGTGTTGTGTTTCCAATGGGAATTTTGAAATTAAACATGAGGGGTGTTTATAGGTTGTAGGTTTTTGATGTTTTGGTTTGGGGAAGTGAAGATCAGCCATGGCTCCTGCTGGGAAAGCTTTAGGATTCCATCATGAAGCCAATGAGTGGTAAATTTTGTATCTTTATACAATTGAATGTTTTAAAGTCACTGGCTTTTGGTTTAGTTGGTGATCATTACTTTATTTTGTGAATTGCTAAATGATCATGTGAATTGATAGGAATTAGAATCTGAATTCCGTTCTTAACCTGTTTGGTTGGCAGAATTCGTTGGAATTGGAATGATCAATTTGAGTGCATATCCAAACACCTATTTAAATTGGGATGTTTGGCTGAAATTTTATGGTTTGTTTTTATCAGGTTTTGTAATGCAGGTTTGCCAAGTGATATAACTGTTGTCATTGATAAAGTGATGTTCCATCTTCACAAGGTAACTTCTCCTCACAATACCTGCAATTGTAAAGCTCCACATTTTGATTTTCTTTGCGTTTGTTATTGATCCGAATGATATTGCTGACTTCATCTATGAAAAATGAATCATTAAAAGGTAGAGGTTGCGATTTTGACCTGTTTTAAATGGGTTGATTTGGGTTGCGTTTTATCTCAAAATATTTAGCTAAAAGGTGAACTAGTCTAATGGGTTGCTCCGGTTGAATGCTGCCCAAAGTCTATTTTTAATGAATAGAGCCTCTTATGATGTAATGATATTTTTTTTCATCAGAATTAACACATTAATCATCTATAAAAATGGATAAGAAGTGTTACTGGTCAACCCAACCCGACCCGACCCGACCCATACAAAAAATGACTTGTTTCAATCAGAACGCGTTTGACTTGTGACCCGACATGCCCGTCTTGTCACCTCTATTAAAGGTCATATGTTTTCAGATAGTATTGTGTGTGCTAACTTTGCTCACAAAATAGCTGCATTTATTATCATTAGATTTCATATTTAACTCTATTCAATTCTACAACCACAGGCATAATTTTAAAGATTTTTTCAACTCCTTTGACTCATCAAATCTAATTCTGTCTCCACATTTTGCTATTGCTATTGCTTTGCGTCTGTTACAAATCCAAATAAGATTCCTGAAAAAATGAATCACTAAAAGCTAGAGTTTGCAATTTTGACCCATTTTGAACGGGTCGATTTGGGTTGTCTTTTATCTCAAAAGATTTAGCTAAAAGGTGAACAAGTCAAATGGGTCGCACCGGTTGAATGTTGCGCAAATTCTATTTCTAATCAATAGAACCCTATATGTTATAGTAACATTTTTTTGTCATGTGAATTAATACATTAATCATCTATAAAGAAAAATAGACACAAAAGTGTTCACTAGGTCAACCCATCCCGACCCATGCTAAAAATGGCTCGTTTCGATCCGAACCCGTTTGACCTGTGACCCGACATGCCATCTTGCCACCTCTATTAAAGGTCATATGTTTTCAGATAGTATTGTGTGCTAGTTTTGATCATAAAATCACTGCATTTATTATTATCAGATTTCAAATTTAACTCTATTCAATTCTACAACCAAGGGCATAATTCAGAAGATTATTTGAACTCTTTTGACCCATCAAATATTCAACTCTTCTACATCTAAAATCGTTCTATATTTGTATCATATTCTGTTACCTTTGCATCTGATTTTTAACCCTAAAATAGTGTCATGTTACTGATACCAGATTTCGTTTTGTTTTTCCAGTTTCCCTTATCATCAAGATGTGGAAAAATAGAAAAATTAATCAAAGAAAGTCCAAATACCGATCAAGGCTCTCGCACCATCACCCTAGAAAATATTCCTGGTGCACCCAACACATTTTTAGTCATTGCTAAATTCTGTTATGGTGTTCGTGTGGAACTCACACCAAGAAACATAGTTACCATATACTGTGTGGCAGATTATCTTGAAATGTTTGATAACTATGGAGATGACAATTTATACGTGCGGGCTGAGAATTACTTCCACAAAAGTGTTTTAAAAAACTGGAAAGATTGCATGGTTGCTCTTCAAAGTTGTGAGAATGTTATTTCACAAGCGGATAATTTGCAAATAATTAATAAATGTTTGAATGCGATATCCATGATGGCTTGTACAGATCCCAGTTTATTTGGGTGGCCAATGATGATGTATGGTCGGTTACAGAGCCCGAATGGCAGTATTTTATGGAACGGGATTAATACAGGTGCAAGAATCAGAAGCTTGGAATCGGATTGGTGGTTTGAAGATATTTCCTATCTTAGTGTGCCTTTATTTGAGAGGCTTATGAAAACTATGGAAGCAAGGGGCCCGCGGCCCGAAAAATTAACAGGTGCTCTGGTGACCCGCCCTTTATTGGACTAATTGCATAAAAAGGTAGCCAGCTTTGAGCTGATTTCTGTTTTGGTAACCAACTTTAAGAAAATGGAGAATAAACCATCAAAGTTTCAAAAAATTTGGTCTAAGATAACGGTTGACACAACAGCTGCCAAATTAGCAGTTTGACTGGTTACTGGGTCAGATTACCTTAAATAAGATGTTTTGGAAGTTGGGTTTAACTTAAATCATAATTTTTGAAATTCTCATGGTTTTTTTAAACAATAATTGGTTACCTAAACTAGAAATTGGACCAAATTTAGTTACCTTAATATGCAGTTGGCCTTTCTCAATTTTGTATTGTTCCCCCCTTGTTTTTTTATTATTTTGAAAAACCATGACAAAAGTTAGAGATAGTAGGAAAAAAGGTGTTTCCTCTCTTTAAGAAATCGACATAAAAGTTAATTAGCAGCCTAAAGACAGAAAAATACTGACTTTTAGCCTAATATAGGAAAAGATGAAAGTTGACTATTGATAATAATATATACTTTGTTAATTTGATTTTTGCATGTAAACTGGTGGAGATAGATTTGCTGCATAAATCTGACCAACTAATATCTTTGAAAAAAATGACAAATCTAGAGATTTTTTAAACAAGTTGTCTTTCTCTTTGAGAATAATCTTTATTATATGATCAGCATACAAGCTAATTGGCAGCCTAAAAAACATACAAAAAAAATTGCAGACTTGTAGCCTAATCTTGGAAAATAAAATATCTACAAATAGTCATAATAAAAACATATATTTTGCTTATTTGATTTTTCACATGAAATATGAAGAGCAGGAGAAATTATGTACTATTCTACCCACTACTACCCTTTGACATTATTTGGGCTTGCAGGAGCTATTATGTACTATACTAGAAAGCATCTTCACGGGCTAGGCAGATGGCAAGGCGGGCAAAATATCAAAATTAAATCAATTGCAAGTTTTAGCATGAAACCCGCAAGTGTTGATCAACGGGTTCTACTAGAAACCATTGTAAAACTTCTTCCTGAAAAGAAAGGAAAAACTTTTTGTCGATTCTTGCTGGGCCTTTTACGGGTTGCTTTGATTTTGGGTGTTGACGATAACTGTCAAGATTCTCTTGAAA
The DNA here is from genome assembly GCA_023525975.1 of Smallanthus sonchifolius. Taxonomy (NCBI): domain Eukaryota; kingdom Viridiplantae; phylum Streptophyta; class Magnoliopsida; order Asterales; family Asteraceae; genus Smallanthus; species Smallanthus sonchifolius. The sequence goes on from CM042045.1 coordinate 51,923,910, forward strand.
GAAAGATAGGAATGCAGTTGGAATATGCTACACTTGATGGCCTTTTGATTCCTACATATGCAGATTCTGATACTTTATATAACAGTGACTGTGTTGAAAGGATTATTAATTATTTTTTGATGTCTGAAGAAAAAATTACTACTTTTTCTCCAAGATCGATCGTTTCAGAAGTTTCACCATCGTCTACACCGTTGAGGAAAGTTTCAAAGCTTGTGGATAATTATATGGCAGAAGTTGCATCTGATGTGAATTTGAAACCTGAAAAGATACAATCTCTTGCTGAGATTCTTCCTGAATCTGCAAGATCTTTGAATGATGGGCTGTATAGAGCTTTAGATGTATATTTCAAGGTATTTTCTTAAACTAGAGGCGGAAAAATGGGTGGGTTGGAGGGGGGATAGGTAACGGGTCAAAACATGTAATTTTTTATGCAGGTGAAAACGGTCTGGTCTGGTTGGGTTGATCTATAATATCTTTGGTCCAATTCTTTTAGATATTTAATAAGAAACCAGAGTACCATATATGATTTCAACTTCTGGTTGGGTTGATTGTGTATAAATAGGTAACCAACTTCTGGCAAATTTCTTTATTAGGTAACCAACGGCTTTTAGACCATAGAAAACCGTCATAGTTTAAAATTTTTCATGTTAGGTAACCAACTTTCAGAAATTTCTATTTACAGTAATCTGACTCGGTTACCTTACCATTTGCCAAATTGATGATGTTGCAACTAACATGTCAGAAAACTTTGACCAAGTTGACTTTTCTAGCACGACACCAGCAAATCATACTATAAAATTTTTAAAACTTTGAAGGTTTGTCTAGGTGTAAAATAAGTTGGTTACACTATCAGATCTTTTACTATAGTTGGTTATCCTTTTTTCCTTTTACAATTTACCCCCCAAATATAATATATTATTTTAAATAAAATGATTTAGGAGGTTTCGCGCATTAGAAAACACTTCTGCTAAGACTATCAACCTGTTTGTTCCGTTTCCAATTTAGCTAATTTCTTTTATTGAACGCGTTAGAGATGAAATATAAGGTATACAACTATATGTTATGGAATTAATCTTGATTAAATGAAACTTTATTTAATCATGCAGGCTCATCCTTGGTTACAAGAGAAAGAAAAAGAACAACTCTGCAACATCATCAACTACCAAAAGCTCTCTATTGAGGCCTGTGCTCATGCTTCTCAAAACAACCACCTACCACTTAGAGTTGTCCTTCAAGTGTTATTTTTTGAACAAATGCAGCTAAGAACAGCCTTAGCTAATGTGGTGGATGATGAAAATGCCCCTACTGGTCCAATGAGTATCGTGCCAAGTGGCGGCACTGGTCCAGCTGGCCAAATTGTACCAAGAGACGGGTGGGTGACAATCGTGCGCGAAAATCGAGTTATGAGAGTGAATATGGAAAGATTGAGGGCTAGAGTTGTAGAACTTGAAGAAGAATTCAATAAAATAAAGGAAGAAATGAAAAGAGTGAGTAGAACACATAGTTCTCTTGAATCTTCTTGGTTTCTTTCTAGAACATTTGGAAAATGCAAACTTCTTCTAGATTCATCAAATGTTCAGGAAGATGTTGTGGAAAGCACGGGGCCCGCTACGCCACGCGGGTCGATTGACCGGCCACGGCCCTCGCATCATTCTAAACAACGCTGATGTGGACAGAAATATCAAGAACTTGAAAAGGAGGGAAAGTTTTATTTGAAATTGAAATATAGAATCTTTGTAAGTAGTTTGAATGGTTTATAACACCAGAAAATCCATCCCAGATGTTTAGATGTTGATGATGTGGACATCTGTTATGGATTTTTCTTCCCAAAATGCGTATATCCTCGGGTAATTAAGCCCGTTTCGTGCTTATTCTTTTGTGAGATACTGCAGCTTCAGTTCAAGTATATAACACAGGGGTGTGATGAAATTGTAATGATAAGTTTATAGTTTGTACTTGTTAATTCTTCACAATGCATGTAAGTTTGTTTATTAAGATAGTAAGATATGAAGTATGGACACTCTTCAGTTCAGTTGCCTAAGCCTACTTTTCATGGCTAAAATTGTAATTTAGCTTTGCAGTTTCTTATTATCATGAATTATGCTATATCCTAAACTGTTATTGCCTTCATAGAACATGTGTTACATCAGAACTACAGATTTTGTATTCAGAAATATGATTACTAACATATATATTATTACATCAGTTATATGATTTTGTGTAAAAGTATTTAATAGGCTGTACGCATTACAATACACTTGGGTATTGTTTGACGCACTGAACCCATTTGACCCGTGTCCATTTTAACTAACTATTTGGTTTTAGTTTTAACCTGTTGATTAATTAGAGATGATAAATAACCCGAATAACCCATTCATATGTAAATGAGTTGAAGTTGCAGGTTCTAGATGCATCATTTGAGGTTCAAGGAATTCATCTTTGAAAATGTAATTGCCACATCACCTGCAGTCCTGCAGAAACCAATAGATAAGCTTTCTGGCAGGTGTACTTTTAGTTTAGGTCATGATAAATTACCTCCCTTACCACACAGGTCATTCCATCTTTGTATACAAGTGTATAGCATTTGAAAACTGATTTATACAGGCGTATTGCCAAGTAAAGAAATATAAAAAATCAATCAAATCAATAGGGGGTACAAGGGGTATATTTAGCAAAACCCTTTTTAGTTTTTGTGATGAAGATCTAAAAATAGACCTAAAAAGGGTCTAGTGCCATTTGGCATTCATGACAAGATAGATAATGAAAGGAGTAAAACATAAAGAAAGATGAGCTGAATAACTTTAAAAACCTTAAAAAAAACACCAACCAATCAAATGCGACAAAAGATGTCAAGAATATCTTAAAAAACCACTAACAACCAATCAAATGCGATAAAAAAATAACCAGAATATCTTTAAAAACCTTATCTATCGCGCCTCGGGTACACCATCCATCACATCGCGCTATCAAAATGGTATAAATGCCCCCCACAAAACCACAGGGGAATTGAAAACAAGTATATATGAACCAATATTTTTGCAAATCGATCTAATCAACCATACACATTTGGAAACACTTCAAGATACACCAAACTTTACTGAATTAACCGCAGCCCTCACCCCATGAGCAGTTATGTACATAAACAACAGCAGTTTCCTAGCAGTTTGAGGAAAAGACGATTTTGTTCTTGATGAGGATAGGAAACTTCACTAGCAATAATCTCGACAGTTGCCACATTTCCAGCCTGTTTCAGGCTCCCAAGATGAATCTTCCTCCCATGGTGAGCAATCCTGGTGCAGCCACAACCCACAGGTCTGGCAGAACAAGTCTGGGCACGGGTCGGTTTGTGAACACACCCTACAAGGCACCATATCAAGCCCAGATTCTACAGAAAACATGGGCTCTTGTTGATCATAAGTTATACCCATTTGGTACTGCTCAGGGTTACAACCATCTGTTAATGGTCCAGTCGTGTCTCCAGGTGGGTCCGGGACACCTTCATCTGATGCAAGCAATTCATTGAAGGAAAAGTATGTTTGTGGTTCAAATTCCATGTCTTCATAGTTTAGATCCTCATAATCAAACATCATATCATCAGCAACCCTGTTCGTAGAAACATCCCATTCCACAATAGGAGTTGATGATTCCCCTGCTGCAGGATTTGGGTCGTTGAATCCAGAGTACGTGGCGGGAATTTCTAAACCAAGATCTGATTCCTTTTCTGGTTTTATATGTCTCCTGACAGGTAACTTCTTAGGCCCAGGTCCAAGTCCAGAATCCACTTCAAGTTTGTCACCGTTGACTTGGTCAACCGTTGGAAAAGAATAGAAAACATTTTCTTCTTGAATATTCACCGCCTCTTCCGAGTCAAACACCTGAGTGGAATCAAGATCCCAGTCCTCCTTTATCGGTTCATCATTGGTATCATAGTCGTAATCAAAATCGGAATCAGATTCTAAATTCCTGTGTCTTTGAACCTTTGACATGGCTTCCTTTTTTGCCTCTAACTTCCCTCGGGTCTCGGGATCCGTATAGGGACAAATGGGTATCCGGATCCTTCGACACCTACAACATTTGAACCCAAACAATTCCATAATTTGTGACTCCTGTAACTCAACAGATTCAGCATGAAACCAGTCTGCAAATGCACAAAATCATGTTAAAATCTATAAGATATGTTCAAAAAACGTAAGACTAATGATTAAGAAACTTACTGTTGCATTTCTCGCAAAGAATATACATCAATTCAGAGTTATACGGTTGTGTGCATAGGTGGCACTTGGGTAGCAAATGCCCATTTGGATTACCCTTCAAAAGTATATTATTTATCCTGAATTCAGTTCCTGTGTCATTTAGGTTCCTTTTCTTCCAAATCAACCCCAAACATAACTTGCTGTTTTTGCTGTTTTTCATTTTTGACCACTTACTATTAATACTCTTCGGCTTTCGGTCAACAGATTGTAAGTGGCGGTTTTTACTACTTTTCTTTCCATTTGTACCTTTTTTTGGTTGACTGGGTATAGGGTTTGAATATTCCAACGGTCTTTCATGACCATTTTGTTTTCCCACTTTAACGAGTGTTGTTGAATGTTGACTTTCTTGACCTTGCAATAGCAAAGGACTAGTAGGAGAATCACCAACACTTTCATTTTTAGGCGCGACATCTTTCACAATGTAACACCGTTTACAAGTGATTAAAAACTCGACACGTGCAGCCGTTTGAATATTTGTACCAACAGCGCACTGCTCATGACAATAACCTGAAATACCATAAATATTGATCACTCAAGGACTAAATAAATATAGAAATATGTAGGTCTTGATAGTGCATTAAAAGATACTAATAGATAAACCAACATGTGTAAAAATACTAAAAGTACTTTTTGTCACAAAATCTGACAGGGAGTTCTACATAAAATCCAATATCAAAAAATGTGGAAAAGCTAAAAATTTCGTTTTGTGGAAAAAAGAAAGAAAAAAAGAAAGACTAGAGTAGAAAGATGGGCAGGACCGGCAGGGTTAGATAACAGATTCAGGGTGAAATGGGTCATTTTTAGTATGGTTCGACCAGCAAAAACTGTGTGTTTAAAAAATATAAACAAATAATGTAATATATATTAATAGAAAAACAATAACATCATAATAAAAAATCTAAATCTTGAACAAGACAGTTTTAAGAGGCTGTATGCATTAAAAATAGACTTTTGGTTGACTTTGAACCCAGTGAGACTTTTGGTTGACTTTGAACCCAGTTGACCTGTTCCCAGGTTAGCAAATCTTTTTTTTTTATTTTACCCATTTGAGATCAAACACAATCCAAATCAACCCATCCATAAGCAAATGAGTTAAAATGGCCAATCTAAAAGAAGGCAGTAACATAAAAGAATGTAAAAAACTCATAAATCTTATATATAAAATGGCTTGTGCAGTAACATACCTTGGCACACACTGCACCTTGCGGCAATCCTAAAGACAACAAACCAGAAAACTATATAAATTGGAGTGATAAAACAAATTCCAGAAAACATTATGGTTGATGAAGGAAATACATTACCTAAACAGAACATCATGTTGACAAAATGTGCAAAAACACTTCCCCATATTATCCCTCTTCTGCTCTAGAAAAGAAAATATATTCTTGCCAGAAGCCTTTAACTGCTTTTTGCTCAACTTTGATAATTTTGACACGTGCTTGATATCAGATATAGGCAACTTTACATCTGCTGCCACTACCATCTCATACTCTTTTATAAGATATAAAGGAATGTGCGTCTCAAGAAACCAGTTTTTTGACTTTTTATCACCGGTTTCCTCTACTTCCAATACTTTTTTTAAAACACGTGAAGGAAGATGCTTTTGATTTTCAAAAACAACGCCATAAATGATTTTATTTCCCATAATTTTCTTATCAATGATGCAAGCATTCCTAAAAGCAGAAGCTTCTGCTTCTAGACCTTTTCCTTCTTGAAGAGATTGCTCGGGGCAAACAAGTTCATTCCATCTCACATGAAGGTCTAGGTACCTAACCTGTTGCAACCGCGAAAAATGGTTATATATAAACGACCCATTGATCTCAACGGGTCGAATACAAAGACATGTCAAGTAAACTTCCAAACTCTTTACAAAGATTCAGATTATTTTGTAACAGTGAAGGCTTTCATTTCTTAAAAGAAGTGGATGGAAACAAGTTCGTGGATCAACCAACCCAACACAATTCGACCCAACAAAACCATGTTCCCAGCAAGCATTATTTTAAAAAGAGTTACCTGAAGAGCAAGTTGTGATGCAGTCTGGCTCAAGTCAACTGCAGCTCGCCAAATAAACTGTCTGCTTCTTTTAGGAACCTCAAGACCATCAACGTATTGCACACCGTTTACTTTTTCACAACCACCTGATTGTATTGGAAGTTAATCCTAGTTAGTTTGAATGTGAGAGTTAAAGGGGGTGAAACGTAAAAGAGTTAAAAGATAGGATTAGTTTATTTGGTATGTGTATAAGTTTATTTAGCATGGTAAGAATATTAAGATTTATTTTGTTTCCTAATTTGAGTCTAATTAGGTGTCTTGGTGAGTAAGTTAGAATTTTAATATAAATAGAGGGTTAGGGTCTATGTAATATGTGTGTCAAGTTTTATAATAAACAAAAAGAGTCGATCTTGTGTTTGAAGATCAAATTCGGTGTTCGTGTTCTTGGGCCCGATTTCCAACAATTGGTATCAGAACTTGGAGGATTTTGAGTCGTTTTTCAAGAAAGGGGAGCAGCCCCCCCCCCCCCCATTGGCTGTTGGGGCTAAAATCGATAGAAGAAGATAGCAAGAGAGGTGGCACCTTGTTGGGGCTGCTGTGTGACGCAAGAAAGAAACGGGACAGCAGCGATCCACGTTTTTTTATGGGACAGGACAGCAGCTTCTTGTTCAGCACGGTGAGGTTTTGGGGGGTGTTAGTCACAGCAGCAGTAAGGAGGCAACAAGAACAGTTCTGTTTAAGTAAGCAAGAACTCTGATCTTTTGATCAGTGAAGAGAGCAAGAACCCTGATCTTTTGATCAGTGAAGAGAGTAAGAACCCTGATCTTTTGATCAGTGAAGAGAGCAAGAACCCTGATCTTTTTGATCAATGAAGAGAGCAAGAACCCTGATCTTTTGATAAGTGAAAAGAGCAAGAACCCTGATCTGTTGATCAGTGAAAGGAGCAAGAACCCTGATCTGTTGATCAGTGAAAGGAGCAAGAACCCTGGTCCCAACAATGGGAATATTGAAAGATAGGATTAGTTTATTTGGTTTGTTTATTTAGCATGATAAGAATATTAAGGTTTATTTTGTTTCCTAATTTGAGTCTAATTCATCGTCACATGGATCGCTCAGCAAGCCACGTTCCGCGATCCAAAACGTTTGTTCCCAATCGCGGTACAGAAGCGTACCAATCGCTAATGGATCGCGATCTAGTTCGGTGATTTTGATCGATCCCGATGTTTGGCGAAATCGAACCCGATTGCTCCGATTCGCGTTCCCGATTGCTAAATATGGCGAATCGGAAACCCAAAAGTCCCAATTATGAACGAATTGAGAATTATGCCTGCAAAATTTGAGAGATTTGAGGAATCGGAAACTCAACAGTCGCATCGACTTTTACACTTTCACACACAAAATCAATTTAAAACATCAGACTTCAAACTTGAATGAAAATTAAATGTGTCATTTTAAATTAAATAAAAATTTATATTTTAAACGCTTAAGTATTAGATACTATGTACCAGCCTTTATGGTATACCGTACCACGTACCGAATTGGCGTTCCGAATGAGCCTACCCCCCCTCGTACCGGATTTAAGAAATGCACGAACCGCGTTCCCGTTTTCGTTCCGCGTACCGAAACGTACCGCGATCCATGTGACTATGGTCTAATTAGGTGTCTTGGTGAGTAAGTAGGAATTTTAATATAAATAGAGGGTTAGGGTCTATGTAATATGTGTATCAAGTTTTATAATAAACAGAAAGAGACGATCTTGTGTTTGAAGATCAGATTGTGTGTTTGTGTCCTTGGGCTTGATTTCCAATAGATTGAATAAATAGAAAAAAAATCAATTAAACTCTTTTAAACCATTTCATTAGTGACCAATGACAATGTTAATCATAAGGTAACACGAATAAAGTAGCAACAGTTGTATATGTCTAGTAGTGCCAGTTTCAAAATTTCAAACCATTTTATATGAAAGTGGTAAAGTTTTGTCCAATGTGTACCCAAATGCTTATAATCCTATATCATTAGAAGAAATTACATTACTTAAATCATATTTATACATCTATCTATCTATACTAGTAAATAAAAATACTATGGTTTATTTTATTCAACCCGTGCAATACACGGGATTTTAAACTAGGTATTTATTTACAAAAAAAATTAAAAAGGACAGGAAGTGACCCAGTTTGACTTGTTCCGACCCATTCATTTTGCCACCACAATATATGGCCAAAATTATAATTTACCTTTTTGAGCGGCATGCTTAATCATCATTTGAGGTAATATCCCCTTTTGGAATACATGCTTAGATATCATACCACCTCGCCACCAAGCAAAATCGGTTGATAAATCTTTGACATCAGCATCAGGGACTTCAGGCATTATTATAGATGGTTTTCTACCACGCCTACCTGGCCCACGTTTTTGAGTGGACCCCGCCACATTTTTAGCACTTTGACTGAGTTGACTTTCTGAACCTGTATCATCTACATGCTTGATCCAATCCAATGAAAAAGCAATGTCGCGAATATTCATCTCAAACTACATACACAGAAAATGACCTCATCAATAACTGCATGCCATAAATGTACAATAATAATAATAATAATAATAAGTCAAATGCATCATGTGTTCTCATTTAATGACATCTTCTATAACTTTTTGGTTTTCAAATTTGTTTTCCAAACAATTACATTAGATTTGGATTGTGTATAGTTTGCTGGACAAGATTTGCCTTAGGTCTGCATTAAGAAACTAAAATTCGAAGTAGATAACGGAAATAGAGGGAAATGGTAAAATGAACACACCTTTTGGATCACACTTTTATTTAATAATGTGTAGGTTTTCAGGCTGTTTAAATGCAAGGAAACAAAAATGGTTTCAACTTTCAAGTGCAAATAACAATTTCAACATCCCAATTTAATCAAAAAGAAAAATATTGACATCCAGCAATTTCCATTTCCATAAAATCTCAAGACATACTTCTAAATAAAATCACATAAGAACACCTCTACTTAGAAAGACGTTGCTTATAAAGAAAGGCATGCAAATAGGCCTGATTATTAAATGGGTAACTTCTAGAAGATGGATAAAGGGAATGATTCGCCCAAAAAACTTCTAAAAATAATAGATTTCTGTAGTAACTTTTCAACCAACTTCTCATAAAAGGCTTCCATAAAATGACCTATCAAACCAAAAAGTTCTTTTAAGAAAACGAATAGCTTAACCTAGATGATTCTTTAAATAATTGTTTTCTAGCTCAAACGCAGACACTAAAGGGCAACAATAAGTGGTGCATGTATACGATGAATTTGTGACCTTAAATCTTACCCTTCAAATTAAGTTAATAGAAATTATGACTACAAATATTTAAAAAACAGCCATTTCATTTACTATTAAAGAGAGCTATTGTAGATAAAAGAAAATAGAGACAAAATACTCACTTCAAGCAGGTAGGCTTTTATTTCACTCAAAGTTGCAGCTTCCTCAACATGTTTCTGCCATTGATTTTTATAACTTGAATTTAGAAAAGGCCCAACTGTTAAACCATATAAACTTTCTTCCATGAAGATAACATAAGTTGCAATAGAAGCAAGACTGCCCTCCACATTTTTTGACTGGCGCGAAGCAGAAAGTATCTTCGCGGCACCTTTAATGGCATTTGAAGCGGCAGCATTCAACAAACACCCTCTTTTGCTATTAACTGAAGCTTTACAAGGAAGACACCAACCACATCTTTCTCTAGAAACTTCTACAAGTTTCTTTTCATAATTTGGCCAATAAAAACGTTTGGCAGCAAGTGAAAATGCTTTTGCTTGAAGTGAGTAATTAGCGGACATAAGTTTCCTTTGGCTGCTTGTTGAAGCTTGAGTCTGTGTAGCCAGCTTTTCTTCTGACGATAAAATAGCTAAAGTAGCACCTGCTGATGCAGCAAAATCTCCATGAATGTAAACATTTAAGTATGTTTGTGGTTTAAAAGATAAACCCATGTACAACTTAGCTAAACTGTCTTCTTTTTTCTGAGAGAGCAAATTAGGCAGACCGAATGTGCTGTTCATATTGCTTTTATTGTGGCAATTCCCATTTTCAGAGATGCATGTAGCAGATTCATCCAAAGATTTACATTTTTCTTCACGCCATGCAGTTACCAAATCCTTTGAGTCATTTTCAGCAACACCATTAACATTTCTAGCATTAATTACATCCGATGCAATACTAATTTGAACATCTATTCCGATTGAATCAGGTAGACAATATATATTTTCAGGAATTTCCCAATACTGCAAAATACCCTTGCATATTTCCATGTATAAATTTGTATGCTCAACCGAACAAGTAAGTGCATGCAAAACCTTTGGAATATCAACAGAAGAATAGTATTGAATATGTGAGCCCGGACTTGTAGAAGCTTTCATCCTGTTCATCAATTAAAATCATCATAAAAAGATCCATATAATGAAGAACAAATATTACAAATAAAAATTTTGGTATTAGAAACATACACTAGTAGATGATCACAGGAGCCCAAAAACACTTGTTCGTAAGGATCAATACCGAAAAACTCAGCTCCTTTTAGAGAAGTTTTCTTGGTAACAATTGGCCCAATTCTATTAATTGTACACTCTGGACAATACCAAGCCCCTTCAGGAATGAACATTTTCATTATTCCTATACATCTGGAGTGATATGATGATGGGCATCCATCACAACAAATTAAAGTCCCATCCATGCCACATAGGCGGCATTCATCACCATTACCATCATCAAAATCATCCCCGGCATTTGATGATTCAGTAGTTTGGGAAACAAAAGCATTAGGTGTAGATGATGTTGCTCTCCTATGGCTTTCAGAAACATCTTTTACAGCTTCTTGATCCTTGGATACTGGATACTTACGAGGACGGCCTCTTCTAGGGATATTTTCATCATTTACAACAACTGCATCAGGATCAGGGCCAAATTCGGATTCTTCACGATTGTCTATTTCTGCTACTAATTCTGCAGAATTTGATGCATCATCACACAACAGCTGCAAAATGGTTAACTTTCTACCTGCTGATAGAGTATAGTAGTCTTTTTCCAAAACATTAACATAAAAATCTCCCCATTCTTGCCCTTCTGTGTATCTCATAGTCGTTAGATATTGGACTACAAAGACTGGCCAGGTTAATGAATCAAGCAAGCTCCAATCCATGATTCTGAGCAAAAGAAGAAACAAATTTGAGGTCAATGATAACTGGGGAGCAAGAATCTATAAAGATACTAAATGCAAGCCTTGCATTCGGAAACTATTATTTTGAAAGTTATAACGCCTAGAATGGTGTGATATATAACGCTATAGCATTCACAAATGAAAGAACTTTACTTATAAAGTAGATACCTTTTCTTATCTTTTCGTCTTAAAATTTCCTAAAATTGTTAAAAAAAAAAAATTAAGCACTCTAGGTATAACCATAAAAAAGATATTAATATATATAACCAACAAAAATGAATTACATGAAATTAACCACACGTGTTACATGGAGCACTAATTAAAGAAACAAAATTGATGTAAATAATACCTGAGGCATTTCGATGCAAGCTCCGAACCTTCTGAAGAGAGGATTTCCACATGACTCTTCAAAGCCCGAATAAGAGCAACATGAATAGCATCCAATAGTGTATTATGGACAGAACTATTAAGTGCACCAACAAACTCATCAAGTCCAAAAGGGCTCAAGAACAAACAAACACTAAAAGACCGCAAGAAGCTATATACAGAAAGAAGGTATGAAACGTCCTCCTCAGGTACCCCAAAATTTCCTGAAGAAGGTGGCAATTGTGGCGGTGGGACCCAAGGACGTTCAACCTCCACCACATCAACAGACTGCTCATAATCACTTAAGTCACTGGATGATTCACTATCGACCTCAGCCTGAGCAAATGCACCACCAAGAACAGAACTTTCAACCTTATCATCATTGGTTAACTCAACACCATTATCTGCCACACCACCATCACTAACCACGGTTTCAACCTTACCAGCTTTGTCTAATTTAACACCATTACCATTTCCAACGATTTCATCCTTACTAGCAGGAACATCTGACTGAACCGACTCCTTTTTGGTGTATTTTTTCAATATACTCACATCAAGAGACTTCTTTCTCTTACGAAAAGCAGCATCCATTTCATTCTCTCCAACAAGAAGCCCTTTCACTTCACGCGTTTCCAAATCCTCACAATCCCCATCTTCATACTCAACCCTATACAATCCAGTATCATAAGAAACAATCTTTCCTAAAAACTCACCACTCTCATCAAACTCCTTCTTCACATACCGCCCGATAAACACCAAAGACCTCGCTCCAACCACTATTTTTTTCGCGGTTTTACCACCGTCTTCTCCATCCTTCCTTTTCCTTTTCCTTCCTCGTCGCTTAACCACCTCAGGCTCCATTCTCCTCTTCCGATTTAGATCCAAATCAGACTCTCAGTAAATTCTAGGGCAAACGCATCAATCTACAATTCGATCAACCCTAACTCAATTAACAATGACGCAACTTTTAGGATTTTCAGTTTTTCACAGATCTCATACGGAATAACACGTTAATCGAACGCTACAACCAAAATGATGCATAAATCGCCATAATTTATACAAATTTCTGCTTTCTCATAACCATGTTACGACTGTTAATCTCCAGAAAAATCGATGCGGAAACAAATCGTACCTCATCAGGATGAATTAGCCGCGACTGGAATCCAGATTAGGGTTTCATTTCCTTCAACGACACTTGCGTATAGATGTTGCGTGTGTGTGTGTGTCTGATTTGGTGTGGAGAGAAAAATACCTGCTTGCGAGACGAATATTGGGTTTTTCAGTACACACTCTTCTTCTATGTATCGTTAATGGTTTTTTACTTTTTGGATTGAATCGTCCGAGTCACCCAACTCGTGACTCTACGAGTCGGAATTTAAATTTGTTTATTTTATATGTTTCCCTCTTTTTGTTAATAATTAAAACTCGGGGTTGTAAGATCTTCCTTGGATGAAAATATTCATATTCATCAATAAATATATAAAAACTTTAAATAGAAAATTATGAAAATCGTATAAATACTGGTATTTTATTTTGTAAAAATAATACGTCATCCGTTTAACATACAAATGGCTTTGTATGTCATAATCTATAATCCACACTTTTTATCGAACTTAAGATTATTATGTTAATACTAGTTGTATGCTTCGACTAACTAAAACACAAGGTCTAAGCCTACCACAACACACACTCAAGTCGAACAAAACGTTTCTACCAAGGAAAATTGGGTGGTCCTCATCAGTAGTGATAGTACTATGATTTCAAATATAAATATAAGACCGACCGGTATACCCTTGTGGAGAAGATTCCTGAAGATGAGGTGACGAGTGTGACCAGTGAAACACCGCGTCCCCCTAGCGTGCTCCACATGCGTTTGACCCACCCATTTCTCAAACTCTATCAATAACAATTTATATTTATTTTCATAACTAAAAAATATAATTACATGAATAGTTTCAAATCTCATTCCTAAAAAAGTTCAAGATAATTGAGCAATTTCACTTTGTGCTATATCACAAACCTTTATCAAAATTTAAAACAATATTTAACCAAAAAGGTAGCAAGTTTAGGCATCAAGAAGAACTAGAAACAAAGAACTAAAAAAAAATTATTAATTAACACAACCATTTGAAAATTAGAATTTAGTTAAAGCAAGTTCACCATAAATAAATGTTATGCAATCTACTCGTTCTATTGATGTTGATAGAGTGAGTACAATAACCACAATATAAATAATAAAAGCGTATGAATCTTACTTTTTAATGGCTAACACACACCCAATTACATCTTTTCCTAACTTACATTTTGCCAAGGTTTAAAACTTGGTCTTTTCCAAAGAGCACCATAAGTTTGCTCAAGCTCCTGAGCAATACACTCATCAGCCTTACCTATTGAACCCATGTGTCTGATTGTGTAGTCGTTGTCCTACCTGACGATTGCAAGTATTTTGTTTTTTTTTTTTCATTTCCCATCCATCATAACTCCATACACAAATCTAAAACAAAAAATACTTACAAAAAAAAAAACAAATTAATTAATTTTCTCATCAAGATTCACCAAAAATTGTTACTAACCTGAGAACATCGGTTTTGCTATTCAAAAGGGGGTTGCAGCGCAACTTGTTGCCCGTTTACCTGCCACTTTATTGTAATCGTCCTATTTTAATTAAAAAATACTTCAAGTTACCTGAGAATATACACTAGATGAGACATAAACCTTGAGCAAACGACATATAACCAAGGGTTATGTTATTTTTGCAACCAAGGATGCTTGCTTAGTACATAGCTAAATATGGGAAATACATGTGACATTAGACCCTGAACCATCTTTCTTTTTCTTCTTCTTATTTCGATGTTTCCGGTTTTGAGTTTAAGATTCTTGAACTACAACGTCATCATCCATGCTGCAATTTTGTCCCACAATTGGATGATTTTTCCTAAACAATTATCCTTTTATATCAACATCTTCCTTGTCTTTAACATTCTCCACTTCAAAAATGGAATCAAGCATAGGCGATGAAATCATTGATTGGGAAAATTTAATCAAATGTTTTTTCATGTATGGCTAGATGAGTATTGCATTAAATAAGGAACATGGACCATTTTTAACATCACATTATAAATCAAACATAACTTTCATTTCAATTTAAAACCTGAAGAAAAAAAACCCCGAAATCTACTTTCTTCTCCAAATATTTACAATATTTTCTTTGTTTAAATGACATCTAGCGACAGTTCTTCTGATGTACCATCAACTTCGAGTTCTTTGAGAGCATTAACCCAAGTTGTTAGTCTGGTCCTATAAGTCTGGCAAAAGAAGATCTGTGCCCAGATTGAACAATAAAAGAGGAAGATTTTTCAAGACTGTACGAGGGATGATGAAGTAGAGTGATATAATTTTGAAAAAAGATATATAAGATGAATATAAAAATTTATACTGACACATGAATATAAAGTTGACACGTAAAATTTATTCACATATTTCATTGTTCTCGTATGTAACTTAACATAAATACGTTTATTTTTATGCAGGGCCAGCTCAAGCCTTTTGGAGGCCTAAAGCGGATGATAAAATTGGGGCCCCTTTTACCAAAAAAGAAATTATTTTGTTTTCGACTATAAACTACGATTCATAAATTCTTAAAACCAAAAAAATAAGTTGATAACATGATAAGACAATTAATACAAATATCTTCTGGCTGTATATTGTGACTAATACAATTGCCATTTGCAATTTTTGAAAAAAAGAACAAGTCTTTTCATTTTGTTACAGAAAGAACAATGCAGTATCTCCTAATCAATGGTTATACCCCCACAATCCACATCTCACAAAGTGACAAAACCCTATACTACATGAACAAAATTTGGGGCAAAATTTGAGGCCTTAAATGGTGGGGGCCTAAGAGCATTCACAGCCCGTTTCTTTATAATTATGTGAGTGAGTTTTGTATATTTTATGGAGTGGTTTAAAGTGGTTGTGAGTGAAGGAGAGAGAAAAGATATAAGGTTTTTGTAAATATAAGGATAAAAGTAGTGGTTTTTAGTATAATTATAAGGATAAGGATAAAGAGAGAGAAAAATAGAGATAAAAGATAGAAAAAGTAGTGTTTTTTAGTGTAATTATAAGGATATGGAATATAAAGAACGGACTGAGAATGCTCTAAAGCAAGGGCTTTACCCCTTAATATTGAAGAGCCGGCCCTGTTTTTATGTTAAAGAATTTATACCATACAGAATAGAAAAATGTATCTATTAAAAAAACAATCATAATTATTAGAGGTTGATAAAATATTAATTAAAGTTTGAAAAAGAAATTGTGATTTCAATTAAGTTACGTGGACACTATTCCTACAATTCGATTCAAGCCTTCCGAGTCAACTCGGTTTGGTGCTACCGTTACCAACAAGATTGTTTTCTTTTTAAATTTCTATTACAAATAAACAGGTACGGTTTTTGATACAAAGGCAGCAACTAACCCGACTGTTATATTGGCGGGAATAATGCAGGTGTCGTATAGCTTTGAACGTGTCCTCTTTTATTTTAAATTTCTTTTTTTTAATATCAATTTTTTACTTCTAAATACGAGCTAACCTGTCATTGTAAGATTTGAACTCACACAATTTTTATGAGAAATTACTTATATAGCTAGAAAACGAACATTATTTTATATTTATGTTTAATATTGTATACTTACATGTTTGTTTTTTTATTAATCATGAACTAATATTGGTATAGTCGTGTTTAGTAAATCACTATCAATTAATTTTAATCGAACAAACAAAGTTAACCTGTTAATGTTTAGGTACTATATATAAAAGGACGAATAACTAAGTACTTGCATGTAATTGAATATTGTTACTACTGACAACGAAGTCGGAGAACTAAGTACTTACATGTAAAAAAAGTAATGACCGGCTAAAAGTGACTGGAAATGCATTGGCTAGATATGTAGCAGACTTAAAGTATAATCTTTTGGTTGATACATCACTCTGTTTGGTATCGACTAACTAAAAAACTTGTTAAATAAATAACAATTGTTGAAACAAATTCTCATCACTCGGGTTCTGAGTAGATGTTCTACGAATATTGGGTAAAGAAGGTGAGACTCCTCTGGTTTTAATCCATCTCGGTTGCGTTGTAATCATTCTTCATCTCTACAATTATAGAAAACTAGTTAGAGCGTCAACACGCTCGAAGCCTAGCAGACACTTTGATGCTCGAATAAGTCGGGGCCATTATAAGAGAAACAAGTATATGTATATATATATATATATAAATATATAATATTACCTCATGAATGCTTACACCCCTTAAGCCTCCATATCCTACTTTTAATAAACGATTCCAGTTAATGCCACGTGGCATCTCCTCCTAATTCCAAAATAATATTTCCAAAATGATAATTCCTAAATACATTTTGCAAAATATTGATATTATAAACATATATTCTTTGCTTCTTTAAATAACTAATGAACTTAAATTTATTAATAACCACTTATTAAATATCTCGAAAATTCAAATCTCAAGCTATTCATGTCTTAAATAACTAATGAACTTAAATTTATTAATAAACATATGGTTCTTTGATTTTATATTGTTGTATGTAATAAAAATAATTTAGTTATATAAATTTGGAAAGATATTATAAAATTACATAATCTCTATCCTCAAACTCCTGTAATCTCTATCTTCAAACCTCGTGTAGTACGCGGGTCTATAACTTAGTGTATATATATACACACATGACTTTTTAGAATGACTAACTCACAAACCCACTAATGCCATTGGGGTTGGTGGCTCAATGGTAGGGGAAAATCCTCTTGGAACACCAAGGGTTAAGAAAGTTATGAGTTCAAGTCTCACTCTCAAATGATTAAAGAAAATTACCTTAAAAAAACTAATTCTACTCCTAAATCTACGCTTTTGTCCACTAAGATTGCGTGCTCCGAAAATGAGTCTCGATGACACCCGCCGATTTACGCATGCCAACCCACTAGTATAAAACTAAACATGACATTTTCCAACAAACATATTTGTTTAAAGCCCAATGGGCCGACATAATGGTCAATCTAGTTGACCCTATACTAGAGGTGCACAAAAGGCGGTTTTTGAACCGAACCGGTTTGGTCAACAAAAAGTCAAAACCGGTTTGAGTTCAAACCGGACCGGTTTGAAACCGGTTTGAGATGGTCCGTTGACCGGGTTTGACCGGTTTAAAAAACGGTTTGAAACCAGTTTTTAATCGGTTCGGTTCGGGTTAAACCGGTTTCAAACCGGTTTAAATGTATAGGTTTCAAACCGGTTTTAAACCGGCGGTTTGAACCAGTTTGAAACCGGTTTGGTATAAACCGGTTCACGACCGGTTCGGTTTTCGGTTTGAAACCGGTTTGGTTTTTCAAACCGGTTTTTTTGTGCATCTCTACCCTATACTATGTTTAAAAAAAACAAGGTTTTAGGACAAATATGGGCCTACTATTGATCTTCTTCTTGTATAGTCCAAGAAAATTACATGATTTCATATAAAAGAAAGCAATATTTTTATAATATTTAATCAAAATAAAAACGAAATGGTGGCTGTGGGGTTCGAACCCACGCGCACTTATGTGGAGAAGACTCCCCCTTAACCACATTTCATATAAAAGAAAGCAATATTTTTATAATATTTAATCAAAATAAAAACGAAATGGTGGCTGTGGGGTTCGAACCCACGCGCACTTATGTGCAGAAGATCTTAAGTCTTCCCCCTTAACCACTCGGGCAAACCACCTTATTGTTTTTTTGTTATACATTTTATTATAATGTTCCCTTTCCGATTATGCTTATTTTTTGGCATCGGCGTACCCGGGGGTCGGTTTCATAGCTAGATACTTTAATGAACTATTAACCATTTTACCTTATAATTAAAAACTTAATAGTCAAGTATTTTATGTTAAAACTTAAAAGTAGTTTAAACGTAAGTGTTTATACATATTTGTATTTTAGTTGTAATTTTAGATATATGTATAAAATGAAATAATTTTATTTCAAGTTAAATGTCATGTGTTTGTGTCAACCCATGAATACGTATATTGGGTTTAAGTTCAATGTGTTTTAGATTTGAACAAGGTTAGAAGATGATTTTTTTTGGTTTAGTGCTTTGTATAATTGACATTTGGCCATGTTTTTTTTATCAATAAAAGACGGTTAATCGGTTAACCTTGTAAGAAAATCCTACTTCGCAAATCAGAATCACTTATATAACTATTGTTTATAAACTCCTTCCACAAACCTAGAAGATTAAGCGAGGGATGTTAACTATTTGGTTCTAGCGCTTTTGATAAAATTTTAGCCCAAATCGTTAACTACGATTTTGGGAAACCACAAACCAAACCGGTTGAGTTGGATTGGTCGCCTGGACTAGCCAGTTTTACCAGTTTGGCGGTTTTTGAGTCTGCACTTTTTTATTTTTCTTCTAAATCATTAGTTTGTATTTAATTTTTTAAAATAATACGATATATGATCATAATACATATACATAACTACATATTCTAAACATAAAAAGTATATATAAATAAAAGGGTTGAATTACATGGTCAGTTCCAAGCTTCAAACCGGATCAAACTGTCAAAACAACCTTGAACCGAACTATTTGGATCTCAACCGGTCAAACCGGCCGATTTGCTTCGGGTTTAAGCTGTTCGGTCGGCTACAAAAGTTTTTGAACATCCCTAGTTTAAACAAGTAAAAGTTTAAATTTAGGAATTTATAATATCTTCTATCATAGCTTTAAGGTGTGATCTTAAGACTTAGCGTTTTGGGGTATTACTCTTCAACCCAACATCTGTTTTGTCCACAATCGTTATAGGATTCACCTAATCTGTTACAAAAACCCCTTCTTAGGGACTTCTTGTCCTCGCTGAGGTTTGCCGCATCATATCAGATGACACACGAGTTGCTTTGCTACCATATATGATGTTTTAAACTTGTTAGAATCCGTTGGTTTGATGAAATCAAAGAATTGACAAAATGGTGTTCTTGAATGTTTTAACTTTGCTAAATTCTGTAAATTTAAAGTTATTATGACATCTATAAGTGTATAAATGATGTATAGAACATGTTAATATTAATGATAGTGAGTATAGAAACTGTGGCTGCAGCTTACACAATGTTAGTTAATTAATTTCACTTCACGTATGTATATTAAAATCGATAATAATTAGTTAATGGTTACGTACCCGGTAGATCGCCCCGCACAATCTGTGGCTGCAGCTTACACAATGGAGAAGCCTGAGATCTGTCCGATACACCAGAATTGCTTCTCTTGTTTTGTTTCGATGTGCGGCCTATTTGGCCGATTTGGTTTTGCATTCTAACAGCCTTCTCAACATCTCCATTCTTCTTTGTTAATTACTCACAATTGAATTGAATGATTATTTATATATGGTGAATTTTCTAGCCTTTTGGTAACCGGATTTTCTTACCATGTATACATTTCAAAAATCCATTCCTTAATTTAATATAATACTAGTTTAAATCCCGTATCTACACACGTGGTGAAAAACATCAATATATAAAATTTTTAAATCTTTATCTATATATTTTACATATGTAAAAATATATTATATATACTAAGGATACAAACAAACTCAAAATATATAAAAAATAATATATAATTGAGTTTCAAAAATGAGAAACATAGGAATTCCATACGGGTTAACTTTCATTACTATTTGATTGAAATAAAACTTATATAATTAAATTTCAAAGTTTCTTATAATAATCAGGGATAATTAAAAATAAATATGTTTTATTAGTATAGTTAATATTTTATTTAAAAATATATTATTATTAAAAGATGGAAGTGAATTAAATAAGAGAGAGACGAGAAAAAAATGATGAGAATGAATATGAAGATGATATGTGACACTAAAAACCTTTATTAATTATATAGTATAGATATATTTCAAATTATAACAACTTTTGTATCTGTTACAAAAAAATAATAATAATAAACCAAATTCGTACGTATTAAGCATTCCCAAGATATTATGACATATTCATTAGCTTAAAATATATGTATAATTCGTACTAAGCATTCTTATATGTTTTATACTAGGTTAGAATCCCGTGTATTACACGAGATTGTATATTATAAAAGATAAAATTTATAAATTTGTAAATACGTTATAACTTGTCAGACTATTATGATCGTCTCGAGATATATCAAGTGGAAATGTGTGTATATAACAAATTAATATTTTTCTTTAATTAGTTATATTTTAATTTTCTATTATATATTCTTATTTAATATAATTAGTATTCTTCTTTAATAATATATTTATAATATCATTATTTTTTAATAAAATAGATGCGTATTTATTAGGAGAGAGAGTCGAGAAATGTGTTCATTAAACTCAAATTTAATTGATTATTCATGCTCAGTTTATAAGGATCTTACTAAATTAGATAACCGGGAAAGATCTTCAAAAGATATCGAAATACCAATCTTTATACTTTTGATTTACTTGCGCTTATTAATTAACTAGGTTAGAATCCCGTGTAATACACGAGTAATTTGAATATAATGTTATATAATTAGAAATAAAAATTGTATTTATTTAAATCTTGTTATTACATGGGTTGAATAAACTCGTTTATTATGCATGTTAAATAAAATGTAATATGTTAACACATACACTTCCCAAAATATGTTTTTAAAAAAGTACTTTGACGTGACAATTGTAAATTACGTTAAGTTAATTTATAAAACATTTTTTTTCAACTGGGTATTAATCTTTTTTATATAATTGATAAATGTTAATTTATATTAACTTTATTTGGTTAATAAGTATCTATAAATAGATTTATATTAATTACTTAAAAAAATGTAGACTAAATTACAGAAAACAACCTTTAGGTATATATCAAATTACACACGTATACCTTAATCTTCACTAATTACACTGTACACCCTTTATCTATATGGTTTGTATCAAGTTATAACCTTTAGATTAACCGAAGTTTGATTTTTCAGTTAAATGACATATAAATGACTAATTTACCCTTCATTCTTATATTAACAAATTGATATATATATGTATATATATATTGTATGTATATATATATATATATATATATATATATATATATATATATATATATATATATATATATATATATAGGGGACAGTTATCGTATAAAGGGCCTAAATCGTACGAAGCGTACGAAGGGCCTCCAACCGTCCGATTAATATGATCTAATGTTGGGGATAACGCGGTGGCATAAACGTAATTACTTTGAAAAAAATAACGCGTCGACCGGATAAAAAAGGGCACAAATGTCAATTTTTTAAAATAATCACACTTCATGCGTGCTTTTTTTACGTAATCACAATTTTACGTAATCACGTTTTTTCATAATTTTTTTACCGTAATCACGTTTTGTGTGATTGCAACTAATTTTAAATATGAATAATGCTAATCAATACTACCGTCTTCAATCTTATCTTCTTGCTTTTAAGTCAAATTATCGGCAAAAACTTTAATCAAAGTTTATATCAAATGTGTGTGGATCTGGAAGCGAAAACGGATAGGAACAAACAAACAAAACTAACTGAAAATCTAACCTATGTTAGTCTAAAGGTTATAACTTGATACAAACCATTTAGATAAAGGGTGTCTAGCGTAATTAATGAAGATAAATGTCTGCGGGTGTAATTTAGTATATACTTAAAGGTTGCTTTCTGTAATTTAGTAAAAAATGTATTAGTTTAAAATCATCATTAAATAGGAGAGAGAGCCGAGAAAACATATAATCAAAATCTTTTTTTATTATATAGTATAGATTTGTAAATGGGTTGATTTCTTTTTAAATTAAATTATTTAAAATGACGTGTATATATATTAATAAACTAGCTTTAACCCCCCGTGTTACACAATGTAAGACTTAAGATTATATTGATGAATATTTTAACATGTCTTTTATATAACATTAGGTTAAAATCCCGTGTATTACACGGGTTAAATAAATAAAATGTTATATATTTAGTAATAAAATTTTTATATTATTAAAAATCCGTATAATACACGGGTTGAATAAACCAGTATATTACATCGGTTGAATACAATATAATGTAATTTGTTAACAAACACATTTGTCAAAATATGATTTTAAAAAATGTAATTTCTCGTGACAGTTAATAGTTCTGTTAAGTTAGTTTTTAAAATATTTTTTTTCAACCGAGTATTAATTTTTTAATTTAATTGATAAATGTAGTTTATATTAAGTTCATTTGATTGATAATATAATAACTATTATAATTAAATAATAAGTATTTGCAACTGAATTTATTAATATAAAGATTATTATTTAATAGGAAAGAGAAATAGAAAATCTAATATTTAATAGGAGAGAGAGACGGGAAAATAAAGATGAGGAGTAATCAGAGAGTGACACGTGTGCTGAATAGATTTTCATTGATTAGAATAGTAAGATAAGATATATATATATAGAGAGAGAGAGAGAGAGAGAGAGAGAGAGAGAGAGAGTTCTGTAACCGCTTTAAAGGATGGCTTTTAAGAACCCAACACCCTTCCACTTCTGTAACAGACAGGGAGGGAGGGAGCATTTCAAGATAGAACTTCATTGCGATCATCGGTACTAGAATGCTATATACAGTTCCCTTTCCTTTTATTGCTCTTTAGTATAGACTCTAAGACCATATGGACAATGAATATAAGTTATCAATTCCTGTAATAAAGAAGCACGGAGTGATTTTGTGGTAAATGAATGAGGGGCAATTTGCCACCACTTTGAATTGCAATGTGGGAAGTCATAAGTGGCTACCGGACAATCTAGAAAGCACTTTGTTTTCAATTCGTAACATTCTAATCATTTCGGCGTATTATATCATCTACAACTGCTACTGTAATTAAGAACACAAGGCCTAACATGAGAAAAAAGAGTCTGTCAAGTTAGCCAAGGAGTGACTGCCTGACAAGCCATACAAGGTGTTATAATTTACTATCACCTTGTGTTGATATAATTAGGCAAATCATCCTTGGCTACCAAACAAGACTCTTCTATTCATGTAAGAACCTCTTTTCTAATTCTCTTATCAGATGTGCATGCATTAATTGTCCAAGAAAAATGTCTATTTATAGAGAACCCTGGGTCCTTGAAATTTCATAATTAATGCCACCTTTGGCAGAATATATCTAGTTTCTATAAATGAATCCAATTCCATACACCCATAACAAGAAAACAGAACAAAATATTGAGTAAAAGGAATACCATTCTTCAACAGGTGGCCATAAACTTGAATCAGAGTTGACTTCAACTACTTGATGCATCCTCTAAAGATAAGTTGAGATATGAATTGGGGTCCATTTGGCTATTCAATCCACATGATTGTTGTCTGTGACCCCTAGATTTGAGTTACTAGCTACTCAATATTTAGTTTTATTTTTATTTTAATAATGCGTTAGACTATATCTCAAATGTTTGGCATTTGAGAATTGTTGGAATTATTATTATTATTATTATTTTTAAAGGCAAATTTATTTTTTAATCCTGTGGGAGTGGGAACCTATGACCTCCTCAAACTTTAGTGCTTCAAGAGGATTTTCCTCTATCACCGGACACCCAAACCCAATTCCTTTTGGAATTATGTAATCAAGAGGTTAATGTAATTTGGAGTCAAAGATATGGTCAAAGTTATGTATAGAAAGTCAAAATAGGCATTAAAAACTAGGCGGGTTTAGGATGACCCGATGGTCTGTGTTAGGTACGTACCCGCCGATTGCTAGCAAATAACGGTTAAATAACTGTAACTACAGTGGGTATAAGTACCCCTAGACATTGACATTTATACGTAAGTAATTATAATATAGTGTGTTTCTCAATTTTCTCTCCATTTTGTTCATACGGACTCTCTGCACAAGTTTGTGCAGAACCCAAATCTTTGTTCATCCAAATGATCTTAATATAGTATACGATCTTGGGCTAACATGAATACGTGTAGATATGCAATGAAAACTGTGAAGGAGTATAATTGATCTATTAAATAATGTGATTTATTTTGCAAATTCAATTTAAAGTTTTTTTTATTGATTTGGTTCATTTCATTATTCCTCAACACTTTACAAGTTCAACTGTATGAATTTTGGCTTAATCTATTAGCTGAGAATACCTTGCACGTTTAATAAACCGCAAAATGCAATAAGGTTATTCTTTCCCAATTAGTATATTTTTTGTAATTTTAGTTTCATTCGGCCATTTTGGAATACCCTGCACGTTTAATAAACCAAGGACGTGCATTACGGAATGTCAGGATATGAATTGCTTGATTCTAGCAAGAACACTAACTGTTGTTTGTGAATTAAGCAACGGAAATACCTAATCCACACAATCGATCACGATTTCAACAAGAACGAGATGAATCAACACATGAAGGTAAAAGGACTTGTATGTTGTTTTATTACTTCAATGTGTTTATTACAAGATCGGAGAAATTGAAAGTACATCAAAGATTATAGAATTATTACAAATATTACACATTGACCTGCTATTTATAGCCAAATATAAAACAACTAGACAAGGCCAATTAAGCACAAAAGTCAACTCTAACTACAAGTCTTCATCCGCATCTGGAGTTGTTCATCCTAGTTAACATATGGTCATCCGCAGTTGAAATATATTCTTCCGTAGTTCAGAGTTGCTCATCCATATATAGTTGGAAATACTTGGTAGTTGTTGGATTTAATCCTTGATGAGTTTGGGCTAAACTAAGTTGATTTAAGTTAAAACTCTTTTATTATGTGTTTATGTATTTAAATGGGCTTTAAGACTTTTAGTAATTATTCAGCCCATATGTATTTTATTATTTGGGTTCATTTATAAGGTTTGAACGGCAAAGGGATGACGTTTACAGTTTCTGACGGCAGCTTCTTACAAACCGTCGCATCCCTTTGTTCCCACCGGTTCGACCCTTATAAATAATTGTAATCAGATTCTGCAGAAATTAGTTGGTATGTATTTTGAATTTTTAAGTTTCTGTCGATTTATTCTTGTTACTGCAGTTCCTTTTCTTGTTTCATTCAAACACCAATTTGTGTCTAAGTTTCTGTGTTGAAACTCTCTGAATGAAAATGGCACCACCAAATAAAAGCAAGAAATCAATCCCTGGGCAGAACCACTGTGTCCTATTCAGTTGGTTTACTTAGTAGGTTCATGCAAGAACCTATAGAGCATCATCTCAAGGCTATTCATCAGATCCTTCGTTATGTCAAAGGAATAAAAGACTACGGTATAACTTACAAAAGGAACGGAGGATGCAAAATAACATGATATAGTGATAGCAGTTATGGAGTTAATACTGAAGAAGGAAAAGGCACTACCGAATTAGTGTTCTACTTTGGAAACTCACCCATAACATGGTGCACACAGAAGCAACAGACTGTGGCACTCTCTTCATGTGAATCTGAATTTATGGCATCAACGGCTGCAGCATGCCAAGCACTACGGCTGAAAAGGCTACTTAGTGAACTCGATCACCGGATGGAAGGAAGAAAAGATTACTCTATATGTTAACATATCCGCTATCGCATTGATGAAGAACCCAGTGTTTCATGGAAGAAGCAAGCATATTGACACCCACTATCACTTCATAAGGGAATGTGTTGAAAATGAACATATCATCGTTGAACACATCAGTGGAGAACTACAAAGGACAGACATTCTGACTAAGGCATTGGCTAGAATCAAATTTGCTACAATGCGGGAACTTCTCGGTGTTCAAGACCTACTTGTTCGTGATTAAGAGGGTGAATGTTAGGATTAATCCCTCTCAAATATAAGTCTAGGGGTGTCTATGTAAATATGTCAAAGTATGTTTAATTAGTATTTATTAATTATTTAACTTAAGGGTTAGAATTGTCAAACCTTTATTTAGGTTAAAATGAATCGGTGTGTATTTTACAAACCGATGCGTCGTTCCTGTTCTTGTGTATATATACATTCACAAATCAATGAAATTATTAATCTTTTGGCAAATCAATTGTTCATATATTTTCGTTTGATCCTTGGATAATAGTAGTATTGTAGCACCAAGAATCCCTTGGTGCGTACTTCCATGCCTTACAGTACTACAAGGTTTTAGGGCAACAGTGGTGACAAAAATCTCCACTAAAACCCTCCATTATCCCCACTAAAGGTATTAGTTATGGACTAATTAATCATTAGTCCGTAGTTCAAACACTTGGCAGTAATCTTCAACTCCGGATCAAATTTTATTCCGTACTAAAATATTGTTGATCCATACTTGAAGGATTGACATAAATCTTCTTTATTCGAATCGAAAATATATGATATGCATCAACCTATAAGTTTTGATTCTACATGGAAGCTCTTATTATAGAATGAGGCTAAATACTGTAATCGCCTAACTTAATTTAGGCACATACATTTATATATTCCATCTATTAGTTTGTTTTCCTTTTGTACATTGATTTGTACACAAATTTCTCTCATATTGTTTCTAATTACTATATTACCGAAAAAATTGACCTGATGTTCCACATTATGATCACTCCAATAACTTTAACGTTCCATTAAAGGGAGCTATTTTCGTATAAAAAATATATGTCCATTTTGATTTGACAAATACGGCCATACGCGCGACTTCTAATTTGACATCACCACACACAACAAGCACACACACTTCTAGGAATGAATCTTTTAGATTTGTTTAGGCTTTATTTCGACACACCCTTTTAAATTAGGTTAACCATTTCACACATGTGCATGGATTGGAAATAGTTAACCTTGTGATCCTTCCATGTAATCTGCCTTCTTGAACTAAAATCCACACATACAAATACAAATGCACAATATGGTTGGTTTAGCTTATTGATGTAGTGCATTGATTAGATTTTTTTTCTTGATGTTCACTACAAGAAATCATAGCAGTTTCGTCGAGGCAATCTCGACGACATGTGTCGTCGAGATAGGGCACCAAAATACGGCGACATGTCGTCGACGATGGTCCCAGTCAATTTTTTTGACTATTTTCACCTTTTCTCGACAACATGTTGTCGGCGATGGTCCAACGGGAAAAAGTGAAAATTTTTGGCGCTCATCAGCGACATCTCAGGGCAGTCTCGACGACATAAAAGGGCAGTCTCGACAACATGTCGTCGCAATTGCCCATTTTAATTTTTTTTCTTTTTTTTTGTCAGGTAGAATTTTAACTGTTTTTTTATTTAAAGGAAATACCTAGTCTCGACGACATGTCGTCAAAATATGTGTGTATTAAAAAATCATTTTTATTTAATAATTAAATTAAATAAATAAATTAAAAAAAGTCCCAATCTCGACGACATGTCGTCGAAACTGGTCTTAGCCGGTCTTATCTACGCAGGAAACCCTTTTTCCTCCTCATTTCACCCTCTTTTTCTCTCTACTCTTTCTCTCGGCTTTCACCATCAAATCCGACCATTTTACTTGAAAATTCACCATGCTCCATCTCCACCACCACCATTACTCATCTTCTTGAAATGGTAAGACTCTATTTTGACTTTTTTTTAGTAATTTTTCATTATAATTGAAATTTTTTAATATAAATCTTGTGTAGGTGAGGGTTTTGATTAAGTGAACGGATTAAAAGCTAGATTGAGGTTTATAGGTATATTTTTGTTAAATTTAGTTTTGCATAGTTGTTTTAATTGTTATTTATTTAAATAATATAGATGAATATATAAATGTATGTATTATTTGTGAAATTGATGGTTAATTTGTATAGATGGATGTATTATATTTGTATAATACTTTGCTAATAGGTATATATTTGTGAAATTTAGTTTTGTATAATTGTTATTTATTTGAATAATATAGATGAATATATAAATGTATGAATTATTTGTGAAATTGATGGTTAATTTGTATAGATGTATGTATTATTTGTGAAATTGTAGTTTTGTATAGATGTATAAATATATAGATGTATGCATTATTTGTGAAATTGATGAAATGTAGGTTTGTGTAGATGTATTATTGGTGGTGTTAAGTATGTATTATTTGATTGAATTATATGTTGTTATTTATTTTTTGTGATGTATGGTTTGTATGAATATAGTTGAATGTATGCATGTATATATGTTAGTAATTTAAACACACACCGTTTCATTTATTTTGACCCGAGTATTTGTATGTATTATTTATTTGGGTATTTGTATGAATGTAGGTGAATATATTGTTATTATTTATTTTTTTGTGAAATGTATAATTTGTATGAATATAGATGAATGTATGTATGTATATATGTAGATGAATATATGTAGATGAATATATTGTTGTTATTTATTTTTTCCATTATAATTTAAATGTTTTAATATAAATCATGTGTAGGTGAGGTTTTTGGTTCATTGAATGGATTGGAAACTAGATTGAGACTTTCCCGACGGCATCTCGTTTACAAATTCGGAGGTATTATGTTTATATTTGTGTGAAAATTAGTGTATTTGGGTATGTATTTTGTATGGATATATAAATATATTTGTTTAATACTTTGCTAGTAGGTATATATGTGTGAAATTTAGCTTTGTATAGTTGTTTTAATTGTTATATATTTGAATAATATAGATGGATATATAAATATATGTATTTTATTGTGAAATTGATTGTTAAATTGTATAGATGTATAAATATATTTGTGCAATACTTTGCTAATAGGTATATTTTTTTTAATTTTAGTTTTGTATAGTTGTTTTAATTGTTATTTATTTGAATAATATAGATGAATATAAAAATGTATGTATTATTTGTGAAATTGGTGGTTAATTTGTATAGGTGTATGTATTATTTGTGAAATTGTAGGTTTGTATAGATGTATAAATATATAGATGTATGCATTATTTATGAAATTGGTGAATTGTAGGTTTGAGTAGGTGTATTATTTGTGGTGTTATGTATGTATTATTTGTATGAATTATATGTTGTTATTTATTTTTTGTTATGTATGGTTTGTATGAATATAGATGAATGTATGCATGCATATATGTTAGTAATTCAAACACGAACCGTTTAACTTGTTTTGACCCGAGTATTTGTATGTATTATTTATTTGGGTATTTGTATGAATGTAGATGAATATATTGTTGTTATTTATTTTTTATGAAATGTATAATTTGTATGAATATAGATGAATGTAGGTATGCATATATGTAGATGAATATATTGTTGAGGGTTGAAGACGTATGCACACTTCTCACGCCACATGGGTCAACGATCGGGCACAAAACGATTGGGTAAGTAAATATATTTTGTTATTATGTTGCGAATCAAAGTATAAATGATTCAAAATGACACGTAACCATTATAAATGAGTCAAAATTACTCGTTTAACCCAAGTCCACTAATACATGTATTTTGATACATTTATTGTAGGGTTATTGATGTTTGAGAAATTATTTGCGTATTATGTTTGTATATGATTTGCAATAACTTACACATTTTGTTTATTTGCAATACTAATACATGTATATATTGCGTTTTGATACCTTTATTGTAGGGTTATTTTTGATACCTTTATTGTAGGGTTATTGTAGTCGATCCGACAACCAAGATGATGACGATGAAGATGATTAAATTGTTTGTAGCATTTTATTTGAACGATTTGCAATAACTTACATATTTTTTTTTGGTTGAATGTTTTATGTATTATTTTGTGTATTGTTTTAATTTATATAACATGTTTGACAGGTTTTAAATTTTTGTTTTGTATAAAAATCTGGAAAATTTTTAAAATTAAAAAAATAAATATAATTATACCAATCTCGACGACATGTCGTCGATATTGGGTCGTCGAGAAAGAGTATTTTCAATTTTATTTTATATTTATTTTTTAAAAGTAAAAACCTTTTCCGACGCCCCAATATCGACGACATGTGGTCGAGAAAAGGGTTACCTATCTCGACGACTAATTCTCGACGACATTTTAAGCAGTCTCGACTAAGCTTTGCCGACGGAAGCAATATCGACGACATGTCGTCGAGATAGGCTTTCTCGACGATATGTCGTCGAGACAGGTCGTTGAAACTGGCTAAAATTCTTGTAGTGGTTGTGGGGAAGGAAGTGCAAATAAGAGAAATAATAAATCAGCTTGGACGCCTAGGCGGGTTACAAAGGAAGAAAAAGTAAATAAAGAGAAACGAGAAAAGCAAAAATAAAGTGGGAAGATGAGGTTTCATAGCTTATGTGCGCACACACACCAACAAAGAATGTGTCAACCTACAAACACGTGTTTTTGAGATCCTCAAAAGCAAGAAGGAATGGCCTAACATGAACGAGAAGATCATGTCAAGTAAGCCAAGGAGTGACTGCCTGGTGACCCCAACAAGGTGTTACTTTCCAAAACCTTGCATGAGTTGTGACGAGGCAAGTCATCCTTGGCTACCAAACATGAACTCTACTCTTCATGTAAGAACTTCTCTTCGAGTTATCATGTTATCAGATTTGGTGTGAACAAATATTAGTAAAACTGCCTATTTATAGCCTATGTTAATTGAGTGGCCACATGATTCTTTTCCATATCAATCTAGTTTACAACTTTCTACTACCATTATCAGCATCTTTAAGAGAATATATCATATGGACCTAACTCTTTATGTGCGCCTGTATAAAGAAAAGAGGATGAAACACCGAGTAAAATGAATACCATTCTTCAGTCAATGGCTAAAAATCTAGCATTGGAGTTGACTTAGGCTATTTGATGACTCCTTGAAAGATTTGCTGAAATATTCTCCATTTAGTAAATTATACTCCAGAAGACTCATTGGATCAACGACTTCAGGCCCTGATGAATATTTTATTTTGTCATACCTATTGCGGTCATTTATCTTGTTACTCGTTAATTCCAAATGCTTACACATATACACATGAAACTTGAAGAATGTATTTGGCATCACAAGCACTCAAGCCATTTTACATATCAGGTTGGCTGGAGTTTGACTCTTAGTACATATATGCAACATGGCACTCATGCTTTGGAATAAAGTTCTCTGTTGATTTCTTGACGGTTTTTGTATTTCTTTCAAAAAGTCAACGAATTCTATCATGTTTGTTCATGCACACAGTGGCGGATCAAGAATTTTTTGTCAGCGGGGCAAAGATTGGACATGTCAAAACGGAATGCATGCATGTGAAGATCCTCAACGCTTTTTTTCTGGATTGAATCAAACAGTGCCTGCAAGTCTGTAGGGATTAATCTCGATGGTACGGGTCAAATAATTAGAATGGGTTAGCAGGATTTTTAGTTTAGTCACATGTCTTATTGTTTTAATTGATCATGAGTAGTTAGCAGGTAGTGGGTATAAGTTAGTTTCCTTTTATTTAGGTGGTTTTCTTCCATTTAATGTACATAAATACAAATACTAAATTAAGTTAATAATTTAACACATTTTAGTCAATTAGTGAACCGTTTTGTACCTTTGGCTTAGTTCGATCCTGCTGATCTTTTTTCACCTGGGTTTGATTTGTATCCATGCCAACGTCGTTTTTGCTAATACTTGTTATTGTAGTTTGTTGTTTTACTAGTGCTTCCTCCTTCCCATTCCAGAGTTTGAAGATTGCAATAGAAGGCATAATCCGATGGCCATTTTGTTTCACATATTCAAATATCATTCATAATTCACAAGGAACCTCTGATGGGAATATTTTAAAAATGGCAAAATCTATATTTTGGTTAGGGGGAATGTTAAAATTCATCTAGACCTTTATGTTCACGTGTTAGTGTAAACTTGGTTATTTCCGAAAGTTAGTTATGTTTGTTATTGATGTAGAGAGGAAGCAAAAATAAAACAAAACATAGATGAATTCTCAATAAATTTTAGATAAAAATAGTATGAATCAACTTTTACCCCTTTTTATAGAGAGATTATAAATTTGGCGGGTATGACCAAATTATGATATTACAAACCAATTCATAATGAAATTGATGATATAAATAAGCGCGTAAATAAAGGCAATGAGTAATTTAATGTGTTTTACACTAAAATGAAATATGCTAAATTAGTTAAATTTAGGAAACTAAATATTAACGAAATCGGAGCCTTTATCTTAGGATTTCAGATTTGGCTCGTCATGACCTTTACATCTACTGGTTATGGGACCCGTAACTCGAATCATAGCCCAAGTTATGCCCGTTTTAAATTTAGGCATTTTCGGCTTGTTTTCCCCGTCTAGGTAGTGGTTTTTCCTCTCTAGGTAGTAGCCCACTAAGTCCTCCTGGATCAGCTCCTCATTTATTTATTCCAGGGTTGCAATAGTTTGAATGACGATCATATATATATGTGCATTACATGATTCAAAGTGTGGTTAAAAGTATTGAAATTATTGTGTAGACTTTGATTATCCAATTGTTCCAGACTTCCATTATCCAACAAGGTCACCATTGAACCATTGCAAATATTCATGCAATGGTTAATCTAGTTGGCTCCTTTTCAAAGAGACAACTCTTCAAGTGGTGGTAGCAATGGAACTTACTTGAAAGGGTCTGTGACTATTCAAAATGCCACAAATTTACTATCCTATAAATACAACCATATTTCTACCAATTTGGAAGGTGCATAAACACAACGACAAATTTACTATCCTATAAACACATACAACCATATTATATGCATCCAATATTAAGTGAATTCAACGACAAAATCCGAGATTAGTGAAGAACGTAGAGTTCTTCTATTGATTGAATCAGGGCACTTTGATAAATGTTATTTCGATCCTTAAGTAAGTGGTTGGATTGAAAATTTTAGAACTTGGTGTCTCTAATGTGAATTTGTTACATCTTTTATGTAAATATGTAACAATTGTTTTAAATCATATCATAATTAAAAAAGATTTTTGATTTATCTTATTAATAACTTGTGTTTATTACTATTAATTTTGGATTAAAGTCTTTTTAATATGAACTCTTGGTTTATTTTTCTATGGATTTTACAATGGACTTTTTGATTCATTTTATAAAAGAAGAAAAATTGTAGGAAAAACCACAACTTGAGAGTTGAGAGAAAATATTAGAGAAGTATTGGTGTCAGCAAGTTCAATATAATTGAGAGATGAGGTCTCTCTAATTCTTCTACCATCTCATGTTTCATCTTTTTCCTACCTTTTCTAAATACATAATTTATCCGGTGATACCTCGGGTGCGTGGACATCTCCGACAGTACACATACTGTTCCGGTTGTTGTACCCTGGGAGACAGACGCGTTCGTCTAAGAGAAGACGCGAAATCTGTTTTAAGGGACCCGTGTTGAACACGAATCCTCAACCAAAATCGTCAACGTTTTAGTGTGTTAATTGTTGCAGTCAAGGAGCATAGTTGAAGACTTAATGTGGTGAAGACTCGAGTCAAGAATATTTCAAGAAGGCGTTCATTGGAGTGACTAAAGACACCAGTTGAATTAGTTTGGCATATATAAATTACATCTTATATCTTTTCCATTCGGTTTTATGTATTGCAATGTATTATTTATTTCCTATGATTAACGAGAGTCTCGTTAATATTATTTTATTGTTATTTTATAATAAAAAGTGACTCATATTCTTACAAAAACTTGTGCTTTGAGATGTATTTGGTTGTTGTAAATGTGATGGGAAACCACATAGATGAACTTTCTCTCTTATTCCACATTGCTAAGTAAGCATGCTAGGATCGAAACATGAATTTTTGTTACTTGAAATCATTGATAATTCATTAGTTTAGTCGGCGTATCACCACTTGGGAGTTAAAAGCAGTGTTGATAAGAGATTCTACTTCATTTGTATCTTGAGATTTTATTTACCAAAAAACCCAATGACTATGTTCAATCGAGCTACAATGGAATTTTTTTTCCTTAGGGAAGATATAAAAGCAGTGTTGATGAGAGATTCTACATTCGCAATTGGTCCTATTTATCACTTATGGTTGATGTTATTTCTCAAAAGCATTTTGTTGTTCACTCGGTATCGCTTGAATTTACCGATCCGGATCCGGTGAATTGGCTGATAAGAGTTCGATTTGTTGTTCACTCGGGATCGCTTGAATTTACTGATCCGGATCGCGTACCAAAGGTGATCGGTACGACTTTGTACCTGAATCCGGTACGAATGATCAGGATCACGGTACGCAACTACTTTAGCGTTTCCTGTGACTATGTTTTAAACAATAGAAACTAGTAAAACAATGAATATTATACCCCGCCAACATAACCGTTGGATCACCAATTTGATATCAACTAGAAAAATTTTGAGTTATACACATACCTGGATTCTCCCCATCATTTGAGCAGAAAACTCACACACCCTACATAACTTTGTCCCAACTTGATGAAAGAGACATGAGATAACATATATTTGGAACTACATATTGAAATCCCCAAAACAAAGCCTAATTTAAGGCCTAATCAAATTCACAAATTAAAGCTATAGTCTCGAATGGCCTATCAATCGATCAAGTCTTCAATTGCCCCTGATGGCTGATACCGGCATCATATGTGCTTAGTGCTGCAAATAAAATTTCAAACAACGAAAAATATGCAAATTGGTTAGAGCTTTACCAAACTGAAATTGGACATTTGAACATAGTACTTCATTGCAATCATCAATAGTAGAATGTTATTGATGTGGTTCTTGATTAATCCAACAAGAAACATTCTAATCATTTCGGGTATTAAGAACGCAAGGCCTAACATGAGAAAAAAGAGTCTGTCAAGTTAGCCAAGGAGTGACTGCCTGACAAGCCAAACAATATAATTTACTAACACCTTGTGTTGATATAATTAGGCAAGTCATCCTTGGCTACCAAACAAAACTCTTCTATTCATGTAAGAACCTCTTTTCTAATTCTCTTATCAGATGTGCATGCATTAATTGTCCAAGAAAAACGTCTATTTATAGAGAACCTTAAATCATTGGTCCTTGAAATTTCATAATGCCACCTTTGGCAGAATATATCCCGTTTCTATAAATGAATCCAATTCCATACGCCCATAAGAAGAAAACAGAACAAAATGTTGAGTAAAAGGAATACCATTCTTCAACAGGTGGCCACAATGTTGAA
This sequence comes from Smallanthus sonchifolius, assembly GCA_023525975.1. NCBI lineage: Eukaryota > Viridiplantae > Streptophyta > Magnoliopsida > Asterales > Asteraceae > Smallanthus > Smallanthus sonchifolius. The sequence continues at coordinate 51,959,796 of CM042045.1, forward strand.
TCAGAGTTGACTTCAACTACTTGATGCCTCCTTTAAAGATTGGTTAAGATAAGAGCTGGGGTCCATTTGGCTATTCAATCGACATAATTGTTGTTGATTTGTGACCCCAATGAATGGTTTCTTTTAGGGTGGAGGGGGCACCCGCTATGGCGACGTGTCCAAGGGGCTTCAATTCACAGCTAACTCTTTATGCCTGTATAAATAAAAGGGGATGAAACACTGAGTAAAAGGAATACCATTCTTCAGTCAATGGCTAAAACTCTAGCATTGGAGTTGACTTAGGCTATTTGATGTCTCCTTGAAAGATTTGCTGAAATATTCTCCATTTAGTAAATTATACTCCAGAAGACTCGTTGGGTCGACGACTTATGGTCCCGATGAATATTTTCTTTTCTCATACCTATTGCGGTTTTAGTTTAGTCACATGTTTCATTGTTTTAATAGATCATGGGTAGTTAGCAAGTAATGGGTTAGTGGGTAAGTTAGTTTCATTTTCTTTAGGAGGTTTTCCTCTGTTTAATGTAATTGTTTGAGAATTAACGAAAGAGTAACTACGTAAAGTAATAAAAAATCATTCTCTAAATATTAGTCTAATCCAACAAAGTCAATGTACGTATTTGGTTTTTTTCATTGATATAATGCATAGTGAAAATTTCATTGTGCAAAGAGATTGAACCTGCATTTTGTATAAAAAAATTGCATCTTATTTAACTTGTAGGCACCTATTCTATTATTTTGCTTTCATAAGAGAATGCAACATGAAGTAAAAGTAATAGCGTTTTTAATAGTAGCTTAGATATATGCTATAGGTTCATTGTATTGGAGATCAAGAGCACAAGCCGATTATGAAAGTAAATATCGGAGACGCATGTGTGTGTTGAAACAAGGATAAAGAAGAGATTGTAAGAGATGTTTATTCTCTTTTCTTTTCATGTAGTTTGAAGATTGCAAAAGAAGGCATAATCCGATGGCCATTTTGTTTCACATATTCAAATAACATTCATAATTCTCAAGGAACCTCTGATGGGAATATTTTAAAAATGGCAAAATCTATATTTTGGTTAGGGGGAATGGTCAAATTCATCTAGACATTTATGTTCACGTGTTAGTGTAAACTTGGTTATTTCCGAAAGTTAGTATGTTTGTTATTGATGTAGAGAGGAAGCAGAAATAAAACAAAACACAGGTGAATTCTCAATAAACTTTATATAAAAAAGAATGAATCAACTTTTACATAAGGTGCTCTTTCATAGAGAGATTCTAAAATTGGCAGATATGATCAAGTTATGAATTTACAAACCAATTCATAGTGAAATTGACGATATAAATAAGCATGTAAATCAAGGAAATGAGTAATTTAATAGGTTTTACACTAAAATGAAAGATGCTAAATTTTAGGAAAATCAATAACAAACGAAATCGGAGCCTTTATTAGAGGATTTCGGATCTGGCTCGTCGAGATCTTTCCATCCGCTGGTTATGAGACTTGTAACTCAAATAATAAGTTATGCTCGTTTTAAATTTGAGCATTTTCTGCTTGTTTTCCCCATCTAAGTAGAAGTTTTTCCTCTCTAGGTAGTAGTCCGCTAACTCCTCCCGGATCAACTCCTCATTTATTCTAGGGTTGACAGTTATATATGTGAGCATGATATGATTCAAAGTGTGATTAAAAGCAGAGCCTGCCCAGTGGGGCAACCTGCACTATCGGTCGGGGCATGTTTTTTTTGGGGGCACATTTTTTATATTAATATATATATATATATGTATATATGAGAGAAGGATCAAGAGAAAATCATAAAGTTAGGCAAAAACCGAGAAAACCACTAAAACAATGTGTAATCCTATGGGTTACGTATACGTAACCGCAATTTTTTTGTTTCTGTTTACGTATACGTAACACTATGGGTTACGTATACGTAAGCCAATATTTAAATGATTCTTTTGGTAAAAATATTGTAATATTACACTGATACTCTTGTAAAAAAATAAAAATAAAATAAAATAAAAAATCATTTAAATATATATATATATATATATATAGAGAGAGAGAGAGAGAGAGAGAGAGTGAGTGTAGTTCATAAGAAAACTAACATTTAAAAAGATAACTAGAGAACTCCTTTTTCAAGGTAAAAAATAATAAAAAAAATCATAACTCAAAATATTAACCAAAAACTAAAAAAGTGGTTCGGAGACCTTGTTTACCACGTCGTCCTCGTTAAAAAAAAAAACACAGACTCGAAAAAATAGTCGGTTTAGCTTTATGGTTTAGTTTAGCTTTTAGGTTAAGTTTTTGGAGGGGGTGGGGGTGGGGGGTTAGGGTTTTGGGGGGTGGGTGGGGGGTTTAGGTTTTTTTGCGGTGGGTGGGGTAGGGTTAGGCTTTTGGGTGGGGGTGGGGGTGGGGTGAAGGGTTTATGTTTTTTGGGGGTGGGTTAAATTTTTGGGGTGGTACTACACATGCAATATTAAAAATAAGAAGAAAAAAAAAGACGAGTTAATTATTATTTTTTATAACGTTATTTATATTCAAATTAAAGATAATTTTTTTTTGATTTAATGGTGCAATTTTTTTTAAAAATAATAACGTATGCACATGATAGAAATGTTTAAAGATTTATATATTTTAAGTTCCAGTTTTACCCTTTCTCTTTAAAATCCCACCCTTCTCTTTTTAGTGGTTCTCTAGTTCTCTTATTAATATGAGTTTTCTTATGAACCTATCCCTATATATATATATATATATATATATATATATATATATATATATATATATAGCGGGAGGTTCAAATAAGAAGTAGTTTTTCGATAAGAATTTTAAGAATTGACAAAAACGCTAAGAAACGATATCAAACGAACTCCAATTGAGCTCATTTCAGCGGCATTATAACCGTCTCGTTGAACTTTACCATCTTAGCTTTTAGGGTTTAGATTTTATGTTTTTAGCCTTAGGGTTTAGCTTTTAGGGTTTAATTTTTATGGTTTAGGTTTTTTTTTGGGTGGGGTGGGGGGGTTTAGGTTTTTGGGGGTGGGTGGGGGTGGTTTTAGGTTTTTAGGGTGGGTGGGGTGGGGGGTTTAGGTTTTTGGGTGGTCGGGTGGTGGTTTTAAGCTTTTCGAGGTAGGGTTGGAGGGGGGGTTTAGGTTTTTGGGGGTGCGGGTGGAGGGGGGTTTAGGTTTTTGGGTCCGGGTTAGAGTGCGATGATACGGTTTCAACGCCGCTGAAATGAGCTCAATCGGAGTTCGTTTGACCCACTTCTTAGCGTTTATTAACGAAAAACTACTTATTAGTGAAACCGTCCCATATATATATATATTATATACTATATTTAAAATATAAAACAAAAAAACTTATTTGGTTTTTTCTATATTACTTATTGAGTTATTGGGTTCTCTTTAAAACAAAAAAAATTTAATGTATTGACTTATTGACCCAAACAAACTAATTTAAACATAAAAAAATCAAAAAATATAACTTAGTGATATGAACTTTTTATTTAATAAAATTAACTTAGTGCATTTAAATGAGATCCAAGAAAATTTTCCAAATGTAAAGATTGCACATAGAATATTTTTGAATATTACAGTCTCGGTGTCATCTGCATAAAGGAGTTTTTTGAAACTGAAGTTATTGAAATCTTACTTACGATCCACAATGCCCCAATAAAGACTTAGTGGATTAGCGATAATAATTATCGAGAACGAAATCTTAGAGAGTGTACACCTCGAAGATGTGACCAAACAGTTTGCTATCAAGAATGCGAGGTGATCAAACGATATGTCATTCTAATACACTATTTTTGCTATGATTATTGCTATAACGTTAATCACCGTTTAAATAAATTTGTTTATATAATTCGTTAGGGCCTAAGGGCATTTTTTCAACTCGGCCGAGGCACTTAAATCCTCAGGACCGGCATTAAAAGTATAGAAATTATTGTGTAAACTTTGATTATCCAATTGTTCCAGACTTCCATTATCCAACACGGTTACCATTGAACCATTACAAATATTCATGCAATATGGTTAATCCAGTTGGCTCCTTTTCAAAGAGACAACTCTTCAAGTTGTGGTAGTTATGTAACCTACTTGAAAGGGTTCGTTACCATTCGAAATGTCACAAACTGTCGTATGAATACATACAACCATATTTCTAGCAATTTGGAAGGTGCATAAACACATTATTTGCATCCAATATATAGTGAATTCTAACGACAAAATCCGATATTTGCGAAGAACATTGCTAAGTAATCATGCTAGGATCGAAATATGAATTTTCGTTACTTGAAATCATTGATAATTCCTTAGGGAAGATAGATAAGGTAACTTCAATTCCCCAAAAAACTCTTGTCATCCTCAATTGGTCCTACTTATCACTTATGGTTAAAAAAATTTCTCAAAAGCATTTTAAACTATAGAAACTAGTAAAACAATGAATATTATACCCCAGCCGTTGGATCACCAATTTGATTTCAACAGAAAAATTTTGAGTTTATATACATACCCGGATTCTCCCCATCATTTGAACATAAAACTCACACCCTACATAACTTTGTCCCAACTCGGACCCACAAGTCCTTAACCACTTGATGAAAGACACATGAGATAAAATATATCTGGAACTACATATTAAAATCCCCAAAACAAAGCCTAATCAAATTCACAAAATAAAGCTGTAGTCTCGAATGAAGTCTTCAATTGGCCCTGATGGCTGATACCGGCCTCATCTATGCTTAGTGTTAACCTGGTCTCTTTCGAACCAGAGTATAGTCTATGCTGCAAATAAAATTTCAAACACCGAAAAATATGCAAATTGGTTAGAGCTTTACCAAACTGAAATTGGACATTTGAAGATAGTACTTCATTGCAATCATCAGTAGTAGAATGTTATTGATGTGGTTCTTGATTAATCCAACAAGAAACATTCTAATCATTTCGGGTATTAAGAACGCAAGGCCTAACATGAGAAAAAAGAGTCTGTCAAGTTAGCCAAGGAGTGACTGCCTGACAAGCCAAACAATATAATTTACTAACACCTTGTGTTGATATAATTAGGCAAGTCATCCTTGGCTACCAAACAAAACTCTTCTATTCATGTAAGAACCTCTTTTCTAATTCTCTTATCAGATGTGCATGCATTAATTGTCCAAGAAAAACGTCTATTTATAGAGAACCCTAAATCATTGGTCCTTGAAATTTCATAATGCCACCTTTGGCAGAATATTTCCAGTTTCTATAAATGACTCCAATTCCATACGCCCATAAGAAGAAAACAGAACAAAATGTTGAGTAAAAGGAATACCATTCTTCAACAGGTGGCCACAATGTTGAATCAGAGTTGACTTCAACACTACAACAATATCACCCTATCCCGACGATTTTTTTTGACCCTATAGCGACGACTTGTCGTCGGTATAGGCTATACCGACGACATGTCGTCGGTATAGATGTCGTCGGTATTGCTTCGTCCCAATAGCCAAGATTGTCGTCGGGATAAGCGTCGTCGGGATAGGTCAGCCTATACCGACGACTTGTCGTCGCTATAGGGTTTAATTAAAAAATTAAAAAAGAAACCTTATACCGACGACATGTCGTCGGTATAGAGTCCTACCCTGTACCGACGACATGTCGTCGGTATAGGTTGACACTATACCGACGACATGTCGTCGGTATAGGCTTTTTTTGTTTTTTTTAATAATTTTTGAAAAAGGCCTATAGCGACGACATGTCGTCGGTATAGGTCTTTTCTGTTTTTATTTTTTATTTTTTAATTTTTAATATTTTATCCAGAAATATTAAATTTCTAAAAACAAAAACCTGCAAATCATAAATATAAACCATTCAAACATTCAAATCGGATAAAAACTAATATCCGAAACATAAACCAAACATTCAAATTGTTCGACACACAAACTTGTTCGACACACAAATTTTTTCGACAAATCAAACATTCAAAACATAAACTTGTTCGACACACAAATATGCAAATTGTTCAAGACAAATACCAACAAAAAAGGCAAAGGCTCAACAACTCCAAGCTAATTATCATCGCTGCTAGTTCGGCGATCCCACATTCGACGCATTTCATCCATTTGTCGTTGCATTTCAAGCATTTGTTGATTATGTGTACGACGTTCTTCCTCTCGTCAACCGCAACGAGTTTCGAACTTGTAACAAAATTAAATAAAGTTACATATACATACAAACATACATAAGCATATGAATAAATACCCTCTTATATACCTACACATCACAATTACATACATACATACATAAATAAAAGCCCAATTACATAATTACAAATATATACACACAAACATACATACATAAATAAATGTCCAATTACATAATTACAAACATATAGATACAAACATACATACACATATATACATTCATATTAACTAATCATCATAAACACAAATTACACACATACATACAACCTAATCATCCAAACTAATCATCAAAAACATAAATTACACACATACATACACATACATACAAACTAAACATTCAAACTAATCATCATAAAGACAAATTACACACATACATACACATACATACAAACACTAAATTACATAAACTAAATTATATAAAATAATCACACATCTAAACCAAATGACCTAAACTAATCATAATTTAATAATTCCATCATACATACAAATATACATACAAACATACATACATACACATACATAACACATACATACAAAATCATAAAAATCTTAGATCTAAACCAAATTTCATCACAAATTAGTAATTAAAACGTACCTTCACAAAGCTAGAAATCAAGAAACGGTGAAATTCCTCCAAAACCTAACCAAAATAAACAAACAAAACTTCAAAATCTTGAAAAAGTAGCTAAAATATGAAACCCGGATGTTACCTCACCTTAAATCCCGAGAGTTTTTGTGAAAGTTGCTCCCAATAAATACCATCTTATATACCTACACATCACAATTACATACATACATACATAAATAAAAGCCTAATTACATAATTACAAACATATACATACAAACATAAATAAATGTCCAATTACATAATTACAAACATATACATACAAACATACATACACATATATACATTCATATTAACTAATCATCATAAACACAAATTACATACATACATACAAACTAAACATTAAAACTAATCATCATAAACACAAATTACACACATACATACACATACATACAAACACTAATTTACATAAACTAAATTATATAAAATAAACACACATCTAAACCAAATGACATAAACTAATCATAATTTAATAATTCCATCATACAAATATACATACTCATACATACAAACATACATACATAACACATACATACAAAATCATAAAAATCTTTGATCTAAACCAAATTTCAACACAAATTAGTAATTAAAACGAGTATTTACCTTCACAAAGCTAGAAATTCAAGAAATAGTGAAATTCCTCCAAAACCTAACCAAAATAAACAAACAAAACTTCAAAATCTTAAAAAATTAGCTAAAATATGAACCCGGATGTTAGCTCACCTTAAATCCCGAGAGTTTGTGTAAAAGTTGCTCCCAAATAGCCCAAAAACGCTGAAATCGCCGGAGAGACAGAATTGGGGGAGTTTTGGAGAGTTTTTGATGAAAATGAAGTTCTGTCGTCTGGTTTCCCTATTTGTTCGCGCTGCACCCTATAGCGACGACATGTCGTCGGCATAGGTACACTTGTCGTCGGTACAGGTGGACTATAGCGACGACATGTCGTCGGCATAGGTTTCGTAGGGTGTTGACCAGTCAATAAAGGTAAAAACCCTATCCCGACGACATGTCGTCGCTATAGGGTTTTCCAGAATTTTTTTTAATTTTAAAAAAAAAATTATTAAATAAAAAAAACAAAAAGTAAAATCAAAATTAACCTATAGCGACGACATGTCGTCGCTATAGGTTTTCCCCAAAAATTCATTGGGCGCCAGTTTTCCCTCCAACCTGCTCAACCCTATAGCGACGACATGTCGTCGCTATAGGGTGTCCCATTCAAAATTTTGGAAAAACCCAATCCCGACGACATGTCGTCGCCATAGGGTTTTCCAGAATTTTTTTTAATTTAAAAAAAAAAATTATTAAATAAAAAAACAAAAAGAAAATCAAAATTAACCTATAGCGACGACATGTCGTCGCTATAGGGTTTTCCAGAATTTTTTTTAATTTAAAAAAAAAATTTATTAAATAAAAAAAAAATCAAAATTAACCTATAGCGACGACATGTCGTCGCTATAGGGTTTTCCAGAATTTTTTTTAATTTTAAAAAAAAAAATTTTGACCGACGAAAATTTATTAAATAAAAAAAAAAAAAAAAAAATCAAAATTAACCCTATCTCGACGACAAGTCAGTGACTCCCGATCCAGATGTTATGTAAATCCTCAATCAGAAGACCCACGTCATTGACACGAAGAAACCTCACAAAACCAAACACAGAACCGACCTTTGATAACCGATCGGATAGATACACATCTGCAACTATCCCATAATCCTCGCAGAACTTCCAAATCTCATTCACTGAAGAATTAAGTGGGAAATTCGTGATAAAAATCGAAACCGTTACCTGAGCAAGATTCATGGAATAAGAAGGATTTTTAATCGGAACCCCACCGTGCAAGACATTAGAAGTCTGTTGATTGCCTTCACGATGTCTCGGACGTTTGTGAAACACCCAAGACCAGCCTGTATGGCCCCAAACTAGGTACCCTACAGTTGATTGAACTCAGAACATTACAATCCTTTATAAAACGATTTGTCGTTTATTGACATGTTAATAACCCACACTTCAACACTAACTCATAAGGGTTCAACGACCCAAGATGTAACATCCCGGTTTTTCATAAAATAACTGGGTTTGTAATTATGTAAATTATTGTAAAGGTTAACGGGTAATTAACGGGGTTTTGGCGGGTTTTATTTAAAAACGTGAACAAAACCAAGCCCGGGAGACCTTGGGTGTGCGTGGGCCAAGCCTGGCCCTAGGGAAGAACACCCTTTAGGGTGCAACGCAAATATGGAGACCCCATTTTCATATTCAGCCGTCGAAGAGCAAGGAGGAGAGGGAGAGAGCCGTTCATCGCGTTTCAAGTCCGATTTGATGTATTTTGTCGATCTCTAATCATCCTTAGTGTGTCGGGATCCTTGAATCAATACTACACATGTTTCATAATTCTAGGGTTTAGAAGAGAAGTTGAGTTTCAATGAAGACGAGGTGATTCGGGAATTCGATTGGCACGGGTTCTCCGATCTAGAGGTATAATCTTGAAAACCTTCCTGTTTAAATGCTTGTTTGTGATCATAGGGAACCTTCATGTGTGTGCATGGGTTCGGCCGAACCCTAGAGGTGGCCGGTTGGGGGGATGGGTGTCCGACGAGGCATGGGGGATGGGTGTCCGACGAGGTGGCCTATAGCGACGACATGTCGTCGGCATAGGTTTCGTAGGGTGTTGACCAGTCAATAAAGGTGTCCGATGGGTGTCCGACGAGGCATGAGGAAGCCCGGAACCCGTTAATTACACAAGGAGGAGAGGGAGAGAGCCGTTCATCGCGTTTCAAGTCCGATTTGATGTATTTTGTCGATCCCTAATCATCCTTAGTGTGTCGGGATCCTTGAATCAATACTACACATGTTTCATAATTCTAGGGTTTAGAAGAGAAGTTGAGTTTCAAAGAAGACGAGGTGATTCGGGAATTTGATTGGCACGGGTTCTCCGATCTAGAGGTATAATCTTGAAAACCTTCCTGTTTAAATGCTTGTTTGTGATCGTAGGGAACCTTCATGTGTGTGCATGGGTTCGGCCGAACCCTAGAGGTGGCCGGTTGGGGGGATGGGTGTCCGACGAGGCATGAGGAAGCCCGGAACCCGTTAATTACACAAAGAATTTTTCCAGAATTTTTTTTAATTTAAAAAAAAAAATTTGACCGACGGAAATTTATTAAATAAAAAAAAAACAAAAAGAAAATCAAAATTAACCTATAGCGACGACATGTCGTCGCTATAGGGTTTTCCAGAATTTTTTTTTAATTTTAAAAAAAAAATTATTAAATAAAAAAAACAAAAAGAAAATCAAAATTAACCTATAGCGACGACATGTCGTCGCTATAGGTTTTCCCCAAAAATTCATTGGGCGCCAGTTTTCCCTCCAACCTGCTCAACCTTATAGCGACGACATGTCGTCGCTATAGGGTGTCCCATTCAAAATTTTGGAAAAACCCTATCCCGACGACATGTCGTCGCCATAGGGTTTTCCAGAATTTTTTTTAATTTAAAAAAAAATTATTAACTAAAAAAACAAAAAGAAAATCAAAATTAACCTATAGCGACGACATGTCGTCGCTATAGGGTTTTCCAGAATTTTTTTTAATTTTAAAAAAAAAAAATTTTGACCGACGGAAATTTATTAAATAAAAAAAAAAAATCAATATTAACCTATAGCGACGACATGTCGTCGCTATAGGGTTTTCCAGAAATTTTTTTAATTTTAAAAAAAAAATTTTTGACCGACGAAAATTTATTAAATAAAAAAAAACAAAAAGAAAATCAAAATTAACCTATAGCGACGACATGTCGTCGCTATAGGTTTTCCCCAAAAATTCATTGGGCGCCAGTTTTCCCTCCAACCTGCCTCAACCCTATACCGACGACATGTCGTCGCTATAGGGTCTCCCTGCCAAAATTTTGGTTTTGACCTATACCGACGACATGTCGTCGGTATAGGGTGACCTATGCCGACGACAAATGTCGTCGGTACAGGTGGCGTCGGGACAGGGTCAATTTGTTGTAGTGCAACTACTTGATGCCTCCTTTAAAGATTGATTGAGATAAGAGCTGGGGTCCATTTGGCTATTCAATCGACATAATTTTTGTTGATTTGTTGAGTTGTGACCCCAATGAATGGTTTCTTTTAGGGTGGAGGGGGCACCCGCTACCGCCGCCACCCCACGATTTCAATCTATGGCTTTGGAACGTAGTGTGGAATAGGAACGTTAATGTTACCGTTGGTGAACGGTAATATCTTTAAAAAAAAACCCACTATAAATACAATCATTTAATATAACCAAAATTATACTCTCAAACTCTACTCCAATACACTCTGATTCTACTCAAAAACAGTTTTATTTAAAAAAAAATGAAACGCAATCTCATTATTTCCTTTTTCGATTATTATTTTATTTTTTTCAGTTATTTATGTACTTTTATGTTTAGTTTATTTTATTTTTATGAATCAAATGAATTAATATTAAATTATGTTTTTTTAATTTTAATCAAGAAAAAATTTGTTTGTGGCTTCATGACTTGGGTGCTGATACGTAGTACGTACCCACTTAGGCCACGTTTCAATTAGTTTACTTGTAAGCAAGGTTGTTAACTCAGTAAGCTACGTTTCAATTTATGTAATGCATGATCTCCAAAACTTGGGGAACACCTTTTCTAATTTGCCTATTTAATTTGTAATCGCACGGAAAGAAAGAAGAACAGAAAATTTGGATCAAACTCTTGTCTCTTTTCTTTATTGTTTTCTTCGAGCCTAACTCACTCAACGGGTATCTGTCGGGAGATTGACCATCTCAAATCAGTCTATAACAAGTGCCCCACCAACGTGGCTCCGTAGTCCGTGGGGCTTTATGTTCAATATTTAGTTTTTATTTTAATGATGTATTAGACTAGTACACAACTCCTTTTATATCTGAAATGTTTGGCTTTGAATACGTGTAGTTGTGCAATGAAAACTGTAAAGGAGTATAACTGATCTATTAAAGAAAATACGAGTTACATGTATATATCCATCTTGATTATTTCCCGGTATTATATATCCATATTGAAATGAAGTTCAGTAATTTATTCATTGAAAATATAGTTCTGGTTAATTACATGTTTTGTGAATTTGTTTTCTTTGTATTCCACGAGTAAAGGCCAAAGATAATAATGTGATTACATCCGGGTCCCCGAGCTTCCCTTTTTGCGCGTTTAGATCCACACTGCTCCTCTTTTGGCAAACTCGGTCCCTCGTAATTCAAGAATAGGGTTTAACCGTCTCATTTACATTAGACTTAGGCCACCGGCTAGCTCAAACAATAAATGCGTAGATTTTCGGGATGTTACAAGAAACCCATGTTAAGGGACGTTGTACCCTAAGGCGGATGTTTGAGAATAAGTCAAAAGGTGTGGATGTATTTGCTAACAAAATAAAACTCAAAGAAGAATACCTGGACAAGTTCTATGAATACTTGGCAGAATCCACTGCTCCAAATAAAGATCAAGAGATGTTAAAGGAGTCATACGAAAAGGAATTCCAGAGGCTGATGAAGGGTAAAGATACTCTTGTGGATCAAGTGCAGATCAAGATAGAACTCCAAGAACCGGTTGACATCAACATTAACTTTGTCAAGAAAAATCAGCTTTGGTTCGCTATTTGGAACTCTTGAAGAAATGCCCCAAACAATCACATGACGCATGTAGGGATCTTGTATGGTCATGTGCTAACATTGACTCTTCCTTAGTGATTGAAACTTTTGAACAAGAGCCAAACCTTGAGAGTTGCCTAACCTTCCTTGAACTCGTTAAGATTCACGAGACTTTGATCAAGAATAAGGAAAACTTCAAGGTAGAGTTCACTCGACTCATAACATGGTTCTTCAAAGAGTATTTGGAAATGTAGTTTATATTAAGTTCATTTGATTGATAATATAATAACTATTATAATTAAATAATAAGTATTTGCAACTGAATTTATTAATATAAAGATTATTATTTAATAGGAAAGAGAAATAGAAAATCTAATATTTAATAGGAGAGAGAGACGGGAAAATAAAGATGAGGAGTAATCAGAGAGTGACACGTGTGCTGAATAGATTTTCATTGATTAGAATAGTAAGATAAGATATATATAAAGAGAGAGAGAGAGAGAGAGAGAGAGAGAGAGAGAGAGAGTTCTGTAACCGCTTTAAAGGATGGCTTTTAAGAACCCAACACCCTTCCACTTCTGTAACAGACAGGGAGGGAGGGAGCATTTCAAGATAGAACTTCATTGCGATCATCGGTACTAGAATGCTATATACAGTTCCCTTTCCTTTTATTGCTCTTTAGTATAGACTCTAAGACCATATGGACAATGAATATAAGTTATCAATTCCTGTAATAAAGAAGCACGGAGTGATTTTGTGGTAAATGAATGAGGGGCAATTTGCCACCACTTTGAATTGCAATGTGGGAAGTCATAAGTGGCTACCGGACAATCTAGAAAGCACTTTGTTTTCAATTCGTAACATTCTAATCATTTCGGCGTATTATATCATCTACAACTGCTACTGTAATTAAGAACACAAGGCCTAACATGAGAAAAAAGAGTCTGTCAAGTTAGCCAAGGAGTGACTGCCTGACAAGCCATACAAGGTGTTATAATTTACTATCACCTTGTGTTGATATAATTAGGCAAATCATCCTTGGCTACCAAACAAGACTCTTCTATTCATGTAAGAACCTCTTTTCTAATTCTCTTATCAGATGTGCATGCATTAATTGTCCAAGAAAAATGTCTATTTATAGAGAACCCTGGGTCCTTGAAATTTCATAATTAATGCCACCTTTGGCAGAATATATCTAGTTTCTATAAATGAATCCAATTCCATACACCCATAACAAGAAAACAGAACAAAATATTGAGTAAAAGGAATACCATTCTTCAACAGGTGGCCATAAACTTGAATCAGAGTTGACTTCAACTACTTGATGCATCCTCTAAAGATAAGTTGAGATATGAATTGGGGTCCATTTGGCTATTCAATCCACATGATTGTTGTCTGTGACCCCTAGATTTGAGTTACTAGCTACTCAATATTTAGTTTTATTTTTATTTTAATAATGCGTTAGACTATATCTCAAATGTTTGGCATTTGAGAATTGTTGGAATTATTATTATTATTATTATTTTTAAAGGCAAATTTATTTTTTAATCCTGTGGGAGTGGGAACCTATGACCTCCTCAAACTTTAGTGCTTCAAGAGGATTTTCCTCTATCACCGGACACCCAAACCCAATTCCTTTTGGAATTATGTAATCAAGAGGTTAATGTAATTTGGAGTCAAAGATATGGTCAAAGTTATGTATAGAAAGTCAAAATAGGCATTAAAAACTAGGCGGGTTTAGGATGACCCGATGGTCTGTGTTAGGTACGTACCCGCCGATTGCTAGCAAATAACGGTTAAATAACTGTAACTACAGTGGGTATAAGTACCCCTAGACATTGACATTTATACGTAAGTAATTATAATATAGTGTGTTTCTCAATTTTCTCTCCATTTTGTTCATACGGACTCTCTGCACAAGTTTGTGCAGAACCCAAATCTTTGTTCATCCAAATGATCTTAATATAGTATACGATCTTGGGCTAACATGAATACGTGTAGATATGCAATGAAAACTGTGAAGGAGTATAATTGATCTATTAAATAATGTGATTTATTTTGCAAATTCAATTTAAAGTTTTTTTTATTGATTTGGTTCATTTCATTATTCCTCAACACTTTACAAGTTCAACTGTATGAATTTTGGCTTAATCTATTAGCTGAGAATACCTTGCACGTTTAATAAACCGCAAAATGCAATAAGGTTATTCTTTCCCAATTAGTATATTTTTTGTAATTTTAGTTTCATTCGGCCATTTTGGAATACCCTGCACGTTTAATAAACCAAGGACGTGCATTACGGAATGTCAGGATATGAATTGCTTGATTCTAGCAAGAACACTAACTGTTGTTTGTGAATTAAGCAACGGAAATACCTAATCCACACAATCGATCACGATTTCAACAAGAACGAGATGAATCAACACATGAAGGTAAAAGGACTTGTATGTTGTTTTATTACTTCAATGTGTTTATTACAAGATCGGAGAAATTGAAAGTACATCAAAGATTATAGAATTATTACAAATATTACACATTGACCTGCTATTTATAGCCAAATATAAAACAACTAGACAAGGCCAATTAAGCACAAAAGTCAACTCTAACTACAAGTCTTCATCCGCATCTGGAGTTGTTCATCCTAGTTAACATATGGTCATCCGCAGTTGAAATATATTCTTCCGTAGTTCAGAGTTGCTCATCCATATATAGTTGGAAATACTTGGTAGTTGTTGGATTTAATCCTTGATGAGTTTGGGCTAAACTAAGTTGATTTAAGTTAAAACTCTTTTATTATGTGTTTATGTATTTAAATGGGCTTTAAGACTTTTAGTAATTATTCAGCCCATATGTATTTTATTATTTGGGTTCATTTATAAGGTTTGAACGGCAAAGGGATGACGTTTACAGTTTCTGACGGCAGCTTCTTACAAACCGTCGCATCCCTTTGTTCCCACCGGTTCGACCCTTATAAATAATTGTAATCAGATTCTGCAGAAATTAGTTGGTATGTATTTTGAATTTTTAAGTTTCTGTCGATTTATTCTTGTTACTGCAGTTCCTTTTCTTGTTTCATTCAAACACCAATTTGTGTCTAAGTTTCTGTGTTGAAACTCTCTGAATGAAAATGGCACCACCAAATAAAAGCAAGAAATCAATCCCTGGGCAGAACCACTGTGTCCTATTCAGTTGGTTTACTTAGTAGGTTCATGCAAGAACCTATAGAGCATCATCTCAAGGCTATTCATCAGATCCTTCGTTATGTCAAAGGAATAAAAGACTACGGTATAACTTACAAAAGGAACGGAGGATGCAAAATAACATGATATAGTGATAGCAGTTATGGAGTTAATACTGAAGAAGGAAAAGGCACTACCGAATTAGTGTTCTACTTTGGAAACTCACCCATAACATGGTGCACACAGAAGCAACAGACTGTGGCACTCTCTTCATGTGAATCTGAATTTATGGCATCAACGGCTGCAGCATGCCAAGCACTACGGCTGAAAAGGCTACTTAGTGAACTCGATCACCGGATGGAAGGAAGAAAAGATTACTCTATATGTTAACATATCCGCTATCGCATTGATGAAGAACCCAGTGTTTCATGGAAGAAGCAAGCATATTGACACCCACTATCACTTCATAAGGGAATGTGTTGAAAATGAACATATCATCGTTGAACACATCAGTGGAGAACTACAAAGGACAGACATTCTGACTAAGGCATTGGCTAGAATCAAATTTGCTACAATGCGGGAACTTCTCGGTGTTCAAGACCTACTTGTTCGTGATTAAGAGGGTGAATGTTAGGATTAATCCCTCTCAAATATAAGTCTAGGGGTGTCTATGTAAATATGTCAAAGTATGTTTAATTAGTATTTATTAATTATTTAACTTAAGGGTTAGAATTGTCAAACCTTTATTTAGGTTAAAATGAATCGGTGTGTATTTTACAAACCGATGCGTCGTTCCTGTTCTTGTGTATATATACATTCACAAATCAATGAAATTATTAATCTTTTGGCAAATCAATTGTTCATATATTTTCGTTTGATCCTTGGATAATAGTAGTATTGTAGCACCAAGAATCCCTTGGTGCGTACTTCCATGCCTTACAGTACTACAAGGTTTTAGGGCAACAGTGGTGACAAAAATCTCCACTAAAACCCTCCATTATCCCCACTAAAGGTATTAGTTATGGACTAATTAATCATTAGTCCGTAGTTCAAACACTTGGCAGTAATCTTCAACTCCGGATCAAATTTTATTCCGTACTAAAATATTGTTGATCCATACTTGAAGGATTGACATAAATCTTCTTTATTCGAATCGAAAATATATGATATGCATCAACCTATAAGTTTTGATTCTACATGGAAGCTCTTATTATAGAATGAGGCTAAATACTGTAATCGCCTAACTTAATTTAGGCACATACATTTATATATTCCATCTATTAGTTTGTTTTCCTTTTGTACATTGATTTGTACACAAATTTCTCTCATATTGTTTCTAATTACTATATTACCGAAAAAATTGACCTGATGTTCCACATTATGATCACTCCAATAACTTTAACGTTCCATTAAAGGGAGCTATTTTCGTATAAAAAATATATGTCCATTTTGATTTGACAAATACGGCCATACGCGCGACTTCTAATTTGACATCACCACACACAACAAGCACACACACTTCTAGGAATGAATCTTTTAGATTTGTTTAGGCTTTATTTCGACACACCCTTTTAAATTAGGTTAACCATTTCACACATGTGCATGGATTGGAAATAGTTAACCTTGTGATCCTTCCATGTAATCTGCCTTCTTGAACTAAAATCCACACATACAAATACAAATGCACAATATGGTTGGTTTAGCTTATTGATGTAGTGCATTGATTAGATTTTTTTTCTTGATGTTCACTACAAGAAATCATAGCAGTTTCGTCGAGGCAATCTCGACGACATGTGTCGTCGAGATAGGGCACCAAAATACGGCGACATGTCGTCGACGATGGTCCCAGTCAATTTTTTTGACTATTTTCACCTTTTCTCGACAACATGTTGTCGGCGATGGTCCAGCGGGAAAAAGTGAAAATTTTTGGCGCTCATCAGCGACATCTCAGGGCAGTCTCGACGACATAAAAGGGCAGTCTCGACAACATGTCGTCGCAATTGCCCATTTTAATTTTTTTTCTTTTTTTTTGTCAGGTAGAATTTTAACTGTTTTTTTATTTAAAGGAAATACCTAGTCTCGACGACATGTCGTCAAAATATGTGTGTATTAAAAAATCATTTTTATTTAATAATTAAATTAAATAAATAAATTAAAAAAAGTCCCAATCTCGACGACATGTCGTCGAAACTGGTCTTAGCCGGTCTTATCTACGCAGGAAACCCTTTTTCCTCCTCATTTCACCCTCTTTTTCTCTCTACTCTTTCTCTCGGCTTTCACCATCAAATCCGACCATTTTACTTGAAAATTCACCATGCTCCATCTCCACCACCACCATTACTCATCTTCTTGAAATGGTAAGACTCTATTTTGACTTTTTTTTAGTAATTTTTCATTATAATTGAAATTTTTTAATATAAATCTTGTGTAGGTGAGGGTTTTGATTAAGTGAACGGATTAAAAGCTAGATTGAGGTTTATAGGTATATTTTTGTTAAATTTAGTTTTGCATAGTTGTTTTAATTGTTATTTATTTAAATAATATAGATGAATATATAAATGTATGTATTATTTGTGAAATTGATGGTTAATTTGTATAGATGGATGTATTATATTTGTATAATACTTTGCTAATAGGTATATATTTGTGAAATTTAGTTTTGTATAATTGTTATTTATTTGAATAATATAGATGAATATATAAATGTATGAATTATTTGTGAAATTGATGGTTAATTTGTATAGATGTATGTATTATTTGTGAAATTGTAGTTTTGTATAGATGTATAAATATATAGATGTATGCATTATTTGTGAAATTGATGAAATGTAGGTTTGTGTAGATGTATTATTGGTGGTGTTAAGTATGTATTATTTGATTGAATTATATGTTGTTATTTATTTTTTGTGATGTATGGTTTGTATGAATATAGTTGAATGTATGCATGTATATATGTTAGTAATTTAAACACACACCGTTTCATTTATTTTGACCCGAGTATTTGTATGTATTATTTATTTGGGTATTTGTATGAATGTAGGTGAATATATTGTTATTATTTATTTTTTTGTGAAATGTATAATTTGTATGAATATAGATGAATGTATGTATGTATATATGTAGATGAATATATGTAGATGAATATATTGTTGTTATTTATTTTTTCCATTATAATTTAAATGTTTTAATATAAATCATGTGTAGGTGAGGTTTTTGGTTCATTGAATGGATTGGAAACTAGATTGAGACTTTCCCGACGGCATCTCGTTTACAAATTCGGAGGTATTATGTTTATATTTGTGTGAAAATTAGTGTATTTGGGTATGTATTTTGTATGGATATATAAATATATTTGTTTAATACTTTGCTAGTAGGTATATATGTGTGAAATTTAGCTTTGTATAGTTGTTTTAATTGTTATATATTTGAATAATATAGATGGATATATAAATATATGTATTTTATTGTGAAATTGATTGTTAAATTGTATAGATGTATAAATATATTTGTGCAATACTTTGCTAATAGGTATATTTTTTTTAATTTTAGTTTTGTATAGTTGTTTTAATTGTTATTTATTTGAATAATATAGATGAATATAAAAATGTATGTATTATTTGTGAAATTGGTGGTTAATTTGTATAGGTGTATGTATTATTTGTGAAATTGTAGGTTTGTATAGATGTATAAATATATAGATGTATGCATTATTTATGAAATTGGTGAATTGTAGGTTTGAGTAGGTGTATTATTTGTGGTGTTATGTATGTATTATTTGTATGAATTATATGTTGTTATTTATTTTTTGTTATGTATGGTTTGTATGAATATAGATGAATGTATGCATGCATATATGTTAGTAATTCAAACACGAACCGTTTAACTTGTTTTGACCCGAGTATTTGTATGTATTATTTATTTGGGTATTTGTATGAATGTAGATGAATATATTGTTGTTATTTATTTTTTATGAAATGTATAATTTGTATGAATATAGATGAATGTAGGTATGCATATATGTAGATGAATATATTGTTGAGGGTTGAAGACGTATGCACACTTCTCACGCCACATGGGTCAACGATCGGGCACAAAACGATTGGGTAAGTAAATATATTTTGTTATTATGTTGCGAATCAAAGTATAAATGATTCAAAATGACACGTAACCATTATAAATGAGTCAAAATTACTCGTTTAACCCAAGTCCACTAATACATGTATTTTGATACATTTATTGTAGGGTTATTGATGTTTGAGAAATTATTTGCGTATTATGTTTGTATATGATTTGCAATAACTTACACATTTTGTTTATTTGCAATACTAATACATGTATATATTGCGTTTTGATACCTTTATTGTAGGGTTATTTTTGATACCTTTATTGTAGGGTTATTGTAGTCGATCCGGCAACCAAGATGATGACGATGAAGATGATTAAATTGTTTGTAGCATTTTATTTGAACGATTTGCAATAACTTACATATTTTTTTTTGGTTGAATGTTTTATGTATTATTTTGTGTATTGTTTTAATTTATATAACATGTTTGACAGGTTTTAAATTTTTGTTTTGTATAAAAATCTGGAAAATTTTTAAAATTAAAAAAATAAATATAATTATACCAATCTCGACGACATGTCGTCGATATTGGGTCGTCGAGAAAGAGTATTTTCAATTTTATTTTATATTTATTTTTTAAAAGTAAAAACCTTTTCCGACGCCCCAATATCGACGACATGTGGTCGAGAAAAGGGTTACCTATCTCGACGACTAATTCTCGACGACATTTTAAGCAGTCTCGACTAAGCTTTGCCGACGGAAGCAATATCGACGACATGTCGTCGAGATAGGCTTTCTCGACGATATGTCGTCGAGACAGGTCGTTGAAACTGGCTAAAATTCTTGTAGTGGTTGTGGGGAAGGAAGTGCAAATAAGAGAAATAATAAATCAGCTTGGACGCCTAGGCGGGTTACAAAGGAAGAAAAAGTAAATAAAGAGAAACGAGAAAAGCAAAAATAAAGTGGGAAGATGAGGTTTCATAGCTTATGTGCGCACACACACCAACAAAGAATGTGTCAACCTACAAACACGTGTTTTTGAGATCCTCAAAAGCAAGAAGGAATGGCCTAACATGAACGAGAAGATCATGTCAAGTAAGCCAAGGAGTGACTGCCTGGTGACCCCAACAAGGTGTTACTTTCCAAAACCTTGCATGAGTTGTGACGAGGCAAGTCATCCTTGGCTACCAAACATGAACTCTACTCTTCATGTAAGAACTTCTCTTCGAGTTATCATGTTATCAGATTTGGTGTGAACAAATATTAGTAAAACTGCCTATTTATAGCCTATGTTAATTGAGTGGCCACATGATTCTTTTCCATATCAATCTAGTTTACAACTTTCTACTACCATTATCAGCATCTTTAAGAGAATATATCATATGGACCTAACTCTTTATGTGCGCCTGTATAAAGAAAAGAGGATGAAACACCGAGTAAAATGAATACCATTCTTCAGTCAATGGCTAAAAATCTAGCATTGGAGTTGACTTAGGCTATTTGATGACTCCTTGAAAGATTTGCTGAAATATTCTCCATTTAGTAAATTATACTCCAGAAGACTCATTGGATCAACGACTTCAGGCCCTGATGAATATTTTATTTTGTCATACCTATTGCGGTCATTTATCTTGTTACTCGTTAATTCCAAATGCTTACACATATACACATGAAACTTGAAGAATGTATTTGGCATCACAAGCACTCAAGCCATTTTACATATCAGGTTGGCTGGAGTTTGACTCTTAGTACATATATGCAACATGGCACTCATGCTTTGGAATAAAGTTCTCTGTTGATTTCTTGACGGTTTTTGTATTTCTTTCAAAAAGTCAACGAATTCTATCATGTTTGTTCATGCACACAGTGGCGGATCAAGAATTTTTTGTCAGCGGGGCAAAGATTGGACATGTCAAAACGGAATGCATGCATGTGAAGATCCTCAACGCTTTTTTTCTGGATTGAATCAAACAGTGCCTGCAAGTCTGTAGGGATTAATCTCGATGGTACGGGTCAAATAATTAGAATGGGTTAGCAGGATTTTTAGTTTAGTCACATGTCTTATTGTTTTAATTGATCATGAGTAGTTAGCAGGTAGTGGGTATAAGTTAGTTTCCTTTTATTTAGGTGGTTTTCTTCCATTTAATGTACATAAATACAAATACTAAATTAAGTTAATAATTTAACACATTTTAGTCAATTAGTGAACCGTTTTGTACCTTTGGCTTAGTTCGATCCTGCTGATCTTTTTTCACCTGGGTTTGATTTGTATCCATGCCAACGTCGTTTTTGCTAATACTTGTTATTGTAGTTTGTTGTTTTACTAGTGCTTCCTCCTTCCCATTCCAGAGTTTGAAGATTGCAATAGAAGGCATAATCCGATGGCCATTTTGTTTCACATATTCAAATATCATTCATAATTCACAAGGAACCTCTGATGGGAATATTTTAAAAATGGCAAAATCTATATTTTGGTTAGGGGGAATGTTAAAATTCATCTAGACCTTTATGTTCACGTCACTACAACAATATCACCCTATATCGACGACTTTTTTTGACCCTATAGCGACGACTTGTCGTCGGGATAGCTTATGCCGACGACATATCGTCGGGATAGGTGTCGTCGGGATTGCTTCGTCCCAATAGCCCAAGATTGTCGTCGGGATAGGTGTCGTCGGGATAGGTCAGCCTATACCGACGACTTGTCGTCGGTATAGGGTTTAATTAAAAAATTCAAAAATAAATTCTATACCGACGACATGTCGTCGGTATAGAGTCCAACCCTGTACCGACGACATGTCGTCGGTATAGGTTGACCCTATTCCGACGACATGTCGTCGGTATAGGGTTTTTTTGTTTTTTTTTTAATTTTTGAAAAAGACCTATAGCGACGACATGTCGTCGGTATAGGTCTTTTCTGTTTTTTTTTAATTTTTTTTATTTTTAATATTTTATCCAGAAATATTAAATTTCTAAAAACAAAAACCTGCAAATCATAAATATAAACCATTCAAACATTCAAATCGGATAAAAATTAATGTCCGGAACATAAACCAAACATCCAAATTGTTCGACACACAAACTTGTTCGGCACACAAATTTGTTCAACAAATCAAACATTCAAAACATAAACTTGTTCGACACACAAATATGCAAATTGTTCAAGACAAATACCAATAAAAAAGGCAAAGGCTCAACAACTCCAAGCTAATTATCATCGATGCTAGTTCGACGATCCCACATTCGACGCATTTCATCCATTTGTCGTTGCATTTCAAGCATTTGTTGATTATGTGTACGACATTCTTCCTCTCGTCAACCGCAACGAGTTTCAAACTTGTAACAAAATTAAATAAAGTTACATATACATACAAACATACATAAGCATATGAATAAATACTCTCTTATATACCTACACATCACAATTACATACATACATAAATAAAAGCCCAATTACATAATTACAAATATATACACACAAACATACATACATAAATAAATGTCCAATTACATAATTACAAACATATAGATACAAACATACATACACATATATACATTCATATTAACTAATCATCATAAACACAAATTACACACATACATACAACCTAATCATCAAAACTAATCATCAAAAATATAAATTACACACATACATACAAACTAAACATTCAAACTAATCATCATAAAGACAAATTACACACATACAAACACTAAATTACATAAACTAAATTATATAAAATAATCACACATCTAAACCAAATGACCTAAACTAATCATAATTTAATAATTCCATCATACATACAAATATACATATTCATACATACAAATATACATATTCATACATACAAACATACATACATACACATACATACAAAATCATAAAAATCTTAGATCTAAATTAAATTTCATCACAAATTAGTAATTAAAACGAGTACTTACCTTCACAAAGCTAGAAATTAAGAAATGGTGAAATTCCTCCAAAACCTAACCAAAATAAACAAACAAAACTTCAAAATCTTGAAAAAGTAGCTAAAATATGAAACCCGGATGTTACCTCACCTTAAATCCCGAGAGTTTTTTGTGAAAGTTGCTCCCAATAAATACCATCTTATATACCTACACATCATAATTACATACATATATATATAAATAAAAGCCCAATTACATAATTACAAACATATACATACAAACATAAATAAATGTCCAATTACATAATTACAAACATATACATACAAACATACATACACATATATACATTCATATTAACTAATCATCATAAACACAAATTACACACATACATACAAACTAATCATCCAAACTAATCATCATAAACATAAATTGCACACATACATACAAACTAAACATTCAAACTAATCATTATAAACACAAAATACACACATACATACATATACATACAAACACTAATTTACATAAACTAAATTATATAAAATAAGCACACATCTAAACCAAATGACCTAAACTAATCATAATTTAATAATTCCATCATACATACAAAAATACATACTCATACATACATACATACACATACATACAAAATCATAAAAATCTTAGATCTAAACCAAATTTCATCATAAACACAAATTACACACATACATACCAACTAAACATTCAAACTAATCATCATAAACACAAATTACACACATACATACAAACTAAACATTAAAACTAATCATCATAAACACAAATTACACACATATATACACATACATACAAACACTAATTTACATAAACTAAATTATATAAAATAAACACACATCTAAACCAAATGACATAAACTAATCATAATTTAATAATTCCATCATACAAATATACATACTCATACATACAAACATACAAACATAACACATACATACAAAATCATAAAAATCTTTGATATAAACCAAATTTCAACACAAATTAGTAATTAAAACGAGTATTTACCTTCACAAAGCTAGAAATTCAAGAAATGGTGAAATTCCTCCAAAACCTAACCAAAATAAACAAACAAAACTTCAAAATCTTAAAAAATTAGCTAAAATATGAACCCGGATGTTAGCTCACCTTAAATCCCGAAAGCTTGTGTGAAAGTTGCTTCCAAATAGCCTAAAAACGCTGAAATCGCCGGAGAGACAGAATTGGGGAAGTTTTGGAGAGTTTTGGCTGAAAATGAAGTTCTGTCGTCTGTTTCCCTATTTGTTCACGCTGCACCCTATAGCGACGACATGTCGTCGGCATAGGTCCACTTGTCGTTGGTACAGTGGCCTATAGCGACGACATGTCGTCGGCACAGGTTTCACAGGATGTTGACCAGTCAATAAAGGTAAAAACACTATACCGAAGACATGTCGTCGCCATAGGGTTTTCCAGAATTTTTTTTAATTTAAAAAAAAAATTATTAAATAAAAAAAAACAAAAAGAAAATCAAAATTAACCTATAGCGACGACATGTCGTCGCTATAGGTTTTCCCCAAAAATTCATTGGGCGCCAGTTTTCCCTCCAACCTGCCTCAACCCTATAGCGACGACATGTCGTCGCTATAGGGTGTCCCATTCAAAATTTTGGAAAAACCCTATCCCGACGACATGTCGTCGCCATAGGGTTTTCCAGAATTTTTTTTAATTTAAAAAAAAATTTATTAAGATAAAAAAATTAAAAGGGTTTTCCAGAATTTTTTTTAATTTAAAAAAAAATTTATTAAGATAAAAAAATTAAAGTTTTGAAATCCATATTTTTCTGTTTAAAATAAAAAATTTATTTTATAATCAATATATATCCAATAGCACATAAATATATAAAAAAATAAATCAAACCAAAAATTTCTACAAAATTATAAAATCTCTAATTTATAATCAATATATATCCATAGGATTTATTATTGTCAAGCAAAATTCTAATTCTCAACCTCCCATTCTAGCAGAACTTCCAAATCTCAATCACTGAAGAATTAAGTGGAAAATTCGTGAGAAAAATCGAAACCGTTACCTGAGCAAGATTCATGGAATAAGAAGAATTTTTAATCGGAACCCCACCGTGCAAGACATTAGAAGTCTGTTGATTGCCTTCACGATGTCTCGGACGTTTGTGAAACACCCAAGACCAGCCTGTATGGCCCCAAACTGGGTACCCTACAGTTGGTTCTCATCACTGGGTGTTCTCTTTAAAAATACTCGCTTTATTACAAACAATCAGTGGAAGTCTTAATTTAAAATAGTTGTAACCCTTTATAAACTCAATATCAATCTTAATCTTATCTTACAAATGCCTACACACCAATCCGAGTAGCACCGCTCCCTAGCCAAGATACCTCACCTGCAAACAAGAAATACCATTTGATTGAACTCAGAACATTACAATCCTTTATAAAACGGTTTGTCGTTTATTGACATGTTAATAACCCACACTTCAACACTAACCCATAAGGGTTCAACGACCCAAGATGTAACATCCCGATTTTTCATAAAATAACTGGGTTTGTAATTATGTAAATTATTGTAAAGGTTAACGGGTAATTAACCTATAGCGACGACATGTGAGAATGTAAAAAAGAAGGGTAATATAGGTACAATATTACATACCTTCACATTTTGAATAAGAGATTTAATACTCTTAAGCTTTCTATGAGGCCATCTCTTTATATTAAGCTCTCTGCATCTTTTCTTCAACATGGTTAATCCCACCTTAAGTTTCTCGGCTGCCATGACTATTGGCAACTCAAAATGCTTCTCTATCTCTTCCAATTCCAACGGTCTCGACGGCCTCCGGCCACCGTGATCACCGGAACCACCACCATTGTGATCATCATTGGAACTTAGCAATGGCAACACATGACCGTCTCCCCAACACTCCCACAAGCTTATATCTTTATCAATGAGATCGAAATATGAAAACCCTAAATCAGAAAAGTAATGTGATGAAACTCGGTTCATATCGAGAAGGTTGAAAAGTGCATCGTCATGCCTGCAAAAACAAAAACAAAAACCAAAATGGTGTTAGATTATGTTATTAAACTTGAGGTTCAAATGCAACTTGTTTTGTGACAAAATGTGTACCTGAAAAGATCTTGATTGAAGTAGTGATAATAATTATCATTGAAGTAGATAATGCTAAATTAACATAATAATCTTTGTATGGCTGCAGTGCGTCCCTCATACAGTACTTGTTCCTTTTGGGTATACAACACACATCCGCCACTTGCTCTTGTGTTTTTCTCAACATGGTGCCGGTGATCACATTTATGATGTCATTACCCTCTGGGTTTGTATCAAACCATATGCAATTCCTCACTTTATATAGAGGTTGTATACTTATACCGGCATGTGTGTCACTCTGATTTAGGTTAGAAAGGGTGAACATAAAATCAAATGGTGGAAGAGCAAAAGTGATAGGGACTATAGTTTGTGTAGGAGGTGCCACTTTACTGACCCTCTACAAAGGAATGCCTTTATTTAACCATCATTCACATTTGCATCCCACGAATGAATCCATCCATGTTCAATCTATCTTCAGAAGGCTAAGTTCAGTTTTAGCAACGAAGAAAGCAAGATGGACTTCAGGTTCCTTGGCATTGGTTGCAGGTACAATTCTGTGGTCTTCATGGTTTCTTGTCCAATCAAACATTGGAAAAAGATACTCGTTGCAGTATTCTAGCACCGCCATCATGATGTTCTTTGGAGCGGTTCAATCTTTTGCATTGAGCTTGTTCATCCACAGAGATCTTTCTTTATGGATTTAGCATTATTATGTAATTAATTATTACACTTAATCATCATTGGAGCGGTTCAATCTTTCTTTATCATAAATGTAATTAATTATTACACTTAATCATCATTATTATGTTAATTTAGCATTATCTAATATTGAAAGTGGTAATAAATAGGGAGGGAGCATAACATTTTCCCATTAATTCATTATTACACTTTATCATCATTATGTTAATTTAATTAGCATTACTTTTATATTTTTTTTACAACGACGAAACATTTTAACC
The DNA here is from genome assembly GCA_023525975.1 of Smallanthus sonchifolius. Lineage (NCBI taxonomy): Eukaryota > Viridiplantae > Streptophyta > Magnoliopsida > Asterales > Asteraceae > Smallanthus > Smallanthus sonchifolius. The sequence goes on from CM042045.1 coordinate 51,987,438, forward strand.
ATGTTACAAATAAAAATTGAATCCGTGACATTCAAACCTTAGATGTTTCTAGAGGTTTTGTCTCTATCGTTGAACCATCAACCCTAATGATATTAGTTTTATAGGGTTTTGCAGAATTTTTTTTAATTTAAAAAAAATTTATTAGATAAAAAAAAACAAAAAGAAAATCAAAATTAACCTATAGCGACGACATGTCGTCACTATAGGGTGTCCCATTCAAAATTTTGGAAAAACCCTATCCCGACGACATGTCGTCGCCATAGGGTTTTCCAGAAATTTTTTTAATTTAAAAAAAAAAAAAATTTGACCGACGAAAATTTATTAAATAAAAAAAAAGAAAATCAAAATTAACCTATAGCGACGACATGTCGTCGCTATAGGTTTTTCCAGAATTTTTTTTAATTTAAAAAAAAAATTTTTTTGACCGACGAAAATTTATTAAATAAAAAAAAACAAAAAGAAAATCAAAATTAACCTATAGCGACGACATGTCGTCGCTATAGGTTTTCCCCAAAAATTCATTAGGCGCCAGTTTTCCCTCCAACCTGCCTCAACCCTATACCGACGACATGTCGTCGCTATAGGGTCTCCCTACCAAAATTTTGGTTTTGACCTATACCGACGACATGTCGTCGGTATAGGGTGACCTATCCCGACGACAAATGTCGTCGGTACAGGTGGCGTCGGGACAGGGTCAATTTGTTGTAGTGCGTGTTAGTGTAAACTTGGTTATTTCCGAAAGTTAGTTATGTTTGTTATTGATGTAGAGAGGAAGCAAAAATAAAACAAAACATAGATGAATTCTCAATAAATTTTAGATAAAAATAGTATGAATCAACTTTTACCCCTTTTTATAGAGAGATTATAAATTTGGCGGGTATGACCAAATTATGATATTACAAACCAATTCATAATGAAATTGATGATATAAATAAGCGCGTAAATAAAGGCAATGAGTAATTTAATGTGTTTTACACTAAAATGAAATATGCTAAATTAGTTAAATTTAGGAAACTAAATATTAACGAAATCGGAGCCTTTATCTTAGGATTTCAGATTTGGCTCGTCATGACCTTTACATCTACTGGTTATGGGACCCGTAACTCGAATCATAGCCCAAGTTATGCCCGTTTTAAATTTAGGCATTTTCGGCTTGTTTTCCCCGTCTAGGTAGTGGTTTTTCCTCTCTAGGTAGTAGCCCACTAAGTCCTCCTGGATCAGCTCCTCATTTATTTATTCCAGGGTTGCAATAGTTTGAATGACGATCATATATATATGTGCATTACATGATTCAAAGTGTGGTTAAAAGTATTGAAATTATTGTGTAGACTTTGATTATCCAATTGTTCCAGACTTCCATTATCCAACAAGGTCACCATTGAACCATTGCAAATATTCATGCAATGGTTAATCTAGTTGGCTCCTTTTCAAAGAGACAACTCTTCAAGTGGTGGTAGCAATGGAACTTACTTGAAAGGGTCTGTGACTATTCAAAATGCCACAAATTTACTATCCTATAAATACAACCATATTTCTACCAATTTGGAAGGTGCATAAACACAACGACAAATTTACTATCCTATAAACACATACAACCATATTATATGCATCCAATATTAAGTGAATTCAACGACAAAATCCGAGATTAGTGAAGAACGTAGAGTTCTTCTATTGATTGAATCAGGGCACTTTGATAAATGTTATTTCGATCCTCAAGTAAGTGGTTGGATTGAAAATTTTAGAACTTGGTGTCTCTAATGTGAATTTGTTACATCTTTTGTGTAAATATGTAACAATTGTTTTAAATCATATCATAATTAAAAAAGATTTTTGATTTATCTTATTAGTAACTTGTGTTTATTACTATTAATTTTGGATTAAAGTCTTTTTAATATGAACTCTTGGTTTATTTTTCTATGGATTTTACAATGGACTTTTTGATTCATTTTATAAAAGAAGAAAAATTGTAGGAAAAACCACAACTTGAGAGTTGAGAGAAAATATTAGAGAAGTATTGGTGTCAGCAAGTTCAATATAATTGAGAGATGAGGTCTCTCTAATTCTTCTACCATCTCATGTTTCATCTTTTTCCTACCTTTTCTAAATACATAATTTATCCGGTGATACCTCGGGTGCGTGGACATCTCCGACAGTACACATACTGTTCCGGTTGTTGTACCCTGGGAGACAGACGCGTTCGTCTAAGAGAAGACGCGAAATCTGTTTTAAGGGACCCGTGTTGAACACGAATCCTCAACCAAAATCGTCAACGTTTTAGTGTGTTAATTGTTGCAGTCAAGGAGCATAGTTGAAGACTCAATGTGGTGAAGACTCGAGTCAAGAATATTTCAAGAAGGCGTTCATTGGAGTGACTAAAGACACCAGTTGAATTAGTTTGGCATATATAAATTACATCTTATATCTTTTCCATTCGGTTTTATGTATTGCAATGTATTATTTATTTCCTATGATTAATGAGAGTCTCGTTAATATTATTTTATTGTTATTTTATAATAAAAAGTGACTCATATTCTTACAAAAACTTGTGCTTTGAGATGTATTTGGTTGTTGTAAATGTGATGGGAAACCACATAGATGAACTTTCTCTCTTATTCCACATTGCTAAGTAAGCATGCTAGGATCGAAACATGAATTTTTGTTACTTGAAATCATTGATAATTCATTAGTTTAGTCGGCGTATCACCACTTGGGAGTTAAAAGCAGTGTTGATAAGAGATTCTACTTCATTTGTATCTTGAGATTTTATTTACCAAAAAACCCAATGACTATGTTCAATCGAGCTACAATGGAATTTTTTTTCCTTAGGGAAGATATAAAAGCAGTGTTGATGAGAGATTCTACATCCGCAATTGGTCCTATTTATCACTTATGGTTGATGTTATTTCTCAAAAGCATTTTGTTGTTCACTCGGTATCACTTGAATTTACCGATCCGGATCCAGTGAATTGGCTGATAAGAGTTCGATTTGTTGTTCACTCGGGATCGCTTGAATTTACTGATCCGGATCGCGTACCAAAGGTGATCGGTACGACTTTGTACCTGAATCCGGTACGAATGATCAGGATCACGGTACGCAACTACTTTAGCGTTTCCTGTGACTATGTTTTAAACAATAGAAACTAGTAAAACAATGAATATTATACCCCGCCAACATAACCGTTGGATCACCAATTTAATATCAACTAGAAAAATTTTGAGTTATACACATACCTGGATTCTCCCCATCATTTGAGCAGAAAACTCACACACCCTACATAACTTTGTCCCAACTTGATGAAAGAGACATGAGATAACATATATTTGGAACTACATATTGAAATCCCCAAAACAAAGCCTAATTTAAGGCCTAATCTGTTGAAAAATGGCATTTCCTACTTGACCCATTTGCCCCTGCACGTGTGAAGAGTGCATGGAGCACATGTTTTATTTTTATGGTTAATTGTGTTTTGTTCTTTTTCGTATGCAGAAAGTTTAGGAGAATAAGTCATAGGTTAGTTGGTTAGTGGGTCCGTCTTTATTTCCATTTTTTATGGCTATTTTCATTATGAACGTTGCATGTAGTTGTTTATATATTCTGCAAGTATTAATCAGAAAAGCTCGAACATTTTGAGAGCAGTTTCTTGTGTTTTTAGTTTCTGCAATTTTAGTTTCTGCAAACAAGTGCTTTGATTACCATTCTCCAAATTTAACAAAGTGGTATCAGAGCCACGATGAGTGATCTCCAATTAGTAGGCGGTGTGAAGAAACTCAACCATCAAAATTACAGCACGTGGGCTACCTGCATAAGTTCGTATCTGCAGGGGCAAGATTTGTGGGAGGTTGTAAATGGTTCAGAGACAGTACAACCGGAAGGAGAAGACGCTCAAGGGGTATTAAGGAAATGGAAGATTAAAGCAGGAAAGGCGATGTTCGTTTTGAAGACAACCATAGAAGACGAGATGATCGAACACATACGCGATTCAACAAACCCGAAGGAAGCGTGGGATGTTCTTGCGGTTTTGTTTTCTAAAAAGAATGATACAAAACTGCAATTACTAGAAAATGAGTTGCTGTCGGTGAATCAAAAAGAGCTATCTATACCACAATATTTTCACAAAGTGAAGACCTTGTGCAGAGAGATCGATGAATTAGACCCACAAGCCAAGATTGGTGAACCACGAATGAAGCGTATTATCATTCATGGTTTGAAGGCGGAGTTTCGAAGCTTCGTGGCTGCGGTGCAAGGTTGGCCTACGCAACCGTCTTTAAGTGAGTTCGAAAATCTGTTGGCTAGCCAAGAGGCCCTAGCCAAACAAATGGGTAGTTTGTCTACCGGGTCACCTTCCAAATCAGAGGTCGAAGCCTTGTACGTGGGTAAAGGAAAGGGACGGTTTCGAAGCAGCCAAGGCCAAGGTTCCAGCCGGTCTAATGACCGAAACAAATTTCAGGATCAACATGACAAAAAGAACCGGGATTCTGAGAAGAAGGAAAGTAGTAATGATCGGAACCCTCGATCGTTCAAGAAAAGGTTCCCGTTTAAATGCTACAACTGTGGAAGGCGTGGTCACAGTGCAAAGAATTGCAGGTCTGAACCGGTTGAAGAAAGTAATGTAGCTACGACACAGAATGAAGAAGCCTGGGACGCCGAGGAGTTTGTCGCCCAAGCAGAAGAGATATTCGCTTTTACAGCCTCAACCGAACGACGAGATAATCGCTTGGACGACTGGATCGTCGATTCGGGTTGTTCGAATCATATGACCGGTGACAAGTCTAAGCTAAGCAATTCGACTAAATATGGAGGAAGTCGGGTGGTGGTTCTAGCAGATAATTCCAAGCATTCGATCGATCACATAGGCGATGTGACTTTTCCCGTAGGAGATCGAAAACATGGGTTAACCCTAAATGATGTGTATCATGTTGCAGGGATGAAAAAGAATCTGCTTTCTGTTCCGCAAATAACAGAGAGTGATCATTATGTGGTGTTTGGGCCCAAGGATGTGAAGATTTACAAGGAATTCGAAACTCCTTCAATACCGATTCTTCAAGGTCGCAAGAATGATACTGTCTATGTGCTGACTGCTGAGTCAGCATATGTTGATAGAGCAAAAGGAAATAGCAGCGTTGATATGTTGCACCAACGATTGGGCCATGTGGGGTATGACAAATTGGATCTGATGATTAAAAAGGGTCTAGTAAATGGGCTTCCAAAGGTGCAGGTCAATAAAGAAATTGTATGTCCCGGTTGTCAGTTTGGCAAGGCGTCACAATTACCATATTCGAAATCAGATTTCAAAGCAAAAGAAGGGCTTGACTTGGTGCACTCTGATGTCTTTGGACCTGTAAAGCAACCTTCAATTCAAGGTATGAAGTATATGGTAACTTTCATTGATGATTTTTCCCGTTATGCTTGGATTTATTTCATGAAGGAGAAGTCGGAAGTATTTGCAAAGTTCAAAGATTTCGAAGTGGAGGCGGAATTGATAACAGGTAAGAACGTTCGGTGTTTGAGGTCAGACAACGGGGGTGAATACCTCGCCACCGACTTTAGCGACTATCTGAAACATAAACGAATCCGGCGACAGTTAACATGTCCGAATACTCCGCAGCAAAATGGAGTTTCCGAGCGTAAGAATCGGCATTTAGGTGAAGTGACAAGAAGCATGATCCACGACAAGAACCTACCAGGCCGGTTTTGGGCTGAAGCCATGCGAACGGCAATGTATATCATCAATCGCATTCCATCTCAAGCCTTGGGTTACACATCTCCACTCGAAAAGCTGACCGGAACAAAGCCAAATGTTAGCTATTTTCGGGTGTTTGGATGCGTGTGTTACGTGTTTGTACCGGGTCATCTACGACACAAAATGGAAAAACGGGCTGTTCGATGTGTATTTGTGGGTTATGATGCTGAAAGAAAGGGGTGGCGATGTTGCGACCCAAATAACGGGAAGGTGTATGTGTCTAGAAATGTGGTTTTTGATGAGAATTCTTCCTGGTGGTCTGGTGATAGTGAAGTCCTTCCCGATACACAACAACTCAAGGATGATCTTGAACTCTCAAGGGTGAAACTCACGTTACCAACTACAGATGAGCAAGACACAGTTCAAGTTGAAGATGAGACCCCTACTGTTGAAGAAAGTGGTCAACAAGAACCCATTTTGAGGCGGTCCCAACGGGTACGGAAACCTAATCCAAGATATGTTAATGCTAATGTTGCAACTGTTGAAGACATGTTACTTGAACCCGAGACGTTTGAAGAAGCTCGTAGCAAAGCAGAATGGTATTTGGCCATGAAAGAAGAGATGTCAGCTCTTCTAAAGAACCAAACATGGGAGTTGGTGCCCCGACCCAAGGATGCAACTTTTGTCTCTTGTAAGTGGGTTTACAAACTGAAGAGACGAGCTGACGGGTCGGTAGAAAGATTTAAGGCACGTTTGGTTGCACGGGGGTTTACTCAACAATATGGGTTGGATTATGAAGATACATTCAGCCCCGTGGCAAAGCTAACAACTATTCGGGTATTACTAGCAATTGCAACATGTAAGAAGTGGAGGCTGTGGCAGATGGACGTAACCAATGCGTTCTTATACGGGGATCTCGATCATGTTATTTATATGTCTCAACCTTTGGGGTTTGAAAGCCAAGATCATCCGGAGTACGTGTGCAAATTAAAGAAAGCTATTTATGGGCTAAAGCAATCACCACGAGCTTGGTTCGGTAAAATTGGTGAGTTTCTTGAGCAAAATGGTTTTAAGTTAACTAATGCCGATGCGAGTCTTTTTGTTAAGCAAGTCGACGAAAAGGTTGTAGTTGTTCTCGTGTACGTCGATGATTTGATTATCACAGGTGACATTGAAGAAGAGATTGATCAACTTAAGGCAAATTTGAGTGTCCGGTTCAAAATGAAGGACCTTGGCCGTTTGAACCATTTCTTGGGGCTACAGTTAAAATATGCAGGTGATCACATAATTTTGCATCAAACCAAGTATGCTAGTGAGTTATTGCACAGGTTTGAAATGGGTGATTGAAAGCCCTCGATGATACCTGTTGATCCTAATATCAAAATAAGGGCTGATGAAGGAAAGGAGTTATCTGACCCAGTGATATACAGAAAAATTGTGGGGAGTTTAATCTACCTTACGCTAACTCGACCCGACATTTCGTTTGCAGTCGGTGTGATGAGTAGGTACATGGAAAACCCAAGAAAACCACATCTTATAGCAGTGAGAAGAATTCTGAAGTATGTTAAAAGCACTGTAAATGTTGGTGTAACCTTCAAGAGGGAGATCGAACCTAAATTGACCGGGTATTGTGATGCGGACTATGCCGGTGATCTCAATCTTAGAAGGTCGACAACCGGGTACTTATTCATGTACGGGTCAGGGGCCGTTTCATGGTGCAGCAAACGTCAACCCACAGTGTCGTTGTCTACGACGGAAGCCGAATATAGGGCTGCAGCCATGGCAGCTCAGGAGTGCACCTGGCTCGGTAGGCTGCTGGAAGAGTTAAATCAACCGGTGAACTACCCAGTGGAGTTGAGATGCGATAACGTGTCTGCCATTAAACTTGCCGAGAACCCAGTTTTTCATGCGCGAACCAAACATATAGAGGTACATTACCACTATATTCGTGAGAAGGTGTTGAAAGGAGATATCAAGATGAAGCAGGTTGACACAACGGAACAGGTTGCTGATGTGTTCACCAAAGGATTATCGAGTTCGAAGCTGCATGAATTCAAGAAAGCCATGGGCTTGATTGAAGTAGGCAATGAGAGGGAGTGTTGAAAAATGGCATTTCCTACTTGACCCATTTGCCCCTGCACGTGTGAAGAGTGCATGGAGCACATGTTTTATTTTTATGGTTAATTGTGTTTTGTTCTTTTTCGTATGCAGAAAGTTTAGGAGAATAAGTCATAGGTTAGTTGGTTAGTGGGTCCGTCTTTATTTCCATTTTTTATGGCTATTTTCATTATGAACGTTGCATGTAGTTGTTTATATATTCTGCAAGTATTAATCAGAAAAGCTCGAACATTTTGAGAGCAGTTTCTTGTGTTTTTAGTTTCTGCAATTTTAGTTTCTGCAAACAAGTGCTTTGATTACCATTCTCCAAATTTAACATAATCAAATTCACAAATTAAAGCTATAGTCTCGAATGGCCTATCAATCGATCAAGTCTTCAATTGCCCCTGATGGCTGATACCGGCATCATATGTGCTTAGTGCTGCAAATAAAATTTCAAACAACGAAAAATATGCAAATTGGTTAGAGCTTTACCAAACTGAAATTGGACATTTGAACATACTACTTCATTGCAATCATCAATAGTAGAATGTTATTGATGTGGTTCTTGATTAATCCAACAAGAAACATTCTAATCATTTCGGGTATTAAGAACGCAAGGCCTAACATGAGAAAAAAGAGTCTGTCAAGTTAGCCAAGGAGTGACTGCCTGACAAGCCAAACAATATAATTTACTAACACCTTGTGTTGATATAATTAGGCAAGTCATCCTTGGCTACCAAACAAAACTCTTCTATTCATGTAAGAACCTCTTTTCTAATTCTCTTATCAGATGTGCATGCATTAATTGTCCAAGAAAAACGTCTATTTATAGAGAACCTTAAATCATTGGTCCTTGAAATTTCATAATGCCACCTTTGGCAGAATATATCCCGTTTCTATAAATGAATCCAATTCCATACGCCCATAAGAAGAAAACAGAACAAAATGTTGAGTAAAAGGAATACCATTCTTCAACAGGTGGCCACAATGTTGAATCAGAGTTGACTTCAACTACTTGATGCCTCCTTTAAAGATTGGTTAAGATAAGAGCTGGGGTCCATTTGGCTATTCAATCGACATAATTGTTGTTGATTTGTGACCCCAATGAATGGTTTCTTTTAGGGTGGAGGGGGCACCCGCTATGGCGACGTGTCCAAGGGGCTTCAATTCACAGCTAACTCTTTATGCCTGTATAAATAAAAGGGGATGAAACACTGAGTAAAAGGAATACCATTCTTCAGTCAATGGCTAAAACTCTAGCATTGGAGTTGACTTAGGCTATTTGATGTCTCCTTGAAAGATTTGCTGAAATATTCTCCATTTAGTAAATTATACTCCAGAAGACTCGTTGGGTCGACGACTTATGGTCCCGATGAATATTTTCTTTTCTCATACCTATTGCGGTTTTAGTTTAGTCACATGTTTCATTGTTTTAATAGATCATGGGTAGTTAGCAAGTAATGGGTTAGTGGGTAAGTTAGTTTCATTTTCTTTAGGAGGTTTTCCTCTGTTTAATGTAATTGTTTGAGAATTAACGAAAGAGTAACTACGTAAAGTAATAAAAAATCATTCTCTAAATATTAGTCTAATCCAACAAAGTCAATGTACGTATTTGGTTTTTTTCATTGATATAATGCATAGTGAAAATTTCATTGTGCAAAGAGATTGAACCTGCATTTTGTATAAAAAAATTGCATCTTATTTAACTTGTAGGCACCTATTCTATTATTTTGCTTTCATAAGAGAATGCAACATGAAGTAAAAGTAATAGCGTTTTTAATAGTAGCTTAGATATATGCTATAGGTTCATTGTATTGGAGATCAAGAGCACAAGCCGATTATGAAAGTAAATATCGGAGACGCATGTGTGTGTTGAAACAAGGATAAAGAAGAGATTGTAAGAGATGTTTATTCTCTTTTCTTTTCATGTAGTTTGAAGATTGCAAAAGAAGGCATAATCCGATGGCCATTTTGTTTCACATATTCAAATAACATTCATAATTCTCAAGGAACCTCTGATGGGAATATTTTAAAAATGGCAAAATCTATATTTTGGTTAGGGGGAATGGTCAAATTCATCTAGACATTTATGTTCACGTGTTAGTGTAAACTTGGTTATTTCCGAAAGTTAGTATGTTTGTTATTGATGTAGAGAGGAAGCAGAAATAAAACAAAACACAGGTGAATTCTCAATAAACTTTATATAAAAAAGAATGAATCAACTTTTACATAAGGTGCTCTTTCATAGAGAGATTCTAAAATTGGCAGATATGATCAAGTTATGAATTTACAAACCAATTCATAGTGAAATTGACGATATAAATAAGCATGTAAATCAAGGAAATGAGTAATTTAATAGGTTTTACACTAAAATGAAAGATGCTAAATTTTAGGAAAATCAATAACAAACGAAATCGGAGCCTTTATTAGAGGATTTCGGATCTGGCTCGTCGAGATCTTTCCATCCGCTGGTTATGGGACTTGTAACTCAAATAATAAGTTATGCTCGTTTTAAATTTGAGCATTTTCTGCTTGTTTTCCCCATCTAAGTAGAAGTTTTTCCTCTCTAGGTAGTAGTCCGCTAACTCCTCCCGGATCAACTCCTCATTTATTCTAGGGTTGACAGTTATATATGTGAGCATGATATATATGATTCAAAGTGTGATTAAAAGCAGAGCCTGCCTGGTGGGGCAACCTGCACTATCGGTCGGGGCATGTTTTTTTTGGGGGCACATTTTTTATATTAATATATATATATATATATATATATATATATATATGTATATATGAGGGAAGGATCAAGAGAAAATCATAAAGTTAGGCAAAAACCGAGAAAACCACTAAAACAATGTGTAATCCTATGGGTTACGTATACGTAACCGCAATTTTTTTGTTTCTGTTTACGTATACGTAACACTATGGGTTACGTATACGTAAGCCAATATTTAAATGATTCTTTTGGTAAAAATATTGTAATATTACACTGATACTCTTGTAAAAAAATAAAAATAAAATAAAATAAAAAATCATTTAAATATATATATATATATATATATATATATATATATATATATATAGAGAGAGAGAGAGAGAGAGAGAGAGAGTGAGTGTAGTTCATAAGAAAACTAACATTTAAAAAGATAACTAGAGAACTCCTTTTTAAAGATAAAAAATAATAAAAAAAATCACAACTCAAAATATTAACCAAAAACTAAAAAAGTGGTTCGGAGACCTTGTTTACCACGTCGTCCTCGTTAAAAAAAAAAACACAGACTCGAAAAAATAGTCGGTTTAGCTTTATGGTTTAGTTTAGCTTTTATGTTAAGTTTTTGGAGGGGGTGGGGGTGGGGGGTTAGGGTTTTGGGGGGTGGGTGGGGGTGGGGGTGGGGTGAAGGGTTTCTGTTTTTGGGGGGTGGGTTAAATTTTTGGGGTGGTACTACACATGCAATATTAAAAATAAGAAGAAAAAAAAAGACGAGTTAATTATTATTTTTTATAACGTTATTTATACTCAAATTAAAGATAATTTTTTTTTGATTTAATGGTGCAATTTTTTTTAAAAATAATAACGTATGCACATGATAGAAATGTTTAAAGATTTATATATTTTAAGTTCCAGTTTTACCCTTTCTCTTTAAAATCCCACCCTTCTCTTTTTAGTGGTTCTCTAGTTCTCTTATTAATATGAGTTTTCTTATGAACCTATCCCTATATATATATATAGCGGGAGGTTCAATTAAGAAGTAGTTTTTCGATAAGAATTTTAAGAATTGACAAAAACGCTAAGAAACGATATCAAACGAACTCCAATTGAGCTCATTTCAGCGGCATTATAACCGTCTCGTCGAACTTTACCATCTTAGCTTTTAGGGTTTAGATTTTATGTTTTTAGCCTTAGGGTTTAGCTTTTAGGGTTTAATTTTTATGGTTTAGGTTTTTTTTTGGGTGGGGTGGAGGGTTTAGGTTTTTGGGGGTGGGTGGGGGTGGTTTTAGGTTTTTAGGGTGGGTGGGGTGGGGGGTTTAGGTTTTTGGGTGGTCGGGTGGTGGTTTTAAGCTTTTCGAGGTAGGGTTGGAGGGGGGGTTTAGGTTTTTGGGGGTGCGGGTGGAGGGGGGTTTAGGTTTTTGGGTCCGGGTTAGAGTGCGATGATACGGTTTCAACGCCGCTGAAATGAGCTCAATCGGAGTTCGTTTGACCCACTTCTTAGCGTTTATTAACGAAAAACTACTTATTAGTGAAACCGTCCCATATATATATATTATATACTATATTTAAAATATAAAACAAAAAAACTTATTTGGTTTTTTCTATATTACTTATTGAGTTATTGGGTTCTCTTTAAAACAAAAAAAATTTAATGTATTGACTTATTGACCCAAACAAACTAATTTAAACATAAAAAAATCAAAAAATATAACTTAGTGATATGAACTTTTTATTTAATAAAATTAACTTAGTGCATTTAAATGAGATCCAAGAAAATTTTCCAAATGCAAAGATTGCACATAGAATATTTTTGAATATTACAGTCACGGTGTCATCTGCATAAAGGAGTTTTTTGAAACTGAAGTTATTGAAATCTTACTTACGATCCACAATGCCCCAATAAAGACTTAGTGGATGTAAGGCCCCTTTCCCGGGTGACCTCACTTGTTGGATTTACTCATAAACATAGTCATAAATACTGAACTTAAATTTAAAACATTCATCATTCAATTACATAATCAAAACAGCGGAAGTCTTTACGAATAAAACATAACATATTCTTAACAAACAAAAGTGGGATGTCAGTCTTGTGCCGGGTAACCTTCACGCTCTCGCACGACCTTTTCTTCCTTTACCTGAAATGTATACTAAAGTCAGCTAACGCTGGTGAGTTCTAGTTTAATGCGTTTATATATAAACATTCTTTTCTTTACTTTTCTTGGTAAACATTATTATAAAGTCATTCATATAAATACGTATTCATAACTTTTGCTTTTCTTTCATCTTTCTTTTCTTTAGTAATGTGATTACATATATATATATATGCGTTCACCCTTTTTCTTTTCTACTTTTCTTGCCATTCTTTCTTTATCTTTCTTACGTGATTACATAGATATGCATTCACCTTTACTTTCTTTACCATTTATTGGTCATACACATAAGGGTGATCAACCCATCTTACGGTACGTATATCACAAAGACATACGCCCTCGAGCTACCGTCGTAGCCCTTTTACTTAACCGTCCGGCACTAGAAACCGTCCGTCATATCTTTACCGTCCTACCGAAGTAGTCCGTCATATCTTTACCGTCCTACCGAAGTAGTCCGTCATATCTTTACCGTCCTACCGTCGTAGTCCGTCATATTCGCCCGTCTGCCCTAAGGCATCCGTTTCCCACTTGAGCTAATTATGCAGCCGCATATTGTTTTAGCGACTTACTCCACCGTAGTGGCCTTTAATTAGTCTAACTTTCTAGACTTCCTTCTCTAGCTGCATAATAGTCAAGTGGTCGTCCGTCTACCGAAGTAGCCGTTATCATCGAAGCGTCCATAACGTTTACTTATACTTGGCAAGCAATATATACATGGATATAAAGCAAGATTTCATTCTTACACGTTATGTCATTCTTTTCATACTTGGCAAGCAATATATACATAGATATAAAGCAAGATTTCGTTCTTACACTTTGTGTCATTCTTTTCATACTTGGCAAGCAATATATACATAGATATAAAGCAAGATTTCATTCATTTACGTTATACCATTCATTCATTCATTCTTTGTAAACATACGTGTTGTTCTTTGTTCATAATTCATTATTCACTTTCATATGTATCTACACATATACCTTAATATATCACGTATGGTCACATTGACATTCATTTCATTTATTCATTTAGTGTATACATTCCAGCCCCAAAACATTTAAAATCATTTGCACGTAGCATATAGGGGGCACATAGAACTCACCTGATAGGCGGGTCCCTGAAGTATAATAGCTGGTTTCGAAACGTCACTAAGGTCACCCACTATCTGTATAATAAAGTCATACATATAAGGTAGGGCTCCTAAATGACACTAGACATTACTGTTCTTGAACTCAGTAGTTTCGGGAGGTGGGTCGCATCGAAACTATGGTAGTTTCGAGCTATGGTCTTACACTCGAAACTAGGTAGTTTCGAGTCATAATCCTTCTATCGAAACTAGGTAGTTTCGAGTCATTAACTTACGAAAATCTTAGTTTAGGTTCAAGGTGACACTCGAAACTAGGTAGTTTCGAGTCCTGAGTTCCTATCGAAACTATAGTAGTTTCGAGTCATTGGCTGCTATCGAAACTAGGTAGTTTCGAGTCAAACATGACTATCGAAACTAGAGTAGTTTCGATGGGTCTGCATGTATCGAAACTATAGTTTCGAGTCATGGGTCTGCATCTTCCCTGACCAGAACCTTGCTCCAGCCAACTTATTTCCAATCGATTAAACTTTGAACATTTTACGTTAAACACCTTCCTTTATCGTTCTTGAGTTCAAATACGTGATTTGTTTCAAGTTTCATATGCGAAAATCGTATCTTTATTTGATTTAAACCCGAGACATGCAAAGACTCAGAATCAGAGGCGATGCTTACCTCAACAGGCCCGATTTCTGTTGCTATGCGCTGAAATGGTGGAGACGGATGATTCCCGAGCCCTTGAGTCTTCTCCTTGCGGTTTTCTTCACAAGCCGATCGCTCTCTCTCTCTCTCTCTAGTGTTCTTGCGCAGGAAGATGAAATGAGAGAGGGTTTGGGTTGAAGCTGCTGTTTTGTAATGGGTTTCCCCCTTTTCTTTTCGGCCCATGGGCCGAAATTTTGGCCAAGCCCACTTTATTTCCCTTTTCTATTTGTCTTGTCATTATTTGGGATGTTACAAGTCTACCCTCCTTAATGAGGTTTCGTCCTCGAAACCTGTTACACGTTAAACAACTGGGGGTACAGTTCCTTCATCTCGTCTTCTTTCTCCCAAGTAGCCTCGGACCCCTTTCTGTGTTTCCATTGTATTTTGACTAAAGGGATCGACTTATTGCGTAATCGTTTCTCGGCTCTGTCAAGAATAGCTATTGGTTCTTCTACATAGTTCAAGCTGTTATCCACTTCGATTTCGTCATAAGGTATGTGAGCCGTATCGTCAGCAAGGCACTTGCGTAAGTGTGATATGTGGAATGTAGGGTGTATTCCACTAAGCTCGACGGGTAGGTCGAGTCTGTAAGCAACTTGACCCACTCTTGCTACAATCTTGAAAGGTCCGACAAACCTTGGACTTAGTTTGCCACGCTTTCTGAACCGAATGATTCCTTTCCACGGTGATACTTTCAACAGTACCATGTCCCCTACTTGAAACTCTAAATCCCTCCTTCTCTTATCCGCGTATGATTTCTGTCTGTCTTTTGCGGCTTTCATACGAGCCTTGATTTGATCAAATTTCTCAGAAGTAGCTTTGACCACTTCGAGACTTGCAAAATCCTTCTGTCCAATTTCCCCCCAACAAACCGGGGTCCTACATTTCCTCCCATACAACATTTCAAATGGCGGCATGCCAATAGTCGAGTGATAGCTGTTGTTATATGAAAATTCTGCCAATGGTAGATGGCTGTCCCAACTTCCACCGAAGTCAATGATACAGGCCCGGAGCATGTCCTCCAAGGTCTGAATGGTCCTTTCCGATTGTCCATCGGTTTGGGGGTGGTAAGCGGTGCTAATGTTCAGTCTAGTGCCCATTGCTTCATTGAATTTCTTCCAAAACCTTGACGTGAATCTAGTATCCCTGTCAGACACAATCGACAGCGGCATACCATGTCTGCTCACAATTTCCTTGATAAATACTTCTGCTAGCTTTTCAGAAGAAGAAGTTTCTCGTATTGGCAAGAAGTGAGCACTCTTTGTCAAGCGGTCGACGATCACCCAAATGGTATCATTGCCTTTAGCTGTTCGCGGTAGCTTGGTAATGAAGTCCATCGTGATCTCCTCCCACTTCCATTCCGGTATTGGCAAAGGTTGCATTTTACCGCATGGCTTCTGGTGCTCGGCCTTAACTAGAGAACACGTTAGGCACTTGCTCACGTATTCTGTCACATCATTCTTCATGCCAGGCCACCAGTATTCTTTCTTCAAGTCTTGATACATTTTGTTTGTCCCGGGGTGAATAGAGTAGCGAGACTTATGGGCCTCGTCAAGGATTTTGGCCCTAAGTTCACCAATCTTAGGTATCCACATCCGGCCAAAACGAGTTCGTACACCGTACGTATTGGTTTCCAGGTTACCCTGTTGTCCAACTATTCTTTCGCGTTTCACATTTCTCTCTAACAGTGCTTCACCTTGTGCCTTTACTATTTCATTCATTAAATCTGGTGTTATAATCAACTGACACGCCTTGATTCTAATAGGTGTCGACTCTTCCTTCCTGCTTAAGGCGTCAGCCACTACATTTGCCTTGCCTGGGTGGTATAATATTTCGCAATCGTAGTCTTTTAGTAGTTCCAACCACCTTCTTTGTCTCATGTTTAATTCCTTCTGCTCGAAGAAGTACTTCAGGCTCTTGTGATCGGAGTAGATGGTGCATTTAACCCCGTACAAATAGTGTCTCCATATTTTTAACGCGAAAACCACTGCTGCCAACTCCAGATCGTGAGTCGGGTAGTTAACTTCATGAACCTTTAGCTGCCGCGAGGCATAAGCAATAACTTTTCCCCTTTGCATAAGTACACAACCCAATCCTTGACCCGAAGCGTCGGAGTAAACTACCAAGTCCTCGTTCCCCTCAGGTAAGGTCAAAATTGGAGCTTGGGTTAATCGTGTCTTCAATTCTTCAAATGCGTTATTTTGGGATGGGCCCCATTCATACTTTACTTCCTTACGTGTCAGCTTCGTCAGTGGCGAGGCTATTCTCGAGAAATCCTGAATGAATCTCCGATAGTAGCCTGCCAATCCCAGAAAACTTCGTATTTCCGTTGGCGTTTTCGGGATGTTCCATTCTTTTACCGTTTCGATCTTTGCAGGATCCACCATAATGCCGCCTGGGTTTATGACATGACCTAGGAATTGGACTTCTCTAAGCCAGAACGCGCATTTGGAGAATTTTGCGTACAACTTTTCCTGCTTTAGCACCTCCAATACTTCCCTTAGGTGACAGTGGTGATCACCTTCATTCTTTGAATATATGAGGATGTCATCTATAAAAACTATTACTGATCGATCCAACATGGGTCGGCATACTCTGTTCATTAAATCCATAAATGCTGCTGGTGCGTTAGTTAATCCGAAGGACATCACGAGAAATTCATAATGCCCATAACGCGTACGAAACGCAGTTTTCGGTACATCTTCCTCTCTTACTTTCAATTGATGGTAACCCGACCTGAGATCAATCTTTGAGAACCAACTCGCGCCTTGTAATTGATCAAAGAGGTCGTCTATTCTAGGCAGTGGGTATTTGTTCTTCACTGTTCTCTTGTTCAGTTCACGGTAGTCGATGCACATGCGCATGCTGCCGTCCTTTTTCTTTACAAATAATACCGGAGCGCCCCATGGTGAGATGCTCGGTCTGATAAATCCTTTCTCTGTTAATTCTTCAAGTTGGGACATTAATTCTTTCATTTCTGACGGAGCCAATCGGTATGGTGCCTTGGCAACGGGCTCAGCTCCTGGCAGTAAGTCAATCTGAAATTCTATTTCCCGATCGAGCGGCAAACCAGGTAGGTCCTCTGGGAACACTTCTGGAAAATTGCACACCACGGGTACATCTTTTAGCTCTTTCGTTTTCATTCTATCGTCAATAACATACGCCAGATAAGCTTCGCAACCGCGCCTCATGTAACTTTCGGCCTTGATCATCGAGATGACGTTCGGCATTGTGCTATTCCAGTCACCATAAACCGTAATCGGACTGCCGTCAGTGGCCTTGAGATGTATCATCTTTCGTTTACATATGATTTGAGCTTCGTTGGCAGCTAACCAATCCATGCCCAATACTACATCGAATCCTCCTAAGGTTAGAAGGTACAATTTAGATGGAAACTTATGGCCCTCTATTTCTACCATGCAATCGTCAGTCACTTGGATGACTACTGAGTTTTTACCAATAGCAGTTTGTACGCTAAAGGCCCTTAAAAGGCTAGTGATTGTGCAGTCTAATTTGCGGCTAAAGGCAGTGGATATAAAACTTTTACTAGCACCAGAATCAAACAGAATAGCAGCACGTTCATCATTTACTAGGAACGTACCCGACACGACGTCAGGGTTTCCTCTTGCTTCTTCCTCGGTTAAAGCATAGGCCCGAGTCCTAGCCTTTGGCTGTTCCTTTTCCTTTTATTTTCCCGAACCAGATTGGCCGGCCTTCCTGCAGTTCTTTGTCAGATGTCCAAACAATCCACATACTTGACACTTGACGTCTCTTACACATTCTCGAGAGAAGTGCCCCGGCTTCCCGCACTTATAGCATGTGATGGTGCCGATTTTACATTCGCCAAGATGTTGCCTTCCACATTTCTTGCATGTTTCATATTCGTCCGACCTTGGCTTCTTAGTTTCAGTTGTTACGTTCCCTCTTCCTGTGCCTCTAGACGGGTTCTCCCACTTTCTCTTTTGGGTCTCTGTTGGTGGGTCCTCATTGGCATAATCGTCGTAGACGATTCCGCTCAGATTCACTACCGACTCGAAGGTCGAGGGTAGGTTAGCTTTTACATGAACACGGACCCGTTGTGGCAATCCCTTAACATAGTACTTGATCAAACGATCTTCAGTTTCCACCAGGTGTGGTACTAGTTGAGCCAGTTCATTGAATCTTGATGTATACTGGCGATGAGTCTTGTTGCCAGCCTTGAAGTTCAGGAACTCGTTCTCCACACGATCAATCTCATTTTGTGGGCAGAACTTTTGGATTACGAGCTTTTTCAAGTCCTCCCATGTCATTCTGGCAAGAGCATGTGGTGACTTTGTTCTTTGAATATTTCTCCACCAACCTAGTGCTTCATTGGTGAAAGAATGAGCAACATATTTAACAGCTTGGTCTGGTCGACACTCGCTGATGTTGATGACTGCGTTCATCCTCTCGATCCATTCGAACGTGGCCACCGAATCCTTGGTTCCATCAAACTTAGGTGGGTCTCCGTCCTTGAATCCTTTGTAAGTACACCCACGATTGCTTGCTGCCACTTTTACTTCATCCCCGTCACTATCATAAATTTTCTCTTCATTGTTCCCTTCATCCTCCTCTTTACTTTTCTTTATTGCCTCAGATAGTAGATCAGGCAATACCTTCTTCAGTGTGAGCACAACTTCACGGGCAATAGCATCCCTGACTTCGGGTTCCAACTGTATCGGCCCTGGATTGTCGTCTCCAGCTGGGGTCACTTCTGTTTCGTGTACACTCTCGGTGTGTTCCGCGTGCACACTCTCTCCTTCTTCTAATCTTTGATTCAACGGAGGTCTACCTCGTCGGCCAGTGCGACCGCCTCGGCGTCCAGTTCTTCCTCCGCCAGCCATAATTTCTTAATTTCCTGATAGTCATAAAGGGAATACATCAATGTCATTACTTCAGATCATAGTTTGGAACAGTACGAGCAAGGTAAATTCTTAATTACAGTGACCGGTTTGTGATTACTAATTTACATTGCTTTTCGGGTTCAAAACTCTTCAAATCGGTTGTGACATTGACATCTATTTGTTCTAAGTTAAGGTATCTATCCTTATTTAGAGCATTAGCTTTATTACTTACTTATCGTGCTGCGTTGGCGTTGGTTACCCATACTGACATCCGTGCGTTGGTCCCATAATCAGTTTGAGTCCAGACATTTAGGGATGTCTGAATCTCTCAAACTATTGCTCTGATACCAACTTGTAAGGCCCCTTTCCCGGGTGACCTCACTTGTTGGATTTACTCATAAACATAGTCATAAATACTGAACTTAAATTTAAAACATTCATCATTCAATTACATAATCAAAACAGCGGAAGTCTTTACGAATAAAACATAACATATTCTTAACAAACAAAAGTGGGATGTCAGTCTTGTGCCGGGTAACCTTCACGCTCTCGCACGACCTTTTCTTCCTTTACCTGAAATGTATACTAAAGTCAGCTAACGCTGGTGAGTTCTAGTTTAATGCGTTTATATATAAACATTCTTTTCTTTACTTTTCTTGGTAAACATTATTATAAAGTCATTCATATAAATACGTATTCATAACTTTTGCTTTTCTTTCATCTTTCTTTTCTTTAGTAATGTGATTACATATATATATATATATGCGTTCACCCTTTTTCTTTTCTACTTTTCTTGCCATTCTTTCTTTATCTTTCTTACGTGATTACATAGATATGCATTCACCTTTACTTTCTTTACCATTTATTGGTCATACACATAAGGGTGATCAACCCATCTTACGGTACGTATATCACAAAGACATACGCCCTCGAGCTACCGTCGTAGCCCTTTTACTTAACCGTCCGGCACTAGAAACCGTCCGTCATATCTTTACCGTCCTACCGAAGTAGTCCGTCATATCTTTACCGTCCTACCGTCGTAGTCCGTCATATTCGCCCGTCTGCCCTAAGGCATCCGTTTCCCACTTGAGCTAATTATGCAGCCGCATATTGTTTTAGCGACTTACTCCACCGTAGTGGCCTTTAATTAGTCTAACTTTCTAGACTTCCTTCTCTAGCTGCATAATAGTCAAGTGGTCGTCCGTCTACCGAAGTAGCCGTTATCATCGAAGCGTCCATAACGTTTACTTATACTTGGCAAGCAATATATACATGGATATAAAGCAAGATTTCATTCTTACACGTTATGTCATTCTTTTCATACTTGGCAAGCAATATATACATAGATATAAAGCAAGATTTCGTTCTTACACTTTGTGTCATTCTTTTCATACTTGGCAAGCAATATATACATAGATATAAAGCAAGATTTCATTCATTTACGTTATACCATTCATTCATTCATTCTTTGTAAACATACGTGTTGTTCTTTGTTCATAATTCATTATTCACTTTCATATGTATCTACACATATACCTTAATATATCACGTATGGTCACATTGACATTCATTTCATTTATTCATTTAGTGTATACATTCCAGCCCCAAAACATTTAAAATCATTTGCACGTAGCATATAGGGGGCACATAGAACTCACCTGATAGGCGGGTCCCTGAAGTATAATAGCTGGTTTCGAAACGTCACTAAGGTCACCCACTATCTGTATAATAAAGTCATACATATAAGGTAGGGCTCCTAAATGACACTAGACATTACTGTTCTTGAACTCAGTAGTTTCGGGAGGTGGGTCGCATCGAAACTATGGTAGTTTCGAGCTATGGTCTTACACTCGAAACTAGGTAGTTTCGAGTCATAATCCTTCTATCGAAACTAGGTAGTTTCGAGTCATTAACTTACGAAAATCTTAGTTTAGGTTCAAGGTGACACTCGAAACTAGGTAGTTTCGAGTCCTGAGTTCCTATCGAAACTATAGTAGTTTCGAGTCATTGGCTGCTATCGAAACTAGGTAGTTTCGAGTCAAACATGACTATCGAAACTAGAGTAGTTTCGATGGGTCTGCATGTATCGAAACTATAGTTTCGAGTCATGGGTCTGCATCTTCCCTGACCAGAACCTTGCTCCAGCCAACTTATTTCCAATCGATTAAACTTTGAACATTTTACGTTAAACACCTTCCTTTATCGTTCTTGAGTTCAAATACGTGATTTGTTTCAAGTTTCATATGCGAAAATCGTATCTTTATTTGATTTAAACCCGAGACATGCAAAGACTCAGAATCAGAGGCGATGCTTACCTCAACAGGCCCGATTTCTGTTGCTATGCGCTGAAATGGTGGAGACGGATGATTCCCGAGCCCTTGAGTCTTCTCCTTGCGGTTTTCTTCACAAGCCGATCGCTCTCTCTCTCTCTCTCTAGTGTTCTTGCGCAGGAAGATGAAATGAGAGAGGGTTTGGGTTGAAGCTGCTGTTTTGTAATGGGTTTCCCCCTTTTCTTTTCGGCCCATGGGCCGAAATTTTGGCCAAGCCCACTTTATTTCCCTTTTCTATTTGTCTTGTCATTATTTGGGATGTTACAGTGGATTAGCGATAATAATTATCGAGAACGAAATCTTAGAGAGTGTACACCTCGAAGATGTGACCAAACAGTTTGCTATCAAGAATGCGAGGTGATCAAACGATATGTCATTCTAATACACTATTTTTGCTATGATTATTGCTATAACGTTAATCACCGTTTAAATAAATTTGTTTATATAATTCGTTAGGGCCTAAGGGCATTTTTTCAACTCGGCCGAGGCACTTAAATCCTCAGGACCGGCATTAAAAGTATAGAAATTATTGTGTAAACTTTGATTATCCAATTGTTCCAGACTTCCATTATCCAACACGGTCACCATTGAACCATTACAAATATTCATGCAATATGGTTAATCCAGTTGGCTCCTTTTCAAAGAGACAACTCTTCAAGTTGTGGTAGTTATGTAACCTACTTGAAAGGGTTCGTTACCATTCGAAATGTCACAAACTGTCGTATGAATACATACAACCATATTTCTAGCAATTTGGAAGGTGCATAAACACATTATTTGCATCCAATATATAGTGAATTCTAACGACAAAATCCGATATTTGCGAAGAACATTGCTAAGTAATCATGCTAGGATCGAAATATGAATTTTCGTTACTTGAAATCATTGATAATTCCTTAGGGAAGATAGATAAGGTAACTTCAATTCCCCAAAAAACTCTTGTCATCCTCAATTGGTCCTACTTATCACTTATGGTTAAAAAAATTTCTCAAAAGCATTTTAAACTATAGAAACTAGTAAAACAATGAATATTATACCCCAGCCGTTGGATCACCAATTTGATTTCAACAGAAAAATTTTGAGTTTATATACATACCCGGATTCTCCCCATCATTTGAACATAAAACTCACACCCTACATAACTTTGTCCCAACTCGGACCCACAAGTCCTTAACCACTTGATGAAAGACACATGAGATAAAATATATCTGGAACTACATATTAAAATCCCCAAAACAAAGCCTAATCAAATTCACAAAATAAAGCTGTAGTCTCGAATGAAGTCTTCAATTGGCCCTGATGGCTGATACCGGCCTCATCTATGCTTAGTGTTAACCTGGTCTCTTTCGAACCAGAGTATAGTCTATGCTGCAAATAAAATTTCAAACACCGAAAAATATGCAAATTGGTTAGAGCTTTACCAAACTGAAATTGGACATTTGAAGATAGTACTTCATTGCAATCATCAGTAGTAGAATGTTATTGATATGGTTCTTGATTAATCCAACAAGAAACATTCTAATCATTTCGGGTATTAAGAACGCAAGGCCTAACATGAGAAAAAAGAGTCTGTCAAGTTAGCCAAGGAGTGACTGCCTGACAAGCCAAACAATATAATTTACTAACACCTTGTGTTGATATAATTAGGCAAGTCATCCTTGGCTACCAAACAAAACTCTTCTATTCATGTAAGAACCTCTTTTCTAATTCTCTTATCAGATGTGCATGCATTAATTGTCCAAGAAAAACGTCTATTTATAGAGAACCCTAAATCATTGGTCCTTGAAATTTCATAATGCCACCTTTGGCAGAATATTTCCAGTTTCTATAAATGACTCCAATTCCATACGCCCATAAGAAGAAAACAGAACAAAATGTTGAGTAAAAGGAATACCATTCTTCAACAGGTGGCCACAATGTTGAATCAGAGTTGACTTCAACTACTTGATGCCTCCTTTAAAGATTGATTGAGATAAGAGCTGGGGTCCATTTGGCTATTCAATCGACATAATTTTTGTTGATTTGTTGAGTTGTGACCCCAATGAATGGTTTCTTTTAGGGTGGAGGGGGCACCCGCTACCGCCGCCACCCCACGATTTCAATCTATGGCTTTGGAACGTAGTGTGGAATAGGAACGTTAATGTTACCGTTGGTGAACGGTAATATCTTTAAAAAAAAACCCACTATAAATACAATCATTTAATATAACCAAAATTATACTCTCAAACTCTACTCCAATACACTCTGATTCTACTCAAAAACAGTTTTATTTAAAAAAAAATGAAACGCAATCTCATTATTTCCTTTTTCGATTATTATTTTATTTTTTTCAGTTATTTATGTACTTTTATGTTTAGTTTATTTTATTTTTATGAATCAAATGAATTAATATTAAATTATGTTTTTTTAATTTTAATCAAGAAAAAATTTGTTTGTGGCTTCATGACTTGGGTGCTGATACGTAGTACGTACCCACTTAGGCCACGTTTCAATTAGTTTACTTGTAAGCAAGGTTGTTAACTCAGTAAGCCACGTTTCAATTTATGTAATGCATGATCTCCAAAACTTGGGGAACACCTTTTCTAATTTGCCTATTTAATTTGTAATCGCACGGAAAGAAAGAAGAACAGAAAATTTGGATCAAACTCTTGTCTCTTTTCTTTATTGTTTTCTTCGAGCCTAACTCACTCAACGGGTATCTGTCGGGAGATTGACCATCTCAAATCAGTCTATAACAAGTGCCCCACCAACGTGGCTCCGTAGTCCGTGGGGCTTTATGTTCAATATTTAGTTTTTATTTTAATGATGTATTAGACTAGTACACAACTCCTTTTATATCTGAAATGTTTGGCTTTGAATACGTGTAGTTGTGCAATGAAAACTGTAAAGGAGTATAACTGATCTATTAAAGAAAATACGAGTTACATGCATGTATATATCCATCTTGATTATTTCCCGGTATTATATATCCATATTGAAATGAAGTTCAGTAATTTATTCATTGAAAATATAGTTCTGGTTAATTACATGTTTTGTGAATTTGTTTTCTTTGTATTCCACGAGTAAAGGCCAAAGATAATAATGTGATTACATCCGGGTCCCCGAGCTTCCCTTTTTGCGCGTTTAGATCCACACTGCTCCTCTTTTGGCAAACTCGGTCCCTCGTAATTCAAGAATAGGGTTTAACCGTCTCATTTACATTAGACTTAGGCCACCGGCTAGCTCAAACAATAAATGCGTAGATTTTCGGGATGTTACAAGAAACCCATGTTAAGGGACGTTGTACCCTAAGGCGGATGTTTGAGAATAAGTCAAAAGGTGTGGATGTATTTGCTAACAAAATAAAACTCAAAGAAGAATACCTGGACAAGTTCTATGAATACTTGGCAGAATCCACTGCTCCAAATAAAGATCAAGAGATGTTAAAGGAGTCATACGAAAAGGAATTCCAGAGGCTGATGAAGGGTAAAGATA
Organism: Smallanthus sonchifolius; assembly: GCA_023525975.1. Taxonomy (NCBI): domain Eukaryota; kingdom Viridiplantae; phylum Streptophyta; class Magnoliopsida; order Asterales; family Asteraceae; genus Smallanthus; species Smallanthus sonchifolius. Next base: position 52,012,523 of record CM042045.1, read on the forward strand.
CTCTTGTGGATCAAGTGCAGATCAAGATAGAACTCCAAGAACCGGTTGACATCAACATTAACTTTGTCAAGAAAAATCAGCTTTGGTTCGCTATTTGGAACTCTTGAAGAAATGCCCCAAACAATCACATGACGCATGTAGGGATCTTGTATGGTCATGTGCTAACATTGACTCTTCCTTAGTGATTGAAACTTTTGAACAAGAGCCAAACCTTGAGAGTTGCCTAACCTTCCTTGAACTCGTTAAGATTCACGAGACTTTGATCAAGAATAAGGAAAACTTCAAGGTAGAGTTCACTCGACTCATAACATGGTTCTTCAAAGAGTATTTGGAAATAGAGCAAGTGGGTGACGAACCTCCATGCTTGAAAGATGGAACAAAGGTGAACCTACTTGACTTGCATATCCTCATACATACCGAAGTTGGCTTCGATCATAGAACGGGAAGATGGGGATGATTGCAACAAAACTTGGGTACATTTGGAGCCGTGGCAAGGAACTAAAGCTCATCATCTTGACTTTATTGAGTTATACTATTATATGATGGGGACCAAGTCGTTGCAAGCAATGAAACTCAAGAGGAGGACGGCGAAGCACATGTTGATGAAGAAAAGCTCAAGTGGAAGAAAAAAGCACCAGTGCTATTCGAGACTTTCCAACCGGATGTGGGCCAAGTGGATTAGGAACTCAAGTCTTAGAAGTCAAAGAAGAAGAAGATCTCGACGAAGAACAAAGTTTTTCTTGAAGATTGGAAGACAATCCGTTTAAGAGATTACGGGTGTGATGTAGCCCATTTATTAATCTCTTAACGTATTAGGCTTAGTTTAAACTTTTCTTCTTATTGTATTTAGGCTTTTGTTAAAACATTAAATACTTGGTTTGTTTAGGTTTTGGTCCCGAGGCCATAGTAGTATCGAACACATCTAGGAATGCCAACAAATAGGCAGTTAGAAGTCATCCAATAACTTCCATTCTGAAAACTGCATCGCATTCCTATGATGGTGTCGGTTGGCAAAGTATACGTAGGAGTTATAAACATTCATAAATGGGTGTTAATCCTACTTATTAAAGTTGTTAGTTTTTCGTTTGTTATATTGAAGTTCTATTCAGTTGTGTAAAACATGAAGTCACATATTCGTTTCAATGATCTGAGGGCAAAACGGTGATCCGTCAATGGAACTTCTGTTGTCGATCCCTAGGTAAAACCCAGTGGTAACCCATTGGTAATACCCATGCCATGTTTTCCTATTGATTATCATCGGTGAATCACTGAAGGATGCCATTTCCAACGAGGGATTGCCCACAGACGCGTCATCTCTAAACCTCTGTTTTGTAGTGGAGCAAGTCAATTTTGGGTTTAGACTTAAAAAGTTTGTGAAACACGTTTTAGATTTTTGAATTAATCGGTTAGACAATCATTTTCATGGGTGACACCATAGAGAGAAATACTTTAAAACCATAAATGTCACAATTTCAATTTGTAAATCACTAAGTGATTAAAGTTTCACTGAGGGTTGCTACCAAACACTATATATGCATTTGAAAGCAAACTAATGTGCGTTTTTACGTGGTATATTGACTTTTCTAAGACAGTTACTATTTTTCCAGTTTATACAATGACGAAATATTACACATTGACTGTTACGATTAAGCACAAAAGTCAACTCTAACTACAAGTTTTCATCCGCAGTTGGTGTTGTTCATCCGTACTTGACATATGTTCATCCTTAGTTGACATATGTTCACCCGTAGTTGAGAGTTGTCCATAGTTCCAAGTCCAAATTACTCTTAGGTACGGAGTCCGTAGTTCAAACACAGCAGTAATTTTCTACTCCGGATCAAATTTTAGTCCCTACTAAAATATTGTTGATCCATACTTGGACTTAGACATAAATCTTTTTTATCCAAATCGTAAAGATATGGTATGCATCAAACTATAAGTTTTGACTATACACGGAAGCTCTTATTATAGAGGCCAAATACTGTAATCGCCCAACTTAATATAGGCATACACATTTATATATTACATCTATTAGTTTGTTTTCCATTTGTACAATGATTAGTACACTAAGTTTCTCTCATATTGTTTTTTCTAATTAATATATTACCGAAAAAAAATTGACTTCATGTTCCACATTGTGATCTCCAATAACGTTCCATTATATATGCGCGACTTCTAACTTGTACAATGATTAGTACAGTAAGTTTCTCTCATATTGATTTGACAAATACGGCCATATGCGCGACTTCTAAATTGACATCACCACACACTTCTTGGATTGAATCTTTTAGATTTGTTTAGGCCTTAATTCTACACACCCTTTTAAATTAGGTTAAACATTTCACACATGTGCTGGACTGGAAATAGTTTAGCTTGTGATCCTTCCATGTTATCAGTCTTCTTGAACTAAAATCCACGAAGATAAGATATATTTGGAACTACATATTGAAATCCTTAAAACAAAGCCTAATCAAATTCACAAAATAAAGCTATAGTCTCGAATGGCCTACCGATCAAGTCTTCAATTGCCCCTGATGGCTGATACCGGCCCCATCTATGCTTAGTGTTAACCTGGTCTCTTTCGAACCAGAGTATATATGCTGCAAATAAATTTCAAACACAGAAAAATATGCAAATTGGTTAGAACTTTACCAAATTTGCCACCACTTTGAGTTGCAATGTAGGAGGTCATAAATGGGTACCAAATAACCTAGAAAACTCTTTCTTTTCAATTCCCAACATTCTAATCATTTCGTCTCGGGTATTATATCATCTACAACTGCTACTGTAATTAACAACACAAGGCCTAACAAGAGAAAAAGAGTCTGTCAAGTTCGCCAAGGAGTGACCCGCCTCACAAGCCAAACAAGGTGTTATAATTTACAAACACCTTGTGTTTGTATAATTAGGCAAGTCATAATTAAGTTGAACCTCATGGTTCGTTAGATACCTCTCGCCAAAATTACCTCTCAATGGAACTTATGTTATCGATCCCTTGGGCCTGGTTTCCAAGAGTTTGTTCCTATTAGGCTATATATAGCTTCTTGTTTATTGAATAATAAAAGATGCAACTTTATTCTTGTTTTCTTCTGCACATTTCACACAGTTCTTTTCCTTTCATATTAGAGAGCTTGAAACATAAAGTGAGTACAACATTATATGAGTGTGTGCTTGTGTGTGAGCCAAGGCCTGAACCAACAATTAAGTTATAGTTTTTGACCGTAGATTTCAATTTACTTCAAAACCATTGCTAGTTATAGCATAAATACCAAGGCGCACCTGCAAGACGGAGTAATTTGTCACCTGACACTTGTCGTCGGCATAGGTCACCCTATAGCGACGATATGTCGTCGCTATAGGTGAAAACCAAAATTTTGAATGGGACACCCTATAGCGACGACATGTCGTCGCTATAGGGTTGAGGTAGATTGGAGTGAAAACTGGCGCCCAATGAATTTTTGGGGAAAACCTATACCGACGACATGCCGTCGGTATAGGGTAATTTTGATTTTCTTTTTGTTTTTTTTAATATAATAATTTTTCGTCGGTCAAATTTTTTTTTTTAAATTAAAAAAATTCTGGAATTCCCTATACCGACGACATGTCGTCGGCATAGGGTTTTTTACTTTATTGACCTGTCAAAACCCTACGAAGCCTATACCAACGACATGTCGTCGGTACAGGCAACCTACAACGCCGACATAATAGCCTATACCGACGACATGTCGTCGGTATAGGTCTCAGCGAGAATTAACCTAGGAAACAGCTTTCTACTTCCCATTTCCACAAAAAAAACCCCAAATCACTCCATCTCTCTCCGGCGATTTCACGATTTTTGGGTATTTTGTGGAGCAATATTCACCAATCTCTCGGGTTTTGAGGTGAGTTAACATCTATGTTTCAATCTTGACAAGAAAATCAACTTTTTTAGGTTTTTGGCTTAATTTCTTTGATTTTTGTTATGTGTTTGAAGCTTTAAACATTTTTGAAGGATTTCAAGCTATTTGAAGCTAATTTGCAAACTTGGTTAGTAATTTTTCTACAAATTAGGTTTAGATGTATGTTTGTATGTATATTGTTGTGTTTATTTGTATGTATGTATATATTGTTTAAATGTATGATTTTATAAATATTTTTTAAATTTTATGATGAAATTAGGTTTAGATGAAATTTGGGAATTTGAACATTTATATATGTATGTTTGTATATAATATGTATGTATATATGTGTATGTGTGTTTGTATGTATTTGTATTATGTTTATGTATGGAATTGTGTTTATGTATGTAATTTGGGAATTTGGGTATTTGTTTATGTATGTTTGTAAAGGCTATGTATGTATATACATGTATGTGTGTTTGTATGTATTTGTATTATGTTTATGTATGGAATTGTGTTTATGTATGTAATTTGGGAATTTGGGTTATGTATGTATATACGTGTATGTATGTATTTTTATGTATGTAATTGTGTTTGTGTATGTAATTTTAGAATTTGGGCATTTATTTATGTGTGTTTGTATATAATATGTATGTATATTTGTATGTATGTTCGTATGTATGATTATGTAATTGTATGATTTGTATGTATATAATTGTGTATGTATTTATGTAATTGTGAATGTATGTATATATCTTTGTATGTATATGTAACTTTATTTAATTTTGTTGCAAGTTCGGAACTCATTGCGGTTGGAGAGGTGTGAATAACATCTTATTTGTGTTTCATTGAATTTTTTTAAGGTACGCATCCCGACTTTTATACCTTTATGTACGTCTCATGTTGTGTACACTAGTATGTTTATTTAGGATAACTCTTTAGAATATACCCGTCCGAAATTTATCTGATAGAGATAAATTTTGGATTGTCTCCTTTGGGACTGCGTTTTGAATATTTATCTTATTTAGGATATATATAAATTTTAACGGGTTGAAATTTAAGAAAAAATTGGTAGCTATTTCTCCTTACTCCTTCGAGTTTGCGATTTATCTGCATACTTGGGGAGTCAAGGTGAAATGCTGCTGATTTTTTTTAAATAATCAACTCGTTAAAATGTATACATATGAGATAGAATATTCAAAAAGTGGGTTAGGATCCACCGCCTTAGAGTACCGATCAAATCACATACATCCATTTATATCATTTATTACATGAAGAAGATGCATACAATTCAGATGATGAAGACGAAATAAATGACGACGATGAAGAAGAAGATGATGATGTTGTTGACACACGTTATTTTAGTGATGATTCTGATTGAATGTATGTTAAAAATGTACTATTTGTCTTTGTTAATTAATAATTATTTGTGCTAACTAATAAATTTTGTTGTAGGAAAAATGGCAACATTGGCGCAATCACACGGTGGAGATGGTGGAGACGGGGGTCCGTATCACTTCGACTCGGGTTGTGTGACTGGCTCTGGTGGTAAGTTACGTGTTAGTGTTTAATAGATGTCATTATAATTGCATAACTTTTGAATGTCATGTGTCAATGTAGGTAGTGCCTCCCAAAAAAGACGATCTAAAGGTAAAAACCTAAAATTGTATAAGAAATTTGAGCAAAATGGGAGGAAGCCTCTTCCCATTGATGTAGAACTTCATGGTGGGGGTACAAGTTTGTGGGTCCCAACACTTCGGATTTTATCCGTGCTATCTCGTCGGAGGTTGAAAAGGTTGTACCTCCATATTATCCAAATTTGGCTAAGGTTCCAAATGAGAAGAAACGGGCCGTATATCCCACTCTTATAGTAAGTATAGATGTTTTATAATTACTTACAATTTCATAACTATTAGATTTATAATTACTTTCCATTTGTAGGATTATTTTGATCTGGACTCCCGGAGAAACACTGATAAGTGGCGAGGCGTTGAACTCGGAATCACCGCCGAGTGTCAGAGGGCGTATAAAGATCACAAGAGAGAGTTTAAAGTTCACTTCGAGGAGAATGGGGGATACGATGATGTGGAGGCGGTGATGAATAATCCACCAGAAGATCTTGATCAAGAAACTTGGGAGACTTTGATTAATGAGCTGTTTTTAGATGCGAGCTATAAAAACCGCTCGGAGAAGAACAAACAAAACCGATCACAACAACGTTACCCAAGTTACCATGGTAGCAAATCATACGCCCAGCGCCGACACATGGAGGTATGAAATACAATTGTTAGTATTATATAAACATGCTTATTAATTCTTAGTGATATTATTTTTGTTTTTCACAGGGTACCGGCCCAATTGATGTGTTCAAATCGACCCATTATAAAGAAGGGACCGGTTGGGCCAACACGACTGCATCATCAGATTATGTAAGTCAAATGATTTTATTGTTAGACTTACTAGACTTAGAACATCCAACTATAACTTTAAACGGGTCAAAATGACCCAAACACATTTTAAGAGACTTAAAATATCCAGCTTTAACTTTAAACGGGTCAAAATGACTCAAACACACTTTAATAAACTTAGAACATCCAACTGTAAATTTAAACAGGTCAAAATGACTTAAACACACTTTAATAGACTTAGAACATCCAACTCGAGCCCAATTGTTGAATATTTTTGCTAGTGTTATTAGTATTTGTTTTTATTAGTGTTGGTTTATTGAAATTTGTGAATTTGGGCCGTTTATAACTTATAGTTTAACAGGTTGGTTATCCATTTTACAGCAGTTATGCTGTCGAATTTTAGTAAAATAGTCAAGTGATTGTTTATTACATTGTTTAATGCAGGACCGAATCCAAGAGGAGTATACAAGATCCTTTGCTGAGTCTGGTGGTGACTCGTCTGCTGTCGATGAGTTTGAATGCATGGAGCGTGCATTGGGTCATCGGCGTGGCCATATCATGGGTGTCGGTCGTGTGATGAGTAATCCCCCACCGGATTTGTTCAGTACCCCCCTCCACAACCACATTGGCAAGAAGTGGATGAGCGTGTAACTCAACTTCAACAACAAATCTAAGATCAACAATAACGCGAAGCCCAACGAGAGGAAGAACGTCGTGTGCATAATCAACAAATGCTTGAAATGCAACGACAAATGGATGAAATGCGTCGAATGTGGGAAAGCCGAACTAGCAACGGCGATAATTAGCTTGAAGTTGTTGCGCATTTGCCTTTGTTGTCGGTGTTATTGTTGAATGTTTGAACAATTTTTATGTTTGTGTGTCGGGCAACTTTATGTTTGAATATTTGATTTGTGTGTCGAACAATATGTTTCGGATTTAAATTTTTGAATGGTTTGAATTATCTGATTTGCAGGTTTTTGTAATTAGAAATTAAATATTTCTAGAAAATTTTGAAAATAAAAAAAAAACAGAAAAACCTATCCCGACAACATGTCGTCGACATAGGTCTTTTTCAAATTTAATTAAATAAATTGGAAATAGCCTATCCCGACGACATGTCGTCGGGATATGTCTTTTTCAAATTTAATTAAAAAAATTGGAAATAGCCTATACCGACGACAGGTCGTCGGGATAAGTTGGGTCTGTCCCGACGACTTGTCGTCCGAATAAGTCCAGAACCTATACCGACGACATGTCGTCGGTATAGAATTTCTTTTTGAATTTTTTAATTAAACCCTATAGCGACGACATGTCGTCGGCATAGGTCGACCTATGCCGACGACGCCTATACCGACGACATCTTTGACCTATTGGGACGAGGCAATACCGACGACATTTATACCGACGACAAGTCATCGCTATAGGGTCAAAAAAAAATCGTCGGGATAGGGTGATAATGTTGTAGTGTAAATATCCTATTTGTTATCATATAAACTAGGAGTACACCCTGTGCTTCGGGGCGGTGTCGTAAACGGGAGTGTTAAAATTTTAAACGTAAAAATAAGAAGTAAAATGTCCTCGCATACTGAAAAATTAAAAAAAAAGACAAACCTATAAACAAATTGAAAAAAAAAATTAGAACACAAAAATATGGAAAGAAGAAAACATAAAAAATACCGAAAAACAACCCCTCCCACCCCACCAAGTTTTATATATTCTAGTCCATGTGGCATGCTAAACCACCATAAAAAAAACTTTGACTTTGAGTAGTGAGGAACAAAGTGCAGATTCCAGTCCATAAGAATGAAAGATTCATCATGAAATCTTAAATAAGATGGATATAAAGGTGTGTGTGGCATGTTGTCAACTTGATTTCGAGATAGATATGAAAAATCAAAATGGGCATATGCTTATGCTTCTCAAAGCATTAATTTAAATTCTTAAGAATATGATAATGAAAACTTTCCCAATGGAAACAGTCAAGTTCGATATATGTAAGATCCATCAATTCAACTGATGATAGTGAACAGAGGATTTTTTTTTTCCGAGCAAACTTGCTACCCTCTATTAGTTCAACTCATAACTTAAAGATAAGACTCACAATCTAGATACTAGGACTCATTTAAATAATTCTAGTTATATTGAAAAACCTTGTGAATTAAATAGTAACTTTTCAATGGTTTTTTTTTACACAAAAGTTTATGTATTTACAGATTTGACATAAATTCCTTTTTACTCAAAGTTTTTTCTTTTTACAGATTTACCATAAAACTTCATTTTTTTGTAAAATTGCAACAAAAGTTCACTGGGTATTAGTAATAGCTTTCGTTAACATTTTTTTAAACGGGATGTACGGGTTTGTTTATTTTATTTTTTTTTAGCGATTCGAGTTTTTTTTTGTATCTTACGTTATAGCGAGTATGTTTTATACCTGTGGAAGAGCCGAATCAATAACTACCAAAACTACCAACGCGTAGCGCGGGGGAAAAACTAGCTAGATAAACATATCATGTGTGTTACGACCCTGACCAGATTAGGATTATCTCCTATCGTTTCTCGATGAGGATTATCCTCGACGATCACCTCGCTAATACTGATCTGGACCGGTGAGATTTTCGATACCCAATAGTTCTTGAATTTCGATAAACTTTATTCTTGGAACTGCTTTCGTTAGGATATTTGCACGTTGTTCCTCGTTCCTCATGTATTCTACCAGCACGTACCAAACCCTTTTCCACACACTCAAAAATAAAGTGGAACGTCGAGTGTCGATGTGCTTGCTCCTTCCGTGAAAACTTGGGTTTTTCGTTAAAGCTACGGCAGCATTTATCCTTGGTACAATACCCTAGTCTGTTAGTTTTTACATTCCTTGAATTTACCATATGGTGTACTTCATGTTGTATGGGAAATTTATGAGAAATTAAGCACTAAGTTGTTGATTAGCACCACATATCAAGTGGATATAAGATTACCCACTTCTCTCCACACAAAGAAAAAAAACGAGAACACCAAGTATATTAGGTTTTTTAGGTTTCTTACCATGTCTTTCCCTTTCTCTCCATTCTTTAGGCATAAGAACAACGCGGTTTCAATGATAAGACGCCTACATAGAAGGTAGGGGTGAGTATGGGTTGATACAGTTCGTTTATGGGCTAAAACTGAACTTATTACTATAATGTTTTGGTTTTAGATTTCATAACCGATGAGTTAAGGTTATAAATGGCTTAGTTAATATATATTTCGGCAATGAGAAAGATGGTTTAGTTAATTCATCAACCATAAGTTCACCGTTGGCTTTGGGTGTGGATACGCTATTTTAGTTAATAAATCAAATTATATACCGGGTCAGATAAAATATTACGATCCTTCTAATTTATAAAGGAGAACTAGCTTAGAACCCGTGTAATACACACGGGGTGAAAAATATCAGTATATAAAATTCTTAAATCTTTATGTATATATATTTTTTTTGATGTAAATGTATTATATATACTAAGGATATAAAACAAAACTCAAAATATGTAAAAATTAATATATAATTGAGTTTCGAAAATACGTTAATTACTATTTAATGTAATTTGACTTTCATTTACTATTTGATTGAAAATTAAAAGTTACATAATTAGATTTTAAATTTTCTTATAATAAGGGATAATTTAAATAAATGTGTTTTTTAGTATAATTTGTATTTTCTTAAAAATATGTCACTATTAAAAGATAGATGTGCATTTAATAAAAGGAAGAGGTGAAAAAACCATTAACGAGAATGAATATGGAGGCGACAGTTAACATGAAAAGTCTTTATTTATTATATAGATATATATAAGTAAAAACTAATATGTTAATTATAAAGAAATTATAACAAAACATTTCCAATATCTAACACATTCTTTATAAAAAGTAAATTATAAATGTTGGTATTAATCAGGGCGGACCTACCCTAAGGCTAAGGGTAGCCCCCGCTACCCCTCAACTTTTACGTGCAGTGTAATTTTCATTTTTATTTTTACGGTTTTATGTATCCGGTTATTTGTAAGCAAAAATTACGTTACCCCTCAATTTTTTTTAAAAGCTCAACACTTTATAAAAAGTCGAAAGTTTTAAAAAAAACCTAATCTATACTATATAATAAATAAAGGTTTTTGTATGCCACGTGTCGCCACCATATTCAATCTCATCATTTTTTTCCAGCCTCTCTCTCTTATTAAATGCACCCATATCTTTTAATAAATTAATAATTTATACATACTAATAAATAAAGGTTTTAGAGATGACACATGTCAAAATTTTAAAGCATCTTCGTTGGTTTTTCCCGCCGAAAACACTTATCACGAATTTGGTACACGCAGGCCGTAATGGCCAACTTGCTCCAGGTATCCGAACCCGTTCCTTTTATTCTCTCTTTTCTTTGATTTAGGGTTTCTACCGTCTTCTCCTCCACCGATAGAGCAGCCGCAGGTCTGAAAATACACGATTGTATTTGCCATCGTGTTTCTTTGCTGCTCTTCCGGGTTCTCCTTCACTAATTTTCATAAAAGTATTTTGTGTCAATTTTTTATGAAAGTAGTAGCCAATACTTGCCACCGGAAATTGACAATATTTCTTGATTTTTTCATATTCCATGCCATCAGATCTGCACTAATTTTCTGTGTTTTTTTTATTTTTTCTTTACTATGACTTTCATTTTTGTTCTTTTTATTATCTAGATCTGTCTCTGAATTGGGTTTGTCTCAGATATCTTTTTTGGTGTTTTTTTTGTTAATTTTTTATGGTAATTTATTCTACTTTTGGTGCAGATCATGTTTAATGAGTTTTTATTGATCTGCAAATCTTTATTTCTTTGAAAAAGTACAATTGTTTGTAATGGATGTGAAGTTCTTGGTGCAGATCATGTTGATTTGTTTGTAATGGATGTTGATTTGTTTGTAATGGATCTGCAGATCATGTTGTATAAGTTTTCTAACATGTAAAAATGTTTGCATCAATTTGTTGAATTCAAATTAAACTTAGTGATGCCTTAGGAATTTGAATCAATTTGTTGATATGTCAATTTGTTACCCCTGTTTATTCATATGCCAACATGTTGATGCCAAATGGAATTTGAATCAATTTGTTTATTTGTGGATTTACTCTGCATTGTAGCTGCATTTCAAGAAATTGTTTTTGTATGGTTATGCGAGATGAAAGGCATTTACTTCAGAATGTAGGCATTAAAACTAATTTATAATTAAACTAATTTCTGCCAGAATGTAATCATAAAACAGTTTTTGCATTGTACATTTACTTCAGCATGTAGGCATTATCATATCTTATAATTGTTGATGTAATTTATAACTAAACTAATTTTTGGATGTAATTATTTGAATGTAGGCATTTCTAATATATAATCTTGGATACCAAACTATTTTAGAGATGTAGAGGATGGTATGTTATTTACTCCATTAACCTGCGTCGGTAATATTGATTGGTTCAGGTTTATAAATTGGTGGCCTAAAAGTGGGTGGGAAATTTGTATTGGGTTTGTACAGTAAGCTGCTTTCTGGACAATATTTGAGATGTGGATGAATTCTTCAATTCGTTGTTGGCTCTGGTTATGTATCATATTAAAATAGATAATTTATCACTTTTGGCATACATTTTTGAATTGATATTAACTGATTAATTTCCTTTGTTTGATTCCTTATGTCTTTGTTTAACTGATCTAAACAGAAAAACAAATATAAGAAATATTAGACTCAAACCTGGTGTAGAAGAACTTTTAGGTGGCGTTTGGTTTGCAATTTATAATCCTATGGGTATGGATATGAAGGTAGGCTGGAATAGGAATGGGAATTAATTGGCAGGTATCCAGAGATTCTTAAGGACCCATACCCTCAAACAGTCAAACCAAACACATACTATCTTTGCCATTTCTGGCCTCTCACTTATAATTTACCCCAAACAGGTGGGTGCAAATTTTCTTTTTATTAACTGTAGGTGTTCCAGTATCCGTGTGTCATAAACTATCCTATAATTCCTTATAAATTGGGTGTTTGGTATTTCACTTTGAATAAAATGTCTTTCTAAAAATTACGATTAAGATTTTGTGTTGATTTTCGTACGGTGCTGTTAATTTTGCTTTGATGGTGTCTCAAATGGAGGGAGGTTGTCGAGTTGATTATAACACTAACATGTCTTTTTATTTAGGTATTTTAACCTGCACATTCTTTTTGGGTTATAATGTCATTTTCAATGTTAGGTTAATTAAATAAGTGTCAAGTTACTAATTTGCTTTATTTTTGAACAGATAAAGGTTCGAGGGCACATGTGTTACTAAACTGGAAAGACTTATATGGAGATAAAATAAAGCTGAAGGGCGTACTTGGTTTATTCATAGATCCGGTACTTATAAAAAGGACTCTTGCAGTTGCTAGGGTTAACAAGTGTGGTTAAGTTGTTAACCTAATCGTACAAGGATACAAGCACAAAGATGTTTCCTCGAACCCATTCAAATAATATTATCTTTGTAATAATTTCTGGCACATTAATCACTTATAAGTATTTTCGGACATAAAGTTTTTTATGCCAGGTCGACCCATATGAAAATAACACGTTTTGACGCATTGGGTGATTCAAATAATATTATGGTTGCAAAACTAGAGTCTAATCTCTTTTGACGTTTCAATTTTCTGATCATGTTTGTATTTATATCTAATTACTCAGATTCTCGTACCTGTTTTAGGGTTTTATGGAGTTCATAAATTTTTGTTGGTTAGTATGATCAAGTTAATAAAGTTACTTCACCGAGATAGCATAATCCTTCTGTTATTTTGTGGTCATGGAAACCATCAAGGTAATTAACTTCTGCCTACATTATAAACATTAAATTTGACATTGTATCACTTTAGTTTTTAATATTATTTTGTTTTCAATAGGTAAGAATGGTTACCCGAACGACGGTCGAGGTGGTGGTCATGGGGGGAATGTAGGTTATCGTGGTTAGTTCTTTTTTTTATTTAATCCATTCATAACTAAACGGGTCAAATTTGACACCTGTTTGATTACAGTGATTTATTGCAGTTAAAAATATGATGTGGGTACATGAGAGGAGGTGGCGACATGGGTGGTGGAAGAGGAGGCAGATTCAAAGGAAGAGGTCGGGGAAGGATGGGCGGGCGGCCTAGGGATGGAGGTGATCAGCAGCAACAATAGATTGAAGTTGGGTGTTCGCTCCATTGAGTGATGTAACTTAAACTCATGAGACGTCATTCGTGAGAGCACACACCAGTTTTTAGACTCGGATCCCAATATTTTTTAAATTGTAAGTTGTCAAGGATTTCATCAAATGTTATGCATCATACTAGCCTTTATTTTCCATGTTTGCTTCATGAATAATGAAAACGATAGAAATATTTACAAATTTATTAATCATATCGTTTTTATTATTCAAGCCCGTGTAGTGCACGAGTCTCTAATCTAGTTATACTAATAAAACACATTTATTTTAAATTATCTTTTATTATAAAAACTTTGAAACCTAATTATATAATTTTTATTTTTAATCAAATAGTAAATGAAAGTCAAATTACATTAAATAGTAATTGACGTATTTTCGAAACCAAATTATATATTATTTTTTACATATTTTGAATTTTGTTTTATATCCTTAATATATGTATAATAATACATTTTTACACCTGTAAAATACAAAAATAAAATTTAAGAAATTTATGTATTGAGATTTTTCACCCCGTGTGTATTACACGGGGTCTAAGCTAGTACTACATAAAAAGTCCCCACATTTTATTAAAGGTTTTAAGGAATTAGGTTTTAATAAAACATTTGGGCTTTAGACAGTCCAAATGTTTTATTAAAACCTAATACCTCAAAGTCTCAATTCTCAAACCCAACTTACCCAAACGACCGGTCAAGAAGAAAGACATAGAGCGAGAACTGTGATTGTTAGAGACAGACCATTCGACCAGTTGCTCGACCTGAGCTGAGACCACCGCCCGACGCCGCTTCCGCTAAACCCCAGTCCTCCGCCTCTGCAGTCCGCCTCGCCAGTCGCATGTTACCGTAAAAAAATTGTTTGTATAGATGTATGTATTATTTATAAAATTGTAGGTTTGTATAAATGTATAAATATATAGATGTATGCATTATTTGTGAAATTGGTGAAATGTAGGTTTATGTAGGTGTATTATTGGTGGTGTTATGTATGTATTATTTGTATGAATTATATGTTGTTATTTATTTTTTGTGATGTATGGTTTATATGAATATTGTTGAATGTATGCATGTATATATGTTAGTAATTTAAACACGCACCGTTTCACTTGTTTTGACCCGAGTATTTGTATGTATTATTTATTTGGGTATTTGTATGAATGTAGGTGAATATATTGTTGTTTCACACCCCGACCGATGACGGAATCATCGAGGCGGACAATGTGATGATTGTTCAAAAGCACATGATAACTAAAGGTTGCATAATTCATTAATTTAATTTTAAAGACAACAAGTTCCAAATACAATACATTTCAAATAACCTAGTCTAGTTCGAAACATTAATTTATTTAACTAGGTCCATGGTTCCTAAGTAGAGAGATCCTCGGCAAGCAGTCACATATCCAAACCTGAAACATTATTTAAATCAAGTGTCAACTAAAAAGTTGGTGAGTACATAGGTTTAGTAAAATCCAGTAAATAGTAGTGTAAATCGTTTTGCAACTCATTATTTATATTGTTAAACATAGTAGATGATGTAACATTTATTTAATCACAATTCAAACCGAGTTTGACGCGCTTGAACAGAGCACAACAGCTAAGTCCGGTATGCTTGAATATAGTTACCCACTATATCCGGTATGATTGAATATAACACGCGGTTATATCCGAGTATGCAGTAATAAACACCCTAACCGGGTGGGATGGTCAGGCACAATAGATCTATCAATATTACAGTTGGTTGTCTTGTGTTTAAATGTATGTACATCCAAAGAATAAGCATATAGTCTCATGTATAACACGTACAAACAATGTGAGTAGCATGTATAATGTTTCACCCCAAAACGTATAAAAATGTAAAAATAGGGGCTATGTAACTCACCTTGCAAGCGGGTATTTGTCCACGCGTGTAGGTGATAAGTATGTTGAAGTCTAAGCACAATGAAACCCTATGTAGATAAATGGGTATTATTGTATGTTTATATGTATGTGCGTATTTGTATTTAAATGAGTATAGGTTTTATAATAATATCCTTAATATAAAATGTGGTAGGAAATGAATATGATTTTGTAAAACTTTGACTTATAAAATATTACATTTTTAAATAATTAATCATTATGTTTAATGTATTTAAACAATAATAATAAATAAAAAGATAAATCTTTATTTGATTAATTATGTTGATATTTTATATATTAAAATTTATTTTAACAAGTTTATTAACAATATTGCTAGGTTCATATAAAGAAAATGAGACATTTTATATATTAAGTGTATTTTATTAAGTTTATGAAATGTTACAAGGTTTATAAAAATATAGAACACTTTATATTTAAAAATATAATAAGTTTATAAAGGTATTACAAGATTTGTAAAAAAATATAGGACATTTTATATCAAAACTGTAATTAAATAAGTTTATAAAGATATTACAAGATTTATATAAATATAGGACATTTTATATCTAAAAATGTAATTAAATAAGTTTATATAAAAAAAATGGGATAGTTTATAAAAATATAGTTTAATTGATTTTAAATAAACGAACGAGTAAACCGACTCGTTTTAGTCTTTATTGTATAAAAATGTTATTAAAATAAGTTAGGTTAAATTAATAAAATAATTAAAATGTAAACAGAAGTAAAAAAAAAATGGGCCGAAGGCCAGAAGGTCGCGGGTTCGAACCTTCTGGCCTTCGGCCCATTTTTTTTTTACTTCTGTTTACATTTTAATTATTTTATTAATTTAACCTAACTTATTTTAATAACATTTTTATACAATAAAGACTAAAACGAGTCGGTTTACTCGTTTTAGTCTTTATTGTATAAAAATGTTATTAAAATAAGTTAGGTTAAATTAATAAAATAATTAAAATGTAAACAGAAGTAAAAAAAAAATGGGCCGAAGGCCAGAAGGTTCGAACCCGCGACCTTCGCTTCAGACACAAACACGCATAACCAGCCGGGCTACTGCCCATCGCTGGTTATGTGTGTATCCGTTAATTTAAATACACAAAGGAACAACTGGTCGCTGGTTCTCGGTGACCGGCAAACCGTGTCCGAGGACACTGGGTTTGCCCGGTAGTTCTCGTGCGATGGTCGAGTTTTCGACTGGAATAGATTACCTGAAGATAACAGAAGGTACAGGAATCGAATCGAGGCTCGAACCTAGTCGCGAAGGGCTTGGTCGGCAGAGACTTTTGAACCGAAAAATGTCCAAGGTGGAAATCGATCCTCTGGATGAAATTTGACTTCGAAATTTAGGTTGTAGCTTCACTTAGTAACGAAGAAAGTGATGGTATCCTCAATTTGGAGTGAGAATGTGTGGACGGAGGGTAACGAGTTCGAGCAGGGCCGGTAATGGCTATTTATGGTCGGGCCTGATTCTTATGCTCGAACGTGCAATTGAACACATTCCGACATAAGTCTGGACGAGGCGAAGCTAACCCGACATTCGACAGGCGTGGAGGTGGCCTGTCGGGCCTGAATTCGGGCGTGGGTTCTCGGCCACCAACAGGATCAGACGATCCGTGTGTTGGGGAGACCAATTGGTCGAGGGGTCTAGTTCGCGTGGGGGAGACGAAGTCGGGGATGCTTTTGTCGGGCGTTGAGGTGCAGGGGACAGGCTTGTCGAGCGGGTCGCCGGAAATTAACTTGGACCGCCGGACAAAGGAAAGGGGTGACCGGAAATGCGATTTGGGGATTGACAGTTTTGGTCCCTGGAGTTTGGTTTAATTCGAAACAACCCTTAAAATAATTACGGATGGATCCTTGTGGTTTCATTTGTCCAGAAATAGTCCCTCAAACGATTTTAGTTTTAAAACCTTCTAGTTTAGTTAATTACAAAATGAACCCTGAACTTTTATTTAAATAAATTAATTTAATTTCTTTTAATTTAAATAAATTTAAAAATATTTTTATAAACTTATTTTATTATTATTTAAATAATAATTTTATAAAAGTTATTAATCTTATTAAAATATGTTATTTTATGCAACTTTTTAAATGTAGATTTTTTTTTTTTTTTTTTTATAAAATTTTATATAAGTTTAAAACTTATAAAATTTTAATTATTTTAAATTTATAAAATAAAATATATATATATATATATTTTATACAAAATTAAATAAAAACATTTGCATTTCATTAAATAGAAAAATGATTACATAATTTGTACTACAAAAGCGTAATTAAATATCCGGAATGTCACAGTCTCCCCATGTTAGAGGAATTTCGCCCCGAAATTCGACTAGTGGAGGCTATGAAAAGAGATGCGGATACTTGGTCTTTATGTGGTCTTCACGTTCCCAAGTGAACTCGGGTCCACGTTTAGACTCCCAACGGACCTTGACAATGGGGATGCGGCTACGCTTGAGTTTCTTGACTTCTCGGTCCATGATTTCCACGGGTTTCTCAACAAAGTGCATCCTCTCGTCAATACGCACTTCATCAAGAGGGATGTGGAGATTCTCGTCGGCTAGACACTTTTTCAAATTAGATACATGGAAAGTCGGATGAACGTTGGTGAGTTCTAAAGGAAGATCGAGTTTGTAGGCCACTTTTCCTACCCTTTCGAGTATCTTGAAGGGGCCCACATATCGAGGTGCAAGTTTTCCTTTCTTTCCAAATCGGACTACGCCCTTCCAAGGTGATACCTTTAGGAGAACCATATCCCCTACTTGAAATTCCAAGGGTTTTCGTCTTTTATCGGCATAGCTCTTTTGCCGACTCCTTGCCACTCGAATGTTGTCACGAATAAGAAAAATTTTATCGGTGGTTTCTTGGATAAGCTCATGACCGGTGATTTGTGCTTCACCAATTTCGTTCCAACAAATCGGTGAACGACATTTTCGTCCATAAAGAGCTTCAAACGGTGCCATGTTAATACTTGTGTGGTAGCTGTTATTGTAGGAAAATTCGATCAGTGGTAGGTGAGAATTCCAATTGCCACCAAAGTCAATAACACAAGCTCTAAGCATATCTTCGAGAGTTTGGATTGTTCGTTCGGTTTGCCCATCAGTTTGAGGATGGTAAGCCGTACTTAGATCCAAACGAGTACCAAGTGCTGATTGCAATGATTGCCAAAATCGGGAAGTAAAACGCGAATCACGATCGGAGATGATGTTCAAAGGGATCCCGTGACGACTTACGATTTCATCAATGTAGATCCGAGCCAATTTCTCAACTCGATAGTCCTCACGAATAGGCAAGAAATGAGCAGACTTTGTAAGTCGATCGATAATAACCCAGATACTATCGTGCCCACTAGAAGTGCGTGGAAGTTTGGTGATGAAGTCCATAGCAAGGTTCTCCCACTTCCACACGGGAATTTCAGGTTGTTCGAGGAGTCCGGAAGGCTTTTGGTGTTCGGCCTTCACTTTAGAACAAGTTAGGCATTTTGCCACGAAGAGGGCAATATTCTTTTTCATGCCGGGCCACCAATATTGCTGACGGAGACCCATGTACATCTTATTAGTTCCGGGATGCACCGAATATCGAGTTTTGTGGGACTCGTTCATCAAAAATATACGAAGATCGTCGCGATCGGGAACCCAGATACGGTCCAAATAATACAGTAGGCCGTTGGCTTTGGTTTCTAACAATAGTTCTACACCACATGCCATTTCTTGATACATGTTTCCCTCGGTAACCGAGGTGTGTTGTGCTTTGAGAATACGGGCTTGGATATCGTTATGAATATAAACACTATGAAGCATGATTTGTTCTTTACGGCTCAAAGCGTCGGCTACAACATTTGCTTTGCCGGGGTGATAGCGGATCTCGCAGTCGTAGTCATTTAGAAGTTCAACCCATCGTCGTTGCCTCATATTAAGTTCCTTTTGATTGAAAATATGTTGGAGACTTTTGTGGTCGGTGAAAACCACGCATTTGGTGCCATAAAGATAGTGTCTCCAAATTTTCAAGGCGAAAACGACAGCACCAAGTTCGAGATCATGGGTCGTATAGTTCTTCTCATGGATTTTGAGCTGGCGTGATGCGTATGCAATTACTTGGCCACGTTGCATTAGAACACAACCAAGACCTTGGTTAGATGCATCACAATAAACGACAAAGTCGTCGTTACCACTAGGAAGAGTTAGTATAGGAGCATTGCAGAGCTTGTGCTTGAGAGTTTGAAAAGCTTCCTCTTGCTTGGGTCCCCACTCGTAAGATTTACCTTTATGAGTCAAGGCAGTGAGTGGAACCGCAATCTTGGAGAAATTTGAGATGAAGCGACGATAGTAACCTGCTAGTCCAAGGAAGGAACGAATCTCGGTAGGAGTCTTAGGAGTACTCCAATTCTTCACCGCTTCGATTTTTGCCGGGTCCACATGAATCCCTTTATCGTTGACTATGTGTCCCAAAAACTGAACCTCCTTTAGCCAGAATTCACACTTGGAGAACTTGGCGTATAGTTGTTCTTTCTTCAAGAGTTCTAAAATCAAACGGAGATGTTGTTCATGCTCCGCTTTCGTCTTAGAATAGATAAGAATGTCGTCAATGAAAACGATCACGAACTTGTCCAAATAAGGTTTGCATACACGGTTCATGAGGTCCATGAAGACCGCAGGTGCATTAGTCAAACCGAATGGCATGACCATGAACTCGTAGTGACCATATCTAGTCCGAAAGGCAGTCTTTGGAATGTCTTCATCGAGAACACGAAGTTGATGATATCCGGAACGAAGGTCAATCTTGGAAAAACATGTTGAACCTTGAAGTTGATCGAAAAGATCGTCGATACGGGGTAAAGGATAACGGTTCTTTATTGTAAGCTTGTTAAGTTCACGATAATCAATGCACATTCGAAACGATCCATCCTTTTTCTTTACGAACAGCACGGGAGCACCCCAAGGTGAATGGCTCGGGCGGATGAATCCTTTGGATGAGAGTTCTTGTAATTGACTTGCGAGTTCTTGCATTTCGGAAGGTGCAAGACGATAGGGGGCTTTTGCCACGGGAGTTGCCCCGGGCACAAGGTCGATACGAAACTCCACTTGTCTAGTGGGAGGAAGACCAGGTAAATCCTCGGGGAATACCTCGGGAAAATCTCGGATGATTGGAATGTCTTGCAATTTCTTACCCTTGTCCTTTGTGTCAACTATGTGGGCCAAGAATGCAACGTACTTTTTCCGCAAGTACTTTTGTGCCAATGTGCAAGACATGATTTGAAGACCACGACACGGTTTTTCACCGAAAATAACTAACGTGTCGCCCGAAGAGAGAGGTATACGAATACACTTTTCGTAGCAAATAACCTCGGCATGGTGCTTGGATAACCAGTCCATGCCAATGATGATATCGAAGCTTCCCAATTGCATTGGAAGGAGGTCAACAGAGAATTCGTGATTATTAAGCTCAAGATTGCAGTCACGGATAACAGAATTTATAGTAATAGATTTCCCGTTTGCTATCTCCACGGAATAAGAATTATCGAGTTTCGTTCTTTGTTTAGCAAGTTGAGACTCAAAAGTAAGAGACACGAAACTCCTATCGGCACCAGTATCAAATAAAATGGATGCATAATGATTGTTTATAAGAAACGTACCGTTTATCACGTCGTTGTTTGCTTGTGCCTCATTAGCGTTTATGTTAAACGCTCGTCCTTGGGGGCCACCTTGACGATGAAGTTTTGGGCATCGGTCACGGAAATGGTTTGGATCTCCACATTCGTAACATGCCCGACCATTGGGAGGTGCCGGATAGTTTTGACGGTTAGCTGGGGCAGCTTGATGGACGGGAGGACGGGTACGGCAGGTAGTGACCACATGTCCATATCTCCCGCAGTTTGAGCACAATCGGCATGGTAGATTAGCAGGGTGATGGTACTTGCAGGTCTGGCATTGGGGATTCGGGCCCTGATAAATTTTCGGGTTTTGACCCAAAGGGGCCGCTTGAATAGCAGGTACAGCGGGAGTTACGGCTGCGAAGTTTCGACCCTTACGTTTCTTGTTGCGGTTAGAAGACTCGGGTTTCACATCTTTGACTGCCGCAAGAGTAGACACAACCTTCTTGGAACCCTTCCTTGTTAAGGTTCCGGCTTTGACATGATTGTCGGATAATGTTGCAGATAGGCGGATAGCAGCTTCAAGAGTAGGAGGATTGCTTCCTAGCACAGCATCTTGAATTTGCATAGGCAGGCCGCCTATGTACTTTTCAATTCCCCGAGTAAGGGGAGTGATCATGTGAGGCACCAACAGACTTAGTTCTTGGAACCGGGTGGTGTAAGCCAGATTATCCCCGCTGTCTTGGGCAAGATCCCAAAATTCAGTCTCGAGCTTCCTCATTTCATTCCGAGGACAGAATTCATCAGTCATGGCCTTCTTCAGATCATCCCATGATAAGGATGTAGCAACCTCAGCACCACGAGTGCGTTTCTCACCGTTCCACCAGGTGAGGGCTCTCTTTTGAAGTACACTTGTGGCATAGCGAACCCGAAGATTATCGGGGCAGTCACTGTTTAGGAATGTGCTTTCCATGCTTTCAAACCATTGGAGTAGGCCGGTAGCACCTTCAGTCCCGAAGAATTTAGTAGGATTGCACGAGTTAAAGTGCTTAAACGTGCAATGAGGCGGGTTGGTACCACCGTTTCCTTGGATGTTGTGAGACCCGTCACTGTTGTTATTTGCTTGAGTCATTTGCCCTACTAGCTGGGCAAGAAGAGTAGCAAGATCCGGGTTGGAAGTGCTAGAGTTTGCACGTCGAGGAGGCATTCTAACACCATAAGAAAGACAATGATATTTTAGATGAGACGGATAAATATGAGTTATAACGGGAAATAATGTAAGCAGAAATACGGAATTTATCATGACGCGTGCACGTGTATTTATTCTAAGTTGATAGGGGAAACTAAGTCACCTTTTCCGGGTAGGACATGATGTTATAGATCATTATTTGCATAATAGGAATTGCCGGGACTTGCATGCACTACAAGTTGTTATTACGTGTGCACCCGTAATAATGATTTGTTTTGCATGTTCGTCTAGTTTTTTCCTATTTTGCTATAATGTCCCCACTTTTGAGTTCAAATTCGGATTGTATCCTTGCGAATACATTGACTTATCAACGTTAAATAATTCCCCAAAACTTTCAAAGAGACATGCTTTAGCCTATAGGTAAACACTCACTTCAGGAATTCCCAGGAAAGCATACGGGTCCATTTATTTGGATTTATACGAAATGCTTTCCTAGACAGAAAACCCAATGTACAGGTGTCACCCTTCCAGATTGCACGTGTCTTTTACTGATTTCGGGAAATTAAGTCGTTGACGAGATTTTCAAGATTTTAATAGATTTTGAGAGTCCATGAGTATAAAACGTGTAGGGATGTTGCGATTTATAAGGATTAGGAGAGAGTATGGACAAGGATATGTAGTGTATTTGTTTGCATAAGTGTGTTGATCAAATGTGTATGTATAGTATGTATCATGTATCAAAATCTTGTATGTATGTGTATAAGTCTCATGTACCAAACTCGGGAAAATTCAGGCAATTCCTAACTACAAATAATTCACATAGCAATTAATCATTTAGCACATAACACATAAAAAGGGAGTCCTAGGGTTATAGTCTAGGTCATTGTGTCTAATAACCTAATTCCCTATAACCATGTCTCTGATACCAATCTTTCACACCCCGACCGATGGCGGAATCATCGAGGCGGACAATGTGATGATTGTTCAAAAGCACATGATAACTAAAGGTTGCATAATTCATTAATTTAATTTTAAAGACAACAAGTTCCAAATACAATACATTTCAAATAACCTAGTCTAGTTCGAAACATTAATTTATTTAACTAGGTCCATGGTTCCTAAGTAGAGAGATCCTCGGCAAGCAGTCACATATCCAAACCTGAAACATTATTTAAATCAAGTGTCAACTAAAAAGTTGGTGAGTACATAGGTTTAGTAAAATCCAGTAAATAGTAGTGTAAATCGTTTTGCAACTCATTATTTATATTGTTAAACATAGTAGATGATGTAACATTTATTTAATCACAATTCAAACCGAGTTTGACGCGCTTGAACAGAGCACAACAGCTAAGTCCGGTATGCTTGAATATAGTTACCCACTATATCCGGTATGATTGAATATAACACGCGGTTATATCCGAGTATGCAGTAATAAACACCCTAACCGGGTGGGATGGTCAGGCACAATAGATCTATCAATATTACAGTTGGTTGTCTTGTGTTTAAATGTATGTACATCCAAAGAATAAGCATATAGTCTCATGTATAACACGTACAAACAATGTGAGTAGCATGTATAATGTTTCACCCCAAAACGTATAAAAATGTAAAAATAGGGGCTATGTAACTCACCTTGCAAGCGGGTATTTGTCCACGCGTGTAGGTGATAAGTATGTTGAAGTCTAAGCACAATGAAACCCTATGTAGATAAATGAGTATTATTGTATGTTTATATGTATGTGCGTATTTGTATTTAAATGAGTATAGGTTTTATAATAATATCCTTAATATAAAATGTGGTAGGAAATGAATATGATTTTGTAAAACTTTGACTTATAAAATATTACATTTTTAAATAATTAATCATTATGTTTAATTTATTTAAACAATAATAATAAATAAAAAGATAAATCTTTATTTGATTAATTATGTTGATATTTTATATATTAAAATTTATTTTAACAAGTTTATTAACAATATTGCTAGGTTCATATAAAGAAAATGAGACATTTTATATATTAAGTGTATTTTATTAAGTTTATGAAATGTTACAAGGTTTATAAAAATATAGAACACTTTATATTTAAAAATATAATAAGTTTATAAAGGTATTACAAGATTTATAAAAAAATATAGGACATTTTATATCAAAACTGTAATTAAATAAGTTTATAAAGATATTACAAGATTTATATAAATATAGGACATTTTATATCTAAAAATGTAATTAAATAAGTTTATATAAAAAAAATGGGATAGTTTATAAAAATATAGTTTAATTGATTTTAAATAAACGAACGAGTAAACCGACTCGTTTTAGTCTTTATTGTATAAAAATGTTATTAAAATAAGTTAGGTTAAATTAATAAAATAATTAAAATGTAAACAGAAGTAAAAAAAAAATGGGCCGAAGGCCAGAAGGTTCGAACCCGCGACCTTCGCTTCAGACACAAACACGCATAACCAGCCGGGCTACTGCCCATCGCTGGTTATGTGTGTATCCGTTAATTTAAATACACAAAGGAACAACTGGTCGCTGGTTCTCGGTGACCGGCAAACCGTGTCCGAGGACACTGGGTTTGCCCGGTAGTTCTCGTGCGATGGTCGAGTTTTCGACTGGAATAGATTACCTGAAGATAACAGAAGGTACAGGAATCGAATCGAGGCTCGAACCTAGTCGCGAAGGGCTTGGTCGGCAGAGACTTTTGAACCGAAAAATGTCCAAGGTGGAAATCGATCCTCTGGATGAAATTTGACTTCGAAATTTAGGTTGTAGCTTCACTTAGTAACGAAGAAAGTGATGGTATCCTCAATTTGGAGTGAGAATGTGTGGACGGAGGGTAACGAGTTCGAGCAGGGCCGGTAATGGCTATTTATGGTCGGGCCTGATTCTTATGCTCGAACGTGCAATTGAACACATTCCGACATAAGTCTGGACGAGGCGAAGCTAACCCGACATTCGACAGGCGTGGGTTCTCGGCCACCAACAGGATCAGACGATCCGTGTGTTGGGGAGACCAATTGGTCGAGGGGTCTAGTTCGCGTGGGGGAGACGAAGTCGGGGATGCTTTTGTCGGGCGTTGAGGTGCAGGGGACAGGCTTGTCGAGCGGGTCGCCGGAAATTAACTTGGACCGCCGGACAAAGGAAAGGGGTGACCGGAAATGCGATTTGGGGATTGACAGTTTTGGTCCCTGGAGTTTGGTTTAATTCGAAACAACCCTTAAAATAATTACGGATGGATCCTTGTGGTTTCATTTGTCCAGAAATAGTCCCTCAAACGATTTTAGTTTTAAAACCTTCTAGTTTAGTTAATTACAAAACGAACCCTGAACTTTTATTTAAATAAATTAATTTAATTTCTTTTAATTTAAATAAATTTAAAAATATTTTTATAAACTTATTTTATTATTATTTAAATAATAATTTTATAAAAGTTATTAATCTTATTAAAATATGTTATTTTATGCAACTTTTTAAATGTAGATTTTTTTTTTTTTTTTTTTTTTTTTTTTTTATAAAATTTTATATAAGTTTAAAACTTATAAAATTTTAATTATTTTAAATTTATAAAATAAAATATATATATATATATATTTTATACAAAATTAAATAAAAACATTTTCATTTCATTAAATAGAAAAATGATTACATAATTTGTACTACAAAAGCGTAATTAAATATCCGGAATGTCACATGTTGTTATTTATTTTTTTGTGAAATGTATAATTTGTATGAATATAGATGAATGTATGTATATATATATGTAGATGAATATATTGTTGTTATTTATTTTTTCTATTATAATTTAAATGTTTTAATATAAATCATGTGTAGGTAAGGTTTTTGGTTAATTGAACGGATTGAAAACTAGATTGAGGCTTTCCCGACGGCATCTCGTTTACAAATTCGGAGCTATTATGTATATATTTGTGTAAAATTAGTGTATTTGGGTATGTATTTTGTATGGATATATAAATATATTTGTTTAATACTTTGCTAGTAGGTATATATGTGTGAAATTTAGCTTTGTATAGTTTTTTTAATTGTTATATATTTGAATAATATAGATGGATATATAAATATATGTATTTTATTGTGAAATTGATTGTTAAATTGTATAGATGTATAAATATATTTGTGTAATACTTTGCTAATAGGTATATTTTTATTAAATTTAGTTTTGTATAGTTGTTTTAATTGTTATTTATTTGAATAATATAGATGAATATAAAAATGTATGTATTATTTGTGAAATTGGTGGTTAATTTGTATAGGTGTATGTATTATTTATGAAATTGTAGGTTTGTATAGATGTATAAATATATAGATGTATGCATTATTTGTGAAATTGGTGAATTGTAGGTTTGAGTAGGTGTATTATTTGTGGTGTTATGTATGTATTATTTGTATGAATTATATGTTGTTATTTATTTTTTGTTATGTATGGTTTGTATGAATATAGATGAATGTATGCATGCATATATGTTAGTAATTCAAACACGATCCGTTTCACTTGTTTTGACCCGAGTATTTGTATGTATTATTTATTTGGGTATTTGTATGAATGTAGATGAATATATTGTTGTTATTTATTTTTTATGAAATGTATAATTTGTATGAATATAGATGAATGTATGTATATATGTAGATGAATATATTGTACAAATTATTTAAATAATACATCTATATAATGCATACATCTATATATTTATACATCTATACAAACCTACAATTTCATAAATAATACATACATCTATACAAATTAACCATCAATTTCACAAATAATACATACATTTATATATTCATCTATATTATTCAAATAAATAACAATTATTTAAATAATACATACATAACACCACCAATAATACATCTACACAAACCTACATTTCACCAATTTCATAAATAATGCATACATCTATATATTTATACATCTATACAAACCTACAATTTCACAAATAATACATACATCTATACAAATTAACCATCAATTTCACAAATAATACATACATCTATACAAACAAATATTTTTTACGGTAACATGCGACCGGCGAGGCGGACTGCAGATGCGGAGGACTGGGGTTTAGCGGAAGCGGCGGTAACATTTAATGTAAGGATATAAATAAAATTCATACAAACCATACATATATTAAGGATATAAAACAAAATTCAAAATATGTAAAAAATAATATATAATTTGGTTTCGAAAATACGTCAATTACTATTTAATGTAATTTGACTTTCATTTACTATTTGATTAAAAATAAAAATTACATAACTAGGTTTCAAAGTTTTTATAATAAAGGATAATTTAAAATAAATGTGTTTTATTAGTATAACTAGATTAGAGACTCGTGCACTACACGGGCTTGAATAACAAAAACGATATGATTAATAAATTTGTAAATATTTCTATCGTTTTCATTATTCATGAAGCAAACATGGGAAATAAAGGCTAGTATGATGCATAACATTTGATGAAATCCTTGACAACTTACAATTTAAAAAATATTGGGATCCGAGTCTAAAAACTGGTGTGTGCTCTTACGAATGATGTCTCATGAGTATAAGTTACATCACTCAATGGAGCGAACACCCAACATCAGTCTACTGTTGCTGCAGATCACCTCCATCCCTAGGCCGCCCGCCCATCCTTCCCCGACCTCTTCCTTTGAATCTGCCTCCTCCACCACCACCCATGTCGCCACCTCCTCTCATGTACCCACATCATATTTTTAACTGCAATAAATCACAGTAATCAAACAGGTGTCAAATTTGACCCGTTTAGTTATGAATGAATTAAATAAAAAAAAGAACTAACCACGATAACCTACATTCTCCCCACGACCACCACCTCGACCGTTGTTCGGGTAACCATTCTTACCTATTGAAAACAAAATAATATTAAAAACTAAAGTGATCCAATGTCGAATTTAATGTTTATAATGTAGGCAGAAGTTAATTACCTTGATGGTTTCCATGACCACAAAATAACAGAAGGATTATGCTATCTCGGTGAAGTAACTTTGTTAACTTGATCATACTAACCAACAAAAATTTATGAACTCCATAAAACCCTAAAATAGGTACGAGAATCAAAGTAATTAGATATAAATACAAACATGATCAGAAAATTGAAACGTCAAAAGAGATTAGACTCTAGTTTTGCAACCATAATATTATTTGAATCACCCAATGCGTCAAAACGTGTTATTTTCATATGGGTCGACCTGGCATTAAAAACTTTATGTCCGAAAATACTTATAAGTGATTAATGTGCCGGAAATTATTACAAAGACAATATTATTTGAATGGGTTGGGTAACGGGTCAAAACATAACATGCATTTTTTGTATGGGTTGAGTTGACATGAAACACTTTTTGTCCAAAAAGAACTTTAAAAAAAATAACGTGTCATGTATGATTACAAAAACTATATCATTTCAATAATAATTTGGTATTTTCTTTAATAAAACAATTTTAGGCTAACTGAGGACATACATTAGAATCCTGCATATAAAACATCTGCAGAAGTTGCTTCAGAACCGTTCTCAGTAGGAAACATCTTTGTGCTTGTATCTTTGTACGATTAGGTTAACAACTTAACCACACTTGTTAACCCTAGCAACTGCAAGAGTCCTTTTTATAAGTACCAGATCTATGAATAAACCAAGTACGCCCTTCAGCTTTATTTTATGTCCATATAAGTCTTTCCAGTTTAGTAACACATGTGCCCTCGAACCTTTATCTGTTCAAAAATAAAGCAAATTAGTAACTTGACACTTATTTAATTAACCTAACATTGAAAATGACATTATAACCCAAAAAGAATGTGCAGGTTAAACTACCTAAATAAAAAGATATGTTAGTGTTATAATCAACTCGACAACCTCCCTCCATTTGAGACACCATCAAAGCAAAATTAACAGCACCCTACGAAAATCAACACAAAATCTTAACCGCAATTTTTAGAAAGACATTTTATTCAAAGTGAAATACCATACACCCAATTTATAAGGAATTATAGGATAGTTTATGGCACATGGATACTGGAACACCTACAGTTAATAAAAACAAAAGTTGCACCCACCTATTTGGAGTAAATTATAAGTGAGAGGCCAGAAATGGCAAAGATAGTATGTGTTTGGTTTGATTTTTTGAGGGTATGGGTCCTTAAGAATCTCTGGATACCTGCCAATTAATTCCCATTCCTATTCCAGCCTACCTTCATATCCATACCCATAGGATTATAAATTGCAAACCAAACGCCACCTAAAAGTTCTTCTACACCAGGTTTGAGTCTAATATTTCTTATATTTGTTTTTCTGTTTAGATCAGTTAAACAAACACATAAGGAACCAAACAAAAGAAATTAATCAGTTAATATCAATTCAAAAGTATATGCCAAAAGTGATAAATTATCTATTTTAATATGATACATAACCAGAGCCAACAACGAATTGAAGAATTCATCCACATCTCAAATATTGTCCAGAAAGCAGCTTACTGTACAAACCCAATACAGATTGCCCACCCACTTTTAGGCCACCAATTTATAAACATGTACCAATCAATATTACCGAAGCAGGTTAATGGAGTAAATAACATACCATCCTCTACATGTCTAAAATAGTTTGGTATCCAAGATTATAAATTAGAAATGCCTACATTCAAATAATTACATCCAAAAATTAGTTTAGTTATAAATTACATCAACAATTATAAGATATGATAATGCCTACATGCTGAAGTAAATGTACAAAGCAAAAACTGTTTTATGATTACATTCTGGCAGAAATTAGTTTAATTATAAATTAGTTTTAATGCCTACATTCTGAAGTAAACGCCTTTCATCTCGCATAACCATACAAAAACCATTTCTTGAAATGCAGCTACAATGCAGAGTAAATCCACAAATAAACAAATTGATTCAAATTCCATTTGGCATCAACATGTTGGCATATGAATAAACAGGGGTAACAAATTGACATATCAACAAATTGATTCAAATTCCTGAGGCATCACTAAGTTTAATTTGAATTCAACAAATTGATGCAAACATTTTTACATGTTAGAAAACTTATACTACATGATCTGCAGATCCATTACAAACAAATCAACATCCATTACAAACATATCAACATGATCTGCACCAAGAACTTCACATCCATTACAAACAATTGTACTTTTTCAAAGAAATAAAGATTTGCAGATCAATAAAAACTCATTAAACATGATTTGCACCAAAAGTAGAATAAATTACAATAAAAAATTAACAAAAAAAACACCAAAAAAGATATTTGAGACAAACCCAATTCAGAGACAGATCTAGATAATAAAAAGAACAAAAATGAAAGTCAAAGTAAAGAAAAAATAAAAAAAACACAGAAAATTAGTGCAGATCTGATGGCATGGAATATGAAAAAATCAAGAAATATTGTCAATTTCCGGTGGCAAGTATTGGCTACTACTTTAATAAAAAATTGACACAAAATACTTTTATGGAACCCTAAATACTTGCACAAATACCTTTGATGGAACCTTAAATACTTGCACAAATAACTTTGATGGAACCTTAAATACTTGCACAAATACGTGAAGGAGATTCTGGCGTAACAGCCATGAAACCCTGCAGCGAATACTATCGTGGAAGAGAGGGCCTGAAAGCATATACGATTAGACGATTGCATAAATACGTGAAGGAGAACCCGGAAGAGCAGCAAAGAAACACGACGGCGAATACAATCGTGTATTTTCAGACCTGCGGCTGCTCTATCGGTGGAGGAGAAGACGGTAGAAACCCTAAATCAAAGAAAAGAGAGAATAAAAGGAACGGGTTCGGATACATGGAGCAAGTTGGCCATTACGGCCTGCGTGTACCAAATTCGTGATAATTGTTTTCGGCGGGAAAAACCAAAGAAGATGCTCTAAAATTTTGACATGTGTCCTCTCTAAAACCTTTATTTATTAGTATGTATAGATTATTAATTTATTAAAAGATATGAGTGCATTTAATAAGAGAGAGAGGCGGGAAAAAAATGATGAGATTGAATATGGTGGCGACACGTGGCATACAAAAACCTTTATTTATTATATAGTATAGATTAGGTTTTTTTTTTAAACTTTTGGACTTTTTATAAAATGTTGAGCTTTTAAAAAAAATTGAGGGGTAACGTAATTTTTGCTTACGGATAACCGGATACATAAAACCGTAAAAATAAAAATAAAAATTACACTGCGCGTAAAAGTTGAGGGGTAGCGGGGGCTACCCTTAGCCTTAGGGTAGGTCCGCCCTGATTAATACCAACATTTATAATTTACTTTTTATAAAGAGTGTGTTTGATATTGGAAATGTTTTGTTATAATTTCTTTATAATTAACATATTAGTTGTTACTTATATATCTATATAATAAATAAAGACTTTTCATGTCAACTGTCGCCTCCATATTCATTCTCGTTAATGGTTTTTTCACCTCTTCCTTTTATTAAATGCACATCTATCTTTTAATAGTGACATATTTTTAAGAAAATACAAATTATACTAATAAAACACATTTATTTAAATTATCCCTTATTATAAGAAAATTTAAAATCTAATTATGTAACTTTTAATTTTCAATCAAATAGTAAATGAAAGTCAAATTACATTAAATAGTAATTAACGTATTTTCGAAACTCAATTATATATTAATTTTTATATATTTTGAGTTTTGTTTTATATCCTTAGTATATGTAATACATTTACACCTGTAAAATATATACATAAAGATTTAAGAATTTTATATACTGATATTTTTCACCACGTGTGTATTACACGGGTTCTAAGCTAGTTCTCCTTTATAAATTAGAAGGATCGTAATATTTTATCTGACCCGGTATATAATTTGATTTATTAACTAAAATAGCGTATCCACACCCAAAGCCAACGGTGAACTTATGGTTGATGAATTAACTAAACCATCTTTCTCATTGCCGAAATATATATTAACTGAGCCATTTATAACCTTAACTCATCGGTTATGAAATCTAAAACCAAAACATTATAGTAATAAGTTCAGTTTTAGCCCATAAACGAACTGTATCGACCCATACTCACCCCTACCTTCTATGTAGGCGTCTTATCATTGAAACCGCGTTGTTCTTATGCCTAAAGAATGGAGAGAAAGGGAAAGACATCTAAAAAACCTAATATACTTGGTGTTCTCGTTTTTTTTCTTTGTGTGGAGAGAAGTGGGTAATCTTATATCCACTTGATATGTGGTGCTAATCAACAACTTAGTGCTTAATTTCTCATTAATTTCCCATACAACATGAATTACACCATATGGTAAATTCAAGGAATGTAAAAACTAACAGACTAGGGTATTGCACCAAGGATAAATGCTGCTGGTAGAAGGGTTTGGTACGTGCTGGTAGAATACATGAGGAACGAGGAACAACGTGCAAATATCCTAACGAAAGCAGTTCCAAGAATAAAGTTTATCGAAATTCAAGAACTATTGGGTATCGAAAATCTCACCGGTCCAGATCAGTATTAGCGAGGTGATCGTCGAGGATAATCCTCATCGAGAAACGATAGGAGATAATCCTAATCTGGTCAGGGTCGTAACACACATGATATGTTTATCTAGCTAGTTTTTCCCCCGCGCTACGCGTTGGTAGTTTTGGTAGTTATTGATTCGGCTCTTCCACAGGTATAAAACATACTCGCTATAACGTAAGATATAAAAAAAAACTCGAATCGCTAAAAAAAAATAAAATAAACAAACCCGTACATCCCGTTTAAAAAAATGTTAACGAAAGCTATTACTAATACCCAGTGAACTTTTGTTGCAATTTTACAAAAAAATGAAGTTTTATGGTAAATCTGTAAAAAGAAAAAACTTTGAGTAAAAAGGAATTTATGTCAAATCTGTAAATACATAAACTTTTGTGTAAAAAAAAACCATTGAAAAGTTACTATTTAATTCACAAGGTTTTTCAATATAACTAGAATTATTTAAATGAGTCCTAGTATCTAGATTGTGAGTCTTATCTTTAAGTTATGAGTTGAACTAATAGAGGGTAGCAAGTTTGCTCGGAAAAAAAAAATCCTCTGTTCACTATCATCAGTTGAATTGATGGATCTTACATATATCGAACTTGACTGTTTCCATTGGGAAAGTTTTCATTATCATATTCTTAAGAATTTAAATTAATGCTTTGAGAAGCATAAGCATATGCCCATTTTGATTTTTCATATCTATCTCGAAATCAAGTTGACAACATGCCACACACACCTTTATATCCATCTTATTTAAGATTTCATGATGAATCTTTCATTCTTATGGACTGGAATCTGCACTTTGTTCCTCACTACTCAAAGTCAAAGTTTTTTTTATGGTGGTTTAACATGCCACACGGACTAGAATATATAAAACTTGGGGGGGGGGGGGTGGGGGGGGGGGTTGTTTTTCGGTATTTTTTATGTTAGTGTTATAATCAACTCGACAACCTCCCTCCATTTGAGTCACCATCAAAGCAAAATTAACAGCACCCTACGAAAATCAACACAAAATCTTAACCGCAATTTTTAGAAAGACATTTTATTCAAAGTGAAATACTAAACACCCAATTTATAAGGAATTATAGGATAGTTTATGGCACATGGATACTGGAACACCTACAGTTAATAAAAAAGAAAAGTTGCACTCACCTGTTTGGAGTAAATTATAAGTGAGAGGCCAGAAATGGCAAAGATAGTATGTGTTTGGTTTGACTGTTTGAGGGTATGGGTCCTTAAGAATCTCTGGATACCTGCCAATTAATTCCCATTCCTATTCCAGCCTACCTTCATATCCATACCCATAGGATTATAAATTGCAAACCAAACGCCACCTAAAAGTTCTTCTACACCATGTTTGAGTCTAATATTTCTTATATTTGCTTTTCTGTTTAGATCAGTTAAACAAAGACATAAGGAACTAAACATGCCACATGGACTAGAAAATCCTATTGGGAAAGTTGAATTGATGGATCTTACATATATCGAACTTGACTGTTTCCATTGGGAAAGTTTTCATAATCATATTCTTAAGAATTTAAATTAATGCTTTGAGAAGCATAAGCATATGCCCATTTTGATTTTTCATATCTATCTCGAAATCAAGTTGACAACATGCCACACACACCTTTATATCCATCTTATTTAAGATTTCATGATGAATCTTTCATTCTTATGGACTGGAATCTGCACTTTGTTCCTCACTACTCAAAGTCAAAGTTTTTTTTATGGTGGTTTAACATGCCACACGGACTAGAATATATAAAACTTGGGGGGGGGGGTTGTTTTTCGGTATTTTTTATGTTTTCTTTTTTCCAGATTTTTGTGTTCTAATTTTTTTTTCAATTTGTTTATAGGTTTGTCTTTTTTTTTTTAATTTTTTAGTATGCGAGGACATTTTACTTTTTCTTATTTTTACGTTAAAAATTTTAACACTCCCGTGTACGACACCGCCGCGAAGCACAGGGTGTACTCCTAGTTTATATGATAACAAATAGGATATTTACACTACAACATTATCACCCTATCCCGACGATTTTTTTTGACCCTATAGCGATGACTTGTCGTCGGTATTGCCTCGTCCCAATAGGTCAAAGATGTCGTCGGTATAGGTGTCGTCGGCATAGGTCGACCTATGACGACATGCCGACGACATGTCGTCGCTATAGGGTTTAATTAAAAAATTCAAAAAGAAATTCTATACCGACGACATGTCGTCGGTATAGGTTCTGGACTTATCCGGACGACAAGTCGTCGGGACAGACCCAACTTATCCCGACGACCTGTCGTCGGTATAGGCTATTTCCAATTTTTTAATTAAATTTGAAAAAGACATAGTCGTCGGGATAGGCTATTTCCAATTTATTTAATTAAATTTGAAAAAGACCTATACCGACGAAATGTCGTCGGGATAGGTTTTTCTGTTTTTTTTTGTTTTTTTTTTAATTTTCAAAATTTTTCCAGAAATATTTAAAGATTTTTTCCACAACCACAGGCATAATTTTAAAGATTTTTTCATATTTAACTCTATTCAATTCCACAACCACAGGCATAATTTTAAAGATTTTTTCAACTCCTTTGACTCATCAAATCTAATTCTGTCTCCACATTTTGCTATTGCTTTGCGTTTGTTACAAATCCAAATAAGATTCCTGAAAAAATGAATCACTAAAAGCTAGAGTTTGCAATTTTGACCCATTTTGAACGGGTCGATTTGGGTTGTCTTTTATCTCAAAAGATTTAGCTAAAAGGTGAACAAGTCAAATGGGTCGCACCGGTTGAATGTTGCGCAAATTCTATTTCTAATCAATAGAACCGTATATGTTATAGTAACATTTTTTTGTCATGTGAATTAATACATTAATCATCTAAAAAGAAAAATAGACACAAAAGTGTTCACTAGGTCAACCCAACCCGACCCATACTAAAAATGACTCGTTTCAATCCGAACCCGTTTGACCTGTGACCCGACATGCCATCTTGCCACCTCTATTAAAGGTCATATGTTTTCAGATAGTAATGTGTGCTAGTTTTGATCATAAAATCACTGCATTTATTATTATCAGATTTCAAATTTAACTCTATTCAATTCTACAACCAAGGGCATAATTCAGAAGATTATTTGAACTCTTTTGACCCATCAAATATTCAACTCTTCTACATCTAAAATCGTTCTATATTTGTATCATATTCTGTTACCTTTGCATCTGATTTTTAACCCTAAAATAGTGTCATGTTACTGATACCAGATTTCGTTTTGTTTTTCCAGTTTCCCTTATCATCAAGATGTGGAAAAATAGAAAAATTAATCAAAGAAAGTCCAAATACCGATCAAGGCTCTCGCACCATCACTCTAGAAAATATTCCTGGTGGACCCAACACATTTTTAGTCATTGCTAAATTCTGTTATGGTGTTCGTGTGGAACTCACACCAAGAAACATAGTTACCATATACTGTGTGGCAGATTATCTTGAAATGTTTGACAACTATGGAGATGACAATTTATACGTGCGGGCTGAGAATTACTTCCACAAAAGTGTTTTAAAAAACTGGAAAGATTGCATGGTTGCTCTTCAAAGTTGTGATAATGTTATTTCACAAGCGGATAATTTGCAAATAATTAGTAAATGTTTGAACGCGATATCCATGATGTCTTGTACAGATCCCAGTTTATTTGGGTGGCCAATGATGATGTATGGTCGGTTACAGAGCCCGAATGGCAGTATTTTATGGAACGGGATTAATACGGGTGCAAGAATCAGAAGCTTGGAATCGGATTGGTGGTTTGAAGATATTTCATATCTTAGTGTGCCTTTATTTGAAAGGCTTATGAAAACTATGGAAGCAAGGGGCCTGCGGCCCGAAAAATTAACAGGTGCTCTGGTGACCCGCTCTTTATTGGCTAATTGCATAAAAAGGTAGCCAGCTTTGAGCTGATTTCTGTTTTGGTAACCAAATTTAAGAAAATGGAGAATAAACCATCAAAGTTTCAAAAAATTTGGTCTAAGATAATGTTGACACAACAGCTGCCAAATTAGCAGTTTGACTGGTTACTGGGTCAGATTATCTTAAATAAGATGTTTTGGAAGTTGGGTTTAACTTAAAATCATAATTTTTGAAGTTCTCATGGCTTTTTTTAAACAATAATTGGTTACCTAAACTAGAAATTGGACCAAATTTAGTTACCTTAATATGCAGTTGGCCTTTCTCAATTTTGTATTGTTCCCCCCTTGTTTTTTTTATTATTTTGAAAAACCATGACAAAAGTTAGAGATAGTAGGAAAAAAGGTGTTTCCTTTCTTTAAGAAACCGACATAAAAGTTAATTAGCAGCCTAAAGACATAGAAAAATACTGACTTTTAGCCTAATATAGGAAAAGATGAAAGTTGACTATTGATAATAATATATACTTTGTTAATTTGATTTTTGCATGTAAACTTGTGGAGATAGATTTGCTGCATAAATCTGACCAACTAATATCTTTGAAAAAAATGACAAATCTAGAGATTTTTTAAACAAGTTGTCTTTCTCTTTGAGAAGAATCTTTATTATATGATCAGCATACAAGCTAATTGGCAGCCTAAAAAACATATAAAAAAATTGCAGACTTGTAGCCTAATCTTGGAAAATAAAATATCTACAAATAGTCATAATAAAAACATATATTTTGCTTATTTGATTTGGCACATGAAATATGAAGAGCAGCAGAAATTATGTACTATTCTACCCACTACTACCCTTTGACATTATTCGGGCTTGCAGGAGCTATTATGTACTATACTAGAAAGCATCTTCATGGGCTAGGCAGATGGCAAGGTGGGCAAAATATCAAAATTAAATCAATTGCAAGTTTTAGCATGAAACCCGCGAGTGTTGATCAACGGGTTCTACTAGAAACCATTGTAAAACTTCTTCCTGAAAAGAAAGGAAAAACTTTTTGTCGATTCTTGCTGGGCCTTTTACGGGTTGCTTTGATTTTGGGTGTTGACGATAACTGTCAAGATTCTCTTGAAAGAAAGATAGGAATGCAGTTGGAATATGCTACACTTGATGGCCTTTTGATTCCTACATATGCAGATTCTGATACTTTATATAACAGTGACTGTGTTGAAAGGATTATTAATTATTTTTTGATGTCTGAAGAAAAAATTACTACTTTTTCTCCAAGATCGATCGTTTCAGAAGTTTCACCATCGTCTACACCGTTGAGGAAAGTTTCAAAGCTTGTGGATAATTATATGGCAGAAGTTGCATCTGATGTGAATTTGAAACCTGAAAAGATACAATCTCTTGCTGAGATTCTTCCTGAATCTGCAAGATCTTTGAATGATGGGCTGTATAGAGCTTTAGATGTATACTTCAAGGTATTTTCTTAAACTAGAGGCGGAAAAATGGGTGGGTTGGAGGGGGGATAGGTAACGGGTCAAAACATGTAATTTTTTATGCAGGTGAAAATGGTCTGGTCTGGTTGGGTTGATCTATAATATCTTTGGTCCAATTCTTTTAGATATTTAATAAGAAACCAGAGTACCATATATGATTTCAACTTCTGGTTGGGTTGATTGTGTATAAATAGGTAACCAACTTCTGGCAAATTTCTTTATTAGGTAACCAACGGCTTTTAGACCATAGAAAACCATCATAGTTTAAAATTTTTCAACTTTCAGAAATTTCTATGTACAGTAATCTGACTCGGTTACCTTACCATTTGCCAAAATGATGATGTTGCAACTAACATGTCAGAAAACTTTGACCAAGTTGACTTTTCTAGCACGACACCAGCAAATCATACTATAAAATTTTTAAAACTTTGAAGGTTTGTCTAGGTGTAAAATAAGTTGGTTACACTATCAGATCTTTTACTATAGTTGGTTATCCTTTTTTCCTTTTACAATTTACCTCCCAAATATAATATATTATTTTAAATAAAATGATTTAGGAGGTTTCGCGCATTAGAAAACACTTCTGCTAAGACTATCAACCTGTTTGTTCCGTTTCCAAATTAGCTAATTTCTTTTATTGAACACGTTAGAGATGAAATATAAGGTATACAACTATATGTTATGGAATTAATCTTGATTAAATGAAACTTTATTTAATCATGCAGGCTCATCCTTGGTTACAAGAGAAAGAAAAAGAACAACTCTGCAACATCATCAACTACCAAAAGCTCTCTATTGAGGCCTGTGCTCATGCTTCTCAAAACAACCACCTACCACTTAGAGTTGTCCTTCAAGTGTTATTTTTTGAACAAATGCAGCTAAGAACAGCCTTAGCTAATGTGGTGGATGATGAAAATGCCCCTACTGGTCCAATGAGTATCGTGCCAAGTGGCGGCACTGGTCCAGCTGGCCAAATTGTACCAAGAGACGGGTGGGTGACAATCGTGCGCGAAAATCAAGTTATGAGAGTGAATATGGAAAGATTGAGGGCTAGAGTTGTAGAACTTGAAGAAGAATTCAATAAAATAAAGGAAGAAATGAAAAGAGTGAGTAGAACACATAGTTCTCTTGAATCTTCTTGGTTTCTTTCTAGAACATTTGGAAAATGCAAACTTCTTCTAGATTCATCAAATGTTCAGGAAGATGTTGTGGAAAGCACGGGACCCGCTAAGCCACGTGGGTCGATTGACCGGCCACGGCCCTCGCATCATTCTAAACAATGCTGATGTGGACAGAAATATCAAGAACTTGAAAAGGAGGGAAAGTTTTATTTCAATTGAAATATAGAATCTTTGTAAGTAGTTTGAATGGTTTATAACACCAGAAAATCCATCCCAGATGTTTAGATGTTGATGATGTGGACATCTGTTATGGATTTTTCTTCCCAAAATGCGTATATCCTCGGGTAATTAAGCCCGTTTCGTGCTTATTCTTTTGTGAGATACTGCAGCTTCAGTTCAAGTATATAACACTGGGGTGTGATGAAATTGTAATGATAAGTTTATAGTTTGTACCTGTTAATTCTTCACAATGCATGTAAGTTTGTTTATTAAGATAGTAAGATATGAAGTATGGACACTCTTGAGTTCAGTTGCCTAAGCCTACATTTCATGGCTAAAATTGTAATTTAGCTTTGCAGTTTCTTATTATCATGAATTATGCTATATCCTAAACTGTTATTGCCTTCATAGAACATGTGTTACATCAGAACTACAGATTTTGTTTTCAGAAATATGATTACTAACATATATAATATTACATCAGTTATATGATTTTGTGTAGAAGTATTTAATAGGCTGTACGCATTACAATACACTTGGGTATTGTTTGACGCACTGAACCCATTTGACCCGTTTCCATTTTAACTAACTATTTGGTTTTAGTTTTAACCTGTTGATTAATTAGAGATGATAAATAACCCGAATAACCCATTCATATGTAAATGAGTTGAAGTTGCAGGTTCTAGATGCATCATTTGAGGTTCAAGGAATTCATCTTTGAAAATGTAATTGCCACATCACCTGCAGTCCTGCAGAAACCAATAGATAAGCTTTCTGGCAGGTGTACTTTTAGTTTAGGTCATGATAAATTACCTCCCTTATCACACAGGTCATTCCATCTTTGTATACAAGTGTATAGCATTTGAAAACTGATTTATACAGGCATATTGCCAAGTAAAGAAATATAAAAAATCAATCAAATCAATAGGGGGTACAAGGGGTATATTTAGCAAAACCCTTTTTAGTTTTTGTGATGAAGATCTAAAAATAGACCTAAAAAGGGTCTAGTGCCATTTGGCATTCATGACAAGATAGATAATGAAAGGAGTAAAACATATGAATAACTTTAAAAACCTTAAAAAAAACACCAACCAATCAAATGAGACAAAAGATGTCAAGAATATCTTAAAAAACCACTAACAACCAATCAAATGCGATAAAAAAATAAGCAGAATATCTTTAAAAACCTTATCTATCGCGCCTCGGGTACACCATCCATCACATCGCGCTATCAAAATGTTATAAATGCCCCCCACAAAACCACAGGGGAATTGAAAACAAGTATATATGAACCAATATTTTTGCAAATCGATCTAGTCAACCATACACATTTGGAAACACTTCAAGATACACCAAACTTTACTGAATTAACCGCAGCCCTCACCCCATGAGCAGTTATGTACATAAACAACAGCAGTTTCCTAGCAGTTTGAGGAAAAGACGATTTTGTTCTTGATGAGGATAGGAAACTTCACTAGCAATACTCTCGACAGTTGCCACATTTCCAGCCTGTTTCAGGCTCCCAAGATGAGTCTTCCTCCCATGGTGAGCAATCCTGGTGCAGCCACAACCCACAGGTCTGGCAGAACAAGTCTGGGCACGGGTCGGTTTGTGAACACACCCTACAAGGCACCATATCAAGCCCAGATTCTACAGAAAACATGGGCTCTTGTTGATCATAAGTTATACCCATTTGGTACTGCTCAGGGTTACAACCATCTGTTAATGGTCCAGTCGTGTCTCCAGGTGGGTCCGGGACACCTTCATCTGATGCAAGCAATTCATTGAAGGAAAAGTATGTTTGTGGTTCAAATTCCATGTCTTCATAGTTTAGATCCTCATAATCAAACATCATATCATCAGCAACCCTGTTCGTAGAAACATCCCATTCCACAATAGGAGTTGATGATTCCCCTGCTGCAGGATTTGGGTCGTTGAATCCAGAGTACGTGGCGGGAATTTCTAAACCAAGATCTGATTCCTTTTCTGGTTTTATATGTCTCCTGACAGGTAACTTCTTAGGCCCAGGTCCAAGTCCAGAATCCACTTCAAGTTTGTCACCGTTGACTTGGTCAACCGTTGGAAAAGAATAGAAAACATTTTCTTCTTGAATATTCACCGCCTCTTCCGAGTCAAACACCTGAGTGGAATCAAGATCCCAGTCCTCCTTTATCGGTTCATCATTGGTATCATAGTCGTAATCAAAATCGGAATCAGATTCTAAATTCCTCTGTCTTTGAACCTTTGACATGGCTTCCTTTTTTGCCTCTAACTTCCCTCGGGTCTCGGGATCCGTATAGGGACAAATGGGTAT
Source organism: Smallanthus sonchifolius (assembly GCA_023525975.1). Taxonomy (NCBI): domain Eukaryota; kingdom Viridiplantae; phylum Streptophyta; class Magnoliopsida; order Asterales; family Asteraceae; genus Smallanthus; species Smallanthus sonchifolius. The sequence continues at coordinate 52,054,291 of CM042045.1, forward strand.
CCGGATCCTTCGACACCTACAACATTTGAACCCAAACAATTCCATAATTTGTGACTCCTGTAACTCAACAGATTCAGCATGAAACCAGTCTGCAAATGCCCAAAATCATGTTAAAATCTATAAGATATGTTCAAAAAACGTAAGACTAATGATTAAGAAACTTACTGTTGCATTTCTCGCAAAGAATATACATCAATTCAGAGTTATACGGTTGTGTGCATAGGTGGCACTTGGGTGCCAGCAAATGCCCATTTGGATTGCCCTTCAAAAGTATATTATTTATCCTGAATTCAGTTCCTGTGTCATTTAGGTTCCTTTTCTTCCAAATCAACCCCAAACATAACTTGCTGTTTTTGCTGTTTTTCATTTTTGACCACTTGCTATTAATACTCTTCGGCTTTCGGTCAACAGATTGTAAGTGGCGGTTTTTACTACTTTTCTTTCCACTTGTACCTTTTTTTGGTTGACTGGGTATAGGGTTTGAATATTCCAACGGTCTTTCATGACCATTTTGTTTTCCCACTTTAACGAGTGTTGTTGAATGTTGACTTTCTTGACCTTGCAATAGCAAAGGACTAGTAGGAGAATCACCAACACTTTCATTTTTAGGCGCGACATCTTTCACAATGTAACACCGTTACAAGTGATTAAAAACTCGACACGTGCAGCCGTTTGAATATTTGTACCAACAGCGCACTGCTCATGACAATAACCTGAAATACCATAAATATTGATCACTCAAGGACTAAATAAATATAGAAATATGTAGGTCTTGATAGTGCATTAAAAGATACTAATAGATAAACCAACATGTGTAAAAATACTAAAAGTACTTTTTGTCACAAAATCTGACAGGGAGTTCTACATAAAATCCAATATCAAAAAATGTGGAAAAGCTAAAAATTTCGTTTTGTGGAAAAAAGAAAGAAAAAAAGAAAGACTAGAGTAGAAAGATGGGCAGGACCGGCAGGGTTAGATAACAGATTCAGGGTGAAATGGGTCATTTTTAGTATGGTTCGACCAGCAAAAACTGTGTGTTTAAAAAATATAAACAAATAATGTAATATATATTAATAGAAAAACAATAACATCATAATAAAAAATCTAAATCTTGAACAAGACAGTTTTAAGAGGCTGTATGCATTAAAAATAGACTTTTGGTTGACTTTGAACCCAGTGAGACTTTTGGTTGACTTTGAACCCAGTTGACCTGTTCCCAGGTTAGCAAATCTTTTTTTTTTATTTTACCCATTTGAGATCAAACACAATCCAAATCAACCCATCCATAAGCAAATGAGTTAAAATGGCCAATCTAAAAGAAGGCAGTAACATAAAAGAATGTAAAAAACTCATAAATCTTATATATAAAATGGCTTGTGCAGTAACATACCTTGGCACACACTGCACCTTGCGGCAATCCTAAAGACAACAAACCAGAAAACTATATAAATTGGAGTGATAAAACAAATTCCAGAAAACATTATGGTTGATGAAGGAAATACATTACCTAAACAGAACATCATGTTGACAAAACGTGCAAAAACACTTCCCCATATTATCCCTCTTCTGCTCTAGAAAAGAAAATATATTCTTGCCAGAAGCCTTTAACTGCTTTTTGCTCAACTTTGATAATTTTGACACGTGCTTGATATCAGATATAGGCAACTTTACATCTGCTGCCACTACCATCTCATACTCTTTTATAAGATATAAAGGAATGTGCGTCTCAAGAAACCAGTTTTTTGACTTTTTATCACCGGTTTCCTCTACTTCCAATACTTTTTTTAAAACACGTGAAGGAAGATGCTTTTGATTTTCAAAAACAACGCCATAAATGATTTTATTTCCCATAATTTTCTTATCAATGATGCAAGCATTCCTAAAAGCAGAAGCTTCTGCTTCTAGACGACCCATTTTCTTATCAATGAAGAGATTGCTCGGGGCAAACAAGTTCATTCCATCTCACATGAAGGTCTAGGTACCTAACCTGTTGCAACCGCGAAAAATGGTTATATATAAACGACCCATTGATCTCAACGGGTCGAATACAAAGACATGTCAAGTAAAACTCTACTTTTGATTCATAAAACTTCCAAACTCTTTACAAAGATTCAGATTATTTTGTAACAGTGAAGGCTTTCATTTCTTAAAAGAAGTCGATGGAAACAAGTTCGTGGATCAACCAACCCAACACAATTCGACCCAACAAAACCATGTTCCCAGCAAGCATTATTTTAAAAAGAGTTACTTGAAGAGCAAGTTGTGATGCAGTCTGGCTCAAGTCAACTGCAGCTCGCCAAATAAACTGTCTGCTTCTTTTAGGAACCTCAAGACCATCAACATATTGCACACCGTTTACTTTTTCACAACCACCTGATTGTATTGGAAGTTAATCCTAGTTAGTTTGAATGTGAGTTAAAGGGGGTGAAACGTAAAAGAGTTAAAAGATAGGATTAGTTTATTTGGTATGTTTATAAGTTTATTTAGCATGGTAAGAATATTAAGATTTATTTTGTTTCCTAATTTGAGTCTAATTAGGTGTCTTGGTGAGTAAGTTAGAATTTTAATATAAATAGAGGGTTAGGGTCTATGTAATATGTGTGTCAAGTTTTATAATAAACAAAAAGAGTCGATCTTGTGTTTGAAGATCAAATTCGGTGTTCGTGTTCTTGGGCCCGATTTCCAACAATTGGTATCAGAGCTTGGAGGATTTTGAGTCGTTTTTCAAGAAAGGGGAGCAGTCCCCCCCCCCCCACCCCCACATTGGATGTTGGGGCTAAAATCGATAGAAGAAGATAGCAACAGAGGCGGCACGGGCTGCTGTGTGACGCAAGAAAGAAACGGGACAGCAGCGATCCACGTTTTTTTATGGGACAGGACAGCAGCTTCTTGTTCAGGGCGGTGAGGTTTTGGGGGGTGTTAGTCACAGCAGCAGTAAGGAGGCAACAAGAACAGTTCTGTTTAAGTAAGCAAGAACTCTGATCTTTTGATCAGTGAAGAGAGCAAGAACCCTGATCTTTTTGATCAATGAAGAGAGCAAGAACCCTGATCTTTTGATAAGTGAAAAGAGCAAGAACCCTGATCTGTTGATCGGTGAAAGGAGCAAGAACCCTGATCTGTTGATCAGTGAAAGGAGCAAGAACCCTGGTCCCAACAATGGGAATATTGAAAGATAGGATTAGTTTATTTGGTTTGTTTATTTAGCATGATAAGAATATTAAGGTTTATTTTGTTTCCTAATTTGAGTCTAATTCATAAAAAAACCACCATAAAAAAAACTTTGACTCTGACGGCAGCTTCTTACAAACCGTTGCATCCCTTTGTTCTCACCGGTTCGACCCTTATAAATAACTGTAATCAGATTCTGCAGAAATTAGTTGGTATGTATTTTGAATTTTTAAGTTTCTGTCGATTTATTCTTGTTACTGCAGTTCCTTTTCTTGTTTCATTCAAACACCAATTTGTGTCTAAGTTTCTGTGTTGAAACTCTCTGAATGAAAATGACACCACCAAATAAAAGCAAGAAATCAATCCCTGGGCAGAACCACTGTGTCCTATTCAGTTGGTTTACTTAGTAGGTTCATGCAAGAACCTATAGAGCATCATCTCAAGGCTATTCATCAGATCCTTCGTTATATCAAAGGAATAAAAGACTACGGTATAACTTACAAAAGGAACGGAGGATGCAAAATAACATGATATAGTGATAGCAGTTATGGAGTTAATACTGAAGAAGGAAAAGGCACTACCGAATTAGTGTTCTACTTTGGAAACTCACCCATAACATGGTGCACACAGAAGCAACAGACTGTGGCACTCTCTTCATGTGAATCTGAATTTATGGCATCAACGGCTGCAGCATGCCAAACACTACGGCTGAAAAGGCTACTTAGTGAACTCGATCACCGGATGGAAGGAAGAAAAGATTACTCTATATGTTAACATATCCGCTATCGCGTTGATGAAGAACCCAGTGTTTCATGGAAGAAGCAAGCATATTGACACCCGCTATCACTTCATAAGGGAATGTGTTGAAAATGAACATATCATCGTTGAACACATCAGTGGAGAACTACAAAGGACAGACATTCTGACTAAGGCATTGGCTAGAATCAAATTTGCTACAATGCGGGAACTTCTCGGTGTTCAAGACCTACTTGTTCGTGATTAAGAGGGTGAATGTTAGGATTAATCCCTCTCAAATATAAGTCTAGGGGTGTCTATGTAAATATGTCAAAGTATGTTTAATTAGTATTTATTAATTATTTAACTTAAGGGTTAGAATTGTCAAACCTTTATTTAGGTTAAAATGAATCGGTGTGTATTTTACAAACCGATGCGTCGTTCCTGTTCTTGTGTATATATACATTCACAAATCAATGAAATTGTTAATCTTTTGGCAAATCAATTGTTCATATATTTTCGTTTGATCCTTGGATAATAGTAGTATTGTAGCACCAAGAATCCCTTGGTGCGTACTTCCATGCCTTACAGTACTACAAGGTTTTAGGGCAACAGTGGTGACAAAAATCTCCACTAAAACCCTCCATTATCCCCACTAAAGGTATTAGTTATGGACTAATTAATCATTAGTCCGTAGTTCAAACACTTGGCAGTAATCTTCAACTCCGGATCAAATTTTATTCCGTACTAAAATATTGTTGATCCATACTTGAAGGATTGACATAAATCTTCTTTATTCAAATCGAAAATATATGATATGCATCAACCTATAAGTTTTGATTCTACATGGAAGCTCTTATTATAGAATGAGGCTAAATACTGTAATCGCCTAACTTAATTTAGGCACATACATTTATATATTCCATCTATTAGTTTGTTTTCCTTTTGTACATTGATTTGTACACAAATTTCTCTCATATTGTTTCTAATTACTATATTACCGAAAAAAATTGACCTGATGTTCCACATTATGATCACTCCAATAACTTTAACGTTCCATTAAAGGGAGCTATTTTCGTATAAAAAATATATGTCCATTTTGATTTGACAAATACGGCCATACGCGCGACTTCTAATTTGACATCACCACACACAACAAGCATACACACTTCTAGGAATGAATCTTTTAGATTTGTTTAGGCTTTATTTCGACACACCCTTTTAAATTAGGTTAACCATTTCACACATGTGCATGGATTGGAAATAGTTAACCTTGTGATCCTTCCATGTAATCTGCCTTCTTGAACTAAAATCCACACATACAAATACAAATGCACAATATGGTTGGTTTAGCTTATTGATGTAGTGCATTGATTAGATTTTTTTTCTAAATGTTCACTACAAGAAATCTTAGCAGTTTCGTCGAGGCAATCTCGACGACATGTGTCGTCGAGATAGGGCACCAAAATACGGCGACATGTCGTCGACGATGGTCCCAGTCAATTTTTTTGACTATTTTCACCTTTTCTCGACAACATGTCGTCGGCGATGGTCCAGCGGGAAAAAGTGAAAAGTTTTGGCGCTCATCGGCGACATCTCAGGGCAGTCTTGACGACATAAAAGGGCAGTCTCGACAACATGTCGTCGCAATTGCCCATTTTAATTTTTTTTCTTTTTTTTTGTCAGGTAGAATTTTAACTGTTTTTTTATTTAAAGGAAATACCTAGTCTCGACGACATGTCGTCAAGATATGTGTGTATTAAAAAATCATTTTTATTTAATAATTAAATTAAATAAAATAATTAAAAAAAGACCCAATCTCGACGACATGTCGTCGAAACTGGTCTTAGCCGGTCTTATCTACGCAGGAAACCCTTTTTCCTCCTCATTTCACCCTCTTTTTTCTCTCTACTCTTTCTCTCGGCTTTCACCATCAAATCCGACCATTTTACTTGAAAATTCACCATGCTCCATCTCCACCACCACCATTACTCATCTTCTTGAAGTGGTAAGACTCTATTTTGACTTTTTTTTAGTAATTTTTCATTATAATTGAAAATTTTTAATATAAATCTTGTGTAGGTGAGGGTTTTGGTTAAGTGAACGGATTAAAAGCTAGATTGAGGTTTATAGGTATATTTTTGTTAAATTTAGTTTTGCATAGTTGTTTTAATTGTTATTTATTTAAATAATATAGATGAATATATAAATGTATGTATTATTTGTGAAATTGATGGTTAATTTGTATAGATGGATGTATTATATTTGTGTAATACTTTGCTAATAGGTATATATTTGTGAAATTTAGTTTTGTATAATTGTTTTAATTGTTATTTATTTGAATAATATAGATGAATATATAAATGTATGAATTATTTGTGAAATTGATGGTTAATTTGTATAGATGTATGTATTATTTGTGAAATTGTAGTTTTGTATAGATGTATAAATATATAGATATATGCATTATTTGTGAAATTGGTGAAATGTAGGTTTGTGTAGATGTATTATTGGTGGTGTTAAGTATGTATTATTTGATTGAATTATATGTTGTTATTTATTTTTTGTGATGTATGGTTTGTATGAATATAGTTGAATGTATGCATGTATATATGTTAGTAATTTAAACACGCACCGTTTCACTTATTTTGACCCGAGTATTTGTATGTATTATTTATTTGGGTATTTGTATGAATGTAGGTGAATATATTGTTATTATTTTTTTTTTTTGTGAAATGTATAATTTGTATGAATATAGATGAATGTATGTATGTATATATGTAGATGAATATATGTAGATGAATATATTGTTGTTATTTATTTTTTCCATTATAATTTAAATGTTTTAATATAAATCATGTGTAGGTGAGGTTTTTGGTTAATTGAATGGATTGGAAACTAGATTGAGGCTTTTCCGACGGCATCTCGTTTACAAATTCGGAGGTATTATGTATATATTTGTGTGAAAATTAGTGTATTTGGGTATGTATTTTGTATGGATATATAAATATATTTGTTTAATACCTTGCTAGTAGGTATATATGTGTGAAATTTAGCTTTGTATAGTTGTTTTAATTGTTATATATTTGAATAATATAGATGGATATATAAATATATGTATTTTATTGTGAAATTGATTGTTAAATTGTATAGATGTATAAATATATTTGTGCAATACTTTGCTAATAGGTATATTTTTGTTAATTTTAGTTTTGTATAGTTGTTTTAATTGTTATTTATTTGAATAATATAGATGAATATAAAAATGTATGTATTATTTGTAAAATTGGTGGTTAATTTGTATAGGTGTATGTATTATTTGTGAAATTGTTGGTTTGTATAGATGTATAAATATATAGATGTATGCATTATTTATGAAATTGATGAATTGTAGGTTTGAGTAGGTGTATTATTTGTGATGTTATGTATGTATTATTTGTATGAATTATATGTTGTTATTTATTTTTTGTTATGTATGGTTTGTATGAATATAGATGAATGTATGCATGCATATATGTTAGTAATTCAAACACGAACCTTTTAACTTGTTTTGACCCGAGTATTTGTATGTATTATTTATTTGGGTATTTGTATGAATGTAGATGAATATATTGTTGTTATTTATTTTTTATGAAATGTATAATTTGTATGAATATAGATGAATGTAGGTATGTATATATGTAGATGAATATATTGTTGAGGGTTGAAGACGTATGCACACTTCTCACGCCACATGGGTCAACGATCGGGCACAAAACGATTGGGTAAGTAAATATATTTTGTTATTATGTTGCGAATCAAAGTATAAATGAGTCAAAATGACACGTAACCATTATAAATGAGTCAAAATTACTCGTTTAACCCAAGTCCACTAATACATGTATTTTGATACATTTATTGTAGGGTTATTGATGTTTGAGAAATTATTTGCGTATTATATTTGTATATGATTTGCAATAACTTACACATTTTGTTTATTTGCAATACTAATACATGTATATATTGCGTTTTGATACCTTTATTGTAGGGTTATTTTTGATACCTTTATTGTAGGGTTATTGTAGTCGATCCGGCAACCAAGATGATGACGATGAAGATGATTAAATTGTTTGTAGCATTTTATTTGAACGATTTGCAATAACTTACATTTTTTTTTTGGTTGAATGTTTTATGTATTATTTTGTGTAATGTTTTAATTTATATAACAGGTTTGACAGGTTTTAAATTTTTGTTTTGTATAAAAATATGGAAAATTTTTAAAATTAAAAAAATAAATATAATTATACCAATCTCGACGACATGTCGTTGATATTGGGTCGTCGAGAAAGCGTATTTTCAATTTTATTTTATATTTATTTTTTAAAAGTAAAAACCTTTTCCGACTCCCCAATATCGACGACATGTGGTCGAGAAAAGGGTTACCTATCTCGACGACTAATTCTCGACGACATTTTAAGCAGTCTCGACTAAGCTTTGCCGACGAAAGCAATATCGACGACATGTCGTCGAGATAGGCTTTCTCGACGATATGTCGTCGAGACAGGTCGTTGAAACTGGCTAAAATTCTTGTAGTGGTTGTGGGGAAGGAAGTGCAAATAAGAGAAATAATAAATCAGCTTGGACGCCTAGGCGGGTTACAAAGGAAGAAAAAGTAAATAAAGAGAAACGAGAAAAGCAAAAATAAAGTGGGAAGATGAGGTTTCATAGCTTATGTGCGCACACACACCAACAAAGAATGTGTCAACCTACAAACACGTGTTTTTGAGATCCTCAAAAGCAAGAAGGAATGGCCTAACATGAACGAGAAGATCATGTCAAGTAAGCCAAGGAGTGACTGCCTGGTGACCCCAACAAGGTGTTACTTTCCAAAACCTTGCATGAGTTGTGACGAGGCAAGTCATCCTTGGCTACCAAACATGAACTCTACTCTTCATGTAAGAACTTCTCTTCGAGTTATCATGTTATCAGATTTGGTGTGAACAAATATTAGTAAAACTGCCTATTTATAGCCTATGTTAATTGAGTGGCCACATGATTCTTTTCCATATCAATCTAGTTTACAACTTTCTACTACCATTATCAGCATCTTTAAGAGAATATATCATATGGACCTAACTCTTTATGTGCGCCTGTATAAAGAAAAGAGGATGAAACACCGAGTAAAATGAATACCATTCTTCAGTCAATGGCTAAAAATCTAGCATTGGAGTTGACTTAGGCTATTTGATGACTCCTTGAAAGATTTGCTGAAATATTCTCCATTTAGTAAATTATACTCCAGAAGACTCATTGGATCAACGACTTCAGGCCCTGATGAATATTTTATTTTGTCATACCTATTGCGGTCATTTATCTTGTTACTCGTTAATTCCAAATGCTTACACATATACACATGAAACTTGAAGAATGTATTTGGCATCACAAGCACTCAAGCCATTTTACATATCAGGTTGGCTGGAGTTTGACTCTTAGTACATATATGCAACATGGCACTCATGCTTTGGAATAAAGTTCTCTGTTGATTTCTTGACGGTTTTTGTATTTCTTTCAAAAAGTCAACGAATTCTATCATGTTTGTTCATGCACACAGTGGCGGATCAAGAATTTTTTGTCAGCGGGGCAAAGATTGGACATGTCAAAACGGAATGCATGCATGTGAAGATCCTCAACGCTTTTTTTCTGGATTGAATCAAACAGTGCCTGCAAGTCTGTAGGGATTAATCTCGATGGTACGGGTCAAATAATTAGAATGGGTTAGCAGGATTTTTAGTTTAGTCACATGTCTTATTGTTTTAATTGATCATGAGTAGTTAGCAGGTAGTGGGTATAAGTTAGTTTCCTTTTATTTAGGTGGTTTTCTTCCATTTAATGTACATAAATACAAATACTAAATTAAGTTAATAATTTAACACATTTTAGTCAATTAGTGAACCGTTTTGTACCTTTGGCTTAGTTCGATCCTGCTGATCTTTTTTCACCTGGGTTTGATTTGTATCCATGCCAACGTCGTTTTTGCTAATACTTGTTATTGTAGTTTGTTGTTTTACTAGTGCTTCCTCCTTCCCATTCCAGAGTTTGAAGATTGCAATAGAAGGCATAATCCGATGGCCATTTTGTTTCACATATTCAAATATCATTCATAATTCACAAGGAACCTCTGATGGGAATATTTTAAAAATGGCAAAATCTATATTTTGGTTAGGGGGAATGTTAAAATTCATCTAGACCTTTATGTTCACGTGTTAGTGTAAACTTGGTTATTTCCGAAAGTTAGTTATGTTTGTTATTGATGTAGAGAGGAAGCAAAAATAAAACAAAACATAGATGAATTCTCAATAAATTTTAGATAAAAATAGTATGAATCAACTTTTACCCCTTTTTATAGAGAGATTATAAATTTGGCGGGTATGACCAAATTATGATATTACAAACCAATTCATATTGAAATTGATGATATAAATAAGCGCGTAAATAAAGGCAATGAGTAATTTAATGTGTTTTACACTAAAATGAAATATGCTAAATTAGTTAAATTTAGGAAACTAAATATTAACGAAATCGGAGCCTTTATCTTAGGATTTCAGATTTGGCTCGTCATGACCTTTACATCTACTGGTTATGGGACCCGTAACTCGAATCATAGCCCAAGTTATACCCGTTTTAAATTTAGGCATTTTCGGCTTGTTTTCCCCGTCTAGGTAGTGGTTTTTCCTCTCTAGGTAGTAGCCCACTAAGTCCTCCTGGATCAGCTCCTCATTTATTTATTCCAGGGTTGCAATAGTTTGAATGACGATCATATATATATGTGCATTACATGATTCAAAGTGTGGTTAAAAGTATTGAAATTATTGTGTAGACTTTGATTATCCAATTGTTCCAGACTTCCATTATCCAACAAGGTCACCATTGAACCATTGCAAATATTCATGCAATGGTTAATCTAGTTGGCTCCTTTTCAAAGAGACAACTCTTCAAGTGGTGGTAGCAATGGAACTTACTTGAAAGGGTTTGTGACTATTCAAAATGCCACAAATTTACTATCCTATAAATACAACCATATTTCTACCAATTTGGAAGGTGCATAAACACAACGACAAATTTACTATCCTATAAACACATACAACCATATTATATGCATCCAATATTAAGTGAATTCAACGACAAAATCCGAGATTAGTGAAGAACGTAGAGTTCTTCTATTGATTGAATCAGGGCACTTTGATAAATGTTATTTCGATCCTCAAGTAAGTGGTTGGATTGAAAATTTTAGAACTTGGTGTCTCTAATGTGAATTTGTTACATCTTTTGTGTAAATATGTAACAATTGTTTTAAATCATATCATAATTAAAAAAGATTTTTGATTTATCTTATTAATAACTTGTGTTTATTACTATTAATTTTGGATTAAAGTCTTTTTAATATGAACTCTTGGTTTATTTTTCTATGGATTTTACAATGGACTTTTTGATTCATTTTATAAAAGAAGAAAAATTGTAGGAAAAACCACAACTTGAGAGTTGAGAGAAAATATTAGAGAAGTATTGGTGTCAGCAAGTTCAATATAATTGAGAGATGAGGTCTCTCTAATTCTTCTACCATCTCATGTTTCATCTTTTTCCTACCTTTTCTAAATACATAATTTATCCGGTGATACCTCGGGTGCGTGGACATCTCCGACAGTACACATACTGTTCCGGTTGTTGTACCCTGGGAGACAGACGCGTTCGTCTAAGAGAAGACGCGAAATATGTTTTAAGGGACCCGTGTTGAACACGAATCCTCAACCAAAATCGTCAACGTTTTAGTGTGTTAATTGTTGCAGTCAAGGAGCATAGTTGAAGACTCAATGTGGTGAAGACTCGAGTCAAGAATATTTCAAGAAGGCGTTCATTGGAGTGACTAAAGACACCAGTTGAATTAGTTTGGCATATATAAATTACATCTTATATCTTTTCCATTCGGTTTTATGTATTGCAATGTATTATTTATTTCCTATGATTAACGAGAGTCTCGTTAATATTATTTTATTGTTATTTTATAATAAAAAGTGACTCATATTCTTACAAAAACTTGTGCTTTGAGATGTATTTGGTTGTTGTAAATGTGATGGGAAACCACATAGATGAACTTTCTCTCTTATTCCACATTGCTAAGTAAGCATGCTAGGATCGAAACATGAATTTTTGTTACTTGAAATCATTGATAATTCATTAGTTTAGTCGGCGTATCACCACTTGGGAGTTAAAAGCAGTGTTGATAAGAGATTCTACTTCATTTGTATCTTGAGATTTTATTTACCAAAAAACCCAATGACTATGTTCAATCGAGCTACAATGGAATTTTTTTCCTTAGGGAAGATATAAAAGCAGTGTTGATGAGAGATTCTACATCCGCAATTGGTCCTATTTATCACTTATGGTTGATGTTATTTCTCAAAAGCATTTTGTTGTTCACTCGGTATCGCTTGAATTTACCGATCCGGATCCAGTGAATTGGCTGATAAGAGTTCGATTTGTTGTTCACTCGGGATCGCTTGAATTTACTGATCCGGATCGCGTACCAAAGGTGATCGGTACGACTTTGTACCTGAATCCGGTACGAACGATCAGGATCACGGTACGCAACTACTTTAGCGTTTCCTGTGACTATGTTTTAAACAATAGAAACTAGTAAAACAATGAATATTATACCCCGCCAACATAACCGTTGGATCACCAATTTGATATCAACTAGAAAAATTTTGAGTTATACACATACCTGGATTCTCCCCATCATTTGAGCAGAAAACTCACACACCCTACATAACTTTGTCCCAACTTGATGAAAGAGACATGAGATAACATATATTTGGAACTGCATATTGAAATCCCCAAAACAAAGCCTAATTTAAGGCCTAATCAAATTCACAAATTAAAGCTATAGTCTCGAATGGCCTATCAATCGATCAAGTCTTCAATTGCCCCTGATAGCTGATACCGGCATCATATGTGCTTAGTGCTGCAAATAAAATTTCAAACAACGAAAAATATGCAAATTGGTTAGAGCTTTACCAAACTGAAATTGGACATTTGAACATAGTACTTCATTGCAATCATCAATAGTAGAATGTTATTGATGTGGTTCTTGATTAATCCAACAAGAAACATTCTAATCATTTCGGGTATTAAGAACGCAAGGCCTAACATGAGAAAAAAGAGTCTGTCAAGTTAGCCAAGGAGTGACTGCCTGACAAGCCAAACAATATAATTTACTAACACCTTGTGTTGATATAATTAGGCAAGTCATCCTTGGCTACCAAACAAAACTCTTCTATTCATGTAAGAACCTCTTTTCTAATTCTCTTATCAGATGTGCATGCATTAATTGTCCAAGAAAAACGTCTATTTATAGAGAACCTTAAATCATTGGTCCTTGAAATTTCATAATGCCACCTTTGGCAGAATATAACCCGTTTCTATAAATGAATCCAATTCCATACGCCCATAAGAAGAAAACAGAACAAAATGTTGAGTAAAAGGAATACCATTCTTCAACAGGTGGCCACAATGTTGAATCAGAGTTGACTTCAACTACTTGATGCCTCCTTTAAAGATTGGTTAAGATAAGAGCTGGGGTCCATTTGGCTATTCAATCGACATAATTGTTGTTGATTTGTGACCCCAATGAATGGTTTCTTTTAGGGTGGAGGGGGCACCCGCTATGGCGACGTGTCCATGGGGCTTCAATTCACAGCTAACTCTTTATGCCTGTATAAATAAAAGGGGATGAAACACTGAGTAAAAGGAATACCATTCTTCAGTCAATGGCTAAAACTCTAGCATTGGAGTTGACTTAGGCTATTTGATGTCTCCTTGAAAGATTTGCTGAAATATTCTCCATTTAGTAAATTATGCTCCAGAAGACTCGTTGGGTCGACGACTTATGGTCCCGATGAATATTTTCTTTTCTCATACCTATTGCGGTTTTAGTTTAGTCACATGTTTCATTGTTTTAATAGATCATGGGTAGTTAGCAAGTAATGGGTTAGTGGGTAAGTTAGTTTCATTTTCTTTAGGAGGTTTTCCTCTGTTTAATGTAATTGTTTGAGAATTAACGAAAGAGTAACTACGTAAAGTAATAAAAAATCATTCTCTAAATATTAGTCTAATCCAACAAAGTCAATGTACGTATTTGGTTTTTTTCATTGATATAATGCATAGTGAAAATTTCATTGTGCAAAGAGATTGAACCTGCATTTTGTATAAAAAAATTGCATCTTATTTAACTTGTAGGCACCTATTCTATTATTTTGCTTTCATAAGAGAATGCAACATGACGTAAAAGTAATAGCGTTTTTAATAGTAGCTTAGATATATACTATAGGTTCATTGTATTGGAGATCAAGAGCACAAGCCGATTATGAAAGTAAATATCGGAGACGCATGTGTGTGTTGAAACAAGGATAAAGAAGAGATTGTAAGAGATGTTTATTCTCTTTTCTTTTCATGTAGTTTGAAGATTGCAAAAGAAGGCATAATCCGATGGCCATTTTGTTTCACATATTCAAATAACATTCATAATTCTCAAGGAACCTCTGATGGGAATATTTTAAAAATGGCAAAATCTATATTTTGGTTAGGGGGAATGGTCAAATTCATCTAGACATTTATGTTCACGTGTTAGTGTAAACTTGGTTATTTCCGAAAGTTAGTATGTTTGTTATTGATGTAGAGAGGAAGCAGAAATAAAACAAAACACAGATGAATTCTCAATAAACTTTATATAAAAAAGAATGAATCAACTTTTACATAAGGTGCTCCTTTCATAGAGAGATTCTAAAATTGGCAGATATGATCAAGTTATGAATTTACAAACCAATTCATAGTGAAATTGATGATATAAATAAGCATGTAAATCAAGGAAATGAGTAATTTAATAGGTTTTACACTAAAATGAAAGATGCTAAATTTTAGGAAAATCAATAACAAACGAAATCGGAGCCTTTATTAGAGGATTTCGGATCTGGCTCGTCGAGATCTTTCCATCCGCTGGTTATGGGACTTGTAACTCAAATAATAAGTTATGCTCGTTTTAAATTTGAGCATTTTCTGCTTGTTTTCCCCATCTAGGTAGAAGTTTTTCCTCTCTAGGTAGTAGTCCGCTAACTCCTCCCGGATCAACTCCTCATTTATTCTAGGGTTGACAGTTATATATGTGAGCATGATATGATTCAAAGTGTGATTAAAAGCAGAGCCTGCCCGGTGGGGCAACCTGCACTATCGGTCGGGGCATGTTTTTTTTGGGGGCACATTTTTTATATTAATATATATATATATATATATATATATATATATATATATATATGTATATATGAGGGAAGGATCAAGAGAAAATCATAAAGTTAGGGAAAAACCGAGAAAACCACTAAAACAATGTGTAATCCTATGGGTTACGTATACGTAACCGCAATTTTTTTGTTTCTGTTTACGTATACGTAACACTATGGGTTACGTATACGCAAGCCAATATTTAAATGATTCTTTTGGTAAAAATATTGTAATATTACACTGATACTCTTGTAAAAAAATAAAAATAAAATAAAATAAAAAATCATTTAAATATGTATATATATATATATATAGAGAGAGAGAGAGTGAGTGTAGTTCATAAGAAAACTAACATTTAAAAAGATAACTAGAGAACTCCTTTTTAAAGGTAAAAAATAATTAAAAAAATCATAACTCAAAATATAAACCAAAAACTAAAAAAGTGGTTCGGAGACTTTGTTTACCACGTCGTCCTCGTTAAAAAAAAAACACAGACTCGAAAAAATAGTCGGTTTAGCTTTAGGGTTTAGTTTAGCTTTTAGGTTAAGTTTTTGGAGAGGGTGGGGGTGGGGGTTAGGGTTTTGGGGGGTGGGTGAGGGGTTTAGGTTTTTATGCGGTGGGTGGGGTGGGGTTAGGCTTTTGGGTGGGGGTGGGGTGAAGGGTTTAGGTTTTTGGAGGGTGGGTTAGATTTTTGGGGTGGTACTACACATATGCAATATTAAAAATAAGAAGAAAAAAAAAAGACGAGTTAATTATTATTTTTTATAACGTTATTTATACTCAAATGAAAGATAATTTTTTTTTGATTTAATGGTGCAATTTTTTTTAAAAATAATAACGTATGCACATGATAGAAATGTTTAAAGATTTATATATTTTAAGTTCCAGTTTTACCCTTTCTCTTTAAAATCCCACCCTTCTCTTTTTAGTGGTTCTCTAGTTCTCTTATTAATATGAGTTTTCTCATGAACCTAACCCTATATATATATATAGCGGGAGGTTCAAATAAGAAGTAGTTTTTCGATAAGAATTTTAAGAATTGACAAAAACGCTAAGAAACGATATCAAACGAACTTCAATTGAGCTCATTTCAGCGGCATTATAACCGTCTCGTCGAACTTTACCATCTTAGCTTTTAGGGTTTAGATTTTACGTTTTTAGCCTTAGGGTTTAGCTTTTAGGGTTTAAATTTTATGGTTTAGGTTTTTTTTTTGTGGGGTGGGGGGTTTAGGTTTTTGGGGGTGGGTGGGGGTGGTTTTAGGTTTTTAGGGTGGGTGGGGTGGGGGGGTTTAGGTTTTTGGGTGGTCGGGTGGTGGTTTTAAGCTTTTCGAGGTAGGGTTGGAGGGGGGGTTTAGGTTTTTGGGGGTGCGGGTGGAGGGGGGTTTAGGTTTTTGGGTCCGGGTTAGAGTGCGATGACACGGTTTCAACGTCGCTGAAATGAGCTCAATCGGAGTTCGTTTGACCCACTTCTTAGCGTTTATTAGCGAAAAACTACTTATTAGTGAAACCGTCCCCTATATATATATATTATATACTATATTTAAAATATAAAACAAAAAAACTTATTTGGTTTTTTCTATATTACTTATTGAGTTATTGGGTTCTCTTTAAAACAAAAAAAATTTAATGTATTGAGTTATTGACCCAAACAAACTAATTTAAACATAAAAAAATCAAAAAATATAACTTAGTGATATGAACTTTTTATTTAATAAAATTAACTTAGTGCATTTAAATGAGATCCAAGAAAATTTTCCAAATGCAAAGATTGCACATAGAATATTTTTGAATATTACAGTCACGGTGTCATCTGCATAAAGGAGTTTTTTGAAACTGAAGTTATTGAAATCTTACTTACGATCCACAATGCCCCAATAAAGACTTAGTGGATTAGCGATAATAATTATCGAGAACGAAATCTTAGAGAGTGTACACCTCGAAGATGTGACCAAACAGTTTGCTATCAAGAATGCGAGGTGATCAAACGATATGTCATTCTAATACACTATTTTTGCTATGATTATTGCTATAACGTTAATCACCGTTTAAATAAATTTGTTTATATAATTCGTTAGGGCCTAAGGGCATTTTTTCAACTCGGCCGAGGCACTTAAATCCTCAGGACCGGCATTAAAAGTATAGAAATTATTGTGTAAACTTTGATTATCCAATTGTTCCAGACTTCCATTATCCAACACGGTCACCATTGAACCATTACAAATATTCATGCAATATGGTTAATCCAGTTGGCTCCTTTTCAAAGAGACAACTCTTCAAGTTGTGGGAGTTATGTAACCTACTTGAAAGGGTTCGTTACCATTCGAAATGTCACAAACTGTCGTATGAATACATACAACCATATTTCTAGCAATTTGGAAGGTGCATAAACACATTATTTGCATCCAATATATAGTGAATTCTAACGACAAAATCCGATATTTGCGAAGAACATTGCTAAGTAATCATGCTAGGATCGAAATATGAATTTTCGTTACTTGAAATCATTGATAATTCCTTAGGGAAGATAGATAAGGTAACTTCAATTCCCCAAAAAACTCTTGTCATCCTCAATTGGTCCTACTTATCACTTATGGTTAAAAAAATTTCTCAAAAGCATTTTAAACTATAGAAACTAGTAAAACAATGAATATTATACCCCAGCCGTTGGATCACCAATTTGATTTCAACAGAAAAATTTTGAGTTTATATGCATACCCGGATTCTCCCCATCATTTGAACATAAAACTCACACCCTACATAACTTTGTCCCAACTCGGACCCACAAGTCCTTAACCACTTGATGAAAGACACATGAGATAAAATATATCTGGAACTACATATTAAAATCCCCAAAACAAAGCCTAATCAAATTCACAAAATAAAGCTGTAGTCTCGAATGAAGTCTTCAATTGGCCCTGATGGCTGATACCGGCCTCATCTATGCTTAGTGTTAACCTGGTCTCTTTCGAACCAGAGTATAGTCTATGCTGCAAATAAAATTTCAAACACCGAAAAATATGCAAATTGGTTAGAGCTTTACCAAACTGAAATTGGACATTTGAAGATAGTACTTCATTGCAATCATCAGTAGTAGAATGTTATTGATGTGGTTCTTGATTAATCCAACAAGAAACATTCTAATCATTTCGGGTATTAAGAACGCAAGGCCTAACATGAGAAAAAAGAGTCTGTCAAGTTAGCCAAGGAGTGACTGCCTGACAAGCCAAACAATATAATTTACTAACACCTTGTGTTGATATAATTAGGCAAGTCATCCTTGACTACCAAACAAAACTCTTCTATTCATGTAAGAACCTCTTTTCTAATTCTCTTATCAGATGTGCATGCATTAATTGTCCAAGAAAAACGTCTATTTATAGAGAACCCTAAATCATTGGTCCTTGAAATTTCATAATGCCACCTTTGGCAGAATATTTCCAGTTTCTATAAATGACTCCAATTCCATACGCCCATAAGAAGAAAACAGAACAAAATGTTGAGTAAAAGGAATACCATTCTTCAACAGGTGGCCACAATGTTGAATCAGAGTTGACTTCAACTACTTGATGCCTCCTTTAAAGATTGATTGAGATAAGAGCTGGGGTCCATTTGGCTATTCAATCGACATAATTTTTGTTGATTTGTTGAGTTGTGACCCCAATGAATGGTTTCTTTTAGGGTGGAGGGGGCACCCGCTACCGCCGCTACCCCACGATTTCAATCTATGGCTTTGGAACGTAGTGTGGAATATGAACGTTAATGTTACCGTTGGTGAACGGTAATATCTTTAAAAAAAACCCACTATAAGTACAATCATTTAATACAACCAAAATTATACTCTCAAACTCTACTCCAATACACTCTGATTCTACTCAAAAACAGTTTTATTTTAAAAAAAATGAAACGCAATCTCATTATTTCCTTTTTCGATTAATTTTTTTTTTTTCAGTTATTTATGTACTTTTATGTTTAGTTTATTTTATTTTTATGAATCAAATGAATTAATATTAAATTATGTTTTTTTAATTTTAATCAAGAAAAAATTTGTTTGTGGCTTCATGACTTGGGTGCTGATACGTAGTACGTACCCACTTAGGCCACGTTTCAATTAGTTTACTTGTAAGCAAGGTTGTTAACTCAGTAAGCCACGTTTCAATTTATGTAATGCATGATCTCCAAAACTTGGGGAACACCTTTTCTAATTTGCCTATTTAATTTGTAATCGCACGGAAAGAAAGAAGAACAGAAAATTTGGATCAAACTCTTGTCTCTTTTCTTTATTGTTTTCTTCGAGCCTAACTCACTCAACGGGTATCTGTCGGGAGATTGACCATCTCAAATCAGTCTATAACAAGTGCCCCACCAACGTGGCTCCGTAGTCCGTGGGGCTTTATGTTCAATATTTAGTTTTTATTTTAATGATGTATTAGACTAGTACACAACTCCTTTTATATCTGAAATGTTTGGCTTTGAATACGTGTAGTTGTGCAATGAAAACTGTAAAGGAGTATAACTGATCTATTAAAGAAAATACGAGTTACATGCATGTATATATCCATCTTGATTATTTCCCGGTATTATATATCCATATTGAAATGAAGTTCAGTAATTTATTCATTGAAAATATAGTTCTGGTTAATTACATGTTTTGTGAATTTGTTTTCTTTGTATTCCACGAGTAAAGGCCAAAGATAATAATGTGATTACATCCGGGTCCCCGAGCTTCCCTTTTTGCGCGTTTAGATCCACACTGCTCCTCTTTTGGCAAACTCGGTCCCTCGTAATTCAAGAATAGGGTTTAACCGTCTCATTTACATTAGACTTAGGCCACCGGCTAGCTCAAACAATAAATGCGTAGATTTTCGGGATGTTACAAGAAACCCATGTTAAGGGACGTTGTACCCTAAGGCGGATGTTTGAGAATAAGTCAAAAGGTGTGGATGTATTTGCTAACAAAATAAAACTCAAAGAAGAATACCTGGACAAGTTCTATGAATACTTGGCAGAATCCACTGCTCCAAATAAAGATCAAGAGATGTTAAAGGAGTCATACGAAAAGGAATTCCAGAGGCTGATGAAGGGTAAAGATACTCTTGTGGATCAAGTGCAGATCAAGATAGAACTCCAAGAACCAGTTGACATCAACATTAACTTTGTCAAGAAAAATCAGCTTTGGTTCGCTATTTGGAACTCTTGAAGAAATGCCCCAAACAATCACATGACGCATGTAGGGATCTTGTATGGTCATGTGCTAACATTGACTCTTCCTTAGTGATTGAAACTTTTGAACAAGAGCCAAACCTTGAGAGTTGCCTAACCTTCCTTGAACTCGTTAAGATTCACGAGACTTTGATCAAGAATAAGGAAAACTTCAAGGTAGAGTTCACTCGACTCATAACATGGTTCTTCAAAGAGTATTTGGAAATAGAGCAAGTGGGTGACGAACCTCCATGCTTGAAAGATGGAACAAAGGTGAATCTACTTGACTTGCATATCCTCATACATACCGAAGTTGGCTTCGATCATAGAACGGGAAGATGGGGATGATTGCAACAAAACTTGGGTACATTTGGAGCCGTGGCAAGGAACTAAAGCTCATCATCTTGACTTTATTGAGTTATACTATTATATGATGGGGACCAAGTCGTTGCAAGCAATGAAACTCAAGAGGAGGACGGCGAAGCACATGTTGATGAAGAAAAGCTCAAGTGGAAGAAAAAAGCACCAGTGCTATTCGAGACTTTCCAACCGGATGTGGGCCAAGTGGATCAGGAACTCAAGTCTTAGAAGTCAAAGAAGAAGAAGATCTCGAGGAAGAACAAAGTTTTTCTTGAAGATTGGAAGACAATCCGTTTAAGAGATTACGGGTG
This sequence comes from Smallanthus sonchifolius, assembly GCA_023525975.1. Taxonomy (NCBI): domain Eukaryota; kingdom Viridiplantae; phylum Streptophyta; class Magnoliopsida; order Asterales; family Asteraceae; genus Smallanthus; species Smallanthus sonchifolius. The sequence goes on from CM042045.1 coordinate 52,075,371, forward strand.
TGATGTAGCCCATTTATTAATCTCTTAACGTATTAGGCTTAGTTTAAACTTTTCTTATTATTGTATTTAGGCTTTTGTTAAAACATTAAATACTTGGTTTGTTTAGGTTTTGGTCCAGAGGCCATAGTAGTATCGAACACATCTAGGAATGCCAACAAATAGGCAGTTAGAAGTCATCCAATAACTTCCATTCCGAAAACTGCATCGCATTCCTATGATGGTGTCGGTTGGCAAAGTATACGTAGGAGTTATAAACATTCATAAATGGGTGTTAATCCTACTTATTAAAGTTGTTAGTTTTTCGTTTGTTATATTGAAGTTCTATTCAGTTGTGTAAAGCATGAAGTCACATATTCGTTTCAATGATCTGAGGGCAAAACGGTGATCCGTCAATGGAACTTCTGTTGTCGATCCCTAGGTAAAACCCAGTGGTAACCCATTGGTAATACCCATGCCATGTTTTCCTATTGATTATCATCGGTGAATCACTGAAGGATGCCATTTCCAACGAGGGATTGCCCACAGGCGCGTCATCTCTAAACCTCTGTTTTGTAGTGGAGCAAGTCAATTTTGGGTTTAGACTTAAAAAGTTTGTGAAACACGTTTTAGATTTTTGAATTAATCGGTTAGACAATCATTTTCATGGGTGACACCATAGAGAGAAATACTTTAAAACCATAAATGTCACAATTTCAATTTGTAAATCACTAAGTGATTAAAGTTTCACTCAGGGTTGCTACCAAACACTATATATGCATTTGAAAGCAAACTAATGTGCGTTTTTACGTGGTATATTGACTTTTCTAAGACAGTTACTATTTTTCCAGTATATACAATGACGAAATATTACACATTGACTGTTACGATTAAGCACAAAAGTCAACTCTAACTACAAGTTTTCATCCGCAGTTGGTGTTGTTCATCCGTACTTGACATATGTTCATCCGTAGTTGACATATGTTCACCCGTAGTTGAGAGTTGTCCATAGTTCCAAGTCCAAATTACTCTTAGGTACGGAGTCCGTAGTTCAAACACAGCAGTAATTTTCTACTCCGGATCAAATTTTAGTCCGTACTAAAATATTGTTGATCCATACTTGGACTTAGACATAAATCTTTTTTATCCAAATCGTAAAGATATGGTATGCATCAAACTATAAGTTTTGACTATACACGGAAGCTCTTATTATAGAGGCCAAATACTGTAATCGCCCAACTTAATATAGGCATACACATTTATATATTACATCTATTAGTTTGTTTTCCATTTGTACAATGATTAGTACACTAAGTTTCTCTCATATTGTTTTTTCTAATTAATATATTACCGAAAAAAATTGACTTCATGTTCCACATTGTGATCTCCAATAACGTTCCATTATATATGCACGACTTCTAACTTGTACAATGATTAGTACAGTAAGTTTCTCTCATATTGATTTGACAAATACGGCCATATGCGCGACTTCTAAATTGACATCACCACACACAACAAGCACACACACTTCTTGGATTGAATCTTTTAGATTTGTTTAGGCCTTAATTCTACACACCCTTTTAAATTAGGTTAACCATTTCACACATGTGCTGGACTGGAAATAGTTTAGCTTGTGATCCTTCCATGTAACATCCCAAAATAAATAAAAACCCAAATAAAAGAAAAAAGGAAGGTGGGCTTGGCTAGGGGCCGGCCCATGGGCCCGAAAACTGAGAAGAACCCTTCTAATCAGTAGCCATTTCCTCCTGTGTCCTTCATTTTCTTCCTGCGCAAGAACCTTAGAGAGAGAGAGAGAGAGAGATCGTCTAGAGAGAGAAAGCTCGGATCAAGCTCAAAGTCTCGAGGATTGTTGCTCAACATCTCTGGAGCATAAAGGAACGAGAAGGAAGCTATAACAGGTAATTATTATGCCTAAATCTGAGTTTTTGTAACTTTCGGGTTTCGGGTTAATAATCGAGTAAAGGTTTAGATTTTTACGTGTGAAACTGGAAACAAACCACGGGTTTGGGTTCATGGGGGAAAAGGGAACATTTCGAACGTAAAAAGTTCATAGCTTGATCGATTAGAACAAAGGGACCAGATCTAGGGTTCTGTTTGGGGAAGAAGACTGCACAGTCGAAACTACTAGTTTCGATATGGACGCATCCATCGAAACTACCTAGTTTCGACAGGGGCAGACCCATCGAAACTACCCTAGTTTCGATATAGACCCTAGACCCTAACTAAGAATTTATATAAGTCATACGACTCGAAACTACTTAGTTTCGATAAGAAGCAGTGACTCGAAACTACTTAGTTTCGATAAGAAGCAGTGACTCGAAACTACTTAGTTTCGATAAGAAGCAGTGACTCGAAACTACTTAGTTTCGATAAGAAGCCAGGGCTCGAAACTACATAGTTTCGATAAGGAGCCAGGACTCGAAACTACCTAGTGTCGATAATGAAACCATGACCCGAAACATCTGAGTCAAGCCTAGTAATGTCTAAGTGTCCCCTAGGAACACAGCCTTACGCCTATGACTTGATTATACAGATTGTGGGTGACCATAGTGACATTCAGGAACCGGCTAGGTGTAAACAGAAACGATTCATCTGGTGAGTTCTTATTGCCCTTTTTCCTAATGGTTTTGGGCTGGCATGCATACTGGTATAGTATTTTATAAAAATGTTATTTTTATAAAATGAAAGGCAAAGTATAGTATTTTATAAAAATGTTATTGTTATAAAATGAAAGATAAAGAACAAAAGAGCATAGTATTATCTTTTAAACAAGTTTTTGAAAGATAACAATGAGCTAAAGAAAGAACGATAAAGGAGCCGTACTTCGGTACAGCTCGACAGTGACAGTGACAGTGACAGTGACAAATACCATGTTATATGCTTATGTGTTAATATGTGTTATTTGTCTATATGAAAGTTATGTGATTGCATTACTATTTGTGTAATAGTGTAATTGCATTGCATAGTAGTTGCATAGTAGAAAGTCCTGCAGGCATGCTAAAGTAGAAGTCTCACCCTGAGGTGTGAGCAATGCTAAAGGAGTCTTACACTTCGGTGTAAGCAATGCTAAAGGAGTCTTACACTTCGGTGTAAGCAATGCTAAAGGAGTCTTCACTTCGGTGTAAGCGAGAAAGTCTCACCCTGAGGTGTGAGCAATGCTAAAGGAGTCTTGCACTAACGTGCAAGCGAGAAAGAAAGTCCCACCCTGAGGTGTGGGCAGCGCTAAAGTAAAAGTCTTACCCTGAGGTGTAAGCAATATAGGGATCTGGTCCTCGGACCACGATCCATATTTGATAGTTAAAGTATGATAAAGTCACTTGTCAAGTATAAGTGAAATGATAGACAGAGTACAGTGGGACACCCTAACGGGTTTCCTTAAAGATAAAGTTTTAATGACAGATAGTAACGTAACAGATTTATAATTGTAACGTTGTAAAGTTTTAAAGTAATAGTTAAAAGTTTATTTCAAAGAAAGTGAAAGTAAAGCTTATTTTATTTTAATAAAACTAAGCTACCAAAGATAAAGTTTACAGTTTAAGTTAAAGAGAGAACTCACCAGCGTTAGCTAACTTTTAGTATGCATGACAGGTAAAAAGGGTAAAGCTAAAGAAAAATGAAAGAGCCATGTGGGCTGGATAGCATGGACATCGGGCTGCGGTATTGAAGACTGACATTTCCAATCCTGATAGTTCATGTTATAGACAATATTTCATGTTATAGTTTGATGAATGATTTGAATTAAAGACTTCCGCTGTAATAGATTCTGATTTCCGGTTTAAGAACTATGTTTGTTATGTTGTGTGCCAACTATGAGATGTACCCGTTTTGGGGCGTTTCATTCCATGTTATCAGTCTTCTTGAACTAAAATCCACGAAGATAAGATATATTTGGAACTACATATTGAAATCCTTAAAACAAAACCTAATCAAATTCACAAAATAAAGCTATAGTCTCGAATGGCCTACTGATCAAGTCTTCAATTGCCCCTGATGGCTGATACCGGCCCCATCTATGCTTAGTGTTAACCTGGTCTCTTTCGAACCAGAGTATTTATGCTGCAAATAAATTTCAAACACAGAAAAATATGCAAATTGGTTAGAACTTTACCAAATTTGCCACCACTTTGAGTTGCAATGTAGGAGGTCATAAATGGGTACCAAATAACCTAGAAAACTCTTTCTTTTCAATTCCCAACATTCTAATCATTTCGTCTCGGGTATTATATCATCTACAACTGCTACTGTAATTAACAACACAAGGCCTAACAAGAGAAAAAGAGTCTGTCAAGTTAGCCAAGGAGTGACCCGCCTCACAAGCCAAACAAGGTGTTATAATTTACAAACACCTTGTGTTTGTATAATTAGGCAAGTCATAATTAAGTTGAACCTCATGGTTCGTTAGATACCTCTCGCCAAAATTACCTCTCAATGGAACTTATGTTATCGATCCCTTGGGCCTGATTTCCAAGAGTTTGTTCCTATTAGGCTATATATAGCTTCTTGTTTATTGAATAATAAAAGATGCAACTTTATTCTTGTTTTCTTCTGCACATTTCACACAGTTCTTTTCCTTTCATATTAGAGAGCTTGAAACATAAAGTGAGTACAACATTATATGAGTGTGTGCTTGTGTGTGAGCCAAGGCCTGAACCAACAATTAAGTTATAGTTTTTGACCGTAGATTTCAATTTACTACAAAACCATTGCTAGTTATAGCATAAATACCAAGGCGCACCTGCAAGACGGAGTAATTTGTCACCTGACACTTGTCGTCGGCATAGGTCACCTTATAGCGACGATATGTCTTCGTTATAGGTGAAAACCAAAATTTTGAATGGGACACCCTATAGCGACGACATGTCGTCGCTATAGGGTTGAGGTAGATTGGAGGGAAAACTGGCACCCAATGAATTTTTGGGGAAAACCTATACCGACGACATGCCGTCGGTATAGGGTAATTTTGATTTTCTTTTTGTTTTTTTTAATATAATAATTTTTCGTCGGTCAAAATTTTTTTTTTAAATTAAAAAAATTCTGGAATTCCCTATACCGACGACATGTCGTCGGCATATGGTTTTTTACTTTATTGACTGGTCAAAACCCTACGAAGCCTATACCGACGACATGTCGTCGGTACAGGCAACCTACAACGCCGACATAATAGCCTATACCGATGACATGTCGTCGGTATAGGTCTCAGCGAGAATTAACCCAGGAAACAACTTTCTACTTCCCATTTCCACAAAAAAAACCCCAAATCACTCCATCTCTCTCCGGCGATTTCACGATTTTTGGGTATTTTGTGGAGCAATATTCACTAATCTCTCGGGTTTTGAGGTGAGTTAACATCTATGTTTCAATCTTGACAAGAAAATCAACTTTTTTAGGTTTTTGGCTTAATTTCTTTGATTTTTGTTAGGTGTTTGAAGCTTTAAACATTTTTGAAGGATTTCAAGCTATTTGAAGCTAATTTGCAAACTTGGTTAGTAATTTTTCTACAAATTAGGTTTAGATGTATGTTTGTATGTATATTGTTGTGTTTATTTGTATGTATGTATATATGGTTTAAATGTATGATTTTATAAATATTTTTTAAATTTTATGATGAAATTAGGTTTAGATGAAATTTGGGAATTTGGACATTTATATATGTATGTTTGTATATAATATGTATGTATATATGTGTATGTGTGTTTGTATGTATTTGTATTATGTTTATGTATGGAATTGTGTTTATGTATGTAATTTGGGAATTTGGGTATTTGTTTATGTATGTTTGTAAAGGCTATGTATGTATATACGTGTATGTGTGTTTGTATGTATTTGTATTATGTTTATGTATGGAATTGTGTTTATGTATGTAATTTGGGAATTTGGGTTATGTATGTATATACGTGTATGTATGTATTTTTATGTATGTAATTGTGTTTGTGTATGTAATTTTAGAATTTGGGCATTTATTTATGTGTGTTTGTATATAATATGTATGTATATTTGTATGTATGTTCGTATGTATAATTATGTAATTGTATGATTTGTATGTATATAATTGTGTATGTATTTATGTAATTGTGAATGTATGTATATATCTTTATATGTATATATAACTTTATTTAATTTTGTTGCAAGTTCGGAACTCATTGCGGTTGGAGAGGTGTGAATAACATCTTATTTGTGTTTCATTGAATTTTTTTAAGGTACGCATCCCGACTTTTATACCTTTATGTACGTCTCATGTTGTGTACACTAGTATGTTTATTTAGGATAACTCTTTAGAATATACCCGTCCGAAATTTATCTGATAAAGATATGTAAGGCCCCTTTCCCGGGTGACCTCACTCGTTGGATTTACTCATAAACATAGCCATAGATACTGAATAATTACATTGAATACTTTCTAAACGTAGCGTGAGCTTACATCATTCGATTACATAGCCATAACAGCGGAAGTCTTAATCATTTAAACATAACACATTGCTTTAACAAAAATTAAAGTGGATGGGATGTCAGCCCTTGATCGGGATAGCCTTCACTCCAATGCACGACCTTTCTTCTTTTTACCTGAAATGTATACTAAAAGTCAGCTAACGCTGGTGAGTTCTAGTTAAAAACATTTAGGTATGAACATTATTCATTTATAAATACTTACGTATAAATATATAAATATAAATACACATTTACATATCCTTTGCTTTCTTTTATCATTCGTATGTGAGCACATAAATATGCATTCACCTTTACTTTCATTAACATTTATTGGTCATACTCATAAGAGTGATCAGCCAACATTCATTTATGCGTAAGTCACGAAGACATACGCCCGTCCTACCGTCGTAGTCCGTCCTCCACAACATCCGGCAAACCTTCGGCCATCTGTTATGCTATACCGTCCGGCAAACCTTCGGCCGTCCGTCTTAACCGTACTACCGTCGTAGTCCGTCATATTCGCCCGTCTGCCCTAAGGCATCCGTTTCCCACGTGAACTATTATATATGCAACCGTTCTACTTATCATTGATAAGGCAATTGCTTCGACCGTCCATTAGTGCCTTTCACACGTCCTAGCTAATGAAGGAACGTGTTTGTCCCGATTGCAAAATAGTCACGAGGTCGTCCGTCTACCGAAGTAGCCGTTATCATCGAAGCGTCCATACATTTACATGCATTCGTAACAAGCAATATATAAAATATAAAGCAAGATTTTATTCTTTTTCGTTATGTCGTTCGTTCATTCATTCTTTGTATACATTCGTTTCATTTTTGTTCATCATTATTTTACGTATGATCATATTAACATTCATATATATATATAAGTATCACATATGATCACATTGGCATTCATAACATTTATTCATTTAATGTATACACTTCAGCCCCAAAACATTTAAAATGATTTGCACATAACATAAAAAGGGGAACATAGAACTCACCTGATAGGCGGGTCCCTGAAGTATAATAGCTGGTTTCGAAACGTCACTAAGGTCACCCACAATCTGTATAATAAAGTCATACATATAAGGTAGGGCTCCTAAATGACACTAGACATTACTATTCTTGAACTCAGTAGTTTCGGGAGGTGGGTCGCATCAAAACTATGGTAGTTTCGAGCTATGGTCTTACACTCGAAACTAGGTAGTTTCGAGTCATAATCCTTCTATCGAAACTAGGTAGTTTCGAGTCATGAGATCCTATCGAAACTATGGTAGTTTCGAGTCATTAACTTATGAAAAATCTTAGTTTAGGTTCAAGGTGACACTCGAAACTAGGTAGTTTCGAGTCCTGAGTTCCTATCGAAACTATGGTAGTTTCGAGTCATTGGCTGCTATCGAAACTAGATAGTTTCGAGTCAAACATGACTATCGAAACTAGAGTAGTTTCGACGGGTCTGTATGTATCGAAACTATAGTTTCGAGTCATGGGTCTGCATCTTCCCTGACCAGAACCTTGCTCCAGCCAACTTATTTCCAATCGATTAAACCTTGAGCATTTTACGTTAAACACCTTCCTTTATCGTTCTTGAGTTCAAATACGTGATTTGTTTCAAGTTTCGTATGCAAAAATCGTATCTTTATTTGATTTAAACCCGAGACATGCAAAGACTCATAATCAGAGGCGATGCTTACCTCAACAGGCCCGATTTCTGTTGCTATGCGTTGAAATGGTGGAGTCGGATGATTCCCGAGCCCTTGAGTCTTCTCCTTGCGGTTTTCTTCACAAGCCGATCGCTCTCTCTCTCTCTCTAGTATTCTTGCGCAGGAAGATGAAATGAGAGGGGTTTGGGTTGAAGCTGCTGTTTTGTAATGGGGTTTCCCCCTTTTGGCCGAAATTTTGGCCAAGCCCACTTTATTTCCCTTTTCTATTTGTCTTGTCATTATTTGGGATGTTACAAGTCTACCCTCCTTAATGAGGTTTCGTCCTCGAAACCTGTTACACGTTAAACAACTGGGGATACAGTTCCTTCATCTCGTCTTCTTTCTCCCAAGTAGCCTCGGACCCCTTTCTGTGTTTCCATTGTATTTTGACTAAAGGAATCGACTTATTGCGTAATCGTTTCTCGGCTCTGTCAAGAATAGCTATTGGTTCTTCTACATAGTTCAAGCTGTTATCCACTTCGATTTCGTCATAAGGTATGTGAGCCGTATCGTCAGCAAGGCACTTGCGTAAGTGTGATATGTGGAATGTAGGGTGAATTCCATCGAGCTCATCTGGTAAGTCGAGTTTGTAAGCCACTCGGCCAACTCTTGCTATGATTTTGAAAGGCCCGACAAACCTTGGGCTTAATTTGCCACGTTTTCTGAATCGGATAATCCCCTTCCAGGGTGACACTTTCAATAGTACCATGTCCCCTACTTGAAATTCTAAATCCCTTCTTCTCTTGTCCGCGTATGATTTTTGTCTGTCTTTTGCGGCTTTCATGCGTGCTTTTATCTGGTCAAATTTTTCAGAAGTAGCTTTGACCACCTCGAGACTTGCAAAGTCTTTCTGTCCAATTTCCCCCCAACAGACCGGGGTTCGACATCTTCTCCCATACAGCATCTCAAATGGCGGCATGTCAATGGTTGAGTGATAGCTGTTATTATATGAAAATTCTGCCAAGGGCAAATGGCTGTCCCAGCTACCACCGAAGTCAATGATACAGGCCCGGAGCATGTCCTCCAAGGTCTGAATGGTTCTTTCCGATTGACCATCGGTTTGAGGGTGGTAAGCTGTGCTGATGTTTAGCCTAGTGCCCATGGATTCGTTGAATTTCTTCCAAAACCTTGACGTGAATCGAGTGTCCCTGTCCGACACGATCGTTAACGGCATGCCATGTCTGCTTACGATTTCCTTGATAAAAATTTCTGCCAACTTCTCTGACGAAGAAGCCTCACGTATAGGTAAGAAGTGAGCACTTTTCGTCAAGCGGTCGACGATCACCCAAATGGTATCATTACCTTTAGCTGTTCGCGGTAGCTTGGTGATGAAGTCCATCGTGATCTCCTCCCACTTCCATTCCGGTATTGGCAAAGGTTGCATTTTACCGCATGGCTTCTGGTGTTCGGCCTTAACTAGTGAACAAGTCAGGCACTTGCTCACATATTCAGTCACATCGTTCTTCATTCCAGGCCACCAGTAGTCTTTCCTCAAGTCTTGGTACATTTTGTTTGTCCCGGGGTGAATAGAGTAGCGAGACTTATGGGCCTCGTCAAGGATTTTGGCCCTAAGTTCACCAATCTTAGGTATCCACATCCGGCCAAAACGAGTTCGTACACCGTACGTATTGGTCTCCAGGTTGCTCTGTTGTCCAATTATTCTTTCTCGTTTCACATTTCTTTCTAATAGTGCCTCATCTTGTGCCTTTACTATTTCATTCATTAAATCTGGTGTTATAATCAACTGACACGCCTTGATTCTAATAGGTGTCGACTCTTCCTTCCTGCTTAAGGCGTCAGCCACTACATTTGCCTTGCCTGGGTGGTATAATATTTCGCAATCGTAGTCTTTTAGTAGTTCCAACCACCTTCTTTGTCTCATGTTTAATTCCTTCTGCTCGAAGAAGTACTTCAGGCTCTTGTGATCGGAGTAGATGGTGCATTTAACTCCGTACAGATAATGCCTCCATATCTTTAATGCGAAAACTACGGCCGCCAACTCCAGATCGTGAGTCGGGTAGTTAACTTCATGAATCTTTAACTGTCGCGAGGCATAAGCAATTACCTTTCCTCGTTGCATAAGTACACAACCCAATCCTTGCCCCGAAGCGTCAGAGTAGACTACCAAGTCTTCGTTTCCCTCAGGTAAGGTCAAGACTGGAGCTTGGGTTAATCGTGTCTTCAACTCTTCGAACGCATTGTTTTGGGTTGGTCCCCATTCATACTTTACTTCCTTACGTGTCAGCTTTGTCAGTGGCGAGGCTATTCTCGAGAAATCCTGAATGAACCTCCGATAGTAGCCTGCCAACCCTAGAAAACTTCGTATATCAGTTGGCGTTTTCGGGATGTTCCATTCCTTTACCGCTTCGATCTTAGCAGGATCCACCATAATGTCGTCCGGGTTTACGACATGGCCTAGGAATTGGACCTCCCTAAGCCAGAACGCGCATTTGGAGAATTTTGCATACAACTTCTCCTGCTTTAGAACCTCCAATACTTCTCTTAGGTGACAGTGGTGATCACCTTCATTCTTTGAATATATGAGGATGTCATCTATAAAAACTATTACTGATCGATCCAACATGGGTCGGCATACTCTGTTCATTAAATCCATAAATGCTGCTGGTGCGTTGGTTAGTCCGAAGGACATCACAAGAAATTCATAATGCCCGTAACGTGTACGAAACGCAGTTTTCGGTACATCCTTCTCTCTTACTTTCAATTGATGGTAACCCGACCTGAGATCAATCTTTGAGAACCAACTCGCGCCTTGTAATTGATCAAAGAGGTCGTCTATTCTAGGCAGTGGGTATTTGTTCTTTACTGTTCTCTTGTTCAATTCACGGTAGTCGATGCACATGCGCATGCTGCCGTCCTTTTTCTTTACAAATAATACCGGAGCGCCCCATGGTGAGATGCTCGGTCTGATAAATCCTTTCTCTGTTAATTCTTCAAGTTGGGACATTAATTCTTTCATTTCTGACGGAGCCAATCGGTATGGTGCCTTGGCAACGGGCTCAGCTCCTGGCAGTAAGTCAATCTGAAATTCTATTTCCCGATCGAGCGGCAAACCAGGTAGGTCCTCTGGGAACACTTCTGGAAAATTGCACACCACGAGTACATCTTTTAGCTCTTTCGTTTTCATTCTATCGTCAATAACATACGCCAGATAAGCTTCGCAACCGCGCCTCATGTAACTTTCGGCCTTGATCATCGAGATGACGTTCGGCATTGTGCTATTCCAGTCACCATAAACCGTAATCGGACTGCCGTCAGTGGCCTTGAGATGTATCATCTTTCGTTTACATATGATTTGAGCTTCGTTGGCAGCTAACCAATCCATGCCCAATACTACATCGAATCCTCCTAAGGTTAGAAGGTACAATTTAGATGGAAACTTATGGCCCTCTATTTCTACCATGCAATCGTCAGTCACTTGGATGACTACTGAGTTTTTACCAATAGCAGTTTGTACGCTAAAGGCCCTTATAAGGCTAGTGATTGTGCAGTCTAATTTGCGGCTAAAGGCAGTGGATATAAAACTTTTACTAGCACCAGAATCAAACAGAATAGCAGCATGTTCATCATTTACTAGGAACGTACCCGACACGACGTCAGGGTTTCCTCTTGCTTCTTCCTCGGTTAAAGCATAGGCCCGAGTCCTAGCCTTTGGCTGTTCCTTTTCTTTTTCTTTCCCCGAACCAGATTGTCCAGTCTTCCTGCAATCCTTAGTAGCGTGCCCATACCAACCACAGTTCTGGCACTTGATGCCCTTAGTACAATCCTTCGAGTAGTGCCCCGGTCTTCCACATTTAAAACACATGGTTGAGCCGGCCAAACATTCACCGCGGTGCTGTTTCCCGCATTTTGTGCAAATTTCGTACTCATCATTCCTTGGCTTCTTTGCCTCAGCAGTAACATTTCCTCTTCCAGTCCCCTTAGACGAGTTCTCCCACTTCCTCTTTGGTGCCTCCGGCACCGGGTCCTCATTGGCATAATCGTCATAGACGATTCCGGAGAGATTCACTACCGACTCGAAAGTCGAGGGTAGGTTAGCTTTCACATGAACACGGACCTTTTGGGGTAGGCCTTTGACATAATACTTAATCAATCGCTCCTCAGTCTCTACCAGGTGGGGTACCAGTTGAGCTAGCTCATTAAATCTTGAAGTGTACTGGCGATGAGTCTTGTTGCCAGCCTTGAAATTTAGAAACTCGTTTTCCACTCGATCAATCTCGTTCTGTGGGCAGAACTTCTGGATTATCAACTTTTTCAGATCTTCCCAAGTCATTCTTTTGAGAGCGTTTGGCGATTTAGTTCTTTGGATAGTCCTCCACCAACTTAGTGCCTCGTTGGTGAAAGAGTGAGTCACATATTTTACAGCCTGGTCAGGTCGGCATTCGCTTATGTTGATTACCCCATTCATCCTCTCGATCCATTCAAACGTAGCCACCGAATCCTTGTTTCCATCAAATTTGGGCGGATCACCGTCCTTAAATCCTTTGTAGGTACACCCATGGGTGTTCAGTCTCACTGTCACTTCATCCCCATCACTATCATAAACTTTCTCCTCATGGTTGTTTTCCTCCTCCTCTTTGCTCTTTTTTAGTGCCTCAGATAACAGATCAGGCAGTACTTTCTTCAGAGTTAGTATGACCTCACGGGCAATAGCATCTCTAACTTCGGGTTCCAGTCGTAGAGATCCTTCATTGCCCTCAGCTGGTGGGGTTACATTTGTTTCATGCACGCTCTCAGTGTGTTCCACGTGCACACTCTCCTCTTCCTCATATCTTTGGTTCAATGGCGGTCTACCGACTCGGCCAGTGCGACCGCCTCGGCGTCCAGTTCCTCTTTTACGAGTCATAGTTTTCTAGATTTCCTGTTGAGTAAAAAGGTATACATCAATGTCATTCCTTCAGATCATAGTTTAGAACAGTACGAGCAAGGTAAATTCTTAATTACAGTGACCGGTTTGTGATTAATAATTTGCTTTGCTTTTCGGGTTCGAAACTCTTCACATCAGTAGTGACATTGACATCTAAGCGTTCTAAGTTAAGGTATCTATCCCTAACTATAGGCATTAACTTTATGACTTACTTACTGCACTGGCGTTGGCGTCGGCTACCCAGACTGACATCCGTGCGTTGGTCCCATTATCAGCTTGAGTCCAGACATTTAGGGATGTCTGAATCTCTCAAACTATTGCTCTGATACCAACTTGTAAGGCCCCTTTCCCGGGTGACCTCACTCGTTGGATTTACTCATAAACATAGCCATAGATACTGAATAATTACATTGAATACTTTCTAAACGTAGCGTGAGCTTACATCATTCGATTACATAGCCATAACAGCGGAAGTCTTAATCATTTAAACATAACACATTGCTTTAACAAAAATTAAAGTGGATGGGATGTCAGCCCTTGATCGGGATAGCCTTCACTCCAATGCACGACCTTTCTTCTTTTTACCTGAAATGTATACTAAAAGTCAGCTAACGCTGGTGAGTTCTAGTTAAAAACATTTAGGTATGAACATTATTCATTTATAAATACTTACGTATAAATATATAAATATAAATACACATTTACATATCCTTTGCTTTCTTTTATCATTCGTATGTGAGCACATAAATATGCATTCACCTTTACTTTCATTAACATTTATTGGTCATACTCATAAGAGTGATCAGCCAACATTCATTTATGCGTAAGTCACGAAGACATACGCCCGTCCTACCGTCGTAGTCCGTCCTCCACAACATCCGGCAAACCTTCGGCCATCTGTTATGCTATACCGTCCGGCAAACCTTCGGCCGTCCGTCTTAACCGTACTACCGTCGTAGTCCGTCATATTCGCCCGTCTGCCCTAAGGCATCCGTTTCCCACGTGAACTATTATATATGCAACCGTTCTACTTATCATTGATAAGGCAATTGCTTCGACCGTCCATTAGTGCCTTTCACACGTCCTAGCTAATGAAGGAACGTGTTTGTCCCGATTGCAAAATAGTCACGAGGTCGTCCGTCTACCGAAGTAGCCGTTATCATCGAAGCGTCCATACATTTACATGCATTCGTAACAAGCAATATATAAAATATAAAGCAAGATTTTCTTCTTTTTCGTTATGTCGTTCGTTCATTCATTCTTTGTATACATTCGTTTCATTCTTGTTCATCATTATTTTACGTATGATCATATTAACATTCATATATATATAAGTATCACATATGATCACATTGGCATTCATAACATTTATTCATTTAATGTATACACTTCAGCCCCAAAACATTTAAAATGATTTGCACATAACATAAAAAGGGGAACATAGAACTCACCTGATAGGCGGGTCCCTGAAGTATAATAGCTGGTTTCGAAACGTCACTAAGGTCACCCACAATCTGTATAATAAAGTCATACATATAAGGTAGGGCTCCTAAATGACACTAGACATTACTATTCTTGAACTCAGTAGTTTCGGGAGGTGGGTCGCATCAAAACTATGGTAGTTTCGAGCTATGGTCTTACACTCGAAACTAGGTAGTTTCGAGTCATAATCCTTCTATCGAAACTAGGTAGTTTCGAGTCATGAGATCCTATCGAAACTATGGTAGTTTCGAGTCATTAACTTATGAAAAATCTTAGTTTAGGTTCAAGGTGACACTCGAAACTAGGTAGTTTCGAGTCCTGAGTTCCTATCGAAACTATGGTAGTTTCGAGTCATTGGCTGCTATCGAAACTAGATAGTTTCGAGTCAAACATGACTATCGAAACTAGAGTAGTTTCGACGGGTCTGTATGTATCGAAACTATAGTTTCGAGTCATGGGTCTGCATCTTCCCTGACCAGAACCTTGCTCCAGCCAACTTATTTCCAATCGATTAAACCTTGAGCATTTTACGTTAAACACCTTCCTTTATCGTTCTTGAGTTCAAATACGTGATTTGTTTCAAGTTTCGTATGCAAAAATCGTATCTTTATTTGATTTAAACCCGAGACATGCAAAGACTCATAATCAGAGGCGATGCTTACCTCAACAGGCCCGATTTCTGTTGCTATGCGTTGAAATGGTGGAGTCGGATGATTCCCGAGCCCTTGAGTCTTCTCCTTGCGGTTTTCTTCACAAGCCGATCGCTCTCTCTCTCTCTCTAGTATTCTTGCGCAGGAAGATGAAATGAGAGGGGTTTGGGTTGAAGCTGCTGTTTTGTAATGGGGTTTCCCCCTTTTCTTTTCGGCCCATGGGCCGAAATTTTGGCCAAGCCCACTTTATTTCCCTTTTCTATTTGTCTTGTCATTATTTGGGATGTTACAAGATAAATTTTGGATTGTCTCCTTTAGGACTGCTTTTTGAATATTTATCTTATTTAGGATATGTATACATTTTAACGGGTTGAAATTTAAGAAAAAATTGGTAGCTATTTCTCCTTACTCCTTCGAGTTTGCGATTTATCTGTATACTTGGGGAGTCAAGGTGAAATGCTGCTGATTTTTTTTAAATAATCAACTCGTTAAAATGTATACATATGAGATAGAATATTCAAAAAGTGGGTTAGGATCCACCGCCTTAGAGTACCGATCAAATCACATACATTAATTTATATCATTTATTACATGAAGAAGATGCATACAATTCAGATGATGAAGACGAAATAAATGACGACGATGAAGAAGATGATGATGTTGTTGACTCACGTTATTTTAGTGATGATTCTGATTGAATGTATATTTAAAATTTTCTTTTTGTCTTTGTTAATTAATAATTATTTGTGCTAACTAATAAATTTTGTTGTAGGAAAAATGGCAACAATGGCGCAATCACACGGTGGAGATGGTGGAGACGGGGGTCCGTATCACTTCGACTCGGGTTGTGCGACTGGCTCTGGTGGTAAGTTACTTGTTAGTGTTTAATAGATGTCATTATAATTGCATAACTTTTGAATGTCATGTGTCAATGTAGGTAGTGCCTCCCAAAAAAGACGATCTAAAGGTAAAAACCTAAAATTGTATAAGAAATTTGAGCAAAATGGGAGGAAGCCTCTTCCCATTTATGTAGAACTTCATGGCGGGGGTACAAGTTTGTAGGTCCCAACACTTCGGATTTTATCCGTGCTATTTCGTCGGAGGTTTTAAAGATTGTTCCTCTATATTATCCAAATTTGGCTAAGGTTCCAAATGAGAAGAAACGGGCCGTATATTCCACTCTTATAGTAAGTATAGATGTTTTATAATTACTTACAATTTCATAACTATTAGATTTATAATTACTTTCCATTTGTAGGATTATTTTGATCTGGACTCCTGGAGAAACACTGATAAGTGGCGACGCGTTGAACTCGGAATCACCGCCGAGTGTCAGAGGGCGTATAAAGATCACAAGAGAGAGTTTAAAGTTCACTTCGAGGAGAATGGAGGATACGATGATGTGGAGGCGGTGATGAATAATCCACCAGAAGATCTTGATCAAGAAACTTGGGAGACTTTGATTAATGAGCTGTTTTTAGATGCGAGCTATAAAAACCGCTCGGAGAAGAACAAACAAAACCGATCACAACAACGTTACCCAAGTTACCATGGTAGCAAATCATACGCCCAGCGCCGACACATGGAGGTATGAAATACAATTGTTAGTATTATATAAACATGCTTATTAATTCTTAGTGATATTATTTTTGTTTTTCACAGGGTACCGGCCCAATTGATGTGTTCAAATCGACCCATTATAAAGAAGGGACCGGTTGGGCCAACACGACTGCATCATCAGATTATGTAAGTCAAATGATTTTATTGTTAGACTTACTAGACTTAGAACATCCAACTATAACTTTAAACGGGTCAAAATGACCCAAACACATTTTAAGAGACTTAAAATATCCAGCTTTAACTTTAAACGGGTCAAAATGACTCAAACACACTTTAATAAACTTAGAACATCCAACTGTAAATTTAAACGGGTCAAAATGACTCAAACACACTTTAATAGACTTAAAACATCCAACTCGAGCCCAATTGTTGAATATTTTTGCTAGTGTTATTAGTATTTGTTTTTATTAGTGTTGGTTTATTGAAATTTGTGAATTTGGGTCGTTTATAACTTATAGTTTAACAGGTTGGTTATCCACTTTACAGCAGTTATACTGTCGAATTTTAGTAAAATAGTCAAGTGATTGTTTATTACATTGTTTAATGCAGGACCGAATCCAAGAGGAGTATACAAGATCCTCTGCTGAGTCTGGTGGTGACTCGTCTGCTGTCGATGAGTTTGAATGCATGGAGCGTGCATTGGGTCATCGGCGTGGCCATATCATGGGTGTCGGTCGTGTGATGAGTAATCCCACACCGGATTTGTTCAGTACCCCCCTCCACAACCACATTTGCAAGAAGTGGATGAGCGTGTAACTCAACTTCAACAACAAATCCAAGATCAACAATAACGCGAAGCCCAACGAGAGGAAGAACGTCGTGTGCATAATCAACAAATGCTTGAAATGCAACGACAAATGGATGAAATGCGTCGAATGTGGGAAAGCCGAACTAGCAACGACGATAATTAGCTTGAAGTTGTTGCGCATTTGCCTTTGTTGTCGGTGTTATTGTTGAATGTTTGAACAATTTTTATGTTTGTGTGTCGGGCAACTTTATGTTTGAATATTTGATTTGTGTGTCGAACAATATGTTTCGGATTTCAATTTTTGAATGGTTTGAATTATCTGATTTGCAGGTTTTTGTAATTAGAAATTAAATATTTCTCGAAAAATTTGAAAATAAAAAAAAAACAGAAAAACCTATCCCGACAACATGTCGTCGGCATAGGTCTTTTTCAAATTTAATTAAATAAATTGGTAATAGCCTATCCCGACGACATGTCGTCGGGATATATCTTTTTCAAATTTAATTAAAAAAATTGGAAATAGCCTATACCGACGACAGGTCGTCGGGATAAGTTGGGTCTGTCCCGACGACTTGTCGTCCGAATAAGTCCAGAACCTATACCGACGACATGTCGTCGGTATAGAATTTCTTTTTGAATTTTTTAATTAAACCCTATAGCGACGACATGTCGTCGGCATAGGTCGACCTATGCCGACGACGCCTATACCGACGACATCTTTGACCTATTGGGACGAGACAATACCGACGACATTTATACCGACGACAAGTCATCGCTATAGGGTCAAAAAAAATCGTCGGGATAGGGTGATAATGTTGTAGTGTAAATATCCTATTTGTTATCATATAAACTAGGAGTACACCCTGTGCTTCAGGGCGGTGTCGTAAACGGGAGTGTTAAAATTTTAAACGTAAAAATAAGAAGTAAAATGTCCTCGCATACTGAAAAATTAAAAAAAAAGACAAACCTATAAACAAATTGAAAAAAAAAATTAGAACACAAAAATCTGGAAAGAAGAAAACATAAAAAATACCGAAAAACAACCCCCCCCCCCCCCACCAAGTTTTATATATTCTAGTCCATGTGGCATGCTAAACCACCATAAAAAAAACTGACTTTGAGTAGTGAGGAACAAAGTGCAGATTCCAGTCCATAAGAATGAAAGATTCATCATGAAATCTTAAATAAGATGGATATAAAGGTGTGTGTGGCATGTTGTCAACTTGATTTCGAGATAGATATGAAAAATCAAAATGGGCATATGCTTATGCTTCTCAAAGCATTAATTTAAATTCTTAAGAATATGATTATGAAAACTTTCCCAATGGAAACAGTCAAGTTCGATATATGTAAGATCCATCAATTCAACTGATGATAGTGAACAGAGGATTTTTTTTTTTCGAGCAAACTTGCTACCCTCTATTAGTTCAACTCATAACTTAAAGATAAGACTCACAATCTAGATACTAGGACTCATTTAAATAATTCTAGTTATATTGAAAAACCTTGTGAATTAAATAGTAACTTTTCAGTGGTTTTTTTTTGACACAAAAATTTATGTATTTACAGATTTGACATAAATTCCTTTTTACTCAAAGTTTTTTCTTTTTACAGATTTACCATAAAACTTCAATTTTTTGTAAAATTGCAACAAAAGTTCACTGGGTATTAGTAATAGCTTTCGTTAACATTTTTTTAAACGGGATGTACGGGTTTGTTTATTTTTTTTTTCAGCGATTCGAGTTTTTTTTTGTATCTTACGTTATAGCGAGTATGTTTTATACCTGTGGAAGAGCCGAATCAATAACTACCAAAACTCCCAACGCGTAGCGCGGGGGAAAAACTAGCTAGATAAACATATCATGTGTGTTACGACCCTGACCAGATTAGGATTATCTCCTATCGTTTCTCGATGAGGATTATCCTCGACGATCACCTCGCTAATACTGATCTGGACCGGTGAGATTTTCGATACCCAATAGTTCTTGAATTTCGATAAACTTTATTCTTGGAACTGCTTTCGTTAGGATATTTGCACGTTGTTCCTCGTTCCTAATGTATTCTACCAGCACGTACCAAACCCTTTTCCACACACTCAAAAATAAAGTGGAACGTCGAGTGTCGATGTGCTTGATCCTTCCATGAAAACTTGGGTTTTTCGTTAAAGCTACGGCAGCATTTATCCTTGGTGCAGTACCCTAGTCTGTTAGTTTTTACATTCCTTGAATTTACCATATGGTGTACTTCATGTTGTATGGGAAATTTATGAGAAATTAAGCACTAAGTTGTTGATTAGCACCACATATCAAGTGGATATAAGATTACCCACTTCTCTCCACACAAAGAAAAAAAACGAGAACACCAAGTATATTAGGTTTCTTACCATGTCTTTCCCTTTCTCTCCATTCTTTAGGCATAAGAACAACGCGGTTTCAATGATAAGACGCCTACATAGAAGGTAGGGGTGAGTATGGGTTGATACAGTTTGTTTATGGGCTAAAACTGAACTTATTACTATAATGTTTTGGTTTTAGATTTCATAACCGATGAGTTAAGGTTATAAATGGCTCAGTTAATATATATTTCGGCAATGAGAAAGATGGTTTAGTTAATTCATCAACCATAAGTTCACCGTTGGCTTTGGGTGTGGATACGCTATTTTAGTTAATAAATCAAATTATATACCGGGTCAGATAAAATATTACGATCCTTCTAATTTATAAAGGAGAACTAGCTTAGAACCCGTGTAATACACACGTGGTGAAAAATATCAGTATATAAAATTCTTAAATCTTTATGTATATATTTTACAGGTGTAAATGTATTACATATACTAAGGATATAAAACAAAACTCAAAATATGTAAAAATTAATATATAATTGAGTTTCGAAAATACGTTAATTACTATTTAATGTAATTTGACTTTCATTTACTATTTGATTGAAAATTAAAAGTTACATAATTAGATTTTAAATTTTCTTATAATAAGGGATAATTTAAATAAATGTGTTTTATTAGTATAATTTGTATTTTCTTAAAAATATGTCACTATTAAAAGATAGATGTGCATTTAATAAAAGGAAGAGGTGAAAAAACCATTAACGAGAATGAATATGGAGGCGACAGTTGACATGAAAAGTCTTTATTTATTATATAGATATATAAGTAACAACTAATATATTAATTATAAAGAAATTATAACAAAACACTTCCAATATCAAACACACTCTTTATAAAAAGTAAATTATAAATGTTGGTATTAATCAGGGCGGACCTACCCTAAGGCTAAGGGTAGCCCCCGCTACCCCTCAACTTTTACGCGCAGTGTAATTTTCATTTTTATTTTTACGGTTTTATGTATCCGGTTATCCGTAAGCAAAAATTACGTTACCCCTCAATTTTTTTTAAAAGCTCAACACTTTATAAAAAGTCCAAAGTTTTAAAAAAAACCTAATCTATACTATATAATAAATAAAGGTTTTTGTATGCCACGTGTCGCCACCATCATTTTTTTCCCGTCTCTCTCTCTTATTAGATGCACCCATATCTTTTAATAAATTAATAATCTATACATACTAATAAATAAAGGTTTTAAAGAGGACACATGTCAAAATTTTAGAGCATCTTCGTTGGTTTTTCCCGCCGAAAACAATTATCACGAATTTGGTACACGCAGGCCGTAATGGCCAACTTGCTCCAGGTATCCGAACCCGTTCCTTTTATTCTCTCTTTTCTTTGATTTAGGGTTTCTACCGTCTTCTCCTCCACCGATAGAGCAGCCGCAGGTCTGAAAATACACGATTGTATTTGCCATCGTGTTTCTTTGCTGCTCTTCCGGGTTCTCCTTCACTAATTTTCATAAAAGTATTTTGTGTCAATTTTTTATGAAAGTAGTAGCCAATACTTGCCACCGGAAATTGACAATATTTCTTGATTTTTTCATATTCCATGCCATCAGATCTGCACTAATTTTCTGTGTTTTTTTTATTTTTTCTTTACTATGACTTTCATTTTTGTTCTTTTTATTATCTAGATCTGTCTCTGAATTGGGTTTGTCTCAGATATCTTTTTTGGTGTTTTTTTTGTTAATTTTTTATGGTAATTTATTCTACTTTTGGTGCAGATCATGTTTAATGAGTTTTTATTGATCTGCAAATCTTTATTTCTTTGAAAAAGTACAATTGTTTGTAATGGATGTGAAGTTCTTGGTGCAGATCATGTTGATTTGTTTGTAATGGATGTTGATTTGTTTGTAATGGATCTGCAGATCATGTTGTATAAGTTTTCTAACATGTAAAAATGTTTGCATCAATTTGTTGAATTCAAATTAAACTTAGTGATGCCTTAGGAATTTGAATCAATTTGTTGATATGTCAATTTGTTACCCCTGTTTATTCATATGCCAACATGTTGATGCCAAATGGAATTTGAATCAATTTGTTTATTTGTGGATTTACTCTGCATTG
Organism: Smallanthus sonchifolius; assembly: GCA_023525975.1. NCBI lineage: Eukaryota > Viridiplantae > Streptophyta > Magnoliopsida > Asterales > Asteraceae > Smallanthus > Smallanthus sonchifolius. The sequence goes on from CM042045.1 coordinate 52,097,351, forward strand.
TAGCTGCATTTCAAGAAATTGTTTTTGTATGGTTATGCGAGATGAAAGGCATTTACTTCAGAATGTAGGCATTAAAACTAATTTATAATTAAACTAATTTCTGCCAGAATGTAATCATAAAACAGTTTTTGCATTGTACATTTACTTCAGCATGTAGGCATTATCATATCTTATAATTGTTGATGTAATTTATAACTAAACTAATTTTTGGATGTAATTATTTGAATGTAGGCATTTCTAATATATAATCTTGGATACCAAACTATTTTAGAGATGTAGAGGATGGTATGTTATTTACTCCATTAACCTGCGTCGGTAATATTGATTGGTTCAGGTTTATAAATTGGTGGCCTAAAAGTGGGTGGGAAATTTGTATTGGGTTTGTACAGTAAGCTGCTTTCTGGACAATATTTGAGATGTGGATGAATTCTTCAATTCGTTGTTGGCTCTGGTTATGTATCATATTAAAATAGATAATTTATCACTTTTGGCATACATTTTTGAATTGATATTAACTGATTAATTTCCTTTGTTTGATTCCTTATGTCTTTGTTTAACTGATCTAAACAGAAAAACAAATATAAGAAATATTAGACTCAAACCTGGTGTAGAAGAACTTTTAGGTGGCGTTTGGTTTGCAATTTATAATCCTATGGGTATGGATATGAAGGTAGGCTGGAATAGGAATGGGAATTAATTGGCAGGTATCCAGAGATTCTTAAGGACCCATACCCTCAAACAGTCAAACCAAACACATACTATCTTTGCCATTTCTGGCCTCTCACTTATAATTTACCCCAAACAGGTGGGTGCAAATTTTCTTTTTATTAACTGTAGGTGTTCCAGTATCCGTGTGTCATAAACTATCCTATAATTCCTTATAAATTGGGTGTTTGGTATTTCACTTTGAATAAAATGTCTTTCTAAAAATTACGATTAAGATTTTGTGTTGATTTTCGTACGGTGCTGTTAATTTTGCTTTGATGGTGTCTCAAATGGAGGGAGGTTGTCGAGTTGATTATAACACTAACATGTCTTTTTATTTAGGTATTTTAACCTGCACATTCTTTTTGGGTTATAATGTCATTTTCAATGTTAGGTTAATTAAATAAGTGTCAAGTTACTAATTTGCTTTATTTTTGAACAGATAAAGGTTCGAGGGCACATGTGTTACTAAACTGGAAAGACTTATATGGAGATAAAATAAAGCTGAAGGGCGTACTTGGTTTATTCATAGATCCGGTACTTATAAAAAGGACTCTTGCAGTTGCTAGGGTTAACAAGTGTGGTTAAGTTGTTAACCTAATCGAACAAGGATACATGCACAAAGATGTTTCCTCAAACCCATTCAAATAATATTATCTTTGTAATAATTTCTGGCACATTAATCACTTATAAGTATTTTCAGACATAAAGTTTTTTATGCCAGGTCGACCCATATGAAAATAACACGTTTTGACGCATTAGGTGATTCAAATAATATTATGGTTGCAAAACTAGAGTCTAATCTCTTTTGACGTTTCAATTTTCTGATCATGTTTGTATTTATATCTAATTACTCAGATTCTCGTACCTGTTTTAGGGTTTTATGGAGTTCATAAATTTTTGTTGGTTAGTATGATCAAGTTAATAAAGTTACTTCACCGAGATAGCATAATCCTTCTGTTATTTTGTGGTCATGGAAACCATCAAGGTAATTAACTTCTGCCTACATTATAAACATTAAATTTGACATTGTATCACTTTAGTTTTTAATATTATTTTGTTTTCAATAGGTAAGAATGGTTACCCGAACGACGGTCGAGGTGGTGGTCATGGGGGGAATGTAGGTTATCGTGGTTAGTTCTTTTTTTTATTTAATCCATTCATAACTAAACGGGTTAAATTTGACACCTGTTTGATTACTGTGATTTATTGCAGTTAAAAATATGATGTGGGTACATGAGAGGAGGTGGCGACATGGGTGGTGGTAGAGGAGGCAGATTCAAAGGAAGAGGTCGGGGAAGGATGGGCGGGCGGCCTAGGGATGGAGGTGATCAGCAGCAACAATAGACTGAAGTTGGGTGTTCGCTCCATTAAGTGATGTAACTTAAACTCATGAGACGTCATTCGTGAGAGCACACACTAGTTTTTAGACTCGGATCCCAATATTTTTTAAATTGTAAGTTGTCAAGGATTTCATCAAATGTTATGCATCATACTAGCCTTTATTTTCCATGTTTGCTTCATGAATAATGAAAACGATAGAAATATTTACAAATTTATTAATCATATCGTTTTTATTATTCAAGCCCGTGTAGTGCACGAGTCTCTAATCTAGTTATACTAATAAAACACATTTATTTTAAATTATCTTTTATTATAAAAACTTTGAAACCTAATTATATAATTTTTATTTTTAATCAAATAGTAAATGAAAGTCAAATTACATTAAATAGTAATTGACGTATTTTCGAAACCAAATTATATATTATTTTTTACATATTTTGAATTTTGTTTTATATCCTTAATATATGTATAATAATACATTTTTACACCTGTAAAATACAAAAATAAAATTTAAGAAATTTATGTATTGAGATTTTTCACCCCGTGTGTATTACACGGGGTCTAAGCTAGTACTACATAAAAAGTCCCCACATTTTATTAAAGGTTTTAAGGAATTAGGTTTTAATAAAACATTTGGGCTTTAGACAGTCCAAATGTTTTATTAAAACCTAATACCTCAAAGTCTCAATTCTCAAACCCAACTTACCCAAACGACCGGTCAAGAAGAAAGACATAGAGCGAGAACTGTGATTGTTAGAGACAGACCATTCGACCAGTTGCTCGACCTGAGCTGAGACCACCGCCCGACGCCGCTTCCGCTAAACCCCAGTCCTCCGCCTCTGCAGTCCGCCTCGCCAGTCGCATGTTACCGTAAAAAAAATTGTTTCTATAGATGTATGTATTATTTATAAAATTGTAGGTTTGTATAAATGTATAAATATATAGATGTATGCATTATTTGTGAAATTGGTGAAATGTAGGTTTGTGTAGGTGTATTATTGGTGGTGTTATGTATGTATTATTTGTATGAATTATATGTTGTTATTTATTTTTTGTGATGTATGGTTTGTATGAATATTGTTGAATGTATGCATGTATATATGTTAGTAATTTAAACACGCACCGTTTCACTTGTTTTGACCCGAGTATTTGTATGTATTATTTATTTGGGTATTTGTATGAATGTAGGTGAATATATTGTTGTTATTTATTTTTTTGTGAAATGTATAATTTGTATGAATATAGATGAATGTATGTATGTATATATGTAGATGAATATATTGTTGTTATTTATTTTTTCCATTATAATTTAAATGTTTTAATATAAATCATGTGTAGGTAAGGTTTTTGGTTAATTGAACGGATTGGACACTAGATTGAGGCTTTCCCGACGGCATCTCGTTTACAAATTCGGAGGTATTATGTATATATTTGTGTGAAAATTAGTGTATTTGGGTATGTATTTTGTAAGGATATATAAATATATTTGTTTAATACTTTGCTAGTAGGTATATATGTGTGAAATTTAGCTTTGTATAGTTTTTTTAATTGTTATATATTTGAATAATATAGATGGATATATAAATATATGTATTTTATTGTGAAATTGATTGTTAAATTGTATAGATGTATAAATATATTTGTGTAATACTTTGCTAATAGGTATATTTTTATTAAATTTAGTTTTGTATAGTTGTTTTAATTGTTATTTATTTAAATAATATAGATGAATATAAAAATGTATGTATTATTTGTGAAATTGGTGGTTAATTTGTATAGGTGTATGTATTATTTATGAAATTGTAGGTTTGTATAGATGTATAAATATATAGATGTATGCATTATTTGTGAAATTGGTGAATTGTAGGTTTGAGTAGGTGTATTATTTGTGGTGTTATGTATGTATTATTTGTATGAATTATATGTTGTTATTTATTTTTTGTTATGTATGGTTTGTATGAATATAGATTAATGTATGCATGCATATATGTTAGTAATTTAAACACGATCCGTTTCACTTGTTTTGACCCGAGTATTTGTATGTATTATTTATTTGAGTATTTGTATGAATGTAGATGAATATATATTGTTGTTATTTATTTTTTATGAAATATATAATTTGTATGAATATAGATGAATGTATGTATGTATATATGTAGATGAATATATTGTACAAATTATTTAAATAATACATCTATATAATGCATACATCTATATATTTATACATCTATATAAACCTACAATTTCATAAATAATACATAAATCTATACAAATTAACCATCAATTTCACAAATAATACATACATTTATATATTCATCTATATTATTCAAATAAATAACAATTATTTAAATAATACATACATAACACCACTAATAATACATCTACACAAACCTACATTTCACCAATTTCATAAATAATGCATACATCTATATATTTATACATCTATACAAACCTACAATTTCATAAATAATACATACATCTATACAAATTAACCATCAATTTCACAAATAATACATACATTTATATATTCATCTATATTATTCAAATAAATAACAATTAAAACAATTATACAAAACTAAATTTCACAAATATATACCTATTAGCAAAGTATTACACAAATATAATAGATCCATCTATACAAATTAACCATCAATTTCATAAATAATACATACATTTATATATTCATCTACATATATACATACATTCATCTATATTCATACAAATTATACATTTCACAAAAAATAAATAACAACAATATATTTATCTACATTCATACAAATACCCAAATAAATAATACATACAAATACTCGGGTCAAAACAAGTGAAACGGTTCGTGTTTGAATTACTAACATATATGCATGCATACATTCATCAATATTCATACAAACCATACATAACAAAAAATAAATAACAACATATAATTCATACAAATAATACATACATAACACCACAAATAATACACCTACACAAACCTACAATTCACCAATTTCATAAATAATGCATACATCTATATATTTATACATCTATACAAACCTATAATTTCACAAATAATACATACACCTATACAAATTAACCACCAATTTCACAAATAATACATAAATTTTTATATTCATTTATATTATTCAAATAAATAACAATTAAAACACTATACAAAACTAAATTTAACAAAAATATACCTATTAGCAAAGTATTGCACAAATATATTTATACATCTATACAAATTAACAATCAATTTCACAATAAAATACATACATTTATATATCCATCTATATTATTCAAACATATAACAATTAAAACAACTATACAAAGTTAAATTTCACACATATATACCTACTAGTAAAGTATTAAACAAATATATTTATATATCCATACAAAACTACATACCCAAATACGCTAATTTTCACACAAATATATACATAATACCTCCGAATTTGTAAACGAGATGCCGTCGGGAAAGCCTCAATCTAGCTTCCAATCCGTTCAATTAACCAAAAACCTCACATACACATGATTTATTTTAGAACATTTAAATTATAATGGAAAAAATAAATAACAACAATATATTCATCTACATATATACATACATATATTCATCTATATTCATACAAATTATACATTTCACAAAAAATAAATAATAACAATATAATCACCTATATTCATACAAATTCCCAAATAAATAATACATACAAATACTTGGGTTAAAACAAGTGAAACGGTGCGTGTTTAAATTACTAACATATATACATGCATACATTCAACTATATTCATACAAACCATACATCACAAAAAATAAATAACAACATATAATTCATACGAATAATACATACATAACACCACCAATAATACATCTACACAAACCTACATTTCACCAATTTCTTAAATAATGCATACATCTATATATTTATACATCTATACAAACCTACAATTTCATAAATAATACATACATCTATACAAATTAACCATCAATTTCACAAATAATACATACATTTATATATTCATCTATATTATTCAAATAAATAACAATTAAAACAATTATACAAAACTAAATTTCATAAATATATACCTATTAGCAAAGTATTACACAAATATAATAGATCCATCTATACAAATTAACCATCAATTTCATAAATAATACATACATTTATATATTCATCTATATTATTTAAATAAATAACAATTAAAACAACTATGCAAAACTAAATTTAACAAAAATATACCTATAAGCATCAATCTAGCTTCTAATCCGTTCAGTTAACTAAAACCCTAACCTACACAAGATTTATATTAAAAAATTTCAATTATAATGAAAAATTACTAAAAAAAAGTCAAAATAAAGTCTTACCACTTCAAGAATATAAGTAATGGTGGTGGTGGAGGTGGAGCATGGTGGATTTTCAAGTAAAATGGTCGGATTTGATGATGAAAGCCGAAAGAGAGAGTAGAGAGAAAAAGAGGGTGAATTGAGGAGGAAAAAGGTTTCCTGTGTAGATAAGAGCAGTTTCGACGACATGTCGTCGAGATTGGGCTTCCTGTGTAGAAAAAACAATTAAAATTCTACCTGACAAAAAAAAAAAAAAAAAAAATTAAAACGAGCAATTGCGACGACATGTCGTCGAGACTGCCCTGAGATGTCGCCGATGAGCGCCAAAACTTTTCACTTTTTCCCGCTGGACCATCGCCGACAACATGTCGTTGAGAAAAGGTGAAAATAGTCAAAAAATTTGACTAGGACCATCGCCGACGACATGTCGCCGTATTTGGGTGCCCTATCTCGACGACACATGTCGTCGAGATTGCCTCGACGAAACTGCTAAGATTTCTTGTAGTGTGTTATCAGATTTGGTGTGAACAAATATTAGTAAAACTGCCTATTTATAGCCTATGTTAATTGAGTGGCCACATGATTCTTTTCCTTATCAATCTAGTTTACAGCTTTCTACTACCATTATCAGCATCTTTAAGAGAATATATCATATGGACCTAACTCTTTATGTGCGCCTGTATAAAGAAAAGAGGATGAAACACCGAGTAAAAGGAATACCATTCTTCAGTCAATGGCTAAAAATCTAGCATTGGAGTTGACTTAGGCTATTTGATGACTCCTTGAAAGATTTGCTGAAATATTCTCCATTTAGTAAATTATACACCAGAAGACTCATTGGATCGACGACTTCAGGCCCTGATGAATATTTTATTTTGTCATACCTATTGCGGTCATTTATCTTGTTACTCGTTAATTCCAAATGCTTACACATATACACATGAAACTTGAAGAATGTATTTGGCATCACAAGCACTCAAGCCATTTTACATATCAGGTTGGCTGGAGTTTGACTCTTAGTACATATATGCAACACGGCACTCATGCTTTGGAATAAAGTTCTCTGTTGATTTCTTGACGGTTTTTGTATTTCTTTCAAAAAGTCAATGAATTCTATCATGTTTGTTCATGCACACAGTGGCGGATCGAGAATTTTTTGTCAGCGGGGCAAAGATTGGACATGTCAAAACGGAATGCATGCATGTGAAGATCCTCAACGCTTTTTTTCTGGATTGAATCAAACAGTGCCTGCAAGTCTGTAGGGATTAATCTCGATGGTACGGGTCAAATAATTAGAATGGGTTAGCAGGATTTTTAGTTTAGTCACATGTCTTATTGTTTTAATTGATCATGAGTAGTTAGCAGGTAGTGGGTATAAGTTAGTTTCCTTTTATTTTGGTGGTTTTCTTCCATTTAATGTACATAAATACAAATACTAAATTATGTTAAAAATTTAACACATTTTAGTCAATTAGTGAACCGTTTTGTACCTTTGGCTTAGTTCGATCCTGCTGATCTTTTTTCACCTGGGTTTGATTTGTATCCATGCCAACGTCGTTTTTGCTAATACTTGTTATTGTAGTTTGTTGTTTTACTAGTGCTTCCTCCTTCCCATTCCAGAGTTTGAAGATTGCAATAGAAGGCATAATCCGATGGCCATTTTGTTTCACATATTCAAATATCATTCATAATTCTCAAGGAACCTCTGATGGGAATATTTTAAAAATGGCAAAATCTATATTTTGGTTAGGGGGGATGTTAAAATTCATCTAGACCTTTATGTTCACGTGTTAGTGTAAACTTGGTTATTTCCGAAAGTTAGTTATGTTTGTTATTGATGTAGAGAGGAAGCAAAAATAAAACAAAACATAGATGAATTCTCAATAAATTTTAGATAAAAATAGTATGAATCAACTTTTACCCCTTTTTATAGAGAGATTATAAATTTGGCGGGTATGACCAAATTATGATATTACAAACCAATTCATAATGAAATTGACGATATAAATAAGCGCGTAAATAAAGACAATGAGTAATTTAATGTGTTTTACACTAAAATGAAAGATGCTAAATTAGTTAAATTTAGGAAACTAAATATTAACGAAATCGGAGCCTTTATCTTAGGATTTCAGATTTGGCTCGTCAAGACCTTTCCATTTACTGGTTATGGGACCCGTAACTCGAATCATATCCCAAGTTATGCCCGTTTTAAATTTAGGCATTTTCGGCTTGTTTTCCCCGTCTAGGTAGTGGTTTTTCCTCTCTAGGTAGTAGCCCACTAAGTCCTCCTGGATCAGCTCCTCATGTTTGAATGACGATCATATATATATGTGCATTACATGATTCAAAGTGTGGTTAAAAGTATTGAAATTATTGTGTAGACTTTGATTATCCAATTGTTCCAGACTTCCATTATCCAACAAGGTCACCATTGAACCATTGTAAATATTCATGCAATGGTTAATCCAGTTGGCTCCTTTTCAAAGAGACAACTCTTCAAGTGCACTATTGCTCATAATCCGGATGAAATCCTTAGCAAACTCATATGACCGTGACTTGATCCAAGGGCTAGGGTTCAGTAGGCAATAGTGGCGACGCAATAGCGGCGACATGTTGCCGCTAATGACCTGTAATAATCTGGCGCCTATATTTCCCTCCCGGACCACTTTCCCTCATTTCCAGCCCTAGCCTCTCTTCCCACAAATCGTGCAGCTGACGGAGAAGTAGAATCTCCACATATCACGCAGCTCACGGCCTCCTCTTCCCACAAATCGACGAGCAACCACATTGCCGTTCCACCACCTGCAACCGCCTCGTGCTTGCTGGACCACCACCATGTACCTTGCCGCACCACCACTTGCAACGACCACCGGGTAATTTGGGAGTTTTATTTTAAAATTTATTAATACTTTGTGTTAATTAGTTTTTATTTAGGAGGGGATTCTACTTCTCCGGTCACCCGATTCCGGCTCTCGTCTCCGACCACCCGACTCCAGCTCCCGTCTCTGACCACCTGACTCACGTAATTTTTTTTGTTACATATTTTGTATGTTAGTTAATCGGGGTCAACGTACAGATTATTAGAGTAAACCTGATTTGACCCTTTTATATATGAAAAATGGAAGACTAGAGATGGTTTGTGAGGAGAGAAAGAACATTCTTTGGTCAAGTATGTGAGCCAAAAAACATTTGACTTGTACTAAGGAAAAGAATATGTGATTTTGTAGAAAATCAAATCTTGATTCTTCTTCAATTTGCTGAAATTCATTTGAAGGAAGAAAAGTATTATTTAATATGTTAGATTGAAAACAAATAGTTTCTAAATGGATCAAATCAGGTTAGTTAGTTAAATTATCAACAAAATTTTTTTATATGTTTCTATGGTATTATAGAAAATGTATATCTTAATGTCACTATAAAAACTATTTCATTAAACAACCGTTTTTTTGATTAAGAAGTAGTAAACATCTAAATACAATTTATGGGATTTTTAAACTCTTTTATTTTTTGTTATTAAAGCATATATGTTTTTTATGTTTTTATTGAATCTGGTTTTGGGTTTTTCTACTATTTAGATCAAGTTTTAATCCGTATGTATGTATGCTTTTCGTTTGATTTGTGGTGAAGGAGATGATTTGTTGATTGGTTATTCTTAACTATTTATGCCTATCATTCTTGTTTGTAATTAGGGTTATAGTTAATGAATTCAATGCATATACGAAGCTTTTTGGTGTTAGTTAATTATTCGACATAAAATCTGTCTAATTGGCCTAACGTTCACGGGGTTTAGGAAGAACTTTGAGTTAATTAGTCTCCCATTAAAGGTTAGGTAAGAATTTATGTATTTACCCGAAGTCAAATTAAATACTTAGTGGAGTATAATTCATTTGTTAGAGTTAGTACTATAACACATGAGAACACTAACTCGGTACTCCTTAAAATATGGTATTAGTCCTTAGATAGATGTAAAATGCATGTTTTGACCCGTTTAGACCTGAAACTTGTATGCATGTATATATATATATATATATATATATATATATATATATATGGGGAAGGGATCAAGAGAAAATCATAAAGTTAGGCAAAAACCAAGAAAACCACATCATTTTAGGCAATTTTTTTACTTACGTATACGTATCCAAAATCAATTTTTTTGATTTACGTATACGTAACCGTAATTTTTTTGTTTTATGTTTACGTATACGTAACACTATGTGTAAAAATATTTTTTGGTAAAAATGTTTAATATTACATTGATACTCTTATAAATAAATAAAAATAAAACAAAACAAAAAATAAAAATTATTATATGATTGGGTAAAATTGGTTTTTTTAGTGGTTTTCTCGGTTTTCGCCTAACTTGCGGTTTTCTCTGGAACCCTCCCCTATATATATGTATGTAAAATGAACTGTTTTGACCCAAACCGTGTATGCATGTAGATATATGTATGTAAAATGAACCGTTTAGACCCGAAACTTGTATGTATGTAGATATATATATGTAAAATGAACCATTTGACCCGTTTAGACTTGAAACTTGTATGTATGTAGATAGTTATATGTAAAATGCACATTTTGACTTGTTTTGACCCGAAACTTGTATTCATGTAATTGTATGAACTAGCTAATATGTTGTTCGACGACCCCAGTTTTAGAGATAAACTTAACAAGTTTAATCTTTCACAAAAGGGACAAAGTAGTAGGGATGAAGACGAGAGCGACGACGAGGATGAAGATTAATTGTTTAGTTTTTATGTTGTTTTTAGATTTGGAATAGCTTGATTGGGTCAAAAATCTTAACATTATGTTCAAACCTTATATATTAATTTATTTGTGATTATGTTTTTGTTATATTAGGCCAAAAAATGGAAAATTCGCAGGTTTTGTAATATATGTATGTTTGTAGGAATACTGGAAATAATGAAAATACGGAAAAAAAACTGCAAACGAGTCAGATTAGCATTAGTGGCGACATGCAAAAATGGGCCAGAAGGTATTAGCGGCGACGAAATGGTATATGTCGCCACTATTGGTGCACTTCTAGCGGCGACGTATACGAATTAGCGGCGACAGGGTGGGCACTAGCGGCGACTGTCGCCGCTATTAGTATTAGTGGCGACAAATGGGAGCATTAGCGGCGACATATGTCGCCACTATTGAGTATATTTTTTGTAGTGGTGGTGGTAGCTATGGAACTTACTTGAAAGGGTCTGTGACTATTCAAAATGCCACAAATTTACTATCCTATAAATACAACCATATTTCTACCAATTTGGAAGGTGCATAAACACAACCACAAATTTACTATCCTATAAATACATACAACCATATTATATGCATCCAATATATAGTGAATTCTAACGACAAAATCCGTGATTAGTGAAGAACGTAGAGTTCTTCTATTGATCGAATCAGGGTTTGGTAGCTGACTAGTGATAAAACTATTGGAAATTTAGTGAAAATGGAGTTTTCACTAACTTTGATGAATGTTATTTCGATCCTCTAAGTGGTTGGATTGAAAATTTTGGAACTTGGTATCTCTAATGACAATTTGTTACATCTTTTGTGTAAATATGTAACAATTGTTTTAAATCATGTCATAATTAAAAAAGATTTTTGATTTATCTTATTAATAACTTGTGTTTATTACTATTATATTAATTTTGGATTAAAGTCTTTTTAATATGAACTCTTGGTTTATTTTTCTATGGATTTTACAATGGACTTTTTGATTCATTTTATAAAAGAAGAAAAATTGTAGGAAAAACCACAACTTGAGAGTTGAGAGAAAATATTAGAGAAGTATTGGTGTCAACAAGTTCAATATAATTGAAAGGTGAGGCCTCTCTAATTCTTCTACCATCTCATGTTTCATCTTTTTCCTACCTTTTCTAAATACATAATTTACCCGGTGATACCTCGGGTGCGTGGACATCTCCGGCAGTACACATACTGTTCCGGTTGTTGTACCTTGGGAGACAGATGAATTCGTCTAAGAGGAGACGCGAAATCTGTTTTAAGGGACCCGTATTGAACACGAATCCTTAACCAAAACCGTCAACATTTTAGTGTGTTAATTGTTGCAGTCATGAGAATAGTTGAAGACTCGAGTCAAGAATTTTCAAGAAAGCGTTCATTGGAGTGACTAAAGACACCAGTTGAATTAGTTTGGCATATATAAATTACATCTTATATCTTTCCATTCGGTTTTATGTATTGCAATGTATTATTTATTTTCTATGATTAATATTATTTTATTGTTATTTTATAATAAAAAGTGAACCATATTCTTACAAAAAACTTGTGCTTTGAGATGTATTTGGTTGTTGTAAATGTGATGGGAAACCACATAGATGAACTTTCTCTGTTATTCCACATTGCTAAGTAAGCATGCTAGGATCGAAACATGAATTTTTGTTACTTGAAATCATTGATAATTCATTAGTTTAGTCGGCGTATCACCACTTGGGAGTTAAAAGCAGTGTTGATAAGAGATTCTACTTCATTTGTTTCTTGAGATTTTATTCACCAAAAAACCCAATGACTATCTTCAATCGAGCTACAATGGAATTTTTTTCCTTAGGGAAAGATATAAAAGCAGTGTTGATGAGAGATTCTACATCCGCAGTTGGTCCTATTTATCACTTATATGGTTGATGTTATTTCTCAAAAGCATTTTGTTGTTCACTCAGGATCGCTTGAATTTACCGATCCGGATCCGGATCGGGAACGTGAATTGGCTGATAAGAGTTCGATTTGTTGTTCACTCGGGATCGCTTGAATTTACTGATCCGAATCGCGTACCAAAGGCGATCGGTACGACTTTGTACCTGAATCCGGTACGAACGATCTGGATCACGGTACGCAACTACTTTAGCGTTTCCTGTGACTATGTTTTAAACAATAGAAACTAGTAAAACAATGAATATTATACCCCGCCAACATAACCGTTGGATCACCAATTTGATATCAATTAGAAAAATTTTGAGTTTATACACATACCTGGATTCTCCCCATCATTTGAGCAGAAAACTCACACACCCTACATAACTTTGTCCCAACTTGATGAAAGAGACATGAGATAACATATATTTGGAACTACATATTGAAATCCCCAAAACAAAGCCTAATTTAAGGCCTGATCAAATTCACAAATTAAAGCTATAGTCTCGAATGGCCTATCAATCGACCAAGTCTTCAATTGCCCCTGATGGCTGATACCGGCGTCATATGTGCTTAGTGCTGCAAATAAAATTTCAAACACCGAAAAATATGAAAATTGGTTAGAGCTTTACCAAACTGAAATTGGACATTTGAAGATAGTACTTCATTGCAATCATCAGTAGTAGAATGTTATTGATGTGGTTCTTGATTAATCCGACAAGAAACATTCTAATCATTTCGGGTATTATATCATCTACAACTGCTACCATAATTAAGAACGCAAGGCCTAACATGAGAAAAAAGAGTCTGTCAAGTTAGCCAAGGAGTGACTGCCTGACAAGCCAAACAATATAATTTACTAACACCTTGTGTTGATATAATTAGGCAAGTCATCCTTGGCTACCAAACAAAACTCTTCTATTCATGTAAGAACCTCTTTTCTAATTCTCTTATCAGATGTGCATGCATTACTTGTCCAAGAAAAACGTCTATTTATAGTGAACCCTAAATCATTGGTCCTTGAAATTTCATAATGCCACCTTTAGCAGAATATATCCAGTTTCTATAAATGAATCCAATTCCATACGCCCATAAGAAGAAAACAGAACAAAATGTTGAGTAAAAGGAATACCATTCTTCAACAGGTGGCCACAATGTTGAATCAGAGTTGACTTCAACTACTTGATGCCTCCTTTAAAGATTGGTTAAGATAAGAGCTGGGGTCCATTTGGCTATTCAATCGACATAATTGCTGTGGATTTGTGACCCCAATGAATGGTTTCTTTTAGGGTGGAGGGGTCACCCGCTATGGCGACGTGTCCAAGGGGCTTCAATTCACAGCTAACTCTTTATGCCTGTATAAATAAAAGAGGATGAAACACTGAGTAAAAGGAATACCATTCTTCAGTCAATGGCTAAAACTCTAGCATTGGAGTTGACTTAGGCTATTTGATGTCTCCTTGAAAGATTTGCTGAAATATTCTCCATTTAGTAAATTATACTCCAGAAGACTCGTTGGGTCGACGACTTATGGTCCCGATGAATATTTTCTTTTCTCATACCTATTGCGGTTTTAGTTTAGTCACATGTTTCATTGTTTTAATAGATCATGGGTAGTTAGCAAGTAGTGGGTTAGTGGGTAAGTTAGTTTCATTTTCTTTAGGAGGTTTTCCTCTGTTTAATGTAATTGTTTGAGAATTAACGGAAGAGTCACTACGTAAAGTAATAAAAAATCATTCTCTAAATATTAGTCTAATCCAACAAAGTCAATGTACGTATTTGGTTTTTTTCATTGATATAATGCATAGTGAAAATTTCATTGTGCAAAGAGATTGAACCTGCATTTTGTATAAAAAAATTGCATCTTATTTAACTTGTAGGCACCTATTCTATTATTTTGCTTTCATAAGAGAATGCAACATGAAGTAAAAGTAATAGCGTTTTTAATAGTAGCTTAGATATATGCTATAGGTTCATTTTATTGGAGATCAAGAGCACAAGCCGATTATGAAAGTAAATATCGGAGACGTGTGTGTGTGTTGAAACAAGGATAAAGAAGAGATTGTAAGAGATGTTTATTCTCTTTCTTTTCATGTAGTTTGAAGATTGCAATAGAAGGCATAATGATGGCCATTTTGTTTCACATATTCAAATAACATTCATAACTCTCAAGGAACCTCTGATGGGAATATTTTAAAAATGGCAAAATCTATATTTTGGTTAGGGGGAATGCTCAAATTCATCTAGACATTTATGTTCACGTGTTAGTGTAAACTTGGTTATTTACGAAAGTTAGTATGTTTGTTATTGATGTAGAGAGGAAGCAGAAATAAAACAAAACACAGATGGATTCTCAATAAACTTTATATAAAAAAGAATGAATCAACTTTTACATAAGGTGCTCTTTCATAGAGAGATTCTAAAATTGGCAGATATGATCAAGTTATGAATTTACAAACCAATTCATAGTGAAATTGACGATATAAATAAGCATGTAAATCAAGGCATTGAGTAATTTAATAGGTTTTACACTAAAATGAAAGATGCTAAATTTTAGGAAAATCAATAACAAACGAAATCGGAGCCTTTATTAGAGGATTTCGGATCTGGCTCGTCGAGATCTTTCCATCCGCCGGTTATGGGACCTGTAACTCAAATAATAAGTTATGCTCGTTTTAAATTTGAGCATTTTCTGCTTGTTTACCCCATCTAGGTAGAAGTTTTTCCTCTCTAGGTAGTAGTCCGCTAACTCCTCCCGGACCAACTCCTCATTTATTCCAGGGTTGACAGTTATATATGTGTGCATGATATGATTCAAAGTGTGATTAAAAGTAGAGCCGGCCCGGTGGGGCAACCTGCACTATCGGTCGGGGCACGTTTTTTTTGGGGGCACATTTTTTATATTATATATATATATGTATGTATATATATGTATATACGGGGGAAGGATCAAGAGAAAATCATAAAGTTAGGCAAAAACCGAGAAAACCACTAAAACAATGTGTAATCCTATGAGTTACGTATACGTAACAGTAATTTTTTTGTTTTCTGTTTGCGTATACGTAACACTATTGGTTACATATACGTAATCCAATATTTAAATGATATTTTGGTAAAAATATTGTAATATTACACTATACTCTTGTAAAAAAATAAAAATAAAATAAAAAGTCATTTAAATATATATATATATAGAGAGAGAGAGTGAAGTTCATAAGAAAACTAGCATTTAAAAAGATAACTAGAGAACTCCTCTTTAAAGGTAAAAAATCATAACTCAAAATATAAACCAAAAACTAAAAAAGTGGTTCGGTGACCTTGTTTCCCACGTCGTCCTCGTTCAAAAAAAAACACAGACTCTAAAAAATAGTCGGTTTAGCTTTAGGGTTTAGTTTTTGGGTTTAGTTTATCTTTTATGTTAGGTTTTTGGAGAGGGTGGGGGGGTTTTAGGGTTTTGGGGGGGTGGGTGGGGTGTGGTTAGGTTTTTGGGTGGGGGTGGGGTGAAGGGTTTAGGTTTTTGGGGGTGGATTAGATTTTTAGGGTGGTACTACATATATCCAATATTACGTTTAGGGTTAGGTTTTTGAAGGTACGGGGTGGGTGCGGTGGTTTTAGGTTTTTGGGTGAGGGTGGGTGGGTTTAGGTTTTTGGGTGAGGGTGGCGAGGCGTATATCCCACTCTTATAGTAAGTATAGATGTTTTATAATTACTTACAATTTCATAACTATTAGATTTATAATTACTTTCCATTTGTAAGATTATTTTGATCTGGTCTCCTGGAGAAACAATGATAAGTGGCGAGGCGTTGAACTCGGAATCACCGTCGAGTGTCAGAGGGCGTATAAAGATCACAAGAGAGAGTTTAAAGTTCACTTTGAGGAGAATGGGGATACGATGATGTGGAAGCGGTGATGAATAATCCACCAGAAGATCTTGATCAAGAAACTTGGGAGACTTTGATTAATGAGTTGTTTTTAGATGCGAGCTATAAAAACCGCTCGGAGAAAAACAAACAAAACCGATCACAACAACGTTACCCAAGTTACCATGGTAGCAAATCATACGCCCAGCGCCGACACATGGAGGTATGAAATACAATTGTTAGTATTATATAAACATGCTTATTAATTCTTAGTGATATTATTTTTGTTTTTCACAGGGTACCGGCCCAATTGATGTGTTCAAATCGACCCATTATAAAGAAGGGACCGGTTGGGCCAACACGACTGCATCATCAGATTATGTAAGTCAAATGATTTTGTTGTTAGACTTACTAGACTTAGAACATCCAACTATAACTTTAAAAGGGTCAAAATGACCCAAACACATTTTAAGAGACTTAAAACATCCATCTTTAACTTTAAACGGGTCAAAATGACTCAAACACACTTTTAGACTTAAAACATCAAACTCGAGCCCAATTGTTAAATATTTTTGCTAGTGTTATTAGTATTTGTTGTTATTAGTGTTGGTTTATTGAAATTTGTGAATTTGGGTCGTTTATAACTTATAGTTTAACAGGTTGGTTATCCACTTTACAGCAGTTATGCTGTCGAATTTTAGTAAAATAGTCAAGTGATTGTTTATTACATTGTTTAATGCAGGACCGAATCCAAGAGGAGTATACAAGATCCTCTGCTGAGTCTAGTGGTGACTCGTCTGCTGTCGATGAGTTTGCATGCATGGAGCGTGCATTGGGTCATCGGCGTGGCCATATAAGGGGTGTCGGTCGTGTGATGAGTAATCCCACACCGGATTTGTTCAGTACCCCCCCCTCCACAACAACATTGGCAAGAAGTGGATGAGCGTGTAACTCAATTTCAACAACAAATCCAAGATCAACAACACGAAGCCCAACGAGAGGAAGAACGTCGTGTGCATAATCAACAAATGCTTGAAATGCAACGACAAATGGATGAAATGCGTCGAATGTGAGAAAGCCGAACTAGCAGCGACGATAATTAGCTTGAAGTTGTTGCGCCTTTGCCTTTGTTGTAGGTGTTATTGTTGAATGTTTGAACAATTTTTATGTTTGTGTGTGGGCAACTTTATGTTTGAATATTTGATTTGTGTGTCGAACAATATGTTTCGGATTTCAATTTTTGAATGGTTTGAATTATCTGATTTGCAGTTTTTTGTAATTAGAAACTAAATATTTCTGGAAAAATTTTGAAAATTAAAAAAAAACAAAAAAAAACAGAAAAACATATCCCGACGACATTTCGTCGGTATAGGTCTTTTTCAAATTTAATTAAATAAATTGGAAATAGCCTATCCCGACGACATGTCGTCGGGATATGTCTTTTTCAAATTTAATTAAAAAATTGGAAATAGCCTATACCGACGACAGGTCGTCGGGATAAGTTGGGTCTGTCCCGACGACTTGTCGTCCGGATAAGTCCAGAACCTATACCGACGACATGTCGTCGGTATAGAATTTCTTTTTGAATTTTTTAATTAAACCCTATAGCGACGACATGTCGTCGGCATAGGTCGACCTATGCCGACGACACCTATACCGACGACATCTTTGACCTATTGGGACGAGGCAATACCGACGACAAGTCATCGCTATAGGGTCAAAAAAAATCGTCGGGATAGGGTGATAATGTTGTAGTGTAAATATCCTATTTGTTATCATATAAACTAGGAGTACACCCTGTGCTTCGCGACGGTGTCGTACACAGGAGTGTTAAAATTTTTAACATAAAAATAAGAAAAAGTAAAATGTCCTCGCATACTAAAAAATTAAAAAAAAAGACAAACCTATAAACAAATTGAAAAAAAAATTAGAACACAAAAATCTGGAAAAAAGAAAACATAAAAAATACCGAAAAACAACCCCCCCCCCCCCACCCCACCCCCCCAAGTTTTATATATTCTAGTCCGTGTGGCATGTTAAACCACCATAAAAAAAACTTTGACTTTGAGTAGTGAGGAACAAAGTGCAGATTCCAGTCCATAAGAATGAAAGATTCATCATGAAATCTTAAATAAGATGGATATGAAAAATAAAATGGGCATATGCTTATGCTTCTCAAAGCATTAATTTAAATTCTTAAGAATATGATAATGAAAACTTTCCCAATGGAAACAGTCAAGTTCGATATATGTAAGATCCATCAATTCAACTGATGATAGTGAACAGAGGATTTTTTTTTTCCGAGCAAACTTGCTACCCTCTATTAGTTCAACTCATAACTTAAAGATAAGACTCACAATCTAGATACTAGGACTCATTTAAATAATTCTAGTTATATCGAAAAACCTTGTGAATTGAATAGTAACTTTTTAATGTTTTTTTTTTTTGACACAAAAGTTTATGTATTTACAGATTTGACATAAATTCCTTTTTACTCAAAGTTTTTTCTTTTTACAGATTTACCATAAAACTTCAATTTTTTTGTAAAATTGCAACAAAAGTTCACTGGGTATTAGTAATAGCTTTCGTTAACATTTTTTTAAACGGGATGTACGGGTTTGTTTATTTTATTTTTTTTCAGCGATTCGAGTTTTTTTTTGTATCTTACGTTATAGCGAGTATGTTTTATACCTGTGGAAGAGCCGAATCAATAACTACCAAAACTCCCAACGCGTAGCGCGGGGGAAAAACTAGCTAGATAAACATATCATGTGTGTTACGACCCTGACCAGATTAGGATTATCTCCTATCGTTTCTCGATGAGGATTATCCTCGACGATCACCTCGCTAATACTGATCTGGACCGGTGAGATTTTCGATACCCAATAGTTCTTGAATTTCGATAAACTTTATTCTTGGAACTGCTTTCGTTAGGATATTTGCACGTTGTTCCTCGTTCCTCATGTATTCTACCAGCACGTACCAAACCCTTCTACCAGCAGCATTTATCCTTGGTGCAATACCCTAGTCTGTTAGTTTTTACATTCCTTGAATTTACCATATGGTGTAATTCATGTTGTATGGGAAATTAATGAGAAATTAAGCACTAAGTTGTTGATTAGCACCACATATCAAGTGGATATAAGATTACCCACTTCTCTCCACACAAAGAAAAAAACGAGAACACCAAGTATATTAAGTTTTTTAGATGTCTTTCCCTTTCTCTCCATTCTTTAGGCATAAGAACAACGCGGTTTCAATGATAAGACGCCTACATAGAAGGTAGGGGTGAGTATGGGTCGATACAGTTCGTTTATGGCCAAAAACTGAACTTATTACTATAATGTTTTGGTTTTAGATTTCATAACCGATGAGTTAAGGTTATAAATGGCTCAGTTAATATATATTTCGGCAATGAGAAAGATGGTTTAGTTAATTCATCAACCATAAGTTCACCGTTGGCTTTGGGTGTGGATACGCTATTTTAGTTAATAAATCAAATTATATACCGGGTCAGATAAAATATTACGATCATTCTAATTTATAAAGGAGAACTAGCTTAGAACCCGTGTAATACACACGTGGTGAAAAATATCAGTATATAAAATTCTTAAATCTTTATGTATATATTTTACAGGTGTAAATGTATTACATATACTAAGGATATAAAACAAAACTCAAAATATGTAAAAACTAATATATAATTGAGTTTCGAAAATACGTTAATTACTATTTAATGTAATTTGACTTTCATTTACTATTTGATTGAAAATTAAAAGTTACATAATTAGATTTTAAATTTTCTTATAGTAAGGGATAATTTAAATAAATGTGTTTTATTAGTATAATTTGTATTTTCTTAAAAATATGTCACTATTAAAAGATAGATGTGCATTTAATAAAAGGAAGAGGTGAAAAAACCATTAACGAGAATGAATATGGAGGCGACAGTTGACATGAAAAGTCTTTATTTATTATATAGATATATAAGTAACAACTAATATGTTAATTATAAAGAAATTATAACAAAACATTTCCAATATCTAACACACTCTTTATAAAAAGTAAATTATAAATGTTGGTATTAATCAGGGCGGACCTACCCTAAGGCTAAGGGTAGCCCCCGTTACCCCTCAACTTTTACGCGCAGTGTAATTTTTATTTTTATTTTTACGGTTTTATGTATCCGGTTATCCGTAAGCAAAAATTACGTTACCCCTCAATTTTTTTTAAAAGCTCAACACTTTATAAAAAGTCCAAAGTTTAAAAAAAACCTAATCTATACTATATAATAAATAAAGGTTTTTGTATACCACGTGTCGTCACCATATTCAATCTCATCATTTTTTTCCCGCCTCTCTCTCTTATTAGATGCACTCATATCTTTTAATAAATTAATAATCTATACATACTAATAAATAAAGGTTTTAGAGAGGACACATGTCAAAATTTTAGAGCATCTTCGTTGGTTTTTCCCGCCGAAAACAATTATCACGAATTTGGTACACGCAGGCCGTAATGGCCAACTTGCTCCAGGTATCCGAACCCGTTCCTTTTATTCTCTCTTTTCTTTGATTTAGGGTTTCTACCGTCTTCTCCTCCACCGATAGAGCAGCCGCAGGTCTGAAAATACACGATTGTATTCGCCGTCGTGTTTCTTTGCTGCTCTTCCGGGTTCTCCTTCACGTATTTATGCAATCGTCTAATCGTATATGCTTTCAGGCCCTCTCTTCCACGATAGTATTCGCTGCAGGGTTTCATGGCTGTTACGCCAGAATCTCCTTCACGTATTTGTGCAAGTATTTAAGGTTCCATCAAAGTTATTTGTGCAAGTATTTAAGGTTCCATCAAAGGTATTTGTGCAAGTATTTAGGGTTCCATAAAAGTATTTTGTGTCAATTTTTTATTAAAGTAGTAGCCAATACTTGCCACCGGAAATTGACAACATTTCTTGATTTTTTCATATTCCATGCCATCAGATCTGCACTAATTTTCTGTGTTTTTTTTATTTTTTCTTTACTATGACTTTCATTTTTGTTCTTTTTATTATCTAGATCTGTCTCTGAATTGGGTTTGTCTCAAATATCTTTTTTGGTGTTTTTTTTGTAAATTTTTTATTGTAATTTATTCTACTTTTGGTGCAGATCATGTTTAATGAGTTTTTATTGATCTGCAAATCTTTATTTCTTTGAAAAAGTACAATTGTTTGTAATGGATGTGAAGTTCTTGGTGCAGATCATGTTGATTTGTTTGTAATGGATGTTGATTTGTTTGTAATAGATCTGCAGATCATGTTGTATAAGTTTTCTAACATGTAAAAATGTTTGCATCAATTTGTTGAATTCAAATTAAACTTAGTGATGCCTCAGGAATTTGAATCAATTTGTTGATATGTCAATTTGTTACCCCTGTTTATTCATATGCCAACATGTTGATGCCAAATGGAATTTGAATCAATTTGTTTATTTGTGGATTTACTCTGCATTGTAGCTGCATTTCAAGAAATGGTTTTTGTATGGTTATGCGAGATGAAAGGCGTTTACTTCAGAATGTAGGCATTAAAACTAATTTATAATTAAACTAATTTCTGCCAGAATGTAATCATAAAACAGTTTTTGCTTTGTACATTTACTTCAGCATGTAGGCATTATCATATCTTATAATTGTTGATGTAATTTATAACTAAACTAATTTTTTGATGTAATTATTTGAATGTAGGCATTTCTAATTTATAATCTTGGATACCAAACTATTTTAGACATGTAGAGGATGGTATGTTATTTACTCCATTAACCTGCTTCGGTAATATTGATTGGTACATGTTTATAAATTGGTGGCCTAAAAGTGGGTGGGCAATCTGTATTGGGTTTGTACAGTAAGCTGCTTTCTGGACAATATTTGAGATGTGGATGAATTCTTCAATTCGTTGTTGGCTCTGGTTATGTATCATATTAAAATAGATAATTTATCACTTTTGGCATATACTTTTGAATTGATATTAACTGATTAATTTCTTTTGTTTGGTTCCTTATGTGTTTGTTTAACTGATCTAAACAGAAAAACAAATATAAGAAATATTAGACTCAAACCTGGTGTAGAAGAACTTTTAGGTGGCGTTTGGTTTGCAATTTATAATCCTATGGGTATGGATATGAAGGTAGGCTGGAATAGGAATGGGAATTAATTGGCAGGTATCCAGAGATTCTTAAGGACCCATACCCTCAAAAAATCAAACCAAACACATACTATCTTTGCCATTTCTGGCCTCTCACTTATAATTTACTCCAAATAGGTGGGTGCAACTTTTCTTTTTATTAACTATAGGTGTTCCAGTATCCATGTGCCATAAACTATCCTATAATTCCTTATAAATTGGGTGTATGGTATTTCACTTTGAATAAAATGTCTTTCTAAAAATTGTGGTTAAGATTTTGTGTTGATTTTCGTAGGGTGCTGTTAATTTTGCTTTGATGGTGTCTCAAATGGAGGGAGGTTGTCGAGTTGATTATAACACTAACATATCTTTTTATTTAGGTAGTTTAACCTGCACATTCTTTTTGGGTTATAATGTCATTTTCAATGTTAGGTTAATTAAATAAGTGTCAAGTTACTAATTTGCTTTATTTTTGAACAGATAAAGGTTCGAGGGCACATGTGTTACTAAACTGGAAAGACTTATATGGACATAAAATAAAGCTGAAGGGCGTACTTGGTTTATTCATAGATCCGGTACTTATAAAAAGGACTCTTGCAGTTGCTAGGGTTAACAAGTGTGGTTAAGTTGTTAACCTAATCGTACAAGGATACAAGCACAAAGATGTTTCCTACTGAGAACGATTCTGAAGCAACTTCTGCAGATGTTTTATATGCAGGATTCTAATGTATGTCCTCAGTTAGCCTAAAATTGTTTTATTAAAGAAAATACCAAATTATTATTGAAATGATATAGTTTTTGTAATCATACATGACACGTTATTTTTTTTTAAAGTTCTTTTTGGACAAAAATTGCTTCATGTCAACTCAACCCATACAAAAAATGCATGTTATGTTTTGACCCGTTACCCAACCCATTCAAATAATATTATCTTTGTAATAATTTCCGGCACATTAATCACTTATAAGTATTTTCGGACATAAAGTTTTTAATGCCAGGTCGACCCATATGAAAATAACACGTTTTGACGCATTGGGTGATTCAAATAATATTATGGTTGCAAAACTAGAGTCTAATCTCTTTTGACGTTTCAATTTTCTGATCATGTTTGTATTTATATCTAATTACTTAGATTCTCGTACCTATTTTAGGGTTTTATAGAGTTCATAAATTTTTGTTGGTTAGTATGATCAAGTTAACAAAGTTACTTCACCGAGATAGCATAATCCTTCTGTTATTTTGTGGTCATGGAAACCATCAAGGTAATTAACTTCTGCCTACATTATAAACATTAAATTCGACATTGTATCACTTTAGTTTTTAATATTATTTTGTTTTCAATAGGTAAGAATGGTTACCCGAACAACGGTCGAGGTGGTGGTCGTGGGGGGAATGTAGGTTATCATGGTTAGTTCTTTTTTTTATTTAATTCATTCATAACTAAACGGGTCAAATTTGACACCTGTTTGATTACTGTGATTTATTGCAGTTAAAAATATGATGTGGGTACATGAGAGGAGGTGGCGACATGGGGGGTGGTGGAGGAGGCAGATTCAAAGGAAGAGGTTGGGGAAGGATGGGCGGGCGGCCTAGGGATGGAGGTGATCTGCAGCAACAGTAGACTGAAGTTGGGTGTTCGCTCCATTGAGTGATGTAACTTATACTCATGAGACATCATTCGTGAGAGCACACACCAGTTTTTAGACTCGGATCCCAATATTTTTTAAATTATAAGTTGTTAAGGATTTCATCAAATGTTATGCATCATACTAGCCTTTATTTCCCATGTTTGCTTCATGAATAATGAAAACGATAGAAATATTTACAAATTTATTAATCATATCGTTTTTGTTATTCAAGCCCGTGTAGTGCACGAGTCTCTAATCTAGTTATACTAATAAAACACATTTATTTTAAATTATCCTTTATTATAAAAACTTTGAAATCTAGTTATGTAATTTTTATTTTTAATCAAATAGTAAATGAAAGTCAAATTACATTAAATAGTAATTGACGTATTTTCGAAACCAAATTATATATTATTTTTTACATATTTTGAATTTTGTTTTATATCCTTAATATATGTATGGTTTGTATGAATTTTGTTTATATTCTTACATTAAATGTTACCGCCGCTTCCGCTAAACCCCAGTCCTCCGCCTCTGCAGTCCGTCTCGGCAGTCGCATGTTACCGTAAAAAATATTTGTTTGTATAGATGTATGTATTATTTGTGAAATTGATGGTTAATTTGTATAGATGTATGTATTATTTGTGAAATTGTAGGTTTGTATATATGTATAAATATATAGATGTATGCATTTTTTGTGAAATTGGTGAAATGTAGGTTTGTGTAGATGTATTATTGGTGGTGTTATGTATGTATTATTTGTATGAATTATATGTTGTTATTTATTTTTTATGATGTATGGTTTGTATGAATATAGTTGAATGTATGCATTTATATATGTTAGTAATTTAAACAGCACCGTTTCACTTGTTTTGACCCGAGTATTTGTATGCATTATTTATTTGGGTATTTGTATGAATGTATGTGAATATATTGTTGTTATTTATTTTTTGATGAAATGTATAATTTGTATGAATATAGATGAATGTATGTGTTTATATATGTAGATGAATATATTGTTGTTATTTATTTTTTCCATTATAATTTAAATGTTTTAATATAAATCATGTGTAGGTGAGGTTTTTTGGTTAATTGAACGGATTGGAAACTAGATTGAGGCTTTCCCGACGGCATCTCATTTACAAATTCGGAGGTATTATGTATATATTTGTGTGAAAATTAGTGTATTTGGGTATGTATTTTGTATGGATATATAAATATATTTGTTTAATACTTTGCTAGTAGGTATATATGTGTGAAATTTAGCTTTGTATAGTTGTTTTAATTGTTATATATTTGAATAATATAGATGGATATATAAATATATGTATTTTATTGTGAAATTGATTGTTAAATTGTATAGATGTATAAATATATTTGTGTAATACTTTGCTAATAGGTATATTTTTATTAAATTTAGTTTTGTATAATTGTTTTAATTGTTATTTATTTGAATAATATAGATGAATATAAAAATGTATGTATTATTTGTGAAATTGGTGGTTAATTTGTATAGGTGTATGTATTATTTATGAAATTGTAGGTTTGTATAGATGTATAAATATATAGATGTATGCATTATTTGTGAAATTGATGAATTGTAGGTTTGAGTAGGTGTATTATTTGTGGTGTTATGTATGTATTATTTGTATGAATTATATGTTGTTATTTATTTTTTGTTATGTATGGTTTGTATGAATATAGATGAATGTATGCATGCATATATGTTAGTAATTCAAACACGAACCGTTTCACTTGTTTTGACCCGAGTATTTGTATGTATTATTTATTTGGGTATTTGTATGAATGTAGATGAATATATTGTTGTTATTTATTTTTTATGAAATGTATAATTTGTATGAATATAGATGAATGTATGTATGTATATATGTAGATGAATATATTGTTGAGGATTGAAGACTTATGCACACTTCTCACGCCACATGGGTCAACGATCGGGCACAAAACGATTGGGTAAGTAAATATATTTTGTTATTATGTTACGAATCAAAGTATAAATGAATCAAAACGACATGTAACCATTATAAATGGCTCAAAATTACTCGTTTAACCCAAGTCCACTAATACATGTATTTTGATACATTTATTGTAGGGTTATTGATGTTTGAGAAATTATTTGCGTATTATGTTTGTATATGATTTGCAATAATTTACACATTTTGTTTATTTGCAATACTAATACATGTATATATTGCGTTTTGATACCTTTATTGTAGGGTTATTTTTGATACCTTTATTGTAGGGTTATTGTAGTCGATCCGACAACCAAGATGATGACGATGAAGATGATTAAATTGTTTGTAGCATTTTATTTGAACGATTTGCAATAACTTACATATTTTTTTTGGTTGAATGTTTTATGTATTATTTTGTGTAATGTTTTAATTTATATAACATGTTTGACAGGTTTTAAAATTTTGTTTTGTATAAAAATCTGGAAAATTTTTAAAATTAAAAAAAATAAATATAACTTATACCAATCTCGACGACATGTCGTCGATATTGGGTCGTCGAGAAAGGGTATTTTCAATTTTATTTTATATTTATTTTTTAAAAGTAAAAACCTTTTCCGACGCCTCAATATCGACGACATGTCGTCGAGAAAAGGGTTACCTATCTCGACGACTAATTCTCGACGACATTTTAAGCAGTCTCGACTAAGCTTTGCCGACGGAAGCAATATCGACGACATGTCGTCGAGACAGGTCGTTGAAACTGGCTAAAATTCTTGTAGTGGTTGTGGGGAAGGAAGTGCAAATAAGAGAAATAATAAATCAGCTTGGACGCCTAGGCGGGTTACAAAGGAAGAAAAAGTAAATAAAGAGAAACGAGAAAAACAAAAATAAAGTGGGAAGATGAGGTTTCATAGCTTATGTGCGCACACACACCAACAAAGAATGTGTCAACCTACAAACACGTGTTTTTGAGATCCTCAAAAGCAAGAAGGAATGGCCTAACATGAACGAGAAGATCATGTCAAGTAAGCCAAGGAGTGACTGCCTGGTGACCCCAACAAGGTGTTACTTTCCAAAACCTTGCATGAGTTGTGACGAGGCAAGTCATCCTTGGCTACCAAACATGAACTCTACTCTTCATGTAAGAACTTCTCTTCGAGTTATCATGTTATCAGATTTGGTGTGAACAAATATTAGTAAAACTGCCTATTTATAGCCTATGTTAATTGAGTGGCCACATGATTCTTTTCCTTATCAATCTAGTTTACAACTTTCTACTACCATTATCAGCATCTTTAAGAGAATATATCATATGGACCTAACTCTTTATGTGCGCCTGTATAAAGAAAAGAGGATGAAACACCGAGTAAAATGAATACCATTCTTCAGTCAATGGCTAAAAATCTAGCATTGGAGTTGACTTAGGCTATTTGATGTCTCCTTGAAAGATTTGCTGAAATATTCTCCATTTAGAAAATTATACTCCAGAAGACTCATTGGATCGACGACTTCAGGCCCTGATGAATATTTTATTTTGTCATACCTATTGCGGTCATTTATCGTAGTTTGTTACACGTTAATTCCAAATGCTTACACATATACACATGAAACTTGAAGAATGTATTTGGAATCACAAGCACTCAAGCCATTTTACATGTCAGGTTGGCTGGAGTTTGACTTTTAGTACATATATGCAACATGGCACTCATGCTTTGGAATAAAGTTCTCTGTTAATTTCTTGACGGTTTTTGTATTCCTTTCAAAAAGTCAACGAATTCTATCATGTTTGTTCATGCACACAGTGGCGGATCGAGAATTTTATTGTCAGCGGGGCAAAAGATTGGACATGTCAAAACGGAATGCATGCCTGTGAAGATCCTCAATGCTTTTTTTCTGGATTGAATCAAACTGTGCCTGCAAGTCTGTAGGGATTAATCTCGATGGTACGGGTCAAATAATTAGAATGAATTAGCAGGATTTTTAGTTTAGTCACATGTTTTATTGTTTTAATTGATCATGAGTAGTTAGCAGGTAGTGGGTATAAGTTAGTTTCCTTTTATTTAGGTGGTTTTCTTCCATTTAATGTACATAAATACAAATACTAAATTAAGTTAATAATTTAACACATTTTAGTTAATTAGTGAACCGTTTTGTACCTTTGGCTTAGTTCGATCCTGCTGATCTTTTTTCACCTGGCTTTGATTTGTATCCATGCCAACGTCGTTTTTGCTAATACTTGTTATTGTAGTTTGTTGTTTTACTAGTGCTTCCTCCTTCCCATTCCAGAGTTTGAAGATTGCAATAGAAGGCATAATCCGATGGCCATTTTGTTTCACATATTCAAATATCATTCATAATTCACAAGGAACCTCTGATGGGAAAATGGCAAAATCTATATTTTGGTTAGGGGGAATGTTAAAATTCATCTAGACATTTATGTTCACGTGTTAGTGTAAACTTGGTTATTTCCGAAAGTTAGTTATGTTTGTTATTGATGTAGAGAGGAAGCAAAAATAAAACAAAACATAGATGAATTCTCAATAAATTTTAGATAAAAATAGTATGAATCAACTTTTACCCCTTTTATAGAGAGATTCTAAAATTGGCAGATATGATCAAGTTATGAATTTACAAAC
Source organism: Smallanthus sonchifolius (assembly GCA_023525975.1). Lineage (NCBI taxonomy): Eukaryota > Viridiplantae > Streptophyta > Magnoliopsida > Asterales > Asteraceae > Smallanthus > Smallanthus sonchifolius. The sequence goes on from CM042045.1 coordinate 52,126,643, forward strand.
CAATTCATAGTGAAATTCACTACTAGAAAACATTTGTTTTTCCTATAAAAGTTTCCGACAAATTATCGACAAATGCAATTTCCCACGAGTTAACGACAACTTTCCAACAAAACAAAAAACAAAAAAGTGACCATAAGATTTCCTACAATTTTTCGACAAAATTCCAAAAAAAAATAAAGTTGTCGCTATTCCGTCGCCAATTATAAGCTACTTCCAACGATCCACCGACAAGTTTCCCACAAAAATATTTTTGATTTTTTAATCCGTTTAATATATTTATTTAAATAAGTTAACTAATTTATTTAATATTTAAAAATAAGTTTTATTTCAAAATTGTCGGAAATTTGTCGGAATATATAATTATTTCCGACAAATTTCCCACAAAAGTAGTTTTTATATTTTTAATTAGTTTAACATATTTATTAAAAACGTTAACTTATTTATTTAATATTTAAAAAATATGTTTTTTCAAAACTGTCGGAAATTTGTCGGAATATATAATTATTTCCGACAATTTTCCCACAAATGTAATTTTATATTTTTAAATTGGTTTAATAAATTTATTAAATAAGGTTACTTATTTATTTAATCTTTAAAAAAATTGGTTTTTTGCAAATTGTCGAAAAATCGTCGGAAATATTTCCCATAAAAGTAATTTTTTGTATTTTTTTTATTTGTTAACTTATTTATTAATAAAGTTAACTTATTTATTTAATATTTAAAAAATAGGCTTTTTCAGTATTGTCGGAAAATCGTCGGAATACATAATTATTTCCGACAAGTTTCCCACAAGTGTAACTTTTTATTTTTAAATTTATTTAATATATTTATTAAATAAGGTAACTTATTTATTTAGTAATTAAAAAATCGGATTTTTTTAAAATTGTTGGAAAATCGTCGGAATATACAAATATTTCCGACAAGTTTCCCACAAAAGTAATTTTTTTATTTTTTTATTCGTTTAACATATTTATTAATAAAGTAAACTTCTTTATTTAATATTTTAAAAATATGCTCTTTCAAAATTGTCGAAAAATCGTCGGAATATGTAACTATTTGCAACAAGTTTCCCACAAATGTAATTTTTCATTTTTAATTTTGTTTAATATATTTAGTAAATAAGGTTATTTATTTATTTAATATTTAAAAAATAGATTTTTTTTCAAAATTGTCGGAAAGTTGTCGGAATATATCAATATTTCCGACAAGTTTCCCACAAAAGTAATTATTTATTTTTTAATTCATTTAACATATTTATTAACAAAATTTATAATATTAGTAACTAAAATTATTAGTAATTAAAGGTTATTATTATTACTAATATTTAATATAAAATTAATAATTAAATAATAATTAAGGATTATTATTATTAATATAATATGTATATGTATGTGTGTTATTGTATGTGTATATGCATATATGTTAGTGTATGAATGTGTGTGTTATTGTATGTGTATATGTATATGTGTTAGTTTGTGTATGTGTGTCTAGGGTATCAGTGTATGTGTGTTACAATATGTGTATATGCATAAGTGTTTACGTGTGTATGTGCATGTGTTAGTGTATATACACGTATGAGTGTGTGTTACTGTATGTGTGTATATGCATGTGTTAGTGTATGTATGTGTATGAGTGTGTATTTGTGTGTGTCGTGTGTGTTAGTGTATGTGTAAATGCATATTTGTTAACTTATGGGAAAGCCATAGTATCATAAGTATAACAGAGGTAACATCTATGTGGCCTATAAATGGGTATAACAGTTGTACAACTAGCGAAGGTAGTGGCGACGGTCACTTGGGGTTAACGTCACCCGTGAATGGTGAATGGTAAGACTTTATGAACCTATATGTCTTAAGGGTGATGGTATTACCTTAATAACCGAGTCTTAAGGGCGATGTAATTACCTTTGGAACTTACAAGTCCTAATGGTGATGAAAGGACGAGAAATGAAATGGAATGAACGGTATGAATGATGAACGTATTGTACGAATGTTTTAATTGGTTGCGTTTTAAGACGATGTAATGACGTCAATTTCCGTTGTTATTGAATGTTTAAAATTTAAGAATTGTTTGCTATTGTGTAAATCCAATACATGAGACATCCCGGGTTTAAGGTACTAACCTTGATCCTGTTTAGATTCTGGCGTGGCCGGAAGGGGTACTAACCTTGCATACTCTAGAAGTTTGGTTACATACTCATGTTGGTTGGTGCTTATTAAAAAAATGTTTCAGCATGTATCATTAATTACCCATGCCTGAACTGGACCCTTTTGACAATGTGTTTCAGGTCAGTCTGGACTGTTTAACGTACCTTTACAATATAATTAGAACTTTTAACAATTTAATTTTGTGAAAAATAAATGTATTCTTTTGAAGTAGTCAGAAAGTAGTTTTTAAAAAATCAAAAAATAATTTTATAAAGATTAACAATTTAATTTGTGTAAACATATATATTCTTTTAAATATAAAGATTAACATGTAAATAGTATTAAAAAAATAATACTACATGTATATTATTCCCTCCATTCCTCATTTCCTCCAATATCTCTAATCCTTATTTCCCTCCCAATTCTTATTTGTTTCCCCCCAACACAAAAAATTAGGGCAGAACCCTTCATCGTCGTTCCGCTCAAACCATTACAATCGGCGCTCCCTTCATCGTCGTTCCGCTCCTCGCTGGTCACCGCTCCGTTCTCTCCAAACCACTGATTGCGTTGACGACCTGTACCCCAACCCCTCACTCTTTCGACTAAAATCAGTTCAACTATGTGATTTTAAGGGTTTTAATCAACAAATCGTGTATGTGTATATTGTTTATGGGTTTGTTTGTTCAAGTGTTCAGTTGAGATTGTGTTACCTAAATGCTATTGGGGTTTATGTGATCCCAAATTAAGTTGAATATAAAAGCAAAATCATGAATGAGGTCCATTCCCTAGTCGCTTGTTTGTATTTCTGCTCTTTTTTATGGTTTTACTTCTAAAATTATAACATCTTTTTGTTAGAAATCTTTCCATCTTCTTGTCATTCATGTTGGCTAATATGTTGAACTATGTTTCAGGCAAACATCAATACTTGTCATTTAGCTACTTGAAAAAAAATCAAAGAAATCTTATTTTTTGTGGTTCTGTGCAAATTACCGAATTTATGAAACTAAAGTATAGACCTACTCTATTATGCAAATACATGGCGAATATGATATATAAAATTATTGTTTTTGTAATTTAGCTTTAGTATGATTTTAGTTGAGCTGATTAAAAGATTATAACTTGTAATTTAGCTTTAGTATGGTTGCTAATTAGGTCTAATTATTGTTTTGTGTAACGTTAAGTATTTTTAAGAAAGATTATAGTTTTTAATGATCTAACTTGTTTAAGAAAGGTGTTAAACATCAGATTTAAGTTGAGTTGATCAGTTCCTGTGATTGAGTGTGGAAGGAAGGTACAATTTTTTATTCATTTAGGATGGTATGATAATTTGTATTATATGGGAGGGAAGTTGAGTGGATCAGTTCCTGTGATAATTTGTACAATTTTTTATGTGTTCTTTCAGATTGATGAACGGTTTGAGTTACCGGATAAAGTATCAATGAGTGAACACTTGTACCGGGTTACAAATACCAATACATCATAGCAAATGATCGACGGGGAAGAAGAACTTGAAGATGATGATGACGACGATGATATTGATGATGTTCATAATGATGATGTTGTTGATGATGAAATGTTTTCTTCTGATCGCTCTTTAGATGAAGACGAACATGATTGTTAGGAACAAATATTGTTTGTTGTTGTATACTTTTTATTAATTTGAGATTTATCATATGGTATTTACACTTTAAATTATTTATAATCATAAGGTTTGTTAATTTTATATTATATATCTTACCATTCTTGTTCAATTAAATGCAGTTTCCATACATTATGGATGGTAATCAAGGTAATCTTGGTGGTGTTGGTGCCGGTACACGTGGCGGAAAGAGACGTCGTGGTGGTGCTGGACAGACTCCTGTTTCTCGTAGTGGTGTTGATGCTACTTTAGGGAGAATCAATTCCCATGTGTCTGGTTCTAAAGGTAAAAGCAAGAAATTTTTTTGTGGGAGATACGTGATGACACGTGGTGGTAAGGGGGGGGTATATGCTGGTACTCATAGACGTGTGGCTAGCGGTGATGCCATGGCTAGTATGGCCGGGATAGTATGTAACACTACGGTGTTACGGGATGTCACCCATGATGATGTTGACAATTACAACTACGATGAGGATGATGATGGTGAGGATGGCGGTGGTGAGGATGACGGTGATGTTGGTGGTGAGGATGTCGGTGTTGATGTTGATGGTGAGGATGGCGGTGATTATGTTGATGGTGTGAATGTCGGTGATGATGTTGACGGTGTGAATGTCGTTGATGATGTTGATGGTGAGGATGCCGGTGATGATGTTTATGGTGAGGAGGATGGTAGCACATTTCAGAAGAAATGGATTAAACTTCAGGGAAGAAAGTATGTTTCTAATTTTAACATTTTAATTTATGATGTTTATTCATGTTATAAATATACCTATTTGGTTATTTCAATATTGTAGGTTTGGATGTCAACGTGTTCATAGGAGTGCCAAACGAATATTAGACCAACATCTTGATGGAGATTGGGCCACGTTTAAACAAGTCCCACTTAATAAAAGGAGGACAATGTTTAATAAGTTTCAGGTAATATATCAGTTAGTTATTTTATATGTTATGATTATATGTTTTATTTTTGCATTTTTACCTTTATGTTTTAATTTTACAGACCTAGTGGAGATGGGATCCACGAGACGACCAAGCCTATTATGAAGGATTCATTAACGTGATCAAGGATCTTTTTAGAGATATGATGAGTGATTTGAGAGAAGAATCTAAAAATAAAGCCAGGAAGGTCAGGCATGTTATTGCAGATGAAGAACAAAATTTCGAGATAACTTGCAATTATGCTCCTAGAGCGGTGCCTCTTGAGAGATGGCAATGTTTCTGTAAGATAAGGGTGTTAATACAATATTCCTTTTTTTTCTTAATTTTCCTCTCTTTATATATTATACATATTTTTTTTACTATTTACAGACTTGGAACACCGTGGAATTGTTAAAAAGTCTGCAGCTGGGAGAAAGAATCGCTCTAATGCACTATGCCGTCATACAGGCGAGTCTATGGGTTTCGATGAACATCGTATCAACTTGGTAAGCTAATCATATTTATAAACTTTAGCAACTCTTTGCATATTTAACACTTATCAATTACATTACTATTTTTTGTGTAGGAAAAACAAAAGGGTGGACCAGTTAGCTTCGAGTTAGTCTTCATTGATACCCACGCCACCATGGAGTGCAAAAAGAGATTACGGGATGGGGAAATCGATGCTAATGACGTGGATCAATTAGAGTTTGTTACTGAACGATCAAAAGAATCATTTGTAAGTTAACTTTATCGTTTATAGATAATTATTATAACAACATTAAGTATAGTATGACTTGCTTTGTTTTGATAAAATGTAGACATCGTTCACCGGGGAACTTGAGAGGTTGTACGGGAAGGACCGCAGCCATAATCCGGAGGATCGCGATGATCTTGCTGTGTGGAAGAGTGTGCATCCTAACAGTAATGGCTACCAGATGTTCAGGATAGGATCTTCTAATCCTAATTTCGTGGTGACTAGGACACCGTCATCCACAGCTTGCGAGTCTAGATCATACAGTGATGCCCGAAAGTCACAAGAGGTATCATTATTATTATTGTTGTTGTTTAGGCATGAAACTTCACATTTTTTGTTATACTATTTAGGCATTGATGTTGTCGGGTTAGGAGGACCGGTTTTGAAAACCATTGTTTTCATGTTGTGCATGCTTTGTTTAGGCATTGTTGTTTCCGGGCTAGGAGGACCGGTTTTGGAAATCTTGTGTTTCATGTTGCATTGCATGGTTTGTTTAGGCATTGCTATTGTCGGGTTAGGAATTTATTATTATGATTATTATATGTATGTGTATTTGTATCTTAAATTGTTAGGTTTATAATTATGTATGTGTATCTGTGTTTTTATGTATATGTATACGCATATGTATGTGTTCGTGTCATTTTGACCCATTTAAATTGAAAGTTAATTGTTATACTTACATAAAGTGGGTTCGGATCATTTCGACCCATTTAGATTGAAAGTTGATTGTTATAGTTTCATAAAGTGAGTTTGGGTCATTTTCACCCATTTAAATTGAAAGTTGATTGTTATAGTTTTTTAAAGTAGGTTTGGGTCATTTTGACCATTTAAATTGAAAGTTGATTGTTATAGTTTTACAAAATGGGTTTGGGTCATTTTGACCCATTTAAGTTAAAAGTTGATTGTTATAGTTTCATAAAGTGAGTTTGGGTCATTTTGACCCATTCAAATTTAAAGTTGATTGTTCAAGTTTTATAAAGTTGGTTTGGGTCATTTTAACCCATTTATGTTTAAAGTTGATTGTTAAAGTTTCATAAAATGAATTTGGGTTAGCTTGACCCATTTAAATTAAAAGTTGATTGTTATAGTTTTATAAGAAAATTGATTGTTATAGTTTCATAAAGCGGGTTCGGATAATTTTTGACCCATTTAAGTTGAAAGTTGCTTATTTGATATTTTTTAGATCGGCATGTTTTGACCTATACTTAACTTGATCATAACTCGTTTTGACCCGTACATATTTTGAGCACAACCCGTCTTGACCCGTACCTATTTTGAGCATATGCATGTATCTAAGTAAGTATTATGTATTAATTATATCTATTTTAACAAATTTTATGTCCAAGATATTCGATCTGAACTACAAAAGGAAAGGGAGGCTCGAGAAAATTTGAAAAATCGTTTGGAACAAATGGAAAAAGATCGAGAACGAGAACAAGAACGGTTTGAAAGGGAACAAGAGCGGGAACAAGAACGGGCCGAACGAGATGCAAATGAGCAAAAATTACAAAGACAACTTGAAGAAATCTTGAAAAAATTAGCCGATTAGTAATAGTAATCGTTAAATATGTAATTTTTTTGTTGTAAATCGTGATTGATATATTAAAACATGTTTTTTGGGAATTTTTCTTCTATATTTCTGTAAAAAAAATTTCTATTTTTCTGCAATTTTTTTGCTATTTTTCTGTAAATTTTTTAATATTTATCTGCATTTTTTTAGATTTTTTTTAAATTAGAATTGTCGGAAACTTGTCGGTATTGTAAACCTAAAAAGAGGTTAAGATTGTAGGAAAATTGTCAGAAATTTTTTAAAAATGTTGTCGGAATTGTATCATTAAAAAAATATAAAATAAAATTTGAAATTTAGAATTGTCGGAATTTTTTTTAGAGCTGTCGGAAATTTGTTGGTATCATAATAACTAAAAAATTAAATACTAGTAATTAAATACTAATATTACTGATTAGTTATTCTTATTATTATTATTGTTTGTATTATTATTAATAATTAAAAAATATATATTTAAAAAACTATTTTGTGGGAAACTCGTCGCAATTTCGTCACAGAGCTTAAAGAGTATAATTGTCGGAATATTGTCGGAATCTAACCGACGAAAGGCATTTGTCGCTAATTTGTTGGAAAAATAGTCGGAACTTTGTCGGAATTTTTTTTCCTACGAGGGTTTTTCCGACCAAAAGTTTTTGTGGGAAATTTGTCGCTAACGGTCAATTCCGACAAATTTCCGACGAAATCTGCTGTCGGAAACTTATCAGTTTTTTAGTAGTGATTGACGATATAAATAAGCATGTAAATCAAGGCAATGAGTAATTTAATGTGTTTTACACTAAAATGAAAGATGCTAAATTTTAGGAAAATCAATAACAAACGAAATCGGAGCCTTTATTAGAGGATTTCGGATCTGGCTCGTCGAGATCTTTCCATCCGCCGGTTATGGGACCTGTAACTCAAATAATAAGTTATGCTCGTTTTAAATTTGAGCATTTTCTGCTTGTTTTCCCCATCTAGGTAGAAGTTTTTCCTCTCTAGGTAGTAGTCCGCTAACTCCTCCCGGATCAACTCCTCATTTATTCCAGGGTTGACAGTTATATATGTGTGCATGATATGATTCAAAGTGTGATTAAAAGCAGAGCCGGCCCGGTGGGGCAACCTGCACTATCGGTCGGGGCACGTTTTTTTTGGGGGCACATTTTTTATATTATATATATATGTATGTATATATATGTATATGTGGGGGAAGGATCAAGAGAAAATCATAAAGTTAGGCAAAAACCGAGAAAACCACTAAAACAATATGTAATCTTATGAGTTACGTATACGTAACAGTAATTTTTTTGTTTTCTGTTTGCGTATACGTAACACTATTGGTTACGTATACGTAATCCAATATTTAAATCATATTTTGGTAAATATATTGTAATATTACACTAATACTCTTGTAAAAAAATAAAAGTAAAATAAAAAGTCATTTAAATATATATATATATATAGAGAGAGAGAGAGAGAGAGTGAAGTTCATAAGAAAACTAACATTTAAAAAGATAACTAGAGAACTCCTCTTTAAAGGTAAAAAATAATAAAAAAATCATAACTCAAAATATAAACCAAAAACTAAAAAAGTGGTTCGGTGACCTTGTTTCACACGCCGTCCTCGTTCAAAAAAAAACACAGACTCGAAAAAATAGTCGGTTTAGCTTTAGGGTTTAGTTTAGCTTTTATTTTAGGTTTTTGGAGAGTGTAGGGGGGTTAGGGTTTTGGGGGGGTGGGTGGGGTGTGGTTAGGTTTTTGGGTGGGGGTGGGGTGAAGGGTTTAGGTTTTTGGGGGTGGATTAGACTTTTACGGTGGTACTACATATATGCAATATTACGTTTAGGATTAGGTTTTTGAAGGTACGGGGTGGGTGTGGTAGTTTTAGGTTTTTAGGTGAGGGTGGGTGGGTTTAGGTTTTTGGGTGAGGGTGGCGAGGCGTATATCCCACTCTTATAGTAAGTATAGATGTTTTATAATTACTTACAATTTCATAACTATTAGATTTATAATTACTTTCCATTTGTAGGATTATTTTGATCTGGACTCCTGGAGAAACACTGATAAGTGGCGAGGCGTTGAACTCGGAATCACCGCCGAGTGTCAGAGGGCGTATAAAGATCACAAGAGAGAGTTTAAAGTTCACTTCGAGGAGAATGGGGGATACGATGATGTGGAGGCGATGATGAATAATCCACCATGAGATCTTGATCAAGAAACTTGGGAGACTTTGATTAATGAGCTGTTTTTAGATGCGAGCTATAAAAACTTCTCTTCGAGTTATCATGTTATCAGATTTGGTGTGAACAAATATTAGTAAAACTGCCTATTTATAGCCTATGTTAATTGAGTGGCCACATGATTCTTTTCCTTATCAATCTAGTTTACAACTTTCTACTACCATTATCAGCATCTTTAAGAGAATATATCATATGGACCTAACTCTTTATGTGCGCCTGTATAAAGAAAAGAGGATGAAACACCGAGTAAAATGAATACCATTCTTCAGTCAATGGCTAAAAATCTAGCATTGGAGTTGACTTAGGCTATTTGATGACTCCTTGAAAGATTTGCTGAAATATTCTCCATTTAGTAAATTATACTCCAGAAGACTCATTGGATCAACGACTTCAGGCCCTGATGAATATTTTATTTTGTCATACCTATTGCGGTCATTTATCTTGTTACTCGTTAATTCCAAATGCTTACACATATACACATGAAACTTGAAGAATGTATTTGGCATCACCAGCACTCAAGCCATTTTACATATCAGGTTGGCTGGAGTTTGACTCTTAGTACATATATGCAACATGGCACTCATGCTTTGGAATAAAGTTCTCTGTTGATTTCTTGACGGTTTTTGTATTTCTTTCAAAAAGTCAACGAATTCTATCATGTTTGTTCATGCACACAGTGGCGGATCAAGAATTTTTTGTCAGCGGGGCAAAGATTGGACATGTCAAAACGGAATGCATGCATGTGAAGATCCTCAACGCTTTTTTTCTGGATTGAATCAAACAGTGCCTGCAAGTCTGTAGGGATTAATCTCGATGGTACGGGTCAAATAATTAGAATGGGTTAGCAGGATTTTTAGTTTAGTCACATGTCTTATTGTTTTAATTGATCATGAGTAGTTAGCAGGTAGTGGGTATAAGTTAGTTTCCTTTTATTTAGGTGGTTTTCTTCCATTTAATGTACATAAATACAAATACTAAATTAAGTTAATAATTTAACACATTTTAGTCAATTAGTGAACCGTTTTGTACCTTTGGCTTAGTTCGATCCTGCTGATCTTTTTTCACCTGGGTTTGATTTGTATCCATGCCAACGTCGTTTTTGCTAATACTTGTTATTGTAGTTTGTTGTTTTACTAGTGCTTCCTCCTTCCCATTCCAGAGTTTGAAGATTGCAATAGAAGGCATAATCCGATGGCCATTTTGTTTCACATATTCAAATATCATTCATAATTCACAAGGAACCTCTGATGGGAATATTTTAAAAATGGCAAAATCTATATTTTGGTTAGGGGGAATGTTAAAATTCATCTAGACCTTTATGTTCACGTGTTAGTGTAAACTTGGTTATTTCCGAAAGTTAGTTATGTTTGTTATTGATGTAGAGAGGAAGCAAAAATAAAACAAAACATAGATGAATTCTCAATAAATTTTAGATAAAAATAGTATGAATCAACTTTTACCCCTTTTTATAGAGAGATTATAAATTTGGCGGGTATGACCAAATTATGATATTACAAACCAATTCATAATGAAATTGATGATATAAATAAGCACGTAAATAAAGGCAATGAGTAATTTAATGTGTTTTACACTAAAATGAAATATGCTAAATTAGTTAAATTTAGGAAACTAAATATTAACGAAATCGGAGCCTTTATCTTAGGATTTCAGATTTGGCTCGTCATGACCTTTACATCTACTGGTTATGGGACCCGTAACTCGAATCATAGCCCAAGTTATGCCCGTTTTAAATTTAGGCATTTTCGGCTTGTTTTCCCCGTCTAGGTAGTGGTTTTTCCTCTCTAGGTAGTAGCCCACTAAGTCCTCCTGGATCAGCTCCTCATTTATTTATTCCAGGGTTGCATTAGTTTGAATGACGATCATATATATATGTGCATTACATGATTCAAAGTGTGGTTAAAAGTATTGAAATTATTGTGTAGACTTTGATTATCCAATTGTTCCAGACTTCCATTATCCAACAAGGTCACCATTGAACCATTGCAAATATTCATGCAATGGTTAATCTAGTTGGCTCCTTTTCAAAGAGACAACTCTTCAAGTGGTGGTAGCAATGGAACTTACTTGAAAGGGTTTGTGACTATTCAAAATGCCACAAATTTACTATCCTATAAATACAACCATATTTCTACCAATTTGGAAGGTGCATAAACACAACGACAAATTTACTATCCTATAAACACATACAACCATATTATATGCATCCAATATTAAGTGAATTCAACGACAAAATCCGAGATTAGTGAAGAACGTAGAGTTCTTCTATTGATTGAATCAAGGCACTTTGATAAATGTTATTTCGATCCTCAAGTAAGTGGTTGGATTGAAAATTTTAGAACTTGGTGTCTCTAATGTGAATTTGTTACATCTTTTGTGTAAATATGTAACAATTGTTTTAAATCATATCATAATTAAAAAAGATTTTTGATTTATCTTATTAATAACTTGTGTTTATTACTATTAATTTTGGATTAAAGTCTTTTTAATATGAACTCTTGGTTTATTTTTCTATGGATTTTACAATGGACTTTTTGATTCATTTTATAAAAGAAGAAAAATTGTAGGAAAAACCACAACTTGAGAGTTGAGAGAAAATATTAGAGAAGTATTGGTGTCAGCAAGTTCAATATAATTGAGAGATGAGGTCTCTCTAATTCTTCTACCATCTCATGTTTCATCTTTTTCCTACCTTTTCTAAATACATAATTTATCCGGTGATACCTCGGGTGCGTGGACATCTCCGACAGTACACATACTGTTCCGGTTGTTGTACCCTGGGAGACAGACGCGTTCGTCTAAGAGAAGACGCGAAATATGTTTTAAGGGACCCGTGTTGAACACGAATCCTCAACCAAAATCGTCAACGTTTTAGTGTGTTAATTGTTGCAGTCAAGGAGCATAGTTGAAGACTCAATGTGGTGAAGACTCGAGTCAAGAATATTTCAAGAAGGCGTTCATTGGAGTGACTAAAGACACCAGTTGAATTAGTTTGGCATATATAAATTACATCTTATATCTTTTCCATTCGGTTTTATGTATTGCAATGTATTATTTATTTCCTATGATTAACGAGAGTCTCGTTAATATTATTTTATTGTTATTTTATAATAAAAAGTGACTCATATTCTTACAAAAACTTGTGCTTTGAGATGTATTTGGTTGTTGTAAATGTGATGGGAAACCACATAGATGAACTTTCTCTCTTATTCCACATTGCTAAGTAAGCATGCTAGGATCGAAACATGAATTTTTGTTACTTGAAATCATTGATAATTCATTAGTTTAGTCGGCGTATCACCACTTGGGAGTTAAAAGCAGTGTTGATAAGAGATTCTACTTCATTTGTATCTTGAGATTTTATTTACCAAAAAACCCAATGACAATGTTCAATCGAGCTACAATGGAATTTTTTTCCTTAGGGAAGATATAAAAGCAGTGTTGATGAGAGATTCTACATCCGCAATTGGTCCTATTTATCACTTATGGTTGATGTTATTTCTCAAAAGCATTTTGTTGTTCACTCGGTATCGCTTGAATTTACCGATCCGGATCCAGTGAATTGGCTGATAAGAGTTCGATTTGTTGTTCACTCGGGATCGCTTGAATTTACTGATCCGGATCGCGTACCAAAGGTGATCGGTACGACTTTGCACCTGAATCCGGTACGAACGATCAGGATCACGGTACGCAACTACTTTAGCGTTTCCTGTGACTATGTTTTAAACAATAGAAACTAGTAAAACAATGAATATTATACCCCGCCAACATAACCGTTGGATCACCAATTTGATATCAACTAGAAAAATTTTGAGTTATACACATACCTGGATTCTCCCCATCATTTGAGCAGAAAACTCACACACCCTACATAACTTTGTCCCAACTTGATGAAAGAGACATGAGATAACATATATTTGGAACTGCATATTGAAATCCCCAAAACAAAGCCTAATTTAAGGCCTAATCAAATTCACAAATTAAAGCTATAGTCTCGAATGGCCTATCAATCGATCAAGTCTTCAATTGCCCCTGATAGCTGATACCGGCATCATATGTGCTTAGTGCTGCAAATAAAATTTCAAACAACGAAAAATATGCAAATTGGTTAGAGCTTTACCAAACTGAAATTGGACATTTGAACATAGTACTTCATTGCAATCATCAATAGTAGAATGTTATTGATGTGGTTCTTGATTAATCCAACAAGAAACATTCTAATCATTTCGGGTATTAAGAACGCAAGGCCTAACATGAGAAAAAAGAGTCTGTCAAGTTAGCCAAGGAGTGACTGCCTGACAAGCCAAACAATATAATTTACTAACACCTTGTGTTGATATAATTAGGCAAGTCATCCTTGGCTACCAAACAAAACTCTTCTATTCATGTAAGAACCTCTTTTCTAATTCTCTTATCAGATGTGCATGCATTAATTGTCCAAGAAAAACGTCTATTTATAGAGAACCTTAAATCATTGGTCCTTGAAATTTCATAATGCCACCTTTGGCAGAATATAACCCGTTTCTATAAATGAAACCAATTCCATACGCCCATAAGAAGAAAACAGAACAAAATGTTGAGTAAAAGGAATACCATTCTTCAACAGGTGGCCACAATGTTGAATCAGAGTTGACTTCAACTACTTGATGCCTCCTTTAAAGATTGGTTAAGATAAGAGCTGGGGTCCATTTGGCTATTCAATCGACATAATTGTTGTTGATTTGTGACCCCAATGAATGGTTTCTTTTAGGGTGGAGGGGGCACCCGCTATGGCGACGTGTCCATGGGGCTTCAATTCACAGCTAACTCTTTATGCCTGTATAAATAAAAGGGGATGAAACACTGAGTAAAAGGAATACCATTCTTCAGTCAATGGCTAAAACTCTAGCATTGGAGTTGACTTAGGCTATTTGATGTCTCCTTGAAAGATTTGCTGAAATATTCTCCATTTAGTAAATTATGCTCCAGAAGACTCGTTGGGTCGACGACTTATGGTCCCGATGAATATTTTCTTTTCTCATACCTATTGCGGTTTTAGTTTAGTCACATGTTTCATTGTTTTAATAGATCATGGGTAGTTAGCAAGTAATGGGTTAGTGGGTAAGTTAGTTTCATTTTCTTTAGGAGGTTTTCCTCTGTTTAATGTAATTGTTTGAGAATTAACGAAAGAGTAACTACGTAAAGTAATAAAAAATCATTCTCTAAATATTAGTCTAATCCAACAAAGTCAATGTACGTATTTGGTTTTTTTCATTGATATAATGCATAGTGAAAATTTCATTGTGCAAAGAGATTGAACCTGCATTTTGTATAAAAAAATTGCATCTTATTTAACTTGTAGGCACCTATTCTATTATTTTGCTTTCATAAGAGAATGCAACATGACGTAAAAGTAATAGCGTTTTTAATAGTAGCTTAGATATATGCTATAGGTTCATTGTATTGGAGATCAAGAGCACAAGCCGATTATGAAAGTAAATATCGGAGACGCATGTGTGTGTTGAAACAAGGATAAAGAAGAGATTGTAAGAGATGTTTATTCTCTTTTCTTTTCATGTAGTTTGAAGATTGCAAAAGAAGGCATAATCCGATGGCCATTTTGTTTCACATATTCAAATAACATTCATAATTCTCAAGGAACCTCTGATGGGAATATTTTAAAAATGGCAAAATCTATATTTTGGTTAGGGGGAATGGTCAAATTCATCTAGACATTTATGTTCACGTGTTAGTGTAAACTTGGTTATTTCCGAAAGTTAGTATGTTTGTTATTGATGTAGAGAGGAAGCAGAAATAAAACAAAACACAGATGAATTCTCAATAAACTTTATATAAAAAAGAATGAATCAACTTTTACATAAGGTGCTCCTTTCATAGAGAGATTCTAAAATTGGCAGATATGATCAAGTTATGAATTTACAAACCAATTCATAGTGAAATTGATGATATAAATAAGCATGTAAATCAAGGAAATGAGTAATTTAATAGGTTTTACACTAAAATGAAAGATGCTAAATTTTAGGAAAATCAATAACAAACGAAATCGGAGCCTTTATTAGAGGATTTCGGATCTGGCTCGTCGAGATCTTTCCATCCGCTGGTTATGGGACTTGTAACTCAAATAATAAGTTATGCTCGTTTTAAATTTGAGCATTTTCTGCTTGTTTTCCCCATCTAGGTAGAAGTTTTTCCTCTCTAGGTAGTAGTCCGCTAACTCCTCCCGGATCAACTCCTCATTTATTCTAGGGTTGACAGTTATATATGTGAGCATGATATGATTCAAAGTGTGATTAAAAGCAGAGCCTGCCCGGTGGGGCAACCTGCACTATCGGTCGGGGCATGTTTTTTTTGGGGGCACATTTTTTATATTAATATATATATATATATATATATATATATGTATATATGAGGGAAGGATCAAGAGAAAATCATAAAGTTAGGGAAAAACCGAGAAAACCACTAAAACAATGTGTAATCCTATGGGTTACGTATACGTAACCGCAATTTTTTTGTTTCTGTTTACGTATACGTAACACTATGGGTTACGTATACGCAAGCCAATATTTAAATGATTCTTTTGGTAAAAATATTGTAATATTACACTGATACTCTTGTAAAAAAAATAAAAATAAAATAAAATAAAAAATCATTTAAATATGTATATATATATATATATATAGAGAGAGAGAGAGTGAGTATAGTTCATAAGAAAACTAACATTTAAAAAGATAACTAGAGAACTCCTTTTTAAAGGTAAAAAATAATTAAAAAAATCATAACTCAAAATATAAACCAAAAACTAAAAAAGTGGTTCGGAGACCTTGTTTACCACGTCGTCCTCGTTAAAAAAAAAACACAGACTCGAAAAAATAGTCGGTTTAGCTTTAGGGTTTAGTTTAGCTTTTAGGTTAAGTTTTTGGAGAGGGTGGGGGTGGGGGGTTAGGGTTTTGGGGGGTGGGTGAGGGGTTTAGGTTTTTATGCGGTGGGTGGGGTGGGGTTAGGCTTTTGGGTGGGGGTGGGGTGAAGGGTTTAGGTTTTTGGAGGGTGGGTTAGATTTTTGGGGTGGTACTACACATATGCAATATTAAAAATAAGAAGAAAAAAAAAGACGAGTTAATTATTATTTTTTATAACGTTATTTATACTCAAATGAAAGATAATTTTTTTTTGATTTAATGGTGCAATTTTTTTTAAAAATAATAACGTATGCACATGATAGAAATGTTTAAAGATTTATATATTTTAAGTTCCAGTTTTACCCTTTCTCTTTAAAATCCCACCCTTCTCTTTTTAGTGGTTCTCTAGTTCTCTTATTAATATGAGTTTTCTCATGAACCTAACCCTATATATATATATAGCGGGAGGTTCAAATAAGAAGTAGTTTTTCGATAAGAATTTTAAGAATTGACAAAAACGGTAAGAAACGATATCAAACGAACTCCAATTGAGCTCATTTCAGCGGCATTATAACCGTCTCGTCGAACTTTACCATCTTAGCTTTTAGGGTTTAGATTTTACGTTTTTAGCCTTAGGGTTTAGCTTTTAGGGTTTAAATTTTATGGTTTAGGTTTTTTTTTTGTGGGGTGGGGGGTTTAGGTTTTTGGGGGTGGGTGGGGGTGGTTTTAGGTTTTTAGGGTGGGTGGGGTGGGGGGTTTAGGTTTTTGGGCGGTCGGGTGGTGGTTTTAAGCTTTTCGAGGTAGGGTTGGAGGGGGGGTTTAGGTTTTTGGGGGTGCGGGTGGAGGGGGGTTTAGGTTTTTGGGTCCGGGTTAGAGTGCGATGACACGGTTTCAACGTCGCTGAAATGAGCTCAATCGGAGTTCGTTTGACCCACTTCTTAGCGTTTATTAGCGAAAAACTACTTATTAGTGAAACCGTCCCCTATATATATATTATATACTATATTTAAAATATAAAACAAAAAAACTTATTTGGTTTTTTCTATATTACTTATTGAGTTATTGGGTTCTCTTTAAAACAAAAAAAATTTAATGTATTGAGTTATTGACCCAAACAAACTAATTTAAACATAAAAAAATCAAAAAATATAACTTAGTGATATGAACTTTTTATTTAATAAAATTAACTTAGTGCATTTAAATGAGATCCAAGAAAATTTTCCAAATGCAAAGATTGCACATAGAATATTTTTGAATATTACAGTCACGGTGTCATCTGCATAAAGGAGTTTTTTGAAACTGAAGTTATTGAAATCTTACTTACGATCCACAATGCCCCAATAAAGACTTAGTGTAGAGAGTGTACACCTCGAAGATGTGACCAAACAGTTTGCTATCAAGAATGCGAGGTGATCAAACGATATGTCATTCTAATACACTATTTTTGCTATGATTATTGCTATAACGTTAATCACCGTTTAAATAAATTTGTTTATATAATTCGTTAGGGCCTAAGGGCATTTTTTCAACTCGGCCGAGGCACTTAAATCCTCAGGACCGGCATTAAAAGTATAGAAATTATTGTGTAAACTTTGATTATCCAATTGTTCCAGACTTCCATTATCCAACACGGTCACCATTGAACCATTACAAATATTCATGCAATATGGTTAATCCAGTTGGCTCCTTTTCAAAGAGACAACTCTTCAAGTTGTGGTAGTTATGTAACCTACTTGAAAGGGTTCGTTACCATTCGAAATGTCACAAACTGTCGTATGAATACATACAACCATATTTCTAGCAATTTGGAAGGTGCATAAACACATTATTTGCATCCAATATATAGTGAATTCTAACGACAAAATCCGATATTTGCGAAGAACATTGCTAAGTAATCATGCTAGGATCGAAATATGAATTTTCGTTACTTGAAATCATTGATAATTCTTTAGGGAAGATAGATAAGGTAACTTCAATTCCCCAAAAAACTCTTGTCATCCTCAATTGGTCCTACTTATCACTTATGGTTAAAAAAATTTCTCAAAAGCATTTTAAACTATAGAAACTAGTAAAACAATGAATATTATACCCCAGCCGTTGGATCACCAATTTGATTTCAACAGAAAAATTTTGAGTTTATATACATACCCGGATTCTCCCCATCATTTGAACATAAAACTCACACCCTACATAACTTTGTCCCAACTCGGACCCACAAGTCCTTAACCACTTGATGAAAGACACATGAGATAAAATATATCTGGAACTACATATTAAAATCCCCAAAACAAAGCCTAATCAAATTCACAAAATAAAGCTGTAGTCTCGAATGAAGTCTTCAATTGGCCCTGATGGCTGATACCGGCCTCATCTATGCTTAGTGTTAACCTGGTCTCTTTCGAACCAGAGTATAGTCTATGCTGCAAATAAAATTTCAAACACCGAAAAATATGCAAATTGGTTAGAGCTTTACCAAACTGAAATTGGACATTTGAAGATAGTACTTCATTGCAATCATCAGTAGTAGAATGTTATTGATGTGGTTCTTGATTAATCCAACAAGAAACATTCTAATCATTTCGGGTATTAAGAACGCAAGGCCTAACATGAGAAAAAAGAGTCTGTCAAGTTAGCCAAGGAGTGACTGCCTGACAAGCCAAACAATATAATTTACTAACACCTTGTGTTGATATAATTAGGCAAGTCATCCTTGGCTACCAAACAAAACTCTTCTATTCATGTAAGAACCTCTTTTCTAATTCTCTTATCAGATGTGCATGCATTAATTGTCCAAGAAAAACGTCTATTTATAGAGAACCCTAAATCATTGGTCCTTGAAATTTCATAATGCCACCTTTGGCAGAATATTTCCAGTTTCTATAAATGACTCCAATTCCATACGCCCATAAGAAGAAAACAGAACAAAATGTTGAGTAAAAGGAATACCATTCTTCAACAGGTGGCCACAATGTTGAATCAGAGTTGACTTCAACTACTTGATGCCTCCTTTAAAGATTGATTGAGATAAGAGCTGGGGTCCATTTGGCTATTCAATCGACATAATTTTTGTTGATTTGTTGAGTTGTGACCCCAATGAATGGTTTCTTTTAGGGTGGAGGGGGCACCCGCTACCGCCGCCACCCCACGATTTCAATCTATGGCTTTGGAACGTAGTGTGGAATATGAACGTTAATGTTACCGTTGGTGAACGGTAATATCTTTAAAAAAAACCCACTATAAGTACAATCATTTAATACAACCAAAATTATACTCTCAAACTCTACTCCAATACACTCTGATTCTACTCAAAAACAGTTTTATTTTAAAAAAAATGAAACGCAATCTCATTATTTCCTTTTTCGATTATTATTTTATTTTTTTCAGTTATTTATGTACTTTTATGTTTAGTTTATTTTATTTTTATGAATCAAATGAATTAATATTAAATTATGTTTTTTTAATTTTAATCAAGAAAAAATTTGTTTGTGGCTTCATGACTTGGGTGCTGATACGTAGTACGTACCCACTTAGGCCACGTTTCAATTAGTTTACTTGTAAGCAAGGTTGTTAACTCAGTAAGCCACGTTTCAATTTATGTAATGCATGATCTCCAAAACTTGGGGAACACCTTTTCTAATTTGCCTATTTAATTTGTAATCGCACGGAAAGAAAGAAGAACAGAAAATTTGGATCAAACTCTTGTCTCTTTTCTTTATTGTTTTCTTCGAGCCTAACTCACTCAACGGGTATCTGTCGGGAGATTGACCATCTCAAATCAGTCTATAACAAGTGCCCACCAACGTGGCTCCGTAGTCCGTGGGGCTTTATGTTCAATATTTAGTTTTTATTTTAATGATGTATTAGACTAGTACACAACTCCTTTTATATCTGAAATGTTTGGCTTTGAATACGTGTAGTTGTGCAATGAAAACTGTAAAGGAGTATAACTGATCTATTAAAGAAAATACGAGTTACATGCATGTATATATCCATCTTGATTATTTCCCGGTATTATATATCCATATTGAAATGAAGTTCAGTAATTTATTCATTCAAAATATAGTTCTGGTTAATTACATGTTTTGTGAATTTGTTTTCTTTGTATTCCACGAGTAAAGGCCAAAGATAATAATGTGATTACATCCGGGTCCCCGAGCTTCCCTTTTTGCGCGTTTAGATCCACACTGCTCCTCTTTTGGCAAACTCGGTCCCTCGTAATTCAAGAATAGGGTTTAACCGTCTCATTTACATTAGACTTAGGCCACCGGCTAGCTCAAACAATAAATGCGTAGATTTTCGGGATGTTACAAGAAACCCATGTTAAGGGACGTTGTACCCTAAGGCGGATGTTTGAGAATAAGTCAAAAGGTGTGGATGTATTTGCTAACAAAATAAAACTCAAAGAAGAATACCTGGACAAGTTCTATGAATACTTGGCAGAATCCACTGCTCCAAATAAAGATCAAGAGATGTTAAAGGAGTCATACGAAAAGGAATTCCAGAGGCTGATGAAGGGTAAAGATACTCTTGTGGATCAAGTGCAGATCAAGATAGAACTCCAAGAACCAGTTGACATCAACATTAACTTTGTCAAGAAAAATCAGCTTTGGTTCGCTATTTGGAACTCTTGAAGAAATGCCCCAAACAATCACATGACGCATGTAGGGATCTTGTATGGTCATGTGCTAACATTGACTCTTCCTTAGTGATTGAAACTTTTGAACAAGAGCCAAACCTTGAGAGTTGCCTAACCTTCCTTGAACTCGTTAAGATTCACGAGACTTTGATCAAGAATAAGGAAAACTTCAAGGTAGAGTTCACTCGACTCATAACATGGTTCTTCAAAGAGTATTTGGAAATAGAGCAAGTGGGTGACGAACCTCCATGCTTGAAAGATGGAACAAAGGTGAATCTACTTGACTTGCATATCCTCATACATACCGAAGTTGGCTTCGATCATAGAACGGGAAGATGGGGATGATTGCAACAAAACTTGGGTACATTTGGAGCCGTGGCAAGGAACTAAAGCTCATCATCTTGACTTTATTGAGTTATACTATTATATGATGGGGACCAAGTCGTTGCAAGCAATGAAACTCAAGAGGAGGACGGCGAAGCACATGTTGATGAAGAAAAGCTCAAGTGGAAGAAAAAAGCACCAGTGCTATTCGAGACTTTCCAACCGGATGTGGGCCAAGTGGATCAGGAACTCAAGTCTTAGAAGTCAAAGAAGAAGAAGATCTCGAGGAAGAACAAAGTTTTTCTTGAAGATTGGAAGACAATCCGTTTAAGAGATTACGGGTGTGATGTAGCCCATTTATTAATCTCTTAACGTATTAGGCTTAGTTTAAACTTTTCTTATTATTGTATTTAGGCTTTTGTTAAAACATTAAATACTTGGTTTGTTTAGGTTTTGGTCCAGAGGCCATAGTAGTATCGAACACATCTAGGAATGCCAACAAATAGGCAGTTAGAAGTCATCCAATAACTTCCATTCCGAAAACTGCATCGCATTCCTATGATGGTGTCGGTTGGCAAAGTATACGTAGGAGTTATAAACATTCATAAATGGATGTTAATCCTACTTATTAAAGTTGTTAGTTTTTCGTTTGTTATATTGAAGTTCTATTCAGTTGTGTAAAGCATGAAGTCACATATTCGTTTCAATGATCTGAGGGCAAAACGGTGATCCGTCAATGGAACTTCTGTTGTCGATCCCTAGGTAAAACCCAGTGGTAACCCATTGGTAATACCCATGCCATGTTTTCCTATTGATTATCATCGGTGAATCACTGAAGGATGCCATTTCCAACGAGGGATTGCCCACAGGCGCGTCATCTCTAAACCTCTGTTTTGTAGTGGAGCAAGTCAATTTTGGGTTTAGACTTAAAAAGTTTGTGAAACACGTTTTAGATTTTTGAATTAATCGGTTAGACAATCATTTTCATGGGTGACACCATAGAGAGAAATACTTTAAAACCATAAATGTCACAATTTCAATTTGTAAATCACTAAGTGATTAAAGTTTCACTGAGGGTTGCTACCAAACACTATATATGCATTTGAAAGCAAACTAATGTGCGTTTTTACGTGGTATATTGACTTTTCTAAGACAGTTACTATTTTTCCAGTATATACAATGACGAAATATTACACATTGACTGTTACGATTAAGCACAAAAGTCAACTCTAACTACAAGTTTTCATCCGCAGTTGGTGTTGTTCATCCGTACTTGACATATGTTCATCCGTAGTTGACATATGTTCACCCGTAGTTGAGAGTTGTCCATAGTTCCAAGTCCAAATTACTCTTAGGTACGGAGTCCGTAGTTCAAACACAGCAGTAATTTTCTACTCCGGATCAAATTTTAGTCCGTACTAAAATATTGTTGATCCATACTTGGACTTAGACATAAATCTTTTTTATCCAAATCGTAAAGATATGGTATGCATCAAACTATAAGTTTTGACTATACACGGAAGCTCTTATTATAGAGGCCAAATACTGTAATCGCCCAACTTAATATAGGCATACACATTTATATATTACATCTATTAGTTTGTTTTCCATTTGTACAATGATTAGTACACTAAGTTTCTCTCATATTGTTTTTTCTAATTAATATATTACCGAAAAAAATTGACTTCATGTTCCACATTGTGATCTCCAATAACGTTCCATTATATATGCACGACTTCTAACTTGTACAATGATTAGTACAGTAAGTTTCTCTCATATTGATTTGACAAATACGGCCATATGCGCGACTTCTAAATTGACATCACCACACACAACAAGCACACACACTTCTTGGATTGAATCTTTTAGATTTGTTTAGGCCTTAATTCTACACACCCTTTTAAATTAGGTTAACCATTTCACACATGTGCTGGACTGGAAATAGTTTAGCTTGTGATCCTTCCATGTTATCAGTCTTCTTGAACTAAAATCCACGAAGATAAGATATATTTGGAACTACATATTGAAATCCTTAAAACAAAACCTAATCAAATTCACAAAATAAAGCTATAGTCTCGAATGGCCTACTGATCAAGTCTTCAATTGCCCCTGATGGCTGATACCGGCCCCATCTATGCTTAGTGTTAACCTGGTCTCTTTCGAACCAGAGTATTTATGCTGCAAATAAATTTCAAACACAGAAAAATATGCAAATTGGTTAGAACTTTACCAAATTTGCCACCACTTTGAGTTGCAATGTAGGAGGTCATAAATGGGTACCAAATAACCTAGAAAACTCTTTCTTTTCAATTCCCAACATTCTAATCATTTCGTCTCGGGTATTATATCATCTACAACTGCTACTGTAATTAACAACACAAGGCCTAACAAGAGAAAAAGAGTCTGTCAAGTTAGCCAAGGAGTGACCCGCCTCACAAGCCAAACAAGGTGTTATAATTTACAAACACCTTGTGTTTGTATAATTAGGCAAGTCATAATTAAGTTGAACCTCATGGTTCGTTAGATACCTCTCGCCAAAATTACCTCTCAATGGAACTTATGTTATCGATCCCTTGGGCCTGATTTCCAAGAGTTTGTTCCTATTAGGCTATATATAGCTTCTTGTTTATTGAATAATAAAAGATGCAACTTTATTCTTGTTTTCTTCTGCACATTTCACACAGTTCTTTTCCTTTCATATTAGAGAGCTTGAAACATAAAGTGAGTACAACATTATATGAGTGTGTGCTTGTGTGTGAGCCAAGGCCTGAACCAACAATTAAGTTATAGTTTTTGACCGTAGATTTCAATTTACTTCAAAACCATTGCTAGTTATAGCATAAATACCAAGGCGCACCTGCAAGACGGAGTAATTTGTCACCTGACACTTGTCGTCGGCATAGGTCACCTTATAGCGACGATATGTCGTCGTTATAGGTGAAAACCAAAATTTTGAATGGGACACCCTATAGCGACGACATGTCGTCGCTATAGGGTTGAGGTAGATTGGAGGGAAAACTGGCACCCAATGAATTTTTGGGGAAAACCTATACCGACGACATGCCGTCGGTATAGGGTAATTTTGATTTTCTTTTTGTTTTTTTTAATATAATAATTTTTCGTCGGTCAAAAATTTTTTTTTAAATTAAAAAAATTCTGGAATTCCCTATACCGACGACATGTCGTCGGCATATGGTTTTTTACTTTATTGACTGGTCAAAACCCTACGAAGCCTATACCTACGACATGTCGTCGGTACAGGCAACCTACAACGCCGACATAATAGCCTATACCGATGACATGTCGTCGGTATAGGTCTCAGCGAGAATTAACCCAGGAAACAGCTTTCTACTTCCCATTTCCACAAAAAAAAACCCAAATCACTCCATCTCTCTCCGGCGATTTCACAATTTTTGGGTATTTTGTGGAGCAATATTCACTAATCTCTCGGGTTTTGAGGTGAGTTAACATCTATGTTTCAATCTTGACAAGAAAATCAACTTTTTTAGGTTTTTGGCTTAATTTCTTTGATTTTTGTTAGGTGTTTGAAGCTTTAAACATTTTTTAAGGATTTCAAGCTATTTGAAGCTAATTTACAAACTTGGTTAGTAATTTTTCTACAAATTAGGTTTAGATGTATGTTTGTATGTATATTGTTGTGTTTATTTGTATGTATGTATATATGGTTTAAATGTATGATTTTATAAATATTTTTTAAATTTTATGATGAAATTAGGTTTAGATGAAATTTGGGAATTTGGACATTTATATATGTATGTTTGTATATAATATGTATGTATATATGTGTATGTGTGTTTGTATGTATTTGTATTATGTTTATGTATGGAATTGTGTTTATGTATGTAATTTGGGAATTTGGGTATTTGTTTATGTATGTTTGTAAAGGCTATGTATGTATATACGTGTATGTGTGTTTGTATGTATTTGTATTATGTTTATGTATGGAATTGTGTTTATGTATGTAATTTGGGAATTTGGGTTATGTATGTATATACGTGTATGTATGTATTTTTATGTATGTAATTGTGTTTGTGTATGTAATTTTAGAATTTGGGCATTTATTTATGTGTGTTTGTATATAATATGTATGTATATTTGTATGTATGTTCGTATGTATGATTATGTAATTGTATGATTTGTATGTATATAATTGTGTATGTATTTATGTAATTGTGAATGTATGTATATATCTTTATATGTATATGTAACTTTATTTAATTTTGTTGCAAGTTCGGAACTCATTGCGGTTGGAGAAGTGTGAATAACATCTTATTTGTGTTTCATTGAATTTTTTTAAGGTACGCATCCCGACTTTTATACCTTTATGTACGTCTCATGTTGTGTACACTAGTATGTTTATTTAGGATAACTCTTTAGAATATACCCGTCCGAAATTTATCTGATAAAGATAAATTTTGGATTGTCTCCTTTAGGACTGCTTTTTGAATATTTATCTTATTTAGGATATGTATACATTTTAACGGGTTGAAATTTAAGAAAAAATTGGTAGCTATTTCTCCTTACTCCTTCGAGTTTGCGATTTATCTGCATACTTGGGGAGTCAAGATGAAATGCTGCTGATTTTTTTTAAATAATCAACTCGTTAAAATGTATACATATGAGATAGAATATTCAAAAAGTGGGTTAGGATCCACCGCCTTAGAGTACCGATCAAATCACATACATTAATTTATATCATTTATTACATGAAGAAGATGCATACAATTCAGATGATGAAGACGAAATAAATGACGACGATGAAGAAGATGATGATGTTGTTGACTCACGTTATTTTAGTGATGATTCTGATTGAATGTATATTTAAAATTTTCTTTTTGTCTTTGTTAATTAATAATTATTTGTGCTAACTAATAAATTTTGTTGTAGGAAAAATGGCAACAATGGCGCAATCACACGGTGGAGATGGTGGAGACGGGGGTCCGTATCACTTCGACTCGGGTTGTGCGACTGGCTCTGGTGGTAAGTTACTTGTTAGTGTTTAATAGATGTCATTATAATTGCATAACTTTTGAATGTCATGTGTCAATGTAGGTAGTGTCTCCCAAAAAAGACGATCTAAAGGTAAAAACCTAAAATTGTATAAGAAATTTGAGCAAAATGGGAGGAAGCCTCTTCCCATTTATGTAGAACTTCATGGCGGGGGTACAAGTTTGTAGGTCCCAACACTTCGGATTTTATCCGTGCTATTTCGTCGGAGGTTTTAAAGATTGTTCTTCCATATTATCCAAATTTGGCTAAGGTTCCAAATGAGAAGAAACGGGCCGTATATTCCACTCTTATAGTAAGTATAGATGTTTTATAATTACTTACAATTTCATAACTATTAGATTTATAATTACTTTCCATTTGTAGGATTATTTTGATCTGGACTCCTGGAGAAACACTGATAAGTGGCGACGCGTTGAACTCGGAATCA
Organism: Smallanthus sonchifolius; assembly: GCA_023525975.1. Taxonomy (NCBI): domain Eukaryota; kingdom Viridiplantae; phylum Streptophyta; class Magnoliopsida; order Asterales; family Asteraceae; genus Smallanthus; species Smallanthus sonchifolius. The sequence continues at coordinate 52,153,219 of CM042045.1, forward strand.
CCGCCGAGTGTCAGAGGGCGTATAAAGATCACAAGAGAGAGTTTAAAGTTCACTTCGAGGAGAATGGAGGATACGATGATGTGGAGGCGGTGATGAATAATCCACCAGAAGATCTTGATCAAGAAACTTGGGAGACTTTGATTAATGAGCTGTTTTTAGATGCGAGCTATAAAAACCGCTCGGAGAAGAACAAACAAAACCGATCACAACAACGTTACCCAAGTTACCATGGTAGCAAATCATACGCCCAGCGCCGACACATGGAGGTATGAAATACAATTGTTAGTATTATATAAACATGCTTATTAATTCTTAGTGATATTATTTTTGTTTTTCACAGGGTACCGGCCCAATTGATGTGTTCAAATCGACCCATTATAAAGAAGGGACCGGTTGGGCCAACACGACTGCATCATCAGATTATGTAAGTCAAATGATTTTATTGTTAGACTTACTAGACTTAGAACATCCAACTATAACTTTAAACGGGTCAAAATGACCCAAACACATTTTAAGAGACTTAAAATATCCAGCTTTAACTTTAAACGGGTCAAAATGACTCAAACACACTTTAATAAACTTAGAACATCCAACTGTAAATTTAAACGGGTCAAAATGACTCAAACACACTTTAATAGACTTAAAACATCCAACTCGAGCCCAATTGTTGAATATTTTTGCTAGTGTTATTAGTATTTGTTTTTATTAGTGTTGGTTTATTGAAATTTGTGAATTTGGGTCGTTTATAACTTATAGTTTAACAGGTTGGTTATCCACTTTACAGCAGTTATACTGTCGAATTTTAGTAAAATAGTCAAGTGATTGTTTATTACATTGTTTAATGCAGGACCGAATCCAAGAGGAGTATACAAGATCCTCTGCTGAGTCTGGTGGTGACTCGTCTGCTGTCGATGAGTTTGAATGCATGGAGCGTGCATTGGGTCATCGGCGTGGCCATATCATGGGTGTCGGTCGTGTGATGAGTAATCCCACACCGGATTTGTTCAGTACCCCCCTCCACAACCACATTTGCAAGAAGTGGATGAGCGTGTAACTCAACTTCAACAACAAATCCAAGATCAACAATAACGCGAAGCCCAACGAGAGGAAGAACGTCGTGTGCATAATCAACAAATGCTTGAAATGCAACGACAAATGGATGAAATGCGTCGAATGTGGGAAAGCCGAACTAGCAACGACGATAATTAGCTTGAAGTTGTTGCGCATTTGCCTTTGTTGTCGGTGTTATTGTTGAATGTTTGAACAATTTTTATGTTTGTGTGTCGGGCAACTTTATGTTTGAATATTTGATTTGTGTGTCGAACAATATGTTTTGGATTTCAATTTTTGAATGGTTTGAATTATCTGATTTGCAGATTTTTGTAATTAGAAATTAAATATTTCTCGAAAATTTTGAAAATAAAAAAAAACAGAAAAACCTATCCCGACAACATGTCGTCGGCATAGGTCTTTTTCAAATTTAATTAAATAAATTGGTAATAGCCTATCCCGACGACATGTCGTCGGGATATATCTTTTTCAAATTTAATTAAAAAAATTGGAAATAGCCTATACCGACGACAGGTCGTCGGGATAAGTTGGGTCTGTCCCGACGACTTGTCGTCCGAATAAGTCCAGAACCTATACCGACGACATGTCGTCGGTATAGAATTTCTTTTTGAATTTTTTAATTAAACCCTATAGCGACGACATGTCGTCGGCATAGGTCGACCTATGCCGACGACGCCTATACCGACGACATCTTTGACCTATTGGGACGAGACAATACCGACGACATTTATACCGACGACAAGTCATCGCTATAGGGTCAAAAAAAATCGTCGGGATAGGGTGATAATGTTGTAGTGTAAATATCCTATTTGTTATCATATAAACTAGGAGTACACCCTGTGCTTCAGGGCGGTGTCGTAAACGGGAGTGTTAAAATTTTAAACGTAAAAATAAGAAGTAAAATGTCCTCGCATACTGAAAAATTAAAAAAAAAGACAAACCTATAAACAAATTGAAAAAAAAAATTAGAACACAAAAATCTGGAAAGAAGAAAACATAAAAAATACCGAAAAACAACCCCCCCCCCCCCCCCACCAAGTTTTATATATTCTAGTCCATGTGGCATGCTAAACCACCATAAAAAAAACTTTGACTTTGAGTAGTGAGGAACAAAGTGCAGATTCCAGTCCATAAGAATGAAAGATTCATCATGAAATCTTAAATAAGATGGATATAAAGGTGTGTGTGGCATGTTGTCAACTTGATTTCGAGATAGATATGAAAAATCAAAATGGGCATATGCTTATGCTTCTCAAAGCATTAATTTAAATTCTTAAGAATATGATTATGAAAACTTTCCCAATGGAAACAGTCAAGTTCGATATATGTAAGATCCATCAATTCAACTGATGATAGTGAACAGAGGATTTTTTTTTTCGAGCAAACTTGCTACCCTCTATTAGTTCAACTCATAACTTAAAGATAAGACTCACAATCTAGATACTAGGACTCATTTAAATAATTCTAGTTATATTAAAAAACCTTGTGAATTAAATAGTAACTTTTCAGTGGTTTTTTTTTGACACAAAAGTTTATGTATTTACAGATTTGACATAAATTCCTTTTTACTCAAAGTTTTTTCTTTTTACAGATTTACCATAAAACTTCAATTTTTTGTAAAATTGCAACAAAAGTTCACTGGGTATTAGTAATAGCTTTCGTTAACATTTTTTTAAACGGGATGTACGGGTTTGTTTATTTTTTTTTTTCAGCGATTCGAGTTTTTTTTTGTATCTTACGTTATAGCGAGTATGTTTTATACCTGTGGAAGAGCCGAATCAATAACTACCAAAACTCCCAACGCGTAGCGCGGGGGAAAAACTAGCTAGATAAACATATCATGTGTGTTACGACCCTGACCAGATTAGGATTATCTCCTATCGTTTCTCGATGAGGATTATCCTCGACGATCACCTCGCTAATACTGATCTGGACCGGTGAGATTTTCGATACCCAATAGTTCTTGAATTTCGATAAACTTTATTCTTGGAACTGCTTTCGTTAGGATATTTGCACGTTGTTCCTCGTTCCTCATGTATTCTACCAGCACGTACCAAACCCTTTTCCACACACTCAAAAATAAAGTGGAACGTCGAGTGTCGATGTGCTTGCTCCTTCCGTGAAAACTTGGGTTTTTCGTTAAAGCTACGGCAGCATTTATCCTTGGTGCAATACCCTAGTCTGTTAGTTTTTACATTCCTTGAATTTACCATATGGTGTACTTCATGTTGTATGGGAAATTTATGAGAAATTAAGCACTAAGTTGTTGATTAGCACCACATATCAAGTGGATATAAGATTACCCACTTCTCTCCACACAAAGAAAAAAAACGAGAACACCAAGTATATTAGGTTTTTTAGGTTTCTTACCATGTCTTTCCCTTTCTCTCCATTCTTTAGGCATAAGAACAACGCGGTTTCAATGATAAGACGCCTACATAGAAGGTAGGGGTGAGTATGGGTCGATACAGTTCGTTTATGGGCTAAAACTGAACTTATTACTATAATGTTTTGGTTTTAGATTTCATAACCGATGAGTTAAGGTTATAAATGGCTCAGTTAATATATATTTCGGCAATGAGAAAGATGGTTTAGTTAATTCATCAACCATAAGTTCACCGTTGGCTTTGGGTGTGGATACGCTATTTTAGTTAATAAATCAAATTATATACCGGGTCAGATAAAATATTACGATCCTTCTAATTTATAAAGGAGAACTAGCTTAGAACCCGTGTAATACACACGTGGTGAAAAATATCAGTATATAAAATTCTTAAATCTTTATGTATATATTTTACAGGTGTAAATGTATTACATATACTAAGGATATAAAACAAAACTCAAAATATGTAAAAATTAATATATAATTGAGTTTCGAAAATACGTTAATTACTATTTAATATAATTTGACTTTCATTTACTATTTGATTGAAAATTAAAAGTTACATAATTAGATTTTAAATTTTCTTATAATAAGGGATAATTTAAATAAATGTGTTTTATTAGTATAATTTGTATTTTCTTAAAAATATGTCACTATTAAAAGATAGATGTGCATTTAATAAAAGGAAGAGGTGAAAAAACCATTAACGAGAATGAATATGGAGGCGACAGTTGACATGAAAAGTCTTTATTTATTATATAGATATATAAGTAACAACTAATATATTAATTATAAAGAAATTATAACAAAACAGTTCCAATATCAAACACACTCTTTATAAAAAGTAAATTATAAATGTTGGTATTAATCAGGGCGGACCTACCCTAAGGCTAAGGGTAGCCCCCGCTACCCCTCAACTTTTACGCGCAGTGTAATTTTCATTTTTATTTTTACGGTTTTATGTATCCGGTTATCCGTAAGCAAAAATTACGTTACCCCTCAATTTTTTTTAAAAGCTCAACACTTTATAAAAAGTCCAAAGTTTTAAAAAAAACCTAATCTATACTATATAATAAATAAAGGTTTTTGTATGCCACGTGTCGCCACCATCATTTTTTTCCCGCCTCTCTCTCTTATTAGATGCACCCATATCTTTTAATAAATTAATAATCTATACATACTAATAAATAAAGGTTTTAGAGAGGACACATTTCAAAATTTTAGAGCATCTTCGTTGGTTTTTCCCGCCGAAAACAATTATCACGAATTTGGTACACGCAGGCCGTAATGGCCAACTTGCTCCAGGTATCCGAACCCGTTCCTTTTATTCTCTCTTTTCTTTTATTTAGGGTTTCTACCGTCTTCTCCTCCACCGATAGAGCAGCCGCAGGTCTGAAAATACACGATTGTATTCGCCGTCGTGTTTCTTTGCTGCTCTTCCGGGTTCTCCTTCACGTATTTATGCAATCGTCTAAATGTATATGCTTTCAGGCCCTCTCTTCCACGATAGTATTCGCTGCAGGGTTTCATGGCTGTTACGCCAGAATCTCCTTCACGTATTTGTGCAAGTATTTAAGGTTCCATCAAAGGTATTTGTGCAAGTATTTAGGGTTCCATAAAAGTATTTTGTGTCAATTTTTTATGAAAGTAGTAGCCAATACTTGCCACCGGAAATTGACAATATTTCTTGATTTTTTCATATTCCATGCCATCAGATCTGCACTAATTTTCTGTGTTTTTTTTATTTTTTCTTTACTATGACTTTCATTTTTGTTCTTTTTATTATCTAGATCTGTCTCTGAATTGGGTTTGTCTCAGATATCTTTTTTGGTGTTTTTTTTGTTAATTTTTTATGGTAATTTATTCTACTTTTGGTGCAGATCATGTTTAATGAGTTTTTATTGATCTGCAAATCTTTATTTCTTTGAAAAAGTACAATTGTTTGTAATGGATGTGAAGTTCTTGGTGCAGATCATGTTGATTTGTTTGTAATGGATGTTGATTTGTTTGTAATGGATCTGCAGATCATGTTGTATAAGTTTTCTAACATGTAAAAATGTTTGCATCAATTTGTTGAATTCAAATTAAACTTAGTGATGCCTTAGGAATTTGAATCAATTTGTTGATATGTCAATTTGTTACCCCTGTTTATTCATATGCCAACATGTTGATGCCAAATGGAATTTGAATCAATTTGTTTATTTGTGGATTTACTCTGCATTGTAGCTGCATTTCAAGAAATTGTTTTTGTATGGTTATGCGAGATGAAAGGCATTTACTTCAGAATGTAGGCATTAAAACTAATTTATAATTAAACTAATTTCTGCCAGAATGTAATCATAAAACAGTTTTTGCATTGTACATTTACTTCAGCATGTAGGCATTATCATATCTTATAATTGTTGATGTAATTTATAACTAAACTAATTTTTGGATGTAATTATTTGAATGTAGGCATTTCTAATATATAATCTTGGATACCAAACTATTTTAGAGATGTAGAGGATGGTATGTTATTTACTCCATTAACCTGCGTCGGTAATATTGATTGGTTCAGGTTTATAAATTGGTGGCCTAAAAGTGGGTGGGAAATTTGTATTGGGTTTGTACAGTAAGCTGCTTTCTGGACAATATTTGAGATGTGGATGAATTCTTCAATTCGTTGTTGGCTCTGGTTATGTATCATATTAAAATAGATAATTTATCACTTTTGGCATACATTTTTGAATTGATATTAACTGATTAATTTCCTTTGTTTGATTCCTTATGTCTTTGTTTAACTGATCTAAACAGAAAAACAAATATAAGAAATATTAGACTCAAACCTGGTGTAGAAGAACTTTTAGGTGGCGTTTGGTTTGCAATTTATAATCCTATGGGTATGGATATGAAGGTAGGCTGGAATAGGAATGGGAATTAATTGGCAGGTATCCAGAGATTCTTAAGGACCCATACCCTCAAACAGTCAAACCAAACACATACTATCTTTGCCATTTCTGGCCTCTCACTTATAATTTACCCCAAACAGGTGGGTGCAAATTTTCTTTTTATTAACTGTAGGTGTTCCAGTATCCGTGTGTCATAAACTATCCTATAATTCCTTATAAATTGGGTGTTTGGTATTTCACTTTGAATAAAATGTCTTTCTAAAAATTACGATTAAGATTTTGTGTTGATTTTCGTACGGTGCTGTTAATTTTGCTTTGATGGTGTCTCAAATGGAGGGAGGTTGTCGAGTTGATTATAACACTAACATGTCTTTTTATTTAGGTATTTTAACCTGCACATTCTTTTTGGGTTATAATGTCATTTTCAATGTTAGGTTAATTAAATAAGTGTCAAGTTACTAATTTGCTTTATTTTTGAACAGATAAAGGTTCGAGGGCACATGTGTTACTAAACTGGAAAGACTTATATGGAGATAAAATAAAGCTGAAGGGCGTACTTGGTTTATTCATAGATCCGGTACTTATAAAAAGGACTCTTGCAGTTGCTAGGGTTAACAAGTGTGGTTAAGTTGTTAACCTAATCGAACAAGGATACAAGCACAAAGATGTTTCCTCAAACCCATTCAAATAATATTATCTTTGTAATAATTTCTGGCACATTAATCACTTATAAGTATTTTCAGACATAAAGTTTTTTATGCCAGGTCGACCCATATGAAAATAACACGTTTTGACGCATTAGGTGATTCAAATAATATTATGGTTGCAAAACTAGAGTCTAATCTCTTTTGACGTTTCAATTTTCTGATCATGTTTGTATTTATATCTAATTACTCAGATTCTCGTACCTGTTTTAGAGTTTTATGGAGTTCATAAATTTTTGTTGGTTAGTATGATCAAGTTAATAAAGTTACTTCACCGAGATAGCATAATCCTTCTGTTATTTTGTGGTCATGGAAACCATCAAGGTAATTAACTTCTGCCTACATTATAAACATTAAATTTGACATTGTATCACTTTAGTTTTTAATATTATTTTGTTTTCAATAGGTAAGAATGGTTACCCGAACGACGGTCGAGGTGGTGGTCATGGGGGGAATGTAGGTTATCGTGGTTAGTTCTTTTTTTTATTTAATCCATTCATAACTAAATGGGTTAAATTTGACACCTGTTTGATTACTGTGATTTATTGCAGTTAAAAATATGATGTGGGTACATGAGAGGAGGTGGCGACATGGGTGGTGGTAGAGGAGGCAGATTCAAAGGAAGAGGTCGGGGAAGGATGGGCGGGCGGCCTAGGGATGGAGGTGATCAGCAGCAACAATAGACTGAAGTTGGGTGTTCGCTCCATTAAGTGATGTAACTTAAACTCATGAGACGTCATTCGTGAGAGCACACACCAGTTTTTAGACTCGGATCCCAATATTTTTTAAATTGTAAGTTGTCAAGGATTTCATCAAATGTTATGCATCATACTAGCCTTTATTTTCCATGTTTGCTTCATGAATAATGAAAACGATAGAAATATTTACAAATTTATTAATCATATCGTTTTTATTATTCAAGCCCGTGTAGTGCACGAGTCTCTAATCTAGTTATACTAATAAAACACATTTATTTTAAATTATCTTTTATTATAAAAACTTTGAAACCTAATTATATAATTTTTATTTTTAATCAAATAGTAAATGAAAGTCAAATTACATTAAATAGTAATTGACGTATTTTCGAAACCAAATTATATATTATTTTTTACATATTTTGAATTTTGTTTTATATCCTTAATATATGTATAATAATACATTTTTACACCTGTAAAATACAAAAATAAAATTTAAGAAATTTATGTATTGATATTTTTCACCCCGTGTGTATTACACGGGGTCTAAGCTAGTACTATATAAAAAGTCCCCACATTTTATTAAAGGTTTTAAGGAATTAGGTTTTAATAAAACATTTGGGCTTTAGACAGTCCAAATGTTTTATTAAAACCTAATACCTCAAAGTCTCAATTCTCAAACCCAACTTACCCAAACGACCGGTCAAGAAGAAAGACATAGAGCGAGAACTGTGATTGTTAGAGACAGACCATTCGACCAGTTGCTCGACCTGAGCTGAGACCACCGCCCGACGCCGCTTCCGCTAAACCCCAGTCCTCCGCCTCTGCAGTCCGCCTCGCCAGTCGCATGTTACCGTAAAAAAAATTGTTTCTATAGATGTATGTATTATTTATAAAATTGTAGGTTTGTATAAATGTATAAATATATAGATGTATGCATTATTTGTGAAATTGGTGAAATGTAGGTTTGTGTAGGTGTATTATTGGTGGTGTTATGTATGTATTATTTGTATGAATTATATGTTGTTATTTATTTTTTGTGATGTATGGTTTGTATGAATATTGTTGAATGTATGCATGTATATATGTTAGTAATTTAAACACGCACCGTTTCACTTTTTTTGACCCGAGTATTTGTATATATTATTTATTTGGGTATTTGTATGAATGTAGGTGAATATATTGTTGTTATTTATTTTTTTGTGAAATGTATAATTTGTATGAATATAGATGAATGTATGTATGTATATATGTAGATGAATATATTGTTATTTATTTTTTCCATTATAATTTAAATGTTTTAATATAAATCATGTGTAGGTAAGGTTTTTGGTTAATTGAACGGATTGGAAACTAGATTGAGGCTTTCCCGACGGCATCTCGTTTACAAATTCGGAGGTATTATGTATATATTTGTGTGAAAATTAGTGTATTTGGGTATGTATTTTGTATGGATATATAAATATATTTGTTTAATACTTTGCTAGTAGGTATATATGTGTGAAATTTAGCTTTGTATAGTTTTTTTAATTGTTATATATTTGAATAATATAGATGGATATATAAATATATGTATTTTATTGTGAAATTGATTGTTAAATTGTATAGATGTATAAATATATTTGTGTAATACTTTGCTAATAGGTATATTTTTATTAAATTTAGTTTTGTATAGTTGTTTTAATTGTTATTTATTTAAATAATATAGATGAATATAAAAATGTATGTATTATTTGTGAAATTGGTGGTTAATTTGTATAGGTGTATGTATTATTTATGAAATTGTAGGTTTGTATAGATGTATAAATATATAGATGTATGCATTATTTGTGAAATTGGTGAATTTTGGTTTGAGTAGGTGTATTATTTGTGGTGTTATGTATGTATTATTTGTATGAATTATATGTTGTTATTTATTTTTTGTTATGTATCGTTTGTATTAATATAGATTAATGTATGCATGCATATATGTTAGTAATTTAAACACGATCCGTTTCACTTGTTTTGACCCGAGTATTTGTATGTATTATTTATTTGAGTATTTGTATGAATGTAGATGAATATATATTGTTGTTATTTATTTTTTATGAAATATATAATTTGTATGAATATAGATGAATGTATGTATGTATATATGTAGATGAATATATTGTACAAATTATTTAAATAATACATCTATATAATGCATACATCTATATATTTATACATCTATATAAACCTACAATTTCATAAATAATACATACATCTATACAAATTAACCATCAATTTCACAAATAATACATACATTTATATATTCATCTATATTATTCAAATAAATAACAATTATTTAAATAATACATACATAACACCACTAATAATACATCTACACAAACCTACATTTCACCAATTTCATAAATAATGCATACATCTATATATTTATACATCTATACAAACCTACAATTTCATAAATAATACATACATCTATACAAATTAACCATCAATTTCACAAATAATACATACATTTATATATTCATCTATATTATTCAAATAAATAACAATTAAAACAATTATACAAAACTAAATTTCACAAATATATACCTATTAGCAAAGTATTACACAAATATAATAGATCCATCTATACAAATTAACCATCAATTTCATAAATAATACATACATTTATATATTCATCTACATATATACATACATTCATCTATATTCATACAAATTATACATTTCACAAAAAATAAATAACAACAATATATTTATCTACATTCATACAAATACCCAAATAAATAATACATACAAATACTCGGGTCAAAACAAGTGAAACGGTTCGTGTTTGAATTACTAACATATATGCATGCATACATTCATCAATATTCATACAAACCATACATAACAAAAAATAAATAACAACATATAATTCATACAAATAATACATACATAACACCACAAATAATACACCTACACAAACCTACAATTCACCAATTTCATAAATAATGCATACATCTATATATTTATACATCTATACAAACCTATAATTTCACAAATAATACATACACCTATACAAATTAACCACCAATTTCACAAATAATACATAAATTTTTATATTCATTTATATTATTCAAATAAATAACAATTAAAACACTATACAAAACTAAATTTAACAAAAATATACCTATTAGCAAAGTATTGCACAAATATATTTATACATCTATACAAATTAACAATCAATTTCACAATAAAATACATACATTTATATATCCATCTATATTATTCAAACATATAACAATTAAAACAACTATACAAAGTTAAATTTCACACATATATACCTACTAGTAAAGTATTAAACAAATATATTTATATATCCATACAAAACTACATACCCAAATACACTAATTTTCACACAAATATATACATAATACCTTCGAATTTGTAAACGAGATGCCGTCGGGAAAGCCTCAATCTAGCTTCCAATCCGTTCAATTAACCAAAAACCTCACATACACATGATTTATTTTAGAACATTTAAATTATAATGGAAAAAATAAATAACAACAATATATTCATCTACATATATACATACATATATTCATCTATATTCATACAAATTATACATTTCACAAAAAATAAATAATAACAATATAATCACCTATATTCATACAAATTCCCAAATAAATAATACATACAAATACTTGGGTTAAAACAAGTGAAACGGTGCGTGTTTAAATTACTAACATATATACATGCATACATTCAACTATATTCATACAAACCATACATCACAAAAAATAAATAACAACATATAATTCATACAAATAATACATACATAACACCACCAATAATACATCTACACAAACCTACATTTCACCAATTTCTTAAATAATGCATACATCTATATATTTATACATCTATACAAACCTACAATTTCATAAATAATACATACATCTATACAAATTAACCATCAATTTCACAAATAATACATACATTTATATATTCATCTATATTATTCAAATAAATAACAATTAAAACAATTATACAAAACTAAATTTCACAAATATATACCTATTAGCAAAGTATTACACAAATATAATAGATCCATCTATACAAATTAACCATCAATTTCATAAATAATACATACATTTATATATTCATCTATATTATTTAAATAAATAACAATTAAAACAACTATGCAAAACTAAATTTAACAAAAATATACCTATAAGCATCAATCTAGCTTCTAATCCGTTCAGTTAACTAAAACCCTAACCTACACAAGATTTATATTAAAAAATTTCAATTATAATGAAAATTTACTAAAAAAAAGTCAAAATAAAGTCTTACCACTTCAAGAATATAAGTAATGGTGGTGGTGGAGGTGGAGCATGGTGGATTTTCAAGTAAAATGGTCGGATTTGATTATGAAAGCCGAAAGAGAGAGTAGAGAGAAAAAGAGGGTGAATTGAGGAGGAAAAAGGTTTCATGTGTAGATAAGAGCAGTTTCGACGACATGTCGTCGAGATTGGGCTTCCTGTGTAGAAAAAACAATTAAAATTCTACCTGACAAAAAAAAAAAAAAAAAAAAAAAAAAATTAAAACGAGCAATTGCGACGACATGTCGTCGAGACTGCCCTGAGATGTCGCCGATGAGCGCCAAAACTTTTCACTTTTTCCCGCTGGACCATCGCCGACAACATGTCGTTGAGAAAAGGTGAAAATAGTCAAAAAATTTGACTAGGACCATCGCCGACGACATGTCGCCGTATTTGGGTGCCCTATCTCGACGACACATGTCGTCGAGATTGCCTCGACGAAACTGCTAAGATTTCTTGTAGTGTGTTATCAGATTTGGTGTGAACAAATATTAGTAAAACTGCCTATTTATAGCCTATGTTAATTGAGTGGCCACATGATTCTTTTCCTTATCAATCTAGTTTACAGCTTTCTACTACCATTATCAGCATCTTTAAGAGAATATATCATATGGACCTAACTCTTTATGTGCGCCTGTATAAAGAAAAGAGGATGAAACACCGAGTAAAAGGAATACCATTCTTCAGTCAATGGCTAAAAATCTAGCATTGGAGTTGACTTAGGCTATTTGATGACTCCTTGAAAGATTTGCTGAAATATTCTCCATTTAGTAAATTATACACCAGAAGACTCATTGGATCGACGACTTCAGGCCCTGATGAATATTTTATTTTGTCATACCTATTGCGGTCATTTATCTTGTTACTCGTTAATTCCAAATGCTTACACATATACACATGAAACTTGAAGAATGTATTTGGCATCACAAGCACTCAAGCCATTTTACATATCAGGTTGGCTGGAGTTTGACTCTTAGTACATATATGCAACATGGCACTCATGCTTTGGAATAAAGTTCTCTGTTGATTTCTTGACGGTTTTTGTATTTCTTTCAAAAAGTCAATGAATTCTATCATGTTTGTTCATGCACACAGTGGCGGATCGAGAATTTTTTGTCAGCGGGGCAAAGATTGGACATGTCAAAACGGAATGCATGCATGTGAAGATCCTCAACGCTTTTTTTCTGGATTGAATCAAACAGTGCCTGCAAGTCTGTAGGGATTAATCTCGATGGTACGGGTCAAATAATTAGAATGGGTTAGCAGGATTTTTAGTTTAGTCACATGTCTTATTGTTTTAATTGATCATGAGTAGTTAGCAGGTAGTGGGTATAAGTTAGTTTCCTTTTATTTTGGTGGTTTTCTTCCATTTAATGTACATAAATACAAATACTAAATTAAGTTAAAAATTTAACACATTTTAGTCAATTAGTGAACCGTTTTGTACCTTTGGCTTAGTTCGATCCTGCTGATCTTTTTTCACCTGGGTTTGATTTGTATCCATGCCAACGTCGTTTTTGCTAATACTTGTTATTGTAGTTTGTTGTTTTACTAGTGCTTCCTCCTTCCCATTCCAGAGTTTGAAGATTGCAATAGAAGGCATAATCCGATGGCCATTTTGTTTCACATAATATCATTCATAATTCTCAAGGAACCTCTGATGGGAATATTTTAAAAATGGCAAAATCTATATTTTGGTTAGGGGGGATGTTAAAATTCATCTAGACCTTTATGTTCACGTGTTAGTGTAAACTTGGTTATTTCCGAAAGTTAGTTATGTTTGTTATTGATGTAGAGAGGAAGCAAAAATAAAACAAAACATAGATGAATTCTCAATAAATTTTAGATAAAAATAGTATGAATCAACTTTTACCCCTTTTTATAGAGAGATTATAAATTTGGCAGGTATGACCAAATTATGATATTACAAACCAATTCATAATGAAATTGACGACATAAATAAGCGCGTAAATAAAGACAATGAGTAATTTAATGTGTTTTACACTAAAATGAAAGATGCTAAATTAGTTAAATTTAGGAAACTAAATATTAACGAAATCGGAGCCTTTATCTTAGGATTTCAGATTTGGCTCGTCAAGACCTTTCCATTTACTGGTTATGGGACCCGTAACTCGAATCATATCCCAAGTTATGCCCGTTTTAAATTTAGGCATTTTCGGCTTGTTTTCCCGTCTAGGTAGTGGTTTTTCCTCTCTAGGTAGTAGCCCACTAAGTCCTCCTGGATCAGCTCCTCATGTTTGAATGACGATCATATATATATGTGCATTACATGATTCAAATTGTGGTTAAAAGTATTGAAATTATTGTGTAGACTTTGATTATCCAATTGTTCCAGACTTCCATTATCCAACAAGGTCACCATTGAACCATTGTAAATATTCATGCAATGGTTAATCCAGTTGGCTCCTTTTCAAAGAGACAACTCTTCAAGTGCACTATTGCTCATAATCCGGATGAAATCCTTAGCAAACTCATATGACCGTGACTTGATCCAAGGGCTAGGGTTCAGTAGGCAATAGTGGCGACGCAATAGCGGCGACATGTTGCCGCTAATGACCTGTAATAATCTGGCGCCTATATTTCCCTCCCGGACCACTTTCCCTCATTTCCAGCCCTAGCCTCTCTTCCCACAAATCGTGCAGCTGACGGAGAAGTAGAATCTCCACATATCACGCATCTCACGGCCTCCTCTTCCCACAAATCGACGAGCAACCACATTGCCGTTCCACCACCTGCAACCGCCTCGTGCTTGCTGGACCACCACCATGTACCTTGCCGCACCACCACTTGCAACGACCACCGGGTAATTTGGGAGTTTTATTTTAAAATTTATTAATACTTTGTGTTAATTAGTTTTTATTTAGGAGGGGATTCTACTTCTCCGGTCACCCGATTCCGGCTCTCGTCTCCGACCACCCGACTCCAGCTCCCGTCTCTGACCACCTGACTCACGTAATTTTTTTTGTTACATATTTTGTATGTTAGTTAATCGGGGTCAACGTACAGATTATTAGAGTAAACCTGATTTGACCCTTTTATATATGAAAAATGGAAGACTAGAGATGGTTTGTGAGGAGAGAAAGAACATTCTTTGGTCAAGTATGTGAGCCAAAAAACATTTGACTTGTACTAAGGAAAAGAATATGTGATTTTGTAGAAAATCAAATCTTGATTCTTCTTCAATTTGCTGAAATTCATTTGAAGGAAGAAAAGTATTATTTAATATGTTAGATTGAAAATAAATAGTTTCTAAATGGATCAAATCAGGTTAGTTAGTTAAATTATCAACAAAATTTTTTTATATGTTTCTATGGTATTATAGAAAATGTATATCTTAATGTCACTATAAAAACTATTTCATTAAACAACCGTTTTTTTGATTAAGAAGTAGTAAACATCTAAATACAATTTATGGGATTTTTAAACTCTTTTATTTTTTGTTATTAAAGCATATATGTTTTTTATGTTTTTATTGAATCTGGTTTTGGGTTTTTCTACTATTTAGATCAAGTTTTAATCCGTATGTATGTATGCTTTTTGTTTGATTTGTGGTGAAGGAGATGATTTGTTGATTGGTTATTCTTAACTATTTATGCCTATCATTCTTGTTTGTAATTAGGGTTATAGTTAATGAATTCAATGCATATACGAAGCTTTTTGGTGTTAGTTAATTATTCGACATAAAATCTGTCTAATTGGCCTAACGTCCACGGGGTTTAGGAAGAACTTTGAGTTAATTAGTCTCCCATTAAAGGTTAGGTAAGAATTTATGTATTTACCCGAAGTCAAATTAAATACTTAGTGGAGTATAATTCATTTGTTAGAGTTAGTACTATAACACATGAGAACACTAACTCGGTACTCCTTAAAATATGGTATTAGTCCTTAGATAGATGTAAAATGCATGTTTTGACCCGTTTAGACCTGAAACTTGTATGCATGTATATATATATATATATATATGGGGAAGGGATCAAGAGAAAATCATAAAGTTAGGCAAAAACCAAGAAAACCACATCATTTTAGGCAATTTTTTTACTTACGTATACGTATCCAAAATCAATTTTTTTGATTTACGTATACGTAACCGTAATTTTTTTGTTTTATGTTTACGTATACGTAACACTATGTGTAAAAATATTTTTTGGTAAAAATGTTTAATATTACATTGATACTCTTATAAATAAATAAAAATAAAACAAAACAAAAAATAAAAATTATTATATGATTGGGTAAAATTGGTTTTTTTAGTGGTTTTCTCGGTTTTCGCCTAACTTGCGGTTTTCTCTGGAACCCTCCCCTATATATATGTATGTAAAATGAACCGTTTTGACCCAAACCGTGTATGCATGTAGATATATGTATGTAAAATGAACCGTTTAGACCCGAAACTTGTATGTATGTAGATATATATATGTAAAATGAACCATTTGACCCGTTTAGACTTGAAACTTGTATGTATGTAGATAGTTATATGTAAAATGCACATTTTGACTTGTTTTGACCCGAAACTTGTATTCATGTAATTGTATGAACTAGCTAATATGTTGTTCGACGACCCCAGTTTTAGAGATAAACTTAACAAGTTTAATCTTTCACAAAAGGGACAAAGTAGTAGGGATGAAGACGAGAGCGACGACGAGGATGAAGATTAATTGTTTAGTTTTTATGTTGTTTTTAGATTTGGAATAGCTTGATTGGGTCAAAAATCTTAACATTATGTTCAAACCTTATATATTAATTTATTTGTGATTATGTTTTTGTTATATTAGGCCAAAAAATGGAAAATACGCAGGTTTTGTAATATATGTATGTTTGTAGGAATACTGGAAATAATGAAAATACGGAAAAAAAACTGCAAACGAGTCAGATTAGCATTAGTGGCGACATGCAAAAATGGGCCAGAAGGTATTAGCGGCGACGAAATGGTATATGTCGCCACTATTGGTGCACTTCTAGCGGCGACGTATACGAATTAGCGGCGACAGGGTGGGCACTAGCGGCGACTGTCGCCGCTATTAGTATTAGTGGCGACAAATGGGAGCATTAGCGGCGACATATGTCGCCACTATTGAGTATATTTTTTGTAGTGGTGGTGGTAGCTATGGAACTTACTTGAAAGGGTCTGTGACTATTCAAAATGCCACAAATTTACTATCCTATAAATACAACCATATTTCTACCAATTTGGAAGGTGCATAAACACAACCACAAATTTACTATCCTATAAATACATACAACCATATTATATGCATCCAATATATAGTGAATTCTAACGACAAAATCCGTGATTAGTGAAGAACGTAGAGTTCTTCTATTGATCGAATCAGGGTTTGGTAGCTGACTAGTGATAAAACTATTGGAAATTTAGTGAAAATGGAGTTTTCACTAACTTTGATGAATGTTATTTCGATCCTCTAAGTGGTTGGATTGAAAATTTTGGAACTTGGTATCTCTAATGACAATTTGTTACATCTTTTGTGTAAATATGTAACAATTGTTTTAAATCATGTCATAATTAAAAAAGATTTTTGATTTATCTTATTAATAACTTGTGTTTATTACTATTATATTAATTTTGGATTAAAGTCTTTTTAATATGAACTCTTGGTTTATTTTTCTATGGATTTTACAATGGACTTTTTGATTCATTTTATAAAAGAAGAAAAATTGTAGGAAAAACCACAACTTGAGAGTTGAGAGAAAATATTAGAGAAGTATTGGTGTCAACAAGTTCAATATAATTGAAAGGTGAGGCCTCTCTAATTCTTCTACCATCTCATGTTTCATCTTTTTCCTACCTTTTCTAAATACATAATTTACCCGGTGATACCTCGGGTGCGTGGACATCTCCGGCAGTACACATACTGTTCCGGTTGTTGTACCTTGGGAGACAGATGAATTCGTCTAAGAGGAGACGCGAAATCTGTTTTAAGGGACCCGTATTGAACACGAATCCTTAACCAAAACCGTCAACATTTTAGTGTGTTAATTGTTGCAGTCATGAGAATAGTTGAAGACTCGAGTCAAGAATTTTCAAGAAAGCGTTCATTGGAGTGACTAAAGACACCAGTTGAATTAGTTTGGCATATATAAATTACATCTTATATCTTTCCATTCGGTTTTATGTATTGCAATGTATTATTTATTTTCTATGATTAATATTATTTTATTGTTATTTTATAATAAAAAGTGAACCATATTCTTACAAAAAACTTGTGCTTTGAGATGTATTTGGTTGTTGTAAATGTGATGGGAAACCACATAGATGAACTTTCTCTGTTATTCCACATTGCTAAGTAAGCATGCTAGGATCGAAACATGAATTTTTGTTACTTGAAATCATTGATAATTCATTAGTTTAGTCGGCGTATCACCACTTGGGAGTTAAAAGCAGTGTTGATAAGAGATTCTACTTCATTTGTTTCTTGAGATTTTATTCACCAAAAAACCCAATGACTATCTTCAATCGAGCTACAATGGAATTTTTTTCCTTAGGGAAAGATATAAAAGCAGTGTTGATGAGAGATTCTACATCCGCAGTTGGTCCTATTTATCACTTATATGGTTGATGTTATTTCTCAAAAGCATTTTGTTGTTCACTCAGGATCGCTTGAATTTACCGATCCGGATCCGGATCGGGAACGTGAATTGGCTGATAAGAGTTCGATTTGTTGTTCACTCGGGATCGCTTGAATTTACTGATCCGAATCGCGTACCAAAGGCGATCGGTACGACTTTGTACCTGAATCCGGTACGAACGATCTGGATCACGGTACGCAACTACTTTAGCGTTTCCTGTGACTATGTTTTAAACAATAGAAACTAGTAAAACAATGAATATTATACCCCGCCAACATAACCGTTGGATCACCAATTTGATATCAATTAGAAAAATTTTGAGTTTATACACATACCTGGATTCTCCCCATCATTTGAGCAGAAAACTCACACACCCTACATAACTTTGTCCCAACTTGATGAAAGAGACATGAGATAACATATATTTGGAACTACATATTGAAATCCCCAAAACAAAGCCTAATTTAAGGCCTGATCAAATTCACAAATTAAAGCTATAGTCTCGAATGGCCTATCAATCGACCAAGTCTTCAATTGCCCCTGATGGCTGATACCGGCGTCATATGTGCTTAGTGCTGCAAATAAAATTTCAAACACCGAAAAATATGAAAATTGGTTAGAGCTTTACCAAACTGAAATTGGACATTTGAAGATAGTACTTCATTGCAATCATCAGTAGTAGAATGTTATTGATGTGGTTCTTGATTAATCCGACAAGAAACATTCTAATCATTTAGGGTATTATATCATCTACAACTGCTACCATAATTAAGAACGCAAGGCCTAACATGAGAAAAAAGAGTCTGTCAAGTTAGCCAAGGAGTGACTGCCTGACAAGCCAAACAATATAATTTACTAACACCTTGTGTTGATATAATTAGGCAAGTCATCCTTGGCTACCAAACAAAACTCTTCTATTCATGTAAGAACCTCTTTTCTAATTCTCTTATCAGATGTGCATGCATTACTTGTCCAAGAAAAACGTCTATTTATAGTGAACCCTAAATCATTGGTCCTTGAAATTTCATAATGCCACCTTTAGCAGAATATATCCAGTTTCTATAAATGAATCCAATTCCATACGCCCATAAGAAGAAAACAGAACAAAATGTTGAGTAAAAGGAATACCATTCTTCAACAGGTGGCCACAATGTTGAATCAGAGTTGACTTCAACTACTTGATGCCTCCTTTAAAGATTGGTTAAGATAAGAGCTGGGGTCCATTTGGCTATTCAATCGACATAATTGCTGTGGATTTGTGACCCCAATGAATGGTTTCTTTTAGGGTGGAGGGGTCACCCGCTATGGCGACGTGTCCAAGGGGCTTCAATTCACAGCTAACTCTTTATGCCTGTATAAATAAAAGAGGATGAAACACTGAGTAAAAGGAATACCATTCTTCAGTCAATGGCTAAAACTCTAGCATTGGAGTTGACTTAGGCTATTTGATGTCTCCTTGAAAGATTTGCTGAAATATTCTCCATTTAGTAAATTATACTCCAGAAGACTCGTTGGGTCGACGACTTATGGTCCCGATGAATATTTTCTTTTCTCATACCTATTGCGGTTTTAGTTTAGTCACATGTTTCATTGTTTTAATAGATCATGGGTAGTTAGCAAGTAGTGGGTTAGTGGGTAAGTTAGTTTCATTTTCTTTAGGAGGTTTTCCTCTGTTTAATGTAATTGTTTGAGAATTAACGGAAGAGTCACTACGTAAAGTAATAAAAAATCATTCTCTAAATATTAGTCTAATCCAACAAAGTCAATGTACGTATTTGGTTTTTTTCATTGATATAATGCATAGTGAAAATTTCATTGTGCAAAGAGATTGAACCTGCATTTTGTATAAAAAAATTGCATCTTATTTAACTTGTAGGCACCTATTCTATTATTTTGCTTTCATAAGAGAATGCAACATGAAGTAAAAGTAATAGCGTTTTTAATAGTAGCTTAGATATATGCTATAGGTTCATTTTATTGGAGATCAAGAGCACAAGCCGATTATGAAAGTAAATATCGGAGACGTGTGTGTGTGTTGAAACAAGGATAAAGAAGAGATTGTAAGAGATGTTTATTCTCTTTCTTTTCATGTAGTTTGAAGATTGCAATAGAAGGCATAATGATGGCCATTTTGTTTCACATATTCAAATAACATTCATAACTCTCAAGGAACCTCTGATGGGAATATTTTAAAAATGGCAAAATCTATATTTTGGTTAGGGGGAATGCTCAAATTCATCTAGACATTTATGTTCACGTGTTAGTGTAAACTTGGTTATTTACGAAAGTTAGTATGTTTGTTATTGATGTAGAGAGGAAGCAGAAATAAAACAAAACACAGATGGATTCTCAATAAACTTTATATAAAAAAGAATGAATCAACTTTTACATAAGGTGCTCTTTCATAGAGAGATTCTAAAATTGGCAGATATGATCAAGTTATGAATTTACAAACCAATTCATAGTGAAATTGACGATATAAATAAGCATGTAAATCAAGGCATTGAGTAATTTATTAGGTTTTACACTAAAATGAAAGATGCTAAATTTTAGGAAAATCAATAACAAACGAAATCGGAGCCTTTATTAGAGGATTTCGGATCTGGCTCGTCGAGATCTTTCCATCCGCCGGTTATGGGACCTGTAACTCAAATAATAAGTTATGCTCGTTTTAAATTTGAGCATTTTCTGCTTGTTTACCCCATCTAGGTAGAAGTTTTTCCTCTCTAGGTAGTAGTCCGCTAACTCCTCCCGGACCAACTCCTCATTTATTCCAGGGTTGACAGTTATATATGTGTGCATGATATGATTCAAAGTGTGATTAAAAGTAAAGCCGGCCCGGTGGGGCAACCTGCACTATCGGTCGGGGCACGTTTTTTTTGGGGGCACATTTTTTATATTATATATATATATGTATGTATATATATGTATATACGGGGGAAGGATCAAGAGAAAATCATAAAGTTAGGCAAAAACCGAGAAAACCACTAAAACAATGTGTAATCCTATGAGTTACGTATACGTAACAGTAATTTTTTTGTTTTCTGTTTGCGTATACGTAACACTATTGGTTACATATACGTAATCCAATATTTAAATGATATTTTGGTAAAAATATTGTAATATTACACTATACTCTTGTAAAAAAATAAAAATAAAATAAAAAGTCATTTAAATATATATATATATAGAGAGAGAGAGAGTGAAGTTCATAAGAAAACTAGCATTTAAAAAGATAACTAGAGAACTCCTCTTTAAAAGTAAAAAATCATAACTCAAAATATAAACCAAAAACTAAAAAAGTGGTTCGGTGACCTTGTTTCCCACGTCGTCCTCGTTCAAAAAAAAACACAGACTCGAAAAAATAGTCGGTTTAGCTTTAGGGTTTAGTTTTTGGATTTAGTTTATCTTTTATGTTAGGTTTTTGGAGAGGGTGGGGGGGTTTTAGGGTTTTGGGGGGGGTGGGTGGGGTGTGGTTAGGTTTTTGGGTGGGGGTGGGGTGAAGGGTTTAGGTTTTTGGGGGTGGATTAGATTTTTAGGGTGGTACTACATATATCCAATATTACGTTTAGGGTTAGGTTTTTGAAGGTACGGGGTGGGTGCGGTGGTTTTAGGTTTTTGGGTGAGGGTGGGTGGGTTTAGGTTTTTGGGTGAGGGTGGCGAGGCGTATATCCCACTCTTATAGTAAGTATAGATGTTTTATAATTACTTACAATTTCATAACTATTAGATTTATAATTACTTTCCATTTGTAAGATTATTTTGATCTGGTCTCCTGGAGAAACAATGATAAGTGGCGAGGCGTTGAACTCGGAATCACCGCCGAGTGTCAGAGGGCGTATAAAGATCACAAGAGAGAGTTTAAAGTTCACTTTGAGGAGAATGGGGATACGATGATGTGGAGGCGGTGATGAATAATCCACCAGAAGATCTTGATCAAGAAACTTGGGAGACTTTGATTAATGAGTTGTTTTTAGATGCGAGCTATAAAAACCGCTCGGAGAAAAACAAACAAAACCGATCACAACAACGTTACCCAAGTTACCATGGTAGCAAATCATACGCCCAGCGCCGACACATGGAGGTATGAAATACAATTGTTAGTATTATATAAACATGCTTATTAATTCTTAGTGATATTATTTTTGTTTTTCACAGGGTACCGGCCCAATTGATGTGTTCAAATCGACCCATTATAAAGAAGGGACCGGTTGGGCCAACACGACTGCATCATCAGATTATGTAAGTCAAATGATTTTGTTGTTAAACTTACTAGACTTAGAACATCCAACTATAACTTTAAAAGGGTCAAAATGACCCAAACACATTTTAAGAGACTTAAAACATCCATCTTTAACTTTAAACGGGTCAAAATGACTCAAACACACTTTTAGACTTAAAACATCAAACTCGAGCCCAATTGTTAAATATTTTTGCTAGTGTTATTAGTATTTGTTGTTATTAGTGTTGGTTTATTGAAATTTGTGAATTTGGGTCGTTTATAACTTATAGTTTAACAGGTTGGTTATCCACTTTACAGCAGTTATGCTGTCGAATTTTAGTAAAATAGTCAAGTGATTGTTTATTACATTGTTTAATGCAGGACCGAATCCAAGAGGAGTATACAAGATCCTCTGCTGAGTCTAGTGGTGACTCGTCTGCTGTCGATGAGTTTGCATGCATGGAGCGTGCATTGGGTCATCGGCGTGGCCATATAAGGGGTGTCGGTCGTGTGATGAGTAATCCCACACCGGATTTGTTCAGTACCCCCCCCCCTCCACAACAACATTGGCAAGAAGTGGATGAGCGTGTAACTCAATTTCAACAACAAATCCAAGATCAACAACACGAAGCCCAACGAGAGGAAGAACGTTGTGTGCATAATCAACAAATGCTTGAAATGCAACGACAAATGGATGAAATGCGTCGAATGTGAGAAAGCCGAACTAGCAGCGACGATAATTAGCTTGAAGTTGTTGCGCCTTTGCCTTTGTTGTCGGTGTTATTGTTGAATGTTTGAACAATTTTTATGTTTGTGTGTGGGCAACTTTATGTTTGAATATTTGATTTGTGTGTCGAACAATATGTTTCGGATTTCAATTTTTGAATGGTTTGAATTATCTGATTTGCAGTTTTTTGTAATTAGAAACTAAATATTTCTGGAAAAATTTTGAAAATTAAAAAAAAACAAAAAAAAACAGAAAAACATATCCCGACAACATTTCGTCGGTATAGGTCTTTTTCAAATTTAATTAAATAAATTGGAAATAGCCTATCCCGACGACATGTCGTCGGGATATGTCTTTTTCAAATTTAATTAAAAAATTGGAAATAGCCTATACCGACGACAGGTCGTCGGGATAAGTTGGGTCTGTCCCGACGACTTGTCGTCCGGATAAGTCCAGAACCTATACCGACGACATGTCGTCGGTATAGAATTTCTTTTTGAATTTTTTAATTAAACCCTATAGCGACGACATGTCGTCGGCATAGGTCGACCTATGCCGACGACACCTATACCGACGACATCTTTGACCTATTGGGACGAGGCAATACCGACGACAAGTCATCGCTATAGGGTCAAAAAAAATCGTCGGGATAGAGTGATAATGTTGTAGTGTAAATATCCTATTTGTTATCATATAAACTAGGAGTACACCCTTTGCTTCGCGGCGGTGTCGTACACAGGAGTGTTAAAATTTTTAACATAAAAATAAGAAAAAGTAAAATGTCCTCGTATACTAAAAAATTTAAAAAAAAGACAAACCTATAAACAAATTGAAAAAAAAATTAGAACACAAAAATCTGGAAAAAAGAAAACATAAAAAATACCGAAAAACAACTCCCCCCCCCAAGTTTTATATATTCTAGTCCGTGTGGCATGTTAAACCACCATAAAAAAAACTTTGACTTTGAGTAGTGAGGAACAAAGTGCAGATTCCAGTCCATAAGAATGAAAGATTCATCATGAAATCTTAAATAAGATGGATATGAAAAATAAAATGGGCATATGCTTATGCTTCTCAAAGCATTAATTTAAATTCTTAAGAATATGATAATGAAAACTTTCCCAATGGAAACAGTCAAGTTCGATATATGTAAGATCCATCAATTCAACTGATGATAGTGAACAGAGGATTTTTTTTTTCCGAGCAAACTTGCTACCCTCTATTAGTTCAACTCATAACTTAAAGATAAGACTCACAATCTAGATACTAGGACTCATTTAAATAATTCTAGTTATATTGAAAAACCTTGTGAATTAAATAGTAACTTTTCAATGGTTTTTTTTGACACAAAAGTTTATGTATTTACAGATTTGACATAAATTCCTTTTTACTCAAAGTTTTTTCTTTTTACAGATTTACCATAAAACTTCAATTTTTTGTAAAATTGCAACAAAAGTTCACTGGGTATTAGTAATAGCTTTCGTTAACATTTTTTTAAACGGGATGTACGGGTTTGTTTATTTTATTTTTTTTCAGCGATTCGAGTTTTTTTTTGTATCTTACGTTATAGCGAGTATGTTTTATACCTGTGGAAGAGCCGAATCAATAACTACCAAAACTCCCAACGCGTAGCGCGGGGGAAAAACTAGCTAGATAAACATATCATGTGTGTTACGACCCTGACCAGATTAGGATTATCTCCTATCGTTTCTCGATGAGGATTATCCTCGACGATCACCTCGCTAATACTGATCTGGACCGGTGAGATTTTCGATACCCAATAGTTCTTGAATTTCGATAAACTTTATTCTTGGAACTGCTTTCGTTAGGATATTTGCACGTTGTTCCTCGTTCCTCATGTATTCTACCAGCACGTACCAAACCCTTCTACCAGCAGCATTTATCCTTGGTGCAATACCCTAGTCTGTTAGTTTTTACATTCCTTGAATTTACCATATGGTGTAATTCATGTTGTATGGGAAATTAATGAGAAATTAAGCACTAAGTTGTTGATTAGCACCACATATCAAGTGGATATAAGATTACCCACTTCTCTCCACACAAAGAAAAAAACGAGAACACCAAGTATATTAAGTTTTTTAGATGTCTTTCCCTTTCTCTCCATTCTTTAGGCATAAGAACAACGCGGTTTCAATGATAAGACGCCTACATAGAAGGTAGGGGTGAGTATGGGTCGATACAGTTCGTTTATGGCCTAAAACTGAACTTATTACTATAATGTTTTGGTTTTAGATTTCATAACCGATGAGTTAAGGTTATAAATGGCTCAGTTAATATATATTTCGGCAATGAGAAAGATGGTTTAGTTAATTCATCAACCATAAGTTCACCGTTGGCTTTGGGTGTGGATACGCTATTTTAGTTAATAAATCAAATTATATACCGGGTCAGATAAAATATTACGATCATTCTAATTTATAAAGGAGAACTAGCTTAGAACCCGTGTAATACACACGTGGTGAAAAATATCAGTATATAAAATTCTTAAATCTTTATGTATATATTTTACAGGTGTAAATGTATTACATATACTAAGGATATAAAACAAAACTCAAAATATGTAAAAACTAATATATAATTGAGTTTCGAAAATACGTTAATTACTATTTAATGTAATTTGACTTTCATTTACTATTTGATTGAAAATTAAAAGTTACATAATTAGATTTTAAATTTTCTTATAATAAGGGATAATTTAAATAAATGTGTTTTATTAGTATAATTTGTATTTTCTTAAAAATATGTCACTATTAAAAGATAGATGTGCATTTAATAAAAGGAAGAGGTGAAAAAACCATTAACGAGAATGAATATGGAGGCGACAGTTGACATGAAAAGTCTTTATTTATTATATAGATATATAAGTAACAACTAATATGTTAATTATAAAGAAATTATAACAAAACATTTCCAATATCTAACACACTCTTTATAAAAAGTAAATTATAAATGTTGGTATTAATCAGGGCGGACCTACCCTAAGGCTAAGGGTAGCCCCCGTTACCCCTCAACTTTTACGCGCAGTGTAATTTTCATTTTTATTTTTACGGTTTTATGTATCCGGTTATCCGTAAGCAAAAATTACGTTACCTCTCAATTTTTTTTTAAAAGCTCAACACTTTATAAAAAGTCCAAAGTTTAAAAAAAACCTAATCTATACTATATAATAAATAAAGGTTTTTGTATACCACGTGTCGTCACCATATTCAATCTCATCATTTTTTTCCCGCCTCTCTCTCTTATTAGATGCACTCATATCTTTTAATAAATTAATAATCTATACATACTAATAAATAAAGGTTTTAGAGAGGACACATGTCAAAATTTTAGAGCATCTTCGTTGGTTTTTCCCGCCGAAAACAATTATCACGAATTTGGTACACGCAGGCCGTAATGGCCAACTTGCTCCAGGTATCCGAACCCGTTCCTTTTATTCTCTCTTTTCTTTGATTT
Organism: Smallanthus sonchifolius; assembly: GCA_023525975.1. Lineage (NCBI taxonomy): Eukaryota > Viridiplantae > Streptophyta > Magnoliopsida > Asterales > Asteraceae > Smallanthus > Smallanthus sonchifolius. Next base: position 52,180,338 of record CM042045.1, read on the forward strand.
AGGGTTTCTACCGTCTTCTCCTCCACCGATAGAGCAGCCGCAGGTCTGAAAATACACGATTGTATTCGCCGTCGTGTTTCTTTGCTGCTCTTCCGGGTTCTCCTTCACGTATTTATGCAATCGTCTAATCGTATATGCTTTCAGGCCCTCTCTTCCACGATAGTATTCGCTGCAGGGTTTCATGGCTGTTACGCCAGAATCTCCTTCACGTATTTGTGCAAGTATTTAAGGTTCCATCAAAGTTATTTGTGCAAGTATTTAAGGTTCCATCAAAGGTATTTGTGCAAGTATTTAGGGTTCCATAAAAGTATTTTGTGTCAATTTTTTATTAAAGTAGTAGCCAATACTTGCCACCGGAAATTGACAATATTTCTTGATTTTTTCATATTCCATGCCATCAGATCTGCACTAATTTTCTGTGTTTTTTTTATTTTTTCTTTACTATGACTTTCATTTTTGTTCTTTTTATTATCTAGATCTGTCTCTGAATTGGGTTTGTCTCAAATATCTTTTTTGGTGTTTTTTTTGTAAATTTTTTATTGTAATTTATTCTACTTTTGGTGCAGATCATGTTTAATGAGTTTTTATTGATCTGCAAATCTTTATTTCTTTGAAAAAGTACAATTGTTTGTAATGGATGTGAAGTTCTTGGTGCAGATCATGTTGATTTGTTTGTAATGGATGTTGATTTGTTTGTAATAGATCTGCAGATCATGTTGTATAAGTTTTCTAACATGTAAAAATGTTTGCATCAATTTGTTGAATTCAAATTAAACTTAGTGATGCCTCAGGAATTTGAATCAATTTGTTGATATGTCAATTTGTTACCCCTGTTTATTCATATGCCAACATGTTGATGCCAAATGGAATTTGAATCAATTTGTTTATTTGTGGATTTACTCTGCATTGTAGCTGCATTTCAAGAAATGGTTTTTGTATGGTTATGCGAGATGAAAGGCGTTTACTTCAGAATGTAGGCATTAAAACTAATTTATAATTAAACTAATTTCTGCCAGAATGTAATCATAAAACAGTTTTTGCTTTGTACATTTACTTCAGCATGTAGGCATTATCATATCTTATAATTGTTGATGTAATTTATAACTAAACTAATTTTTTGATGTAATTATTTGAATGTAGGCATTTCTAATTTATAATCTTGGATACCAAACTATTTTAGACATGTAGAGGATGGTATGTTATTTACTCCATTAACCTGCTTCGGTAATATTGATTGGTACATGTTTATAAATTGGTGGCCTAAAAGTGGGTGGGCAATCTGTATTGGGTTTGTACAGTAAGCTGCTTTCTGGACAATATTTGAGATGTGGATGAATTCTTCAATTCGTTGTTGGCTCTGGTTATGTATCATATTAAAATAGATAATTTATCACTTTTGGCATATACTTTTGAATTGATATTAACTGATTAATTTCTTTTGTTTGGTTCCTTATGTGTTTGTTTAACTGATCTAAACAGAAAAACAAATATAAGAAATATTAGACTCAAACCTGGTGTAGAAGAACTTTTAGGTGGCGTTTGGTTTGCAATTTATAATCCTATGGGTATGGATATGAAGGTAGGCTGGAATAGGAATGGGAATTAATTGGCAGGTATCCAGAGATTCTTAAGGACCCATACCCTCAAAAAATCAAACCAAACACATACTATCTTTGCCATTTCTGGCCTCTCACTTATAATTTACTCCAAATAGGTGGGTGCAACTTTTCTTTTTATTAACTATAGGTGTTCCAGTATCCATGTGCCATAAACTATCCTATAATTCCTTATAAATTGGGTGTATGGTATTTCACTTTGAATAAAATGTCTTTCTAAAAATTGTGGTTAAGATTTTGTGTTGATTTTCGTAGGGTGCTGTTAATTTTGCTTTGATGGTGTCTCAAATGGAGGGAGGTTGTCGAGTTGATTATAACACTAACATATCTTTTTATTTAGGTAGTTTAACCTGCACATTCTTTTTGGGTTATAATGTCATTTTCAATGTTAGGTTAATTAAATAAGTGTCAAGTTACTAATTTGCTTTATTTTTGAACAGATAAAGGTTCGAGGGCACATGTGTTACTAAACTGGAAAGACTTATATGGACATAAAATAAAGCTGAAGGGCGTACTTGGTTTATTCATAGATCCGGTACTTATAAAAAGGACTCTTGCAGTTGCTAGGGTTAACAAGTGTGGTTAAGTTGTTAACCTAATCGTACAAGGATACAAGCACAAAGATGTTTCCTACTGAGAACGATTCTGAAGCAACTTCTGCAGATGTTTTATATGCAGGATTCTAATGTATGTCCTCAGTTAGCCTAAAATTGTTTTATTAAAGAAAATACCAAATTATTATTGAAATGATATAGTTTTTGTAATCATACATGACACGTTATTTTTTTTTAAAGTTCTTTTTGGACAAAAATTGCTTCATGTCAACTCAACCCATACAAAAAATGCATGTTATGTTTTGACCCGTTACCCAACCCATTCAAATAATATTATCTTTGTAATAATTTCCGGCACATTAATCACTTATAAGTATTTTCGGACATAAAGTTTTTAATGCCAGGTCGACCCATATGAAAATAACACGTTTTGACGCATTGGGTGATTCAAATAATATTATGGTTGCAAAACTAGAGTCTAATCTCTTTTGACGTTTCAATTTTCTGATCATGTTTGTATTTATATCTAATTACTTAGATTCTCGTACCTATTTTAGGGTTTTATAGAGTTCATAAATTTTTGTTGGTTAGTATGATCAAGTTAACAAAGTTACTTCACCGAGATAGCATAATCCTTCTGTTATTTTGTGGTCATGGAAACCATCAAGGTAATTAACTTCTGCCTACATTATAAACATTAAATTCGACATTGTATCACTTTAGTTTTTAATATTATTTTGTTTTCAATAGGTAAGAATGGTTACCCGAACAACGGTCGAGGTGGTGGTCGTGGGGGGAATGTAGGTTATCGTGGTAAGTTCTTTTTTTTATTTAATTCATTCATAACTAAACGGGTCAAATTTGACACCTGTTTGATTACTGTGATTTATTGCAGTTAAAAATATGATGTGGGTACATGAGAGGAGGTGGCGACATGGGGGGTGGTGGAGGAGGCAGATTCAAAGGAAGAGGTCGGGGAAGGATGGGCGGGCGGCCTAGGGATGGAGGTGATCTGCAGCAACAGTAGACTGAAGTTGGGTGTTCGCTCCATTGAGTGATGTAACTTATACTCATGAAACATCATTCGTGAGAGCACACACCAGTTTTTAGACTCGGATCCCAATATTTTTTAAATTATAAGTTGTTAAGGATTTCATCAAATGTTATGCATCATACTAGCCTTTATTTCCCATGTTTGCTTCATGAATAATGAAAACGATAGAAATATTTACAAATTTATTAATCATATCGTTTTTGTTATTCAAGCCCGTGTAATGTACGAGTCTCTAATCTAGTTATACTAATAAAACACATTTATTTTAAATTATCCTTTATTATAAAAACTTTGAAATCTAGTTATGTAATTTTTATTTTTAATCAAATAGTAAATGAAAGTCAAATTACATTAAATAGTAATTGACGTATTTTCGAAACCAAATTATATATTATTTTTTACATATTTTGAATTTTGTTTTATATCCTTAATATATGTATGGTTTGTATGAATTTTGTTTATATTCTTACATTAAATGTTACCGCCGCTTCCGCTAAACCCCAGTCCTCCGCCTCTGCAGTCCGTCTCGGCAGTCGCATGTTACCGTAAAAAATATTTGTTTGTATAGATGTATGTATTATTTGTGAAATTGATGGTTAATTTGTATAGATGTATGTATTATTTGTGAAATTGTAGGTTTGTATATATGTATAAATATATAGATGTATGCATTTTTTGTGAAATTGATGAAATGTAGGTTTGTGTAGATGTATTATTGGTGGTGTTATGTATGTATTATTTGTATGAATTATATGTTGTTATTTATTTTTTATGATGTATGGTTTGTATGAATATAGTTGAATGTATGCATTTATATATGTTAGTAATTTAAACAGCACCGTTTCACTTGTTTTGACCCGAGTATTTGTATGTATTATTTATTTGGGTATTTGTATGAATGTATGTGAATATATTGTTGTTATTTATTTTTTGGTGAAATGTATAATTTGTATGAATATAGATGAATGTATGTATTTATATATGTAGATGAATATATTGTTGTTATTTATTTTTTCCATTATAATTTAAATGTTTTAATATAAATCATGTGTAGGTGAGGTTTTTTGGTTAATTGAACGGATTGGAAACTAGATTGAGTCTTTCCCGACGGCATCTCATTTACAAATTCGGAGGTATTATGTATATATTTGTGTGAAAATTAGTGTATTTGGGTATGTATTTTGTATGGATATATAAATATATTTGTTTAATACTTTGCTAGTAGGTATATATGTGTGAAATTTAGCTTTGTATAGTTGTTTTAATTGTTATATATTTGAATAATATAGATGGATATATAAATATATGTATTTTATTGTGAAATTGATTGTTAAATTGTATAGATGTATAAATATATTTGTGTAATACTTTGCTAATAGGTATATTTTTATTAAATTTAGTTTTGTATAATTGTTTTAATTGTTATTTATTTGAATAATATAGATGAATATAAAAATGTATGTATTATTTGTGAAATTGGTGGTTAATTTGTATAGGTGTATGTATTATTTATGAAATTGTAGGTTTGTATAGATGTATAAATATATAGATGTATGCATTATTTGTGAAATTGGTGAATTGTAGGTTTGAGTAGGTGTATTATTTGTGGTGTTATGTATGTATTATTTGTATGAATTATATGTTGTTATTTATTTTTTGTTATGTATGGTTTGTATGAATATAGATGAATGTATGCATGCATATATGTTAGTAATTCAAACACGAACCGTTTCACTTGTTTTGACCCGAGTATTTGTATGTATTATTTATTTGGGTATTTGTATGAATGTAGATGAATATATTGTTGTTATTTATTTTTTATGAAATGTATAATTTGTATGAATATAGATGAATGTATGTATGTATATATGTAGATGAATATATTGTTGAGGATTGAAGACTTATGCACACTTCTCACGCCACATGGGTCAACGATCGGGCACAAAACGATTGGGTAAGTAAATATATTTTGTTATTATGTTGCGAATCAAAGTATAAATGAATCAAAACGACATGTAACCATTATAAATGGCTCAAAATTACTCGTTTAACCCAAGTCCACTAATACATGTATTTTGATAAATTTATTGTAGGGTTATTGATGTTTGAGAAATTATTTGCGTATTATGTTTGTATATGATTTGCAATAATTTACACATTTTGTTTATTTGCAATACTAATACATGTATATATTGCGTTTTGATACCTTTATTGTAGGGTTATTTTTGATACCTTTATTGTAGGGTTATTGTAGTCGATCCGACAACCAAGATGATGACGATGAAGATGATTAAATTGTTTGTAGCATTTTATTTGAACGATTTGCAATAACTTACATATTTTTTTTGGTTGAATGTTTTATGTATTATTTTGTGTAATGTTTTAATTTATATAACATGTTTGACAGGTTTTAAAATTTTGTTTTGTATAAAAATCTGGAAAATTTTTAAAATTAAAAAAAATAAATATAACTTATACCAATCTCGACGACATGTCGTCGATATTGGGTCGTCGAGAAAGGGTATTTTCAATTTTATTTTATATTTATTTTTTAAAAGTAAAAACCTTTTCCGACGCCCCAATATCGACGACATGTCGTCGAGAAAAGGGTTACCTATCTCGACGACTAATTCTCGACGACATTTTAAGCAGTCTCGACTAAGCTTTGCCGACGGAAGCAATATCGACGACATGTCGTCGAGACAGGTCGTTGAAACTGGCTAAAATTCTTGTAGTGGTTGTGGGGAAGGAAGTGCAAATAAGAGAAATAATAAATCAGCTTGGACGCCTAGGCGGGTTACAAAGGAAGAAAAAGTAAATAAAGAGAAACGAGAAAAACAAAAATAAAGTGGGAAGATGAGGTTTCATAGCTTATGTGCGCACACACACCAACAAAGAATGTGTCAACCTACAAACACGTGTTTTTGAGATCCTCAAAAGCAAGAAGGAATGGCCTAACATGAACGAGAAGATCATGTCAAGTAAGCCAAGGAGTGACTGCCTGGTGACCCCAACAAGGTGTTACTTTCCAAAACCTTGCATGAGTTGTGACGAGGCAAGTCATCCTTGGCTACCAAACATGAACTCTACTCTTCATGTAAGAACTTCTCTTCGAGTTATCATGTTATCAGATTTGGTGTGAACAAATATTAGTAAAACTGCCTATTTATAGCCTATGTTAATTGAGTGGCCACATGATTCTTTTCCTTATCAATCTAGTTTACAACTTTCTACTACCATTATCAGCATCTTTAAGAGAATATATCATATGGACCTAACTCTTTATGTGCGCCTGTATAAAGAAAAGAGGATGAAACACCGAGTAAAATGAATACCATTCTTCAGTCAATGGCTAAAAATCTAGCATTGGAGTTGACTTAGGCTATTTGATGTCTCCTTGAAAGATTTGCTGAAATATTCTCCATTTAGAAAATTATACTCCAGAAGACTCATTGGATCGACGACGGCCCTGATGAATATTTTATTTTGTCATACCTATTGCGGTCATTTATCGTAGTTTGTTACACGTTAATTCCAAATGCTTACACATATACACATGAAACTTGAAGAATGTATTTGGAATCACAAGCACTCAAGCCATTTTACATGTCAGGTTGGCTGGAGTTTGACTTTTAGTACATATATGCAACATGGCACTCATGCTTTGGAATAAAGTTCTCTGTTAATTTCTTGACGGTTTTTGTATTCCTTTCAAAAAGTCAACGAATTCTATCATGTTTGTTCATGCACACAGTGGCGGATCGAGAATTTTATTGTCAGCGGGGCAAAAGATTGGACATGTCAAAACGGAATGCATGCCTGTGAAGATCCTCAATGCTTTTTTTCTGGATTGAATCAAACTGTGCCTGCAAGTCTGTAGGGATTAATCTCGATGGTACGGGTCAAATAATTAGAATGAATTAGCAGGATTTTTAGTTTAGTCACATGTTTTATTGTTTTAATTGATCATGAGTAGTTAGCAGGTAGTGGGTATAAGTTAGTTTCCTTTTATTTAGGTGGTTTTCTTCCATTTAATGTACATAAATACAAATACTAAATTAAGTTAATAATTTAACACATTTTAGTTAATTAGTGAACCGTTTTGTACCTTTGGCTTAGTTCGATCCTGCTGATCTTTTTTCACCTGGCTTTGATTTGTATCCATGCCAACGTCGTTTTTGCTAATACTTGTTATTGTAGTTTGTTGTTTTACTAGTGCTTCCTCCTTCCCATTCCAGAGTTTGAAGATTGCAATAGAAGGCATAATCCGATGGCCATTTTGTTTCACATATTCAAATATCATTCATAATTCACAAGGAACCTCTGATGGGAAAATGGCAAAATCTATATTTTGGTTAGGGGGAATGTTAAAATTCATCTAGACATTTATGTTCACGTGTTAGTGTAAACTTGGTTATTTCCGAAAGTTAGTTATGTTTGTTATTGATGTAGAGAGGAAGCAAAAATAAAACAAAACATAGATGAATTCTCAATAAATTTTAGATAAAAATAGTATGAATCAACTTTTACCCCTTTTATAGAGAGATTCTAAAATTGGCAGATATGATCAAGTTATGAATTTACAAACCAATTCATAGTGAAATTCACTACTAGAAAACATTTGTTTTTCCTATAAAAGTTTCCGACAAATTATCGACAAATGCAATTTCCCACGAGTTAACGACAACTTTCCAACAAAACAAAAAACAAAAAAGTGACCATAAGATTTCCTACAATTTTTCGACAAAATTCCAAAAAAAAATAAAGTTGTCGCTATTCCGTCGCCAATTATAAGCTACTTCCAACGATCCACCGACAAGTTTCCCACAAAAATATTTTTGATTTTTTAATCCGTTTAATATATTTATTTAAATAAGTTAACTAATTTATTTAATATTTAAAAATAAGTTTTATTTCAAAATTGTCGGAAATTTGTCGGAATATATAATTATTTCCGACAAATTTCCCACAAAAGTAGTTTTTATATTTTTAATTAGTTTAACATATTTATTAAATACGTTAACTTATTTATTTAATATTTAAAAAATATGTTTTTTCAAAACTGTCGGAAATTTGTCGGAATATATAATTATTTCCGACAATTTTCCCACAAATGTAATTTTATATTTTTAAATTGGTTTAATAAATTTATTAAATAAGGTTACTTATTTATTTAATCTTTAAAAAAATTGGTTTTTTGCAAATTGTCAAAAAATCGTCGGAAATATTTCCCATAAAAGTAATTTTTTGTATTTTTTTTATTTGTTAACTTATTTATTAATAAAGTTAACTTATTTATTTAATATTTAAAAAATAGGCTTTTTCAGTATTGTCGGAAAATCGTCGGAATACATAATTATTTCCGACAAGTTTCCCACAAGTGTAACTTTTTATTTTTAAATTTATTTAATATATTTATTAAATAAGGTAACTTATTTATTTAGTAATTAAAAAATCGGATTTTTTTAAAATTGTTGGAAAATCGTCGGAATATACAAATATTTCCGACAAGTTTCCCACAAAAGTAATTTTTTTATTTTTTTATTCGTTTAACATATTTATTAATAAAGTAAACTTCTTTATTTAATATTTTAAAAATATGCTCTTTCAAAATTGTCGAAAAATCGTCGGAATATGTAACTATTTGCAACAAGTTTCCCACAAATGTAATTTTTCATTTTTAATTTTGTTTAATATATTTAGTAAATAAGGTTATTTATTTATTTAATATTTAAAAAATAGATTTTTTTTCAAAATTGTCGGAAAGTTGTCGGAATATATCAATATTTCCGACAAGTTTCCCACAAAAGTAATTATTTATTTTTTAATTCATTTAACATATTTATTAACAAAATTTATAATATTAGTAACTAAAATTATTAGTAATTAAAGGTTATTATTATTACTAATATTTAATATAAAATTAATAATTAAATAATAATTAAGGATTATTATTATTAATATAATATGTATATGTATGTGTGTTACTGTATGTGTATATGCATATATGTTAGTGTATGAATGTGTGTGTTATTGTATGTGTATATGCATATGTGTTAGTTTGTGTATGTGTGTCTAGGGTATCAGTGTATGTGTGTTACAATATGTGTATATGCATAAGTGTTTACGTGTGTATGTGCATGTGTTAGTGTATATACACGTATGAGTGTGTGTTACTGTATGTGTGTATATGCATGTGTTAGTGTATGTATGTGTATGAGTGTGTATTTGTGTGTGTCGTGTGTGTTAGTGTATGTGTAAATGCATATTTGTTAACTTATGGGAAAGCCATAGTATCATAAGTATAACAGAGGTAACATCTATGTGGCCTATAAATGGGTATAACAGTTGTACAACTAGCGAAGGTAGTGGCGACGGTCACTTGGGGTTAACGTCACCCGTGAATAGTGAATGGTAAGACTTTATGAACCTATATGTCTTAAGGGTGATGGTATTACCTTAATAACCGAGTCTTAAGGGCGATGTAATTACCTTTGGAACTTACAAGTCCTAATGGTGATGAAAGGACGAGAAATGAAATGGAATGAACGGTATGAATGATGAACGTATTGTACGAATGTTTTAATTGGTTGCGTTTTAAGACGATGTAATGACGTCAATTTCCGTTGTTATTGAATGTTTAAAATTTAAGAATTGTTTGCTATTGTGTAAATCCAATACATGAGACATCCCGGGTTTAAGGTACTAACCTTGATCCTGTTTAGATTCTGGCGTGGCCGGAAGGGGTACTAACCTTGCATACTCTAGAAGTTTGGTTACATACTCATGTTGGTTGGTGCTTATTAAAAAAATGTTTCAGCATGTATCATTAATTACCCATGCCTGAACTGGACCCTTTTGACAATGTGTTTCAGGTCAGTCTGGACTGTTTAACGTACCTTTACAATATAATTAGAACTTTTAACAATTTAATTTTGTGAAAAATAAATGTATTCTTTTGAAGTAGTCAGAAAGTAGTTTTTAAAAAATCAAAAAATAATTTTATAAAGATTAACAATTTAATTTGTGTAAACATATATATTCTTTTAAATATAAAGATTAACATGTAAATAGTATTAAAAAAATAATACTACATGTATATTATTCCCTCCATTCCTCATTTCCTCCAATATCTCTAATCCTTATTTCCCTCCCAATTCTTATTTGTTTCCCCCCAACACAAAAAATTAGGGCAGAACCCTTCATCGTCGTTCCGCTCAAACCATTACAATCGGCGCTCCCTTCATCGTCGTTCCGCTCCTCGCTGGTCACCGCTCCGTTCTCTCCAAACCACTGATTGCGTTGACGACCTGTACCCCAACCCCTCACTCTTTCGACTAAAATCAGTTCAAGTATGTGATTTTAAGGGTTTTAATCAACAAATCGTGTATGTGTATATTGTTTATGGGTTTGTTTGTTCAAGTGTTCAGTTGAGATTGTGTTACCTAAATGCTATTGGGGTTTATGTGATCCCAAATTAAGTTGAATATAAAAGCAAAATCATGAATGAGGTCCATTCCCTAGTCGCTTGTTTGTATTTCTGCTCTTTTTTATGGTTTTACTTCTAAAATTATAACATCTTTTTGTTAGAAATCTTTCCATCTTCTTGTCATTCATGTTGGCTAATATGTTGAACTATGTTTCAGGCAAACATCAATACTTGTCATTTAGCTACTTGAAAAAAAATCAAAGAAATCTTATTTTTTGTGGTTCTGTGCAAATTACCGAATTTATGAAACTAAAGTATAGACCTACTCTATTATGCAAATACATGGCGAATATGATATATAAAATTATTGTTTTTGTAATTTAGCTTTAGTATGATTTTAGTTGAGCTGATTAAAAGATTATAACTTGTAATTTAGCTTTAGTATGGTTGCTAATTAGGTCTAATTATTGTTTTGTGTAACGTTAAGTATTTTTAAGAAAGATTATAGTTTTTAATGATCTAACTTGTTTAAGAAAGGTGTTAAACATCAGATTTAAGTTGAGTTGATCAGTTCCTGTGATTGAGTGTGGAAGGAAGGTACAATTTTTTATTCATTTAGGATGGTATGATAATTTGTATTATATGGGAGGGAAGTTGAGTGGATCAGTTCCTGTGATAATTTGTACAATTTTTTATGTGTTCTTTCAGATTGATGAACGGTTTGAGTTACCGGATAAAGTATCAATGAGTGAACACTTGGACCGGGTTACAAATACCAATACATCATAGCAAATGATCGACGGGGAAGAAGAACTTGAAGATGATGATGACGACGATGATATTGATGATGTTCATAATGATGATGTTGTTGATGATGAAATGTTTTCTTCTGATCGCTCTTTAGATGAAGACGAACATGATTGTTAGGAACAAATATTGTTTGTTGTTGTATACTTTTTATTAATTTGAGATTTATCATATGGTATTTACACTTTAAATTATTTATAATCATAAGGTTTGTTAATTTTATATTATATATCTTACCATTCTTGTTCAATTAAATGCAGTTTCCATACATTATGGATGGTAATCAAGGTAATCTTGGTGGTGTTGGTGCCGGTACACGTGGCGGAAAGAGACGTCGTGGTGGTGCTGGACAGACTCCTGTTTCTCGTAGTGGTGTTGATGCTACTTTAGGGAGAATCAATTCCCATGTGTCTGGTTCTAAAGGTAAAAGCAAGAAATTTTTTTGTGGGAGATACGTGATGACACGTGGTGGTAAGGGGGGGTATATGTTGGTACTCATAGACGTGTGGCTAGCGGTGATGCCATGGCTGGTATGGCCGGGATAGTATGTAACACTACGGTGTTACGGTCACCCATGATGATGTTGACAATTACAACTACGATGAGGATGATGATGGTGAGGATGGCGGTGGTGAGGATGACGGTGATGTTGGTGGTGAGGATGTCGGTGTTGATGTTGATGGTGAGGATGGCGGTGATTATGTTGATGGTGTGAATGTCGGTGATGATGTTGACGGTGTGAATGTCGTTGATGATGTTGATGGTGAGGATGCCGGTGATGATGTTTATGGTGAGGAGGATGGTAGCACATTTCAGAAGAAATGGATTAAACTTCAGGGAAGAAAGTATGTTTCTAATTTTAACATTTTAATTTATGATGTTTATTCATGTTATAAATATACCTATTTGGTTATTTCAATATTGTAGGTTTGGATGTCAACGTGTTCATAGGAGTGCCAAACGAATATTAGACCAACATCTTGATGGAGATTGGGCCATGTTTAAACAAGTCCCACTTAATAAAAGGAGGACAATGTTTAATAAGTTTCAGGTAATATATCAGTTAGTTATTTTATATGTTATGATTATATGTTTTATTTTTGCATTTTTACCTTTATGTTTTAATTTTACAGACCTAGTGGAGATGGGATCCACGAGACGACCAAGCCTATTATGAAGGATTCATTAACGTGATCAAGGATCTTTTTAGAGATATGATGAGTGATTTGAGAGAAGAATCTAAAAATAAAGCCAGGAAGGTCAGGCATGTTATTACAGATGAAGAACAAAATTTCGAGATAACTTGCAATTATGCTCCTAGAGCGGTGCCTCTTGAGAGATGGCAATGTTTCTGTAAGATAAGGGTGTTAATACAATATTCCTTTTTTTTCTTAATTTTCCTCTCTTTATATATTATACATATTTTTTTTACTATTTACAGACTTGGAACACCGTGGAATTGTTAAAAAGTCTGCAGCTGGGAGAAAGAATCGCTCTAATGCACTATGCCGTCATACAGGCGAGTCTATGGGTTTCGATGAACATCGTATCAACTTGGTAAGCTAATCATATTTATAAACTTTAGCAACTCTTTGCATATTTAACACTTATCAATTACATTACTATTTTTTGTGTAGGAAAAACAAAAGGGTGGACCAGTTAGCTTCGAGTTAGTCTTCATTGATACCCACGCCACCATGGAGTGCAAAAAGAGATTACGGGATGGGGAAATCGATGCTAATGACGTGGATCAATTAGAGTTTGTTACTGAACGATCAAAAGAATCATTTGTAAGTTAACTTTATCGTTTATAGATAATTATTATAACAACATTAAGTATAGTATGACTTGCTTTGTTTTGATAAAATGTAGACATCGTTCACCAGGGAACTTGAGAGGTTGTACGGGAAGGACCGCAGCCATAATCCGGAGGATCGCGATGATCTTGCTGTGTGGAAGAGTGTGCATCCTAACAGTAATGGCTACCAGATGTTCAGGATAGGATCTTCTAATCCTAATTTCGTGGTGACTAGGACACCGTCATCCACAGCTTGCGAGTCTAGATCATACAGTGATGCCCGAAAGTCACAAGAGGTATCATTATTATTATTGTTGTTGTTTAGGCATGAAACTTCACATTTTTTGTTATACTATTTAGGCATTGATGTTGTCGGGTTAGGAGGACCGGTTTTGAAAACCATTGTTTTCATGTTGTGCATGCTTTGTTTAGGCATTGTTGTTTCCGGGTTAGGAGGACCGGTTTTGGAAATCTTGTGTTTCATGTTGCATTGCATGGTTTGTTTAGGCATTGCTATTGTCGGGTTAGGAATTTATTATTATGATTATTATATGTATGTGTATTTGTATCTTAAATTGTTAGGTTTATAATTATGTATGTGTATCTGTGTTTTTATGTATATGTATACGCATATGTATGTGTTCGTGTCATTTTGACCCATTTAAATTGAAAGTTAATTGTTATACTTACATAAAGTGGGTTCGGATCATTTCGACCCATTTAGATTGAAAGTTGATTGTTATAGTTTCATAAAGTGAGTTTGGGTCATTTTCACCCATTTAAATTGAAAGTTGATTGTTATAGTTTTTTAAAGTAGGTTTGGGTCATTTTGACCATTTAAATTGAAAGTTGATTGTTATAGTTTTACAAAATGGGTTTGGGTCATTTTGACCCATTTAAGTTAAAAGTTGATTGTTATAGTTTCATAAAGTGAGTTTGGGTCATTTTGACCCATTCAAATTTAAAGTTGATTGTTCAAGTTTTATAAAGTTGGTTTGGGTCATTTTAACCCATTTATGTTTAAAGTTGATTGTTAAAGTTTCATAAAATGAATTTGGGTTAGCTTGACCCATTTAAATTAAAAGTTGATTGTTATAGTTTTATAAGAAAATTGATTGTTATAGTTTCATAAAGCGGGTTCGGGTAATTTTTGACCCATTTAAGTTGAAAGTTGCTTATTTGATATTTTTTAGATCGGTATGTTTTGACCTATACTTAACTTGATCATAACTCGTTTTGACCCGTACATATTTTGAGCACAACCCGTCTTGACCCGTACCTATTTTGAGCATATGCATGTATCTAAGTAAGTATTATGTATTAATTATATCTATTTTAACAAATTTTATGTCCAAGATATTCGATCTGAACTACAAAAGGAAAGGGAGGCTCGAGAAAATTTGAAAAATCGTTTGGAACAAATGGAAAAAGATCGAGAACGAGAACAAGAACGGTTTGAAAGGGAACAAGAGCGGGAACAAGAACGGGCCGAACGAGATGCAAATGAGCAAAAATTACAAAGACAACTTGAAGAAATCTTGAAAAAATTAGCCGATTAGTAATAGTAATCGTTAAATATGTAATTTTTTTGTTGTAAATCGTGATTGATATATTAAAACATGTTTTTTGGGAATTTTTCTTCTATATTTCTGTAAAAAAAATTTCTATTTTTCTGCAATTTTTTTGCTATTTTTCTGTAAATTTTTTAATATTTATCTGCATTTTTTTAGATTTTTTTTAAATTAGAATTGTCGGAAACTTGTCGGTATTGTAAACCTAAAAAGAGGTTAAGATTGTAGGAAAATTGTCAGAAATTTTTTAAAAATGTTGTCGGAATTGTATCATTAAAAAAATATAAAATAAAATTTGAAATTTAGAATTGTCGGAATTTTTTTTAGAGCTGTCGGAAATTTGTTGGTATCATAATAACTAAAAAATTAAATACTAGTAATTAAATACTAATATTACTGATTAGTTATTCTTATTATTATTATTGTTTGTATTATTATTAATAATTAAAAAATATATATTTAAAAAACTATTTTGTGGGAAACTCGTCGCAATTTCGTCACAGAGCTTAAAGAGTATAATTGTCGGAATATTGTCGGAATCTAACCGACGAAAGGCATTTGTCGCTAATTTGTTGGAAAAATAGTCGGAACTTTGTCGGAATTTTTTTTCCTACGAGGGTTTTTCCGACCAAAAGTTTTTGTGGGAAATTTGTCGCTAACGGTCAATTCCGACAAATTTCCGACGAAATCTGCTGTCGGAAACTTATCAGTTTTTTAGTAGTGATTGACGATATAAATAAGCATGTAAATCAAGGCAATGAGTAATTTAATGTGTTTTACACTAAAATGAAAGATGCTAAATTTTAGGAAAATCAATAACAAACGAAATCGGAGCCTTTATTAGAGGATTTCGGATCTGGCTCGTCGAGATCTTTCCATCTGCCGGTTATGGGACCTGTAACTCAAATAATAAGTTATGCTCGTTTTAAATTTGAGCATTTTCTGCTTGTTTTCCCCATCTAGGTAGAAGTTTTTCCTCTCTAGGTAGTAGTCCGCTAACTCCTCCCGGATCAACTCCTCATTTATTCCAGGGTTGACAGTTATATATGTGTGCATGATATGATTCAAAGTGTGATTAAAAGCAGAGCCGGCCCGGTGGGGCAACCTGCACTATCGGTCGGGGCACGTTTTTTTTGGGGGCACATTTTTTATATTATATATATATGTATGTATATATATGTATATGTGGGGGAAGGATCAAGAGAAAATCATAAAGTTAGGCAAAAACCGAGAAAACCACTAAAACAATATGTAATCTTATGAGTTACGTATACGTAACAGTAATTTTTTTGTTTTCTGTTTGCGTATACGTAACACTACTGGTTACGTATACGTAATCCAATATTTAAATCATATTTTGGTAAATATATTGTAATATTACACTAATACTCTTGTAAAAAAATAAAAGTAAAATAAAAAGTCATTTAAATATATATATATATATATAGAGAGAGAGAGAGTGAAGTTCATAAGAAAACTAACATTTAAAAAGATAACTAGAGAACTCCTCTTTAAAGGTAAAAAATAATAAAAAAACCATAACTCAAAATATAAACCAAAAACTAAAAAAGTGGTTCGGTGACCTTGTTTCACACGTCGTCCTCGTTCAAAAAAAAACACAGACTCGAAAAAATAGTCGGTTTAGCTTTAGGGTTTAGTTTAGCTTTTATTTTAGGTTTTTGGAGAGTGTAGGGGGGTTAGGGTTTTGGGGGGGTGGGTGGGGTGTGGTTAGGTTTTTGGGTGGGGGTGGGGTGAAGGGTTTAGGTTTTTGGGGGTGGATTAGACTTTTACGGTGGTACTACATATATGCAATATTACGTTTAGGATTAGGTTTTTGAAGGTACGGGGTGGGTGTGGTAGTTTTAGGTTTTTAGGTGAGGGTGGGTGGGTTTAGGTTTTTGGGTGAGGGTGGCGAGGCGTATATCCCACTCTTATAGTAAGTATAGATGTTTTATAATTACTTACAATTTTATAACTATTAGATTTATAATTACTTTCCATTTGTAGGATTATTTTGATCTGGACTCCTGGAGAAACACTGATAAGTGGCGAGGCGTTGAACTCGGAATCACCGCCGAGTGTCAGAGGGCGTATAAAGATCACAAGAGAGAGTTTAAAGTTCACTTCGAGGAGAATGGGGGATACGATGATGTGGAGGCGATGATGAATAATCCACCATGAGATCTTGATCAAGAAACTTGGGAGACTTTGATTAATGAGCTGTTTTTAGATGCGAGCTATAAAAACCGCTCGGAGAAGAACAAACAAAACCGATCACAACAACGTTACCCAAGTTACCATGGCAGCAAATCATACGCCCAGCGCCGACACATGGAGGTATGAAATACAATTGTTAGTATTATATAAACATGCTTATTAATTCTTAGTGATATTATTTTTGTTTTTCACAGGGTACCGGCCCAATTGATGTGTTCAAATTGACCCATTATAAAGAAGGGACCGGTTGGGCCAACACGACTGCATCATCAGATTATGTAAGTCAAATGATTTTGTTGTTAGACTTACTAGACTTAGAACATCCAACTATAACTTTAAACGGGTCAAAATGACCCAAACACATTTTAAGAGACTTAAAATATCCAGCTTTAACTTGAAACGGGTCAAAATGACTCAAACACACTTTAATAAATTAGAACATCCAACTGTAAATTTAAACCGGTCAAAATGACTGAAACACACTTTAATAGACTTACAACATCCAACTCGAGCCCAATTGTTGAATATTCTTGCTAGTGTTATTAGTATTTGTTGTTATTAGTGTTGGTTTATTGAAATTTGTGAATTTGGGTCGTTTATAACTTATAGTTTAACGGGTTGTTTATCCACTTTACAGCATTTATGCTGTCGAATTTTAGTAAATTAGTCAAGTGATTGTTTATTACATTGTTTAATGTAGGACCGAATCCAAGAGGAGTATACAAGATCCTCTGCTGAGTCTGGTGGTGACTCGTCTGCTGTCGATGAGTTTGCATGCATGGAGCGTGCATTGGGTCATCGGCGTGGCCATATCAGGGGTGTCGGTCGTGTGATGAGTACTCCCACACCTGATTTGTTCAGTACCCCCCTCCACAACCACATTGGCAAGAAGTGGATGAGCGTGTATCTCAACTTCAACAACAAATCCAAGATCAACAACAACGCGAAGCCCAACGAGAGGAAGAACGTCGTGTGCATAATCAACAAATGCTTGAAATGCAACGACAAATGGATTAAATGCGTCGGATGTGGGAAAGCCGAACTAGCAGCGACGATAATTAGCATGAAGTTGTTGCGCCTTTGCCTTTGTTGTCGGTGTTATTGTTGAATGTTTGAACATTTTTTATGTTTGTGTGTCGGGCAACTTTATGTTTAAATATTTGATTTATGTGTCGAACAATATGTTTCGGATTTCAATTTTTTAACGGTTTGAATTATCTGATTTGCAGGTTTTTGTAATTAGAAATTAAATATTTCTGGAAAAAATTTGAAAATTAAAAAAAAAACAAAAAAAAGACAGAAAACCTATCCCGACGACATGTCGTCGGCACAGGTCTTTTTCATATTTAACTAAATAAATTGGAAACAGCCTATCCCGACGACATGTCGTCGGGATATGTCTTTTTCAAATTTAATTAAAAAATTGGAAATAGCCTGTACCGACGACAGGTCGTCGGGATAAGTTGGATCTGTCCTGACGACTTGTCGTCCGGATAAGTCCAGAACCTATACCGACGACATGTCGTCGGTATAGAATTTCTTTTTGAATTTTTTAATTAAACCCTATAGCGACGACATGTCGTCGTCATAGGTCGACCTATGCCGACGACACCTATACCGACGACATCTTTGACCTATTGGGACGAGCCAATACCGACGACATCTATACCGAGTCGTCGGTATAGGCTATACCGACAACAAGTCATCGCTATAGGGTCAAAAAAAATCGTCGGGATAGGGTGATAATGTTGTAGTGTAAATATCCTATTTGTTATCATATAAACTAGGAGTACACCCTGTACTCGTGGCGGTGTCGTAAACGGGAGTGTTAAAATTTTTAACGTAAAAATAAGAAAAAGTAAAATGTCCTCGCTTACTAAAAAATTAAAAAAAAAAAGACAAACCTATAAACAAATTGAAAAAAAAAATAGAACACAAAAATCTGGAAAGAAGAAAACCTAAAAAATACCGAAAAACAACCCCCCCCCCCCCCCCCGCCCCCGAGATTTATATATTCTAGTCCATGTGGCATGTTAAACCACCATAAAAAAAACTTTGACTTTGAGTAGTGAGGAACAAAGTGCAGATTCCAGTCCATAAGAATGAAAGATTCATCATGAAATCTTAAATAAGATGGATATAAAGGTGTGTGTGGCATGTTGTCAACTTGATTTCGAGATAGATATGAAAAATCAAAATGGGCATATGCTTATGCTTCTCAAAGCATTAATTTAAATTCTTAAGAATATGATTATGAAAACTTTCCCAATGGAAACAGTCAAGTTCGATATATGTAAGATCCATCAATTCAACTTTCCCAATAGGATTTTCTAGTCCATGTGGCATGTTTAGTTCCTTATGTCTTTGTTTAACTGATCTAAACAGAAAAACAAATATAAGAAATATTAGACTCAAACATGGTGTAGAAGAACTTTTAGGTGGCGTTTGGTTTGCAATTTATAATCCTATGGGTATGGATATGAAGGTAGGCTGGAATAGGAATGGGAATTAATTGGCAGGTATCCAGAGATTCTTAAGGACCCATACCCTCAAACAGTCAAACCAAACACATACTATCTTTGCCATTTCTGGCCTCTCACTTATAATTTACTCCAAACAGGTGAGTGCAACTTTTCTTTTTTATTAACTGTAGGTGTTCCAGTATCCATGTGCCATAAACTATCCTATAATTCCTTATAAATTGGGTGTTTAGTATTTCACTTTGAATAAAATGTCTTTCTAAAAATTGCGGTTAAGATTTTGTGTTGATTTTCGTAGGGTGCTGTTAATTTTGCTTTGATGGTGACTCAAATGGAGGGAGGTTGTCGAGTTGATTATAACACTAACATATCTTTTTATTTAGGTATTTTAACCTGCACATTCTTTTTGGGTTATAATGTCATTTTCAATGTTAGGTTAATTAAACAAGTGTCAAGTTACGAATTTGCTTTATTTTTGAACAGATAAAGGTTCGAGGGCACATGTGTTACTAAACTGGAAAGACTTATATGGACATAAAATAAAGCTGAAGGGCGTACTGGGTTTATTCATAGATCCGGTACTTATAAAAAGGACTCTTGCAGTTGCTAGGGTTAACAAGTGTGGTTAAGTTGTTAACCTAATCGTACAAGGATACAAGCACAAAGATGTTTCCAGCTGAGAACGGTTCAGAAGCAACTTCTACAGATGTTTTATAGGCAGGATTCTAATGTCCTCAGTTAGCCTAAAATTGTTTTATTAAAGAAAAGACCAAATTATTATTGAAATGATATAGTTTTTGTAATCATACATGACACATTAATTTTTTTTAAAGTTCTTTTTAATAAAAAGTGTTTCATGTCAACTCAACCCATACAAAAAATGCATGTTATGTTTTGACCCGTTACCCAACCCATTCAAATAATATTACCTTTGAAATATTTTCGGGCACATTAATCACTTATAAGTATTTTCGGACATAAAGTTTTTTATGCCAGGTCGACCCATATGAAAATAACACGTTTTGACGCATTGGGTGATTCAAATAATATTATGGTTGCAAACCTAGAGTCTAATCTCTTTTGACGTTTCAATTTTCTAATCATGTTTGTATTTATATCTAAATACTTAGATTCTCGTACCTATTTTAGGGTTTTATGGAGTTCATAATTTTTTGTTGGTTAGTATGATCAAGTTAATAAAGTTACTTCACCGAGATAGCATAACCCTTCTGTTATTTTGTGGTCATGGAAACCATCAAGGTAATTAACTTCTGCCTACATTATAAACATTAAATTCGACGTTGTATCACTTTAGTTTTTAATATTATTTTGTTTTCAATAGGTAAGAATGGTTACCCGAACAACGGTCGAGGTGGTGGTCGTGGGGGGAATGTAGGTTATCGTGGTTAGTTCTTTTTTTTATTTAATTCATTCATAACTAAACGGGTCAAATTTGACACCTGTTTGATTACTGTGATTTATTGCAGTTAAAAATATGATGTGGGTACATGAGAGGAGGTGGCGACATGGGGGGTGGTGGAGGAGGCAGATTCAAAGGAAGAGGTCGGGGAAGGATGGGCGGGCGGCCTAGGGATGGAGGTGATCTGCAGCAACAGTAGACTGAAGTTGGGTGTTCGCTCCATTGAGTGATGTAACTTATACTCATGAGACATCATTCGTGAGAGCACACACCAGTTTTTAGACTCGGATCCCAATATTTTTTAAATTATAAGTTGTTAAGGATTTCATCAAATGTTATGCATCATACTAGCCTTTATTTCCCATGTTTGCTTCATGAATAATGAAAACGATAGAAATATTTACAAATTTATTAATCATATCGTTTTTGTTATTCAAGCCCGTGTAGTGCACGAGTCTCTAATCTAGTTATACTAATAAAACACATTTATTTTAAATTATCCTTTATTATAAAAACTTTAAAACCTAATTATGTAATTTTTATTTTTAATCAAATAGTAAATGAAAGTCAAATTACATTAAATAGTAATTGACGTATTTTCGAAACCAAATTATATATTATTTTTTACATATTTTGAATTTTGTTTTATATCCTTAATATATGTATGGTTTGTATGAATTTTGTTTTATATCCTTACATTAAATGTTACCGCCGCTTACGCTAAACCCTAGTCCTCCGCCTCTGCAGTCCGCCTCGACAGTCGCATGTTTCCGTTAAAAAAAATTTGTTTGTATAGATGTATGTATTATTTGTGAAATTGATGGTTAATTTGTATAGATGTATGTATTATTTGTGAAATTGTAGGTTTGTATAGATGTATAAATATATAGATGTATGCATTATTTGTGAAATTGGTGAAATGTAGGTTTGTGTAGATGTATTATTGGTGGTGTTATGTATGTATTATTTGTATGAATTATATGTTGTTATTTATTTTTTGTGATGTATGGTTTGTATGAATATAGTTGAATGTATGCATTTATATATGTTAGTAATTTAAACAGCACCGTTTCACTTGTTTTGACCCGAGTATTTGTATGTATTATTTATTTGGGTATTTGTATGAATGTATGTGAATATATTGTTGTTATTTATTTTTTTGTGAAATGTATAATTTGTATGAATATAGATGAATGTATGTATGTATATATGTAGATGAATATATTGTTGTTATTTATTTTTTCCATTATAATTTAAATGTTTTAATATAAATCATGTGTAGGTGAGGTTTTTTGGTTAATTGAACGGATTGGAAACTAGATTGAGGCTTTCCCGACGGCATCTCGTTTAAAAATTCGGAGGTATTATGTATATATTTGTGTGAAAATTAGTGTATTTGGGTATGTATTTTGTATGGATATATAAATATATTTGTTTAATACTTTGCTAGTAGGTATATATGTGTGAAATTTAGCTTTGTATAGTTGTTTTAATTGTTATATATTTGAATAATATAGATGGATATATAAATATGTGTATTTTATTGTGAAATTGATTGTTAAATTGTATAGATGTATAAATATATTTGTATAATACTTTGCTAATAGGTATATTTTTATTAAATTTAGTTTTGTATAATTGTTTTAATTGTTATTTATTTGAATAATATAGATGAATATAAAAATGTATGTATTATTTGTGAAATTGGTGGTTAATTTGTATAGGTGTATGTATTATTTATGAAATTGTAGGTTTGTATAGATGTATAAATATATAGATGTATGCATTATTTGTGAAATTGGTGAATTGTAGGTTTGAGTAGGTGTATTATTTGTGGTGTTATGTATGTATTATTTGTATGAATTATATGTTGTTATTTATTTTTTGTTATGTATGGTTTGTATGAATATAGATGAATGTATGCATGCATATATGTTAGTAATTCAAACACGAACCGTTTCACTTGTTTTGACCCGAGTATTTGTATGTATTATTTATTTGGGTATTTGTATGAATGTAGATGAATATATTGTTGTTATTTATTTTTTATGAAATGTATAATTTGTATGAATATAGATGAATGTATGTATGTATATATGTAGATGAATATATTGTTGAGGGTTGAAGACGTATGCACACTTCTCACGCCACATGGGTCAACGATCGGGCACAAAACGATTGGGTAAGTAAATATATTTTGTTATTATGTTGCGAATCAAAGTATAAATGAGTTAAAATGACACGTAACCATTATAAATGGCTCAAAATTACTCGTTTAACCCAAGTCCACTAATACATGTATTTTGATACATTTATTGTAGGGTTATTGATGTTTGAGAAATTATTTGCGTATTATGTTTGTATATGATTTGCAATAACTTACACATTTTGTTTATTTGCAATACTAATACATTTATATATTGCGTTTTGATACCTTTATTGTAGGGTTATTTTTTATACCTTTATTGTAGGGTTATTGTAGTCGATCCGGCAACTAAGATGTTGACGATGAAGATGATTAAATTGTTTGTAGCATTTTATTTAAACGATTTGCAATAACTTACATATTTTTTTTTTGGTTGAATGTTTTATGTATTATTTTGTGTAATGTTTTAATTTATATAACATGTTTGACAGGTTTTAAAATTTTGTTTTGTATAAAAATCTGGAAAATTTTTAAAATTAAAAAAAATAAATATAACTTATACCAATCTCGACGACATGTCTTCGATATTGGGTCGTCGAGAAAGGGTATTTTCAATTTTATTTTATATTTATTTTTTAAAAGTAAAAACCTTTTCCGACGCCCCAATATCGACGACATGTCGTCGAGAAAAAGGTTACCTATCTCGACGACTAATTCTCGACGACATTTTAAGCAGTCTCGACTAAGCTTTGCCGACGGAAGCAATATCGACGACATGTCGTCGAGACAGGTCGTTGAAACTGGCTAAAATTCTTGTAGTGGTTGTGGGGAAGGAAGTGCAAATAAGAGAAATAATAAATCAGCTTGGACGCCTAGGCGGGTTACAAAGTAAGAAAAAGTAAATAAAGAGAAACGAGAAAAACAAAAATAAAGTGGGAAGATGAGGTTTCATAGCTTATGTGCGCACACACACCAACAAAGAATGTGTCAACCTACAAACACGCGTTTTTGAGATCCTCAAAAGCAAGAAGGAATGGCCTAACATGAACGAGAAGATCATGTCAAGTAAGCCAAGGAGTGACTGCCTGGTGACCCCAACAAGGTGTTACTTTCCAAAACCTTGCATGAGTTGTGACGAGGCAAGTCATCCTTGGCTACCAAACATGAACTCTTCTCTTCATGTAAGAACTTCTCTTCGAGTTATCATGTTATCAGATTTGGTGTGAACAAATATTAGTAAAACTGCCTATTTATAGCCTATGTTAATTGAGTGGCCACATGATTCTTTTCCTTATCAATCTAGTTTACAACTTTCTACTACCATTATCAGCATCTTTAAGAGAATATATCATATGGACCTAACTCTTTATGTGCGCCTATAAAGAAAAGAGGATGAAACACCGAGTAAAAGGAATACCATTCTTCAGTCAATGGCTAAAAATCTAGCATTGGAGTTGACTTAGGCTATTTGATGTCTCCTTGAAAGATTTGCTGAAATATTCTCCATTTAGAAAATTATACTCCAGAAGACTCATTGGATCGACGACTTCAGGCCCTGATGAATATTTTATTTTGTCATACCTATTGCGGTCATTTATCGTAGTTTGTTACACGTTAATTCCAAATGCTTACACATATACACATGAAACTTGAAGAATGTATTTGGAATCACAAGCACTCAAGCCATTTTACATGTCAGGTTGGCTGGAGTTTGACTTTTAGTACATATATGCAACATGGCACTCATGCTTTGGAATAAAGTTCTCTGTTGATTTCTTGACGGTTTTTGTATTCCTTTCAAAAAGTCAACGAATTCTATCATGTTTGTTCATGCACACAGTGGCGGATCGAGAATTTTTTGTCAGCGGGGCAAAAGATTGGACATGTCAAAACGGAATGCATGCCTGTGAAGATCCTCAATGCTTTTTTTTCTGGATTGAATCAAACTGTGCCTGCAAGTCTGTAGGGATTAATCTCGATGGTACGGGTCAAATAATTAGAATGAATTAGCAGGATTTTTAGTTTAGTCACATGTTTTATTGTTTTAATTGATCATGAGTAGTTAGCAGGTAGTGGGTATAAGTTAGTTTCCTTTTATTTAGGTGGTTTTCTTCCATTTAATGTACATAAATACAAATACTAAATTAAGTTAATAATTTAACACATTTTAGTTAATTAGTGAACCGTTTTGTACCTTTGGCTTAGTTCGATCCTGCTGATCTTTTTTCACCTGGCTTTGATTTGTATCCATGCCAACGTCGTTTTTTCTAATACTTGTTATTGTAGTTTGTTGTTTTACTAGTGCTTCCTCCTTCCCATTCCAGAGTTTGAAGATTGCAATAGAAGGCATAATCCGATGGCCATTTTGTTTCACATATTCAAATATCATTCATAATTCACAAGGAACCTCTGATGGGAAAATGGCAAAATCTATATTTTGGTTAGGGGGAATGTTAAAATTCATCTAGACATTTATGTTCACGTGTTAGTGTAAACTTGGTTATTTCCGAAAGTTAGTTATGTTTGTTATTGATGTAGAGAGGAAGCAAAAATAAAACAAAACATAGATGAATTCTCAATAAATTTTAGATAAAAATAGTATGAATCAACTTTTACCCCTTTTTATAGAGAGATTATAAATTTGGCGGGTATGACCAAATTATGATATTACAAACCAATTCATAATGAAATTGACGATATAAATAAGCGCGTAAATAAAGGCAATGAGTAATTTAATGTGTTTTACACTAAAATGAAAGTTGCTAAATTTTAGGAAAATCAATAACAAACGAAATCGGAGCCTTTATTAGAGGATTTTGGATCTGGCTCGTCGAGATCTTTCCATCCGCCGGTTATGGGAACTGTAACTCAAATAATAAGTTATGCTCGTTTTAAATTTGAGCATTTTCTGCTTGTTTTCCCCATCTAGGTAGAAGTTTTTCCTCTCTAGGTAGTAGTCCGCTAACTCCTCCCGGATCAACTCCTCATTTATTCCAGGGTTGACAGTTATATATGTGTGCATGATATGATTCAAAGTGTGATTAAAAGCAGAGCCGGCCTGGTGGGGCAACCTGCACTATCGGTCGGGGCACGTTTTTTTTTTGGGGCACATTTTTTATATTATATATATATATATATATATATATGTATGTATGTATATATGTATGTATGTATATATATGTATATATGGGGGAAGGATCAAGAAAAAATCATAAAGTTAGGCAAAAACCTAGAAAACCATTAAAACAATGTGTAATCCTATGAGTTACGTATACGTAACAGTAATTTTTTTGTTTTCTGTTTGCGTATACGTAACACTATTGGTTACGTATACATAATTCAATATTTAAATGATATTTTGGTAAAAATATTGTAATATTACACTGATACTCTTGTAAAAAAATAAAAATAAAATAAAAAGTCATTTAAATATATATATATATATAGAGAGAGAGAGAGAGAGAGAGTGAAGTTCGTAAGAAAACTAACATTTAAAAAGATAACTAGAGAACTCCTTTTTAAAGGTAAAAAATAATAAAAAAATCATAACTCAAAATATAAACCAAAAACTAAAAAAGTGGTCCTGTGACCTTGTTTCCCACGTCGTCCTCGTTAAAAAAAAACACAGACTCGAAAAAATAGTCGGTTTAGCTTTAGGGTTTGGTTTTTGGGTTTAGTTTAGCTTTTATGTTAGGTTTTTGGAGAGGGTGGGGGAGTTAGGGTTTTGGGGGGGGTGGGTGGGGTGTGGTTAGGTTTTTGGGTGGGGGTGGGGTGAAGGGTTTAGGTTTTTGGGGGTGGATTAGATTTTTAGGGTGGTACTACATATATGCAATATTACGTTTAGGGTTAGGTTTTTGAAGGTACGGGGTGGGTGCGGTGGTTTTAGGTTTTTGGGTGAGGGTGGGTGGGTTTAGGTTTTTGGGTGAGGGTCGCGAGGCGTATATCCCACTCTTATAGTAAGTATAGATGTTTTATAATTACTTACAATTTCATAACTATTAGATTTATAATTACTTTCCATTTGTAGGATTACTTTGATCTGGACTCCTGGAGAAACACTGATAAGTGACGAGGCGTTGAACTCGGAATCACCGCCGAGTGTCAGAGGGCGTATAAAGATCACAAGAGAGAGTTTAAAGTTCACTTCGAGGAGAATGAGGGATACGATGATGTGGAGGCGGTGATGAATAATCCACCAGAAGATCTTGATCAAGAAACTTGGGAGACTTTGATTAATAAGCTGTTTTTAGATGCGAGCTATAAAAACCGCTCAGAGAAGAACAAACAAAACCGATCACAACAACGTTACCCAAGTTACCATGGCAGCAAATCATACGCCCAGCGCCGACACATGGAGGTATGAAATACAATTGTTAGTATTATATAAACATGCTTATTAATTCTTAGTGATATTATTTTTGTTTTTCACAGGGTACCGGCCCAATTGATGTGTTCAAATCGACCCATTATAAAGAAGGGACCGGTTGGGCCAACACGACTGCATCATCAGATTATGTAAGTCAAATGATTTTGTTGTTAGACTTACTAGACTTAGAACATCCAACTATAACTTTAAATGGGTCAAAATGACCCAAACACATTTTAAGAGATTTAAAATATCCAGCTTTAACTTTAAACGGGTCAAAATGACTCAAACACACTTTAATAAACTTAGAACATACAACTGTAAATTTAAACGGGTCAAAATGACTCAAACACACTTTAATAGACTTAGAACATCCAACTCGAGCCCAATTGTTGAATATTTTTGCAAGTGTTATTAGTTTTTGTTGTTATTAGTGTTGGTTTATTGAAATTTGTGAATTTGTGTCGTTTATAACTTATAGTTTAACAGGTTGGTTATCCACTTTACAGCAGTTATGCTGTCGAATTTTAGTAAAATAGTCAAGTGATTGTTTATTACATTGTTTAATGCGAGACCGAATCCAAGAGGAGTATACAAGATCCTCTGTTGAGTCTGGTGGTGACTCGTCTGCTGTCAATGAGTTTGCATTAATGGAGCGTGTATTGGGTCATCGGCGTGGCCATATCAGGGGTGTCGGTCGTGTGATGAGTACTCCCACACCGGATTTGTTCAGTACCCCCCTCCACAACCACATTGGCAAGAAGTGGATGAGCGTGTATATCAACTTCAACTACAAATCCAAGATCAACAACAACGCGAAGCCCAACGAGAGGAAGAACGTCGTGTGCATAATCAACAAATGCTTGAAATGCAACGACAAATGGATTAAATGCGTCGGATGTGGGAAAGCCGAACTAGCAGCGACGATAATTAGCTTGAAGTTGTTGCGCCTTTGCCTTTGTTGTCGGTGTTATTGTTGAATGTTTGAACAATTTTTATGTTTGTGTGTCGGACAACTTTATGTTTGAATATTTGATTTATGTGTCGAACAATATGTTTCGGATTTCAATTTTTGAATGGTTTAAATTATCTGATTTGCAGGTTTTTGTAATCATAAATTAAATATTTCTAGAAAAATTTTGAAAATTTAAAAAAAAACAAAACAAAAACAGAAAAACCTATCCCGACGACATGTCGTCGGCACAGGTCTTTTTCAAATTTAATTAAATAAATTGGAAATAGCCTATCCCGACGACATGTCGTCGGGATATGTCTTTTTCAAATTTAATTAAAAAATTGGAAATAGCCTATACCGACGACAGGTCGTCGGGATAAGTTGGGTCAGTCCAACGACTTGTAGTCCGGATAAGTCCAGAACCTATACCGACGACATGTCGTCGGTATAGAATTTTTTTTTGAATTTTTTAATTAAACCTTATAGCGACGACATGTCGTCGTCATAGGTCGACCTATGCCGACGACACCTATACCGACGACATCTTTGACCTATTGGGACGAGGCAATACCGACGACATCTATACCGACGACATGTCGTCGGTATAGGCTATACCGATGACAAGTTATCGTTATAGGGTCAAAAAAAATCGTCGAGATAGGATGATAATGTTGTAGTGTAAATATCCTATTTGTTATCATATAAACTAGGAGTACACCCTGTGCTTCGCGGCGGTGTCGTAAACGGGAGTGTTAAAATTTTTAACGTAAAAATAAGAAAAAGTAAAATGTCCTCGCATACTAAAAAATTAAAAAAATAAAGACAAACCTATAAACAAATTGAAAAAAAAAAATTTAGAACACAAAAATCTGGAAAGAAGAAAACATAAAAAATACCAAAAAACAAACCCCCCCCCCCCCCAAGTTTATATATTCTAGTCCATGGGGCATGTTAAACCACCATAAAAAAAACTTTGACTTTGAGTAGTGAGGAACAAAGTGCAGATTCCAGTCCATAAGAATGAAAGATTCATCATGAAATCTTAAATAAGATGGATATAAAGGTGTGTGTGGCATGTTGTCAACTTGATTTCGAGATAGATATGAAAAATCAAAATGGGCATATGCTTATGCTTCTCAAAGCATTAATTTAAATTCTTAAGAATATGATAATGAAAACTTTCCCAATGGAAACAGTCAAGTTCGATATATGTAAGATCCATCAATTCAACTGATGATAGTGAACAGAGGATTTTTTTTTTCCGAGCAAACTTGCTACCCTCTATTAGTTCAACTCATAACTTAAAGATAAGACTCACAATCTAGATACTAGGACTCATTTAAATAATTCTAGTTATATTGAAAAACCTTGTGAATTGAATAGTAACTTTTTAATGTTTTTTTTTTTTGACACAAAAGTTTATGTATTTACAGATTTGACATAAATTCCTTTTTACTCAAAGTTTTTTCTTTTTACAGATTTACTATAAAACTTCAATTTTTTGTAAAATTGCAACAAAAGTTCACTGGGTATTAGTAATAGCTTTCGTTAACACTTTTTTAAACGGGATGTACGGGTTTGTTTATTTTATTTTTTTTCAGCGTTTCGAGTTTTTTTTTTTGTATCTTACGTTATAGCGAGTATGTTTTATACCCGTGGAAGAGCTGAATCAATAACTACCAAACTCCCAACGCGTAGCGCGGGGGAAAAACTAGCTAGATAAACATATCATGTGTGTTACGACCCTGACCAGATTAGGATTATCTCCTATCTTTTCTCGATGAGGATTATCCTCGACGATCACCTCGCTAATACTGATCTGGACCGGTGAGATTTTCGATACCCAATAGTTCTTGCATTTCGATAAACTTTATTCTTGGAACTGCTTTCGTTAGGATATTTGCACGTTGTTCCTCGTTCCTCATGTATTCTACCAGCACGTACCAAACCCTTTTCCACACACTCAAAAATAAAGTGGAACGTCGAGTGTCGATGTGCTTGCTCCTTCCGTGAAAACTTGGGTTTTTCGTTAAAGCTACGGCAGCATTTATCCTTGGTGCAATACCCTAGTCTGTTAGTTTTTACATTCCTTGAATTTACCATATGGTGTACTTCATGTTGTATGGGAAATTTATGAGAAATTAAGCACTAAGTTGTTGATTAGCACCACATATCAAGTGGATATAAGATTACCCACTTCTCTCCACACAAAGAAAAAAAACGAGAACACCAAGTATATTAGGTTTTTTAGGTTTCTTACCATGTCTTTCCCTTTCTCTCCATTCTTTAGGCATAAGAACAACGCGGTTTCAATGATAAGACGCCTACATAGAAGGTAGGGGTGAGTATGGGTCGATACAGTTCGTTTATGGGCTAAAACTGAACTTATTACTATAATGTTTTGGTTTTAGATTTCATAACCGATGAGTTAAGGTTATAAATGGCTCAATTAATGTATATTTCGGCAATGAGAAAGATGGTTTAGTTAATTCATCAACCATAAGTTCACCGTTGGCTTTGGGTGTGGATACGCTATTTTAGTTAATAAATCAAATTATATACCGGGTCAGATAAAATATTACGATCCTTCTAATTTATAAAGGAGAACTAGCTTAGAACCCGTGTAATACACACGTGGTGAAAAATATCAGTATATAAAATTCTTAAATCTTTATGTATATATTTTACAGGTGTAAATGTATTACATATACTAAGGATATAAAACAAAACTCAAAATATGTAAAAACTAATATATAATTGAGTTTCGAAAATACGTTAATTACTATTTAATGTAATTTGACTTTCATTTACTATTTGATTGAAAATTAAAAGTTACATAATTAGATTTTAAATTTTCTTATAATAAGGGATAATTTAAATAAATGTGTTTTATTAGTATAATTTGTATTTTCTTAAAAATATGTCACTATTAAAAGATAGATGTGCATTTAATAAAAGGAAGAGGTGAAAAAACCATTAACGATAATGAATATGGAGGCGACAGTTGACATGAAAAGTCTTTATTTATTATATAGATATATAAGTAACAACTAATATGTTAATTATAAAGAAATTATAACAAAACATTTCCAATATCTAACACACTCTTTATAAAAAGTAAATTATAAATGTTGGTATTAATCAGGGCGGACCTACCCTAAGGCTAAGGGTAGCCCCCGTTACCCCTCAACTTTTACGCGCAGTGTAATTTTCATTTTTATTTTTACGGTTTTATGTATCCGGTTATCCGTAAGCAAAAATTACGTTACCCCTCAATTTTTTTTTAAAAGCTCAACACTTTATAAAAAGTCCAAAGTTTTAAAAAAAACCTAATCTATACTATATAATAAATAAAGGTTTTTGTATGCCACGTGTCGCCACCATCATTTTTTTCCCGCCTCTCTCTCTTATTAGATGCACCCATATCTTTTAATAAATTAATAATCTATACATACTAATAAATAAAGGTTTTAGAGAGGACACATGTCAAAATTTTAGAGCATCTTCGTTTGTTTTTCCCGCCGAAAACAATTATCACGAATTTGGTACACGCAGGCCGTAATGGCCAACTTGCTCCAGGTATCCGAACCCGTTCCTTTTATTCTCTCTTTTCTTTGATTTAGGGTTTCTACCGTCTTCTCCTCCACCGATAGAGCAGCCGCAGGTCTGAAAATACACGATTGTATTCGCCGTCGTGTTTCTTTGCTGCTCTTCCGGGTTCTCCTTCACGTATTTATGCAATCGTCTAATCGTATATGCTTTCAGGCCTTCTCTTCCACGATAGTATTCGCTGCAGGGTTTCATGGCTGTTACGCCAGAATCTCCTTCACGTATTTGTGCAAGTATTTAAGGTTCCATCAAAGTTATTTGTGCAAGTATTTAAGGTTCCATCAAAGGTATTTGTGCAAGTATTTAGGGTTCCATAAAAGTATTTTGTGTCAATTTTTTATTAAAGTAGTAGCCAATACTTGCCACCGGAAATTGACAATATTTCTTGATTTTTTCATATTCCATGCCATCAGATCTGCACTAATTTTCTGTGTTTTTTTTATTTTTTCTTTACTATGACTTTCATTTTTGTTCTTTTTATTATCTAGATCTGTCTCTGAATTGGGTTTGTCTCAAATATCTTTTTTGGTGTTTTTTTTGTAAATTTTTTATTGTAATTTATTCTACTTTTGGTGCAGATCATGTTTAATGAGTTTTTATTGATCTGCAAATCTTTATTTCTTTGAAAAAGTACAATTGTTTGTAATGGATGTGAAGTTCTTGGTGCAGATCATGTTGATATGTTTGTAATGGATGTTGATTTGTTTGTAATGGATCTGCAGATCATGTTGTATAAGTTTTCTAACATGTAAAAATGTTTGCATCAATTTGTTGAATTCAAATTAAACTTAGTGATGCCTCAGGAATTTGAATCAATTTGTTGATATGTCAATTTGTTACCCCTGTTTATTCATATGCCAACATGTTGATGCCAAATGGAATTTGAATCAATTAGTTTATTTGTGGATTTACTCTGCATTGTAGCTGCATTTCAAGAAATGGTTTTTGTATGGTTATGCGAGATGAAAGGCGTTTACTTCAGAATGTAGGCATTAAAACTAATTTATAATTAAACTAATTTCTGCCAGAATGTAATCATAAAACAGTTTTTGCTTTGTACATTTACTTCAGCATGTAGGCATTATCATATCTTATAATTGTTGATGTAATTTATAACTAAACTAATTTTTGGATGTAATTATTTGAATGTAGGCATTTCTAATTTATAATCTTGGATACCAAACTATTTTAGACATGTAGAGGATGGTATGTTATTTACTCCATTAACCTGCTTCGGTAATATTGATTGGTACAGGTTTATAAATTGGTGGCCTAAAAGTGGGTGGGCAATCTGTATTGGGTTTGTACAGTAAGCTGCTTTCTGGACAATATTTGAGATGTGGATGAATTCTTCAATTCGTTGTTGGCTCTGGTTATGTATCATATTAAAATAGATAATTTATCACTTTTGGCATATACTTTTGAATTGATATTAACTGATTAATTTCTTTTGTTTGGTTCCTTATGTGTTTGTTTAACTGATCTAAACAGAAAAACAAATATAAGAAATATTTGACTCAAACCTGGTGTAGAAGAACTTTTAGGTGGCGTTTGGTTTGCAATTTATAATCCTATGGGTATGGATATGAAGGTAGGCTGGAATAGGAATGGGAATTAATTGGCAGGTATCCAGAGATTCTTAAGGACCCATCCCCTCAAAAAATCAAACCAAACACATACTATCTTTGTCATTTCTGGCCTCTCACTTATAATTTACTCCAAATAGGTGGGTGCAACTTTTCTTTTTTTTAACTGTAGGTGTTCCAATGTGCCATAAACTATCCTATAATTCCTTATAAATTGGGTGTATGGTATTTCACTTTGAATAAAATGTCTTTCTAAAAATTGCGGTTAAGATTTTGTGTTGATTTTCGTAGGGTGCTGTTAATTTTGCTTTGATGGTGTCTCAAATGGAGGGAGGTTGTCGAGTTGATTATAACACTAACATATCTTTTTATTTAGGTAGTTTAACCTGCACATTCTTTTTGGGTTATAATGTCATTTTCAATGTTAGGTTAATTAAATTAGTGTCAAGTTACTAATTTGCTTTATTTTTGAACAGATAAAGGTTCGAGGGCACATGTGTTACTAAACTGGAAAGACTTATATGGACATAAAATAAAGCTGAAGGGCGTACTTGGTTTATTCATAGATCCGGTACTTATAAAAAGGACTCTTGCAGTTGCTAGGGTTAACAAGTGTGGTTAAGTTGTTAACCTAATCGTACAAGGATACAAGCACAAAGATGTTTCCTACTGAGAACGGTTTTGAAGCAACTTCTGCAGATGTTTTATATGCAGGATTCTAATGTATGTCCTCAGTTAGCCTAAAATTGTTTTATTAAAGAAAATACCAAATTATTATTGAAATGATATAGTTTTTGTAATCATACATGACACGTTATTTTTTTTAAAGTTCTTTTTGGACAAAAAGTGTTTCATGTCAACTCAACCCATACAAAAAATGCATGTTATGTTTTGACCCGTTACCCAACCCATTCAAATAATATTATCTTTGTAATAATTTCCGGCACATTAATCACTTATAAGTATTTTCGGACATAAAGTTTTTAATGCCAGGTCGACCCATATGAAAATAACACGTTTTGACGCATTGGGTGATTCAAATAATATTATGGTTGCAAAACTAGAGTCTAATCTCTATTGACGTTTTAATTTTCTGATCATGTTTGTATTTATATCTAATTACTCATATTCTCGTACCTGTTTTAGGGTTTTATGGAGTTCATAAATTTGTGTTGGTTAGTATGATCAAGTTAATAAAGTTACTTCACCGAGATAGCATAATCCTACTCTTATTTTGTGGTCATGGAAACCATCAATGTAATTAACTTCTGCCTACATTATAAACATTAAATTCGACATTGTATCACTTTAGTTTTTAATATTATTTTGTTTTCAATAGGTAAGAACGGTTACCCGAACAACGGTCGAGCTGGTGGTCGTGGGGGAATGTAGGTTATCGTGGTTAGTTCTTTTTTTTATTTAATCCATTCATAACTAAACGGGTCAAATTTGGCACCTGTTTGACTACTGTGATTTATTGCAGTTAAAAATATGATGTGGGTACATGAGAGGAGGTGGCGACATGGGTGGTGGTGGAGGAGGTAGATTCAAAGGAAGAGGTCGGGGAAGGATGGGCGGGCGGCTTAGGGATGGAGGTGATCTGCAGCAACAGTAGACTGAAGTTGGGTGTTCGCTCCATTGAGTGATGTAACTTATACTCATGAGACGTCATTCGTGAGAGCACACACCAGTTTTTGGACTCGGATCCCATTATTTTTTAAATTATAAGTTGTCAAGGATTTCATCAAATGTTATGCATCATACTAGCCTTTATTTCCCATGTTTGCTTCATGAATAATGAAAACGATAGAAATATTTACAAATTTATTAATCATATCGTTTTTATTATTCAAGCCCGTATAGTATACGGGTCTCTAACCTAGTTATACTAATAAAACACATTTATTTTAAATTATTCTTTATTATAAAAACTTTGAAACCTAATTATGTAATTTTTATTTTTAATCAAATAGTAAATGAAAGTCAAATTACATTAAATAGTAATTGACGTATTTTCGAAACCAAATTATATATTATTTTTTACATATTTTGAATTTTGTTTTATATCCTTAATATATGTATAGTAATACATTTTTACACCTGTAAAATACATAAATAAAATTTGAGAAATAAAATCAGAGACCGACCATTCGACCGGTCGCTCGACCTGAGATGAGACCACCGCCCGGCGCCGCTTCCGCTAAACCCCAGTCCTCCGCCTCTGCAGTCCGCCTTGCCAGTCGCATGTTACCGTAAAAAAAATTGTTTCCATGAAAGTACGGTCAAATTTTTTTTTGTTTCATTTACATGAAAGTGAGGTAAAAAAATTGTTTCATTTACATGAAGTACGGTAAAAAAATTGTTTCATTTATATGAGAGTACGGTAAAAAAAATGGCTACCCATGAACTTTTGTTGTAGATGGTATTAATGGCATTTCAGTTAAGTTATTTATACACATATAATCATAGCCAAACCATAAATCAATTATCCAAAAATCATAACCGAAGTATTGGTTTCTCAACAAGTTCATGCTTCGGTTGTTTATACACATATAATCATAGCCGAACTTTAAATTTGTTATGCTTCGGTTCGGTTTCTCTGCTCACCCTAATATAAGGTGTAACTTTTTCATACAAAATGCATGCATTTAGAGCAAATGGCGAAAGAACAAGATAACATCGATCTATCAATGTAGAATATCAAATGCATTGACTTGAAGGCACGGCTTAACTCAAGGCACAAGAAAAGCATTAAGAGTCTTCACATGCATATATTCCAATTGGTGTGCATGAAAAAACATGATAGATTCCTCACTTGTAAAGCTTTATGTGGCACTGATTTTATGTGATGCCACTTGGCACCATATATTCCACTTGGAAAAACAATGCCTGCGTGCAATTTTTTTTACAGTCCTTTCAAAGGGCTATTTTTTAACAAAACTTAACATTATAACCTTTTTTTTAACGACCAACGAATTGAACACTATAAGTCCGGTCACCCAGGTAAACCCATTGGCAAAAGGCTACCCACGCCCGCAAACGTAGACAGCGCTGGTGACCCGGCTCACCCACCATTCCATGGGAAACCCACCACCCGAATGCCCACTATGGTAAAACCCCTGCCCCACTTAAGCATATTACACCAAGTGAGACTCGAACCCATGACCTCCACTTGAGCATATATATTGCACCAACTGAGACTCATGTCTCCTCCCAAACCAATTGATCTGTGGCTCATTAGCACCATTTTAACTATTTTACTAATTAAAGCATCCTACTTTAAGTTTTTTTATATATAATACAGACCTTTTGGTGTTTACTTAGAAGTGGGAAGATTTATGGCACAAATGAGGCATTTAAAACCAAAGGAAACATCAATTAAGATAAGCAGATACCAGTCTTGCATGTATGGCTTTTAGCTGAGGCCAGAAGGCAACCATTGAGCATCTTGAAGTGAATATATTCCAGTCCATGTGCATGTGTCAAATTGTCTGACTTTACTATAAATGTATTTCAAGTAGCATCAGCAAATCTTAACATATTCGTTAGAAAGTGTGTGCATCTTCAATGTCTAAAATTATATGCTATTCGGTAGGATAGGTCAAATGAAAATGAATATATACCTCATGGGAAGCAAAATCCTGTAATAGAACTCACCAATTAAAAAACTGTTTGGGGTCATTAGTCAATAATCCAACAAGGCTGTAGTAGATTGATTTACTATTGGACCCCTTCTGGATATGTCAAATAATCTTTGAAGGAGCCAGGATTCAAATAACTCAAGTAAATTTCTATGCAACATATCTCACATTTAGATGAACAAAGGAATGGAATGGACAAGGGAAAAAAATGGATCATTAATTACCATTCTCTTGTCATGTTTGGTTACCATATGGAAATGAAATAAATCATTACTTCGTGTTATTTGGTAGGCATGAAAATATTTTATGAAAAATAAATTATTTGTAACTAATAAATTTATACTATGGGTTGAGACATGGGACGGGTCATGGTTCAGGTCATGGGTCCGGTCACGGGCCGAGTCATGGGTCCGGGCATGGGTCAATTCATGGATCGGGTCATGGTCGGTCCATGGTTCGGGTTATGGTTGGTCCATGGTTCGGGTCATGGGTCAGGTCACGGGATGGGACATGGGTCGGTCCATGGTTCGGGTCATTGGTTCGGTCATTAATTAGACAAAATCGTTTATGAAAAGAAAACACCCATCCCCAATAAAAGAAAATCATTACAAAGGAAATGGTCTATTCCATTCATATGTGATTAGCAAAGATGTTCTGTTTTATTCCAACGTAATGACTCATTCCGTTCCACTATACATTTATACATACCAAACACTACCTTAGTTAAAGAACTTCATTCCTTTGCCTACTGAACCCTAGCCCTTGGATCAAATCGCTTATCAACGGTCAGATGAATTTGCTAAGGATTTCACCCGGATTATGAGCAATAGCGGCGACATTTGGCATGTCGCCGCTAATGCTTGTATTTCTTGTAGTGTCAGGCATAAGATATATTGAATTGTGTTCACATAGAAAGTGGAAATTATTATCCTAAATGTGGAAGAATAAAAGATAAGGAAGAATAACATGATGCAACTTCATTGACCCTAGGTATAAGACTAGCTATTATAAATTGATGGTTTCCTCAAAAAAGAAATGCAAGTTAAAAGATGGTAAGGGGATAAGAAGATAGGTTCTTACATGAAGAGAAGAGTGCTCTTGTTTGGTAGCCAAGGATGACTTGCCTCATTCCAACTCGAGGTGATACGGTTGGTTTATCAGACAGTCACTAATTGGCTAACTTAGCAGGCTCTTCTTTCTCATGTTAGACCTTCTCTTCATAAAACGGCAGTGGTTGCAATAATAATTTGAATCTTGAAATGGGAGTGGTTCTAACAAGAAGACTATCCTTGTTTGGTAGGCAATGATGAGTTGACTGCTAACGTATAGAGGCAAGGTAATTATGTTTCATTAACTTATAAACTATATGTCTTCTAGACACTACCAAAAAACTAAAAAAATTTGCGACGATAAGTTTTGTGGGAAATTTATCGGAATTGGCCGTTAGCGACAAGTTTCAATACGTGTTTGTTGGAAAAAAAACCACGTAGGAAATGTTTTTTCCGACAAAGTCCCGACTAAATTTCCGACGAATTAGCGACAAAAGCCTTTCGTCGGTAATTTCCGACAATATTCCGACGATTATATTAAATAAATAAGTTAACTTATTTAATAAAATTGTCGGAAAATTGTAGAAAATCTTATGGTTACTTTTTTGTTTTGTCGGAAAGTTGTCGCTAACTTGTGAGAAAATTCTTTTGCTGGTAACTTGTCAGAAACTTTTATAGAGTATATACATGTTTTCTAGTAGTAAGAATCGCATAAAATATGGGTATAGGCACTATGCACAAGGCAAGCCGGCCCGCTAGTGGACACTGTACATTGAGTTGCTGTAAACTGTGTTAAACCCATGCAGCCTTTTCAGCCAACTGAAGAAGAGGAGACCAGTAGAGGCATGACAGGAGATGAATGAGTGAATCAATGTTTTGTTGTTTTGACAGGCTAATGTTGAACTCTCCTTGTTTGTATGTATAATCAAGCATTTCAAGCTTGTTTAAGCAAGAAAATTTACTACAGAGCTATTACTGTTATAGTTTCTTCCTTCTTTTTAAATTATCTTGTAAATTACCAATAAATCAAATTTTCATATTTTATCAGACATTCATAGTGGTTGATTCTTTTTTTAAAATGCAGTTTAAACACCAACTGGTTGAGGCCAAGAGGATAATTTTGTTTTTGTGACTTATAAATTAAAATTATTATGGCTTTTAAGAGGATAATTTTGTTTTACTAACATAGTGTTTTCAACACTATTATGTTTGTAATATTTATGTGTCTATCTTGTTTCTTCCAACTCATAATTCCATTGTCTCTATTAGGGAAAGAGAATATTTTCATTTAATAACGTTAACACCTCAAACTCTTAATAATTGATCATGGACATGAATTATCAAACGACAAAGAGGAGTGCGGTTCAATGGGAGCTCAAATTAGAGTAATAAACCAACTCAAGACATAGAACTTGGTGATTGAACAAGATACCTACATAGAAGCTGCATACTATGAACAAGCAGAGCTCAAAGCAATAGAGATGATAGAAAGAACATCTATCGCACTACAAGGATTTGACCTTACACCGACGACGCCTATCTAGACGACATGTCATCGGGATAGGTCCCACCAAAATTTTGCCCGGTGAAACTGACGACATGTCGGCGGTATAGGGTTGTGGCAGATGGAGGAAAATTTGGGCGCCAAATGAAAACCTATACCGATGACATGTCGTCGGTATAGGTTATTTTCCTTTTCTTTTTTCTTTTTTTTAGTTTTTAATGTTTCGTGGGTAAAAAAATTAAAATTCACAGGCTCTGGTTTATATATAGTTCCAGTCCATGTGGCATGTGAAACCACCATTAGAAACTTTAACTTTAATAGGAATGCAAGTTTCATCACCAAATCTTATGTTTAAAGGTCTATGAGGCATGTTGTTTATTTCAAATTTCAAATTGAAGTAAAATTAATTTCGAGATGGGTGTGAAAAAACAAAATGCACGTACGCTTATGCTTCTCAAAGTATTCTTTTTAAATTCTTAAGAATATAAACAATTTTGTCATATAATAAAGGGAAATGGTCTAGATTCCATATGATACTCCTTTACAGTTTTCTTGCACATCTACACATACTCAAATGCTAGCACTTTGCAAACATTTGAGATATAAAAGGACTTGCTTAATTACTAGTCAAATGCATTATTAAAATGACCAACTAAATATTGAGTAGCTAGTAACTGTTGGACACTAATTGTCCAAGTCTTGTTAGTTAAACTTTAGGGACTAGATTGTATTTAGTCTAAAGTTGTATTTAGGTTATTGTTTGTATAAATTAGATAGACGAAGGACCAAAGGTGTTAAACCGGAAACCTATTAGGTTACACCAGTTCATAAAGGAACCGGCCGATGTACACTCTTTTGAACGACGCGACAGTCGGAGCAACAAGAACACGTCGGATCAATGGGACGCGACGTTTGAAGAAGTTAGTTGATTAACCACCGGTTTGCTTAGTATAAATAGGTTAGTTGATTGTAGTTACAAGTGTGTCTTTCGGTACAAATGTAAACGATTACGGTTTATAAATGAAGAACAAATTCTTGTTAATCTTGTGTTATTTCGATCCTGTGATTATGAATATCGGTTTCGAACAGTAACCACTACAAGGATTTGACCTTACACCGACGACGCCTATCCAACATGTCGTTGGGATAGGTCCCTCCAAAATTTAGACTGTCGTCGGTATAGGGTTGGGGCAGATGGAGAGAAATTTGGGCGCCCAAGAAAACCTATACCGACGACATGAGGTTCCAA
This sequence comes from Smallanthus sonchifolius, assembly GCA_023525975.1. Classification (NCBI taxonomy): domain Eukaryota; kingdom Viridiplantae; phylum Streptophyta; class Magnoliopsida; order Asterales; family Asteraceae; genus Smallanthus; species Smallanthus sonchifolius. The sequence goes on from CM042045.1 coordinate 52,221,389, forward strand.
CTTAGCTGAAGAGGTATCTACAACCATGAGGTTCCAACGTAGCTGAACTATTAACTTGAATAGCCAAATGGAACCCTGCTGATATCTCAACTAATTCAAGGAGGCATCGCGTAGTTGAAGTCAACTCTGGTTCAAGATTGTGGCCACTTGTTGGAGAATGTAATTCCTTTTACTCTGAATTTTGTTCTGTTTTCTTCATATAGATTGTATAGAATTGGATTCTTCTAATTTAGCAACTGGATATATTCTTCTAGTAAGTTGGAAGGATGAAAAGAAAAAGAAGAATGACATTATGAAATTTCAAGGACCAATGATATAGGATACTAGCTTTATAAATAGGGGCTTTCTTCATACTATTAATGCAGGTAAAATCGATAAGACAATAAGAAGAGAGGTTCTTACATGAAGAGAAGATTCTTGTTTGGTAGCCAAGGATGACTTGCCTAATTATATCAACACAAGGTGTTAGTAAATTATAACACTTTGTTTGGCGATCAGGCAGTCACTCCTTGGCTAACTTGACAGTCTCTTTTTTCTCATGTTAGGCCTTGTGTTCTTAATAAAAATAGCCATTGTAGATGATAAAAATGCAAGAAATAAGAGATGTGTTTTCTAGATTTTTTGGTAGCCATTTATGACTTCCAACATTGCAACTTAAAGTGGTGGCAAATTGCCAGGAAATCATGCCTTGGTGGGTTAGGAATGTACACACCATAGTCATATCAAAAGGAAAGGGAAGTGTGTGTAACCATTTTTGCTTGATATCTACTCATGATATTGACGAATTGAATTATCTTGAAATGTTCAGTTTCAGTTTGCTAAAGCACTAACAAATTTGCAATATGTGTAAATTCTCTTTGTGATATTGTTCCTGCTACATGTAGGTCCCTTTATATCTAGAAAAGACACTATCAAATGTTTTTACGTTGTTTGAATTGAGCCGATTCTACCCAAGGATTTCAAGAAATTTGAAATGTTGGTAATGTGATGATGGCAAGGTCTTCATTGTTTTCGGTATCATCATGGCTAGATTTTCATAACTTGGTTCTTTAGTGCTTGCCACTTTGACTTCTTCTAGTTCTAATCAGGGGCGCAACTTTCTTAGGGCCCGGCCCCCTCTCCCCTCATTTTTCGCTCAGTAGTGTAAATTTATATGTATTCGGCTGATTTTTCGCTCAATAGTGTTAATTTATACGTATTCAGCTAAAAATTTTATAGTTCCGGCCCCCCTACGTTTTTTTCATTTCTCCAATGTTGACTCCACATGAAAAGGTGTCTTCGATTTCTTCAAATTCCTCTTCTAGTTCAGATTCATATTTTGTTTCCTTTGATTTATTTCCTTTTCTTGAATTTGAGTGGCCCATCTACTTTCACACCATTTGACTTATCCTCACTTTGCAGATCATACATGCCTTCATTCCCCATTGCTTTGTTAGCCTAACTGTTTAACCCAAGTATGGATAAAATTAATGGGTCAATATGTAATTTATTTAAAGTTGTGTTTAGAGTCAAAGTGTCAATACAAATAGGTCAAGGACCAAAAGTGTCAAGTCCAGAAGTTGTAAACTAGTTTTTATACGTATGTGTGTGTCGGTTGGTTCAAGTGACGTGTCCTTTAGAATTTAGGGTTATAAACCTACAACTGTGTCTGTATTGAAATGGAAGATCATTGTGTGATCAAATTTCAGTTCGTGTCAATTCATTTTTCTTGTTTGATTAATCCTTTGGGCTATATTGGTATCGGGCTCATGGAATTCAAGATCAGGGATGGCAATGAAACCCGAACCCGATGGGAAAAACACTATTAGAAAACATATATATTTCCTACAAAAGTTTCCGACAAATTACCAACAAAAGAAATTTCCCACAAGTTAGCGACAAATTTCCGACAAAACAAAAACAAAAAAGTAACTATACGATTTCTTACAATTTTCCGACAAATTTATTAAATAAGTTAACTTATTTATTTACTGTAATCGTCGGAATATTGTCGGAAATTATCGACGAAAGGCTTTTTTCGGAAAGTTAGTCGGGACTTTGTCGGAAAAAAACATTTCGTACGGGGTTTTTTCCATCAAACATTTTTTTGTCGGAAACTTGTCGCTAACGACCAATTCCGACAAATTTCCCACAAAACTACTTGTCGCAAATTTTTTATTTTTTAAGTAGTGAGATTCCGTTGGAAATTTGTCGGAATTGGTCGTTAGCGACAAGTTTTCGACAAAAAAGTGTTTGTTGAAAAAAACCCCGTAGGAAATATTTTTTCCGACAAAGTCACAACTAATTTTCCGACAAATTAGCGACAAAAGCCTTTCGTCGGTAATTTCCAACAATATTCCGACGATTATAGTAAATAAATAAGTTAATTTATTTAATAAATTTGTCGGAAAATTGTAGGAAATCGTATCGTTATCTTTTTTGTTTTTTTTTCATCGGAAATTTGTCGTTAACTTGTGAGAAATTTGTCGTTAACTTGTGGGAAACTTTTGTAAGAAATATATATGTTTTCTAGTAGTGAACCCGAAAACCGAAACATTTGGAATGGGTATAGGGTTGGGTAATCGGGTATGGGACCAGGTTAGGGATTGCTTTTGAAATTTTTTGCGGGTTTGGGACGGGTATGGGATATGGTGATATACCCGTTTACCAGAGCCGATTACCCGATAACGTATACCCGTTTACCTGATTATATATAAGCAACATAGTTTTTCTTTCTTTTTTATTTATTTTAAGTATATATACCGTATTTATTTTAAATGTATATACCGTATTTCTTTTTTTATTTTAGTTACAATTTTTATGTAGACCCGATAAATACCCGACGGGTTTAGGTCGAGTATGCCCAATGGGTATTTTATAGAAACTAACGGGTTTTGGGCCGGGTATGGGATAGGATTTTATAACCGGGCATGGGGTTGGGATTACCTAACACGTCCCAAACCCGACCCATTGCCATCCCTATTCAAGATCTTCAAACCGTTCTTGCAATCGTGATTATAATTCCATTCAGAAAAATCAACAGATTACAATCGATTCAGAAAATCGTTCAGTGTTTACTCGGGTCCCTCGCGGTACGCGAGGGAGGGGATGAAGTCTCTCGCGTCACGCGAGAGATCTTTCTGCGGATAGGCCTTTTCGGGGTCTCTCGCGGTACGCGAGGATGGGCAGGAAGGTCTTCGCGGTACGCGAAGGACCCTTCCTGCGGACAGTGTAAATGGGGAATCCCTCGCGGTACGCGAAGGGAGTTCCCAAGTCTTTCACGGTACGCGATAGTGTAAAAAAAATCTTGAGATAAATGTTTCTGCATGTGTTTAAATGTTTTAATAATTGATGTTCCAATTATAGGGTTGAAGAAAACAAAATCAATTTAGCATTCACATCAGTGTCCCCATATGTTTGTGAGTGGATTCTGTATATTTTATGGATTGGTTTAAAGTGGTTGTGAGTATAGGAGAGAGAAAATGTATAATTTTTTTGTATATTTGGAGAAAACACTGTTCACCCCTATTAATTTTTTAATATTTTTTAAAGTGGTTGTGAGTGAAGGAGAGATAAAAGGTAATGATAAAGGTATAAAAAAGTATTATTTAATTGAAAATGAGAGAAAAAAGTTAGTGATTTTTAGTGTAATTATAGAGATGGGGATGGAGAATCTGATGGGAATGCTCTAATAGTATAAAATTTAAAAAACTTAAAAAATAAACAAGTCAGCTTAGTGAACCAAGAGCTTGCTCGAGCTCGAGCTCAGTATTTCAACTCGTTAAGATAAACAAGTCAAGCCGTGTCGGCTCGTTTACAACCCTAAATTTAATATTTTATTAAGTTTTATTTCTTTTAGGAGACAAAAAAAAATCGGGTAGCCAATGATAATAATTTGATAGGTACATCGCACCGATAGAACCAACGGTAACCATACGATTTTCTTTACCATTTTTTAACCGCCAAAAACTATGCTCTCCGCCGGACATCCACTCGTCGGCGGCGACCAACTCTTCCTCCACCGTACCAATCACAGCCTACTCTTCCGCAGTTTTAAACCAATCGCAACCAGCTCCTTCACATTTCGATCGATCTCTTCAAGCCTTAAAGAACTCGACACTTCATCATCTCCATCATCGGCGGCGGATGACGATCGGAAATTGAGCTCGACGCTTAGCGGTCCGGCGTCCTTCGCTCCGCTCAAGGTCGCAAAACGAGTGGTTTTGGTGCGGCACGGACAGAGCACGTGGAATGCGGAAGGTCGAATCCAAGGGAGCTCCGATTTCTCGATCCTTACTCAGAAAGGAGAGGCTCAGGCCGAGACTTCCCGCCAAATGCTCATCGACGATTCATTTGACATATGCTTCTCTAGGTTTATGTTATTTAATTTCTCTGATTTCAAACTTCCAGATTAGATAACGATAGATTTAAGAAATTAGGGTTTGATAAACGGTATAGCAAGTAATACTCGCTTGTTAATGAAATTAGTGTTGTAAACGAACCGAAAGAGACGTTGTTTGTAGTTAAGCTTTTTATTGGATAAACGAACGGTTCACGAACACATAACCGACCGAAATTTTGTTTTTGTGTTCGTGTTCGTTTATATAAACGAACACGAACGAACACAAATTAACATAAACGAACACAAACAAGTATATAATAGTTTAATTTTAATGGTAAAAAACTAAAACCTTGTCAGAAAAGAACAAACATTAACGAACGTTCGCAAACACTATTGAACGAACACAGCTTTTGTTCGTGTTCGTTCATTTAGTTAATCGAACGGAATTTCTTTGTTCGTGTTCGTTCATTTATGAAACAAACGAACGTAAACGAACTTCGCATCGAACGCTTCGCTGAACGTTCAGTTCGTTTACAGCCTAATTGAAATTTTTAGTACTAATTCGTTTGAATCTAGTTCCATTTTCTGGATGGAGGTAATTCTATCTGCTATGAATATTTGTATATATTCTAAAGCATAATAGTGGGTGCACATATTTTAAATGAATACTACATGCTTGCAGTCCCTTGAAAAGATCAAAAAGAACTGCTGAAGTCATATGGGATTCTAGGAAAGAGGAGATCCTTACAGATTATGACTTAAGGGAGATTGACCTATATTCATTTCAAGTTAGTTTGAGTTTCTTTAACGATGCTATATTTGCCATGGTTATTGTATACTTAAACTATAGGTTAGTGTCAGTATAATAAAAAAAAATTGTACTTTAGGGTCTCCTAAAGCATGAGGGTATAGCAAAGTATGGTTCGGCTTTTCGTCAGTGGCAAAAAGATGCTCCAAATTTTAATTTAGATGGTCATTATCCGGTGAGGGAATTGTGGGATCGTGCTAGTAGCTGCTGGAAGAAAATCTTAGTTCATGACAGTAGTTCGGTTCTTGTGGTTGCTCATAATGCTGTTAATCAGGCTCTTGTTGCTACAGCAATGGGTAAATTTCTTCCTTTTGTGTGAGTGAAGTGGTTTGACATGAATTTATATATACAACAACCATAACCAGTAAAAGTCACACCTCTATCCCGGAGTATAGAGGAGCTGCTTCCAGGGAGACCCCCAGCATGAATTTATATATAAGGTGGTAAACTTTATTTTTAGATGTGGAGTCTTGACGGGTTGAGTAACATGTAGAACCGGGTCTGGTCATTTTGACCCCTTAGTTCTATTTAAAGATAGTTACATATAAATAACGTAACTTGTACGATTATAAAAACTGTAGTATTAAAATAGTATCTAAATAGTTTGAATATAGGATGCTGAAATCATTCAAAATAACATTTTGGGAGACTTTATAACCTGCTTGACCTGTTTCATTTTTAATTTAATTTTTAAATATTGCCCATTTGACCCGTTAGAGTTAAAACATAACCCAAATTCCTGTTTCATTTTTAATTTAGTTTTTAAACATTGCCCATTTGACCCGTTAGAGTTAAAACATAACCCAAATTGACATGTTTCTGCTTGCTTGTAAATGGGATGTAATTGTTGTCTTTTCATTTATTTTTAAAATTTTTGGTCTTCTCATCTTCAGGCTTAGGAACCGAGTACTTCAGGGTTTTACTTCAAAGCAACTGTGGTGTTAGTGTGCTAGATTTTGTCCCACGACCTGATGGTGGATCTCCATATATATGTCTTAACCGACTGAATCAGGTAAGATAGTTTATTTTTTGTTTTTCTGGTCATTTAAAACAGAAAGCTTTCTCGCTAGTATATATTTTGCGAGGAGTTGGTTAAAAATTGAAAGAAAAAAAAGTCCATGGTTTAATAGGCAAAACATTCATGAATAGTTTACTTTTGTACAGTTCCGTTTATTATTAAAATTATATGCTTTGCTACATGGTAATGCATAATCACTTAATCTGGAATTATTTTGCAATTTACCAGCCATTATTATGGTATTGTATTTAAAGGAAAAAATGTATATTATGCACAGACTCCAAACTCTCCTATTGCTGCTGGAAGTTCTGCAGGCAGGAAAGCTAGTAAACGGATCGTACTAGTCTGTCATGGGTCGACTCAGGTAAATCTTGAGGTGGTATAGCTTTTTATAAAAGCTCTGATTGAACATTGATCTCTTACCATTCTTTTTCATGTGAAATTATTTTATAGCTTGCATACATTTAAAGTTAGTTTTTGAGAGAGCAGTAAACAAAATCAACAAACTTTGATCTAGCTACCTAGTTCCTCCCTAAAACATACTTGTAACAAAAAGGTAAAACTGTGAAATTAAAAACTTGTCCAGTTACATCACCATCTATTCCTTTGGGTTGGTGTTTGACCAAGCTAATTGATTCTTGATGTGGCAATCTTGACCCATTTACTTTTAAATAGATCGATTTGGATTATATATCTCAAAGATTGTGCCTCAAAGATCACTAAAAGATGGTGTTTTGTTGCGTTTGGGTCATTCGATAACTAGAAAACCAGGTAGCAAGTCTAAATGCTGAGTTGGCATGGTGATATGTCATTTTCTTGATTATTTGGCACTTACTCGTATCTAAAAATGCTGATGTGGTATTCTCGTTTCTCAAACAAGATTTTAAATAACAAAAAATGGCACATCAGCATTTTTAAATGACAATAAAGGCCAAATAATCAAGAAAAATAGAAAATGACTCCTACTCATGCCAACTTAACCTTTTGACATGCTTATCTGGTTTTGAGGTTCCCGAATCACGCAGAAGGACAAAAAAGGCATTTTTTAATGACCCTAAAATGAAAATTAGTAAAATGTCCCATTTGGACAAATGAGAAAGTACATTGCTATTCTGTGATTAAACATAGGTAAAAAGGAAACCGGAAGAAGGGGCGAAATGTATCTTAATTCACAAAGCCTCCTAAATCATTCTATTCAAACAATTTGATTATTGTTGAATAATATAATTTTTAACCGTACTTAACAAGCTAGTTTGGCCAACCCAGCCCATTTTGAGGTGTTACCAAACCCACCATTTTTCCACCTTTAATAAGTTCCTTGTGCTACTTTCTCTTAGTCTTCTCATTGTGAAACTTAAAACGGTAAAGACATTATTCTTAATAAACCTCAAAAGGTAGATCGAAACAAGTATTTTCAATAATATATTACAAGAGTCCTGTATTTATACACTAGAGACCCCATTATATTTACAGCATGATACCTTAGGTTTGTTACTAATTACAATACGACTAATATTAACAATTCTTATCTACAGGCTAGCAATTCTGATGCCGGTGACACATCAATGAACATGCTTGGTACCATTCAAGTAAACAGATTTCGTTATGTATAAGCTGACTATATGCAGGAGGGTATAGTCTAAAGTCTAAACCATTGTTTTATAAATAACAGTCACAAAAAACAGCAGAACTGCTTCTTGATTTGAACGTGAAATCAATAATCAGCAGCCCTAGAATCGCGCCAACTGAAACTGCTAATGCAATTGCACGTGTAAGTCTCATTCCCAAATTTCGTCTTCATAAAGTCATTTGTTTTTCATATCATCAAATGGCTAATTTCATGATTTTAAAGGTTCAAGAAGCTGCAGATTGTCTTGGTGCTGATTGCGTGCCACGATATGTGGAAACAAAGCAGATGAAAGACCTGGATGTTCATGATATTCTTATTCGTTCAGAAAAGGCAAGTAACATACATTTCATTTTATCATGTGTTTAGTTCATTTTTTGGCGTTAATGAGTGTGCATTATAGTAGGCAATTTCGACTCATTTACTTGTGACCGGGTCTTAATGGGTTATGGTTTATCCTTAACGTCAATCGAAAAACTTGGCTAAAAGGGAAGAAACTGGCCAACCTGCATTCTTAATACTTACAACCTCTTAAAGATAGTTATTGTAGTAAACATTAACATAGTTGATATACTCATAATTAACGCGTAAGCTAATTATAAAATGGACAAAATTGGGGAAAAAAATGTTTGTTGCTTAACCTGACCCTACCCATTTCAACTAGTACTAAAAACAATCTGTTTTGACCCATTACCCAACCCGTCCAACATGCCCATTTGGTCACCTCTAGCGTGCACAAACATACAACGTGAAATACTCTTTCTAACCCATCAAAACTGCAAGATTTTTTTTTTTTTTTTTTTTTTTGCAAGGATGATCATTTGTTTTATAATGTTCTATAAATATTTAAGCCTCTTTCCTTTCATCTAAAAAACAAGCCTAGTAGTATCCCACTCAGAAGAGTAGGGTCTGGGGAGGGTAAGGCTAGGCCTTACCTCCATCCAATGGATATAGAGGCAGCTTCCGATGAGACCCTCGGCTTCAAAAAGTTTCATCTAATTTTTTTTAGTTATTAATATATATTTTTTAAACTAGTAGCATAGATCACATAACAAAACTAGAAGAAGAGGGGATAGGATACCATGGAAGAAACAGAGACACCTAGAAAGAACATAACAAAAAAAATAAGATAAAAATAAAAACACACCAACGCCTAGGAAGAAAGACAACACAAGAAAGGTAGGACACACCTAGACACAAGACTAATTTATACGCCCCTCTTCCCTTTCATCTGTTTTATCTTTTTGTTTCTTTAACAGGAATCAGTTAATGCATCAAGTCTACAATCTGGGTGGGTGAACAAATTCGAAGATGAATTATTAACAGAAATATGGGACCGATCAGGAACAGCCTGGAAATCACTATTACACGAACTATCTAACGAATCTGAACCAGACAACATCGTTGTATCAGTTGGTCATCCAATCATTAACATTGGATTGTTAGCACATTGCCTGAATCTAACAAAAGATTGGATGGGTTCATTTCATCTGGATGCTGGTAGCATAACTGTCATTGATTTTCCTGATGGACCGTTTGGAAGAGGTGTTGTTCGATGCATAAATTATACTGCACATCTTGGTAGGTGGTCAATCCCCATTACTAGGCCAACACAAGATGATGAAAACTTCTAGTTCCCGAACCTACATATTGACCCGGGTAAAAAATATATATGTTATATAGTATCTGATACTCGTTTTCTGTGTCTTATTTATGTACCAGAGACTCGGGTGACACCTGTAAAAAAGAATCTTAGGTCCGTTTTTGAGCATGTGTTCATGATATGTTTATGATTGTGATTAATTTAGAGGTCATATAGATATGTTTTATGGAGCAAAACCAGTTGTTTAAGACACATTACATAAACATTTTTTAAAAGTGACACCGGTAAAAAAGTATAAGGTCTGTTTTTAAACGTGTGTTCATGATTATGTTTATGATTAATTTAGAGGTCATATGAAACTGTTTTATAGTTGATTGAGCAAAACTGGTTATTTTAGAAATGTTAATATTGATTGTTTTCGTACGATTATTGGAATTATATGCCATTATAATTTGAAAAAATTTGTTGACGATAGATTATTTATTAAAATTAGTTTTATAATTGATAAAGAAATTATCATATTTTAAATTTGAGTCTTCAAGAATCTTTAGTATATTATAAATTATTTAGGTACTTACTTTAAAATTTAATATCAATACTATTTTAATAATTTTAATTTAATAGTATATCAAGCATTTGTTCTGTCTACCGTATCTAACTATCTATTAGTTATTTAATAATGAAAAATTATTAATCATTCAAATAACTAATTATTTTATTATTGAATTTTAAACAATAAAATAAACATCTCTACACATTATTTTCCCTTGTGCATTGGTATGTATATTATATTTTGATCATTTAATTCCGATCATCAATGTTACTTAAATCAATTTCAAAATGCAAATTCAAACGCCCACTTAATTACTAGTACCTCGTGCAATGAAAACAGTACATTATTCTAAATCAAGCTAGCATGTTTATTAAAAAAATCCACAACTTCTTTTAATACAATCATCAAATCTCTTGAAAACACAACTAGAATGATTATAAACTTTATTAAATTCTTCATGTTTTTTTTAACTCGTGCTCAATCGACAAATACTTGTGTACCCACATGTCAGGTGGTTGGAGGCTTGACTACGACAGCCGGAAAATCAAGAAGCACGATCTTTTCGATTGCGGTTGAAAACGTTGCCGAGTATTCAACATGGTTCGGGTGGGCTTGGAAAGCATTGAAGTCATCTTTGGAGCCAAATGTCATCATCAAAGCATGAGTGAACCCTTGCCTTAGCATCTCCATGCTTTCAATATCCTTTCCCCTGTGACATCAAATGCTAGGGTTGGTTAAATTATTATTTTATGCAATAATGACTTGTACCTTATGCAATAAACCACAAACGGCCCAAACAAACTAACACAATTTATTTAAAATAAATAACCATAAACAATTTATTTAAATTATTTATTTCACTTATGGTAAATCAGACAAAAAAGTTTTTAATTGGCGATCCCAAACACCCTTAAAATAGAAAAGCCACATAAAACTGAATATCTAAAAAAAATGAAAATAAAATAAAATAAATTGTATTAAATGTCTTTAATAATAATTTTAACAGTTAGTCACATATTCAGTGGAGAAACTCAGAGAGCTCTAAAACTAGATCAGAAACCTCTAGAACTTAACACCGACAATAACTTAACTCTGTTTAGAGTGAAGAAACTAGTTCAAAAAAACTATGATTCGGATCTTTTGATCGACCGAGAAGGAACAAATAATTGTATTGTAACTTGTAACATATGCAACAATAGTTGTACTCCACTTTGGATTTGGCAATTTGACAAAAGCATAATGCTTTAATATATTGTTCAACATGTATTACATATCGAATTCGGACATTTTGGTAACTTGAAAACATAATCTTTTGAATTCGAATAAATATATAAAAACTTGTACGCCATGCATAAATAGTTGTACATTAATGATATAAAACCCTATACTTCATGCATTAGTACTTGTACATTAAACTTACCAAACAAAGGATTTGACACTATCAACTTCAGAAACAAGCTTTTCCAACCCTTTAATGATATCCTCCACCACCACCTCTTCTTTGAACTTCACCACCACCAAGTGTACGAACTCCGCCATCTCACACCGCAATCCTCCACCAACAACCACCACCACTACCCAACAACACTTGGTGTATAATATATATATACACAAACAAACTCAGGCTCCTACATATAACATGTGACACACACACATTTGTAGGTTGAATTATTCTCGGTGTGTACAACCCCAATGCACGAAAAGTAAATGTACAAGTGGGCCAATAACCGACAAGTCAGCACTTCCGTCCCCACAATCAAACCACCGACACCATTGTCGAATTATCACAAATTTTCAAAATGGCTTCATGTGTTTTTTTATGTTGTACGTTTTGCTTTGCTACTTGTACCACCTTGACTTGGTCAATCTGTGTTTTTACCTAAGTCCAACCTTTTACATTAGCATAAATAAAATTTTATTTTTTCGTATTATTTTGATTATATTGTTTACATCTAATTCAAATCAAACTAATAGATATTAATATTATGTTTGTAGAATAGTAAAAAGGAACTATTTAATTTGATTTTTTAACATTTCAACTTGTATTCATTATTTACTAGTTTAGACCCGTGTAATACACACGGGGTGAAAAATATCAATACATAAATTTCTTAAATTTTATTTATGTATTTTACAAGTGTAAAAATGTATTACTATACATATACTAAGGATAGAAAACAAAATTCAAAATATATAAAAAATAATATATAATTGGGTTTCGAAAATACGTCAATTACTATTTAATGTAATTTAACTTTCATTTACTATTTGATTTGAAATGAAAGTTACATAATTAGATTTCAAATTTTTTTATAATAAAGGATAATTTAAAATAAATGTGTTTTATTAGTATAATTAGTAATTTATTAAAAGATATGAGTGCATTTAATAAGAGAGAGAGGCGGGAAAATAATGATGAGATTGAATATGGTGGCGACAAGTGTTATAAAAAACTTTTATTTATTATATACTAGGTTAGAATCCCGTGTATTACACGGGTTAAATAAATATAATGTTATATACTTAGTAATAAAAAAATTATGTCTTTAAAAAGTCCGTGTATTACACGAGTTGAATAAAATATAATGTAATTTGTTAACACACACACTCGTCAAAATGGAACAATGTAAATACATTATTAAAGAGTTTTTATTTGGATCTTAGATGGCTATAAAATTGTTTTCAGTTTGTAGAATTCATAAAAATATGATAGAACAATTTAATTGATGATAAACACAGTTTTAAATTTAAAAATCTATAGATAAAAATTGAAACAAATAATTAATTTAGTTACTTAAAATAGTGGAGTTGATTATTAATAGGAGAGAGAGGCGGGAAAATGAGAATGTGAAGGTCTAGAAATATAACAAGTGTCCATCTCAAAACCTTGATTTATTAGTATCTATAGATTATAGATATGCTGCAAAAGTACTTTTTTTTAAAAGATTAGTATTCTATGTCTATTTCATAAAGTTGAAGGATCATAATTGTACTTATTTAAAAAAATTGTTTATAAAATACCAAGTACCCACGTGACTTTTTTTATTTTTTTAATTCTTTGTACTGTTGTCTAATTTTAATTGTAATTTTGTTTTCTTTTATTATTTTTAATATATACTATTTTCTAAAAATTACAATGAACTTGTTTTTACATACATTTTAATATAAATTTATCACAAAATAGCAATGTTGTCAAGAATATATTATACTTGACGTAATTTAATTTGTAATAAAATTTAAATCAAGAATAATTATTTTTAATTTGTTGATCGACCTTGCATTTCCCTAATTAAAAATTGAAAGAAAATGCCTATTGATGTGAATACCAAAGTCTAACTATATTGGTTTATGTTAAAATAGAATTTAGTCAAAGATTCTATTTTAAATTTACTTTATTGGTTTTTAAAATTTGTTGATCAAGTCTTACAAACTAAAATCTTATCTAGAATAATAGCTTCCATATAAATATATACTTACAAATGTTTATCCTAGTGAAGTGATGTTTGTAACTTTAATGCAATAGTTGATGCACTACAACTTCAAAGGGGAGTGAATGTGGAATGGTGCCTCCATTTCCTATCAAGCATGATGTTGATATCTTTTGGAGAGGCATGTGGGGTTTATGTGGATATGATGGAGATATCCTCAACAACAATGTGTATTATTCTGTTTGTGAACTAGCCACTTCCCAATCTATTCTTGATAAGAAATGGGTCCAATGGAATATATTGCCTATTACTCTCCAATCATCTCAGTTTGTTTTTTTAAGGCAGAATTCTTTTTATTCCACTATAGGTAGAACTTGAACTCATAACTTATTCGTGTTCGTAAATGATTCTCCTTAAACCCGTATCTCAGTCGTCTCAATTTGTGTTTATTTTTATATATGCATTGTACAATTATTATATATGCATTGTATAATTATATTATACATGTATGTTTAATATCAAACCAAATAGAAAACAAAAGGAATCGCTTAAGTGCATGTAGCTTGTGATATAGATTGGGAGAGGGATGAGAGACGGTTATTTGGTACATGTGTTTAGGTGACTCTTTAAATTTTGTACTTAGAATTGTTTCAGGTATTACGACGGGGTGACGCTAACTTTTACAACATAGTACGGCTTTTATGTCGGAGTACACCTTCGGATTTTACTGCAGAGTGACGCTCACTTTTACAACTGAGTACGTTTTAGGGTTTTACGGCGGAGTGACAGTCGTTGCTAGGGGTGTGCATGGGTCGGTTTGGGTCGGTTTTGGGGTAAAACCAAAACAAAAACCGAAAGTTCGGTTTTGGGTTTTTTAAAATCGTTCAGTTTTGGTTTTTTTCGGCTTTAAAACCAATTGGGTTTGAATTTTTTGGAGGTAAAAGAAAAATAACCCAAAATAATGAACTTGGGTTTGAAATCTTGGGCCTAAATGTTTTTTATTAACTAATGATTATCACACATTAGCGCCTAAATATTTTGGACTACAAAAATTATTAGTTTTCTTAAAAAATACTCAAGATAAAAAATAAACATTATAATCTATAAATTCAATAAATACAAATAATAACCACTATTAATGCAAATACGTGTAACACAAATATGTATGCATTTTTAACATACAAGCAAACAACATAATATGTTATATATTATGAAACGTGAATGCACACAATATATAATTAAAGTATATGTATATATTCAATTCGGTTCGGTTTTTTCAGTTTTCAAAAGATACAAAACTGAAACCAAACCGTAATTTTTGGTTTTTTAAAAATACAAAACCAAAACCGTCGGTTTTAGTTTGGGACGGTTTTTTCGGTGCTGTTTTTTTTATTAATTCGGTTTCGGTTTGGTTATTTCGGTTTTTTGCTCACCCCTAGTCGTTGCAACTAGGGCTACAAACGAACACGAACAAGGGCTTGTTCATGTTTGTTCATTAAGGAAATTTATTGTTCACGAACACATAACCAAACAAGATTTAATGTTCGTGTTCGTTCATTAAGGTTATGGACATGTTCGTGTTCATTTGTGTTCATCTGATAATTTTATGTCATGAACACAAATGAACGTTTATGAACACAAATGAACGTTCATGAACACAAACGAACACAAATTTATTTGAGACTAACATTTTCATCTCAAATTAACATTACACAAAATTCACCGAAAACAAATATGAAGTACTTGACAATTGACAATTGACATAATTATCTCCACATACCTGACCTAATTATCATAAACACAATTAACAAAAAAAATGTTCGGAACTTTTCGTCGGAATAACCGCCGATATGACGTGTTTTGGTGTCCATCGTGACGAATTTCCCGACGCAACGCGCATGGAAGAAAACCTAATTATAATTTAATTTAAAGTTAATGTATTTATATGCTTTACACATTTTTTAAGTAGTCGAATTAACTTCACTTATTTGTTAATTTTTTATGTTTCAGTATTATCCTTTTCTTTGCGGATAGTTAGATTATATAATACCCCTTGTTAGTGTGTATATGCATATATAATTCATACACATTCATATCGATTATCATAGGAATCCTGAACTGATTTGAGAGTCAGAAGGTGGTCCCAAGGCTTCGGCCTCAAACCCTTTTAACGAGCTTTTCATGGTGTTTTACAATCTAAAATACAAGACCGAGAAGATGAAGTGTAACCGGTCCATCTCCTTCACTACTATGATGATCTTGATAACTATATCGGTGGATCCTTATAGCAATAGTCATATACGTGTTTATCTATTTAAACATGGCATTCTAACACGATTGTCACCTTTATGATATAAGTTTATAACATACAAGGCATGTGTAATCATTCGTAGCAGAGGTGCACGAACATGGTTCATCAAGTGGGCAATCATCCGTTGTTGTTGGTTCTTCCTCTAACGAATAAACTATTGTGAGGATTATACAGAGAACGAGCAACCATCATATTTGGGCAAATTATGATTTATGTGAAATTTCAAACGGTTTACAACGAGCTCGATACAAGAAGTGTGGTATGTGTGTTCATAGAATGAATCAAAATCGAGTTTGAAAAACAGTGTAGAAAAATCATACAAGGCAGTGAAAGGTGCTCCGGCCCGAGGTCAAGCAACAATGTCAAACGAGGGAGGTATTTGGAATTTTTACGTTAATACGATTCAGATACAAGACACTACAAGTCTTGAAGACGAAGTTCAAGTTGAAGAAGAAATACACAAGGGAGAGGTGGCTAAAGGAAGGGTGTTCCCACTTTCCTATTAAGAACTCGATTACGATGAAGCACAATGCAATAGTTCAGGAGATGATTAAACACTAAAAAAACAAAATGACGATGATTAAAAATTTTAAAAAATAAAATGTATTTGTAATTTCTATCTTCTTTTGTAATGAATTTATGTTTTTGTAATTTTTAAAATTAGAAAAAAAATTAAAAAAAAAACTTTTTTATTTAAAACCGGTAGGTTAAACCGATCCATCCCAATCAGACTGGTTAGGGTTTTCCTCCCTCAAACCGGTTTTGGTCATGTTGACCCAAACGAAACCGGTTTGGGCCCAAAAACGTATTTGTGCATCTCTAATCGTCGACATAAATGGATATGAAAGTGGCCCAATGTTGTGAAACGAATTAACAGAAAGGGCGAAGCCCACTAATCCAAGCCCAAAACTTCACCCCCAATTTTGCATCTACCAAAACTCTCTCTCGACCGATTCCGTCATCTCTTTGAACCCTCGCCTCTTCTGTGGTTTCTAGGTTACCGATTCTTCATTTCTGCCTTTGCGCGAATACCTTCAATCTTTATCAATTTCAGGTAAATCAATTCGGCTCAGTTTGATACATATCTCAGTTGAAACGTATGAATCTAATATAATTTATAGGCCTATTGATTTCAAGAGTTATATACCTCGATGGTAATAATATATGCGATTTCCTGCTTCTCGATTCAATTTCTCAGTTTTCATAGGCTATCTCGAATGATGTTCCGTTATATTAGTGTTTTCGATATTCACGTATTGCTCAATTTGCAACTCAACCTGTATTGCGATTTGCGTGTTTCTCGATCTGTATACTATATGTTGTTTATGGAAATCGGATATTCGTGGATTCGAGTTTGAGCATGATGAATTGTTGCCTGATTTTTTTAACCTAAAATTGAAAAAAAAAATATGATATTAAATTTATGTATGCTAGTATTACCGATATATCATTGTTGACTTGATTAAGAATGAGTTAGAATCTTGATTGTTAGCCTTATTGCTGGGCTGCTGGATATATTCTGAGCATGAGTATAAGTAGATGTTCTTACAAAAGTTAGATCTGCACTGATTATCGATCATTCATTTATATCTATTCTTGATATATACACACAGCTTCTTCTAATAGTCATTTTTGATGGTAAATTAGTAATGCATTTGATAGGAATTGCTCTGTTTGTTCAATGAATCTTTAGAATGAGATGATTCATTACTAGATCTATAGTTTAGGGTTAGAGAGGCTGCTTGATTTATTACTAGTTATTAGTCCATAATATAATCTAGTAATCCACTATACAAAAGATAATTATTATGTAAACAGACTTTTTAGTAGAAAATGATAAATCATACTTGCGTAATTACTAATTATGTTTACATCTTCTTGGACCTGCAAATGGTGGACCATTTTTAATATTTTAGAAATCCATCGTTGGTTTATATTTCATAATACTATCAATAAATCAATCGTTGCGTTTCCAATTCCATATTGCGCCAATTTTGCAAAATGCATTATAATGCGTGCAATATCAAATTTTTGGATCTTTTCAATTAGGATCAAACTTTTTCATATAAAAGCTTTTATTTTTATTTTTTTAATACCTTATGCATAGACTACTTGTACATTTAGATTTAGGCTTGTATTGATTGTACATCAAGTTTTTTTGGTGGTACCTAATGCTTCTTTTGTATTTATTTTAATTTTCTGTTTTTAGTGTTTTTTTTAGTTGTGGGTCTCCCTTGAAGCTGCCTCTCTATCCTCTTGGATAGGGATATGCTTGCCTACATCCCCCCCCCCTCCAGACCCTACCGATAGCTTTGCTGTTGGTGGGATTTTACTGGGTATGGTATTGATTGTGTGATAGATTATTTTTTAGTGTTAAAAAAGTCAACATGTTAAATTATTATGTATGATTAATTTTTTAGTATTTTTCTAATAAAGAACGCATTGCATATGTGATACGCTCGCATCGGATTTTGGGACCAAGCACATCACACAATTTAAAGCCAAGTATTGGACTCGAACCCATATTTGAAAACCAATATGCACCCTGCACCAACTACTTAATATTAGGGAGTTCAAAATTGTGGTCTATGTATTTTATTTTATTTTGTTTTTGTAATGCATAATATTGCAGGATGGTGGAGGAAGCACCTTTTAGACCAAGAGAGCAGCTTATTGAGAGGCAAAGATTGTTCCAAAGCATCCACAAACACACCCATTTGAAAGGTCCGATGGACAAGCTCACCTCTGTTGCAATCCCTGTTGCTCTTGCTGGATCTTGCTTGTTTCTCATTGTGAGTTCTACATGCTGAGTTGGCAAAATGGGTGGGTGGTAGGGTAGGGTAGGGTAATGGGTCGGGGTGACTCGATTCTAAAGTTTGTTTTAACAAATAAGTAGTGTCAGATATCATCACACAAGTTGTATTATTTCAAGAATAATACACATCCTCGAATATATTGATTTAGGAGGTTTTTTACTTAAAAAAGTACACTTCGGGTCACTTTCGACCCTTTGACCCGTTTATAAATAACGGTTGATTTGCATATATGTACAGGGACGAGGAATTTACAACATGTCTCATGGGATCGGAAAGAAAGAATGAGACTGAATTATGAAGTGCCCTGTTGAAGGCGCATAAACGGTTAACTACTTTTGAAATTTCCTTTCATGTTTACATTGTTTTAAGTTTCTGTTTCTTCTATGAACCTTAAATAAAAGCTTGGTAACAGACATGTTGCTGACATTTGTGGGTTGGTAGTACTTTGATATCAGCTACCAATTAATTGTTTGCAGTTTGTTAAACACAGCATGACTGTTATTGGTTAGTTGGTTTTACAAAATGTTCGGTTTTAGTACTAGTTAAGTCGGTTAATTTAGCTTTTATTTTCAACTCTGTTTTATGATCACTAGAATTTTGGTAGTCGACTTTAATCTAGTTGACATATTTTTCACTTCATTTTTTATAATATTTTTATAATTTATAATGATGAATTTAGAGTTCATATGTCTGTCTACGCAACATTTTAAACTACATTTTTTACTTAGTTTTTTTTATGTCAGTATCGCATTAGCATCGTGTGCTTTTGGTCTTGAATAATTTTCTAAAACACTTATCATAAACTTTGAATATTAAAAAAAAACCAATAAAATACACAATAAAAATGCTAGAATAAAGTTTATCGTTTAATACTACTTAATAATTCATTATTTTTTTAGTGTAACTAGATGGTAAACCCGTGCTTCGTGGCGGGTGTCGGACCTATCGTTAATAAAATTTAACCGAAAACGTAGGCGCAACGGTTAAAATATTGTTGTTAAAAAACCATTATCTTGTCATAGTGAGTTGAAGAAGATGATCACTACCTTAGTTTAATGAGATGTTGTACAAAGTGATCACTACCTTTGGTTAGTGAAACGTTTGATGTATCAGTGATCTTTTTCGTTCAAGAGAAATGTTTTAGTGGAGCAATGATTGATTGAAGAATCGTCGGGGGAGGATGTAGAGTGGATTAGTTAATATCTACTTGAACATTTATAAATCGGTTTTGTCGTTCTTACCCTAAACTTGTTGCATTATTAATTATTGTTCGTTTATATTATTCAAGTTGTAACAAGTGTTAATTCATAAAAACTAGCTTTTAATTAATAAAGATTTTAAGAAAACATATTAAACAAAACCCCCACCCCTACACAACGGTGAATAGGTTTGGGTCATAACCCACTAGTTCATTTAAATAAGCAATCTGAAACATTTTCAAAGCTTAACTTAAAATGAGAAATAAGTGATAAACATTATACAAGTGTAATAACTAATCTCATCCTAATTTGGAGTGAGCAATTTTCGGTTCCTACTCTCCATAACCACTAACCCGCACCCCAAGCCATTAGAACGTGGGAAAGAACCGTACAAGCCATATGGGTGGCTCAAATGTTTCGAGATTTCACAAGTTTAAGGTTTCGGGTAAAACCCACGGTGGTCCTTTAAGAACCCCGGGAACCACAAAATTTAAATTAAAAAAACCTAGTTTTTTTAGGCAATTGAAACAACACATACGTAGGGATGAGTGATTAAACAAACATACATCAATCACTTTCATATTCCAATTCAATCTCATCGGCGACCACCACATCTTTGTAGCGATCTTCGTAATTGTCGTCGTTCGTCCAAGAATTACATGTATGTATGTATACATGTGTTCAATGAACCTGCAACTGTTGTCGTCTTCTTCGTAATAACCTGCAATTGTATAAGTATGTGTGTGTGTGTTCATGCGTTTTAGATGAAGTTTGTGTGTGTGTGATTTTGTGTTCGTAATACCTACAACCATAATAACCATAACTCTACAAGTTAATTGTTTTGGGCTGTTAAGGTTTAAAATGTTATAATTAAAATCGAAGGGCTCATGACCCATGAGAATCTCCTAAGACCTGAACCCTTTAGAATACATAAGGATCAATTATAAATAAATTAAAAAATAAAGGGTCAGTTCCGGGTCGGATGTCTAAGGTTCTCAGCCCTAATCCTAATAATAACAAGTTAAAAATTACATGGACCAAAAGTTCAACATGCCAAAAGATACAATAACTCGCTTGCGCGACCATCATTTGATAAAAATCCTCTAAAACCCCAACGAACGTCATCGCATCCGCCATTTTCACACAGCAACCGCCAGCCGAGTTCTCCACAGATATGAAAAAACCTCATCAATGGTGGTGTTAAGCTCCAGTACTGAGATCTCACTGATTTCCATCTGAAAATTTGGTTTTCTACGCCGATAACATGCGGTCAAAAGACAGAATTTCCTACTTCTACGATGGTATGTTCTTCCTCTTCCACTTTCACCAATTCACATACCATTACTGGTTGCAATATCCTAATTCAGTTATTGTAGATCCTGTTTAGCTTATTTTAGTTGTTTTTTGCGTAATAATCTCAAACCCTAGAACCTGGTGTATTGTTAAGATAGTTGTATGTTTTAACATGTCAAATGAATAAATTATATTAGTCTTATTATTATAGATGTGGTTATGTTGTTATGACTTGTGAAATCGAGAAATGACTTTGAAAATTGGGGGAATTGACTATTGCAGGGGATGTTGGTAATGTTTACTTTGGACCAAATCATCCAATGAAGCCGCATAGGTTATGCATGACTCATCATTTGGTGCTTTCGTATGATCTTCACAAGAAGATGGAAATTTATGTTAGTTTTTTTTTTTCGTTTCAGTTTTCCCTCTTTGGTTTATTTGATAATGTATAATGTGTGATTGTTAAATACAGAGGCCACATAAGGCATATCCAGTTGAGCTAGCACAGTTTCACTCAGCTGATTATGTGGAGTTCTTGCAGCGAATAAACCCGGACACACAACATTTGTTTCCGGAAGAAATGGCAAAGTGTACGAAATTTGTTTGTTGATACGAATCGGATATTTCTATAATGCATGGTTAAAACGGTATTTAGCGTTTTTATACTGTTATTTTTAATCAAACACTTGGTTGATTTATAGTTAAGCTTGGAGAAGATTGCCCCGTCTTTGATGACATGTTTGAGTTTTGCCAAATATATGCTGGTGGAACAATTGGTAAGCTTCATTTTAAAGAATATTTTATTTGAAATTCAGACTTTATGCAGATATTGTATCCTTGCTTGCGAGCAGATGCTGCACGCAGATTAAACAATCAACTTTGTGACATTGCGATAAATTGGGCTGGTGGACTACACCATGCTAAGAAGTGCGAGGCATCTGGATTTTGTTATATTAATGATTTGGTTTTGGGCATTTTGGAGCTTCTTAAGTATCATGCACGGGTTCTTTATATTGATATAGATGTTCATCATGGTGATGGTGTAGAAGAAGCCTTTTACTTCACTGACAGGTAACATCATTCTTATATTCTGTTACTTTTGGTATAAAAATCTAAAATGGATATGTATGGAAGATTTATTCACCATTGATTAAAAAATAAGCTGAAAATTAGGATAAGTAGCTTTGGGTACTGAGTGACATCATCTGGTTACCTCAAAGTCAAACCATCTATACTTTTCATTTTTCAATCAGTGTTTTGTAGAGAATTAATTTAATGGGATTTTTTAGAAACATATTTCTGTGTCTGTGGCACAAGCTTTGACCGTATGATGCTTTAATTTTTCAGGGTGATGACTGTTAGTTTTCACAAGTATGGAAATCTGTTCTTTCCTGGATCAGGTGATGTTAAGGTATTCTACACACTATTTATCCTTACTTACTATCATATACCTCCTTATCTATTTTATTGTATTGTTTGTATATTCTTTGTTTTTGTCCTGAATTTGTATCGAGATCATTAGGGGTCCACTTGTTTATACCATCATCTCTCCATATTTTTATGGTTCTTGTCTTCTGTAGACATCATATCCAGTAAATGTGAGTCACGTTTTCATTTCTTCATACTCCATATCATAAAAAAAACGGGGTAGTCACCTTAATATATATACAATACTTGGACTAAATAAGGAAACCATATAAACCTGGATTGGGAACTAAATCAAGTCTGTTCTATTATTAATTCTCCTAAATGTGAACCTTACTGTTTCAAACAATCCTGTTCTTTAACACATATAATTGGTAGCAGGCTGGCTTAAGGTATTTGGTGGCCCCAAACAAACTAAAAGTTTGTGGGCCTTTTTCAAATAACAAATAACCAATTCTTAGATTCTAAAATAACCAAACTAATCAATTCTCATATTCTAAAATAACCAAAGTAATCAATTCTCATATTCTAAAATAACCAAACTTTCAGCAAGTAAGCAAATTCTTTTAAGAAAGATCATTTAAAAGAGACCAAATTCTATTAAGAAAGATTCATAGGGTCT
The DNA here is from genome assembly GCA_023525975.1 of Smallanthus sonchifolius. Taxonomy (NCBI): domain Eukaryota; kingdom Viridiplantae; phylum Streptophyta; class Magnoliopsida; order Asterales; family Asteraceae; genus Smallanthus; species Smallanthus sonchifolius. The sequence continues at coordinate 52,244,413 of CM042045.1, forward strand.
ACCATCATATTAAATAGAAGTAAACTCATTGATAATTGATACCCTTATCTAATAATATAATATTATTTGGTACCAATTTTGGGATTTACAGTTAAAAACCATCCTCTTCAAATTTCAAAATCACTCAGATATTATATATACCTTCTTTTTTCAGCATGCGTGATTGAAAAATGAACATCACCATCATCTTCTTCATCAAATGCAAAGATAACATTTTTTCTTCTGAAATTAGAAATTTGAGGAGGTTAACTATAAACTACATCATCAGAAACTATTCTTTTTGGTTGCTTAATCTTCTCCAATTGAACTTGACTATCCATAAACAGCTGCGTCCTTTGCACTTCTAAATCTTTAGTGAATTGCATCCTCTGTTTCTCCAATTCAATCATCTATTTCCTTTTCTCACCTTCAACTCTCTCATATATCTCTCTGAATCTCTCAATCGCCATTGCCAGACGTTAAACACGAACGATAGATATTCCATTTTCTTTAATTTCAACAATCAATATCATCATGATTTCCGGAGGAAAGAGAAGTCTCTTAACAACCGATTCGCCCCCGTATTTGTAAATTTCGGCTTCCCATCGTCCAATACCCTAATTCCTGCTCCCCATCCCTAATTCCCAAATAAAACTCCGCCTAAATTAAACGCAGGACCACGCTTGCGGCTTGCCCAGTTGCCCAAAAGTCCAAAACATACATAAATTTGAAGGCCCAAGTTCGAAACAGGCCCAAATACATATATAATTTTTTTTTTAAATTTGAGGCCCTCTTTTTTGGGTGGCCCTAAGCCCTTGCTTGGCCCAAATACCCTATTGGGCCGACCCTGATTGGTAGTCATACAATGAAATGGTAAATTACCAAGTGAGTAGAAGCTTGGCTTTTTGAAAAAAATATGTAGTTACAAAATAATATATTGCAAACCATATGGACTATATACTACTGAAAGAAACTGTATAAGTTTGTGCTCAAATTTGATCTACATGGTGATACAGATTACAGATAGGTTACATAACTATCCAGTGGTCATTTGATTTGGGTAGAAATGTTTCTGTAAGTGACTGCTTGGTACTGTTGGCATAAGAGGCACAACATAAATGATGAATAGGGATAAATCCATAAACCACATTCATATGAAATCCAACTGTAGTTATACCATACCATGTGGCATGGGTATTTTGTTAGGTATTAGATCAGAGGCGGTCCCAGCAGAAACAACCAAAAACACACACACACAATAGACTATAAATAAAAGGACACGAGAGATTTATAGTGGTTTGGTCAAGGTGACCTACATCCACTGTTGCAACTAGGGTTTATTCTTATTAGGTGCTCAAGATTTACAATTACATCATATGGGTATTTATATTACCAAGATTAGGATTATTAAATAAGGCAATAACTTAATCAACTAGTAATGGGCTAAACAGCCCTAAAGGCAGCCGCTTCCTTTTGCTGTCTCAGTTGGCCAGCTGCAAGTGGCCCAAGGCCCAGCTTGGCCCGGCCCGGCCCAAAGCCTTCATAACCCAACATGTTTTGGGTTAGCATGATTATATCTTAACCCTAAAGCCCTAAAGTATAATGTATTAGTAGCTTGTTCTAAAGTCCGAATTGGAACCATCCCTATGTATCTCATTGATTTTGTAGGAAATAGGGGAACGAGAAGGAAAATTTTATGCAATTAATATTCCTTTAAAGGATGGCATAGATGACACCAGCTTTACTCGTTTGTTTAAAGCAGTGAGTTTCTTAATTAAGTATATTTTTTGTTTTTCAATATACTGATAGTGCGGAGGCCAGATTTCAATCTTTTAAATTTTGTAGATAATTTCAAAGGTTGTTGAAACCTATCAACCAGGTGTGATAGTTCTCCAATGTGGGGCAGATTCGCTTGCTGGAGACCGCTTGGGCTGCTTCAATCTCTCTATAGATGGTGCTAATCTTATTGTAATCATATCCCACTTGATGTTGTTTTCAATGCATTTGCATTTTATTATTTATTTTGGGTTCTCTCTGAAAAAACCCAACTTTTACCGTAAAAGTGATCAAGTTCTTCAACAGTTTTAGTGATTGATAGTCCGAAGTTCTTGTCTTACTCTAAACTAAAGCATATATTTTATCCGTGAATCCGGTTTTGCATAGCAAAAGTACTTAGGGTTTTTCTCAAATAATAAAGAACAAAAGGTAAAAAGGGCCATGTATGCGGACTTTTCCCAACAAAACCGGTTGCAGGGAAAAACTGTACATTTTTGGATAAGTCTAAAAATTTCGAGGACTGAATCAATCACAAAAAAAGTTGAGGGACGTAACAACTTTGAGGTAGTCTTTAGTATTTGCATTGCAAATGATAGAAGCATTGGTTAACGTTGGAATACTTATTTTCTGTTTCTTTTGACTTATCACAGGACATGCTGAATGTGTTAAGTTTGTAAAAAAATTTGGCTTGCCCCTGCTGGTAGGTCTATTCTAATATCTCTAATTTAAGTCTTTTTTGTATTCTTAAATGCTCTCTAAGTAGACACTAATTTGTAGGGTTTCTATGCAGGTAACAGGAGGTGGAGGATATACTAAAGAAAATGTTGCTCGTTGTTGGACTGTTGAAACAGGAGTTCTTTTAGACACTGAGCTTCCTAATGGTATATACCTTTATCTTAATTGTTTCAACTCATATATTTTTGCAAAATTACTTGCTTGGTTAAGAAAGATTAAAAGATTCACATGTTGACTTTCACCGACTCAGGATTATCTCATAATTGTAGTGAAATTAGAAAATGAAGAAGACTACTGATGCATATTGCAGAATCATATTCTTTTGGCTTAGAGCAATCATACTGTTTGCTTTTGACTCTAGATATAAAGACTTAATATTTTTTAGTCTATTTCTTATTTGACATATGTGCCTCTGGGTTCCCATTTTCATAGTGTGAGGATTTGTTAATTTGTTAGGATTATTGTATAGTGCAAGTTGTTTGAGGTGGATATTCAAAATGAAATTTAAAGGGATACTTCTGGTGTTGTTAATTACCTCCATATTGGTAAGGGATAATGTCTAAATATAGGAACTTTTAGTTTTGTTCTGTTTTAGTGATTGTACTTTGGTTTGGTCTCTTTTAGTCATTGTAGTTTAAAAAAAATGATAATACCCCTAAATATGTTCTATCTAGGACATCGAAAGTATCATCATTTTAGGGGACTATGGTTATTTTTTCAACAAAAATGACAAGTGGAATAAAAGTTGTGACTAAAATGGACCGGATCAAAGTACAGTTGACTAAAACAGAACAAAACTTGGAATTTGTTTCGTAATAGTACCCCTATAATATACCTCAAAAAGTGGTTTGAAATAATTGTTGCTTGTTGAATATGATTACTTGATCACCAATCTATTACAATTATGGTAAGAAACTAAATCCATGTAATTATGTTAACTGATATATTAAGAATCCTAATACAATAATATAATCTTAATATAATAATATTAAGATTGGTAATTTGCTGGAGTCAACTGTCAAGTGATTAAATGTTTATTTTCAATTCTGCGTTATGTTCTGGTGGTATTTTGTAGAAACTTATATTTTGTTCTCGTCTCTTTCATATATGTGTGTGTATTTGTGTGTTTTACATACTTTGTTAATAATAGTCTCTTTCTTCCACTAGTTCTCCTATGTTGTTTTACCTCTCTCCTTGTTGATAGAAATGTCCTATATTGCATATTCTTATATTTGAGTCGGAATATTGATCTTTTCATTCATTACTCTAGCAAAGTATATCTGTAGATTGGGTTTAGTGTTTTTTTCTTATATGTCTAAAACTTTTGTCTTCCTTCTATTTTTGGAACTTATATATTTACCTTATACATGTGTGAATGATGCAGAGATCCCAGATAATGAATATATCAAGTATTTTGCTCCAGAGTGTTCATTAAGGATTCCAACCGGTCATATTGTATGTCATCTCTTTGCTTTTTATTTTGTTTGGTCATCTTGGTTTTAGCTAGAGGTGGCAATTTCAACCCGTTTGCTTATGAATGGGTTGATTTGGGTTATGTTTGATGTCAAATGGGTTTGATGGGCCAAATAACAAGTTTAGTTGAGTAGGAGTCTTGTCAAATGGATCCAACGGGTTGAGTCTCTCGTGGAGTATGTTTTAAGTGCATTGTGTGCACAAAAAAAATTAGGATATTGTAATAATATTGTTTTTGTGTTCACATATCAGTTATATATAAAAAGACTTAAAAAAATATGTTTGACAAAATGGATTTCTAGTCAACTCACCCGTATCAATCTGTACCCAAAATAGCTGTTTTGGCATGTTACCTGCTACTCTTTTTTGCATCAACCTCATACTCGGACGCTCTTAAATCATAGTTATTTTTTGTTGGTTGGACAGGAAAATTTCAATAGCAAGTCATACCTAGGCACTATAAAGATGCAAGTTTTAGAGAATCTCCGTTGCATTCAACATGCCCCAAGTGTACAGATGCAAGAGGTAATTAAGGATTATAAAAACAAATTCAAGTACTAAAATAACTTAGTTGTAGTTGTTCTTTAATTATCTTTATCCAAAGGGTATTTTAGATTGTTGACCAAATAGTCAACGTTTTCCTTAACAATGTGCTGATCCAAACAAGACTTTTTATTTGGATTCACATTACATATTGAATAAGATCTGTCCTTAATTGGCTAATATTGCAGGTTCCACCTGATTTCTATATTCCTGATTTTGATGAAGACGAGAAGAACCCTGATGAACGTATAGATCGTAAGTATAAAAACTTATGGGTCAGAATTAGTAAATTGATACGGGTCGGTGTGGCTGATCTACAAACACTTTTTTGTCTTTTCTTTTTGGAATTTTAGTAAATAACTAATGTGTTAAATATCGTACAAAAACTACATTAGTGCAATAATAACATGGTTGCAGTTTAGGTGACTTCTGACTCGTTTTTGTTCATGTCAACTTTTCTAAGTTCATCTAAATCAACCTGTTTACCCATAATTGCTTGAGATTTGTCCAGTTTTTATAGTTGCTTTTCTTCCCAACAGAACACACACAAGACAAGCAAATCCAGCGCGATGATGAATATTATGAAGGGGACAACGATAATGATCATAACATGGACGATGTTTAAAAACTCACACTGACATTTGCATACTGTGTTAAGGTAGCTGTTAGAATATTAGTGTTCATTTCATCCGAGTCTGAATTACAAAGAAGCAAACAACACAAAATCTGGTTTATGTTGTGTTTCGTCATGTCGTAAATCTAGTTGTTATGCAGTTTTCTTGTCATGTGCTAGATTAGGACTTCTACAACAATGTGGGTTCATGTCTACCTCAAGTAACTGTAAAGTGTCAAGGAGATGGCTGATTGAATTATATATTTTTCTATTTTGTTTTGTTAGAAAAGAAAACTAAATGTAACAGAATTTTAATGCATGTTAGGGTATTTGTGTGTGCATATATATTGTATTTTCTTCTCAGTTTCTATCAATATAATAGTAATTTTCCTACTTTTTTTTAATTATTTAAAAACAAAACTATTATATTAATATTATTAATAATATATTTTTGTACCTTTTAGCTATTGAATTGGTAGAGTAGAACTCGGATTAACATACAATTACAATAGATAATAAATCAAGTACATTTTAGTTTAATAACTTGTGCCACGTAAGCAATTTCGGGTTGTTCAGATTTCAAGTTTGTTACATTTAAAGATAATGATTTTACATACAAGTGTCAAATTCAATACATGTTACAACTAACTCTAAAATGATTTGATTAGGCTTGTCAAAGTGAATGATTTATGAGGCTTACAAATAATGGTTATAGAGTATGAAAACCAAATTGTAATCTTGATTATTACAATGAAGCTACCAATGTAGCAATTGCATCATAACAATGTTTTGAGTGTTCCATTTAACAATTATATTCCATGGGTCCTATTTATACAACCTCAAAAAAAAATGGGCCCACTGATGAAAGATGGGAGAAAATTTGTGTTCTATGAATCTGAGATATGGCTGTTTTCAAACAAAATGGTTTCCAAAAGTGATTCACAGGCATCCTCAAGCAAATCCAACACCTGCCAAAATAAAACCAACAGTCAAGCTTATACTTGAGAAATCGCGCAATTTGTGGGTCCCATTTCCACAATAGGAAACCAAGACGTACGGGGTGTTTGGGATCGCTTATTAAAAATGTTTATCTGCTTATTGCATTTTTGATGCAACAATAAGTAATCTACCCCCTTTAATATAACTCAAGTGTGCCTAGTAATTGCTCTGCAAATGTAAGTTTGAAAAGAACACATGAATCATAGGTGCTATTAAGATGATTAGTCCCAGGAACACAGCAACAAAAGGATCAAGGTGTTTTGATAACTAAAATGTCTAAAATACCCTTCAAAAATCAACATTATCAACAATCTTTAAATTGATAGCAAACACATAATGTAGCATAAAAATGTATCCAAAATAGGAAAGTTATCAATTAATATAGGACATTCAACAATCAACTGGAATTGCCCTTTACCTCTTTGGGAAATGTTTCAAGCTAAAGTTACATATTTGACCATTATCAACATATAAGAACACAAGGACTCTAGTTTGGGTCCCCAAGATGTTATTTTTGCCATTATCGAAGGGTAAGATAGACGATTAACCAATAATCAAACACCTATCATACATTATATTCCTTATAGAAAAACCTATTAATATAGTGTTTCAGGTAAAAAAAAAAGGTTTTGTTAGGTAAAAATAATGTATTTGGCCATTATACATGTTTTAAGCACTTTTGGTATGTCAATGTAAAAATATGTATCACTACACAAGTCTTGGTCGCATAAGAAGGCCTAATGGACAAAATGCAATCATAACATAGACGAAAAATGGTCAAATAAATTAATATAATTACTAAAAGTGTAAAATTCATTTTATTTTGGTAACATGAGAACCCATTATCGGGACCCGATAATACCCTACTAAACTATGGGACCAGGCAAATCACAGCTTGCTTTGAGCAAGGGATTCAATACTACAGGGGTAAAAAAGTACATTTTCTTAGTTTTTCTTTGTGCTTCAAGTTCTCAAGAATCTCAGAATTGGGACTCACAAAAGGGAAGACCAGAAATAAATGGGATTAAATGTAAAGAAAACAATTCAGGAAAAGGTTACCTTCTCAAAACCTTGTGGTCCACCATAGTAAGGATCGGGGACTTCGGTTTCATCATGTTTTTTGCAGTACGAGCACATTAACTTAACCTGCATACACACATTCACAATTCAATTATATAAATGTAAGATTTGAAAATGCATCTGGTGGATATTCATTCAATCTTTCTACAGACCTTCTTGGATGCATCAGCTGGTAAGGTCTCCCTAAAACTCCATCTTTCATAAGCTCCAAGTATATCCTCTGCAATCCATATGAGAAAATTCAACCCAGAGTAGACAAAATGAGTCAACAAGTGGATGTATGAATTTAAATTATCCCTTGCTAGTAAATATTTTCAGGGAGAGTTGGTAGATTTGTATTTGGAGGAACTAGATAAAGGCAAATGGCCAAATGAGCTAGAAAAGGGCCAACTTTTGATGCACCTGGAGTTACGGGGCCCATAAGATACGACACAATTACAGAAACGTCTCAACGGGCCGGGCTTTCAGAACCAAAATACTTCTTCTGGAACCCATATTTTCCCCTTGCCACGATTTTTAATCATTTTGATGGATTTTGTTTCCATTTTAAAAATGCAATAACCAGATAACCAGTTTAGGTTTTAATAAGCAATCCCAAACACACGCTTAAAGGATGAAACTGTAGTTAGCAAGGACTTACTAGGAGCTTATGGTTTTGAATCACTACCAATGTGGTACAGAATGTTGAAGAAAACTCAATTAATTATGTTTTGACCTCTTCGCAACTAAAAAATGCTGTCAAAATCTCTTCAAGGGCATTTTGATATGCACGCTCAAAGTGATTATTGCAATTTCAAGAATCTGAATAATATATTAATATAATAAGTTGATTAATTCTAAGGATAGTCAGGTAATCTTACAGTTAAGCTAATGATCAGTTTTCACTGCATCATGCAATAAGCAGATAAGCAGTTCTAATAAGTAACCCCCAAACACACCCTTAAATAATAAATAATGAGACTATAGTTAGCAAGGACATATTAGGAGCTTATGGTTCTGACTTCTGAATCGCTACCAATGTGGCATAGAATGTAAAAAACTCGGTTAATTATGTTTTTGACCTCTTTGCAACCGTAATGCTGACAAAATCTCTTAAGAGGCCATTTTGGTATGCGTTTTCAAAGTGATTATTGCAATTCAAGAATCCGAAAATATAATAAGTTGATTAAATCTAAGGATAGTCAGATATTCTTACATTTATCCCAAAAACCATTTTTCTAATAGCAGTTTTCTACCCTCGAAAATATGACCAGTGTGTCCCTAAACAATCAGAACATCCTATTTATACTGAATGCTGCAAGTTGAAGTAACTTCTTTAATGCAAAAATTCTTAAACAAATCTCACCTTTGTTTTGCTTATCCATGGCAAGAATGAGATCAAATTCTTTAAAATCCGAAGGCCTTATCGGCCTTGATATCGATGTGATTTCAACGCCTCTTCTTTTAGAGGCAGCTCTCATTCGCGAGTCAGCTGGACCTCCCTTCAAGTAATCAAGAAAGACACAATTTTCACAAATCAGAATTCAGAAAGAAATATATGAAAATTGAAGATCAAATCACAAGTGGGTACTCTAAATTCTTCTAAAAGTAAAACTTTTTTTTTTACAAAATAAAGATAACAAACCCCATCAAAAGTAAATTTAATTCCAAAATCAAGAGCATATGGAGGAAACCCATGATGTAATCATCCACAAACCTCATGATAATTAATGGTACAAACAGAAAAAATGAGAAATTTGTAGAAATTGAAGATCAAATCACAAATGGGTACTCTTAAATTCTTCTAAAATTAAAACTTTTTTACAAAATAAAGATAACAAATCCCATCAAAAGTAAACTTAATTCCAAAATCAAGAACATATGAAGGAAACCCATGATGTAATCATCCACAAACCTCATGATAATTGATGGTACCAGCAGAATCAATGAGAAATTTGGAAGAAAGATTCCTCTTTTTAACCAAATCAGTGAAAACACCCTCAGCAGCTGGGCTTCTGCATATGTTTCCCAAACACACAAACAGGACAGAGAAGGGCTTTTCTGTAATTTTGTCTGTCTGAGTTGTGGAAGCCATTGATGATGTGATTATGGGTATGGGGTTTTGTTTGATTCTTGATGTTTGATGAAAAAAATTTGAACTTTGAAAAAGTGGGGATGAATTTAGAGGACGAAGGGTTCCGAGAAAGGGGGGTTTGGAGTGGCAAAATGGTAATAAGCTGGGTATGGTTGGGAGGCTACTGGTGTGTAGTGACCTCATTACTTGATGCGAGTTTAGAAGAAAGAAATGGGCCAAGGGTGCTTTAAAGATTCTTTTTTCTAGATTTTTATTGGTATCATTATGTTTTCACCAGAAAATAAATCTTTAAAATTAAAATGAATAATAATAATTGGTAAAGTTTTCATGTTTATTAATTAATAAATTTTTTTATGTAGTCGTAAAATACTAAAACATATAGATTTTAGCTCCCCTTTTGCTTATTTTTCTTTCTATGTTATATTTATTACTAGGTGAGAAAATAAAAAATATTAAATAGTTAATAATGAAGATTTAGAAAGTATAAAACGATATATTAAAATAAAATATAATTGAAATTATGTACAAGTAAGTGCTTTAAATAATATAGTAGTAATATTGAAAATATGGGTGAGCAAAAATCGAACCATAACCAAACCCGAACCGATAACCGAAAAAATTAATCGATAACTGAATTAACTGATACCCGAATAACCGATCGGTTATGGTTAAGCCAATGTGATAGCCGAACCATTCGGTTAAGCCCTCTTCCATAACCGAATTAATCGGAACCGAATCAAGCCATCTTATGTTTGTGATCTTTCAACTTTTATAACTCCGTTTTCATATTCCTGATCTTCATTTTCCACTAACATGGTCCTATGTTCAAGGATTTGGTTAAAAAGGTGTTCCATGAAGCTGTGACAAGTAATACAACATAGATTTTCATGGAAGAAAACAGCTTCGGGACTTGAAGATGCAAAAGACTCGTGATCTAAAGCAGACTAGTGGTAATTAACCGATAACCGACAATTAACCGAACCGGACCATAACCGAAGTATCAGCTTCGGTTTAGCTTTTAGAAATGGCCATGAATGAAGTTTCGGTTATGGTTATGGAAATGGCCATAATCGCGGTTAACCGAACCATGCATCTAAAGCAGACTAGTGGTTAATTAACCGATAACCGACGGTTAACCGAACCGGACCATAACAGAAGTATCGGCTTCGGTTTAGCTTTTAGAAGTGGCCATGACTGAAGTTTCGGTTATGGTGATGGAAATGCCCATAACCGCGGTTAACCAAACCATGCACAACCCTAATTAAAAATGAAAAGAGATAGTTATAATTCATTAATTTTCAAAGACTTTTTGTATACAACATTTGCTATTCTATTGATAAATTTATCATCTTTATATAAAATTAATAGTTTTAGTCATTCTCTACTTTTAAGTCTCGATACTACACATAGAACTGTTAAAGGCTGTTCATTCATTAGCACAAACTTCACTTCTATATAAACCGGATCAGAAAATAAAGTTCGAAATTACATAAATGAGGTTAACTTAACAGGAAAAAAAGAGAGTTAACTTTCCATCTTACTCATGGACCAAAGTGTTACATTTATGCATAGGACTGTTATATAATTTTTCAAAATTAGTGATAGACCATCCGTGTAGTAAACTGTTTTCAAATTCTTGTTATAGATTTCTAATAGATTGTCAAATTTCCATTTCCAAGAAACTTGACATTACAGATACAACAACAGATAGATGTTTAGAAGACTAAAAACACAATAAATATAACTTACAATCAAACCGAAACCACATTAACAGCAATAGGACTCCTAACCATATGAACCTCATTACTCCATGTCAATGATCCAAACTCAAAGCTACCACTTGTGCTTTTATAAGGCACAAAATCGATCCTGTAACTCATCTTCTCCCCCGATTTCGAAAACCGAAGGACATCAGGATAAACCGAAGCTTTTACTCCTGCAATCGCTTCTAATTTCGAATAATAAACACTTGGGCCTTCACCGATATATGTAACGGTCCTGTAAACCGATACATTTCCGACCATATTAGCGACACCGATGGACGGATAGTTGAAGTTGTAGGAAGGTGTGGGGGGATTCTTGCAGGAAACCGGTGTTTCGGTTAAGTTTTTGAGTTCTGCGACGGTTGCCCCGTAGCTGCAAAGGAGATCGATGAGATTGTTGGTGTCGAAATCGTAAATGAGTCCGGGGTCGATGGCTGCGGGTGGATTTATGTGTCCTGATCCGTAGTCGAAAGGAGTTGCGGTTGTAGAATCGTCGTTTGTTATGAAGTTTTGGGTGTTATCGGTGATGGTTGCTGTGAGAAGATTGATATTATTTGTTAGTAGATGTCAGATTACATGTTATAAGAAGGTTGGTTTTTTTGTGACGGAACACAATTTAGCGACAAAAAGACCAGTAAGAGACATGTGTTCATCAAATCGGGTTTGGCATTTTTTAAACTGAATTTGAAAGTTTGAATTCGGGTCGTCTCAAATTCACCGCAATTAGAAAAAGTTTAAAAAAATTTAATATAAAATAAATAAAAAATATATGTATTTTTCTTTCAAATAAAAGTATATAAATTGAATTTGAATAATATTACCGGTTTAGATGAAGACCCGAACATTCGAAACCCGAATTTGATTAAAAAAACTACCATTTGTGACCATCAAAACTGTCGCAATTTTTGTGACCATCAAAACTGTCGCAATTTTTGTGACAGTTTTGCGGCTGGTTTTGGTTGTCGCTTAACCGTGGTCGCAACTAATTTTTTGCGACTATTTTGTGAGACAGAAAATTTTTGCGACTAAACTAAACAACAGTTTTCCGGGTTGGTATCCATGAGATCCATGATACCTGTCGCAAAATCAGTTGTTACCAATTTTTGGTCACAAATGAGGCATAAGAAACCATAGGTGTGTCTAACTTGATACTAAGCAAAGGGCTAATTGACCTGTGGTCATTATTGCAGACTTTATCGCGGCCGGGCTCCAATAAGGACGAACCGATTTCAACAGTGCAGCAACCGCAGCTACATGTGGACACGACATAGAGGTTCCGGAGATAATGTTATAGTTGATGCTTTTGCCAGCAGTTTTTTCTGTCGCAAGAGGCGACCATGCGGCCAAAATGTTCACTCCTGGTGCGGTTATATCCGGCTGCATTCAAATTCACAGCGCGTATTAGAATTCGAGTTTCATTTGATATAAAAAGTTACAGAATAGAAAGATACCGACTTTGATGATGTCCGGAGTTATAATGTTCGGTCCCTTGGAGGAGAAGATCGCCATTGCGGGTGCGGGTTTAGTCCCGACGTTTGTAACTGTCAGGTAAATCCTAGCTGTTGGATTCCTAGAATCATGTTGAAATGATTCGGGTTAGATCATAATTGTGTTTTTAATTAAAACGTTGTTGGTAAAAAAGAATTGATGATTTAGCGACTAACTTTTCAGTCGTCATGTATGATTGAAGTTCTTCGGCTTCTTCTTTACCGACTAAAACACTTTGAATTACTGACTGAAACAATACGTATTTCGCAAGGGGATCAATGAGGATCATCCCGACACCACCGCCTTCTTTTATTGCAAACCCCTTCTCGTTCCTGTCATCAGTTATCGTCTCGAGCATGCAGACCACGATTTTCCCCTTGATTGAGTTTGAATCTAAGGTGTTACTCTTGCAGAAGCTAGGCAAGAGGAGTAAAAACAGCAAAAAATCGTTTAGGTTCAAAAAGAAAGCGTCGCTAAATATCGCAGCGACGAAATAGTGTCATCTATGGTTCAGACAAAAGGAGTGAAAACATTTTGGTTAATATTTTTGTGACAACTTTGGTTGCTAAAACATTTGTAGAATGTATTTCTTTTGTGACAACATTTTCTTTTTGTCTTGGTCACTAAGTTTGTTAGGATACCTTGCATTTGTAGATGGGATTCCTGATGCTGCAGCGACACCCCCAGATATTAGACCGTACTGTTTCCCTTGATCTGGTGTCGTGTTTACTCCGAAACCCTTCAACTGTTTTAAATTCCCGAGAAGTACGTATGATGGAAACTCCCGATCGACTGTGCTTGCACCGACAGTGACGATCCATGGAGCCACATTGCTCGCTGTGCGGGGCAAAAAGCTGTTACCAGCCGATGCGCATACAACAATACCTTTCTGAAACGCATGAAAAGATGCGATAGAAATCGCTTCTTGAAAGTAAACTGGTTGGGGCGGAAGTGGACCAAGCGATATAGAGAGAATGTCGACACCATCGTGAATAGCGTCGCTAAATGCTGCAAGAATGTCGGCATCTTCACAATCATCGAACCAGCAAGCTTTGTATATCGACAGTCTAGCACTTGGCACGCCTCCTCTTGCAGTGCCTGAGCCTAGCCCGTATAGGCTAGCATTGGAGACCTTTGATCCGGCAACAGTTGACGATGTGTGGGTCCCGTGGCCGTCACTGTCTCGTGCTGATCGAAAGAAAGTTTTGTTTGTGTTCTCCAGAGGACCGTTTACCGCTTCGAATCCTTTGGAGTAGTATCGAGCTCCTATAATCTTCCTGGAAAAACAACAATCGACGCTATTCGTGTTATTTGAATCCGTCTATGACAGCTAGGCGTGTTCACGAATCGGTTTTTGTGTTATTTGAATCGGGCTATTCAAATTTTGATTTTTTTTAATGAACCCAAAAAAATAATTTGAATTCGGGTTAATTAGAATAAATCAAATTAGAAAGAAAAAAAAGTAAAGAATATAAATATAAAAAATAAATAAACATATATCAATTTATTAAAAAAATAAATATATGTGTAGCAATTCGAATTTTAGTTTTTTCAAATATTCAAATATTGAATGACCTTAAACAACAAAAACAAATATAGTGACAGATAGTCACGTGTCGCAAATAGCGGTAGCTAACAAATATTTTTATTGTAGTTATCGTGACGAAGGCCCTTTAGCGACTCCTAAAAAAAATAGTGACAGCATCAATACATTTTTAGCGACTGTAATAATCGTCATTAAAGATGGTTGATTTTTCTCTACTATATTAACGACAATCATACTATTTGATTACCTGTTGCAATTGGATGGTGCGAAATTCTGTCCCGACACGCATTCTCCCTGGAACTTTGTCGGGACAGGCCCTAATCCGTAGTCATTGTAGCTTTGTGACTCTGGCCATACGCCTAAATTGAGTATCGTTTTTCATTAGTGCATTATAACCATGAGCTTGTAGGTTTAAGTCCCAACAGAAGAAGTGGACCGGCGTCGCTAAAACCAAGTTTATAAGGAACTAGTATTTGCGACAAGTACCTGAATCAATGACGCCAACAATAACATCCGATTGTGTATTCGTACTTAGCTTGTTAGATTGCGGAATAGAATCTATTCCTAAAAATTTCCATGAATTGGTCGTATGCAGTCGATTCATCCTGCTCTCAAAGACCGAAACAACATCTTCATTTTCTGCGACACAAAAACTGTAAACTGTTAAAAACAGTTACAAGTGTGACGGTCTAAAAAGTTAAGATGTAGTCGGTAGTAGTTAGAGATTAACAAAAATTGTTTGCTAATTTTGAGACGAAAATTTTCATTGCTAAAGTTGGTCGCAAAAATTGTGGGTTGAAAAATGTTCTAAAAAATCAGTTACATCAGGGTTTAAGCAACCGTCAAAATTGGTCACAAAATGGTATTTGCGACGGTTTGTAGTATTGTTTTCATGATCTATGTTCTAGAACTTGTCTCATCCAACCGGTATATAAACGATCCAAACAAAAAAGAAAAGAAAAATTCCCAAAAAAATTCTCCAGGAAAGCCTCGAATAAGGGAAAATCCCTAAAATGTCCCTTTGACTTTCTTACGTCACAAAATGTCCCATTCAAATAGGCGTCGGCGCCCATATTATAAGGTCGACCGCCGGTATTTAAAGCCAATGATAATGTCATGTGTCCCAACATGGGTGGAAACGTCTGTTTAACGTAACGTAGAGCTTTTGACGCCGGTATACGGTCGTCCACCTCTATTATACGGCCTTCCGCCCCTATCATACGGTCGTATGTCTCTATTATATGGTCGTTCGCCTCTATCATACGGTCGTCCGCCCCTATTATACGATCGTCCGCCTTTGTTATATGGTTGTCCGCCCCTATTATACGGGCGCCGCCACCCATGTTGAAGTGAACATTTGTGGCAGAAGAAAGTTAAGGGATTCCTTTTGTCATTAGAGCTATAGGTAAGAATTTGTTTGTTAGATTTGTGCCAATAAAGCTATAACGTGCTATAAAAGAAACTATTTGTGACGGCAAAAATGTTTGAACTTAGACTATTTGTGACGGAAAAAATGTTGGCCTTTTATAAACCAACAAATCGTGCCAGCCAGTTTAATATATTATCTTGTAGTAAGGAAACTGGAAACCTGAAAGTTTTGTTGCTTGATCAGGTGTAAGCATTGCGGAAAAGCCTCTGAAGCTTTTAGTATAATGGTGGATTGTTGCTTCTTTTGCTCCGTTATAACTGCAAAATTAAGAACCAGTTTATCACAAAAGATTGGGGGTTCAAATCCCATAGGGTGCAGGTTATGGTATATTTAGAAAATTTAGGTGTTGCTGTTAAAAAAAACATAGTAAATGAATATAATGATTAAAACAAATGTCGTTATAGTCTTGTATCCGTGCTTGCCTTTCTAGAACCGACGCAAGCATGTCATGGTTAGCCGAAATGACAGACTCTGAGCTCGGGTGCGAGTGTTGTCCCATGTAGACTATGTAATGCTATACATTGCAAACGTAAGTTAGCAATAAATCCAGTGTTTTTGGAAAGAAATGTCACTAATAAGATATTAACGTAACGTAGAGCTTTTGACGAATCAAACCGTTACCTTTCTATGAGTAGCTCCATGCCCGACCGCAATCGTAGCAAGCAAAATAAAAGTGAAAGTTATTACTGATTTCATACTTGTTGAGGAGGCAAATGGTTGCCTTTTTTAGAAAGTTGTATAAAAACTTGCTTAGTAGATTTAGCAAAGTTGCAAATGAACCTGTAAGCTTTATATAGATGAAGTCATTGAGAATTATAAAAAATCAAATATATATTTATTTAATTAATTAAAAAATTGAGTTGAAGGGTAGCATCAATGAGCCGGCTGGTAATATAGCTTCCAAAGCCGGCTTTTGTTTTTTGTTTTTGTTCTAGGAAATAGGTATTATGATTTAATAATATAATTTGATTACTAATAATGAGAAGTAATTTGTATATTACTCAAGTTATTTCCTATGTGTTAAAAGTATCATTTTGCATTAACATTGAACTAATTTGTATGGTATATAAGTACGAGTCGAGTCACTCGTAAAGCTATCCGAGATTGGCTCGATAAAAGCTCGAATCAAACCGAGTTTAAATAAACTCAAGTCTAGGTTTGTAAACGAGCTGAGTCACTCGTAAAGCTATTTGAGATTGGTTCTAAAAAGCTCAAATAGAGGCGAGCTTAAAAGAGATCGAGCATAAACCAGAGCTTATTTAATAAACGAGCTCAAACATGAGTTTCATATACCGAGTTTAACTAGACTCGCGAGTCTAAACGATAACAATTTTTATTTAATATAACTAATATATAATTACATATTAAATAAATATTATTTCATATAATTATGAAAAAATAACTAATGAGCCCTGATGAACTCATCGGTTCATTTTTCAATTTTCCACTACAGTAAAAGAGTGAGGGAAAGCAAAATATAAGACACCAACAGCCATGTTGGGAGAACTAATAAATATATTTTTACATACCCAAAACAAACAATTTAAAAACTTAACACCTTGATTTTTCATTAATTCGGAATTAAAAAAAAAACAAGATATTTTTATCGAATTTTCGCCAGGAAAAAGCTTGAACATGCTCAAACTTATACAATATCCAACACCACAAATTAGTAAGATAAATTTCACATGAACAGGTGCATGCAACTCACTATTCTTTTAACCTTCTTCCCCAAACTCTTTTGTGAATCTCTCGTGAACCTCGAGGTCACTTTTGCTCACAGTCGGCCTCTGCCTCGCAAGAACCTTGTCAAAGTCGGCTCGTATGATGGGTGGTGGACTAATCTGCAATGAGTTTCATTTATTTATTAACTTCTTTAAGCAATCAGATATTTTTACAATTCTAAACAACAGAAGACATTATCTCATTTTGATTTTTCAAAATCACCAAAATAATTAATGGTCAGCTGTTTTTGTTAGCATTTGAATATGCGTTAAGACCCGTTTCAGTTTGAGCTAATTTTTGGATTTACCAGTTTGACCCATTATCAATAACATAACCAGAATTGACCCGTTTCTATGTAAATAGGTTGAACTTGTGATCTAACAAAATTTCTTGATCGGTTAACAATTTTGATCCCCCAAAAAAATCAGTTACCTTTGCAGCCAACCCTTTTGCTGCAAGCTCCTGCATAGTGGTTTGGACAGCCCCACGTTGTTTTGGACCACATGGGACCCACAAATCGTCATGTGTGTTAACAAAAAACATGGCATCCTGAGTTTTACGTACGGGTTCAAATAAAACATCCTTAACCTACAAAAGCCATAAATACTATTAGACTTGGCAGATATGAAAAGGGTTCCAAAACGTTATTTTGGAATCTTTGCAGCAAACGTAAAAGCTGCACTTACACAAACAGCAATATCAGAACCAGAAAATCCTTCAGTCTTACGAGCCAAGGTTTCAAAGTCACTTTCAGTTAAGTTATTTGGGGTATCTCCTAAATGCACCTGCATATCAACCCACATGTTATACAGTGTTTTCACTTTTCATAAGCTTGAAAATACAGATGGGCGGTGACAATTTTGGCCCGTTATTTATGAATGGCTTGATTTTGATTATGTTCTACCTCTAACGGGTCAAATGGGAAACATAAAAAACTTACCTAAAAAGGATAACTGTCAAATGGGTTGAACAGGCAACCTCTTAAATCGTCTTATTAAAAAAGTATTTCTTGTGATCACGAGACTAATAATTTTTTAAAAAAATAGGAGAAAAAGTGTATTAGGATCAGCCAAATCGGACCCGACCCGACCCAAACAAAAAATCATTTTGACCAAAACCTTTTTGACTTGTTACCCAACCTGACTGACCAGCTCATTATTGAGATTTTTGAATCCGAATTTCAAGGAAAAACATATTTTCTATCAAACAAATACTTAAACAAAAAAGCTGCAAAATTTGAATATATTTGTAGAGGGCCTTCATTACTTTAAACATGTGTTGTCGTGCCTTCATATCTGGGAGTGGAATGTATATACGCTTGTCAAAACGCCGACGGATAGCCTGCAACAACAATTTAAAAATAATTTCTTAGCTGATTAGAATTTTAGTATTTAATATGAGTTATTATTTTTTAAAAAGACCTGATCCAGAGAGTAGGGTGTATTTGTTGCTGCAAGTACAAGAACTTTATCATCATTATGTCCTACACCCTGGAAGAAACAAAAATGGCAAGTGTTCACATCAGTGCTGATTAATATTAATTTGTTATTTTTTTTCTTTTTTGGGTTTTAAGAATAACTAATCACCTGCATCTGAACAAGAATTTCAGTTTTAATACGCCTTGAAGCTTCACTCTCATTGCCTTCCCCACGCTGACCACTGAGAGAGTCGATCTCATCAATAAAAATGATTGAAGGTGCACTTTCACGAGCCATTTGGAAAAGATTTGAAACCAACTTTTCACTTTCCCCCATCCACTTTGAAACAAGATCTGAAGAAGAAACACTGCAGGAAAGCACCAGTTGGCACTTGCCAACTTATTGGCCTAAGTTCATGAAAAAGAAACAAAAATATATGGAATTACCATAATCAAATATTCTTTTTTATCAGAAATATGAATACCATTAGCTTTATGCCAGATCGGTGGTCACATTCTACCAACTTAATGGCCTACTGCCTATGCTAAGAGATATATGGTTGAAACTCGAAAAAATGAAGTTCCTTTTCCACTAGAGACGGCAAGATGGGTGGTTCGAGTGGGTTGGGTAACTGGTAAAAAAGGTTCACGTTGAAACAGGGTCCCTTTTCAGTACAGGTCGAAATGTATAGGGCCGGGCTGACCCACACATTTTTCGTCCATTTATTTAAATTTATACAGATATTTTAATATGTTAAATATGATTACAAAAAAAATATGATTAGAAAATAACTTACATCTTTGAATTAAATGATTTAGGAGGTACTAGAAATGAAAAAGACTTTAGGCAACTTTCAACCCACGCATTTGACACATTCGGGCATTCCCCTTTTAGCTATTTATTTCACCCATAACTCATTTGAAACATTGAAGGTAAAAACACAGCCCAAATCAGCACATTCATAAGAACATTAGTCAAAATTGCAACTATTTTCTTTTAGGGACGAATAATTTATTTGTCAACAGTTTAGTGTGTGTGTGTGTGTATGTAAGTGTCAATATATGCCATTCAGGAAAAGTATAAAACCCATAATTGCAAAAAGAGAACACACGAGTGGTTATCTCAGATGAAATACATAACAGATTGACATTACATGGCTCTTACACTATACACAAGTCATTGTCGACCATTCCCATGAAGGAAAAAAAAGGCAACTTGGATTCAACATAATACCTCAAATAAGTGAAGAAGAAAGCAATAAATGGAATACCTTGACGCCCTTAGAGAAATCCTTCTATACAAACCACATATAATGAATACTCGTGCCATGAAAATATTAACAAACGTAGATTTCTAGTAAAGCTTGCATCATCAGCATCTAGAAACAAGGGTTGCATAAAAGTTATGCAAGTGAAGTACACCAACACAGTCTAAGAAACTTTCACAGTTGTTTGTGTGTTCAAAATCTCAACCCTAAGAGGTGGAAAATGGGTGGGTATGGCAGGTTGAATAAGGGGTCAAAATGGTGATTTTATGTGTGGCACAGTGTGGGTCAAAATGATGACCTGTATCCAGTTTTGGGTCAAACTCAGAGTCAATTGGGTCAAACTAAGAGTCAACTAGGTCAAACAGGTCAAAGTCGGTGTCCAGGTCAATTTTAGAGTCGGTCTATTTTTCTGTTGCGTTTATTTTGAGTCGGCAATTCTGCCTTGAGCAGAAAGTCAATTCCTGATTAGTAGGAATTATATTTGGAATCAATTTTGTTTAGCATAGGATTAGAAGTAGTATAAATACATTGAGTCAGAATGTTTGTAATCATACTTTTAATAAATCAGAAAAGAGACGAGGTGAGTTTTGACTTCAAAATCCTCCTGCTTATGTGCGCTTGATTGACGAGGTGAGTTTTGACTTCAAAATCCTCATGGGACCACACAAGATGGGTAAAGTCAACCCCACTCAAACACCTATAGCACACTTTTTATTTTGTAAATAAAAGAAGTGCAAATATGATTATATAAAAATAACCAATTTTGGAGATTTAATGCATTTCAGTAACTTTCAGATGGCTTTCAAACCATTTAAAAATTGAAACATATCCTTTTTAAGTTAAAAGAAAATAAATTAACCAAGTTATAGGTAGATGGGTTAAGAACTGTCACCTTTAGGCTTTAGCAGACCCACACTCCTCTACATCGTTTTAGGTCATTCTATTCTACTTAATCTCATCCATAAAAGACAATTGTGTAAGTTAGTAAGTATATGCTTTTAAAAACACAATTACACGGCTTAAAAAACCTAAAGCGGTATTTAAATTTTGTGTGCCTGGCATGGCTAATTCTTCAAGTCCTTATTTTCATTGTCTTGAACTTTAAGTCATGCATTTTAGGCTTTGGAGGTTTCTCGTGTCAATCATTTAAATTTCTTGTCCTTTTTGTTTGATTAGAGTTAAATACCTCATAAGAGATAACCACTAGAACTGTGTAGGTACTAGTGAACTGTACTTATGATTCTAACGTTATACTTGACACCTATTGCTCAATCTACATCCTTTCTTCTAAGATTCATGCTGACTATATTGAGTCTTACAGAAATCAAAAGAGCGAACTTTTTTCACACACATAACATAAGCTTACTGCCTATGTACTAAAGGATCTATGAACCTGACCTTAACAACGATTAGAACAACTTGTATATATACACACACATACACATATACATGTATATATATGCATATATGTGTATAACAATACATAACTACACAAGTATGAATGTATGACTCTACGCATTTTGTATGAACAAGCAAACCTAATGATGTAAGTTCCATTGTATGTAGGGTTGTATATAAGAAAACATTGAATTAAATCAATGTTTATTCAGACTTAACACCTGAAAAATGTAGAGTCTGCTTCTGTGGCAACAGCCTTCGCTAAGTACGACTTTCCTGTCCCAGGTGGACCATATAAAAGAAAAGCTCTCCAAGGCCGCCTTTTACCTACCACAATCAAAGTATCAAGTTGCCAATGAAAACATAATACAATTCCAAGAAACATATCAGTATGCCAAGCATCAACTGACAACATGTGTTATAACTGAAACAATGATAATAAGACATCTGTATGTCGCCATTCCCCCAACAAGTTAACCTCACTATCCTAAATAAAGAGCTTTCTTCATGAGAAATAACATTAAGGAGTGTTTCTTCTAAGGAACACGAGTCACCATTCTGTGATCCCCAAGATTCTTTTTCCCGCTTATTTGTTCTCAATCCCGGTATTACAAATACACCTCAATTGCAGATATAAGTAGCTTAAGTCAATCATATCTTATCTCAAAATACCGTTTTATAATTCCTAAATCTTCATTACCGACTATTTAATATTTCCTTTATTCAACCCGTGTATTCTAACCTATTTAGCTAATAAATGATGAGCCCTAAACTAGAAATCCAAATTGAAGATAGTAATTATATCAAGTAAACACTAACCAGTAAAGAACTGAGGAAACTTAACAGGTAGAATAACCGCTTCCTGTAAAGCCTGTTTAGCACTCTCAAGTCCAGCAACATCATTCCACTTCACATTAGGTTTCTCCCTAACAATAGCAGAGTTCAATCCAGCCCTAAGTTTCGAATTCTCAGGATCCTCCCCATCTCCACCTGCTCCGTCCCCATCCTTAGGTTTCGTCTTCGGCCGTGCCGCAACCGCCGCACCGCCGCCGTTCGCCGCCGGTCCTGAACCACCTTCGTCGAGAACAGCCCTAATCTCCTCCGCACGACGCAAATACTCGGTGAATTTCTGCGTAATCGCTTCACGAATCTTAGGGTTTTTTTCGTATTTTAAGTGAGTTTTGAAGTACTCCAGCGCGTTCATGTACAACGGAAATGCTTTTGCGTAATTTCCGGCATTGTCTTCTTGTACGGCTTGCTTGACGTACTCTATTGCTTGTTCTTTGAAATTGCTATACATGGCAGGGGTTTTGAAGATCGATTGGTTGTGAAATTAAACCCTAGAAGAACGTCCGGTGGATCGGGAACTGAGATCGTTAATTTTGGGATTTGATTGGAGGAAAAAGGGAGACGACGATGTTGATCAGGTAAGACGCCTGAATGGAGTAAAAGACCTTATGAAATGGAATGTACACGCGATTGAGAGGATTATTACACCATGTTTTGCCAATATATAAATATTATCATTAATAATTATACAACTTGTATATTCAGACCCGTGCGATGCGGCAGGACGTTAATACCGCTTTCGAATCTATACAAATTCAAATACAAACTACTAACGTTAAGCTATCACATTCTAAAAGTTCAAAACACATAACAACACATTCAAGATACAAACCATCTCTGAGATTTCGTATACGTTGTGTGACTAGAAAAATGGTCCCTAAACTATAAAGTTTATTAATTTATTAGGGGCCTCTGAAACATATAGTTAATAGTAAGTTTATAAAATTTATTTAATTATGTTAATCGACACCTGGTACCTAAACGACATTTTTTTTGAAAATGTTAATCGACACCTGATACCTAAATAAAATAGATTTTTTAATTTTTTAAAAATTTAATTAGGTTAATCGAGGACCCTCTAGAATATGTTATTGAGTTTTAAAATGTTTATTAACTTATCGGGCTCCCTCTAAAACATAAAGTTAATAATAAGTTTATAAATTTCGTTTAATATGCCAATCTACACACGGTAATTAAACGATAATTTTTTTTAATGTAATCGACACCCGGTACCTAAAAAAACATATTTTTTTTAACTTAATGGGGTTAATCAGTCCCTCTAGAATATGTTATGGGGTTTGTTTGTTGTTTTTTTATTTTATGGGTTTTTCTGTTCATAGCAAATCATTTGAGAAAAGGCAAGTATAAAAAATAAGTGAGCAAGTAAAGTAGTAATTACAAGTACCTGCATCCTTGTAATTTATTAGTAAGATAGACACCTTTATTTACAATGATGAGCAAAATTATAAGAACATAATGGAAACTGAGATACATAGATTCGATCGAAAACTTAAAAAAGTATTATGAAAATTATAAGAACATAAAAGGGTTTATTTAATCCGTGTAATACACGAGTTTTTGAAAACATAAATTTTTTATTACTAAGTATATAACATTACATTTATTAAGCCTGTATAATACACAAGATTTTCTAACCTATTGGAGAATGAATGAACAATAGGTGATTCCCATAAATGTTGAAAATATATGAAATAACTATGGATGATTGAGAAAAAGAAAAAAAGTTGTTACTTTTGGGTAACTATGAATTTTATTGCATTTTTTTTTAATATTTATTGTCAGAATAATCAGGTTTGGAGGAGCAAGTAAGTTGCTTTAAGAAAATTATTACTCAGATAAATGTAAAGTATTAAGTATCTAGTTATCTGTTTCTATCCTATTTTTACCATGATTTAGTGAAAGCATCTGTCTTCACAAGCAATAGTCATCAAGATTAAACATTTTCTAGAAATTTGATTCCTTATTTTTAACTGTTATATGTTTTATTAGATTAATATGCCCAAACCAACTTAAAATATAATACATTTTCATAGCTTATATTATTAAACATGCGTTAAATTTCATCTGTACCACTCATTTAAACCGAATAAATCTTCATTGTATGTCAAATGTTACATCTTTATTCTTAAAGTTTGATTATGACAGAAACAATATAAGCTTTGAGACACTAATTAATATTTAAAAGTTTGAATTTTGGGCAAAAATAATGTTTTGGGTCAACCTGACCCGTTTGGTTTCTTCAAGAAGAAGCTGCTAAGAAAGCTGCATGTAAGCTTTATACAGGGAATTCAGAGGAAATACGCGAAGCACAGACACTTGCTGCTCAAGTTGTTGCAAGCAAAAAAGAGGTACGTGTTTTGATTTTCGCTTTAAGAAATTTAATTTTGGAAAATAAGTTTGCCTTCGGGGAAATGATGAATTTGGAAGTGTTGAATGTGGCCCGACAGTCTGTGTTTGGTTCCTAAGTTGGAGAGATTCTGATATGAACCAGAGGATATGTTAATTTGTAGAATTTGTAATAAACTCTATTGCTACTACCATGATTCTTAAATTTTGAAGAACTTTTATTAATTTTTTGAAGTTGTACTCGTTCTTTTGGTCAAAACAGGTAACATCTGGTCCACTTACAAGCACCTTTAAGAGATTTTATGTATTTAAAATTCAGGTTACTTTTTACCCGTTTCTATTTCATCATATTTTTTTACTCTAATCTCGGGTCCACTTAAAAACACCTCTGTAACTTTGTTTTTGGAAATTTTAATATAATCTTTTGATTATTGGGTGCTAACTTTTTTTTATGTTTTTGGGTGTATTATTTGAAGAAAAAAGACAAGTCAAGGTATTGTGACGCTCAGGTTATTGTTATTCAAAGAAAGTTGCATTATATAAGGGTTCAATCCATACCTTTAAACTGGCCCGAAGGTATTAGAAAACAAAAGATTGCTTTGACACAATAGTTTCCCTGATTTCTGATTAAGGATGCAACGTGGGTTCGAAACCTATAACCCCACTCTTTGGCCTGTTATAAAAACTTTCATGCCATTTTTTTATTATTACTATTTTCTAACTTAGAATCATAAATCTTATAAATTCTTCTGTTTTTTTAAGACAAAATTCTTACACCTTCTGAGAGTGAGACTTGAATCCATGACCTTCTTCAAACCTTGGTGTTTCTGAAGGATTTCCCTCTATCACTAAGTCATCAACCCTAATTTTATACACTCTTCTAGTACATGATAAGTTTATCTAAAGATTTTGATTTTATTTTATAAGTTTTAGAGGATGAAAGAAATTACGTGATTTTATGCGCCGCACGTGGGTAGAACACTAGTTTTTTTTAGAACGGCGAATTTCATTTTAACTCTGTCACTAGTGGTACTTGAATCCGTGACCTTCAAACCTTATGTGTTTCTTCTAGAGGCTTTGTCTCTGCTATTGGAATGCCAACCCAAACGGTAGAACACTAGTTACCATGTCACTAGTGGTAGAACACTAGTTAACCTAGTTACCATGAAACTTTAACCCTGGCACCACTCCCTTCTCCATCAAACGTCGTCCGTCGCCTTTCACTGCCGTTCCTGTTGCCACTGCTGCTTTTGGTCGTCGGCTGCTGCTACTGTGCCGGTTTACATCTTAAAAACATAAAACGTATCAGATTTGTAACAGGTACTTCTTTCATATATGTTAAATCGTTTCATAATTACTTCCCATTGTTGATTGCTGATTAGGGTTGATTTTTTATGAACTCCATGTAGGCTGATGCTGTGACTTTTTAACCTGCAATACTTTTTAACTTCATTCATTTATGGTGGTGTATATTTGTATGCTTTGTGGATGTTTAACCATCAATTTGTATGTGTGTTTGAATCTGTGTGACTCCACTTTTTGGTCAAGATGAGTGTGTGATTTGATTAAAATTGAATATGTTCCGTCCTTGTGCTCTAAAACCAGTATGAAATATATATATATGTATGCTTCATGTTTGATCAATTGACAACTATTATGTTCAATGTTAGCTTTTATCAGAGTCATTTTATTTCAATATTCAACTATTATATGTACTAGGCTTTTTTTTATGTATGTGTTGATCGTATATCGGTTTTCACGGTTGTTAATATTGCAGCATACTTTGCTATCTTAGTGATGGACATGATCAGCAAGCTTCCTCTCCAACTATAATAGAAAACATCCTATGTCTTGTTCCGATTCAAAAGGCAGCAAGGACAAGTATTCTCTCTAAAGAATGGAGGCACCGTTGGACCACAATTCCTAAACTTGTGTTCGAGGAGAATAAGTTTCAAGTGTCAAGTAATGAGGATGAGCCGTCTGCCCTTGAGGAAACGTTTGACAACATACCAAGTCACAGGAAATGGATGACCAAGAGGTGTAAGCTTTTCTATGCTATATATCAAGTTCTGTTAAAACATGAAGGTCCAATACATGTTACCAGATAAGACGTGTGTTGAAATTGACCAAATAATATCGTATTTGTCGAGGAACAATACTGTCAAGAAATTAAAACTTGACATGGGTGGGGGGTATAGGTTACCCTCATCTTTATACATGTTTGATCACTTAACAGATCTGTATCTCATTTCGTGCGATCTTGACCATCAACCAACATTCAATGGATTTTATAGCCTTACAAACTTATTTATGGAATGTGTAACCATTACTAGAAGCACACTTCTGCATCTCCTATTCAATTGTCCATTACTTAAAAGCTTGACTATGGTAAGTTCTTGTAAAGTTATAATATTGATCCTCACAGGCTTTCATTATTTACCTCGGTATTGTATGTTGGTGCAGTATACTGACAATATCCAAGATATTGGCGATTCCACAATTACAAATCTATTTGAGTGTTTCCCTGTGGTTGAAAATCTGTCTATCTGGCTCATGGTGCTTGAGGTAATACTTTCATCTAGATGGTGTTATAATTTAACTCATTTTGGAACTCTTTTATTTATTTCTTTTTTCTATTGGGTGTGAAGGCCTTTGGGCCGGACTGGGCCCAGTGGGCCTGGGCTTCTTTGCACTGCCAAAAGGGCCTATGTACTTGGGCCTGTTTGCGGCTTAAGACAAGAAGGGACAAGGGGGCTGGCGGCAGTTCCTTTTAGGGCTGTTTGCCTTTGGTTTGTTGCTTAAGTGTTACCATAGTTAGTTACCCTAGTTTAGTCTTATTTACATCATTGATGTAATAGTATTCCTTGAGCACCTAATTATAAAGAACCCTAGTTACAAAGTGGACATAAGTCAATCAAGGCTGGACCACTATAAATTCTCGTGTCTTTTACTTTCTGTTTATCGATTGTGTGCGTGTGTGTTTGTGTTTCCGTTGCGATACCTAATATTTTCATATAACTAATCTTTGTTTTGGCTTGGTTTAAAGTGTTTTGCTCAAAATGGAGTTCCACGCGTGCTTCCATCTGCACTAATCCGCCTCAAATACTTATATATTGATCATATGAATTTCAAATACAAATATGGGTTGCCTTTCCTTCTTTGTTTGATTAGAAGTTCTCCAAACCTGGAAACACTTAAGCTACAGGTGAACAAGATTCTATATCCTATTTGTTTTATTTGTTCTTATGCCAAAATACATTCCTACAAGTAAATACTAATACTTTGTGTAGATTTTTGAAGATCCATGGTTTATTAAGTCTGTAAAACGCTCTTCTACACGCGGAGATTACTCAAATATTTCGTTGGGGCATCTAAAGGTATTAGAGATTACTAATTTGAGCAACGAGAGGCTTGAGTTGGATTTCGTGAAGCTTATCTTGGCCAAGTCACCGGTGCTAAAGAAGGTCAGGATATTTCTTTGGAAAGACATTGATGAGGATGATGAGTTGTGTATTTCAGGAATACTGTTATCGTCCCAACGTGCATCGCCAGTGGTAGAAATTATTGTTGAAAGAAACAATTAAGTTTATATAAATGTAATTGAAATCTTGATGGGCTTTCATCTTATTTGACTATTGTAAGTTGTTGTAGGATCCTGATGTTACAAGTCTACAAACTATTGATGATTCCACCATTATTGAGCTATTCGAATGTTAACTCGTGATTGAAAATCTGTCTATTGTTTTTTGATGAACGTAATGTAATTCGCATGTACATGATTGATTCAACTCGGGTAAAATAGTAACCAAGTTTCAAAAATATTACAATTAGGTCATCTATACATTCATCATCATGAAAGCAGGACTGTTTGAAAATTTTTGGGTCGAAACAAGCTTACTTATTTACATTTCGGACGAGCTCAATCATTTGGATCGCTAGTTTTAGAGGCGTACGAACAAGTTTTTTTTTTCTTGGAACGGTTATTGGTGGAACTGTGTTTTGCAGAGGGAATGTGATCAGTTCGGTTCAGTTCTCATTTTTTAACCGTTTCGGTTCGGGTTAAACCGGTTTAACCAAGGCGTGGTAAAATCGATTACACCGGCGAATCGGGTTCAACCCTAACCGGTTCTTGCTAAACCTGTTTCAGTACCGGTTCTAGATCAGGTCGGTTTGCCAGTTTTGATTCAAGAATCAATTTTTTTTACACCTCTAGCTAGTTTAGCTCATCTTTATTATCTATATCTACACTATATAATAAAGGAAAATAATGGAGGACACGTGTCACTCTCTGGTTACTCCTCATCTTTATTTTCCCGCCTCTCTCTTCTATTAAAAATTAGATTTTCTATTTTTCTCTCCAATTAAATAATAATCTTTATATTAATAAATCTAATTACGAATACTTATTATTTAATTATAAATAGTTATTATATCATCAATCAAATGAACTTAATATGAACTAACATTTATGAATTAAATTAACAAAATTAATACCCAGTTGAAAAAATATATATTTTAAAAACTAACTTAACAGACCTTATAGTAGGGATGTTCAAAACCGGATATCCGAAATTTCGGATATCCGAAAATTTCGGATACTGGATTTCACTATCCGAATCCGTATCCGAAATTTCGGATATCCGAAATTCGGATATCCGAAATTTCGGATATCCGTTCGGATAGTGAACCGGATATCCGAAATCTGGAAAAAAAAATTTGGCAGAGTTTTGTTTGAATTTTTAAAAAATAAACCTGTTCAAATCCCAACAAATACAAAGTTTCAAACTAAAAAAATAACAATCCAAACAAATACAAAGGTAAATAAACAAGTTCAAAACATAATCCAAAACAAGAATGTTCAAAACAACATTGCTTCCTTCTTGAATCTTCCATCAAACTTTTCCTATGCCAATCATTCAATCTTTTAATCAAGAATCTGCAAGTTTTTGTACTCAAGGATATAAAGTCAAACAAAAAAAGAATTTGACATCAAATAAGGCTTAATTCCTTCATACCATGATAAATTATTAAAGATACCTTAAGCAACTTCGGATGTTTCATCAATGATAATGGTAGGTTGTTCCAAAACCAAGTCCTTCATACCTATAATAGAAAAGAAACATATTAAAAATTCATATACATATAGAAAAGCTAATTCCTTCATGCCATGATAGATTATTACTAACCTTCTTCCAAGCTCTCAATTTCAAGTATGGTATCTTCTATCATAATTGTACTACTATTTGAAGTACACAACCAATCTTGTGCACATACCAACGCTTCCACCATTCTTGGGGTTAAGGAAGTTCTAAAACAATCAAGCACCCGTCCCCCGGTGCTAAAAGCCGACTCGGAGGCAACCGTAGAAACTGGAATTGCAAGAATATCTCGAGCCATCTTAGCAAGAACGGGATATCGGCATTGCTGAATTTTCCACCATTGTAATATGTCAAACTGTGGGTCTTTAGGTTCACGATCTTCCCCAAGGTATTTGTCTAACTCACTTTTTTTCAAAGATGTTTGCTAACTTCCCATGGCCATTTCAAATCGCTTTGTCATGAGTTCATCAATGTCCATTACTTGACTTGAATTAGAACTTCCTATGGCCGTTGATGTAGATGATGCTACCTCAAAGTCCTTCTCCTTTCGAGGCATAGATTTTACATAAGATTCAAACAAAATACGCAAGTTTAAATCTAGACTTTGGAGGATACTCGCGTTTACATATTTTTCTTCAACAAGCCATTCAATATATTTTCATTTTCGTCTTGGGTCAAGAACCACAGCAATGAACAAAAAATGGTTTAGCTTAGTAACATCCCCCCAATACTTCTGATACTTTTTCTTCATATTAAGTGCCATTGAACATATTGAAAGATCATCACTCATGGGGAAACCATCAATCACCGTGCCAATTCCAAAAATCTCATGCACATAAGCATTGGAAGTCACATAGCGGGAACCTGAAAATCTCAATGTTGCATCATAAAATATCTTCAAAAAAGGCAACAAGCTATTAACTTTGATCCAATCCTCCTCATTAATTAAACCACCCTCACACTTCTTAAGTTCTTTCTCACAACTAGAATCCTTTAACAATAAGTTAAAAAAGGCTTTCTTAAATTTAATAGCAGATTCTAGCATTAAATAGGTGGAGTTCCATCGGGTTTCAACATCCATACATACTAAACTGTTACTTTCTATTTTCTCTTCCTCAATACAAGCTTTAAATTTTAGAAGTCTAGCGGGGGAAGACCTCACATGTTTCACAAGGGTACGAACTTTTTTGATTGATAACATCACATCACTAAGCCCATCTTTTACAACTAGGTTCAAAATATGAGCCGCACACCTCACATGCAAAAATGATCCTTTCAAAACACCACATTCCCAATGGTTAAAAACCTTTTGCAAATGTTGCACAGCTACATCGTTAGAGCTAGCATTATCTACCGTCACAGTTAAAATATTTTTTAACCCCCATTCAACTAAACACTTTTCAACTGCTCTCCCTATTAGGACCCCCGTATGACCAACGATAGGACAAAAGTTTATAATTCTCTTATGTAAGCGCCAATCATCATCAATAAAATGTGCAGTCAAACACATATAAGACAAATTTTGACCCGAAGTCCAAGTGTCTGTGGTTAAACATATTTTGGAGGACATACTTTTAAAGATATTCACTAATTGTCTCCTTTCCTCAATAAAATAACGGTAACAATCTCGTGTTACCGTCGAACGTGATGGTACAAGAAAAAGGTAGCTCATCACTAATCAACATTTTTACTAAGGTTTTCCTAATTATTTTTTGGCTAAACTCCCATAACTTAGGAATTGTCATGGTTTCAATGGAACCATCATCAGTAACACGAGTTTTTGACTCAAGATCAAGGAGCTTTTGTTTCTTATCAATATTTGCAGGATATTGTTTGCAAGTATTAATGTGATTTCTTAGATGGGTAGTCCCACTTTTTGATGCACAACCAATTCTTCTATGACAATATACACACTCAGCCTTGTCATCAACATCACACTTAGTAAAATGATTCCACAAAGCAGATCTTTTTTTATTCACATGTGTTGACTGAGATTCACTTACAGTAGGAAGTGCACTGGGGGGTTTTCCATCTTGTTTCTTCTTTTGCTTTTTAGCTTTAGACATCACCTCATTTTCAGACACTAGCTCACAATCGGAGTTGCTTACATTATCAGCCATTTAAAAATCTGCAAAATACGAAAGTTTAATAATCTGCCAATTTGACGAGTACTGGAACTGCTTTTGATACTCGAACAGGTTAGCCTGCATAAAAGTTACAGGTTTTTAATTACTTTTAGATTTTGATATCGTTTTTACTTTTTCATAAAAAAATATAAATATTTTTTGAATGTTGCAGTATTGGGATGTAATTTCTCTACAAATTTACAAACTGATTTTTTTCACTCCTCATCAGATTGATACCCTTGTGCAAATTCTTCACTCACTGGAGTCATGCGGCCCAAAATTCAAATCACACTTACAAAAAGTGTCATGTAAATGGCAAGGTTATTACAGATTGATTATATGAATCATGCATATGGGTGTTGATTAATACCCTGAGCTGAAGGAACTTTGTATTTTTCCTAAATCCAAACTATACCTGGAAGCATCTTCCCCAAAACTTTTGTAGCAGTTCCCTACTACAGTTACATATGTATATATATTTTTTTATTTTTTTTTATAATTAGTAACATTATTCAGCAAGTAGGTAAGGAAAATAAGAAATCACTAGTCATTGGCAATCTAAGAAATTCGGAAAAAAATCTGGACATAAATCGCTAGAGGTGCATACCGTGAGGATTACCTTGTTTCAAATTGAACCGATTGATGGCAGAAGAGGCGGCGGAAGAGACCGATGGCGGAAGAGGCGGCGGAAGAGACCGATGGCGGAAGAGGCGTCGACTGAGGAGGTGGATGGCGATGTCGATGTCGATGCTCGATGGCGGCTGCTGAGGACTCGAGGAGAGGAGAGGAGGCTAAGATGAGATCGATGTAGAATCAGAAGAAATGAAAGTGCAAAAAAGGGGGCGGGCATATCATATTAGGGTTTTATTTAAATAATAAAAATAATCATAAAATATATTTCGGATATCGGATATCCGAACTATCCGAAAATTTGTAAAATCAATATCCGAATCCGAATCCAAAAATTCGGATATCCGATTTTCGGATATCCGAAAATTCGGATATCTGAATTTTCGAATATTTCGGATTCGGATTTTCGGATAATTCGGATTCGGTTTCGGATTCGGATATTTTTTAACACCCCTACCTTATAGCTGTCACGAACAAATTACATTTTTTAAAAACATAAATTGACGAGTGTATTTGTTAACAAATTACATTATATTTTATTAAACCGATATAATATACTGGTCTATTCAACCCGTGTATTACACGGGTTTTTAAAAATATAAAATTTTTATTACTAAATATATAACATTTTATTTATTTAACATGTGTAATACATAGGATTTTAACCTAGTTATATTAATAAATAAAAATCATAGAATAACACGTGCCACTTTCTGATGTATTCTCGACATGATTTTCCCGCATCTCTCCTATTAAATACTGATATTAACAGAATATCTTTTTAAATGTTTAATATAAATTTAATTATGGATGGTTATTATATATCAACCAAATAAATTTAATATGAATTAACATTTATCAGTTACATAAAAAAACTAATACGCAGTTGAAAAAAATGTTTTAAAAATTAACTTAACATAATTTATAAATGACGTCAAAATACATTTTAAATAAAACATATTTTGACAAATGTGTGTTAACAAATTACATTATATTTTATTCAACCCATGTAATACACGAGTTTTTAAAAATATAGTTTTTTTATTACTAAATATATATAAAATTATATTTATTCAACCCGTGTACTATAAGATATTCTAACCTATTTTAATTTTAACACACATAAATTTTAATCTTTTATGGCCAAGCACCCCAATTACTATTACTATTACTATCTAACTTAAAAAAAAATGACACCGACAACTTCACCCCCTGAAATTTATTAAATCACATTAATGGCCTCTAAACTTTATAAAGTGTCACTTTAGTCCCCTCATATATTTTAAAATTTCAAGTTTATCTACTATAATATACATAATTTGATTTTTCCTTACTAATTTTCGTTTGTCTATTAATTTTTTTTTCCTTTACGTCCCGATATAATTTTGTAAAAAATGGAGTCGTATTCAAAATAAAGTATTTTTTAGATATCGCGGATTATATCGACTAACGATTACGTGCTGGTACCGTGAAGCATAAGACCGACAAAAAAACATCGGTATCATTATATAAATGTCTTTTATCTATGTTAATCCATCGATAGATCGACCGACGACAAACTGCTTTAAATCAAACTCTGAATTTGTATCGATGTTTTTGGGTAAAAATTAGTTTGAGCCACCCGGGTAATTTGGGTATTAATCCAACAAGAATACTAAGATGGATATGACGAGCAAGCTTCCTCCAGCCATAATAGAAAACATTCTCTGTCTGGTACTTATTTGAGTGTTTTCCTATGGTTGAAAATCAGGCGATTGACGATCCACGGTTTGTTTGTTGAGTCTGAGGAACTCTCTTCTACACTAGAAGATTACTCTGATTCCATTTCCCTTCTTTCTACTAAATTTTAAGCAATGTAATGGTGGTAGAAGAGATGAGATATTAGTATGTTATTTTTGCTAGGTTCCATGACCCCCGAACGGGAATGGATGGAACCGCCTGGTTTCGGTCTTCAATTTCCTTAAAAACCGGTTTCCAGTCCGGTTCGAAAACCCTTGACTGACCGGTTCTATTTCTCTTCATGCATCCATCGTACGTGTTGAGATTTTGAATCTGGTTTGAAACTCACACTACAAGAAAACGACCCTATGCCGACGGACCCTATACCGACGACACTTGTCGTCGGCATAGGTCACCCTGTGCCGACGACATGTTGTCGGTATAGGCTAATCCCAAAATTTGAGAAGGGAGACCCTATACCGACGACATGTCGTCGGCACAGGGTTGAGCCGGATGGAGTGAAAACATGGCGCTCAATGAAAAATTGGGGAAAACCTATACCGATGACATGTCGTCGGTATAGGTTAAATTCCATTTTATTTTTGCGTTTTCTTTTATTTAATAACTTTTCGTCGGTGAGGTTTTTTTTTTAATTAAAAACAATTTTGGTAAAAATCTATACCGACGACATGTCGTCGGTATAGGTCATTTACTTTATTGACCGGTCAAAACAAACGAAGACCTTTACCGACGGCATGTCGTTGGCACATGAGCCTATTGCGCCAACTTTAGAGCCTATACCGACGACATGTCGTCGGGATAGGGCTCAGCGTGAATTAACACAGAAGACAGCTTTCTCCTTCCCATTTTCACCCAAAAACTCTCAAAATTCTCTCATTTTCTCTCTGTGACGATTTCGAGGTTTTGGTGTGTTTTGTGGAGCAATTTTCACTAATCTCTCGGTTTTTAAGGTTAGTTAACATATATGTTTCAATTTTGACAATAAAATCAAAATTTTTGGGTTTTTTGGTTAATTTCTTTGTTTTTTGTTAGGTGTTTGAAGCTTTGACAATTGTTTGAAGATTTCAAGCTATTCGAAGATATTTGCAAACTTGGTTAGTAATTTTAATAGACTTAGAACATCCAACTCGAGGCCAATTGTTGAATATGTTTGCTAGTATTAATAGTATTTGTTGTTATTAGTGTTGATTGATTGTAATTTGTGAATTTGGGTCGTCTATGACCTATAGTTTAAAAGGTTGGTTATCCATTTTACAGCAGTTATGCTGTTGAATTTTAGTAAAATAGTAAAGTGATTGCTTATTACATTGTTTAATGCAGGACCGAATCCAAGAGGAGTATACAAGATCCTCTGCTGAATCTGGTGGTGACTCATCCGCTGTCGATGAGTTTGCATGCATGGAGCGTGCATTGGGTCATCAGCGTGGCCATATTCGGAGTGTTGGTCGTGTGGTGAGTAATCCCACACCGGATGTGTTCGGTACTCCCTCTCCACAACCACATTAGCAAGACGTTGATCAGCGTGTGGCTAGTCTTCAACAACAATTTCAAGAACAACAACAACGCGAAGCCCAACGAGAGGAAGAACAGCGACTGCAAAATCAACAACTAGAGGAAGAACGTCGTGTGCATAATTAACAAATGCTTGAAATGCAACGACAAATTGATGAAATGCGTCGAATGTGGGAGCGCCGAACTAGCAGCGATGATAACTAGCTTGGAGTCGTTGAGCCTTTGTAGTTGTTGGGTTGTCTTGAACAATTTGCATATTTGTTTGTTTTGAATGTTTAGTTTATCAAACAAGTTGTGGCGTCGAACAATTTATATGTTTGTTTTATGTTTCGGATATTTGAATGTTTGTATGGTTTATATATAATTATTTGCAGGTTTCTGTTTTTAGAAATTTAATATTTATGAAAAAATATTAAAAATTAAAAAATATAAAAAAAACAGAAAGACCTATACCGACGACATGTCGTCGGGATAGGCCTTTTTTAAAAATTATTAAAAAAAATAAAAAAACCCTTTACCGACGACATGTCGTCGGTATAGGTTGACCCTATGCCGACGACAAGTCGTCCGTACAGAGCTTACTCTATACCGACGACATGTCGTCGGTATAGGGTTTTATTTTGAATTATTTAAATAGACCCTATACCGACGATAAGTCGTCGGTATAGTCTGACCTATCCCGACGACACCTATCCCGACGACAATCTTGGCTATTGGTACGACTCAATACCGACGACACCTATCCCGACGACATTTCGTCGGTATACTCTATCCCGACGACATGTCGTCGATATAGGGTAAAAAAAAGTCGTCGGTATAGAGTGATATTGGTGTGGTGTCATCTGATCCGGTGTGTGTTGGGCTTTTGAATCCGGTTTGAAACTAATCCGATCTGGTATGGTTTCCTTTGAAAACTGGTTTCTAAATTGATCATGTTTGAGCCGAATAGGTTTTGACTTTGTTTGACTCTATCTAAACTGCTTTTCAAATTGGTTCATCTGGCCCATAACCTGTTTTGCGCACCACTACTATAGTCCCACCCAACCAAGACCGACCGAATCTCTTCCAGCCCGTTTTTAGTCATCGAGTCGATTTCTATCGGTTTGGATTTGACCTGATGCACAACCCTATCCATTATGCATGATTGAAGTATGAACCTCAGTCATGTGTTTGAATGTTTTGAGTTTCATAATCGATGTCAATACACCTTACATGCGTAATTAAATTTGTTTAACTTGTATGTGAATTTGAAATTAATAAATTTTACAATAGTTAATTGGGCCCTTTTGGTTTGATCAAATTGCACCTTTAGCCCTAGTATTAAAAATTTACAAACGTAACTTAAACATTTGTGTAACTTAAACATTTGTGAGTTGGTTGCACTTTTAGCCCTTGACGTTAATACTCATTAGTTTTTAGTGAAAAATTACCCCATTGACATCCACATGATGATAATTTAGACTTTTCAAATGTAAACTTTAATAAACAAAAATGCATAAAAAATAAGGACGAAACATCCTAAAAATTGTTCTTTTTATGCAGTTTTTATGTTTATTTTTATGCATTTTTTACGGTGGGGATATTTTTTTATGTTGTTTCATGCTTATTTTTTTTATGCATTTTTGTTTATTAGGATTTAACATTTGAAAAATCTAAATTACCCTAATGTGGAAAGCATATGAGGTTATTTTCCGTTAAAAACAAACTAATTTTAACATCAGGAGCTAAATGTGCAACCAAGTCACAAATGTTTGGGCTAAGTTTGTAAGGTTTCAATTTTGGGAGCCAAACGTGCAATTTAATCGAACTATATTGGTCATTTATGCATATAACTCATTTTACAATTATAAATTTAGAATACGGTTTTTATAAAATACTAGAAAAACTTTAATTGATGTAAACTATAACATATATATTTTTTTAGTAAAGTGTCATTTTCGTTCATATGGTTTAGTCGATTTAAAAGTTTCATCCAAAAAGTTTATTTTTTACCCGCGTATAATCGTGGTTTACAAAACTTGTCATTTTCATCCAATCAATTAACTTCATCCGTATTTTAATGTTCAATGAGGTATATTTAGGTCTTTTTATATAAGGCAAATGCCATAAAAAAACCAATATACTTTATTTTTTTCTCACAAAAATAATTCGACAAATTTTTGCACACAAAAAACTAACATACGCTCTCTTTTTCCCCACAAAAGTCCCTTGACAAATATTTGCTCATAAAAAACCAATATACTTTCTTGTTTTTCTCACAAAAGTCTCTCGACAAGTATTTACCCTATTGAATGAATTAGTAAAAGCAAAACAAAGGATATCGATTGACAGAAGCTAGAGCAAAACAAATGATTTGATTGTATATGTGTTTTCATAGATTTTATAGATATTTTTTCAAAATGGATTTAATTTGATTACAAATAATATCTTTATAAAATGAATTTGTCAGTCGGTTTCCTTTGTCTTGCTTCTACCGATTCATTTACTAGAATAAATAGTTGTCAAGAGATTTTTATGAGAAAAACAAAAAAATATGTTGGTATTTTAGGTGCAAAAATTTGCTGAGGGGCTTTAGTAAGAAAAAAGATGGAGTATATTGGTTTTTTATGTGTAAAAAATTGTTGAGAGATTTTTGTAAGAAAAAACAGAAATTGTGTTGGTTTTTTATGACATTTTCTCTTTTATATATTTCTCTATTTTATCAATATTGTAAACCCTTAATTATTCACATCGTCCCTTAAATTGTATTAGCCCTAATTAACCTACCACGATCGTATCTGTGTCCATTTGTGGATCCAATGCAATACTAGGGGGTGTATATGGGCACCCCATAGCCCATCAAATTGTAAATAAAATCTTCCTTTTTTCCTATTTAATTTATGTTCAGAACAAAAATAGAGGGCAAGATTTTCTGATTATGGCTCAAAGGGACATGATTTTTGTGTACAGGGTCCCACTTTCACTAAATAAACAAAACCCTTAATTAAACTTACCTATTTACTTATTTAGAATTATTTAGAGCATTTGTGGATGCCATCCACCAAACACGCCATATCAGATTTCACTTGTACTTTAAAAACTCACTTTTTTACTCTAACCATTCATTTACTTTCAAACACCCCTATATTTTCACTTCATCACCTACTTTTATATTTATATTTTATATACCAATAAACTTATTTATTATAATCTTATTTTTTATATTTCATATTATTTTAAATAATATAATATTCCAAAATAAATAAAAATAAACGAAAATAAAAAAATTTCATAAAAATTAAAATTTTCATAACATAAAAATTAAAAATTACACAACCGAGTAAATTTAAGTTACATAACTGATGTATGGTTTAATAACCCTACTTTATATGTCGTTTTGTGCGAGTCTTAGTTGTTTTAGTATGTGTATTTGTTCGGTTTTTTGTGTGTTTGTGGTTGTGTCTACTTCCCAGGTTTCATGTGCTAAATGAGCGGATAACGGAAGCGAAGCAGTCGGATGCGAAGCACGGGAGGTCAAAAAGTCAAATTCCTGGATTTTATGGTCTTCGCGTCACGCGAAGACTTGGGCTTCAAAGTTCGCGACACGCAAGGATTTCCAGAGGCGCGCCCGACTAGTTTGTTCTTCGTGCCACGCGAAGAACTGGGTTAGCATCTTCGCGACACGCGAAGATGTGTTTTTAAAGAAACTTTAACCTAATTCGGGTTTTAATCTCTATCAGCCCCCATTCCGACCGAACTTCGATTCCAGCCGTTCCAGAGCTCCAAGAAGGCGATTTTCCACCATAGTTGAGTCGATTGTTCTTAATCTTTCATGTTTGTAAGTTCTAATACATTGAATTTGATTGTTGTTATGATTATGAGTGGTTAAATCTCTTGTAGTCCTCTTTAGGTCTAGGGTTTTGTGAACACTTGTAAATTCTTGAATGATTAGCTTTGGTTTGTAATCTTTATTGGCATGTTAAGCTATATGATTTCATTTATTGATTGAATGCTTTAAACTTCATTGATTGATTTCGAATTGTTGTTCAAGTCTCAATAGTCTCGGGTTTCTTTACATCGGGGACAACTTGGGGGTTGGATTATAGTTGGTTTATCATTGATGGTTGTATGAGAATAAGTTTTATTTACAATGGGTTCTCATATTATCACTGAATTCAATTGAACTGTATGATTATGTCTATGTAATTCCTTGCTAATTATTTTGAAGTAACTTGTGTTTGCATACCCGAACCCCGGAGAGGATTACCTCTCTCATTATTGTTTTAAACCCAAATCATTTATTATTGTTTTCTGTCTTTGAATCTTGTAACAAATTGACATTTTCCACATACTACTCGTGGATACGATACTCTACTTATCCTTAATAGTTAAGGTGTTTAAGAATTGTTTTTGACCGACCAAACGACATCGATCACATAACCTAAAAATAAAAAATTACATATCCTAAAAATTAAAAAAAAAATACATAAAAACTAGAAATTACATAAACTAAAAACTTGCTCGAATGAATCAAACGAGTTATCCGAATCCCACGAGCTCTCGTATTCCCACTGATCAATTTAAGTTTAAAACTTTCTTTAAATTAAATATTTAATATACAATTTAAATTAAATTAAAAATTATAATTATAAAATTTTTAAACTAAATCATTTTATAAATAAATAAAAAACCATTTTTAATTAACTTAGAAAACTATTTTTAATTAAATTTAGTACCAATTTGAAAATGTATACAATTTTAAATAATAAAAACATTTAAATCAAACATGCATTTATCATTTGGTGGCCCACTCCCTTCGTCCACTTTCATCCGCAGAACCGAACATGCTTCACGCCGGACAACACCTCCAATGCATCCATCATCCGCCATCTTCGTCCGGTTTCGCCACATCAGAACCGGATGCCCTCAAAACACCCCATTGGAGGTGCTCTTACTATTACAGTCAAACTTATTTTTTATAAATGATTTAATTTAATTATTTACAGTCGTCGCCGTCGAGTCTCTCCAACCTTCCTATTCTATTTTTCAAGTTAGTTTTTTTGTGTACAATCTTCTTCATTGTAAGTTGTAATCTTTTTTCTCACTTTAACCATCGTAATCTTTAGTTTTTTCTAACTAATTGTTTAATTCAATTTTATTTAAGCAATTTTTTCCCTATTTCACTATTGTAGTCTCTAGTATTTTTAACTAATTATTTAGTTTCTGTTTATTTTAGTAATTCTTTTTATTAATTAGTTTGTTGTTTTTTTTACCCGACCCATATTTTGCCACCCCTACTGAAAATTTTTGAATTCGTAGTTGTCATCATCTTCTTGAATTATGATCGTATCTAACTCAATCAACAATCTTTCAAAGTTGATCGTAATTGAATACTGATTTCCCAAAAATCCTTCAAAGGATTGTTGGACAAATACCCTTAAACGACCATAATCATTTTGGAGACTATTTGTAAAATCATATGAGGACGCATCCCATGTGATTGACGGTTTTTTTTTTCAAAAACAAAAAAAATGAAAATAAAAGGATAAATTGGCAACTTATTCGTGAAAAAAAAAGTTTTTTAAAACCCTTGCACCACTGACCGACCACTCCCGTCCGTCCGTCCGACGCCGTTCCTACTCGCCGCCGCCGCTGCTTTTAGTTCTCCGAAGCAGGTGCTTGGTTCGTTAACTGCTGCTACTGTGCCGGCTTACTTGTTAAAAACAAACCATATCAGGTACCTTTTTCATATATGTTAAATCGTTTCATAATACTTCTAATACACAATGTTACATTGTTGATTGCTGATTAGGGTTAATTTTGTATGAATTCCACGGAATTCCCTTTTAATTTTGAGTGATTTTGTCGATTGATATAGATGAGAATAAGGGGGCGTGTTTGGCTTGCTGAATGTTTTTTAAGGAATTGGAATGGAATTGGAATCTATCAAAAGGAATTCGAAATGTATTTGATTGGCAAAATAATCCTAAAGGAATTTGAATTTATCACCTCGCCACCACCGACTCCCCAACGCCACCGAAAACCGATCTCTCCCTCCACTGACCACCTTTCACCACCCCTGCCACTGACAACTGTGACCAACGCAGTCGGCACAAATTGGAAACGGAACTCCTTTTCTCTCAAATGTTAATTCCAATGAATTATGTGAACCAAACACATTGACAGTTGGAATTTAGTGCGTATATTAAACAAAACATTATCTTAAATCGATATTTACACTTCTACAACTAATTTTGCAGCATTATCTAGAATCATAGTTGTCAATAGCGAATAGCGGTAAATAGCGACAAGCCACCTATACGCTACGTAGCGAATAACGGTAAATAGCGGGCGCTATTTCACGTTTAGCGATACACTGCTAGAAATTTTTAGAAATATTTTATATTAAACTATTGTAGGATTTGTAGCAATTATAATCAATAATCATCTAAATCTTCATATATTAGGGTTATTAGCAACCCTATTTATTTTAATCAAGTAAAAAATTAAAAAATAATTAAAAAAAAAGAAAAAACGCTATTGGGTCGCTATTCACTCGAGAAATGGAGATAGCGGTGACTAATCGAATCGCTATGTAGCGCGCTATAGCTACAAGCGCTATTGACAACTATGTCTAGAATCGATTCAACAAGAATAGTTCGGGATGGAAGCTAAAAGTTTGTGTTTGGATATGATCAACAACCTTCCTCCACCAATAATAGAAACCATCTTATGTTTTGTACCAATTCAAGAGGCTGCAAGGACAAGTATCCTCTCCAAGGAATGGAAATACCATTGGACCAAAATTCCCAAACTTGTGTTTATTGAAGATGCTGTTGAAGTATATGATGACGATGGGTATAAAGAACTGTTAAGCAAAAAAACTCAAGCAAAGCGTAAACATTTCTATGCTATAAACAAAGTTATGTCAATGCATCAGGGTGCAATACACGAGTTCTACCTATCCATGTATACACATGACTCTTGTGTTGAAATCGACCACATAATAGATCATTTGTCAAGACTCAATACCGTCAAGAAATTAACACTTGACATGTCTGGGTATTGGTTACCGGATTCTCTTTTCTCCTTTCATAAGTTAACGGATCTGTATCTCCATCATTGTCGTCTTGATGTTCAGCCAACGTTCAGTGGATTTGGTAGCCTTGCAAACTTATGCATGGAAAATGTAATCATCACTAAAAAAATGCTTCTACTTTTCCTATCTGGTTGCCCATTACTTAAGACCGTCACTCTGGTAAGTTCTTACTTCAATATAAAATCGATCATCATGGGCTTTCATCTTATTTGAATATTGTAAGTTGTTGCAGAATCCTGATCTTGGAAGTTTGAAAGAAAATATTGATGATTCTACTGTCATTGACTATTCGAGTGTTTACCCGTGATTGAAATCTGTCTATTCGTCTTTCGATGTTGAAGGTAATATTATTCACATGTATATAAATGATTCAAGAATTTTTTAATAAAATGGTGTATTTGGATGAATTGAAATGGTTTCCGGTGTTTGCATTAAATTGTTTTGGAAATAAGGGAGTCCGATATCTGAGATAGCGGATTCTAATAAAAGGACATTTGAGTCCGCTCGTGGAGATAGCGGAGTCAAGGGACTTTTTGATGAGGTGGCAGCCAGAGGGAGGATTCAAGTGAAAAAAGAATCAGAACTTAAAAAAAATGCTTGACTTCGCTATCTCCACGAGTGGACTCTGAATCCGCTATCTCCACGAGCGGACTCAAATGTCCTTTTCTTAGAATCCGCTATCTCAGATACCAAACTCCCCTATTTCCAAAACAATCTCATGCAAACACCGGAAACCATTTCAATTCCTCCAAATACACCATTTTGCCAAAAAAATTCAATGATTCAACTCATGAAAGGATATCATATTTGTGCTTATGGTTAAATCTTGTGTTTGCTATGGTTCAAGGTCAAGTATTTTGCTCAAGGCAAAGTTCCAAACAAGCTTCCAGCCGCATTAGTCCACCTTAAATACTTATGTATTAGAGATGCGCCTTCGGTTTACAAATACAGAATCCCTTGTCTTGTTTTCTTTATTAGAAGCAGCCCGAACCTGGAGAAGCTTAAGCTGAAGGTATATAACATAAATCTATCATGTATGTATCTTGTTTGTTTACACTGACGCAAATAATACTCGCACTTCTTGTAGATCTTTTATGATCTACGTCTTGGGATATATGAGAAATACTATAATTCAAATATGTGGCTGGAACATTTGAATGAAATAGAGATTGAGTTTTGGACCAAGAGGAAGTTTGTGTGTGATTTTTTGAAGCTTATCTTGGCTAAGTCACCTGTGCTAAAGAAGGTGAAGATACTGTTTCGCAACAAGGTTTCTATGGATGAAGAGTTGCAGATTTCAGGAATTTTCTCTCGGTGTCATGTGTCTCACCGGTGGTGGAAATCATTGTTGAAAGCGGAGTTGAGTTTGATCGTAAGCCTTTTAACCACAATTAGCTTAAGATGACTACATCCTAACAAACAAACATACCCAGTACAATCCTGCTAACAGGAAGCTATTCGCAGGGTCTGTTTTTGAGTTTTTTGACGTCGTATTTAACACATGGATGTTTAAGACTTTTAAATTATTAATTGGTGATTTTACTAAAGCTTTTTTAATTGTTTACCACTTTTTGTTTGTTGTGTGTTCAAAGTCATTTTTTTCTGAAAAGTGTAAGAAACTAGTTTTATATCCGTCCCAGTCTGGATTTTTCAAATTACCAAAATTAAAACTTAACAAAAATGTTCACCAAAAAAACTTACTATCTGA
Organism: Smallanthus sonchifolius; assembly: GCA_023525975.1. NCBI lineage: Eukaryota > Viridiplantae > Streptophyta > Magnoliopsida > Asterales > Asteraceae > Smallanthus > Smallanthus sonchifolius. The sequence goes on from CM042045.1 coordinate 52,288,828, forward strand.
CTAGAAATTAGCAAATGTAACATAACAATTTATTTTAAAACATGCCCTAAAGTTGATTCGTTAGATTTGTGATAAATGTGACAATGCAGCATCTCTCCCGAACGATATAAATCTACCATAATTAGGACTTCTCGTTTGGCCCGCAACATCAATCGGTTCATCATGCCAGGTCTCAACATGATGAACCAATGGTGTAAATAGAAATACTGGTACTGTATAAACTTTTATTTATTATTGAACATCAAGAAAATTACCTTATGAGGCTATCATGAAGCAAGCAATGTTACATACAAATACCAAGGATGAAAATACACCCAATGAAAAACAGGAACAAACCTGCATACAATACAAACTCTGAACAACAAATAATATCAACTAAACCAAGCGGGAGATAGAGACCAACAAACCTACAAAATAAAACCACATCTCAGTGGAAATAATACCTAAGCAACAAAATTAGCATATATATGAAGTCAAAAATGCGGAGTTTCAAACCGCACAGAAACTAACCCGGGTGCAACGTAAACAAACAACACCTGACTTAAATTTAGAGAATTAATGTAGACCAACAAAGAAACATAATGAATAAATTTGGAGTTAAATAAGCAATCCCGAACACCCTCTAAAGCGCGTACACATTATGTAGCAAATATTTAATTAAGTTAGGCACTAACTGACTATTGTTCCTAAAACAAATTTAATACCACATTACATATCAACTTCCTTATAAGCTATGCTACATTTATCTTATACAAATATATGTCCTTAAAAAAACAGCCTAATAGAACATCAAACTAACAAATTAACATACATCTATTGAAAAAAAGTTTCAGAATATAAGTGAGCAGGAAGTGAAAAATCAGGAATTAACGCACTGGTAATAAATCTAAGCCGATGATGTATTCTTGACAGGCCTGACTCGTTGAAGGCATCTTACAAAACATACAGTTGTCTCTTAGGTCAACCAACAACTATATATTACATAGGTTTGAAGTTTAAAGAAAAATGTCACTCGAGGTTACCTTAAAAGTGTGATTCTAAGGTTTCCTTGGTTTCCATCAAGTAATTTGTTTATGATTTCGATGCTTCGACGGCTCTTTTCCTCCCCCATGTGCAAAGGGGATCCGTGTGCGTGTAAATTGCAGGTAACTGCTGAGTGAGGCGGCTATCCGTGTGACATTCCAGAAAATGCACAGCAAAATTCGCAACTGCCAAATATTTGGATTTTCTATGACTAGGATGAATCTAAATGATGGTTATAGAGACTTTAAAAGGCCAAGATTGAGTTTCAGGAACACAGACCACGGTTAACTTACCATGGTCTATATTTTATACGGTATACACTTCAACTCATCAATATTGAAACCTTCATTTTTAAAACAATATTTTGGTCTTTCCTTTTACCTTCTTTTCTTTAAAAAAAAAGCATCCCCGAATCAGGAAAATATTCTAGTAATTCTCCATCAACCTCTAAAAAGACAAAATTAAATTAGAAACTCCTCAACCATCTGACAGGCTAACCCAAGTAAAATAAAACGGGTTAAATTGGTTAGAAGGAATTGAAAAAAAAACCTCACCTAAGAAATGAAAATCATTAAAAGGGAAGAAATCACATTCCTTATGTAATTGTACATTCCATTCATGTGTGTTTGCTAAACATGTTTTTTTTTTCATTCCATCGTCCATTCATGCATACCAAACACTACCTTATAGTAATTTAATTGGCATGTATTGGTTTTTAAATAAAAGACAAGTTTAGGTAAAGAGAAAAATAACTTTAAATTAGAAGAAAACTTCTACAACAACATAAGTTAAACACGTAAATATGATTTGTTTTGAGAATGGTAGAAGGATTAGGGTTACAATGCAGGTTGTATATAATAATCATATTTACATAATACAATCCTTTAATATTGATATTTTCAACATGATCTAATAACTTAAGTACGTAATCATGGGCGATTTTTAAACCACTACGCAGAGCAAATCGTAATGTCCGGTTTTGAAAAAAAAACAAATTTGTTATCTAATAATCATTACAACCAGATCACATCATACAACGAGAAAAAACTGACATTAATTAACCTTCTCGTCCATTCAACACAAACGGCATATTTTAATCATTCAGTAAACATACCGAAAACCATATAGTTATTAACTACAGTGGGGGAAACAAGTAAAATAATGTTAGCTAAAAAGGAGACAAATTCAATTCACAAGCGTAAATTAGTTACATTTAAGTATCAAAAAGATGCATAAGCAAAAATAAATAAATTAGAAATTGCAACAGCTCAGGACCAACTTGGTTCAATCCCATGTGTGAGGATGACAAAAATGCTTAGTTTTCGATAAATCGACACCGAATCTTTCTGGGATATTTTCGTCATCGAATGTGTGATACCTGCATGTTTCGAGAGAATAGAACACCATCTTTGTGTCCTCGTTATGCAATGTTCTTGAAAAGTAGATATTGTTCTCCATTTCCGGTGATTTGGCTTCAAGGCAGAAACATGACGGATATAAATCATGTGTTTTCCTAAACAGTCTATTTTCTCCCATATTTTCGTAGAATCGTTTAGTTTGAACACCTCAACGGATTCTTCAACCTCACCCACGATAACAAGTAAAAGATATTGATCACATTTTAATAGAAAGTACTCTGTCAAAGATGTACAACTACTAATTGGGGCTTTGTCTACAACAACCACCCTAGTGAAATCTTCTTCACCCATGTTTCTAAAAGTTTCAATTCTTTCATTGTTACACAAGACATACATATCTCGGCCACTGAGTGTTGGAATTGGAAAAGAATTTAGATCATTACTGCCAGTATCCAAATCATATCTACTGGTTCTTGAGATACAAAGTGGATGTAGTAAGGCTAGTAAATCCAACAACCATACAATCGGGAGAAGTAGGTGGTGCTGAAAAACAAAGGCTTCCTAAACAACAAGGCAACGCCGGAAGCTTAAGGATATTACTTGTAAATGGGTTAAAGAAGGGGTCTACGAAATGTGAGCACCAACAACCAACCATACATGGAATAGCATATCTTGCAATCACCGTTCAGTTCTTGAGGTTTTTTTATAAAATACTTGTCCCCGCATATCGGTTCTATAAAAGTGATAATGTCTCGATAATTGTCCAACACCATTAACCATGGTGAAGATACTGAATACATCTGCCATCTATTTAATGTTTTTTTGTTGCTCCACTGAATACAGGGTGCTGGTAAACGACAACATTTTCATGTAGCACGAAACTTCAGGTATTCGACACCAACACAATACTCCATTATCATTTCCAAAATATGAAACGGAACATTGAGCAGGTGTGACTCACTTGTTGTGCTATGAGATTCAGTCTCTTTATGCTTAACTTGTCTTATGACTATCTCAATGTCCTTGTCTTTTTCTTTTTCCTTAGATGCACGATGATCGACTTCTAACCTACGCAAAACAATATAATAAGTAAGCATTTTATAGCTAAAAGAAAAAACAAACACGTACCTTAAATAAATAATCACAAAATAAATACAAGCAATAATACCTGCATTCTAGCATTGTCCATACTAACACTTAGCTTTCTTGTAGAGTAGAAGGCATTAAAGATATAGACATGGTTCTATCTTTGACATAGAATGAGTATGTTATTTTGTCCATGTCATCAAGAATATGTACATAACCCCCTACTTCTGAGGCAACTACAGACCTATAGAATGTGGATAATTCTATGAAAAATATAGCATCTTTGAGGTCTTCCATTTTCTCAAACACAGTACCAGTCATATCAAGTTTAAACAAACTCACCCCACCAATCCTTGTTTCATCTTTAAAACATACTGTAATGTAGAACAATTCTCTACAAAATCCCTTAAGAAAAGAACATATTGGGGCAAATTTATTACGAGTAGGAAAACGAGTAGGGACTTTCACAAACTGCAATAAGTTCATCGCAATTTCTTTACCTTTAACCACAATGTCAACTTGTACGACAAACTGATAATCCAGATCTATGGTCATTGCATATACTTTACCGTTGTAACAAGTTGGATGCACAAGTTGGACATCATCTATATACCACTTATGCTCCGAAGTTGTTTAGCCCATTTTAATCTTTTGCTTTTACAGTCTAGCCTGAAAAAAAGAATGGTAGGAGTTGTGTCCGATAACAACAAAAAAACCGAACCTTGATCACCAGGAGGAGATGACAAACAACAATAGTGAAATTCTTCTACATTATGAATCAAAAGGTGGGAGGTGAATCAATTTAGAGGTGAAAGAGACCAAAGGACACTACTGTCTGAATGGTTCGAGAGAATCACCCAACCATGGAAACATGCTCGGATTCGTTTCCCTCTTGGCTCATTGATTCCCACCAAGTAAAAGATTGGAGATTTTGAGCAATAAATGACTGATATCTTGAGGACGGTGGTGGTGATTTATCACAAGAAATCTGCTTTGGCTCCATCTAAGATGTTCATCATAATAATAATAATTTTAACATCATTAAAGCAAGACTATTTTGATAATCACAACTTGTTTAATGATTATTCTTATTTATCTCATCCATTCATGTTAGGAATATATGTAAAATTGAAAAGAAGGACGATTACAATAAAGTGGTAGGTAAACGGGCAACAAGTTGCGCTGCAACCCCCCCTCCCCCTTTTGAATAGCAAAACTGATCCTACTAAAAACAAAGCTTTGGATCTTAGGGGCCGAAATATTACTATGCACGACTCGTTGAACTCTGTTTAGGAATTCCACTGCCTCCGATGGTAGGAAACCAAAAGTATCAAAAGCAAAAGGGATAAACACGTGTTGGTTCTCTAAACAAGCTTTCTCGTGTTTAGCAACTTTATCTGATTCCGCCTTTAAAGCAGCATAGCCCGCCACAACCCCATTGTCCCTGAGCCCCACAATAGGGGACACTCCTGTAAGGTCCACACAAGCGTGTTTCCCCATTGCCCAACCAAACACAAGAATATCAGTCGGCCGTAGAGTAGACCTCCTTTCAAGCGGATCTGTCAGAAAGTTCACGGGGGCCTCTTTTTTAGCAGAATTTCCTGCCCGTTTGAGAACATCACAAAGAACATCCCTAACCAAATCATGCATGTATTTAGACCCGGGTAACTCTTTACAATGGACCGCATGCTCGCCAAAAGAATCCAAACAAGCCTTGCGGCAAATTGGGCAGGGCTCATCAGTCGGAAATAAGGGGATCATTAGCCGATACTTGAGGATAGCCCGGTACTCCACAGCCGAAAATGCTGGCCCAGTCCTTCAATGGGGATAACTGTTAGAAAATCTTGAGCCCGAGGAGCCCGGAGATATTCAAACACCGCTTTTTGGCGAGGTGATAAATCAAACTTTACTCCTAAATTCTGGACGATTCTGCTAAATAAGGCATTCGCCAAAGCATGTTGGGCTTTAGGGGGGGCGGTGTCCTTATTATAGAAACCGCTAAGATCGAAATCAGGAAGGGACATGCGCAAGCGATCCATCGCACACCCATAATCAGAGTCTAACCCATCAATATCACAACCCCGAAGAATGTGAGCATGTAAACTCCAAGATTGTGTCCCCGAGGCCACAAATGCATAAGCAGATACATCCTGAGCCGCACATAAACCCAAATCCCCAAAACGGGTTGGAAGTGATGCCAACCTCCATTGAAAATCCCCAAAAAAAGCACCACCACAAACCACGATATCCTCGATCGCACCCTGGAGGCCCTTGTCAAAAATTGAAACAGCTTCCCCCACATACATAGGCTGACATGTTCTAAGGCCGAATAATAGCTTTGCAACTCCCATACATGAGCGGAGTAAAAGGAGCTCGCATTGAGGTTCCCGCAAACGTGGGAGACAGCTCATCAGTTCCACCGCACAAAAAGCCCTTTTCACAGCCAAATTACTGATGAACCCTGCATCTCTGCTAACGGCTCCCCCAAGGAGTTTCACACCCAGCATTGGCCTTCCAATCTCACAAGGGAACAAACCATCTTGTACCTTCACCCCATTGCACGATGGCTAAAAAACTTCCGTTTTCTTGACGTTAAGTTCAAGGCCCAAACAGGGCCCCTCCTACCTGATAATAGCTAGGGCTTTAGCCACCTCCTTAGCGTCTCCAATAATCGTACCATCATCTAGGTACCAAGCATGGAAGAGAAGCTTGCAGCAATCCCTGATCCGATGAACCAGCGGATGCAAAACTAAGGCAAAAAGGAGAGGCCCCAAAGGGTCCCCCTGTTAAACCCCAGTGGTGGACCAAATATGGTCATCACCCACATATAACCTAGCCGGCTGCCCATATAAAAAATCCACCCATAGCGAAATGGACGGGCATCGGGTCCGAACCTCTTGCAGGAGGGCAGTCCTATCCACTAAGTTGAAAGCATTGGAGAAATCGACGGTAAGCATAGCCAACGATCCATCCGAGTGAAACTCATTTAAGAACATGTTCACGCTATGGAGCACAGCCTCTGCCCTATTGAGAACTCTCACCCCAAATTGAAAGTCACACAGATATTTAACCATCTCCTTCCCAACACCCCTTATGGCCACATTAGAGACCAATCTCCTCTAGATCGCACCTACGGCAATAGGTCTAATCCCGTTGTCCGGATAAATCAAGAAAAGAAAACAGATTTTTGATTTAGTTACCTGGATAAAGAATCGAAAAGCAATCCGATGAAAGAAGAGCAGTGCAATCGAGGGTTTTTGTTGAGGTTCGAATGAGGGGCTTTGTAGATTAAATAGCGAAAGCTTCCCTGCTTATAAGCATGGAAACCAAAATCGTTTGTATCTCATTTAAAAATATTCAAATATGGTTCCTATTTTTAAAATTGTTATTATATTTATATTCTCTTTTCTTATTAAATTCTAAATTGCTTTGTCGTACAAAAGAAAATAAAAAACATGCTAATAACAATTTTTTTTCTTCTAATAACAATTAAATATACTATTCCGTTCGTATCTCGCTAAAAATGTTCAAATCTGGTTTCTTTCTTTGAATATTTTAATTATTATGTTTATTCTGTTTCCTTATTAAATTTTAAATTGCTTTATCGTAAAAAAAATGATAATATTGCCTAATAACAATTAACAACTTCGAAAACAAACTAATCTGTGCATACCACCACTTAAGAAAATTAAAATAAAAACATGCAATACATCGAATGAGTATCAGTACAAAAAATTAACAAATGGAATGTCAAAGCATTGAAAAAAAAATCTACGTAAACAACATTAAAGAAAAAAAATCACCATTTTTGGAGAAAATTAACTTACTATCTTTACCACCATAATTATACGAAATCAGTATCCTATTTTGAATGTGATGACAGAGAACATGAGAGAGAATGAGGAAACCATATTTTGATTTGCGAAAATTGTGTGATAACGTGAGGTTTATTGTTTTAAGAAAATAGAAAAGATTAGATTGCTCTTAGTAATTAATGCAAATAGGGCTGTAAACGAACTGAACGTTCAACGAACAGTTCATGAACCGTTCGGTTGAAAGTTCGTTTACATTCGTTCGTTTAATAAATGAGCGAACATGAACAAGAAATTTTGTCCGATTAACTAAATGAACGAACATGAACAGAGGTCTCGTTCGTTCAATTGTGTTCATGAACGTTCGGTAATCTGTTCGTGAACGTTCAGTAAGTTGTTCGTGAACGTTCGTTCATTTACGTTCGTTTATGTTTGTTCATTTTCGTTTGTTTAAGATGTTCATTAAGATTTTTGTATATTTCTATTTTATTTTATATAAACATTTTACATTCTTTAATTTATAAAATGTTTATGCGTCATTTTCCTGTCTACTATTACTCGATTAGGGCTTCTAAGTTCTCAATTTTAGATAATATAAGCTTCCGTCAATCTTAAATCATGCAAGCATTAGGGTTGACATCAAAACTCCTAAACAACGCTCCGATCGGTAACATCCGTGGACCGTTCGTGAACAAACTCATTTCCTTAATGATCGAACACGAACATGAAATTTCGTTCGGTTAGTGTTCGTGAACCGTTCGTGAACAAGTTCAATGCTTAACAAACGAACACGAACAAGGCTTCGTTCGATTCGATTCGTTTACAGCCCTAAATGCAAATCAACGTCAAACTTTTAAAATGAATTCAACCTTTAATTGCAAAAATAAACACATAATATGATTTCTTAGGCTTTTTACACAATCTAGACTTTTTGGGACCCTCCTCTATAATAATTAATGAATATATGTAATATTCTAATTAAAAAATTTCGGATCTGGTTTCTTTAAATATTTTATTAAAACATATTAACTAAGTTAACTCCTTTAAACTTTCATTATTATAAAAGGTTTATATTTTACATTTATGATTATGTACGACTTCAATTCTTTTGTTATTTATTTATTTCTGGATAAAAGAAAGTTAGAAAATCTATATCTATATTATATAATAAATAAATGTTTTTCATGACACGTGTCGTTTCCATATTTATTTTCATCATTTTTTTTCGTCTCCCTCTTATTAAATACACCTATATTTTATAATAATATAATATTTTTAAAGAAAATACTAATTATATTAATAAAACATATTTATTTTAAATAATCCCCTTCTAATAAGAAAATTTGAAATCTAATTATATAACTTTTTTTCAATCAAATAGTAAATTAAATGAAAATCAAATTACATTAAATAATAATTAACGTATTTTCGAAATCCAATTATATAATAATTTTTACATATTTTGAATTTTATTTTTTATCCTTAGTATGTGTAATACATTTTTACACTTGTAACATATATACACAAAGATTTAAGAAATTTTACGTGTTAATATTTTTCACTTCGTATGTAATACACGGGTGCTAAGCTAGTCTATATCTATACTATTTACACATACTAAGGATAAAATTATGCGACACGTGTCATTTTCTGGTGCCTTCTCAACATGATTTTTCCCGCCTCTCTATCCTATTAAATATTAATCTAATTATCTAACTATGTTAAAGTCCTTGTTTTACATGGGTTGAATAAATACAACTTGTTATAAAACAGTATTTTCTATTAAGATTTGTATGTTTGATGTTATTAGTCATCTGTGAAATAAGAAATAATTAAAATATATGTTAGATATTTAATTATTTAACATTATCATTATTTAATAGGAGAGAAAGACGAAAAACAAAAATCTAGATTTAATCACAAGTCGACAGGTAGCAAATATAGTTATTCATTTATTATAATATAGGTTAGAAACCCTGTATATTATATAGGGTGAATAAATGAAGTGTTATATATACTTAGTAATAAAGATCTAATGTTACATATTTTGACATATTACATAATTTTTTAATACAAATTTTAGAAACTTTATGTAGTTATTTTTTAAAAATGTTTTAAAAAAAGAATGAAAGAAATATTCAAATTATAAAAATGTTTTATGAACAAAGCTATTTTTTAATTAAAAAATATTTTATAAAAATAGTTATAAAAATCATTATTATTTAATAAAAGGGAGGCGGGAAACAAAAATTATATTTTTTTTTATAGAAACTTGTATAATTAATTATGAGAGAGAGACGGGAAAAAGATGTTGAGAATGACACGTGACACCCCAAAACCTTTATTTATTAGTATGTATATAGATATAGATTATGGATAATTATTATATTATTAACTAAATGAATTTAATATGAATTCATTTATCAATTATATAAAAAAAAGTTAATACCCGATTGAAAAAAAAAATGTTTTAAAAATTAACATAACAGAATTTATAACTGTCACGTCAAAATACATTTTAAAGACATATTTTGACACGCGTATGTGTTAACAGATTACATTATATGCGTAATACACGGGTTTATTTAAACGGTGTAATACATTGATTTTTAAAGACATAATTATATTTATTTAACATGTGTAATAAACGGGATTCTAATCTAGTGTATTAATAAATAAAGAACATATTACATACACCCCAAAGGGGGCTTTCCCTCTGACAAACCTAACCTGGGTCGCTAAACACACTTTGAAAACTCTAAAAAAACCCGACAAACCAGGCAAGACTACCATCACCCCCACTATGCAAAAACGGGTGAAATTACAACCTAACCCGCATATAGGAGCCTTCCTAGTACTACCAACCATAGTCGATCAATACTGATAAATAAAAATAATTTTGGACATTGGCACTCCTTGGTGCAACCTCATGAAAATTTTCCCGCCTAAACATTATGACCTATTATACACTTGATTTAGTTTAACTGATTATATACCTATTATCATGATTTTTAATCTATATGAACTTTTGGTTAAGTAGTTGTGTTTTTATCTGATAGAAAATTTGATATGTTTAATTGATTTGCCTTCATGTTCAATCAGATTTTTAGGTTTTGTACTTACGACTTATAATCCTATGGTGGCTCCAGTTACCATATCCATTTTTAAATTGATTCATGCTGCTTGACTTTCTCCGATGGAGAAATGAGTTCATGAAATATAGATATGCTAAAAAAAAATTACTTTTGGGTTCCTAGCACCGGATGCAGTGGAATTCCTAAACAGGGTTCAACGAGTCATGCATAGTAATATTTCGGCCCTAAGACCCAAAACTTTGTTTTTAGTAGGATTGGTTTTGCTATTCAAAAGGGGGTTGCAGCGCAACTTGTTGCCCGTTTACCTACCGCTTTATTGTAATCGTCCTATTTTAATTAAAAATTTGATGGTTTCTCTTTTGGACTTCATAAAAAGTAACACCTTAAATTCTGCATTGATGTTTTTTAATTCTGTGTAGTAACAAATTCATTGATGTTCTCTAATTTGTATTATTTAATATTGTGCATCTTCCAATTATCTTTCGTTCCGGTAAATTTGTTTCTTTTTGTACGTTTTTCAGATCATATAAACATGTCTAACTGTTGGAACACAATGGTTCTTTCCTTTTTTGAGGTCTTGCGTGACCCGTCCCAGAAGAAAATGGTAATCGATATTCATTTAAAGTTCATTTTAAATTGTTTCACATTTTTTAGTCATTGTCACCATTTTAAGAACTACATATGAAGAACAATTACCCGTTATGGTCAGTTCTCATACTTACAAATGAAGGGCAATCTTGGAAAGTCAGAATTAGTAACACATCATGAAACATATTATTTCACTAATGTGTTGAAGAAGCTTGTAGATGATCTCGTTTTTTTTTTGTGTTAGTTTATATGAAGTTTTATATTTACTTCGAATCTCGGTTCTTCCATGGATGCTTTTTCAGTTTCCCCCTTTTTAAAGTTGTGATCAAACTGGCTTTTTGTGGTTTTTTTTTTGTTTACATGTAATAGGTTAAGTGTGTATAATTAAAAAAATAGCTTTAGACAAATGGGTCAAACATCTATAGAAAAGTTGGACATAAAGTGTTTCATGTTGACCCAACATGATCCAAATCAGAATTTTCTCTTCTTGACATGCCCCCCCCCCCCCCCCCCCATTTTGACCTCTACCGCCTATTCTCATTAACAACTTTTATGAATTCAGATATAATTGTTACATGTAATTTCTAATTGTAATTGTTATTATTTCTCATTATTACATGTAATATGTGTTGAAAATCAGGCCCAAAAACACGAACACAAAATTTTGATCTCAACCAAGATCGACTCTTTATGTTTTTTTAATTCTTAACTTGCATTACATAGGTCATAACCATCTATTTATACTAAAATAAATAATACTAACCCTACTCAAATACTACTCTCAATTATAATCTAATACCAACTTCAACAAACTAATAGATAAATATAACTTTATCTAAACATTCAAACTATTAATTAAATACTAATTAATTAACTAGTTTCGGATCACCCCTTCAACTTTCACATTTTTCCAAACGGACCCCTCTTTCTTTCGTAAAATCAAGATTAACTCTTTCATTCTCTCCCTTAATCTTGATTTGGGTTTGCTTCTTGCTCTTTCCACATTCTTTCTTCCTTAAACACTTCAGGAACTCATAGTTGGAATCTCGACTTTGAACTCTCCGGATACTATTTGATCAAGATTGAAGCGGGGTTAGCGCCGTCATCATGGAAATTGGAACTCTTCCTTCCTTCCTTCCTTCCTTCTTTCCTTCAAACATCAAGAAACAAAAGTCCTTGATAGCCTTCTTAACAAGATGAATCTTGTTCTTCCTTCTCCTTCTCTCAATAAAAAACAGGGGTTCTTGATTACCTTCTTTCCCTTCTTTCTTCAAGATCTGGCTCTTGACTACCTTTTTTCTTCAAAAACTGGCTCTTGACTGTGTTTTACCTACTTTTAAATCTTCTTTCTTGGATTCAAAAAAAATTGAACCCGACTTGTTTCTTGCTTACTTGCTTTCGATTAACCGTATAATGTTAATCACATGTTCTTACCAAGTTTGCTTGCTTCGATCTCTTTTCCTTCAATTTGCTTTAACGGTTGTCAATCAATCGAGGTGTCTACCTACTTCACCTTACTTGGATACTTACCTGCTTGCTTCTATTCCTTATTTTTCTTGCTGCTGATCGTGACCTGTTGGTCGAGGTGCCTTCTTGCTTGATTTTATTCACATACTTTCAAAGGATTTCAGCCACAACTTTCTCCTACTTGCTTGGTTGTGTGCTTTCTAATTCGATGAATCACCAAGACATTCTTGAGGTGTGTGCTTGCTTCTTCTTTTCGATCGACCGTAACCTCCCAAAATAGCCACCTCCCTCTCGTTCTTTTCTCCCCAGCCCCACAGCCACAGGGGCTGTTCTCCTTTATCGGAAAACGACTCTCAAACCGGCTTTGATTTTCTCCAATCTCTGATACCAATTTTTGGAAATCAGGCCCAAAAACACGAACACGGAATTTTGATCTCAACCAAGATCGACTCTTTCTGTTTTTTTAATTCTTAACTTGCATTACATAGGCCATAACCATCTATTTATACTAAAATAAATAATACTAACCCTACTCAAATATTACTCTCAATTATAATGTAATACTAACTCTAACAAACTAATAGATAGATATAACTTTATCTAAACATTCAAACTATTAATTAAATACTAATTAATTAACTAGTTCCGGATCACCCCTTCAACTTTCACATTTTTCAAATGAACCCCTCTTTCTTTCATAAAATCAAGATTAACTCCTTCAATATGTAATTATTTTGTTAAAAGTTTACAGATTTATATATCATATATTTTTATTATTCAACCTCATATAATACACGAGTCTTAGTATACATAATATAAGGAAAAAATGTGTTATACAAAAGTACAAATAACAAACCTTCCAACAATAAACTACAAGATCAATCAACCAAATAAGGTGGGACTCCAAAAAATCATAAAGCACTTGGCCACATTATGTGATTACTAATATCCAACCCCATCAACCTCTTAATACCAAATTCAAAAGGGCCACTCATACCAGAAACTAAAATTATTTTGTTATTTTATTATAGCTTTTATTTGTTTAACTTATAGAAATTTAGAGAGTTCTAAATATCCAAAATTTTGTTCTATGTTTTAAAATTTTTGTTCGTGTTAACTAGAAATTTCCCACTGACTTAATAGTATTCTTACCCATCAGTTATTATAATTTCTTGTCATTATCTTCTTAAATATTATTTTATAAATGAATTTAAAATTTTATTTATTTAATATTTAGTGTGACAAAATTAATTAATTCATAATTATATCAACTACAATTAGCAACGTGGTGGATAGTATCCAATAAATTTATTTTTCTTAAATAAATATTTAGGTTAAATGAAGTTATGTGCCCCCTCATCGAAGACGTGAAATTGTCGGCCAACCTCCCCCTCCGCCGTCTTCAGTCATATGAAAATGAGGTTTCCAATTTGCTCTAACGATCGGTAATTTCGGTACCGGTACAGATACCATCTAGAGATGAGCATTTTGTATCGAAAACCATACCGTACCAATAGATTGGAACTCGATATCCACTTTTTAAGAAATTCTCTATTGGTATTACCAGTATCGATCAATCTCATCCCTACCTGAAACCGTAGCTTACGATTTGGCTCATATTCCGTCAAAACCTATCAAACAGAACCAAGAACAACCCTAACAAGTGATTGCAAAATTCATTATAAAACAATACATCCTAATTCTACACAATAATTCACGTTATCCCTGTCTTGTTCATCTCTTTCTCCATCAAAATACTGACAAATGATAATCAACCTTTACTTGGAAAAAAATTAATTTAAAAGACGGTGACAATTAAGCAGCTAATCACCATCACACCCACCCTACCCCCAATCCAATTCCAAATGTAAAAACATACAACTGATGATCTATCTACTTCATACCCCCTGCTTTTTGCCCCCTATTTCAACCACATCTTTAACCCTAAACACCCACTTGCTAGATCCGCCAAATCTTCAATTTCTTCGATCCAATCTCATTATTCTTCCCGTCTTTATGTTGTCGGTGAAGAATTCATAATTTGGGGGTTTTTTTTTTCATTTTTCTAACAATGAAGAACACCGCCGGAGATCTGAGTTGACTCGCCGTTGACTGAACAGAAAAAGGGTTAATTAATAATTAGTTAACATGAAGAAGTCAGTTCGTCCGATATTCAGCGTCGTGTTTCTTCTCGCCGCCGCCGCCACTCTCTGCTTCCGAATCATGGTTTCCGGCGGCGGCGGTCTGGAATTGGTCTACCGGAGCAACGTCCTGGCGGAGCAAAATCCAGCACCGGTGTTTAACGACACTTTATTACGATTTGCTGCTGTTGATTTAGCTGAAGATTCATTGAGGCAAGATGTCGAACACTTGGTGGACGGTGATTTCCGAGGGTTAACGAGCGGTCGTCGGCGTTCGTTTCTGTGGTCCGGGCGGTACCGGATTGACATCCGAGCTAGGTCTGCTAAGGGTGTCCCGGTACAGCTCCGGTCGCCGGAGTTTTACCGGCTCTGGCTGGATTTCCGGCGGTATTTGCAGACGTGGTGGCGGAACCACCGGTTTCAGCCTGATGTGATGTCAGATTTGGTCAACATTGCCAACGTTGACCGTGGTTTGAAGTATAAAACTTGTGCTGTAGTGGGTAACAGTGGGATCTTGTTGAAAACTGATTTTGGTAGTTTGATTGATAGCCATGAGTTTGTGATTCGATTAAACAACGCGAGGATCCGCGGTTTTGAAACGAATGTGGGTTCAAAAACGAGCCTGTCGTTCGTAAACAGCAACATATTGCACTTATGTGCGCGTCGAGAAAGTTGTTTTTGCCACCCGTATGGCGAAAAAGTGGCTATAATGATGTACATGTGTCAAATGAGCCATTTTCTTGATTATGTCGTGTGCAATATGTCACACAAAGCGCCATTGTTGGTCACTGACCCACGATTCGACATCTTATGTGCACGAATCGTGAAGTATTATTCGGCTTCCCGGTTTGTAAAACAAACCGGGAAGCCGTTAGAAGAATGGGCTGGTTCACATGATGGATCTAGCTTTCATTATTCTTCGGGTATGCAGGCGGTTATGCTTGCTTTAGGGATTTGTGAGAAGGTTAGTATTTTTGGGTTTGGGAAGTTGGATTCGGCTAAGCATCATTATCATACTAATCAAAAGGGGGAGCTTCATTTGCACGATTATGAAGCGGAATACGATTTGTATCGGGATCTTGAGGAGAGGCCTGAGGCGGTTCCGTTTATATCAGATAAGTTTAAGTTCCCTCCTGTTGTTATACATAGATGACACATATTGTTACTAGTTTTTCATGTTTGAATTGGATGAATTGTTTTTATGTGAGTTCTCAATTGTAAGTGTCCCTTTAGGGGATCAGTTATCAATGATAGTTGTAACAGAATGGTGAAGGTGTATAAGATGTATAAGTGAACATAGAATTTGAAGAAATTCATGTTTCTTGTGAATTGGATCTAGTTGAAGAATTTTGTTTAAGGATTTTTACTAATGATGACGGTTTTCTTGCCCGGTTGTTTCTCTATGTTTCCCTTGTTTGGTCAGAACAAAAATGGTTGTTCTGACCTAGAAAGGGAAACCAATTCTCGGCAATTATGACTTCGGGTAACATATCTCATAGAAAGTTTATGTATGAATGTAATACCCAAAGTCACAAGTGAACCATGTAGATGTCTTTCATATTTTTATGTTTCCTATTTTTACACATATATACTTTGCTTATTGTATTACTCTTCCCTTATATTTGATCATGTATGGATTAGACAAGTCGGCTTTAATATCTGAGATAAGTAGACACCAGATGAAATTGCCCATTTGCCCTAGAAATCCTTGACTTATAATTTTTATGCCATGATTTTTTAAAACTTTTTTTATAAAAGGTAAAGCCGGAAGATACCAACGAATATGAAGAATACCCAAACGTGACAATTCAGTTCATCGAGTTTATTAAAAAATTTAAAATTATGTTCTCGTGCTCAAATTTATTAAATTTCGAATTATGTAAATATTTAATATACCTTATCTTAAAAGAATATATATATTTATTAAAATAAATAATTTAATTATCAAATATTAAGTGCATGACGGTGACAGTTACAAGGATGTATACATTTGTAAATCGGTTAATCCTTATTATAATAAACAAATAATTTTATTTATCACGTGTTGACTTCTCATAAAGTCTAGATATTTTGTTTCTTGCCCCTCTCTCATGAGAAGATTTTAATTATATCATATATTAAAATACAATTTTATAATTCTTAAATTTTTATTATTTGTTATATATAATTCTTAAATATTTATTATTTATAATTCTTAAATCTTTATTATTTCTTATTTCATTAATAACCGATAACATTCAACATACAAATTTTTATAAAAGTTGATGATTTATAATAAGTTGAATTTATTCAACTCGTGTAATGCATAAGTTTAAAAAATGTAATAATTATATGATAGTAAAGTTAAGTTATACGCTAAACAATAATTTACTATTTATAGCTTAAACAGTTATTGATTCGAAAGTAACTTATCTTTAAAGAAAATACATATTATAATGACAAAAATGATGATGAGATGTAACTATTAATAATCTCATCACAAACACTCACTTCTTTACTTCATTGGATTTCAATTTCGGAATTTAACATAATCAATCAGAACCACTTAATAGTAATATCATATTTTAAGGTCTCATAACTACTTATAATAATTTACACCGATTCATAATAGACGGGGCTTAAACCTTTTTTAAACTCTTTGAGTATTATTTTAAGGGTCCATCATTCAATTTTATAGATCATAGTTGACATGTTTAGGTGTCACGCCTAATTTTATTCGTCAGTATTAAAGGTTCACGTATGATAACCTCTATCAATTAGTTGAAAGAATAATGTAAAATAACAAGAATATGTAAAACTTTAACTTGGATATTAGTGTTGGTTTGGTAGGGTTATGAACTTGTTGATTTTTGTGAATACAAATTGGGGATAATTGATTTGGAGAGAAATTCGGGAAGACATTCTTTGGAGTTTGTTGTAAAGGTTAACATCAAAATATATGATTTGAGCGATAGAGACATACACATGAAAATCTATTGTATTTCTTTAAATTGTAAATTGTAGAAAACCAGTATTAAGACCCGCGCGTGGTGGCGGCGGCGGCGGCGGCATGGAACCATAAAAAAAAATTACGTCGAAACGTTAATAAAAATAAGTATGTCGATTCCGCATGCGCTACAACTTTCCTCGCGCATTGTGACGTAAATAGGACTCAGTTATCGCACGTTGCAGCATAAACGGGACTCAGTTTCGCATAAAATTCATGTTATATCGACATTGCAAAATTCATGAAAGAAATTATATTAAAGTAAACACGGCGTGTAAATTCATGAATTTATGTTGATAAATTCAAAACTTTAAACAAAAATCAACATCATTTAATAAGTTAACATTGAAACATCGAAAAAAATCGTTAACGTTAAAAAATCAAGTCCGAAACGAAATTTTAACACTGATAAAATTTATATAAAAAACCAAACATGATAAAAAACTACATCGTGATGAAAAATTTATTAAAGAAGTTAGTAACAAAGAAAATAAAATAAATTATAAAAGTTATTTAAAACAAACAGATGAGAGCATTGAGACTTGAACCCGGGTGGGTTGGCAATTGAAAGTTGGTATTGTTGGAGGTTTGAACCACTACACCAAGTAAAATTAGTGTAAACGTTTTCTCTCATTAAGCATGTGTGGCATTAAACCATTGGTCACCGACCATGGTTTTTAAGGATGAGTAAATTAATATAAGAATGGTTAAGCTTTTTAAACTATATTTCCATTTAGTAATTAAACTTGGGAACTTCTTTATGGATTTTTATAAATAAAAAATACTTTTAAGAGTTATATGAGCCAGCTTTAAACAGTTTATTATGATGAGAGTGATGTTTTTAACATCAAGTTTACATGATGACATGCTTGATGTTTGGGTTTCTAGTCACTCGTGCATATTCTTGAGGATGCTTTAACCATAAAAAAAATATAAATGCTTAAACTTCTTGATACCACGTTGGTTAGGAGTTGAGATCACTCGGCCCTCATGAGTCCAAGGTAAGAAGTAACATGTGACCCATGATCATAAGCAGAACGAAATGCCTAGTGCTCAGAGATTCGAGGACGCCACATTATGCTCTCAGGATGAGTCCGAGACACCTTGGGCTATGGGGTGTACTCGCCACTTTTACTCCCCACTCGCTATGCCATGGGTTTTCACTCCCCACTCACTGTACCATGCGTTTTCATTTTCCCACCATTCTTCACTACATTTTTTTATTTTTCTAAATGCAAATAATATTTTTATATTATAACAATTGTGTAATAAAAAATAATTATAACTTAAATAAACAATTTTCATTAATAACTAAAAACATTACATAATAATAATTAAAAAAATTCATAACAGCCACTAATGATAGAATATCATTCTTCACTCCCTATCAAGTCGTTTAAGAATCTTGGCCTTTAACTTTTTAACCCATTCACGTTCCGCCCCTCGAAGGTGATGGGTGTTTAGCGACACGGTTTTTAAATCTTTTCGGTCGCTTTCATTGGCTTTCAACCTTCTTCATATGTGGCATTAATTTCTCCTAACTTAGCCACAATGTTATCCAACCTTTCGTCGGTTGAAGGAGATAATGCAATTCGTTTTGCATTGTCCCTCCTGATAGTGCGTTTTGGTTCGACAATGCTTGATCAGAATCATGCGCATTGAGATCCATGAAAGAATGTCCATCTGAACCGAGACTAGTCGTGTTCTCGGATGTCTTCCACGACTTCCATTTTGAAATGCTCGATTGTTGAACCATTTAGGGAACCACTACCCATTTAGAGCAACGTTGAAGGACAATCCAAGCCGAGTCAAGAGTAAATGCGTGTGTTAGTCCAAACGGTATTTTTCAATCGAGATATTCAAACTATCGTTTTTCATGTCACGAAAACTTTGAAGTAATTTGGTCGATGGAGCGATAAGGTTCACGTCCCATTATATTGTCAAACTTTTTCGCGACCCAGTTCCACAAATTTGTCCGGCTTTGCACGTTACCAACGATTGGATCATCCCGAAATTCAACCCAAGAGTGAGCCAACGCAAATTCCTCATCTTGAACGAACCGATTTTCTTGAAGCTTTAATTTTATTTTTTGTGATGGTTCGGGTTGGGTCTCGGGTATAGGATCAGGATGCATCTCAGGTATGGAAGCGGTTTGGGTCTCGAGTTGGCTTGGCATAATAGGTTGGTAGAATTTTTAGTTCCGCCCTCCAAACGACATTTTTGGTGCTGCAAAAATGAAGTTCGGATCTAGGAGACGGGTGGCGGAGATGGCATGTAAAACAGGTTGTGATTGTTTGGGTTTATTTGGATTCATTTTTTTTAGAAAGTGTGGAGATAATAAAGATTTAAAGGTGAAAAAACGGGTTTAATAAATGAAAAAAAAAACGGTTTTTTTGTTTTTTCTTACCGTTTTTAACAGTAATATTGGAATTACATTTAAAAAATAAAATAAATTTGACAATTGGAAGGGGAGAGTGCTGTGAGGCCACTCACGCTTGTGGCTCAATGCCGTGGCTCATTGGTATGCGGGACAGTGTTTCACGCGTGACCATGGTGCCATGTTTACTCACGGCATGACCCGTGAGCGGTACGCCGCTCAGTCTTATACTCTTGATCTTGAAAGATGGTTTACACAAGTTCGGAATCTTAGCATAACAATTAAAGTTCAAACATGTTGTACCATTATAGATTATTAACACCCACCCCTAGGCCCCCACCCCAAAATTGAATAAGTTTGGGTAAAACTTATTTTCCATGGTGATGAATAAACTCATAGCTAAGTATCATTTTCTAATCTTTTCAAGAGATAAAGTAAAAAACTAATAAGCAATGTTGTGAAACTTTGAACTCCTCGGTTAAGTTGAAACCGTGGGTTCTCTTTGTTCATTAGTTAACATGGAGAACTACGATGAATCGGTTGATTTTAAGTGGACCGGCAACCATGTATAACTACCTCCTCTTTTATTAGCTGACGATTCAGTTGCCGCTTTGATTTTTAAAAAAAATTATAATTAATTTAGGTATTTTTCTTTAAAAAAACAATTTCTGGTTTAAATTTTAGAGGAAATAGGTAGTGAATGGTCACGATCTTAATTGATTTATCTACCAATAGTTATAGATATTGACTGCTAGTACAGCTTTGTTCATCGACACCTTTCACACACCAAAAAGTGATATTAACATTACATCTCACCAAACCAACTTTTTTATGGTCCACAACTCATTCAATAAGAATTATTTTGTTTCATATCATATGAAATATAATATATTAAATGTTTTAGTTAGTAACTAAAACGAAGTATAAAATAACTATGCACATTGTACATTCTAGTTTTGATGTTGAAATTGTTGAAGTTTTGGGTGAAAAATGTGTTTTTTCAGTAAGTTATAAAAATGACTTTTTGTCAAATTTAGACATAAATAAATATAAGCAACTGATGTTAATATAGTTATTTCTTTTTAAGTTTGTGTTCTCATGCGTGCGACCTTCGCGATAAACAAACTGCGCCCAAAACGGAGCTAAGATGAATGAAATATCGATGCACAAAGTTGTAACTTTTCTTAAGTAGAAAAGTGAAGAAACATGTCCTACATAGTTGGGATGACAAACTTTAAGTTGGTTATAAGATGGAACACTCCTTTAGTATTTTTACTTTATAAAGAATGACACTAAGTGGGAACCACAAGGGTGCGAAGTACCCAACGCGCATGCGCCTGGGCATGGGCTCGGGACGAGGGCGTAATGTGGTGTTTTGATAGTGTCCGGGTCCGCGTATCCATGTCCAAATATGCGCGTGGGTCCGCGTCTCACTACAGCGACAGTTTATAACTGCTGAACAGTTTCATGTTGATCTGCTCTTCAGAGTTAAGAATTTTACAGTTTCGAATCAAAATTCAAAAACCAAATAAAGATAATTGAAGACGTTTAATCATCTTTATTTTCATTTTTAAATTATTTCTTTACTTCTTGTATTATAATTGAAATTTATACAAATGTTAGTCTCTTATATTTTGACGAACGGTTTCTACAGTTTTCATTCTAAATAAACATGATGCATTAATATATAATTTAACACATGGTTTTAATACAAATGTAAAATAAACATTAAAGAAAGTTATCATTCGCACATCTTTTAAAAATGTTTTATAAGATGAGCGATAATTAATTTATGTGTAATAATTGTTTTAATTTTATATAAAACAATCATGTTACATAATTTTATGTGTAAACAAAGGCTTTTATGAAAACAATCATGACACGTAACCTCTAATCAAGATCGACACATTATGTTACATAGTTAGGTACTTACGGAGAACTTTTTTATTAATACTTTTTTTAACCTAAAATTTCGTAAAACAAAAGAGTAAATTATATTACAACTTTTATTCTTAGGTTTGAAAATTTACGTTAGACATCATGTTCAATTGTTTGTCACATGTTTCGTCGTTTGGATGGGTGGCCGTTAAGTCCAATAACGTGAAATGCACGTTAATATAGTTTGGTGTTTTCATCTCAGATGGTGTTTTTTTTCAAATTTACTTAAGTAGTAATATATCTATAATAAATAAATAAAAATATTTGTCTGTCACCCTTATTTTCTCGACTCTCTCTCCTATTAATTAATAATTTTTTTGTTTCTCTCTCATATTAAATAATGAATATTAAATAACAATATTTGTATTAATAAATAAAAATCATATGAACACATGCTACTTTCTGGTTCATTTTTATCATTTTGTTTCCTCTTCTCTCTTCTATTGAATAATGATATTAAAAGAAATTTAATTTTAAATTTTTAATACAAATCTAATTTGAATACTTATTAATATCAACAATAAAATGAATTTAATATGAATTAACATTTATCAATTAAATAAAAAAATTAATGTTTTAGAAACTAACTTAACAGAGCTTATAACTGTCACGATAAATTACATTTTTTAAAGACATATTTTGACAAGTGTGTGTTAACAAATTACATTATATTTTATTCAAGCAGTGTAATACACCGGTTTATTCAACCCGTGTATTACACGGGTTTTTTAAAATACAAATTTTTTATTACTAAGTATATATCATTTTATTTATTCAACTCGTGTAATACACGAGATTTTAACCTATTAAAATAATAAATACATATCTAAACTCTCCTCCCCAACCTAGCCCCCCTCAAGACCTCCTTTTCTCTTCTTCTCCCATCCTTTAACCGTCACCAATATTTCCCACCTATTTCTCTTTCTTTTGAGTATGGGTGTGCAAAAAAGCGGAAAATCGAAAACCGAATAAACCGAATCAAATTATGAATTCGGTTTTCAGTTTGCTTCTTAACCATATCCGAATTATGAATTCGTTTTCAGTTTGGTTGACGTATATACATTTTTTTAAAATTGGTTTATTCGGTTTAAACGATTTAACCGAATAAGTGAATAACTATTTATGTAATTAGTAATATGTTTAGGAACTTGGGGTTTAAGTTAAACATATATACTGTTGAAAATGGTTATGCGGTTGAAAACTGTTGTAGGTCTAGTCTTTCAGTTCTTTCTATTTAGTTAGAGTTATTAGGGGTTTTAACATACTTGAAGCTACTTCTAGTCTTTAATGTAGGTCCCAAAATTACACAAAAATGTTTCACGGTTGAATTTGGTTTCATTTTTTTAACCGAAAATGATCTTGACTGAATTTGGTTGAATTTGATTCGGTTTGACAAATTCCCAATACGGTACGCTTTGGTTAACATATAGGCTTAAAAAAGTGAAAATAAAATAATCGAACCAATGAATACCCCTACTTCCGAGTGATGCGGGAGAGGCTTGCAAAAATTTGTAATTTGGGTGCCATGAGGAAGCGGACAAGATCTGTACTTCGTTTGATATGCTCCGTGAAAGATTGTTGGTAACAAGGAAGATGGCAATTATCTCAATGGTATCAAAGTGTTGGAATGATGTCCTTAGTGTCTCTCCCAAGAGGTTGGGGTTCAAGTCCCGTTATAAACAAATGGTGTAGATTTAAGAGTAGGTTTAGTGAGTGTGTGAGTTTGACATTCTAAAAAACAAAAACAAAACAAGCCTTAATCAGATACGCCATGTAAATTAACCTAACTAGAATGTAACCGGCTTCTCCACAACTCGGCTAGAATGTAACCGGCACATTTCCACCCCCGCTAGAATCTAGCCGGCACATTTTCTAACCGACTAAGATCTAGCCGGTTGGGAACTTGGGACAAGTGTTGCCCATGATACTTTCCTATGATTTTTTAGCCAACTGAGGAATTGCCGAGACAGTCGGGTTAGGTATTGTGACGTCGGTCCATTCAAGTAGAGGTGTTCAAAATCGAATACCCGAAAATTCGTATATCCTAAATTTCTAGATAGTGGATTTCATTATCCGAATCCGTATCCGAAATTTCGGATAAACGGATATCCGAAACAATTAAAAAGATATATAAATATAATACTTTTAAATTATAAAAACAATTAAAAACATAAAAAACAATTAAAAATATACATATATTAATATAATATTTCAGGTTTTGATTCAAATTTTCTTATTTTAGATTATAAAAACAATTAAAATTTAATATATATATATATAAATATAATATTTCCGTTCAAATATCAAAAATATCCGA
Organism: Smallanthus sonchifolius; assembly: GCA_023525975.1. Classification (NCBI taxonomy): domain Eukaryota; kingdom Viridiplantae; phylum Streptophyta; class Magnoliopsida; order Asterales; family Asteraceae; genus Smallanthus; species Smallanthus sonchifolius. The sequence continues at coordinate 52,313,016 of CM042045.1, forward strand.
AAATCACTATCCGAATCCAAAAATTCAAATTCAGAATTTCGAATAATTCGGGTACACTATCAAATTCTAATTTTTTTTAAACACCTCATCTTCATGTATGTTCATTCTGGTCTTTTAAAAGGTCTATCTCCATTTAACAAGCTTATTGGGTCATGTTTATTTTAGTGAGTTACTAAGTTTTTCAAAATTTTATATATATATTTCAAACTGGAAACATAGATTCGTTTCACTTCTCTACCCTTCCGGAAAACACTCATTTCAATACTAACTTCCAGAATGGCCGATGAAAATCTCACAACCGCCACCGCCACCGCCACCGCTACCGCCGTCCCATCTCTGCCGGAACTCCCAACGGAGCCACCCATTTCCTCCCACCTTCCACCACCCCAAAACCAAGAAACCCCATATTCACCACCGCCACCCCCTGCTTCCCTAACAGAGGAAGAACAAGAAACCCCACTTTCACCACCACCCACCGCCACCACCACCACCACCTTAGGTGACGTCATCGAACAACCAGAAAAACCCACATCAAACGAACCCACCACCAAGACCCCAGAACCCATGCCTTCTTTCAAAGAAGAAAGCAACCAAATCAAAGATCTTTCAACTTCAGAACAAAAATCACTCGAGGACTTCAAAACCCTAATCCAAGAAGCCATCACCAACCAAGACTTCACCTTTTTGCAAAAATCAGACCAACCCATTTCAGAAATCTCAATTTGGGGCATACCCATTTTGAAAGACGAACGAACCGACGTCGTTTTGCTCAAATTCTTACGAGCCCGAGATTTCAAAGTCAAAGATTCCTTCACAATGCTCAAAGATACCCTCCAATGGCGAAAAACATTCGACATTGAATCTTTACTGGAAGAAGACTTTGGGGATGATCTTGAAAAGGTTGTGTTTAATCATGGGTTTGATAAAGAAGGGCACCCAATTTGTTACAATGTGTATGGTGAGTTTCAGGACAAAGATTTGTATAAAAAAATGTTTTCTGATGATGAAAAGAGGTTGAGGTTTTTGAGATGGAGGATTCAGTTTCTTGAAAGGAGTATAAGGAATTTGGATTTTAGCCCTGGTGGTGTGAATACTATTTTTCAGGTAAATGATTTGAAGAACTCGCCCGGGCCGGCTAAAAGGGAGCTCCGGCTGGCGACTGGGCAGGCTCTTCAGCTGCTGCAGGATAACTACCCTGAGTTTGTGGCAAAACAGGTGAGTTTATGGTTTATGAATCTTTAATGGTGTTGATTAAGGTATAGTGGTTGAATTTGTTGATAAAATTGAAGTGTTAGGTTATCATACGCCCACGCTCACAATAAACGAGAATTAAAGACACGAGGATTTAACATGGTTGGTTTGGTCGGTGTGACCTACTTCCACGGGTTGCAACTTGGGACAACTAGTTGTATATTATTATTCAGGTGCTCTGTATTTAAAGACTAATTTTAGGCTTAACAGAATAATTTAGGGCCGGCTAAAATTAACATCAAGTGGGCCGAACCAAGGCTAGGGCCGGCTGCCGTCCCTTGGCCGAGCCTCCACATAATCGGAGTATATGTAGTTTGTTTAGATTGGTATCCTCATGGGAGTATGGGACAATTGACTCTTGTAGATGTTTGTTTGAATTGACCATTTGAATATTGTTAGAGATGAACAGAAAGAAGAGATTGCCTGCATTTAGGTTGTTAATATGATCTGAATTATGTAGGACTGATTTCTTATGTAATGTATGCTTCTTAAACTTTAAAAATTTACATATATCTTTATGCATTTCATAAGATCATATATGCCCTCTCAAACACTAAAAATATCATACTTAGTTTCATTTCATGGTAAATCAAATGAAACCACTTTTAACAATATAATACTTGGTTTAACTGAATTTGCTCAGTGAATTAGCTGTTATATTGACCTTAATTTTTTTTTTTTTATGTGATATGGGTAAAATATGATATTATGATTTATGAAATTGCCTCATTTTTGTATTAGAAAGTTCAACCTATTTTCGATGTGTTCAAGATTTGGTCCAGAGATGATAGCCAATTAGATAATTTATTTTTGTCGATTTGGGTTAGGTTTTATTTCAAACCGGCCAAATAAAAAGTTAGCTAAATAGACATTGGCTCGAAAGTACTCAAAGTATAACACATAAATTATTTGTAATATTGCTAAAAAGGACAAAAAAGTGATTGTGAGTCAACTCAACCCGATATACTAAAGATAATTACCCGTTTTAACATGTTACAAACACATCTATTTTGTCACTTTCGTTTAATGCAATAATTGTTTGTGTGATTATTGATCCTAACATCTTCTTTGAAGGTTTTCATCAATGCCCCTTGGTGGTATTTGGCTTTTTATACAATGATCAGTCCGTTTATGACTCAAAGGACTAAGAGCAAGTTTGTTTTCGCTAGCACTGGAAGGACTCCTGAAACCCTTTTCAAGTAAGTTATGCTTTTATTTTGTTTGTACAACACTTCTTGTTTAAAAACTAGAGATGTTAATGTAACACATTTATTTGTAAATGTGTTAGTCCGGGTATGTTTCTCTGATCAGCCAAATGGGCAAGATAAAAAAATTTATCTAAAATGTTAAATATCAGAAGGGTTGATAATGTTACAACCCTCAAAAGTTTCACCGTTTTAACCCTTGAACATTTTTTCACAATGTTTTTACTTTGAAGTATGGGTTTAACAGTTGAAATATCCCTTTTATTTCACAGGTTAAATTTGTTATTAGTATTTAGTAATAAGAGTTAATAACGGTCTGATCCTCAAAGTTTCACCAATTTTCTGTTTAACCCTTAAACCTTTTTTCGTTATGTTTTTATCCTAAAGCTTAGACTACTAAAAAAATGATTGGTTAAGCTGGAGGCAGGTCGAAAAGGTGGGTAAAATCATTGCAAAAAGCTTTGGAAGGTTTGTAGAAAGTCAAAAAAGAGGGTAAAATCATTGTGAAAAACTTTTGAAGGTTAAAACATTACATCAACCGTAGTTTGGTGTAAAAGCATTGCTAAAAAGTATTTAAAACGGAATATTGGTGAAACTTTAAGGGTTAAAACATTATTAACCCAAAAGAAAACCGGTAACTAGTCAAATATCAAAATCCACCCAAAGTGTAGTTTAAATGTATACAGCTTCTTAAATTGTGTTATTCAAGAAATGAAACCATTATACTTATAATGTAGATTATATATATAATTACTTAACCCACTACATACTCCCAGAATTTTAACATCTTGGACAAAAAAGTGATTCGGGTCAACCCAACCCATGCGATGCCTGTTTTGCCCCCTCTACCATAAGCTTATGGATCCCGGTTTCTTTACTGCTTTCGGTTTTAAGTAAGTTCTTTTTAACAGATATGTGAGTCCTGAGCATGTACCAATTCAGTACGGTGGGTTGAGTGTAGATTACTGTGATTGCAATCCAGAATTCACAATCGATGATCTGGCTTCATTAGTTACTGTTAAACCAGCTACCAAGCAGACCGTAGAGATTATAGTAAACGAGGTACGGTTTACATTCCATTTTGTGTTGTTGATATGATCTGATATCTAACCACTTACTTTTTTTTACTCTTCATTTATTTTTTGGTGTCCGAGTGTGTCGTTCTCGTGCCTAATAATTGGTCAAACCGTTGGTCAAACTGGTAAATTGTTGCAGAAATGCATATTTGTATGGGAGCTACGCGTAGTTGGCTGGGAGGTAAGTTATAGTGCTGAATATGTACCTAATAATGAAAGCCATTACGCCATAATCATACAGAAAGCTAAAAAGATGACTCAAACCGATGAACCAGTGATTTGCCACAGTTTCAAGATCAGTGAGCTCGGTAAGATACTCCTTACTATCGACAACCCGACTTCAAAGAAGAAAACTCTGATCTACAGGTTTAAGGTGAACCCGCTTGCTGAATAGAGAACTAATGCCAAGGGTTTGCATATGATCCGGTTTCCGGGCATCAAGTGGTTATTTATTTATAGTTTTGTTGGTAGTTTTGTTGTCAAATGTTGTAACAGATATAAATTTGGTTCCATGGTGTTATGTTTATGTTTAAAAAGGCTTGTAAGGTTTGAGGAATTATGATTTTTTAAGGTAGCATGTTCTTGAGCGGATGACTGTCGTTGACTTTTGACTTTGACGAAATGGGCTGATGAGGTTCTGAGTGATTCGAAGTTCTAATTCTGATATTCGAAGATCAAACTGTTTCGTGTGTTATTGAATATAGTTGCTTGATCGAGTTTGGTCAGTTACAGTTCAAGAACAAAGGTCAGATTTCCTTCCTGTTGACTACGAACTTAGAAGTCAAAGTTGTTGATTTTTTTTCCTATAAGATTCTAAAGTGACATATTGTATAAGGTTGGTTAGTTTCTCTTTTTGAAATATTTCAAAAGAAACATTATTTTTAGTAAAGCCCATGAAAGTTGGTCTTTAATCTGCTCACAACTCGCAAGAAACAAAACAATTAAAAACAAACCCTCTATCACGTCCCGAGACACAATTGTAAGAAACAAAACAATTTAAAACAAAGCCCTCTATCACGTCCCGAGACACAATTCTCGGGTTCTAGAACTCCGGGACAATTTAGATGCTTTAAAGGTTGCCTGGAAGATTCCGGAATAACCCGTACAATTCTCAACATATCGGAAGCACATGATGGAACAAGATCAATCATGAAGTCTTTGGAAAAGCCTAGAAAGGGTTGGTAGAATTCAGCCCTAAAACATGTTGGATGGAAGGTTCTAGATCAGCCCACAAGCATCTTAAAATGCTAGATTTTAGCTGGAAACTTTCTAGGGTTTGTTTAGTAGAATTGTATTGAAAAGTCTAGATAAGGAAGGCTCTAGAATCAGCCTTCACTAGTATAAATAGGTAGATGATGGCTCATTTTGTAATCACCCAAGCTCTTTGTACTACAAATCACTTGTAATACATTCCAAGTAATACAAAGCCTTCTTGTGTACTTGTAATCTAAAGTTTCCTTGTCACGTCACCTAAATCGCTAGTCGGTAACAAGTCTTCCATTGTCAAACACCACCACATCATGTCACAAAGGCTTACTTAGACCAATCTAAGTGCCACAAAGATCACTCCGTGACACCTCGCACCCAGGTTAGTTGCTTCAATTTTTTTTTTCTTTTTCGTCAAACTATTAAAAAAACACCTGAAACAGCCACACATGCTTATACCCTCATATCACACAGATCGCCTCTTCTTCGTCTTCAAAGTGCAGCCTCAAAACCGACTCTCAAAACGGCCCCGCTTCTCAACCTCACTCGGATACCAGTTGTTGGGTATCAGGCCCTCACAAGATCATACACGAACACGCTATTAAATAAATGTTCGACCCTATTGTTTATTAAATGAAATCTGTAACAAGATCACACCCTTAATTGAGACTTACATACTTTAAATAGAAAACAACTTAACCTGTGACCTAGACATGTTACTTTGACTCAGATAAAGAATAAAGAACATGCATGACTAAATATATTTTCTGTTGACCCGTATCCATGACCTATCAAGATTAACCCTTACAGGCCCGGATCAATACATTTATTTCTAGGGCTACAACTCCGGATTATCCGGAGGATCTCCGAGGCTCCGATCACACATCGTTACATACACTAAACTAACTATGACTCTGACATAATACTTGTTTGAGTTGGCTTTTGCCACTTTAACTCTTTCATTAGAGAGTAGAGCATGAGGAAAGAATCGTATGCTTATATTAATTATGAGTATACACGTTGTTTATTTATTGCTCATGATATAACGTCCATTTAAATGCTCCATAATAACCACTTGAATGACGTAGTGCACGATCCAACCCAAAAGGCTCCCGCCAATGATGTGGCTCAGCAAATGCTTAATAAATGTTGAGAATGTCACGTCGCATTCAAACATAAGTATAACTATTGATGATCACCCACGCCGATCCAGGGTTGGAGCCTCGGCTCTCCCTCAAGCCCGGAAGAGACCGTGTTGGGTGGGGTTTTTCCTTGAAAGCTCTCCAACTCTGACGCCAAGTGGGCCCGGTTAAAACAACATATTGGCTAGAGCTGGACGAAACTTTTCCATATGACGGGGTGTTCAACGTCACAACATTCAATATTCGCATTTCAAAAAAAAAAGATGTGTAATAATTATTTTGTCATAAAATTACAAATTATATGGCTACTAAATTGGTTCACGCAACCATAAAAGTAAAGGTTAAAACATGTGATACATGTCAATTATTAATGTTATAAAATGGCTCATTGTAACTCACAAATCTCATAAAATATATACTATCAAGTATTATGCTCTCTTTTTCTATCTGACTCGCAGTGATTCATGATACATCTTCTAAAAATAAGACGTGATCGCAATTTGTAACTATTCTTTCTTTAAAGTTTCACTTTGATGCAAAGTAATTTGGTTATAAATGAACGAATGATCAACCTTGTCAGATGTAAGTATTCATCCTTCTTATTATTCGAAGTTTCTATCTGACTCGCCGGAGTTGGACGAGACTCTCCCATATGACGGGGGGTGCGACGTCACACATTCAATGTTCGCCTTTCAAAAAAAAAAAGATGTCTACTTTACTCAATCTTTCACTCTAAAACATAGACTGATATTTATTCTCACAATGGAGCTTGGTCGTAGAGAGAAACCCTCTTGCTATGATAGGGCTAATGGTTTACTAGTTTTGCAAGTAACTTCACTGTCATATTGGTTAGTGTTTCACCCGATATTCGTGAATCATTTATCCAGAATCCTTGGCATCGGATTTTTGCTTCATACTAAAAAAATAAAAAAAATTATAAAAGCTTATAAATGATTTATTTATAAAAATATGTGTTTTTTTCTCAAAAATTAAACTGGTTAAGTTTCTTATGTCAAAATTTTAATGACATAAGATTTTATAATTTAAGCGTAATTTTGTATACACATTTGTATTTTTCGTTATAAATTTATAATTTTAAAGTATTAATATGCTAAAAAGATAAAGAGTAAAGTACATGAATGGTCCCTGTGGTTTTCTTGTTAGACAGATCTTAAACTTTGCTGCAAAATCAATAACACTGAAAACCGTGTCTAAGAAACGATACAACTGTAAGATTGAACATGAAGCAAACTGTTGTGCAAAACTAGGATCTCTTCAATAAACAAAAATTCTACTCGATAAAACCACACATGCATCTCGACCAAAGAGTAATCTAGTGATAATTGATGAGATACAAACACACTCTAAATTGATGGATAATCGTACGGATAGATATTGTTATAAATATATGAAATTACATGGCGTGTCCTTACACTTTAATAGTTAATAAAATTTAGGTATTGCAAAGGAGATTGATTTTGTTATATCAAATACAGAGGAGAAATAGAGATGATATGGGAGGTTAGATAATTGCAAAGGAGATTGAAGGGGTTTAGTTTAGGGATGAACATTTGGTACCGAGTAGAATATTAGCTTAAATATGTTTCCTATTGAGCGATAATTAAATATTTAAAATTATATTACAATCTAATAAGACTTTTTCTTCGTACACTCAATTTCAGAACTATTTCATGACGCGACGACAGGTTCACTCAGTATAAATTATTGAGTAAATTACAGAAATCGTTCTTTATGTTTATACATTTTTTCAAATATTGTCCTTTATCCCAAAATTTGGCAGAGATCGTCTTTTATGTTTACACATGCTTGTAAAAATCGCTAGGCGATAGTCGGGCGGTGAGGTAGGGCCTAGGCCTAGGCGGGATTAATCGGGGCCTAGGCGGGATTAATCGGATTGAAATTTTTATATGTAATTTTCAGTTTTTTATATATATACACACATTTTTATATGTAATTTTTATAAAAATGTTCATTTTTAAACCACACCAAAGGTTTTCGCTGGAATTTGGCCGGATATTTCAGGTTTTCGCCGGAATTTGGCCGGATATTTCAGGTTTTCGCCGGAATGTTCGCCGGAATCTGGACGCCTAGGACCGCCTAGGCGCGATTTGGACCGCCTAGCGACTTTTGGACCGACTAGGCCAAAATTAGTCGTTATCGAGCCGCCTAGCGACTAATCGGCGCCTAGGCGCGATTTTTACAACACTGTGTTTACAAATATTGCACGTTACGTCCTTTCTCATTAATTCAGTTAAATTTCTCAGTTAAGTCTGGTAATGTGCAAGACATATAAGGGTACTTTTGTATTTACTCATTTAATTAAAAATATGTTAATTAAAATGTCTATAAACCAACTATTTTTCTCTTCTCTCTCTAGGGAGAGAGAGAGAGAGAGAAGATTGAGGGAAAGAGAGAGAGAGATGGAGGAGATTGAGAGAAAGAGAGAGAGTGGGTTTATAGTTATTTTAATTAACATATTTTTTAATTAAATAAGTAAAATTATAAAAGTACCCTCATGTGTTTAACACATTATTAGACTTAACTGAGAAATTTAACTGGGTTAGTGTCAAAGGACGTAACATGCAAGATTTGTAAACATAAAAGACGATTCTGACAATTTTTGAACTATGGGACAATATATAAAAAGAGTATAAAATATAGTACGATTTATGTAATTTACTCTATATTATTTAGTGTCGAAAAAATTAAAGGATATATTGTTAGGGGATACATGAATTTTATCGCGCTTTACTCAAGGGATACTATTCAAATAAACTAAATTAAGAATAATATATCAATAAAAATGTATTTTAGTAAATATTTTTTAAACTACACGTTTTAATAGATATTTTTTTTCCATCGACACCCTCTAAAAAAATCTCCTAATTTAGGTATAAAAGGAGGGAGAGGCGGTGGAATACTAATGGATTGTTACTTGAGGATGGTGATTTTCTTTTTAAAAATTTGCCCATGAAAGGAGAATAATAACAAGTAATTTCAATAATCATTTTAAGTATAAGTAAAAAAAACTCAAATATAAAAATAAAATTAAACAAGAATAACCCATTATTCTTTCCCATTATGAGTATTGTGTCTGTAAAGCGAAATAGATCTAGAATTATCCAAAAATATGAAGCGTGCAATGTTTCGAACGAAAAATGAACAAGATCGAAACCCTAAACTGAGATCGTTCACCAGGAAGATGCACACAACAACAAATACATCAAAATAACTAGAATCTCAAACCGAACACGATAAGACTAATACGATATCACAAACATGATCATCATTAAACATGATGAACATAAACAAAGACGAAGACGAATACGTATGCGAACGAGAGAAAACGAGAAAGTATATGTGGGCGATTAGGGTTTCTTTAAGAAGACACCGTCGATTAAATATTCCTTAAACTTCCAACTAACCAACAAAACTCCCTTCAATATTTTCTACAAGAACCATTCATCCCTTCTAAAAATAACAATATACAAACCTGCACCAAACTTTCCAATTTAGACAAGAAATACTAACGAGATATATTTGCGAATTGAATTGGTGATACATATTTAAAGTTAACATGCCCTCTCAATTCAATTTGCAAAATATCAACGTACACAATTTTCCACAAAGAACTTTATGTCGATTTATTTGTAACCCTTTAATAAATATATATGTGTAACTTGTAATTTACGATTAAATTTTATTAGTTTTAATTACACTACCCAAATTTTTCTCTCAAAAAATGTAAATCCAACTCAAAATGTTTTGTTCTCTCGTTGAAAACAGGATTTGCACTTATAGAAATAGTTGCACTATTATCACACATAAGATTAACTATTAAATTACATTTAACTTTTAGTTAACTTTATAAGTTTACTAGGTTAAAATCTCGTGTATTACACGAGATTGTATATTAAAAAATATAAAACTTATAAATTTGCAAATATGTAATAACTTGTCAGGCTATTATGATCGTCTCGAAATATATCAGGTGGAAATGTGTGTGTATATAACAAATTAATATTTTTCTTCAATTAGTTATATTTTGATTTCCTATTATATATTCTTATTTAATATAATTAATATTCTTCTTTAATAATATATTTATAATATCATTATTATTTAATAAGATAGATGCGCATTTATTAGGAGAGAGAGGCGGGAAAATCAATGTGAGAAGACATGAGAAAGTGACAAGTGTCCACCTTAAACCTTTATTTATTAGTATAGATAAGCCACATTACATCACAAAGTAAATGCACACATAGCTTGGTATTCTGCTTCTGCAAATTACTAAGACATTTTGGACCGTGTCTTGCTTTTCCATGAAATTAGAGAATTCCCCAAGAATACACAGAAGCCAGGAACTGACTTCCGAGTAAAAACGTGCCTAGCCCGGTATGAGTCAACATATGCTAACAAATCAAAATGTCTACGTTGCTAAATAACAATCCCTTAGGGGGAGTTGCTTTTAGGCACCTTGAAAGCCTTAGATTAACCTGTAAATGAACATTAGTAGGAGAATGCATATGTTGACTCAAGAACTGAACATCATAAGATATATCAGATATGGTTAAAGACAAATATATCAATTAAACCGTTTTTTTTCTAAAACACTTTCATTTTTATCACAGTTAGTAGTACCAATATAAGTTTGTTCAATTGGAATACTAAAAGGCTTACACCCAGACAAGCCGAATTCAGATAATAATTCCGAACAATATTTCATTTGGGAAAGACAAATACCACGATCAGAATACAAGACTTATATTCCCAAAAATATTTCAATTTTCCTAAGTCCTTTATCATGAACTTTGAACTCACACATATATATATATAGGAGGTAAAATAAGAAGTGAATTTTCGCTAAAACGTAAGAAATGATTTCTTTTTTAACCGAAACCAGGTCAAACGAACTAACATTGAGCTCATTCCAACGACGTTAAAACCAACTCGTCGAGGTTTTTTTTTTGGGGTGGGGGTTGGGGGATTTAAGTTTTTGGTGGGATGGGGGTTGGGGGGATTTAGGTTTTTTTTGGGTGGGGGTGGGTGGGTAGGTTTAGGTTTTGAGGGGTGGGGTGATTAGATTCTGGGTTTAGTTTTTAGGGGTTTACCTTTAGCGTTTAACTTTAAGGGTTTAGTTTTAAGAGTTTAGTTTTAGGGTTTAGCTCTAGGCTTTATTTCGACGAGTCGATTCCAACACCGCTGAAATTAGTTCAATCGGAGTTCGTTTGACCCAGTTTCTTAGTTTTTTTTAGCGAAAATTCACTTTTAGCGGAACCTTCCCCTATATATTGTCTTTTTTTTATTAAGATATTTTTAAATAAAGCTAAAATACCAATGTACCCTCATGTGTCTTGAACATTACATGATCATACTTAACGAAAAAATTTAACTAGGTTAGGACCAAAGGACGAAACGTGCAAGGTTTGTAATCGTAAAATATGATCTCTAACAGGTTAAATGGCAATCTCTGGAAAAATATAAACATAAAGGTCGATTTATGTAATTTACTCATAAATCTAATATAAATAATACATCAAAGGGAATGAGTTTTGGCGTGAGACCTAATATCCAAGTCTGGTGATTTTTACATCGAATCAACTTTAGTTTTTTGTTCAACTATCATCATCATCATCATCATCGTCGCCGGCTGTTGTTCTTCTTCCGCCTCCGATTACTACGACACACCGTTGTTGCAATCCAGGTTTACCCAATTCTCAAAAACCCTACTTTCTTCTGAAATCGAATTGATTAATTATGTTTTGAGTATAAAGGTTGGTCACATGCACATTGATATCTCATGAATTTATGATGGCTTGTCCTAATTTGCTGTTGTTATTGATGAATATTGATGTTATTGTTTCATAATTCTCGTCTGAATGTATTATGTTTTAGTCTTCTTGTTGAACCGATTAGTTTATTATGCAAAAGTCTTGGATTTATTTAGTTAAAGATGTGAGATTTTTTTTAATGTTAACTTTTTCTTTGAATTGTTGTATATTAGGCTTATTTAGTGTGTATATTAAACAACACTGTATCTTAAATCGATAATTTACACCTTACAGGAACTAGTTTATCTATTATCGATTCAACAACAACAACAGTCCGGGATGGAAGCTAAACGCTTGGGTTCAAATACGATCAACAACCTTCCTCCATCCATAATAGAAACCATCTTATGTCTTGTACCATTTCAAGAGGCTGCAAGGACAAGTATCCTCTCCAGGGAATGGAAATACCATTGGACCAAAATTCCCAAACTTGTGTTTATTGAAGATGTAGTTAAATATGAGTATAAAGAACGGTTCAGCATAACAAGTCAAGCAAAGCGTAAACTTTTCTATGCTATAAATCAAGTTATGTCAATGCATCAAGGTCCAATTAACGAGTTCTCCCTATCCACGTATGTAAAGGGCCTGTGTATTGAAATGGATCATATAATAGATAATTTGTCAAGGAACAATAATCTCAAGAAATTAACACTTGACATGTCCGGGTATTGGTTACCTGAATCGTTTTTCTCCTTGCATAAGTTAACAGACCTAAATCTCCATTGTTGTCGTCTTGATGTTCAACCAACCTTCACTGGATTTGGTAGCCTTGCAAACTTACACATGGAAAGTGTAATCATCACTAAAAAAATGCTTCTACTTTTCCTATCTAGTTACCCATTACTTAAGACCGTCAATCTGGTAAGTTCTTACTACAATATAAAATCCATCATCATGGGCTTTCATCTTATCTGAATATTGTAAGTTGTCGCAGAATCCTGATCTTGGAAGTTTAACGGATACTGATGATTCCACCATCATTGAGCTATTCGAGTGTTTACCCGTGTTGAAAATCTGTCTATTCGTCTTTCGATGATGCCGGTAATATTATTCACAACTATATAACTGATTCAGCTCAAGAAAGAATATTTGTGCTTATGGCTAATCTTGTGTTTGCTATGTTTCAAGCATTTTGATCAAGGCAGGGTTCCAAACAAGCTTCCAGCAGCATTAGTCCACCTTAAATACTTATGTATTAGAGATACGCACTCTATTTACCGTCATAGAATCCCTTGTTATGTTTTCTTGATCAGAAGCAGCCCGAAGCTGGAAAAACTTAAGCTGAAGGTAAATAACATAAATCTATCCTGTATGCATCTTGTTTGTTTACAAATACATGTACACTGACAAATAACACTCACCCTTCTTGTAGGTTCTTTGCGATCTACGTTTTGGGATTCAGAGTTACTCAAGTACAAGGGACAATTATTCAGATATTTGGTTGGAACATTTGAATGAAGTAGAGATTGAAATGTGGATCAAGAAAACGTCTAGGTTGGAGTTTTTGCAGCTTATCTTGGACAAGTCACCTGTGCTGAAAAAAGTGAAGATACTGATTCGCAACAAGGTTTCTAAGGATAAAGAGTTGCAGATTTTAAGATTTTGCTCACGATACCCACGTGTATCACAGGTGGTGGAAATCATTGTTGAAAGCGGAGTTAGGTTTGATCGTAGGCCTTTTAACCGTGGACTATAAACATATAATTGTTTGGTTAATGTTTTGAGTTTTTTGACGTTGGATAAAATGTTGAATGTTAAACTGTTAAAATATTAATTGGGGTTTTTTCGTGAAGTTTTTTAACTAAGTTAACATTTTTTCGTTTATAGCGTATGTGTAATGCTCGATTTAAGGGGTATTTAGCGTTTATTTTTTATTGTAATGCCCGATTTAAGGGGTATTTAGTGTTTTTCTACTGTTATGTTTCAAACACTTATTTGATATTTGGTTAACCTTGGAGAAGGTGCGGAGCAACAAGAGGACATCAGGAGTCTTGGTGGTGGAATGAGGAGGTGCGGAGCAAGATAAAGGACAAGCAACAACGCTTTAAAGAGATGTTGCAGTGCAGTAATGGAGAGGAGATAATGACACTACGGGAGAACTATAGACAGGCAAAGAGGGAAGCTAAAAAGGCAGTGAGTGAGGCAAAGAATTTTGCCTATGAAACGATGTATAGAAAACTAGACACCAAGGAAGGGGAGCATCATATGTTTAAGATTGCCAAAAATAGGGAGCGTAGGAGACAAGATCTTGGGGTCGTGAAGTTTATCAAGGAAGATGATGGAAGAGTTTTGGTAAAGGGACGAGACATCAAGCTGAGATGGCAAAACTATTTCTACACCCTTTTCAACAGTTGTAGACCAAGTCTAGCCATAACGGAGAATCCCACTACTCAATCCAGTCAACGAAATAATTGTTATTGTCGAAATATCACACAGGAAGAAGTGAGGAGTGCTCTTAAGAAGATGGGAAGAGCTAAGGCAGTCGGTCCAGACAACATACCCATTGAAGCGTGGAAGTGTATGGGAGAGGAAGGCGTTCAGTGGTTGACAAGACTGTTCAACAATATCTTCAAAACCGGAAAGATGCCAGATCAGTGGAGGCGTAGTGTCTTAGTACCCCTATATAAAAACAAAGGAGATGCTCAATGTTGTGCTAACTATAGGGGGATTAAGCTCCTATGTCATACAATGAAATTATGGGAAAGAGTTATAGATACAAGGATTAGACGACAAACCCAGGTTACAGCAAACCAATTTGGGTTCATGCCAGGCCGGTCCACTACGGAGGCGATACACATTTTAAGAAGATTAATGGAAAAGTACAGAGAGAAGAAACATGATTTACATATGGTGTTCATCGATCTTGAAAAGGCGTACGATAGTGTGCCTAGAAGATTGATCTGGGAAAGTCTGGAGGGAAGAGGGATCCCATGTAAATATATTGAGGCAATTAGGGATATGTATCATGAGGCTAAGACATGCGTCCGAGCTCCCGTGGGGGATACAGACTTTTTTCCGGTGGAAGTGGGAGTTCACCAGGGGTCGGCACTAAGCCCCTTTCTCTTTGCAGTAGTTTTGGATGAGTTGTCAAAGTCGATTCAAGATGCAATTCCATGGTGCATGCTTTTTGCTGATGATATCGTGTTGATTGCAGAAAGTAAAGAGACATTGAACAACAGACTAGAGGAATGGAGAACAGTCTTAGAGCACAAAGGTTTGAAGATAAGCCGATCTAAAACCGAGTACCTTCACTGCAACTTTAGTGGTGCAAACGTCGACGAGGAGACCCAGATTTCTATTGAAGGTGGGGTTGTCCCTAAGACACTGAAGTTCAAGTATCTAGGATCTGTCATCCAGAGTAACGGGGACATCGACAATGATGTAGTCCATCGGGTGCAGGCTGGTTGGTGTAAATGGAGAGCGGCCTCAGGTGTTTTGTGCGACAAGAGGTTCCCAAAAGGGTTAAAGGGTAAATTTTATAGGGTAGCAGTTCGCCCAGCGATGCTATATGGAACCGATTGTTGGGCCATCAAGAAGACACAAGCTCGAAAAATGGATGTAGCTGAGATGAGGATGTTGAGGTGGATGTGTGGACACACAAGAAATGACCGAATAAGAAATGAAGTTGTTCGGAAGAGATTGGGAGTCACATGTATCTCAGATAAGATAAGAGAAGGAAGATTGAGATGGTTTGGACATGTCAAGAGGAGACAGAGCACAGATCCAGTGAGAACGGTGGAAACTCTCGTTGTAGAGGGGAAAAGGAGCAGGGGGAGACCGAAATTAACGTGGGATGAGAGGATTAGGCTTGATTTGCTAGATTTACACCTCTCAGAGGACATGATCAATGATAGGATTTCATGGAGACGTCGTATTAGGGTTTTAGGATGAGTGACCCGTTGTGTGGGAGAGTAGAGTGGTTTAGCAAAGATTTTGCGTATGTCTTGTTTCTTGTGACTAATATACTCTAGTCATACACTGCTAATTGTTAGATTACTGTTAGATTTATTTTACTTTATTACTCATTAATTTTATTTATATTTTTATCTTTTTCTTTCCCATGGAGCCGGGGGTCTAAACGGGAGCAGCCTCTCTATCCCTTGGGATAGGGGTAAGGTTTGCCCTCATCACACCCTCCCCAGACCCTACTAATAGCGTTAGCTATGTGTGGGATTATACTGGGTACGTTTGGTTTGGTTTGGTTTGGTTAACCTTGGAGAAGATTGCCCCGTCTTTGATGACATGTTCGAATTTTGCCAAATATATGCCAGTGGAACAATCGGTAAGCTTCATCTTAAAGAATATTTTTAGTTGAAATTCAGATTTTATGCATACATTGTATCTATGCTTTCTAGCAGATGCTGCACACAGATTAAACAATCAACTTTGTGACGTTGCCATAAATTGGGCTGGGGGACTACACCATGCTAAAAAGTGCGAGACATCTGGATTTTGGTTTTGGGCATTTTGGAGCTTCTTAAGTAAGTTCTTTATATTGATAGAGATGTTCATCATGGTGATGGTGTAGAAGAAGCCTTTTACTTCACTGACAGTGACAGGTAAAGAAAAGAAAGGTAAAGTAAAACTAATCATATTGGGATGTATATTGTTCTACCTGTTAATTGCTGTAGTTTCTTTTTAGTTATCTTACCGCGTATGTTATCGATGATTTTGATAGGTCTCTAATAAGGCTATTGTTATTCCTGCTGTGAAAGTGGAGCCTACCTTGATGCTCATACAATCCATCATCTGAAAGTCATCAGGTCGTATGGTTATATATCACTTAATTATATGCCTACATACCTAAATTATTTACTCTTTTTGTTTCTTTACTAGTTCTTGTTGTTTTTCTCCTTTCTGCAGGATTCGTTAGCTCATGCTGTTGCAGATGATATGCAGAAAGTTTATACAAAAGAATTGCGCCCAGCACCTGTTCCTTTAACTGTTGATGGGGAAGTTATTGATGAGGAAGATGTGGGTATCTTTAACTTTCGGCATATGATATTTTTTTTGGAATTATGTCCGTCTAGGTACACCTGTCAAGTGGAACTTAATGTTAGAAAACTTTACAGATGTATTTTCTTGATGCGAATAATGAGAGTGATGATGATGTTGAAGGGAAGGATGTCGATGAAAAAGATGGCACGGATCTTGAAAAGAGGTATGTCTGACTCTTTTTATCATTTACGAGTAAATGTTCTGAGAACAAGGTGATGTGATTTTTTAAATAATTTCATAGGAATGGTTTTGGTTGACATCAGATCCTAATCATTTTAGGTATTCAATTGTGGAATTATTCAAGGGGTGAGACATAGGACATCATGTTAATGGCAAAACCCAGTTTTGCTGGCGAAATAGAAGTTATATTTTTAGAGATGGGTGTTCGGTAACTGGGCCTTTTAGTCAAATACTAAGATCAAATTAGGATTTATGGGGATAACCGGGCATAGTAAGACAGAGACAAGACTCATTGTCGTTATCTGGCCTTCTTTGTCTCTTAAAGTTGTTGAAGGACAAAAATTCAATACTATATCTTAAAAACCATTTATGATCAAGTGTTTTTTACTTTCTTAATATATATCGACTTTACTTCATTTCTGTACACAAGTATAACAAACAGAGCATCAGTTTCGGGAGTGATTAACCCTAATGTGTAAACCAAACAATGGCAGTATGCAATCAAACTCATACAAGTAAGTGATTCCTTACTGCAAACCAAACACCATATATGTCTAAGTACTCATTTGGTAACACTTACGTTTTATATTAGTATATTACATATCTGAATTTGATTTCCTTTTTGTATTTAGGGTTGTGATGTTAGGCGACAAAATGAATATGCATTTAACAATACATCTTTAGCATAAAAAATAAGAAGTTTTGAATAAAAAGTAGGACATGTGTTCTACTGTATTTAAAAACTTTAACTTGTTAAAGTGGTTCTGTAATCAGAGGACACATAAAAAGAATCAAGCTTACAGTTTTGGAAGTCGGTTATAACATTTTGTTTTCAAACTGCAAATGGCCACCAGACATAGCTCGCTGTCCAGTCTACACTTGCCAAACATTTGCAATGTAGTAGGCTGCTTTAAAATTCATCAGTAATGCAATCATTAGGATTCTTTTTTGTGCATTTTAAGCAGTCATTTGTAATTTTAGTGATTATATTTGTAGTGGTTATTGGCCATCATATTTGTTTTAAAATAAACTCTTTTTAGTTTTTGGTTATTGCAATGTCATTGATGCTTTTTTACAGACCATTGAGATGGCTAACAAGGATCTGAATGAATATTACAACTCACTTGACAAGTGAGTTTTTTATTTTATTCCTCATTGTCATACCCTTTTTACCTTATTGTGGGTTCTTTATATCTTCTGGTCAACTAAAAATTGAAGACCTGAATTTTCATGGTTTGCTAGAGGTGGCAAAGGGGCAGGTGGGTAGCGGGTCAAAATGCGCTCGGATAAAAAAACGTAGTTTATAATAATGGTCGGGTTGGGCTGAGTCTGAAAACTTTTTGTTTAGCTTTTAAAAGCTCCCTACAAGTAATTAGTATGTCAAATATGATCACATAAGTTATTTTATTTCGTTCATAATCTAAGGAAATTTCATGCACTTTGACTGGGTCGCCCAATTTGACCCGTCTCCTTAAAAGATTTTTTAATTTTTAATTTTACGCATTTTACCTGTTTATAAGCAAATAGGCAGGTTTCTTGGGTTGGGTAGTCGGTTGTGGGTTAAATTGAGTTCAAAGTCAAAACAGAGGTAAAGTAGAATGTAAGAGAAGTTCCATGGTTGAGAAGTGGTGGATGTAAGAAAATTTTTGTTAATAAGTAATATAGCTAATGAAGGATCCATAAATTTTTATTAAAAAGGTAAATACTATCGAATAGGTAAATGGGTCGGGTCAAGTAGGGGCCCAATTTAGGTCAGCTTGAAGAAAATAGGAATTGATGAAAAATAACATGAAATTTAAATTAATTAGTCTACTGATTGATTAACTAATCATTGGTAAGTTAGTAATATCAACTTCTTTATTTCTCACTTCTTGATTTACATTTTACATAAATAATGTTTCATAATCTGCCTCTTGATTTCTCACAAAACATATAAGCTCTCTAAGCTCAGTGCCCATTGTTGATGATAAAGGGACCCTCAGTTAATTTTTTTTCTATAGGAGGTAATTTATTTTTACGTTTTTACCTTTTTACCCTCAACCAACTTTCATGGTTGTAGAAGTCATTAGCTGCTGTCAAGTCGGTTAACTGTTGAGTTGTGAGTACTCGGACATGGTAAATTACAAAGAAATTAATTTTAAAAAAATTATATATATGTCAAATATCATAAGTTTACTAATACTAATATTTATAACAAAATACGTGAATATCAATATAAATCAAAATGGTACATGTTCAATACAAAAGTATTTCAAAAACCGACATTCATTATTTAATATTATAGACATAGTAATTATTTAATTCTCGTCTCCCAATGTATCTCCGTGAAAAACAGTGAAAATCCAACATGAATCGGTGAAATACAAGGAAAATCAGTGAAAAACAGCGAAAATCCGAGTTGGATCGATTCCGAGTAATGTTGACCGAGTTGAAGAAAAACGCCTCGGCACCCTACCGAGTATTGAGTACTCGACTGCATAGACCGAGTTTTACAACACTGCCAACTTCTACCCTCTTGGTTCAACACTATAGTTTAGACGATTTTTTTATAGTTTTTTTATTTAATGTTAAAATTAAATTTATCATTATATGTAATAAAAACAAATAACTTATTCTTGTTTAAAATCTTTCAATTACTGAGATAATAGAAGTTATATATTAGGTGTCAAATAAGTTGTAATCGTCTTATATGTTGGCAAGCCGTTAGCTTAAAGTCCACGTCCAAGTGACATGTTTTAGTCATCAAATAGCGGTGGCGGGAGCAAATGGTGTCCGACAGAAACTTCAAAAGAAACACTTGGTAAATCTTTGATGCTATTTTTTTTTTTTTACAGGAACTTTATGTGTTAATTATTTTTTAATCTGATATGGTTGCTTGATCAAGTTTTTTTTCTTTTTTAGTTGATTATTCATGCAATACAACATGTGACATCATAGAATGGTTGAGTTTAAAGCTGCAAAAAAGTAACGTCTTGTGAAAAGTGTTGTAACCGAGTCCAATGGGAAAACAATTGAAGCTAAGAAACCGATTGTTGTGAAATATGGTCTGAACCATGTCTCCTACCTAACTGATTAGTTTTTCTTACCTTTTCATACCGAGGATGCATGTGGCCGAGTTTACTTTTGACCGGGTCGAGTGTCTATAATAAAAGAATGCTTATAAGTAAACGAGTGTTGTTACCTCCAACTTTGTCTTTTAATTGAGTGAGATCATTGAAAGGTGTATCCAATTAAATATGAATTATATAGTTCTCATTATTTAACTTGTATAATACACGGGTCTATAATCTAGTAACAGTATATACACATATTTTAAATGAATACATGTGTATATATATATACTAGGTTAGATTCTCGTGTATTACACAAGTTGAATAAATGTAATGTTATATACTAAGTGATGAAAATTTATGTCTTTAAAAACGTATGTATTACAACAGTATAATCTGTTAACACATACACGAGTCAAAATATGTCTTTAAAAATATACTTTGACGTGACAGTTATAAATTATGTTAAGTTAACAACAGAAGCTAGAGTTTTAGATAAATTGTATGATAATTAGTTTGTAGAAATGGCTAACATACTCTTAACACAATATTTGTGATGTTCTACAGTTGGTTTTTTACATGATCTAACATATCATTTCCTTATTTTGCAGGAAAGTTTCCAACAAGAGACGACAATTAACAGGCTTCCTTCTGAAGTGATAGAATACATTCTCTACCTTGTACCTATTCGGGAGGCAGCAAGGACAAGCACTCTTTCTAAGAAATGGAAGCACAGTTGCACAAAAATGCAGAAGTTGGTGTTTGATCAGGACATGTTTCAAGTGTCTGGGGATGAGCTTTATAACAATGTAAATGTAGTAAATGAAAGAAGAACTATGACTAAGAGGTGTGGAATTTTCTCAGCGATTTATCAAGTGTTATTGAAACACTCTGATCCAATTATTGAGTTTAGTTTCAAGATACAAACAAATGAGTCTTGTGTGGAAGTAGATCATATAGTATCTTACCTCTCAAGCAAGAACTCAGTCAAAAAGTTCACACTTGACACCGTTGGAGGGCATTATAGGTTACCCTCGTACCTATTTGCTCTTGATGAATTGACTGAACTACACGTTATTAGTTGTAATCTCAACCGTCAACACAAGTTCAGCAGGTTCATCAATCTTTCAACCTTGTTTGTGAAAGATATAAAAACCAGCAAAAGCAGTCTTGCGCATCTTGTATTAGGATTCCCTTCGCTGAAGAGATTGACTTTAGAAAGTCTAAGCTGATGACAACTCTACAATATTGATTTTAATCAGTTACCTTACATTTGAAACTTGGTGTAGGATACTGATGATATCCATGATGATGACAACTCTAACATCATAAATCTGTTTGACTGATTCAATGTGCTTGAATACCTTTCAACGTACTTCCTGGCTGGTGAGGTAATGACATGTGTTAGTATAATATAAATCTGGATTTTTTTTCTTTGGTTTAAATAATCATATTTTAATTTTGGTTGTTAAAGCATTTTATTGAAGGGAGAATTCCAAAAGTTCTTCCAAATCCATTGCTCCACCTCAAAGAAGTATGTCTTGTTGAATTGAGATTCCTTGATGAACGTGAATTGCTTTTTCTTGCGTGTCTGATCAGAAGCTCTCCAAACCTGGGGAAGCTTAGTGTCACGGAGTTACTTCTTTGACTCGCGTGCGGCTCTTAGTCTCCTGCTAAGGTCAGCCTTTGACCCGATTATGTAGTGATTCAGAAGCGATAAGATGCGAACAAGCAAGATCGTAATCAAACAACTTATATTGATTACAAAGGAAAGAGTACAAATGAGCTTTACAAGGTGAATACTTTTACAAGTGTTGGAGGTGATCTATACAAATGACTAACCCATCTATTTATACTAGTCATCCTCTTGATCTAGATGATTCTATCTAGAGTCTTCTAATAATACAATAATGCAAATATCAAAGATATTTACAAAGAGAATTCTAGAAACTTAGTAAAATATCTTAATGAATCTTTCTAGTTAATCCAAGATTAATATCTTGGATATTTTGGAGGAACTTTCTAGACCAGCCCTTAAGGCTTGGAGCCTTGATGTTGCTGGAACTCTCTAGAATCCCGAGCATGCAATCTGAATTTTTGGGCAGAATTAAGGTCGTTTTGAGTGGGTAAGCACCAGGTGAAAAAACACTTTGCATCCCTTTTGTTTTTTTTATTGTTCTTAACTCCTTCAAAATGTTCTGGAATTTTTTAATATGACCAATGATATTAAAGGTTTTGGAAGAAGCACCTTCTCCTGAAGATGATGCTTGGTCGTGTAAAGTGGAAGACTATGAAGATCTTTGGTTAAGCCATCTAAGCGTTCTAGATTTTTTTAATATGACCAATGGTAAGTTGTATTTGGATGTGGTGAAGCTTATCCTGGCCACATCACCGGTGCTAAAGATGGACAGGTTATTTTTGTTGATGGAGGTTGAGGAGGAAGAATTGGATATTTATCTTCAAGAACTTTGTTTGCATCCCAACATGAACCGCCTGAGGTGAAATTTATCTTCAAGAAAAATGAAGATATGGATACTGAATTCACTGGTAAGTAGAAGACAAACCTATGAATTAGTTTCATGTTTCTGATACATATATAGCATTACATAATAATACATACATGGGTAGCCTAGTAATGGCAAGTGCAGGGGTAAGACTTAAAGTAGGGGTGTTTACGGTTCGGTTTCAAACCGCGAAACCGCCCAATAAATAAGAGGGGTACGTCACGGACCCTGAAGAGGAATGCGTACCAAAATCGGAAGACGAGCGTTTCAGGAACCGTGATCCATGGGAAGACAGACGATCTTGGGATTCGGACTGTAAAAGTAGGTGATGATGTGGGAATATAGGGGTGTTTGAAAGTGGATGTAGTGTTGTAGTAAAAATAAAAGTTTTTTAAGGATGAGTGGAAATCTGATATGGCGTGTTTGGTTGTGTTTGCCACATCCATCATTGGAGTGCTCTAATAAGCATGACAAATTTAACACTCACGTTTATCAATGTACCAAAATCATTCTTAAGCCAATTAGCATTTAAAAATATCACACTGAAACTTGGATCAGAAGACCCACACTCTTAACTTAACCCAACTCGGTATTGTAACTTGACACATGCTTTAAGTCACCAATTCACCTCGTCTATAAAAAAACATAATCCATTTAGCACCAAGTCTAGTCACAATTCGATTCGAGCAATCAACACACTAACGAACCCACCCAACCGGTAGTCCTTGGTCGTTCTCGTTCACGTCGAACAATTACACCTTCCCCATCTCTACTCAGCTAACAATCACTGCAACGAGATCAATAGAGCATGTTGTTCGTCATCATCGGACCAACACTTGCGTTGCTGACCTACCGTCGTCGTTGTCCGCTTTGTTGTCATCGTACTCATTTCACCAGTCAAAACCACCTCTCCATCATCGTTGCCCCAATACCGACATTGAACTACCGTCACTGGTGATACTAGGTTTTGCTAATACTAAGACTAAACCTCCTAACAATTAACCCCGTTGAGGCTTAAAACATGTCACAATAAATCCTTAAAACTCCGTACATTCTAGATGACATCAATATTTTTTATTTAAACCCGTTGGGCTGGGGTGGGTATTCTTTAGAATGCATAATACACTTTTAGAAATTAAACAGTTTTTCCACAAAGCTTTTAGTGGGAAAGTTGTCAGAAAACGGCGTTTCCCACAAACTTCCGACCAAAAACTTTTTGTGGAAAAAGGGTCGTGGGAAAATATTTCCCACCGAAATCCGACAAAAGTTTCCGACAATTTCCCCTCTAAAACAGATTTCCGACAACTTTCCCACGAAAGCATTTCCCACAACATTTCCCACCATTTTCTGACAAAGATTTCCCACCATTTTCTGACAAACATTTTCCCACCACTTTCCCACGAAAACATTTCTCACAATATTTCCCACCACTTTCCGACAAACATTTTCCCACCACATTCCCACAAAAATAAACATAAATTTCCGACAGATTTCCTACAAAACATATTTTAATTTAAAAAAAAACCCAAAAAATCTAGTTTTTTCCTGTTTAAACTATAGAAAAAACCCAATACAAGAGCATGTTTCCAAAACCCGTTACAATTACTAAAATATTATACAATCTTCCAAATATGTTTAGAAGTTTAACAAAAAAGACAATAAACTAAACTACGGTGGAGGATTGCCCAATTGCTTGAGATACGCGACCATTTGTTGTTGCATCTCCTCTATTCTCTTTTTGTTGTTGCATCTGCTCCATTTCTTTTTTCTAACTCTATTTTTTGTCATTCCACCTCTTCCTTCACTTGTTGCATCAATTCCTGCATCTAAAACATGGTAACCCACGCTTCGCGGCAGTTGTGAAACCCGACCAAACGAAAGCTTGTAAAATACAAACCTTATAAGACCATTTTTGCCATATCAAGCCTCTTTTATTCCTTCATTGAGACCATTGAGTGTGACCGGACCAAGACCATCCGCGTACCATGTATTAAAATATGGACCAATGTTCTATAAAATCATACAAAAAGAGCATAATAATCACACGCATTTGTGTGTATGCATGTGAATGTGAGATATCTTATGATGTAATGTATTCATAATAAGCAAAACCAATTGCACGTTTAGTTTATGTATACACACATAACACAACAACTTTCATATCTTCTTTAAATGGTGTGATTAACTTGTATCAAATACCAAAAAAATGTTGTAAATACTGATTCAATGAGAATAAATCTTATAATGGAGTTAATAAATTGAATTAAATATGCATATAAAAACTAAATGAATATAAGTTGCAATTATATTGACCTTTCTGTTTTAGATTATGGTCCAAGATTCATCGAACTTTATAGTTTTAGCTTTGGTTTCATTTCTGTTTTAGCAATCAACAGCCTTTTCGGCACATGCATAAAAGTCAATAAAACATAGTGCCATCTATAAAAGCTATGACAAGGGAATATTGATTAATAATTAAATGCTTATATTTACTTTTCCACATGCAACATAAATTCATACAAATATTGTAAAATGGTATTTTTATTTTTAAAGTACGATTTTTTTATATTTATACGTACTTAGAAATGCAAATATTTTCATAAAAATATAAGTGTAAACATTATTATATTTATTTATATTTTTTACGGTTAAAAATGTAACAATTTTGAGCAAGTTTATAAGTTAAAAAAAATTATGAATTTTTAAAAAGATATAGAAAAAGTACGTACATATGATTTATATGGTGTAGTGTCGCATTATAATTTTTGATTCATAATTAAATGCTTATATTTACTTTTTATCGAAAATTAATAATCGTACTTGTTCTAATACTTGAACTACCGGTAAGAATTTTGTGCCAGAAAACAATAAAATCGCCCACCTCAACATACTTTATTATTTATCTTTTGGGGGGTATTAGATGTGTAATAATGGTAAAGAGGTTGTGGTGTAGTGGTTGAGATGAGACTCGAAGTCTTAAGGGACTCGGTTAGATCCCTGCCACCACCATTAATTTTCGCGACATCGCAAATGAGGCCTAGCTCTTAGGCTGATGCATCAGGGTTTTACCCACGCCGATCCAGGGTTCGAGTCTCGGCTCTCCCTCAAGCCCGGAAGAGACCGTATTGGGTGGGGTTTTTCCTTGAAAGCTCTATGACGTCAAGTGAACCCGGTTAAGACAACATATTGGCTAGAGTTGGACGAAACTCTTTCATATGACGGGGGTGTGCGATGTCACAACATTCAATATTCGCATTTCAAAAAAAAAAAGATGTGTAATAATTATTGTCATAAAATTACAAATTATATGGCTACTAAATTGGTTCACGCAACCATAAAAGTAAAGGTTAAAACATGTGATACATGTCAATTATTAATGTCATAAAAGGGCTCATTGTAACTCACAAATCTCATAAAATATATACTATCAAGTATTATGCTCTCTTTTTCTCTCTGACTCGCAGTGATTCACGATACATCTTCTAAAAATAAGACGTGATCGCAATTTGTAACTATTCTTTCTTTAAAGTTTCACTTTGATGCAAAGTAATTTGGTTATAAATGAACGAATGATCAACCTTGTCAGATGTAAGTATTCATCCTTCTTATTATTCGAAGTTTCATCTTAACAGTTTGTCGTAACTCAAATCTCATAAAATGTTTATAATGTCTTCTTTTTTCTGCACTCATTATTTTACAAACATGCTAAGATATTGTGATTTATCTTGGTGTCGTATTTTCTTTATTTTTGATCGATATTGTGATTTTTACTCTCGACTTCTTTCCACTCATATCCATATAAAATGAGGAAAAAGAAAATTCCTTATATTTGACTTAATGTCAAAATGTAGATAAAAAATATTTGACTTAATGTGAAAATGTAGATAAACATAATGTAGTACAATGATGTATTTGAATTTATATAGTACATTATATTTTAAAAATTATAAAAAAAATGTAATTATAATATAAATAAAAATTGAAATGATCACACATAAAGTGTAACTGTTAATTTTAAAGATTCATCAATAACAAATTAACAACACATCTTTTTTATTTTATATAAAGTGACTTTTTCATCCAAAGTTGAATAGAAACGGACAATAAGCTACGTCACTAACTATTTAGATAAGAAAAGAAGCTGGAGTTATTTTAAAAATATTGGGACTGAAAAACCGATCACCTAGATTTTCACATTAAATTCATGTAACGTATTTCGAATCTTTGACTTTCAATGCATTATTTTTGAGAAATGAAAAATAATACATCTTCTTACTAAATTCTTTTAATTCATATTCTTAATTATTTATTTAAAACGATTTACATAGCTTTATTAATTCTATAAGTTATCTTAATCTTGTTATTACATGTCAGTTTTTTAACGGCAAACAAAAAAGTACTTTTTTTATAAAAGTCATGATTTTTCATTTATAAAAGTTCATATAAAATGTTGAGTTTCACTCATATTTGCTAATTACGTTTTGTGTTGTTCGTGCGTTTCATGCTTTATGAACCATTTTGGCGTGTTACGATAGTGTAACCAATTTAAGTGAAATGTGATTGTCTGGTTTTGAAGAAAGATATATCAGTTATCACAAATCGACAATGTTTAAAAGATCTTCACAACTCGAATCTACAGCAAATGAAGACTTGAGGTCAGTGACCATTGAGGCGGGTGATGGTAACCAACTTCAAGATCTAGGAGATATAGACATAAACTTACAACTCGATAACTCCCCAAACACTTTAAACGACGTTTTCCAACCGCACCAAACACAAGTTCAAGGACTTCAGCACGCGACTAGCTTTCCAAATATCAACAATCAAAGTTTGTCACAACAATGTAGCTCTGATGAGATAACATTCGAAGAGTTTTTGATCGGTTTAGGTGTAGTGCGTGCCCCATCACAAGTGTCGTACCCCTATCAAGCGGTTCAATACCATAGCAATGTAGTGCTTGAAACAAATAAAAGTGTATCTGCATACGCGACAGGTATGTGTATGTGAGAACCATATAAGCAACTATACATAATGTTTTAACAGTTTAACACGGAATTATGAGAACCACATAAACACATCACAAGGCGTTTACGTAATCCATAACCGACTCGATCCCTTTCTCTTGTCAACTATATATGTCCAACATTACATAAAAATGCTTATGTGGTTTTTATATTTAAATTTGATACTATATTAAACACGCCCAACATATATACAAAATAATATAAACATATTTCGATAACAATTATTCTATTAAAACAAAAAAGGGTGTTGGGAATAATGGATATTGTTTCCCTTTAGGTCGTTCTTTAGCCCCCCATGGGTCAACGGTCAATGGTGTGCCGAGCATGGTGCCTTTGGTGGTGTCTAGTAGTGAAACCAAGCCGACCACAAGACCCGTTGATTCGAGGACTACTAATGCGAGGCGACGTCGCCGAATGCTTCGGCTCAAACAACAGGTTTGTAACTATTTATAATGGTTTGGATAGATATATGTTTTTATTTTTTCTCGTTATGATCAAGGTTTCTTTAATTATTTTGTAGGAAAATCGTATGAAAGATGGAGGTCGAGGTGAACAAGCTTGAGCTGTGTACGGACTTATGAAAACAGATTTTGTTTCGCTGTCGATTTCATGAAAACTGAGAAGGAAACATTGTGTTTTAGCAGCAGGGATCTTATGACTTTATTGCTTGTTTTGTTTGATGATTAATGATTTGACTTTATGTTTATGTTTCTCATCTCGTATATGTGATCCCATAATTTATGAGATATATTTAGATATGATTAAAAAATGTTACAACGCACCATCACAGTTTTTAAGGGTGTAAATCCAGTGAGTTCAACTTTTTTCTTGTGGAAACAAAAACATATTGTTCTAGGTATATCAAGGTTGAGTTTGCTACTATAATTTGTCGGTAAATTCCTCTCAATTCACATCTTTTTTTTTCAATATTTTTATAAAAATTATTAGCTAAAGATTTAGAAAGTAACATATCTCCCTCTACACAAGCATATTGATAAAATAAAACTTTAATATAGTTTTTTTCTTTAAACGTGATATTTTTTTTATCATTTTAGAAAAAAGGCAAAAAAAAAATGGTCCATGATAAAAAAATATAAGCAAATTAATAAAATAAAACTTTAAAATACTCGTTTCTTTTGAGGCATTATCTATACTATCTAATAAATAAAGGTTTTTTCATGACACGTGTCGTCCCTATATTTATTCTCATCATTTTTTCTCCCTTTCTCTCTCTTATTAAATACACATCTATCTTTTTAAAACATATTTATTTTAAATCATCCCCTTATTACAAGAAACTTTAAAATCTAATTATGTAACTTTTATTTTCAATCAAATGGTAATTAAAGTCAAATTACATTAAATAATAATTAACGTATTTTCGAAACCCAATTATATATTAATTTTTACATATTTTGTTTTTTCTATCCTTAGTATATGTAATACATTTTTACACTTGTAATATATATATATATATATATAAAGATTTAAGAACTTTATGTATTGATATTTATCATATCGTGTGTATTACATGGGGTTTAAGCTAGTTTTATACCAAACCGAACAAAAAATCAAACTAGGTTCGACTTTCCAATCAACGAAAATCCAAATTCAATTTCTTAAAATATCTATTAGAAGTTCAAAATTTTAACAAGTCGAAAGAAAACTCTAGGAACTTCAAGGACCATTTTGACGTATAACCAAAAGTTAAGGGGCTATAGAAAACTTACAGCAGTCTTCTAATTGTCTATAATGAACAGAGTTTGAAGAAGCTGGTTGACCATGTAGATCACTCATACTTTGCTCAAATTTCTTGAAACCCTTCTCAGTTTTGTTGATTTCCATCCTAAATCTTCTTCCGCATCATCGATTATGGCCCAAACATCAACCCTAATCCGTTTCTTTTTGCTGATATTGGTAACCCTAAACCTCGATTTTCCCCCAATTTCAGCTTCATCGTTTGATCATCGGTACAGTGTAGGAGACAATGTACCTTTATTCGCCAACATTGTGGGTCCATTGAACAATCCCAGGCTAGTCATCTTTGATTTTAGTGTATTTGTAGAATTTTGATTGATATGTTTATTAATTAACCATGGGGAGGTTAATCTGTGCAAAAAAGAAATGATTTTTTTTACTTTTAGGTCAAGAGGTTTAGAAAATAAGCAGACCCATATGGGAATCTGATTGTTGAAGGGGTTCCATATTTTTACTTTTGAATTTCAAATAAGTTGATTTAAGACTTCAATTGACAAGATTTGTGTTATTTTGTAGAATAAAAATATTTGGTAACAACATTTAACTATATGAAGAGTAAAATAGTAAAATACCAGGCTTAGAAGTTTGAAATCAAAAGTGCACTATTTGGAATGTGGTGCTACTATATTGGGTGTTCAAGTTAATGATTGAATAGGTATATCGACATCAAGTTGAAGTGTATGTTTCTGTTCTTAAAGATTTTATCTATGTAGTATATAAACCAGAAAAAAAAAAAAAAAAAAAAAAAAACTCATACATTAATACCCATGTTTCAAAGCTTTGGCTAGGTTAAGATGATTTCCATAGTTCATTTCTTGATTTTCATCTTTTGGGTTCTAATTTCATGATTTATAGATAAGTGGATATGTTTTACATTAGTCTGTTAGAATACCAAGATTCTGCAAGCATTATTGTATTCAGTTTAGATTGATTGATTCGTCTATGTTTTTATTAAAGATTGTTTTCATTATATCTCTTGCAGTGAAATGTATCAATATTACGACTTGCCATTCTGCCGACCAGGTTAGTATTTGGGCTTATGGTAACAAATGAGCATCATTGCCTATGTTGGTTTAGTTCCCCAAAAATTATATATTTTGTTTGTTCTATTAAGATTGAAACTATTTAAGTTACACTCATAGTCACAATCATGAAATTTCTCCATCTAAATACTAAATAGTTAATGACTCTTTAAGATCAAGTGTTTGTGCCCTTGGTTTTAAAAAGCACGTCTCATGCGAGAGGCAATCTTGAAAACGCCCCAGGGCTTTGAGGTGGTGCTTCATGTACACCTGGGTCAAAATTGGTGAAAACTAGGGTCTGTAGGAGGCTTTTATATAAAACAACCAAAACAGATGAAGAGATTGTGAGTGGTTTATGCTGATACGTAAAAGAGATGAGAGATATGCAGCTTTTGGTTGTACATAGAGCAACACCTCGCGCCTTGCATTTCAGGACCTAAACGCCTCGGAGCGCCCCACGCATCTTAAAACCAAGTTTATGCCATGGTATACAATTTGTTAGTGGTGGATCTAGATTTTTTTACCGTAGTATGCACCACCATAACATATGCTTTTAAGGGGATGTGCTACAATAATAATTTTTATTTTTTTCACACTACAAATCTGTTGTAATTACATGCTAGTTCTGTCATATCTTTAATCTATAATTTCTTTAATTATTTTTCAGATCAAGTGATCCCAAAGAAGGAAACACTAGGGGAAGTTTTAAATGGAGATAGGTTGACCAATACATTATACAACTTGAACTTCCGTGAAGATAAAGTTGACCAAATTTTATGTGATAAGAAGCTTAAAATAGGCGAAATAACAAAATTCAGAACCGCTATCGATGTTGATTATTACTTCCAGATGTATTATGATGATCTTCCACTTTGGGGATTTATTGGAAAAATGGAAGATGACAGCTGGACAGGTGACGGGTCAGGACCCAGATATTATCTGTTCAAGCACGTCCAATTTGATGCCTTTTACAATGATGACCAAGTTATAGAAATACACGCGTTTAGTGACCCAAATCATGCTGTGGATATAACTGACAACACCGAAATCGATATAAAGTTTACTTATTCGATAAATTGGAATTCAACTACGAGTGAGTACAAGAACAGAATGAACAAGTATTCAAAAGCTTCATTGTTGCCAACACAACGTCAAATCCATTGGTTTTCTTTCATTAACGGTGTGGTAATCATCGCGCTCCTGATGGGTCTGCTTATATTGCTGTTTATGCGTCATCTGAAGAATGATTTAAAAAAGTAACGTGTTAGATATACTCCTTTGAAAAGTAAAATGAAAATTTAAAACCCCTTTTATTTGTTTTGTTTTTTTTTCAATTTCGTTGTTTTTTATTTTAGATATTCTAGTGGAGATGAAGAACAAGATAAAGAAGTCGGTTGGAAGTACGTTCATGGTGATGTATTTAGATGTCCTTCACGAATGGCATTGTTTTGTGGTATTTTGGGCTCCGGGACACAGTTATTGACCATGTAAGCCACTTTAAATTCAACTTCATAGATATGCTATCAGATATAGAGCTTGATTTGCACTGTAAACGGGTCTACAGAGCAGGCAAATGGAAGGGGTCGGGTTTAGTTGAGTTGACTTGAAACATTATATGTCCAAAGTTTTGATTTTTTTATAAACTAGTGTGTCAAATATGATTATAAACTTATATTATTTCAAAATTCAAATAATAATATACCTTTATGATTAAAATGATTTGGTAGATTTTTATGCATTAAATACAAGACGGGAGACTTTTGACCCATTTGACTTGTTTCCTTTTAGCTGATTTAAAGATTCTACTCATTAATTTTATTTTATTTTATTTTTGCATAAACCAATTTAGGAGTTTGTTTGAATTAATAACACACTTTGAGCTACTTTTGACCTATTTGACTTGTTTTCCTTTTAACCAATATTTTAATGATTTGGCCTATTTGACCCAGAGATAAAACATAACCCAAATCAACTCATGTATGAATAATGAGCCAAAATTGACACTTGTGTGTGTGAGAGAGAGATTAGCAATCCTAACATTTAACTAGCAGCTGTTTAACTTTTGATAATATTTGTGTTTACTACAGCATTTGCTTGTTATTCGTTTTGTCCTTTTTCGGGGTCCTATATCCCTACAGCCATGGGATTATCTCAACTTCTCTCGTGGTGCTTTTTATTCTTACTGCCCCAGTAGCCGGATACAGTGCTACTTCCTTCTTTGGCCAATTTTTCGAGACCGGATGGGTAAGTAATTTTCTTACGCTAGAATAAATATAACGAGCTTATAATCCTATGGTGCATGTTGACTTTTATGTGTCAAAATAGGAATGTATTAGCTGACCTTTAATATATTTGTAACATATTAATATCAGTTTCAAAACTGGAATGTAATAGCTGACCCGAAAGGTCAACCTTTGTGCTTACCCTTGCCTCAAAAATCAAAGGGTGTTAGATGCGATCATCTTTTTAATATATTGTACCTTTAGTTAGAGGTGGCAATGTAGACCAATTGACCTATAAATTTGTCAATTCGAGTTATGAACACGTCAAACTGTTAAAAAAATTGCTTACATGGAAACAAGTCGAAAGTCGCCCAAAGTGTTTTTAATGCATAAAACCTCTTACCTCCTAAATTATTTTTTTATAAAAAATTGGATCTTTTTTTCTGAAATAATATAACACTTGTAATCATGTTGTATTCACCAATCGTTTATCAAAAGTTTTAAATTTATGGAAAAAGAAGTGTTCCAGCTCAACCCAACCTGTACCGACATATTTCCACACAAAGTGTACCTTTTTTTAATTTAAGCGGTTGCGATGATCTTTCCTGCATTTATCTGCTTAAAACATGCTAAATATATTAACTTTTGTAGGAGAAATGCGTTCTTTTATCTGGAATTCTCTACGTTGGACCACTTTTTATTACCATGGTTCTTCTTAATACAATTTCCATGTCAATTGGGGCTACTACTGCACTTCCATTTGGCACCATAGTGGTGATCATTCTTGCATATACTTTCATTGCAATTCCACTGCTTGCATTTGGTGGGATTGTTGGATATCGTTTTAGATCCAAATTTCAAGCACCTTCTGCTACAAAGATATCGCCAAGAGAGATTCCTTTGTTGACCTTGTCAAGAAAGACTCCTGGTCAAATGTTAGTCTCGGGTCTTTTAACATTTAGTGCAATTGTTCTTGAATTGCATAATTTGTATGCAACCGTTTGGAGCTATAAAATCTTGACTTTACCGAGTATTCTGTTTATAACCCTTGTTCTTCTTGTCATACTTACATCACTTTTGAGTGTTGGGTTGACTTACATCCAGCTGGCGGTAGAAGATCATCAATGGTGGTGGAGGTATGTTATCATGTTGACTTTGACTTTTGTTGTCAACCATCGTACTTTCCATTTTTCAATCAATATTGGTTTGATTGAATAGATTTAAAGAAACATTCACCTAATGGTGTAATTGTTAGAAATCTTAATGTATCATCAATCTTTTTTCTTGAAACATTTAAGGATTCATAGCAAATCAAAAGTTGTAACTTGGTATGTTTGACCTCAAAAGTCAAAGTGTAGATCTTTATTTTGAAAACCAAGGAAATCATGAAATCGGATTACACGGGTTTATATTCATCCCTTGGATTAAATCTTGATTATTTGGCTTTGTGAAATAGATCCATTTGGCGTGGGGGCTCGGTTGCTATCTTTATGTTCGTGTATAGCATCTACTACTATTCAAGGTCAAACATGAGCGGGTTCATGCAGTCAACGTTCTTTTTCTGCTACAATTTTCTATTCTGCTATGCATTCTTCCTGATGCTTGCTACAGTCAGTTCCCGTTCATCGTGGTTATTCGTGCAGCATATCTACAATGCAGTGAAAAGTGAATGATTTTCCCTCCAAATTTTGTAAAAGTGATGACAAGTGATTTCTGTTATGTTCATAACCATAACAGAAATATACATGACAGAGATATTGTAAGCTAAGGTTTAAACCAACCAAACTCTGTTACAAGGAACCGTGACTGAATTATCGATTTCTCAATTAATTTGGTTATTTCATTTCAGATACTTCGTTTAATTCAGTTGCTTCAGTTATAGTTCGGCTATTTGGTTTTCTTGTTACATAAGAAGTGACGTCTAGATCCTTTAAAGCAAAACTGTTAAAACTAACCGAACTGTTCAAAATGAAACATGTCAGTTGGTTTTGCTGGTTTGAGATTGATATTGGTTTAGAGTTCGGTTTTGATACAAACTGAAACATGTCAATTGATTTAGCTGGTTTGAGATTGATATTGTACGGTTCAGAGTTTGGTTTTGATAGTTTAACGTTGCACACAACAGTTTGAAACTTATAACCGAACCAGCTGTTTTGGCTTTTTTTATTTATTTATTGTTATATGCAATTATGTGTATTTACTTACGGTTTAACTTTATTCATAAATAACCTTTTATCATTTTTAATATGAATCAATGGTTTTGAAAATAAAAGCTTCAAACAGACCCGTCAAACAGCTAAAACTAGCCGATTTAGTTTGTCATATTCCGAAACATAGTTACCAGTTTGGCCTATTTTTTTTTTTCAAAACCTACATATCAAGCCGTAATTTTATTAGTTATCAAACTCATCCGACCTGTCCACTTAGGATATAAGTTTGGAACACACAGAAGATATCACGATCCACAATTTGAAACTTTTGATTTGGGTTAAATCTATGCCCAAAAGAACATTCAGAAAATGCAACATTTAGTGAATTTGATGTATAATCTCACAACATGAACCAAAATAAGAACTTATTAAAAAGATTCAAATGGCTTCTCTTCTAGGATCTTGAAAAGATGACAAAACAATCACAAAAGGTAATCAAGGCATGCGCCCATTTCATTCTTCGGTCGGTCTCTGTCCAAGAACCGGAATGTCCTCGTACCGCTTCTGCATAACAATGACAACGTGTTAGCAAAAATTCATAAAATGTAGAGTTGGTAACAACAGAACAACTAGGTTGGGTCATTTATTGATTACATCAACAATAATTAGTCTTAGAATAAGCAATCTCAAACCTGCTTGTTGAAAACAGCTAAACAGACAAGCAGATAAGTTGTTTAAATAAGCAACGCCAAACACCCCACATCACATGATAAATCATGTTTCTTTTTCTTCAATTTTTTGCTTTAAAAATGCAATTTTCTTCTTAAAACAAGCCTGTTTTGGAGTAAATTCTAATGACTCGATGTTAACGAAAGCTTTTTCACTATCAGATTTGCATTCTATACACTATAAAACATGATACCAATACTTGACATTATGCAGCAATCATGCATTCTATACACACAATAACTTAGACACAGAAATAGACAGATACAAATACGTAACGGATATATACACAAACACATGTGTATTCCATACATTCCCTCGAGTATTCCAGGAGCCTAAGAATCTGACTCTGGTGGATTAAACGATAATAATACAAGCAAGTCTCCATTAGCATTATCTTGTTTATCTATAAGTTGTGTGTAAAGAACTAAATATGCTTGACTATCAACAATATTTTACTCCTAACAGACTCAAAATTTCATCAAGAGCAAAAAAAACCAAAGACCCATATTGTATAGGCAGCTAGCCAGCTATCTCCGATAGTAATGAAATATATTTAACTGTTTAATTGCATCCAAGTTCCAGAAGTATGTTTTATGATACTATAAAACATTGTGATATTGGTAATATACGGCAGAAAGAAATACCTAGAACTCTACTTAAAAATACAGTAATCATACAACTTGAAATATAAATCTTCAATTGAATTATACACTACTTTACTAAGTAAAAAACCGCCATTCATTAGAAAACTATAAAATTCACACAAAGTCACCCAAGTAAGTGCTAAACAGTAAGCCTTACCCCGATATTGTTGTTCTCCCAGAGTTTATGAACTCCATAGTCCACCGCCTGAAACATGTAAATCCACACAGCTACATGAGTCGATTAAAAAACAGTATACAAAAACTTCAAGACGCAATTACACTTGGAATTAAACAAAAAACCTATTCCAAAGTTGAATTTATTGCTACATTGCATCATTATGTTTGTTTCTTACCCTTTACCATAGTTGTCAATAGCGAATAGCGGTAAATAGCGACAAGCCACCTATACGCTACGTAGCGAATAGCGGTAAATAGCTGGCGCTATTTCACGTTTAGCGATACACTAGTAGAAAGTTTTAAAAATATTTTATATTCAACTATTGTAGGATATGTAGCAATTATAATCAATAATCATCTAAATCTTCATATATTAGGGTTATTAGCAACCCTATTTATATTAATCAAGTAAAAAACTGTTTAAAAACATTAAAAAAATAAAAAAAAGGGAATATTCGCTATTAGTCCGCTATGTGGTCGAGAAATGCAAATAGCGTCCAGTAAACGATTCGCTATGTAGCGCGCTATAGCGCGCGCTACAGTCGCTATTGACAAGTATGCCCTTTACTGTATTTATACCTGTCAAAGCTCAACAATTACAACAATTACAGGAGTGCCCTAATATCTGTCCATCTCAATATACATGACCTTCTGGTTTTCCCCAAAAATAAACAAGCCACGTAACTTTACCAAGAAAACATAAAAAAAGGTTGGTTTAAAAAAGCGAGATACGCAATTTCTTATATATTTTTTTAATGTACTTTCTAGCAACATTTACCCAAAATTTAGACATAAATAAGCTGTATATATGGTTTAATATCTAAATAATCTGTACGAACAACCTAATCCTGTAGCAGAAATCCAGCCACTGTAAGAAAAGCTCGCCTCAGACCTGCATCTTATGGCTTATGCCAATTTTTTGCCTGAAAAGCGTGCCTTACCTACACAAGAGTGATGGGGTTGTGCCTAGGCGCGCTGCGTTTTTTTTTAAACCAAGGAAATAAGACATCCTACTTTTATAGTTTCTCAATCTGCTAATAAACTTTACACTTTATGTAGTAAACTTTGTCTCTCTAAGTTATCATTTGGCAAATTCGTGGAATGTGATCCAATAGTGTTTTTCTGTAGATTCAAATGATAGCTAAACCTAATGCTAAAAGATGTATCTAATCGCATCATTCTAATATGTTTTGTAACAAAATCATTTTGGATGATATATCAACAATTCTCACTGATAACTTACAAATCAAAATCATAAACTATCCTCTTAATCTTAAGATTTTATAAATTGAATCATTAGTGTATGACGGAAAGCGTATGATTATGTAGATCTCGAACAAAGTAGCAAATCAGATTCTAATTTCAGTTATTATCAGCAATCAGAGATATGAATATTTGAATAATCAGACCTAATTAGATATAAAGGAAATGAAATCATGTAAGATAGATCGGAACCCTAACCCGTTCACCGAGGAAAGCGCCGGCGATGACGAAAGTGACGTAAACGGAGTTACGGCGCATGAGGACTTTGTAGAGTCCTTCGAAAAGTCCACCGCTTCTGCGTGCTGCCGGATTCATGGTTATGGCCTTCTTGTTGACGAAATGCTTCTTTGAATCTTTACGTTCTCTCAAAAAGGGCGATGGCTCTCGTTGCTTCGTTCAGCCAATTTATATTTTAAAAGAATAAAATCTAAAATATTATTTTTATTATTTGCTTATAATGATTTAGAGTTAATAATAAACTAGTAATTTCCCCCCGGGTTTTGGTTGTTATCTGGTTGGCTCTTTTGCAGGGATAAAATTTATCTCGAAACGCACTTTATACGATACCAAAAAAACACGATTTTAAATATAACACTATTTTCAAACTTTAATAAAAAACTTTTTAAACTCCCGTATTGCATGCAAAGATTAATATTTGTAACACTCTGTTTTGACAACCCCTCCAATATTATTGACACAATAAAAAAAGTAACGCTCAACCATAAAAAAACAAAAGTAAAAAAACATTATTATTTTTTCATATAAATATGCCCTCGGTGAAATTATAAAAAAAAAGTGTTGATTTTAAAGAAAATGAAAGAGATGTGCTCCCATAATTCGAACCTGCGTCACCTCCAGGTTAGAACTGTGCGCGCCTAAAACCACTGCAACAACCCACTTTAGTGTTTTTATTTACAACAAACTCACATACACTATAAATTTACTCCTTTACATCACTTTTTTCATAATGGGACTATAATCCACAACCTCTTGGGAAGGGGATCTCATACAACACACATGTGTACCATTGGACTAAATGACATCTGGTTCCCACTTTAGTGTTTTATTTCCGTTTTTAAACTCACATATGCAAACAAAAACAACAAAAAAAGTGTAACTCTCAAAATTCGACCCCGCGTCACCCTAGTTAGAACGGTGCGCGCCTAAAACCACAACCACCAACCCACTTTAGTGTTTTATATTTGTTTTTAAACCCTCGTGTGTAAACAAAAAAACTATTGAAACAAGTGTATATATATAATTCATTATTGTCACCGAGTACTATCCCCCGTGGACTTTAAGTAGTTAATAATGTTACATATTCGTTGAGTAGAAAATAACATTGAAAAAAATAGGAAATAATAGTAGTTACATGAATATGGTATGTGAAGTAGAAAATTACACAATGTGGGAATTGGGTCCGGTGGTAAGAGGCATGGGTGTTCAAAAATATTTGTATATGAATTTTCGAGCGAAAACTTGAAATTTCGAACCCGAATTTTCCAAAAAATCGGATACCTGAAAACTATTCAAATTTCGGATTCATGATCTATAAATAATCGGGTATCCGATATCTGAAATTTGAAAATAATTTTATAAAGAGTTAATGGCACATATAGTACTCGTGGTTTGCGAAAAGTAACATGTGTTAGTGCTTAAGAATTGTTACCCCATACTTGGATGTGGGCTGGATAGCCGAGATGAAGGAAGGTTGGTAGGTAAGGTATCCGATGATGGCACCCTGTGGCGGATGGGTAAGAATTTGAGACTCGAGAAATCGTTGAGAGATATAGGAAGAGTTGAAGAAGGAATCTAGAAAGTCATATGATGGGGAGTGTGTGGGAGAAAATAAGGCAAACGGAAACGGGGACTCATATATAGCAAAAATCTTCTTAACATGAAGATTAAGCCATCAATAGCCACAATAATAAGATGGATAACCAATGAAGACACAAGGAGAATTTTAGGGGCTAACTTGTGTGGAGGAAACATATATGGATAATCCAAAGATGCGAAGTTGAGAGTATGAATGCGGTTTCATTGATTATGGAGGTGGAAAGAAGAATGTTGAGAAGTTTGTGTTACCATATGGAAAGCTTCAACCCAATATTCAAGAGGAACACAAGCTTGTAAAGAAGGGTATGAAGTGTGTGTATCATATGTTTTGACTTGTCATTTTATTGAGACGGGTGAGGACATGAGAAACATAAATGCGTGGCAATATTATCAAATTCTCCGTCATGATCACGTTGGAAAGACTCTATTTCACGGTTAAATTTGCGAAAATGCAAAAAATTAGATGTAACACCAGATTCTTGCTTGAATGATAAACCCACACAAATAGAAAATGTGATATAAAAAGGACGTACTATTTACTACCACGAATATTAGCTACAAGAGATGTCCACAAATCAGATTTGAAATTATATTCAAGGATTTAACGATTAACCATGAACGATAAAAATAATGTTTAATTTGTTTATGGCAAAGCGAGGAAGGTTTACATTTAGTACACAAAATAAAACCACACAATATTGAAGTCTTGAGAACATCATTGGAGCGATCCAACTGTTTATGCAAAACTGAATGACTTTGAGGAAGGAAAGCGGAAACAATAGGTGAAGAAACTAGACAAAGATTGCAAGCACGACCCCAACGGATAAGAAAGTGTTGGGTTTACAAGTCTTTGGCTGAGAAACCGTATCCTAATGTAGAGGTGCACAAAACGGTTTTTTAACCCGAACCGGTTCGAACCCGACCCGGTTCGAACCCGACCCGAACCGGTTTGGTCAACGGAAAGTCAAAACCGGTTTGACCCTAAACCGGTTCAGGTTAACCCGGTTTGGAGGCAAGGAAATCCCTAACCTATTAAACCGGTTAAGGTTGGGTTGAAACCGGTTTGTGTGTTAAACCGGTTTTAATTAAAAACTTGAATAAATTCAAATAAATTCGATATTTTTAATAAAATATATATATATATATATAACAAATATAAAACATAATATTTGAAAAGTTCGGAAATTAAAAAACATGACAAGATAAAATTATAAAACATTACAAATAACAATATATATTTTTATTTTTTGGAATATTGATTGATTAATCTTGTGCGTTGTCTTCGGAACTGGAGCTTC
The DNA here is from genome assembly GCA_023525975.1 of Smallanthus sonchifolius. Taxonomy (NCBI): domain Eukaryota; kingdom Viridiplantae; phylum Streptophyta; class Magnoliopsida; order Asterales; family Asteraceae; genus Smallanthus; species Smallanthus sonchifolius. The sequence continues at coordinate 52,353,606 of CM042045.1, forward strand.
GTAGCCTTGCATATTCGGCTAGTTCTTCATCGGTGACTGGTTCGGATATTCCAAGATCAACCTCGTTGTTGTGTATGATTTCTTCGGCTTGAATTTCGTCTTCGAGAGAAGTTTGGTCTTGTATCCTATCCATCGCATCCAAATGGTCCTTCAAGCAAATACACATTTCCATCGCTAGGGGGGTGAGTCTAGTCCTTCGTATCGATAAGACCCTGCCACTAAAAGAAAACGCAGATTCCGAAGCTACCGTGGAAGCTTGGACGGTTAGTACATCATGGGCCATGGCGGAAAGAATCGGAAACGAAGCTTCATTTCTTTTCCACCAAGCAAAAATATCAAACTCCTCAAAAATGGTAGGAGGCATAAACGCTAAAAAGTTTGTGCCAATATACCTTCCGAATTCGCTACTCGGGGTGGTACCTCGAGCCCGTTGACTAAATTCATTTAACATTTCGTTATATAAATTCAAATTAACATCTCTCGAGCTATTTATGTACCCATTGTATCATGTGGAATCGGAGTTATACCATATTTATGTAAATAAACATCAAATAAATCTTGTAAACATTTGTTAAAATATTTTTTGTGCCTTCTGCAAAATGGATGTCTTCACTATCCAAATTCAAAGCGTAAGTAATTCTATCAATCAACGTTTCAACCCCGAAAACATTTATGGTAGGGTTTAACTATAACGGGAGGCATTTCTTTAAAATATTTTACTAATTTTTCTTTCATCGGTTCTATCATTTTTGTAAAAAGAGTGCTTTTATTTTCAAGTTCATACAACTTGTTAGCAATTAAATATATTTGTTTTAGAGTTAATGGACTTGTGGGATAATAAACACCGGATAAAAAAGTGGTGGCAGTTTTGAAAACTTCAAACAATTCGGTTACGTCTTTTAAAATGTCCCAACTCGTAGACGGAAACTTTAGAATTTTACGACGAGGTTTTGAGGCAAGCATTTCATGAAATATTTCTAAAGTTTCTCTTTGTCGTAAAGCGATATAAAACATATTATAAGTCGAGTTCCATCTTGTCTCGACGTCCCAATTCGGACCTAAGCAATGATTATTCGTTTCACGACAAAATCTAATATAATCATGGTATCGTTTTTTGTTACTAAAAATATCTTTAAGCATTAGTCGAAAAACATATGTTAAGTTTGAAACCTCTTCAATTGCAAGCCCGGCTTGTACCGCCAAGTTAATAATGTGTGCGACACATCGACTATAGAAAAAAACGCCGTTGCAAACCGGTTTATATTTAATTTTTAGTTTTTGAACCGCATTTGTATTATTAGATGCATCATCAAAAGACATTGAAAAAAGTTTATTTTGTAATTTAAATTCGGTTATAACACCATCTAATATATAAAATAAATTTTCGCCGGTGTGTGGATAGTCAAACAAGTCAAACGCGATTGTACGCTTCATCGTTTACCATGTTTTTTGATCAACCCAATGCGCGGTAACGCAAAGGTACGAATCTGGTATACCATGTGGAGCCGACCAAACATCGGTGGTTAAGTTTACACCGGTTTCCAAATTTTCAAAACCCAAAATTAATTATTTTTTTGCTTTTTTCCACATTTTTATACAATCTCGTCTAAGGGTGATGCGACTTACTTGATGATAACGTGGTTGGAGTGTCTCTTGAATCATCCTTGTCAAGCGCGAATTGTCAAAGTGGTTGAACGGCAATCCTTCTTGAATCACTAACCTCGCCATTCGATCGCGAACAATATTTGGATCAAAGTTCCAAATTCCTCCTTCGCTTGTTATCGAGGCTTGACCTTCACTTGGAATTCTCTTCAAGGACGGGCAAAATTTTTTCATATGCGTTTTCAAACTAGTGTTTGAATCTTTCCCCAAAAACGCACCACACATCTTGCACCGAGCACGTTCCTTCCCGTTTGACAACAAACATAAATCGTAATTGCACCAAATTGCCGGATTTCTCGTTGTTGGTCGAATTTTCACAACGCTAACTTTGTTTGAGGAACCACCAACACTACTTGCCATGGTTTTTTTTAAGAGTTTAGAGCGAGTTTAGAGAGCGTTTAACGAGTTTAAAAAGCGGTTTGAAAGATTAGAGAGTTTAGAAAGAGGTGTGATCAACCCTAAACACCTCCACCTATTTATATTGAGTTAAGGGTGAAAAAATGACAAAAAAACAGGTAGAAAACTCTCCAACGGCTATAAACCGTTCAGCGTGAAAAACCGGTTTTGTGGACCGGGTTGGGAGAACCGGTCCGTAACCCGGTGGTCTCCAGAATATGACAAACCGGTTTGTAACCGACGGTTTCACTCGGGTTTGAACCGGTTTAGGGTAAACCAGTTTAGTTTGAACCGGTTTTCGGGTTTTTTTTGCCCATCTCTATCCTAATGCATAACCTTAATGGGTCCTACTGCATATCCATAATGGACTTAACACTATTTTATACTGTACTAGGTTAGAATCTCGTTTATTACATGGGTTGAATAAATATAATGATATATACTTACTAATAATAAAAATTTCATGCCTTAAAAACCCGTGTATTACACGAATTGAATAAAATTTTACGTGACAGTTATAAATTCTGTTAAGTTAATATTTAAAACATTTTTTAGCTAAGCATTAATTTTTTGTGTAACTGATAAATGTTAATTCATGTTAAACTTTAAAAACCCGGTGTATTACGTGAGTTAAATAATGACAATGTTATATATACTTACTAATAAAGATTTACATATTAGATATTTATGAGAAACGTTTTAGAAAAACAATTATTGAAATTATTATTATTTAATAGGAGAGAGAGGTGGGAAACAAAAGATTATAAAAACAATAAAAAAAATTGTATCGTTAATAGAAAAGATGCTGGAAAAAAATTTGAGGATGCATGAGAGAGTAGCATGTGTCACTTCAAAACATTTATTTATTATATAGTATAGATTTTAAGATGTTGCGCTAAAATTTATTGAGTTTTTTACAAAAGTGTGTTGATGGAAAACGTATTTATTAAAACAGGTGATTTGAAAAATATGTATTAAAATAAGTTTTCTTTTTAAATCTTATTTTTCTCGCTGCTAATTTTATTGGATGAAAAAACTTTCTATTTAAAAAAGGTGACGGAAACATTTTTCAAATCTTAATGTAACTAAATACAACACAACCTATTGTTTCGTTTCTTAACCTTAATGTAACTAAATACAAATTTTATTTTTCATTCCTTTAGCTATTTACAAAATCATCGTTGCAGTTGAGTTTCTAATTTTTTTTATCGTAAATAAATTGAATAGGATTTCATACAAGTGTCATCTTCTTCGTTATCTGTTATTGTTGTCGAAACATAAATAAAACCAATTTGACTACAGTGAAATAAAGTCATGGAAACTATAGTAGAATTAAGCTGCTAAATCATACTATGAAATTATAGAAAAAAGGTTACTAAGGCTAGAATTAGACGAGAAACTTAGGTTACGATGAACCAAATTGGTTTCATGCCAAGGCGGTCTACTACGAATGTGAAACACATCCTAAGAAGTTTGATGGAAAAGTATAGGGAGAAAAAGAGAGATATGCATATGGTGTTCATTGACCTTGAAAAGACATACAACAATGTACCACGTGGACTGATTTGGAATAGTCTTGAGGAGAGAGGGGTCCCCGACAAATATATAGAGATCATTAAGGATATGTATGCTAGGCCCGAAACAAGCGTTCGTGCGCATGTGGGGGATATCGAATTCTTCCTTGTGAAGGCATGACTATATCATGGATCCGCATTGAGCCCGTTTCTTTTTGTAGTAGTCCTAGACGAGTTGTCAAAGTCGATCCAAAAGGATGTGCCATGGTGCATTCTCTTTGCCGACAATAATGTGCTAGTCGCGAAGAGTAACCAGAGTTTGAACGAGAGGTTAGAGGAGTGGCAAGCGACTTTAGAGAGCAAAAGTTTGAGGATTAGACGATTGGTCATTCCAAGACTGAATACATGTACTGTGACTTCAGTGGGTGGGTAAACGAAGTTGAGGACGTACAAATCAACATCGAAGGTCAAGTGGCCCTGTAGGTAACCAAGTTTAAGTATATAGGATCGTATGATCCGAGCGATGGGGACATAAATAGTGACATAACCTATCACGTCCAGGCATGCTCATGTCGGTGGAGAACATCCTCAAGTGTATTGCGTGACTGGAGGATAGGGCTGGCATATTGTTATACACATACACGATAAGACACAAACACGAAATATGTATACACGAACACGACACGATAACTTATCGTGTACTTTTTTCCAAACACGAACACGAACCTGTTTATACCTGCTTAACACGATAAGACCTGTTTAAGAACATGTTTAGTAAAACAAGTCTTAACAGGTACTAACAGCTACTTAACAAGTATTTTATCAGGTATAATATCATATTTTAATATTTTTTATTTAAAAAAAATTAACAGGTACTAACAGATACTTAACAGGTAAACATGTATTTTACCAGTTTAGACACGAAAATTAACAGGTAGATTCGTGTCTACCTGTTTAGGACACGAAACACGATAAAGCCATACACGATACCTGTTAAGATCGTGTAGGTTTGTGTCGTGTATTCGTGTACGTGTCTAAAATTGTCAGCCCTACTGGAGGTTCCACACTAAACTAAAGGGGAGATACTATAAGGTTATAGTTAGACCGACTTTGTTATACGAAACAGATTGTTGGGCTTTCAATAACCCACATGCACGTAAGCTGGAGGCAACTGAGATGACGATATCGAGGGGAATTGATGGAATCTTACCTATAGTTTTGTTACTGGTGGAATGTTAATGGGTACGATTATTGTTGTTGTCACGTGACTAGTGAAAATTGATAATTTTTATGTAGTTATCATATATTTTACTTTAAAAAATATAATAAATTAATTTTACACATGACATATATAAAATGGGTACAATAGAACTTGACCCGACGAAATATGATTTTCACGACCCAGGCCCAATTAGGGTTTCGCCCTCATAATATCCTATTAGTATTAACTTCAGTACTATAACTCAGCCGCTGTTTTCTTCGAACCTCATCGGTGCTTGCTGTTAGGGTTTCTACCGGAGGTAAAGATCTTCATCTTCTCTGAATCGTTTAATTGGATCTACTCGTTAGTTTGGAGTAGATGATAAATAGAACTAATTTCCTTTTGTTTCGTGTATGTATAGCCTTTTATTTCGTAACAAATTAGCTCGTTTTCGTTATTTACATTGAATTAGATATTCGTACGTTCATGTTTAGTAAATTGTTGATGATGAAATTGATCGTTTCGTCTGTCTACGCAGAATTGAAGTTTAACGAAGGAAAATCTAACAAAAATGAGGTACGAATTTAGATTCAGCTATCGTAGTTTTGCTTCTTTTCATGTTATCAACAATTTTTATGATTTGTATGCGTTTTTATTTAGTTTTTGATGAGCGATTTTCGTTTAAACTAGAATTTATCTGATCTGTGTGAGTTTTGAATGGAATTAATGCATCTTGTAATGCATTATTTTGCTGATTAATGTCCACTTTTTTGAGCCATATGTAGGTTCAACTGTTCAAGTGTTGTTCTATAAACTTTGCTATCTGTATCACTCTGTTTTATGTTTTGTATGCATTTATGTTTGAGTGTTTGATGATCGGTTTTTGTTTAAACAACAATCTGAAGAATTTTTGTGTTTTTTGATGAACTTTGAATGGAATTGATGCATTGGGTCATGTAGTATTCTACTGAATAATGTCATCATATCTTTGAGCTATATGTATGCTCAGCTGTTCAAGTTTTGTTTGTATCGTTCTGTTTTATTATTTGTATGCGTTTATGTTTGAGTATTTGATGACTGGTTTTCGGTTAAACAAGAATCTGTAGATTTTTTTGCGCTTTTCTGTTGATTTATGATTGGAATTAATGCTTTGAGCCGTGTAATATTTTACTGAATATTATCTTCACTGTATGTTCAAGTGATCTTCAACCTTTTTTTTGTAACCTCTTGGAATCTGGTTTGATTTTGTAAAGATGGATCTTCATTTCAAACAGGATATTGATACTAATTTGGTTTAATTCTAAATGACCTTTTGTATTTCTAATTAAATGCTTAAACTGTTTTGTTTCCATGATTGCTTATTATTTTGAATATTTGATTTTCACAGTAAGCTTCAGAGTGAAGCCCTACGTGAAGCAATTACTCAAATTACCACCGATGCTAAGGAAAAGAAACGCAATTTCACTGAGACTATTGAACTCCAGATTGGGCTTAAGAACTACGACCCACAAAAGGACAAGCGTTTCAGTGGCACCGTGAAATTGCCTCACATTCCTCGTCCCAAACTGAAAGTTTGCATGCTTGGGGACGCTCAGCATGTAGAAGAGGTAAGTATCTGTTATTTAGTCACACCTATTTGATAGAATGTAACCACTTATGATATACAATCGCTAAACAATCTTTGTTTTGTTGATATATACAGGCTCAAAAGATAGGTCTTGAATACATGGATGTAGAGGGACTCAAGAAGCTCAACAAGAACAAAAAGCTGGTTAAAAAGCTTGCCAAGAAGCATCAGGCATTTTTGGCTTCTGAATCTGTTATCAAGCAGATTCCCCGTTTGTTGGGCCCTGGTCTGAACAAGGCTGGTAGGTGTCTCTGTTAAAACAAAGTGTTTAATTTGATTAAAAATTATTATTTTTAAATGTTGTTTTAAACTTTATTATGTTTTGTTTATGCAAATGCAGGTAAATTCCCGACACTAGTTACCCACCAAGAATCCCTCGAGGCTAAGGTGAATGAAACCAAGGCAACTGTCAAGTTTCAACTGAAAAAAGTGTTGTGCATGGGAGTTGCTGTCGGGAACTGCAGCATGGAGGAGAAACAGATTTTCCAAAACGTGCAGATGAGTGTTAATTTCCTTGTTTCGTTGTTGAAGAAAAACTGGCAGAATGTGAGTTAATTCTTCCTAACCAAATTTTTAGCAACTACACATTTGTTTGGTTAATTGATCTTGTCATCTAATCTAGTGTCATTTTTTTTAAAACAACAAAACAAGATCGATAATTTTATGGTATTTTGAATCGATTGCAGGTGCGATGTTTGTATTTGAAGACGACAATGGGAAAGCCGGTGCGCATCTTTTAGGTGTTCATCTTTGTTTTTGCTTGAGGTCAGTTCTTGGAAGCATTTCCCTTTAATGGGTGCTAGTGTTTTTGACTTTTTGGATGCTTGTTTTCTTATTGTCTTAGATGCTACTATGAACATTTTGTTTTATGGTTACCGACCTTTTGTTCTTATTTCTGTATCTTTATTTGGTTTCAACCATTTATCAGTCAACCACCATTCCAAACCAGAGGTTAATTTATTTTGAAGAAAAATTGGAAGTGATTTTTGCATAAAAAGATATAGTTATTTTAGTTTGCAATCGTGGTTCTAAACAGCAAAACGCTGCATAAAACGTAAAAGCTCACCGTTTTTTGTACCCGTGACGGAATTTAATATATAAAATTTTAATATATTTTTTATAGGTTTATAGTATCATAAGGCTTTGGTGTGCCTGATACAAAAAGACTGTTGTACATATTTTTCATAAGTTAAAAAAAAAACCGTGTATATATATATATATAAATATGTTTCTTTTAAAATTAGAACCAAAATAGTTAGATGAAAATTTTGTTAAAAGGCCCAATAGTAAAAACCAAAAACATTATTTAAATATAAGCCTACCATCAACTATTTAACTATTACAATTATCATCGATCTTTGAGAAAAAAATATATTTAAGGGCCCGGGCACCTGAAATCTCGTAGACGTCCCTGTTTTTAGCATAAACTAGCTTAGACCCCGTGTAATACACACGGGTGAAAAATATCCATACATAAATTTTTTAAATTTTATTTATGTATTTTACATGTGTAAAAATGTATTACTTTATATTAAGGATATAAAACAAAATTTAAAATATGTAGAAAATAATATATAATTGGGTTTCGTAAATACGTCAATTACTATTTAATGTAATTTGACTTTCATTTACTATTTGGTTGAAAATAAAAATTACATAATTAGATTTCAAAGTTTTTTTTATAATAAAGGATAATTTAAAAATAAATGTGTTTTATTAGTATATTATTAATTTATTAAAAGATATGGATGCATTTAATAAGAGAGAGAGGCGGGAAAACAATGACGATATTGAATATGTGACGACACGTGTCATATAAAAATCTTTCTTTATTATATAGTATAGATTATCTAGTAGTGAAAGGTAAATTTTTGTATAAAATTTCATTCTTTTAACTTGTAAATTTTGATTTAAATTATCCAGCAGTGTCGGGGTCTAAACGAGCCGAGCCACGCCCGAGCCTGATACTAATCGAGCTCGGCTTGTTGGATTATCCTGAAGCTCGAGCTCGGCTTGGTTCGAGCCTATAGATTTTGGCTCGAGCTCGGCTCGTGGAGTGAAAACAAAGCTCGAGATCGGCTCGGCAAGGCTCGGTTTCATTCATGACGATTAAACGAGCAAAAGCTCGGCTCGAGCTCGTTTATAGGAAGCCTAGAACGAGCCAAAGCTTGGCTCGAGCTCGATTTGGGGGATTAAATTGAATAATATATTAAATATATAAGAAAATAATATAAAATTTTACTAGGCTCGTTAAGGCTCGGCTCGTTTGAGCTTTTTAGCGATCCGATCTCGAATAGCTCTCGAGCCGGCTTGATTCGTTTACACTCCTACAACAGTGTAAGTTTTGATATAAAATTCAATCTAATAAATATATAAAAATAAACATGGCAACCAATATGCAAATCAAAGATTAGTTCGTTTAGCTAAATGTGTCTTTTATTTAAAACTGAATAATCTTACAACATGAACCAAAATAAGACCGGCGTTGTTTAGCTAAGCGTGTTTGTTTAAAAACAAACAATGAACTAAACTATATAAATTAAACCTAAATTTATAATTTGTATGTATTATACTTTTGTATTGTTTCAGAGATTCATTCATTACTTAAAACCAAAATCGAAATCAATTAACCCAAACTTGATTACTTGAAAATTGTATGGTTGAGTAAGCCAATGACAATAATTTTCAATACAAAATTAAACATATAAAACAAATTGCAAGGATCGATAATTGGCCATCTTTATTGAATAGAGAAATAACTATTAGTCATCTTTAAGAGCCACTCAAAACATTTGTAGACACCCTTTTATAGCTCTAAAAGCTCTCATATTTACGCTTTTGGTCTACTCAAAACTCACTATACATGTTTTTTTAGGCCTATTTATTATATAATTATTGTCGCATACTATTTTTAGTTAAATACATGATTATTTTAATTAGAAAAAAGGAAAAGAAAAACAATTATGAGTTAAATTAAAATTACAAATATCAAATGAAGATTGTAGTAATATAATATTATATTTGAAAATTGAAATAAGAAACATCATACCCACATGTTGCAAACAAAATAAAAGGAATTGTTGCACTTTTTAATAGAAAATTGTGATTTTCCAAAGATGAATGCTATATTAAATGCAAGACATATAAGCTTAATGTAAAGTCCATGTAAATATTTATTAGATTATAAGAACAAGAATGTTGAAAAAAGTAGCGTATAACAAAAAAGATTTTCTGGTACTATTATTAATATTTTATGTTAAGTATTACACTTTACTTATGAAAAATATTCATAAATAGGTTACCATTTTTTATATTTTTTTAACTGAATTCAAAATTTAAATAGAACTTAGTTTCTTTTTTTAATGCGATTTGACCTTTAAGAAAACTAGGCACGGTCGTGCCTCATGCTCTGGCGCGATCGTGTGGTTACTGTTCAATTCCTTTGGTCTTTCAATAAGGAGGATAACGACTGTTAGGGGTCATTTTACAGCTCAGGATCCTGGATCTTCAACATACTTCGGTATCTTGACAGGTTCCGGTATCCTCAATATTTAACTGTTGTATCTTTCGTCTATTTTGACTGATACGCAGGTAAAACGCGTGTAGTCAAGTTCATTCCTGAATAATCGCTCCTGGAGTCAAGAAGAACGTGTTGAATGACTTGCAACAGTCACATTTGAAGAATTAGTCTATCCTGGGATTCTCGGATAGTTAGTTAGCTTTATCCTTGTATTTATTTCAGCAATTTGATCGATTATAGGCACAACATTCACTACGCACTTAGCTTCTAAACTCATAATCACCTCTGTAACACTTAGATATTGATCATCTACTGCTTGTACTTGTAATCTTTTTTACCATTTATTGAAGAAACGAGGCAGGGGACGATTGTCACCTCCCGAGATTTTATGCTGGCGATCCCTAAAGATCAAGGGCTTTCTTCGTAAACATTCGTGTCACTTTTTACGTTTTTACATTGATTTTACAAGCACACTACCTCACAAACTAAGTTTGATTAAAAATTTAGTGTTATTAATTTTACCCAAAACAATGACCCTACCCCACACGGCCACACAAAACTGCCCAACACCGTTCAACTATTTAATATATTTTTTTTTAAATAGTATTTTTCATATTGTGCATGTGGTAATTCGCAGAAGCCATATTTTGACTATGGTTAATGGAGTATAAAATGGAGGATAACAAGATTATTTGAATTTAAAAAGAATACAGTAAAATGGATTTTTCAAAAGTTAATTATTTTCAAAAAACAAAAATAGCAATTCTACTATTTAGGATATTAATAATAGTAGAATAACAAAGAAGAATATTTTTTATAATAACTTTCGTTTGTTAACTTAAAAAAATACTGAAAATCACAGTTGTTTTTAATTTTTTTTGTCAACGTTCCAAACTTTTTTTAAAACGGAGTTATATTCAAAATCGAGTTTTTTTTCTATCGTAGCTCATAGCGAGTGTCGTTACGGTGACGACCCAAACCTATTATGAACGAACATTATTACCTGCATTGCAATTATCGTAACGCGTGTTGACCAAACTCCTGCCGCGGGGAGTTGGCAGAAAACACCACACTCTCACGACCATACAAGCATATTCAACTCTTTTTTTCCTTTTCATGAATACATTCCGCCGTAAAACGCGAGACCGGAAACCAACTAGTTACTTAATTAAACACTAATATTCAATTTATTTATTTTTTTCAAAATGAGTATAACTTGCTTAAACGTATATCTCGTCTCTATGCAGGTGCCAAACGCCACCTTCCTCCACCAACCCCCCTCCCTGTTTATAAACAAACCCTCACTCGCCTATTTACTTAACCTCAATTGCTCCGCTGCACTGCATCTCTCTCGCTTCTGTAAGTTCATTCAAATCATCTAATTTCATGTCTTACTTTCATCCGAATCGATTATGCTACTTGTTTTCAATCGATAATCGTAGTTATTGATGTGTAGTGTGTGTTTCTGTTGGTTTATTATGCGATTAGTGATTCATTGTGTGTCTGTTTGAATTTATGTGGTTAATAACTGGAAATTGATATCGTTATGAAACTATTGTATGTGTTTTTAGTTTTTAGGTTAGATCTATTTCACCGGCGTACGTTTTGGAATCATTTGTAATTGCGACTTATTGTTACTTTGAAATTTGGGGAAGATTTTTGTGGCTATGGAAACTTACATGCATGAGAAATTAGTTGCAAAATTTGAATGGATGATGTGTTTGATGAATTCAGTTTTGGTGATTTACTTTGGCAAACACACAGATTTTGGTGTAGTTGGAATGACTGTTTTGAAATGGCGTTTTGATCTATTTTTGAGACAAATTCTGTCAATTTGGTGCTGAATAGGGTGTTCAGTGTTCACGGTCAGGCTCGGCTGGTTTTGATGAACATTTCTTGGACAAACGCCTAAAACTAACCGATTTTACGGGTTTGAGGATTGAATGGTTAGGTGGTTTGAAAAGTTTTTTTTTCTTCAAAATCGCTAGGTTGTATTTATTTTTTCCCCCTGGTGCTGAAGGCCCTAGGCCTCCTTTGAATGACCCTCTCACTTTCTGTAATGCTTTTTTTTGTTCTTTTTGATTGGGAGGAGTTTTCCAGCTTTTGTTACAAACTAACAGTACTACTCACGAAAATGGAAGAAAATAATGCTCAAGTGTGTGCTAAAATGAATGTTCTTAAACTTCACAAAAATAAAAGACAACAAAAACAGTTGATGCTTGCCTAAAGTTGTTTCTTTTCACTGATCACTTTATCGTTCTTGAGCCATTTTAGTGAGCACTATGGCTGGTTTCCAAGTAAACTAGATTATTAGTTCCTTTTCAACTGTATGATTTTTGCAATGTATTGACATCATCATCATAATATTTTCATATGTTGGCTTGTTTACCATGAATCTTTAACTGTAAAGAAAAGAGTGCCAATTTTCTCACACCTGCCTTTATTTTGGGTATCAACTGTTTATTCATGTAGTACAAACTGAGTAACACAACATTACTGTCCTTGATATTGTATTGAGAAAATTAAACTTGACTACTTGAGCAAGTTTTGTCTTTGAGTTGTTGATTCATTCTTAATACTATGAAGAACCTCTTTAGTTGGTATGAATTAGTTACCTTTTAGCATAAAAGGACATTTTGTTTTTGCTTTTGAACTTGAAATTATCTAAAGGGAGTGTTTGGATTTGTGTTATGAACTCTGACTTGAAGTCGATCAATAACGAGTTTTTAATATTTGGAAGAACAGATTTTGCGTTTGATTATTCAAAGGTCTAATTAATATTGCGTGTACTTATAATCTTATTACTTATATTACATATTCACCCCTTATTTTAACCTAATATGATTAACTTTTACTCCAATTACACAATTTCTCTTCTTTTCACAATTTTTTTTTGTCATCTTTAGTCGTTTTACCTACAAAATTTCTTAAATAATCAAAATCTGTCAAAAACTCGGGCTTTTGACTATCGGATTATTACAACTTCAAACAACAAAACCACATCCAAACACTATATCCTGCAGACTGATTTTCTACATTTTGTCATCTGATTTTGATGGTTCAGTATCACATCATCACTTTCAAAATGCACATTTGAACACCCCTAAGAGAACCATGTATTATATTATCAACATCTATGACAGTTGCATCATATCCATCTTGCCCAATCATGTCTTGATAGCATCTTAATTTTTCTTTTTTGCATTTGTATCCAGGTCAGAATGTCGTGCATCTCGCTTCCTACCCAAACCATGGTCAGAACCTCACCCCAAGCCATGGTTAGAACCACACCCCAAGCCATGGCCAACACTTTCCTAAAACACCCATCTACACTTCCAACGGTCAAGACCATCTCAAAAGCCTTTGGCTTAAAATCCGGGTCTTCATTCAGGACAACCGCCATGGCTACATACAAAGTCAAGCTCGTGGGACCCGATGGTGAAGAAAACGAATTTGACGCCCCTGATGATACTTACATTCTTGACGCAGCTGAGAGTGCTGGAATCGAGCTGCCATATTCTTGCAGGGCGGGTGCATGCTCAACATGTGCCGGAAAGATGGTTTCTGGTAGCGTTGACCAGTCAGACGGGTCGTTTCTTGATGAGAATCAAATGAAAGAAGGTTACTTGTTGACTTGCATTTCTTACCCAACTTCTGATTGTGTTGTTCACACTCACAAAGAAGGTGATCTTTACTGAGATTGATATGTGTTTAAGACATGTTTGGTGTTTTGATTATCTGAATTTCATTAAACAGTTTCGGAGGTTTTAATGTTTAGAGTTGGAGATGTTTTAGGTTGCGGAAATGGCGAAATGTTTGTTTCTGTTGATGTTAATAAGTTATTCAAATGTTGTGACATGATCTTGAATGATATTAAGATAAAGAAAATATAAACATGTGTCAATTGGGTCTTCTGACCACTGAAGATATACTATACAGAGAGCCAAATTTGAAAAACCGGTATTTAGTTTCATTTGAAGAGAGAAAAATATTTATTTTTCATTGAAACAAAGAAAATATCTTACTTCATTACACCACTTAAAAAAAACTGTTTTATATTTCTTTTACAAATTATTTAAAATAGTTTTCATTGAAAATTAAAAGATGATTTTATGTATTTTTTCATGTGTTTCAAATGATAAACTTTTTATTTGTTTTAATATTAAAACATATACTTATGTCATAAACTTCTTATTTTTAACTATTGCCCGGTGGTGTCAAAAGAAACCTCATAACCAAATCAATGGTTTTTAGCAACTATATATATAATAACAATAATAATTGTAATAATAATAATAGTAAAGCAAAATATAATAATAGTAATAAAAAATAAGAATAATAATAATAAAGAACTAGTATTAAAACTCGCCTTTTGACGTCTTCGAAACTTCATATAAAAAAGTAAAACATTTATGTGTTGTAGCACGTTAAACTGTAAAATTTAACGTCTTAGAAAACTTTATATAACAAATAAAAGAAGACTAAAAATAAAAGAAACTATATAAAAGTAAAAGAAATTAAAAAATAAAGAAAAATTGATTAAATAAAAAACAAGAGAAAAAAAAATGAAACCGTTAAAAATATCAGTTTTAAGGTTATAACCAAACTAATCAAATCTCAATTCTCAAATCCTAACCAAATACAAATCACAATTCTCATATTGTAACCAAATTAATCAAATAACATTTAATCAAATCACAATTCTCATATTCTAACCACATTAATTAAATCACAATTCTCTGACCAAATCACAAATCATAATTCATAGATTCTAACCAAATTAATCAAATAGACCAATTAATCAAATAACCAAATAAACCAAAAATAAGAGATTAAGAGTAGAACAATGTGACATGTGGCTGTGGGTTGTGTAGAACTGCAACAAGAAAGTCTGGGTTGTAAGGTAAATTCACTACAAAAAACTTGGTTTGCATGCATAAGATACAACTCTTTTTTGTATGTTTTTTTATTATTATTCTCAGTTAAAGTTTATGGTTAAATAACTGTTATTGCATTTAAAGACCAAAATAATGGGGCTGGCGCAGTGATCTCTGTGTTTCATTCTTACGTAGGTCACACGAGTTTAAGACTTGCAGGTCATCCTTTGGCCGGTTTTCCGTTAATTTTTTTCTTGCGTTTAAATTTATAACTAAAAATCTTATACGATCTTCTCGCACATGGTTAGTTTAGCTAAAGTTTTTTCTTTATTTTATAAGCTTTCGAGAAGGTTAATTTCTTCCGCAGTTTAACACGTCACAACACACGTGGGTAAAAGCTCGCATTATCTTCTGGAAGCCACCGCAATGCTCGGGGCATCCTTCTAATAAAGTAACAGAAACAAAACTCCAATGAACAGTTAAGTCATCAAAACCACAACCAAATTTGGAGTTTGCAATTGCAGAAAGCCAGAAACCAAACAACACTCAAGCTCCAAATTTGGATTTTTTGGGTGCCCCTTGCCTTTGCTGTACTTTATTGGGCTGGCCCTGTAGAGAGCTAAGTGGCTATTGATTTCTTATTAAGTAAATGAGTTAAAATGACATCGACGTCTGCATTAATACAACTATGACTTTTTTTATCATGTAAATGAGTCGACAACGTAGCCTATTATCACAAAAAGAAAACCTAAAGTAAACGTTCTTGATTGATGACATGTTTTGATAGTACATTTCACAATATCTTCACCTAGTAATTATAATATTTTGAAATGTTTGGCAATTAGCAGATTAGACGGTAAAAGATATAACGTGTCACATTGCCTCACGACTAATTTAGTAAATTATATTTATTTGGAATGTACTAATTTGGTAAATATTATTTCTTGAAATGAATTACTTTCGTGATAAGTCGCGTCACTTGCAAAAAAATATGGCATAAGCAAAAAAAAATGTAAGATGATAAAGGTATCAAATTAACTTGTTACATCATCGCCAAATTGAACCTTTTTTTCGGCATAAGCTTATATAAAATAGAAGGTTTAAGCAGAGCCAAATTAACCAAAACAAATTACATCAGAAGAGCGGTTTCAAGTCATTCATCCCAAGCAAAGTCCGCATGATCTAAGCAGATAGGACAAAGGATCGAGGGGCTGAAAATAGTCGAAAGAATAAGAAACTAGAATCGAAGTTTTCGCCATTCCTAATGTTGTCCAGGCTGAAAATAGTTTTGTTTCTGAATGTCTATAATACCCACCAAGAAGTAAAAGTCACCGCCTCAAGCAAACCCTTTTTCTTAGCCGATATGCGAGAAGAATCCAAGAGATCAAAAAGAATAAGAGGACGGGTACGAACAGGTCCACCTGAAACCAGTTCGCCACTAGCCTCCAGGTCTTAGCCGCGACAGAACATTCCCCAAATACATTGTCGGCAGACTCAGCGTGATCTAAGAAGATAGGACAAAGGATCGAGGGAACGTCCACACCTCAATGAGAGAGATTGACACGAGTAAGTAGCGGATCCAAAATCAAGCACAACACAAAATACTAACCTTGTTAGGCACATGTTTACTCCACCTAGTCTTTCTTGAAGCTTGATAAATAAGTATGTTCAAAAGTTATGTCCCTTTAATAATGAAGGTAAACTATTTAGCAATGTTTTGAAAACCAAACCGGACCGGACCGGCCGGTCGGACCGGGAACCGGGACCTCCGGTTACATGCTCTGAGACCGTTTGCTGGTTGGTTCAACCGGTTCAGCGGTCGGACCGCGAACCGGTGGTCGAACCGGGTAGTTTAATTTTTTTAAAAAAAAATTTACTATTTTTTTATCTTTTTTATCCTATAGTCCTCCTACTTACTTCTATTTACAATTTTAACTCAATGTGGCTTTTTCCTTTTAACTTATACGCTGCCACATGTCCTTCAAAACCCTAATCAAAATTAAAATTGAAGATTCAAAAGAATTAAAATTCATACAGACCTACAACCATCGTCCTTGACTCAAAATTGTTTAAATGATTGTATATGTAGTATTTGAAATTTTTATATTTTTCTATATATTTTTATGAATATTTATATTATTTATTGCGTCATCCGGTTCTTGAATCCGGTCCGACCGGTGAACCTCTAAGACGTCCGGTTCGTTGTCCGGTCCGGTTCTGAAAACATTGCTATTTAGACAAAGATACAAAGGATTATCATATTATATTATATTATTATTATTATTATCAACAATTTTGATAATAATAATATAAATAAAATATCCAATCGATATGCCATGAAACTCAAGCGTGGGCAATTAAGACAACAATTTTGATTAACGAACATATTTAGCCTAAAGAAAAATAAATGTTTTAGACAATGTTTTGAAAACCGGACCGGTAGTTGAACCGGTCACTCTACCGGTTCATTGGTCGGACCGGTTCAACCGTTTTCAAGAACCGGATAATATATTATATAATTTAAATATATAAAATAAAAATATATATAAAAACAAACAAAAAGGTAAATCATGTTTACGTGATTTTTAAAACTAAAAAAAGAATCACATTTTACAATGCAAATAACACTTTCCCATGTAATTTTTTTAATTAAAAATCTCAATTATCCGGATCTAGTAGCAGTCTAACCAGTCTTCACCTTTCCAATTTCAACTTTCAAAGTGGTTGTCTCTCTCATTTATCAAAGACTTCGCCGGAGCAGCACAATCGTCTCCGACTACAGTTAGAGACCCACATTTTCGCTCAGATTTCGTCGTTCTTCTCCGGCCGTTCTTTGTATCTTGCTAGTTGTTCTTCTCCGGGCGCTCAGATTTCGTCGTTCTTCTCCGGAGCAGAACAATCGTCTCCGGCCGGTCCGGTTTTCCGGTCCGACCACCGTTTCAACATACATAACCGGACCGCCTACACCACCGGTTCCCGGTCCGACCGGCCGGTCCGACCGGCCGGTCCGGGTTTCAAAACACTGTTTTAGGATATTTTCAAAAGCTCACATCTATCATATTAACTATTGAAAGATAATGGTGGGGTCAATGAGGATGGTGGCGAATGTGAGCAAAGAAGACAAGTCGTAAGTAATTATTAATATTTACACATTTTAGATATGAGAGTGATTTGTGTTCTATAAATTTATTTAATACACAAATAAAATATTAGAGAAAATATATTAATTATGGTTTATTTTGATTATTTTTTATCATAATTAGAAGATTTTATTTGATTAGGTTTCTTTTATAATCACCATCATTGAATTTATATATTTAACTGATTAATAATATATAATATATCTTACGAGATGTTCATGAAAAAAAAAAACTATAAAAAGTTAAATGATAATAAAACTAGTTTTGATACCATATAAAATAACGAAAACACCTTAGTAGCATGATGCTATTGAGGTTTTTTTTTTATAAAAATGGTGTAAATTTAAATCCTATAATCGTATCTTTTATGTTTAGATGTTTTTAAAAATAAAAAACCTATAATAAAAATAATTAAAATAAACCCTAACCGATATATATTCTTTTTTCACAAATCACACTTTACATCAAACCTTTAATAAATTTGTGTTATTATATTTGTGACGTACTGATTATATCATCCTAACAAATTTGACCTCACTATATTCATTGCAATTGAAATTTAGGAATCCAACAAACTTATTTTATAAATAGAAAAAAAAAATTTAAATGATAGTTTATTTTCGTTTTTTCTTCTTCTAACAATTTAAATGATAGTTAAATTTAAATAAAACAAAATGAATGATAGACTAGTCCCTTCCCTCGTTCGTTAAATTGAATCATTCTATGCCAATCGGCGTGAGTTCGATCCCTTTTATCCTATTTTGATTTTTTTAATTAGAGTGAGCCAAACTGAAATAAATCTTCTTTAATTTTTTATTACCCATAAGCTTTACGCACCATAAACAAACATTTAAGTATATCCTTGTTTCGTCTACTTGTATCTTCTACACTTTTATCATGAATAAATGTTTATCGGCGTTAGGGTACAAGGGGGCGCCCTTTGTGTAGAGGCTTTGGATACTTCAGTTACCTTGACTACACCGTTGCAAGGGTCTCGAGTACCCCTTCCGGGTATTGGTTTCGGGTATAAGTACCCGTGAATGATGTGAATAGGTAGCCGTTGTCCAACAATTAGCCAACTAGAAGGCCATTTATTTTAAAAAAATTAATTTAAATATGATTATACCCCTTCCACTTAAGGTACTTTGGGTTGAATTTGAGTATAAATGAGGTGATTTCACTTATTAGTTGAAACCATTAGAATACTTAGGGTGTGTCCTTGTACCCTTAGACACAAACCTAATGACTTTATATTATTTAATAACTTTACAAAAGAAAATAAACACTAATTTAAAAAAAAAACATATTAGAGTATGGCTGTAGAATTTTAACAACATATAGACCGAGGTAATATACTAACCTAATAACCTCTAAGTCCAACTTGTAAACGCTATTGATGGCCCACATTTCTCATGTAAACAACACGACTCGTTACTATAAGCTAATTCACTTAAACGTTTAAGTCATTTTACGAAATATGTTACCAATATGGTGCATATAGCTGTTTTGCTACCCCAGTTGTCTACGTGTCAATACATGTGTCAAAATACGGTACCTTTAGCATCTTGTGCCACCTTAGTTGTCTACGTTTCGATACACGTGTCATGTCACACGCGTATTACCTTAACATTATTTTGTACAACTTGAGAATTACAAAAATCTTTTTTTTTATGTATAAAAGTTTAACCTTTTGATTGACGATATACAATTAAATACCTTAGATAAAAATTGTTTAAATATTCTTTTTATAGAGCCTTTTTTTTTGTTTGTTGCGGACAAATTAATGAAAACAAACATATTTATTAGATTGAATTTTATCAACAAACAAATTAGCTCTAATAGTAAAAGCATCTTTAAAAATTTAAAGTGATCATGCTAACTTCCAATTGAAGTATATCTTTAACCGCTTTCGATTTGTGCAAATGAATCAATTCTCTTCTATCCTAATTAAGCACACACATTAAAGCAACATCAAACTCAAAGATTCCATCTCAATTTGTAGACTAATCCACCATGTTTATTCCACTTCCACCACATAGACACTAGTTAAGATCATCAATGCTTCTAATCACAACACTTTTTCCCTCAATTTTATCCTAACACCAAATCGATCAAATACTCTACACAAAACGAAGGATCTACCGATGAAGATCAACAACAATCGGAATAAAATTATGTCAAAATCGAATCTATTGTTTTGGATGTTAACGGATGTTAGTGTTAATACCTAATATTGTTACAAATTTAAAAGATAATACACATACGTGCAACTTAGAACTCTTAGTACCTATATTTGTCACTTTTCACAAACCACATGAATATTCCATATAATTAGTTCTATATATTATTTATTTCAAGTCACAGTTTTTTTATATTATATCTAATAACTATTATTTTAGTTAGTAATAATAATATATAATATTTATTCAAGTCGCTAAACTTTTATGTTATTAATAACTAATATTATAATATTATAATTAATTTATAAGATAATTTATTTTTCTTTTATGACTTTTAAAATATAATATTTTATAAAATTTCTATATATTGTCTTATTTGGTTGCAGACGCAAGTTAGGGTAGGGTCGAACCTAGGTATCACATGTAAGTAGCGACCGCTCCTACCATTTGGGCCCCAACCCACGTTGGTTTATAAGACGCGCCACAATGTAGACGGATAAAAAATGTTTGAAAATAAAACCGAATTAGTTTATTAGTTTAAGAAATGAATGTTAAATTTGCCCACACAGCCATTATTTGGTAATAATTATATTATAAATAAATATTATATTCCAATTCCAAATAAAATATAAAGTTCATGATTATGTTCCTAAATTCAACGCTAGGCAGCCGACCTTTGGATCATGCATTGGCCCTTCTCATTACCCATTAGTAACCAAGAATGGATGATGTAACTATATATATTCTCTATGGATAACAACTTGAAATTTAGAATAAACTATACAAATACGACGGTAAATTTTTATTAATAAAAAAGCACAGCCGACCTCGTCAAGTTGCTAATAAAAGTAGCTGATTTTTTTATTTTTTCAAACTTTTAATTTTTGGGAGAAATACTCTATCCACCACCGTGAATAAGCATGGTAAAACGGTTGGGTAACAGGTTAGGATGAGTTTGGTCAGGATGGGTTATGATTAAAATAAGTTTGGATCAAAACAGGTCGTTATAAGAAAAAAAATATCAATTTGCTTCGAATCAAAATGAGTTGTAACAAAAATGTGGTTCATGTTGAAATAAGATGTCTAAAAAAAGAGAAGTACCAAAACATGTTACCCGGTTAAACCTATTCTAATTTTACATAGTTTTTAGTCGACCTATCTTGACTCAAATTGTTATAAGGTGTTACTCATTTCAACATGTTTTTGTGTTAGGATGTTACCCAATTCAACCAAAAATATTTACTTAAACCAACCCATTTCCTCTACTTTGGGTCAAAATGTCAGAACAAACCGTGAACCTCTACCACCTCGGTCGTTCCCGTCAGTGGCGAAACTCGAAGAAAAACGCGGGGGGGGGGGGGATCCTATAACTTTTTTTCATATCATGTGGGCCCGAAACTTAATACCTATAAAATTTTTGGCCGAATACATATAAATTAACACTTCTGAACAAAAAATTGAGTGATGGGCTGGCCCTAATGAACCTGTGCCCTTGGTTCCGTCACCTCACCGCCGACACCATCACCCCTATTTTGATACATTTTTTCTTTCCAAAACGAGTCATTCAAGTCGAACTCAGTTAGGTTAGTATGTGTTTTGACTTGAACCATTTTTGTAAGAACATGTTCTAACTTGAACTCAACATCAGCCAAACCTCCTATCCGATTTTTTAGACTTAATGTCAATTGTTTGAGACCTTTTTCAACGTAAGGCCCATCAGGGCGTTCGTATAATCATGTAGAGGAGAGAGGTTGTCGCTACGGAAAAAAGAGGGAGGAGAGAAACATGTTAGTTTTAATCCTGAAACGAGTCGGTTTGTAAGTTGAGGCAAGGGCGAAGGTAGAATTCCGATTTCCGGTTGCTGCTTGCCTGCTTCCTTTTCAATCTTTGAGTTCCCAGCCTCATGCGTAACCGGATGAGTGATGAATATATAATCGATTCTTGCATTTGTTTCATTGAAAAAGAGTTCTTTAAGAACGTTTCGGTCGAAGATGTAATGAATCGTTTTCAAAAGATGTAAACCCGTAGGGAACAACTATAGGATCTAATGTTTTATTTATTTATTTCTAATGACATCGTATTTTTACCGTTTGGTTACTAATGACGATGAATTTTCATTATCGTAACGTATCTTATTATGTGACCAACCCGGCAACCCGATCCGGCCCAAAAAAAACTGTAGTCGGTAACTTAGAAATTTGAACATAGAAAAAAAGTGACCCTACTGGAAATAATTTCTGACTCCGCGGTTGAGTTGAGGAATGATTTGAAAATAGTTTAATTATTAGCATTTAGTTGATGATTTGAATGTTTTAGAATTATCGAGTCAAGTGGATTTATCTTCTATTAGTTAGTATGTTTTATCTAGACAGGCGAAGCTAAACCAGGTGGAATGGGGTCAAGCAAATTTTATTAAAGCGCACAGTATAAAAAATTTGGTTGATCCCATAGATTTTATGAGGTTGACCCCATAAAAATATTTTGCTTTCATAGTTAACAAATGAAAACCACAAAATCTTCTAGTAAAGTGGTAGACTCATGATTTTCTAAATAAAAGGTCATGGTTTCAATTCTCATTGGAGACAAATTATTTCATGTTGAGATAGAAGGTTTTTTCAGTTGTGGGTTTCCTTCTTGATGGGTCCTGAGTTCGAGTCCGCTGCGGTTACAACCCATTAGAAAAGACATGCATGACTCATAAAAACACTGAGTAAGGGTTTAAAAAAGCCATCTTTAAAAAAAAAAAGTTAACAAACGGAAAGTTGTTAGACTGGTAAGCGTTTGTCTTATTTGGTCGCAGACGCAAGTTCGATTCCTTTTTCTGTGTTTTTTTTCCTTTCCTTGTTTTGGGATAATGGGATGGGCTTCATTTCTTATTTTTATTACTTTATTTCTTTACTAGGTTATAAATCAATGTATTACATGGGATTGTTTAATAGAAAAACGAAAATACATTAATGTGTGGGGAAAATTAGATTTCAAATTTTATATTAGAATTCAAATTAAGTAATAATTATAATTCAAATCTTATATTATTTTTTTTGAAAAGAAAAACAAAATTAACATAATCAGATATTAAAATTCAAACTTATCTAAAATAGTAAAAATTAGAATATTTTTAAGAGAAAAATTATGATATTGTCATGTGACATTAAGTGGAATTGTTTATTAAAAGTAGGATTTTTACGCCAGTGCCCCAATACACATCTGATATATGGGCTTAAGCATAATGAACCATTTAATTCAAACAATATTAAGTATAACTCTCACGAATTTTGGTTTTAATTTTAAAGTTTACTGTCATACATCCATTTTTTTGGTTGGATGTGTACTTGTAAGTGAACGTCTTCATCTAGTCGGTCCTGCATACAAGTATTGAATTAAACATTTATGATTATGTCTAGTTCTTATTTATATGTACATATTGGTTTAAATAAAGTAACGGAACCTCGGGTCAATAGATTATATTTTAAAAATTTTATATAATGATAATTTTTAATTTTCACCCCGTGTGTAGACACGGAATCTAAACTAGTAGATTATATTTTATATTCATTTCAACTACTCTGCAGGTGACGATGCATATTCCGTTGTTAAACTCCAAGTAATAATTTATTTGTCTAAAAACGATTTGTTAATTGGTTTAAAATATAATAGTTTAATATAACAATCCATATTCCGTTGTATTCTATGATACTCAGCTCTCACCCGAGAGACCTGTGCTGCGTTCAAGTCCCATCAAAAGAAATCATTCAAATAGGTCCATATTGTAGTCAATAGCTCCATTAATCTCACCCAATAAGTTATGTTTACCACATACAAGTTGACCCGACCCAGTAACTTATTACCCGACTTGAAACCTTCTTCCGCCGAGTTTATAATAATCCGTGCACCGAAAAAAATGACCCAATTGAAGAAAAATCCTGGCTCTGTCACTATCTAGACTAGAAGGTGAAATTCAAAAGTTTGGTTAGGGATAGATTGAGTCACAACTTTGAGTTGTAGTCTGTTTAGAATAGGTTGATTATAAGTATGGGTCATCGTAGGTTTGTTTTTGAATCTAACCATTCACCTATTCAATAATAGAGTCGATCATTGGTTTTATGTTCAATTATCCTGTCCATCTTTTGTGTGTGTATATATATATATATATATATTTTCTGGTTTTGCAATATAATCGAGTTAAGAGGAATCTAGGCTAACAATTCCTGTGCGGGCGAGCACACCCTTGGGAGAGGAAGGGCAGAATGGGGGATGCCAGATCCATTGGGAACAGAGAGAGGGGGAGAAGACGGGTAGACTGACATGGAAGGCGGTTAGCATGCACGGCGCCCACTGTATTTAATTGGTGTAAGTCGGTTCCATCGAAAGTAAATATATTGGTTTGGCATGTGGAATTGGATAGGATTCCCACTAGACAAGCTCTAACCAGGAGGAAAGTTAATTTAAATGAGGATTGTTGTCCCATTTGCTCACATGAGGTGGAGACAGCTGAACATATATTTACTTCATGTTACTATGCCGCAATACTTTGAGGTTTTATCAGCACCTGGTGTAAAATCCCGACTATCTTTGTATTCTCTGTTAAGGACATCTTGGAGCTTTGCAAATCCCACTTGGTGGCTTCCCATAAACAAAGTGCTTTTCAAGTGGTTGTATTATATGCAATCTGGAGTATTTGGAAGTTAAGAAACAGAGTAGTCTTTGGGGGCAAACGAGCTTCTCTTCGATGGCTATATGAAGACCTTAACTGTTCAAGCTTTTTATGGGCGAAAAACATAAGGGAGATTGGGATTTTAGATTGGGATAATTGGTGTTCTTTCAATTATTAAAGGAGTAAGTTGTTTGTGTTCTTATACTTATTTTTTGGTTTGTTTCTTTTGTAAGTATAAACTGTGTATGTTTTGCTAGTTCTTTCTAACCGGTCTTTTCAATATATTTCTGTCTTTCGAAAAAAAAGTTCTACTACAGGGAGATGGGTAATGTATGAGATGTTGGTTAATGACGGTCTCAAACATGTAAGTCAATAAAACAATATCGGAGGTTTTTCAAATCAAAATATCATCTCTAGAGTGTATATGTATAGGTGCTTCTTTTATCATTTTCCCTTTTTTTAGGTTGTTACTAGTTGCTATCCTTGTTCCTTTTGGCTCCATATTATTATATAGAGACCTCCTATTGTATTGAATCCAATCTAATTTCATTTTTGCACTTCAAAACCTAAAGTTATAATTGCTATTGTGGTCGGTTCAAAATGTGTGAATCAACTACTCATACAAGTGGCGGTAGATATATCGTTGAGAGACATGTTACACTTGGTGTTCATCGAATAGTTGTTGCTAGTGTGAGATTAGTAGACCTTTGTTGTTATTGTTTATATTATACTTTTAAGCAGATGTTCTTCATGTTTTCGTAATCTCAAAGATTATGACATTTGTTAGTAAATTGGTTAAAAGGGTACACAATATAATTTAGACGCACACATATGGTTAAGAAAAGTGAAAGACATGCTCAATTTAGTGTTGTCAGGAGTTTTATTGATAACCCTTGCATATGACTTACTAAGTACATGATGTCGGCTTGCATCCGTATGACTTATCATATGATACGACAGCAAGCTATGCTCGAAACCTATTGCACTTTGTCCACTCACATTCGTGCACATTACTAACTTACCATATTACGAGATCACGAATGGTGAGACCGAAAATACCATATGAACAATGTGCTGACAACGCGTTCTATTAACATCTCTATTACCCATCTTCGTGTCTATAAGTTTGTTCAACATAATATAGTCATGTAGACCCTCTCTCTGATCAATCCCAAAACCTATTCCGGCTTAACAAAATTAGATAGTAGCACAAGCTCTTAAAATCAGATTCTTATGAATAGGAAAAAAATATGTTTGTATATATTTTTTATATGTAGAAGTCACTATTTACAAATTTTAACATAATTTTAAATGTAAAGATTAGGAACTCACTGTAAATATAGGTCGAGTGATTTTGCTTTAACTATTATTTAAATATTTAAATACATATGCATGCTTTATTTTATTCTAAGAAACATTTAAGGATTCAAATTAGTTTTCAAACTTTAAATACAATATACATAATATTGTCTATTAAATATAAAATTACCTATTTAATAAACTACATTAATTATAAGTTATTAGATGCACTATAATATTGTCTATTAAATTTAAATTTATCTATATAATAAACTACATTAGTTATAAGTAAAGAATGAATTAAACTTTGTAAATTAACGTAAGGATATCTCAAATAACTAGTTGTTTTAAAAGTTATAAACGTCAATGAACATGGCTATTTTACATAATAGTTTTTCATTTTTTTTAGCATAGAGATCATTTCAAAATATTTTTGAGCTATTATTTAAATCGAAAACGATTAAACTCATCCAAACAATAATTACTATTAGTAATAACTGTAGGTCGGTTCCTACAGTTTAAATTTTTTAGTTTGTATGATAGCCACCAAAGTCTCATAATTCACAAAAGAACCCTTTCTTCGTTTCTTTGTTTTATATGTATATGAATTGGGATTTGCTTTGGTGGTTCCGAGTTTACACCGGTGAGATGTAATTACATTTTATTTTATATATTTTTTACTCCATGCCAAGTTACTTATTTATTATTATTATTATTTTTTTTTACCTTTTGCCCCCATTTAAAAAATTTGAGTGATGGCTGCATAATCCATTAAATGTTAAATATTATTATAAGTTGATAATATTTAAGATGTAACGTTTTTTAAAACTTCGAATATACTTTTTAACATGTTTATTTTTATCTACATTTCGGAATGAATTAATTTCAAAATTGAGTCGGACTACGCTTCGACGTAAATTTTATTCAAATCTGAGCCGAGTAAAAAATGATATATTTTTACTTTTTTATCTCGCTTTCGTGTTTCTTAACATTTAGTTTTACAAAGGCATCCGTTTTTCTTTATTTCCGAATATACCGTTGTGAGATGTTTTTCTTTTATCCATGTTTCGACTCGGGTACAAAATCTTCAAATACAATGGTACAACTCCTCAAAACTACTATTATTTTAGTATTATAGTTACTTATAAATATATTTATTTTCCTTTTATAACTTTTAAATATATTGTTTTACGAAATTCCGAAGACACCTTTACGAAATTTTATTTTTATATACGTTTAGATATAAATTTAGTTGAAACTTGACACGGGCCTAATTAATTTTTTTTCCCAACAACATAATATTTTTTTAATTCTTAAATTACAACGTAGTTATTTCTACTTACATTTCGATATAAATTTTATATAAAACCGACCCGCCGCAACGCACGGAACTTAATACTAGTTAAATATAATAAAGCAATAGAAACGATGATAAAAAAAAAGCTAAAAATAAAAATTCAAGACTTATTTTAAAGTTATTCTATTAAATAAAAAAAAATAAGCTATTATTTTAGTCCATTTGTTTTGATCATTTTTATCACTTCTATGTAAAAGTTTTTTTTTTCATATCATCGTATTTTTCAAAACTTGACATTTTTATCAAATTGGTTAACATATTCACTTTTAACGTTAAATAAAGTGTATATCTGTCTTTTTATAACATTAAATGAGGGGAATAATTAATGGTTTAAAAATGAATAAAATAAATAAATATATAAAAAGATAAAAATACCCCTAATTTAACGTTAAAATGGGATGAAAATAACATATTTTGAAAAACACAAGTATATGTACGAAAAAAATAAAACCTTTGGATGAAACTAGTAAAAATAATCAAATCACAAAGGATGAAGATATACTTTACTAGTTAAAAAAAAGAAAGAAGAACGATTAAAAAACAATTTGAAAAACATTTTTTTTAATGACAAATTGCGGGATGAGATATTTAGCCCACGCGTATTTTAATTTTTAAGTCGGTTAACTAGGCATGACGGCTGTATCTAAGTTCACACGTGTCATTAATGTATTGGCATGTCGTAAAAAAAAATCGACTCGGTCGTCCACACCTGATCACCGAGTTGCTAGGACCTAATCGTTCCTTTTATAAACCCACATGCATACATTCTTTCTCAATTCTCTGTCTCGGCTTTCAATTTAGGAAACCGAAAGTTTCTCCGGCAGAGAAGCGGCAGAACCTCAAAATTTAAATTTAAATTTCAATGGCCGCTATCTTCCGTAAACTTATTTTGTTGCTCACTTTATCAGGTAACTAATTAAATTCCTCTTTGTTAGTTACAGAATTTCAGTTAAACTTCAAACTCCGGGAGTGATTGTTCTCCGTTCTGTTTGAATTCTAGGTTTTTTTAGTGTTAATTCTTATTGAATATGTTAATGCTGTATCAGAATTTTAAGTTTGTATGTTGCTAAATTTTGATTGATTTGTGCTTATCGAAAGTATGTTTATTAGATTTTGGCTTTTTTATTTTAGGGCATGTTATTGGCAAACAAGAGTGAATCCTGTAAAATTATATGTAAATCCTGATTTTAGAACCTTGTCAAGAGTTTCCAATTTGCCTGTTCTTTGAATAATCTAAAGTGTAGATTTTGGGTTATATGCTTTTGCTTTTGATTATTTAAATTAGGGGAGAGTATATATATATAGACACAACAGGCACCCTATGATTTAGAGACTATATGCTATGCGGGCCGTATGAGTTGTGATTTTTTCTCATACGGGTTGTTGGTGTTGTGGTTTTTTTATAAGGGTCGCATGATAGAAAGTTATACGCGCCGTATACAGGGGCGCAACTTAGTGTAGGGCGGGGGATCCTGATTTTTCGCTCCCTTGTGTTAAATTATACGTATTCGGCCAAAAATTTTATAGGTATTAAGTTCCGGCCCCCTGATAGGAAAGAAAAATTATAGGATTCCGCCTCGGCCTCCCCGGCATTTTTCTTCAAACTTCGCCACTGGCCGTATAGCTTTTTTACCGACACAGAAGCGATTGATGGGCGGTGTACACCACTAAAAGATGCTATACAGGCCGTATAACCTTTATTTGTCATCTATACTGCCTGTAAGATGATATCACAAGGTGTTTTTATGACGTTACCTAGTCTATCTATTATGGGGCCGAATGTTGTGTTTTTCTCTTATACTAGCCGTTTTATAGAAGCTACACGGGGCGTATAGCTTTCTGATTCAAATTTGATCAAATAATTTGTTTTCCAGAATCATTTGTTGGCATCTTCAGCATTGGAGTTGGGGTGAACTATGGACGGATTGCCAACAATCTCCTACCTCCATCTCAAGTATCAGACCTCCTTAAATCTTTAAACATAAATAGAGTAAAAATTTATGATGCAGATCCCACTGTGTTGCAAGCATTTGCAGGAACCGATATCGAGATAATCGTTGGTTTAGGGAACGAATATCTTCAAAAAATGGGAGATCCTCAACAAGCTCAAACATGGATTCAACAAAACATACAACCTTATCTTTCACAAACTAAAATCACATGTATCAATGTGGGAAACGAAGTTCTAGGAGGAACAGATAGTCAACTAGCGTCATATCTTCTCCCTGCTATGAAAACTATGTATGGAGCTTTAGTTAGTCTTGGATTAAACAAAAAAGTTTATATAACCACTGCTCATTCCCTTCAAATCTTAGCAAATTCTTTCCCACCTTCTCAAGGGGTGTTTCGGGAAGACATGGTTCAATTCATAAAACCGATTCTTGATTTTCATGCTCAAGTTGACTCACCCTTTTTCATCAATGCATATCCTTATTTTGCATACAAAGGTGATCCAAACAATGTCAAGTTGGAATACGTGCTTTTTGAACCAAATGAAGGGTCGGTTGATCCGAAGACAAATTTGAAATATGATAATATGTTGTATGCACAAATTGATGCGGTTTATTCGGCTATAAAGGCATTGGGTCATACAGATGTAGAAGTCAAAATCTCTGAGACTGGCTGGCCTTCTAAAGGAGATGAAAATGAAGCTGGAGCAACGGTAGAAAATGCAGGTATTTATAATAGGAATTTGATGCAAAGGATGCAACAAGGACAAGGTACTCCAGCCCGCCCTTCACAACCGATTGACATTTACATTTTTGCCCTTTTTAATGAGAATGAGAAGAACGGTCCAACTTCAGAAAGGAATTTTGGATTGTATTATCCCGATGGCAAGTTGGTCTATAGCCTTGGTGTAAAAAGTTATGTTCTTCCACGGATTGATTACTCATCTTCATATAAAAACGTAAGAACGCATATGTATAGTTTCTCTTTATATTAATTGGAGGGTACGCGTTTAGGGGCTTATTGCGTTTTGATACAGTAATAAGCTGTTTTGAGGGTGTTTGGATTGTTTATTTGAACTGCTTATTTCAAAAAGCAATACGCAGATAAACAGTTTTAATAAGTAATCCCAAACATCCCCTTACAAGTTACAATTCATATATGTTCAAAAAATATATAAAACTTTGAGTTTTTTAAAATTGTTTGGTGTTTGCAGGTGTTTTCCATCTGGAGCCTTCTCATTTTGCTTCTTGGATCCTGCTCTCTGCTTAAGAGATAATATCTAATTTAGATTTATTATAAATATACATATGGAGCCCAAAGTCTCTAAAGAGTATGGTACTTAAAAGGTAATTTCTTAACTCCAATCATGTCATACATTCAAGGTCAGATTTGTAAATTTCAAAGGTTGTTCACTTATTCTTCACCAACCGACTAACCTACCGGTTAGTTGAGTTCATAATTGTCATAATAACAAAATATCTTCAAGGAATCATAAGATTATAATTTGAAAATGTATGCATCCAATTAAAAAAGGCCAACACCACCATCTTTCTAACATGATATTGCTAGGATCCCATCAACCACCTAATTTGTGGGCTCATAATTTTCAAATTGTCGGTTAAAAGCTATAAAGCGAACCTTTAAACGTTCAGTATACGATTTTTTTATCAGAAATTATTCAATATTTGCTGCAAAACTTCATATTTTTGCAAAAAAAATGCCAAACATATTTAGAAACTTCTACCAATATGGGTCCACCCTCTATATAAGCATGCTAAATAGAAAATTGAAATGTGTGAATCCAATAGACTTTTGTGTGCTGTTATTACATTTCAAAATTTGTATGTATGGCCACTATACTACATCCTATCTTATCTCATCCTATAGTCATGTAATATAGAATCTTAGTGCAAACAAAAGTCTTCATTTCTTATAGTACACAAAAGTCCAAATTCTGTTAAATCAAATATGAAAAGGGCATCCTTCTCAAAACATATTTTTGGCAGCCTTGCATCATAAAAAAGTAATAATTGAAAGCTCATTGTTTTTAGTGTATATCTTTCATTTCCACACTGTATCCTCCCTGTCACTATTTTTTTATTATATAGAATATTTTGTTGGTGTCCCTATCTCTTTTTCTAAGATCAAGGTTATTATATAATATGATAGTAATTGTAATTACTGTATGCTAACTTTAGTCCAAGTTGGGTATCTTTCACATTTAAAAGCTAAAAGAATCGAACTTGAGTACGTTTTGGTTTGATTTTTCGTACATTTTGAATAATATTTGATTGATTTTTAGTCGTGTTAATTGTAATTCTTGAAAGTGATTTCTATCATCAAGAAATACATTTCTAAGTTCACAAGTGTTCATATTGTCAGCTTGTTCTTATCTTATTGACAAATCTTTCATAACCAACTGAAAAGTTAGACTATAATTATATAAAAGAATTACAAAAAAAATTGAACCCTGACCGCCGCCGCCACCACCACCACCACCACCACCACCATCCCTACCCCTACATCATGTGCTATGTTGTAACTGATTGAAGCTTTGCCACACGTCCTGTTGTCATCGTATGTGCCACGTGTCATCCTGCTGTTGGTTTTTAAATTCCCATGTGTATACCTTGGGTCCACTTGATTAGGTTTGCAATGTTGAAAATGTGGTTTATTCAGTATGCACTTGTTAGGCTGCCAATCTGGATTTTTGGGTCATAATTCCACTAACCCTTGTATTAAATTATGAATTAAAATAATTTCAAATATGGCCATCACAGAACCTTATATTTTTCTTGGTCAGTTATTCTAATGAATTTGGCTACCTAAATGTTACAGGTGAGAGTCAAGGATTCACTTTCATGGCCACACCAATGTTTTCAGGACCAGCAGCTACCTGTCATCTTCATAATACACATTGTTACATAAAAAACTTATACTACAATAGATATTTCATGTTTTTTTTTCTTTTTAATTTTTTTAAAAAATTCATAAGTTTAATAAACTGAATAAAGTACTACTATATCTAAAAAATTCTTCTTGAAACATTTTATTTTTATAGGTTTCTTTTTCATATCATCATATTCTTTGTTACTGTTTTCTGTTTTCTTGATTAGATTTCATACTGTTGTATCTGTTCAAAATTAGGAATTTTGTAACTTGGATTATTATACTTATTCCATTGTGATCAAACAACTCTTTTATTTCTTCAGTTATTATTATT
The DNA here is from genome assembly GCA_023525975.1 of Smallanthus sonchifolius. NCBI lineage: Eukaryota > Viridiplantae > Streptophyta > Magnoliopsida > Asterales > Asteraceae > Smallanthus > Smallanthus sonchifolius. Next base: position 52,386,206 of record CM042045.1, read on the forward strand.
ATTATTATTATTATTATTAAATGTCATCTGTTTTGTTTATTTTATTGGTAAGTGATTGGGTGGTTTCATTTTATATGTATGATAATAAATGAGCTGTACTATTCTTTAGGTAGCAATTATTGATGCTTAGAACCTCAAGCAAGATATATAATCAAGATTTGATACCATCCAGATTATGATCTGTTGCTTTTTCAAATCAAAATCCTCAAACATGTGGGATCCCCAGTTACTTTTTGTGGGCTTGCTTCTGGTGCAATCTTTTAGTCATTTCTAGTTACTTGCAAGAAAGTTTTTTTCTATTTTACTTTAATGAAACGCTGTCGTTTAGGCAAGTAATTACGGTTAATTGCTAGCTCAAAACGCCAGGTCAACCGTCCAGTTTGTAGGGTGTTGAAATATGATATGACACGAACCTAACATGAAATTTAGGAGTTTGGGTTTAACATAAGCTTGCATTTTTAGGTTGAACCCGTGAATACGTTTAGTGTGAATGGGTCGGTTTTGGGTAAACCCAACGCGTTCGGAGGTTGACTCGTTTACTTTTATAATTTTAAGGTATATTTTAAATTAGAACTTAAAACTTTTTGAGTATTTTATGTCAAAAATTAAAAGGGAAATAGCCAGGCTGAGAATTGTTTTATAGACATTTGGGCTTTTGGGGGTAAATTTGTAATTTAGAGTAGAGATGGCAAAACAAAAATAAATTGTAGTTTTTAGGTTAAATGGATCAGGATCATGTCTAAAACATGAATATGCGATTCATGTTTGGGTTTTGTGCGACATGTTTTTGGGTTTTTGACACAGCACGAACTTAACACCGAATTCAAGGGATTGGGTTTACCACAAGCAGTTTTGAGTTGAACATGTTACGTGTATATTTTTAAAAATTGTAAATAGTATTTTATACTATACCTTAAAGTGGATGCGTATTTTATGTGAGAAATACGTGTTGGTTTGTTTTATGGACACTTGTGTTCTTTAGGATAAATTTGTAATTTTTTAGTAGCAAATGCAAAATAAGAAAATAGAAGATTTCAGGTTGAATTCGGTTTGAAACCACTCCGATCCGGTATGATTTTCCTTAGAAAACATGTTTTAAGCCGAACGGTTATGACTTTGTTTGACTCACTCTGAACCGATTCAATTTGGCTATAATTCAGTTTTGTACACCAACTAGAAATTAAAACCCGCACTACGCGGCGGGGATATATTGTATAGTAAATCAAAACGTTAACATGTACGAAAGGAAAAAAAACACGTATTATATACTAAATGAAAGTGTTAAAACGTAGAAAAGAAAAAAATAAAAAACCGTCACCCTAGGGATTGAACCCGAGTGGACAAGGGGGAGGGGGGATGACTTAAGCAACTCTACTTTCTATTCATTTTAAAATGAGTGTTTAACACCTCATTTACTTAGAAATGGAAACCTTAAAATGACTAAAAGGGATGACTTAAAAATGAGTGTTTAACACTTCATTTTACTTAGAAATGGAAACCTTGCTTTCTATTCTTCTTTCAAGTGGTTTGCTTTTCATGATGAGATCACCCAAGAAATGCATTTTTTTGACAATGATTTTTGTGATTATAATTGTAAAGTTGGCTTTGTGACTAGAAAGTCATTGGAAAAGCAAGAAAGCATGGAAAAGGCTTTGAATTTATATGGCATCCTTCTCACTTAAAAATGTGTTTAAACATTAAACCTTTTTAACTTTGTAAAGCTCTTAAAAATTAAAACCAAAATTTGGTTGTGCACACATAGGACTGAAAATTGAGTGAACATTCAGCTAACGGTTATTACGCGGGAAGTTCGTTAATTTTCATTTATTTATTAACAAAGCGATCATAAACAATATTTTATATTGGAAAATTAATAAAAGTATGTCTTTTAACTTTGAATATTTGTATGATATGCTATTATTTTAAACAATTTATATTTGTTGATGTATATTCACTTATGCCGTTTCGTTTATACTCATTTAACTATTAAATGAACGAATACGGATTTTTTTTTTAATAAATGAACATCGTTTAAGTTTTAGTTTTCGCCGATTCGTGTACAAAATAGACCTATACACGCACATTTACAAATTAGTTTTCTTTTGTTAAAACTTGGTCTGTGATGTTTATAGTTTTCTTTCATGGATTCGTTTATAACATATGGCCTATACACATATATATTCGTTACCCAAAATTTTGAAGTTCGTTTTGAAATCGATTATTATTTTTCTTAAACAAATATTTATGTTAAACCGAGTAAAAAAATGAAAAATAGAGGAACATAAAATTTTCAAATGACATTGTTGAGTAGAAAGTTATATTAAATTTGATATGTAAAATTTAAGTAATAATACTAATATTATTATTATTATTATTGTTATTTTTATTATTATAAAAATATACTCGAGTAAACTTTTATTAGATACACACTCTACAAAATTATATTACATGAGAAGCAGTTTAAGGAGCATAAAACAATTAAATAGCATTATAAAAATCAAATACTTGATAAATGAAACTCACTTATTTATGAATATGTGAAATTGTGAAAATATAAGGGAAATTGTTTAATTCGATTGAGCTTGGTCTCATAGACTCTATGACTTCTCATGGAGTCGTCGATGAGGGTTGGTCACTCCGTCTCACTTAAGATTACTGGTGTGTTTTGTTTATCATGGACTCATAAGGTGAATAAATGTAAGCACTTTTGGTGCATACATTTCCTTAATCGTTGAGGCATTCTCAAAAGGATGTTGTTTGTTGGACTTAACATCCCGAAAAACATTCGCTTTATATCGGCTAAAGACATGCTTGACAAACATTTGATCTCACCATGCAATGACATTTTCTCTTTGTATCAGTCCCTTGATCCTCTTAAACCATATACCTTAACATCCAACCACGTCTCTCTATTGGGTTGGCCCGTTACTTTTTCTAGCTACCATTCTTAACTTTTGGGAAAATGACTTTACTAGCCCCAACTACGAGAAGGGTCAAAACCATTCTCGTACCATGTCACTGACTGTCCTACGAGTGTTGTGCGATGTGCTTGAATTCCTAAGGATCAGCTATCCTGTCCTGCTTTATGCTACTGATTTCATCATGCCATGGACTCATCAATGGATGACCCCAATTCTCGACTAGTGAGGTGTCGAGAAGTGTAAGCACTTGTGGCATGTATATTTCCTTAATTGTCGAGGCATTTCCAAAAACAAAATGGCCAAAAGTGATCGGGAATCCACTCGTAAAGCTACATACAAATAATTGATTTTTGGTTCTTCAAATATATAGTCAAACCTTTAACCTTTAGAACTGCCTTAAAGCCTGAAGTAAAGCAAACTAATCAACTCACACTTCAGTTAGTTAAATACTACACTATATAATAAAACACCAGCTCGGTGACTACAATAGTTTAATTAATTTTTTTTATAATATATAAATTGTGTTCCAACCTTAGACAAATTTAGTAACCATCGCAGCCAGGGGCGGAACGGCACCCCTCCTTTCGACGTGTAATGATTTTTTTTACTGTTTTTATATTTCTCAATACCTTTGATACCCCTGATTTTTTTTCCTAAATCCGTCAATGATTGCAACTGATAATTCACCCGTTTCTTTCTTTATCCACCTGACTTTATTTCATTCTTTCCTGATGTTATGGGCCGCAGCCCAGTTGTTAAAAAGTTTGTATTTACGTTATTAGTTTTGAATAACTAAATCAAATAGGACCCTATACTATAGTTTATTAAAATAAATTATTTTTTTAACTGCATTAAATAAATTACCAATCTATCTATACTATCTAATTTTAGGTCATCTAAATATTTATTTTTTTATTTATTTCTTTTATTAAATAATAATGATATTAAAAGAATATAATTTTAAATATTTAATAATGATGAAATTTAATTATGGATGTTTACTGTTTAATTATGGATAGTTATTGTATTATTAACCAAATAAATTTACTATAAAATTAATTATAGATGATATAATTTAAGACTTTTCATGTCGATTTACAATTATGTTCGTTAAAATATTTTAAAATGAAGAATAATGCTAAATAATTATTTTTTATAAGCGATTTCTAAAAATTTTAAAAAAATTATTGTGGTTGGATGGTTTGAATGGTAAAAATACAATATGCCAAAAAAAATAGGCGGCCTTAAAAATCCAAGTTTTATTTCTTATTTTTTTATATGTATTTGTATATTTATAATTGTAATTTAAGTTAACTTATCTGTGCTAAAAGGATATTTAAGAACTAAGTACACTTTAAATGATATAACATTTATCAATTATATAAAAGATTAATACACACTTGAAACAAAAAATTCTAAAAATTAACTTAACAGAATTTATAACTGTCATGCAAAGTTCATTTTTAAAGACATAATGACATATCTCGACGATTATGTGTCAACATATCACATTATATTTTATTTAACCCGTGTAATACACATGTTTATTCAACACGTATGATACATGTGTTTTTTTTAACTTTTTTAATACTAATTATATAACATTACATCTATTTAACACATCTAATATACGGGATTCTAACCTAGTATCATATAAAAATAAAAAATAAAAAATATGCTTTTAAATCTTGTATTTAAGTGTATTAAAGGCTTGAAGCATATTACTATTCATTATCCTTGCATTTTAATATATAAAGGAAATCTTATTAATGTGTTACCTTTTTTATTTTTCAATATGGTACTTAAAGTTTTTCACAATTACCCATATAAAAACAAACAAAAGTATTTAAAATAAAAAAACATTTTAAAAACTTATACTTAAGTGCATTAAAGCACATTACTATTTATCATCCTTACCGTTTTCAATATGTTACTTGAAGTTTTTCACAGTTATCTTTATAAAAATAAAAGAAAAATATTTAAAAATATATATATATGCTTTAAAAACTTATACTTAAATGCATTAAAGCACAAAAGTAATAATAATAATTCTTAAAGTTTTTCATAATTCCCTATAAAAACAAATAAAATATTTAAAATAAAATAAAAGAACATATGCTTTAAAAAAGTATTTAACTGTATTAAAGACATTACTATTCATCATCCTTGAATTCTGGTATATACCATTGTGTATACAGTAAAGCAATGTAATAGTATTATGGTTTATTTTATTTCTATATATAAATTAATATAACTAAAACATCTTAATATATAAATTTAAATCACCTATTAAAATTAAAATTCTAAAAGAAAGTATAAAATGCACGCCAAAAAAAAGAAGGAAAAAAAAACAAAATTTCAAGGCACACTGCGTAAAACCTCCGAACACAGCAATTTCAGAATTCTTCACCGGAGAAATGGAGGGGAGGAAAGTGGTGGTTTCAGCTCTCCAGTTTGCTTGTTCCGACAATATCGCCACTAACGTGGACACCGCCGAAAGGTTACATCTCCCGACAAGCTCCATTTCACTCTGCTCATTTCGCTACTTCAAATTTAGGGTTTCTTTTGACGATTGCTAGCTTATATCCATCGATTAAAACTTATTACATGCTTTGTTCGTGTGTGAATCTGAAAAATTGTTTGTTGAACTGGATTAAGTTGTAGAACTTATTGGGCTAATCTTGTCATAGTCTAATAGGCTACGTTGTGTAAGGAGGAAGTCACAACAAGTAAACTAGATTGAGTTGCAAGTTTTTAGTCCTATTAGGAGTCTAATACTTATTTATTTTATTATTTGGTATTATCTTTAAGTATTTGAGTAGGATTAGAAACTTGATTAGCAAGATTTGTTTTAGTATAAATAGATGGGTTATGGATCATTGTAAGTGAGTCAAGAATTATAATAAACAGCAAGAGTCGATCTTGGTTAAGATCAAATTCTGTGTTCGTGTTATTGGGCCTGATTTCCAACAATTGGTATCAGAGCGAGGTTAAAGAAGGGAGGTTTGAGAGTCGTGGGAGAGGGGCAGCAGCCTCTGCCGGCTGGTGCGTCGGTCGGTGGAGGGCAGGAGGTCTAATCTGGTTCGTTCAGCAGTGAGGCAGTAGACGAACCGGTGGGTATTCGATCAGTAGGTGGGTCGGCAATTCTGTAGGTCGGCAAAGTAAGGTTTTTTATTGAAGTTTGGGTTGCGTTGAAATTGAAATTGACTGTCAGTGAGAGTATATATGCTTGGCTTTTGGGTGTGGTCTTGTTTAAGCAGCAAATCTCTAATCCCACGTTAATATTGTTCATAAATCAAAGGGTTGCACCAACAACGGTGTGTGTGTTTTACAACCATGGTTACGGGCTGTTTAACCGGAGGTAAATGCTTCAAAAACCTACACCGACTAGGCTATTGTGACATATTGTACGGTCAGTCGGCGTCGCGGGGAATAGCGGTTGGAGAAGCAGTGGTCTGTTAGTATTGTGCTACAGGTTGGGGAATGTTTCGGGGCTGTTTTACAACAGAAGAAAGAGGCGATTTCGGTGTTTGTGGATGATGATCTGATCTAGTTGTAATAAGACAGCTTCAATACTTGATCAATCGACCCGGTCCTTCCCGCCAAGGATAAAAACGGAGTAACCGAGGTAGGTTGTTTTTTTGGCAGAAGATATCCGATCATATTTGCGGGTAGGCGGACGGGAAAAAGATTCATCAAAGCAGGAGACTTTGAATCTAGTTTTGCCTAGCAGGTAAAGAAGAAAAACGGAAGAAGCAGCAGGATAGCGAGCTTGTTTTTTTCTTTGATCGGTGGTCAAGAACGGGGCTGTTCTGGTGACCCGGGAAGAGGGAGATCGATAGTGGTCAAGTGGGATTAAAGCCGTGAAGAAGAGGAGATAACAATGGTATATGCAAATGAGAAAAAAAAACATGTGTGTGAACATTGTGGTTGTGGAAGTTCATGTCAGGATGATCTAGCACGAGGCCAATGGAAGGGTCGGTGGTCTAGGAAGGGTCAAGACGATGAACTGGTCCATGAGAAGTACATGACAAGATTAGGGGGGTGATTATTGGGCTAATCTTGTCATAGTCTAATAGTCTACGGGGTGTAAGGAGGAAGTCACAAGTAAACTAGATTGAGTTGCAAGTTTTTAGTCCTATTAGGAGTCTAATACTTGTTTATTTTATTATTTGTTTATTATTTGGTATTATCTTTAAGTATTTGAGTAGGATTAGAAGACTTGATTAGCAAGGTTTGTTTTAGTATAAATAGATGGGTTATGGATCATTGTAAGTGAGTCAAGAATTATAATAAACAGAAAGAGTCGATCTTGGTTAAGATCAAATTCTGTGTTAGTGTTATTGGGCCTGATTTCCAACAGAACTTCGAATTTGAGTGCAAATACAATAGAAATTAGGTTTTGTGTTGTGATTGAAGTCAGTTTGATCTAACATTAAGATGAATATTGATATGAGTTTGGTTTAATCTATGTGAATAATGTTCTCAATGTACCTTTACGTTCTATTCTATTATTTTACGTTAAGAAATTGTGTCTCAAAAAGTGTTTTACATTGCAGGCTGGTTAGATCTGCTCATGAGAAGGGTGCTAATATCATTCTTATTCAGGTTTGAATCATGGAAAATGAATTTTGTATTGCTAAATTGAACATCTGTATGACCTGTAGCGCGCTTGGTTTTAAAAAGCGCGTGTGGCGCTCTGATGCATTTTGATCCCAAAAGCACAAATGTGAGGCGTTCATTAGTAAAAAAATAACAAAATTATTTTTGGATAATATTTTAACTTGTTAATTTTTAAACACTAAAATTTAAGATATTCTCATCATCTCTGGTCAGATTTGCTCGGTCGATGGTCAGATTTAGGCTTGTAAATGAAACGAACGAACACGAACGAACACCCGTGTTCGTCGTTTAACTTTAGCTGAACAAATGAACAAGCACGAACAAATTTTCTTGTTCATGTTCGTTCATTAAGAAAATGAACGTGTTCATGTTCGTTTATTAATATTCTAAACGAACGATTCATCATTCATGAACATAAACAAACAAACGTAAACGAACACCAATTAAAAGTAAACGTGAATATCTAAATTAAAGTTCAAAATATCATCATCAATATATACAACATTTTAAAGTAAACAAATATATCAAATTGATTTTAAACCAAGCTTAAGGGTTTTAAAAAATAAAAATCAAATTGATTTTATATTAATATTACTAAGAAATAAATTTGAATGAATATTTAAACAAACATAAACAGACAAATATAAGTGAAAGAATATAAACGAACGTAAGTGAACGGAAATAAATGAACGAACAAGACATGTTCACTGAACATTCGGTTCGTTTACAAGCCTAGTCAGATTTGTTAAATTGATGGTCAAATTTGTTCAATAAGATTTGAAAAACTCAGACTCATTGCAATCGATGGTCTAATTTGTTCAAATACTGGTCAACTGCATGATGCGTCGCATCAGATCGCATCACATGCACATCATGGAATCACATCGCATCAACTGCATCGATGCGATCTCATCATCGCATTATGTGCTCCCGATGCACGTGTTTTAAAACCAAGGTAGGGCGTGTGGTTATCAATCTAGTTAAACACTTATTACCTTTTACAGGAACTATTTGAGGGCTATTACTTTTGTCAAGCACAAAGGGAGGACTTCATTCAGCGTGCAAAACCTTATAAAGATCATCCCACAATCTTGAGGTTAACACATAACCACATGTGATGACGATAAATTGAAGTTATACACAACTTGTTACATGATTACATCATAAATTAATTATTCCTTTTTGATCAAGCTTAAGTACATACTTTGCAGGATGCAGAAACTTGCAAAGGAATTGGGAGTTGTTATACCTGTCAGTTTCTTTGAGGAAGCAAATAATGCGCATTACAACTCAGTAGCCATAATTGATGCTGATGGGACTGATCTTGGTATATATCGAAAATCTCATATCCCAGATGGACCAGGTATGGTTTATGTTTTATAAGTCACCTAAAATCTCATATATTGTTCCTTCAGTTTGATATGAATTAACAGTTTTTTTGGTTTTTCCAGGATACGAAGAAAAGTTCTACTTTAATCCTGGTGACACTGGCTTCAAGGTGAGTTCTTATACCCTTGTCTCATATTAGATGTTCACTTTGACTTTTGAAGGTCAAGTTCAGTATTTTCTAGGTTGAAAACAAAAATTATTAATACATTTAATATCAGATTTATTCTATCTGATGTTGTTATCTTTTTTTTAATTAAATATTATAATAGTTCATGTCAAATTTGAAGTAAATTAATCTATATGACAGCAATTGATAGTTGGCAATATGAACTGATGGAGAACATATTTCTAATTAAAAAATAAGCCCTAGTTTTTTAATATGGTGTACTTACCATACATACCATTGTATTTTTGTACAGGCGTTCCAAACTAAGTTTGCAAAGATCGGAGTGGGTACGAATTTTTCAATCTTCAGATACCAACTTTTGACTTATTTCTGGTTGGATCCATTCTAGAAGGGATATGATTTGTGCACAATCAAAATTGATTGACACACCATAAAAACCTTTCAAATTTACAGTTTTACTCCCTTTTTTGCCTTTCCTTATCATGTGTGGGCAAAGTTGTAAGATTGAAGGGTTTTTGTTGTGTACCAATAAATAATGTTTGTATACAGTTCACCTCTTATTCCAAATTGGAGATGTATTTCTACTAGAGGTTGCAATTTTGAGCCATTCACTTATGGATGGGTTGATTCAAGTCATGTTCATCTCTAATGGACAGACCATTAAGAAAAGCTAAAAAACAAATTGGTTGAACGGATCGTAAGTCACTCAAAGTGTATTTCAAGTCATAAAACCTTCTAAATTATTCTATTCAGATATTTAGATTAACGTTGATTTAATATAATTATGTGCAATCATATTTGACACACTAGTTTTTCACCAAAAATTGTTTTTAACAAAAGTGTTTTGGGTCAACCTGACGCAACCACACCCTTTTAAATCTTTAAATAGTTATCCGTTACTCAATCCCCTTTTTTGCCACCTCTAAGTTCTTTTTTATGACTCATATGACTCATATCCAGAAGGAATACATGCACTTGTTTTCTGGTACTTCAATTGAGTGATTACAAAGTAGCGGCTTTTAAAACCTAATGCAATTTTTTGCCAGCAATATGCTGGGATCAGTGGTTTCCAGAAGCAGCCAGAGCCATGGTTCTTCAAGGTGCAGAGATATTATTTTATCCTACTGCCATAGGTTCTGAACCTCAAGATGACGGTCTTGATTCCCGGGACCATTGGATGCGTGTGATGCAAGGCCATGCTGGAGCTAATTTGGTTAGTCAAATTTGAATGTTTACCAGTCTCTTGTCCAAATGTCAACTTGAATTCTAACCTTAAATTTAAAATGCTGTTTTGGTTTTTTAAGGTACCTCTTGTAGCATCAAATCGCATAGGTAAGGAGGTGATTGAGACAGAACATGGTAAAAGTGCAATTACATTCTATGGCAACTCTTTTATAGCAGGTATTCATTTCTGAAGTTACTGCAGACCTCCAAGTGTATTTAGTTATTATTTGATGTGGCAAGTTGGGCTGGTTGGTTAATGGGTCGGGTCGAATTAACTCAGATCGCTCAACCGGATTACAAAAATTATATTCTTTTAATATTTAACAAAAAAATTTAAATAAAGTGATTTTGGATGTTTTATGCATCGAAAATACACTCTAGTTGACTTTCGCCACGTTTCCTTTTAAGCTAGTCTTATCTTTCTTTTACTTGTTTGACCCGTTTAACACAAAACATAACCTGGATCGACCCATTCGTAAGTAAATGAGTCAAAATTGTCACCTCTATCATTATACACATTGATGGCCTGATTTTTTCTTTATTCTAAAAACAGGCCCTACTGGAGAAATTATTGAAGTTGCTAATGATAAAGATGAAGCAGTTCTTGTAGCACAATTTGATCTGGATCAAATTAAATCTAAGAGACATTGCTGGGGAATATTTCGAGATCGACGGCCAGATCTATACAAGGTGCTTTTGACATCAGATGGAAGCATCCATTCTTGATTACAAGTTGAGTTGATCTATTTTTATCATTTCAATAACATGACATCATGTTCTTTTTGACTTTACATGGGAATCATGAACATGAACTCATTTCAATATTTCATAATAATATTTAAAATATTTAAGCTTTACAAAAGATGATTGTTTTATCATCTATAACATCCCTTATAATAAAACAACGCGTGTCTTGGTATGGGTCTCTTTTGTGTGGGTCTTAGCATCAGGGGTGAAGGTTTTAAACTGATACACGTGCTCATCTACTTCTAGCTACATATAACTACTTTCTTGTGATGTTTTTCCACTAGTAAATAAATATATCTATACATAATCAGTTCTTGTATTTAATAAAGATAATTGCAGTTATGCGTAGTTTTCTTGACTTTTTAGGTAATCGTGCGCTGACTTCCATTTGACCCTACCTTGAATTTGTTAACACTCTGTGGCCTAGTGTTAAGCGTCTGATTCCCATCAAGCGGAGGTTTTAGGTTCGATTCCAACTTCCACTAGTTTCCCGCCTTAACCCCCTTGAAGGAACACCAGCCGAGCATAAAACTACGTTTTATCTGGTCTCACGGATTAGCAGAGTAACATGGGACCTTTTAGTTTTTCCTAACGGATTCCGGAGCCCTCATGCGACAGGTAAACCTGAAATATACGGGACGGGTATTTGGGTATGCGATCAGTTTTAGAATTTTTTGCGGGTTTGGGACGAGTATGGGATTATGTGATACCCGCCCGATTACCCGAACTCATACACTAGAATATGTTATATAATAAATAATATGTTGGAATTGTTAGAAACCTGAAATTATTAAAATTATAAAACTGTTAGAAGTGTAATTAAGTATTTTGATATTTCAAGTCAATTTTTGAAGTGAGTTTAAGATTGGGTTTGTAGTAATGGGTATCTCAACGTGTAATTTTTAACCACAAAAGATCATAAATAGGTATACATGATACTTGCAACCAGATGCGTATTTAGTAGCGGGCACCTAACGGGTATGAGACATGATTTTATATTTGAGTATGAGACTTGAATTACTAAAAAAAATCTTTAGAGAAAAGCATAAAGATGTTTCCTTGGCATTTGGTTTGTTTACGACTTAGGTTAGCATTTGTATGCATCATAAAACGATTCACTTTTTCTTGAAATTTACCTTAACATATGCTTTTAAAGATATTTAGAGAAAAGCATAAAGATCCTAAGTTGGTCCCCAACCTTTTATTTCTTTCATATGATAACATGTGGTATTAAAAGACATGTTACTTTCAAGATCATATGTAAATATCATCATCATATTTTGATATGGTTCATTATCATCGTAGCAAAACCTAGGCTACTGCCAGTTACTTTACTCTTTGGATAGATTAGTGTAATGTTGAACCTTGTGCATGTTTATTTGTACTTGGTATATTTGACCAAAATGTTATATCTGGTTTCTTAAGCTAGGTCTCTGCTTCCTCTTGCATCCTGATATTTTGTACCACCATCTACTCATTTCTTGACATATTTCAATTAGAACCGGCAATCTTGACCCAAAGTAGGGGAAATGGGTTAGTTTGTGTAAATAGTTATCGTATTTTGGGCACCATAATAGAGAACAAGTTGAAATGGGTAACACCTTTAACACATGTTGGGTCAAGATGGATCGCCTAAAACCTATGTAAATTTAGAATGAGTTCAAACGGGTAACGAGTCAATGACATGTTTGGCGAGAAAAACACCACCACCCACCGCCGCTTGCACCACCACAACGCCACTGTCACCGACAGCCGTCGCCGCAACGCCATCACCAGCCGCGGAAAAAAATATAGCAGATTTTGATACTTTTCTTTTCTAAGACAACGCATTTCAACCCAAGCCACTTTTTGGTTACAACCCATTCTAATCTGAAGCAAATTTATACTTAAAAAAATTGACCCGTTTTGACCTGAACTCATTTTGGTCATAACTCGTCCTGACCCGAACCCATCGTGACTCAAACCCGTTTTGACCCATTACCCAACCCAACCCGACCCGCCCATTTTGCTAAACATATCCCTACCTATGCCTGTATACATGTGTTACCACCTTATACAACACTCAGTACGCCTGTTTACACGTATTACCATTCTCTATACGCCTGTATACAACCCCCTATATGCCTGATATAACGTCTTTAGTATATATGTTTTCATGCTACCTTTACTGATGCAATTCCAGACAAGTTTTTTTTCTTTTTGGAATTAGCATAAACTAAACTAAATTGATACTTGCTGGATTGTGATATTCTTTCGATATTTTTATGTCTTAATGTTATCTTTTGATATCTTAGATGATCTGTGTATATATTATCCCTCCTCTTTGAATGGGGTCAAAGCTCTATCTTATTATATTTTGAGTTACAAAAAGGATATTAAACTGCTATTACACCTAAAATCATGGACAAAATGCCTTGGGGAGGGGGGAATTTTGATTGAAAATGAACATGACACGTCATTATGTTTATGTGTTTATACATACACACATACGTGTTTATGTGTATATATTTATGCATATACAAATTGTGACATTTGCAAGAGAAATATCTTGAACTTTACAAATTGGCATGTGATTATGCTTTGCTGCTTTTATGGTGATTCTTTCCTAATCTAATTTTCCTTCACATCATCATCATCCTAATGAATACCGTTATCGGATTTTGTTTCGCTTTCTGGCTTGGCCTCCACGTCATCATTAAACTGAATAAACTGCAGCTTCAATCGTCCGTCTTCTCTAAACGCGTGCAAGGTTTCTTGTGTCGGGATCTTTTCCTCCTTAAGAACGAGCCTTCCGTTATACCGATATGATTTAAAACAAACCTGCCTCCCGATAGAAGAAATCGGTGGCGGGATTTCCTTCCCGCTAATCCTCGACCTCTTGGGCTCACACACGATCTTGTTTTTTGCATGTTTTATTACACTTTCGCGTCTTTCTTCCCATTGATCATTGAAGTCTTCCACATCATCAAAGCTCTCAAACCCGAGAGCTTCTGATAAGCTCTCGGAGCTATGATCCAGAGACGAGATCGAATCAGATTTATCGTTAAGACTGAATCCCGAAAACACATCGGTGGGCGAACCATCGAGCGGTTTCGAGGGGGTAATGTGTTTGCATGAAGAGAGGGGTGGTGGGGGTTCTAAGGGGTGATCCAAGATGGGTTGAAGGCTCTTACAAGCAGCCATGTTTTCTCTTGTATTTGTTTCTATGATAATGAAAAATTAATACAAAACAACATGAGGTTAGAGAGAGAGTTTTTTTAGAGAGAGAAAGTGTGTGTTTGTTTTGGTAGAAAGACCATTCATAAAGTCAAAGTTCATAAGGGAAGGGTGATGCAATTAAATAGGAAGGGTGTGATGGCTTTTACTTTTTGGAAAATTTGGTTACATTTTGGTGGTCACAGATTTATGGTGGTTGATATTTGTTTCCAACTTTTTTTTAATTAAAGTACAATTTTGAGTCATTGAAAAATATTTTTTTGTGCTTTGATATTTGTATCAAGTTGGACCGACTAAATTTCCATGTATCTAGTGTCACTTTTCTTGTACTTTACCCCTCAAAACGTGGTGGACAAGAGATGAATTTCGAAAAAAAAAGTATTATTATTAGCTAAGAAAAAAATATAAATATAAAAAATAATAATATGTGATAACAAGTCGTTAACTAGGGTGGTTGAGTAGAGAAACCGGATAACCGACCCACGAAGAAATTAACTGATATGACAAAACCAGTTGAGAGACCGATGACTTGGTTATCGTTTCTCATTCAATTGTGGTTATATGTATGATTGCGTATAAACTATCGAATTATTCAAACTGAACATTATGTTATATGTTAGAAAAGTTTTGTTACAACTTTTTTTTATAAATAACATATTAGTTGCGCTTGATCATTTTATAAATTAAAATGATTGCGAATATTTCATTTGACTAAATAATATAACTGGATTTACGAATTGAAATTAGTTTGCATCTACCCACGTCTAAAGCGGACATTTAACCGAATTAACCGACAAGGGAAAGCTCTTTGGTTCCCTTAACATAGTATAAGTAAGAAAGAGAGACAATTTTCTATGCTTAAACATAATTAACTAAACCGTTTATAACAAAAAAAAATTATTTTAAAAACAAATATATTTATAAAAATCTATAAAGCAAAAGTATTTGATTTTAAGGTTTTAACCCATAACCAAACTAAACTAAACTAGGCTCATCGTTATCATAACCAAACTAAACTACGCTCAAGTTTGTTTCTGCAATTTACATTTTGGTTCTTCAAGAATCAATGCTTTAGCTGAAATAGCTGGCTGCTTTCTAAAACTGCACTCAAACCATTCCAACGTTAAGTTTATTTCAAACCAATTTTAAATAACGTTTAGTTATATTTGGACATGGTTATTTTTATATTCAAGCTATTATATGTTTAAAAAATCAACAAAAATGTCACTTTATGAATGATGAAGTTATCATTACTTATAAGATTACGAGCGTGGAACACTTGCCCCCTTAGGTGTGATTGGGGGCGTGGGTGGAATCACGGCGGAAGGGGGCAAACCAAACACAAGCCAATCCAATCACAATCCGACAACTCATTATTTCTTTTTCTTTTACTTTTAATCAAATATTTAGTTTAGGATTTAATTATTAAAAAATAAATGCTAGACATGAAACCACTACGCACCTTAGTGAATTTGTCTAGTGATTGTCCCTGTTCTGATGTGGTAGTGACGTGACAGGGCCTGAATCACTTGGGTGTGAAACAACTACGGATGACCTAACAAAAACAAACAGACATACCAAGTAAATCCAATTCAAGCCCTGCATCTTCACTAATTCAACGCCCAAAATCCCAAGTATTTCGTAGTTGAATTATTATGGTCCCTAATCGCTTCTTCCCTAAGTCGCAGCATAAAAGCCTCCAAAATTAGATGACATACCTTGAGGAACAATTTGAAACAAAATCAACTTGATGAATGACGATTCAAACCCATCTAGTTAAAATGGTATTTTTGCTATTACAATATGTGATTTTAGATACCATTTTAGATCAAATTGTTTGTGACAAATACTTAATTAATTTTAATTCCATTCGGATTGTAATTTTGTTTCCAATTCGTTCAAAACAACATTTGGGAACCAACCGTGGCACCGTGGATTATGAGGCTAGACCCTTTAAATACCCTCAAGTTAAAATATTTATTATTGTGCTTTCGTTACCTGTATTATCACTTAAAGTCGTATCATAATCTTAGAAGTTTGAATTAATAACCTAATAACCACTATAGTTCAAATGTAAAAATCTTAAAAGTTTGAACTTTTACTACATTAAAAAATGAAAAGTTCATGGGAAGTGTACAGATCATTTTCACATCATTAAGTGGTTAAGACTGAGACGAAAGAGAAATTTTTATTTTTTTTTGAAGAACTTTCATTCACACCCAACCAACCAACTGCGAGTCCTCAAATCAAGGACCATAAGAAACCGATAGTTCCATCAAAATAAAAGTAAAATTACACCATTCCTTCCAATCTAGACATTTATATCTAGACCTATTTTTAATCCAAAAATAAGAAGACGCTTTTATCTTAGCCACGACGTCCACAACCTTAGTGACCTTCTTTTGGAAAACCGCTTCATTTCTAGCAATCCATATATACCAAATGGTAGTGAGAATAATCCCATGAGACGAAAGAAATAACCTTCGTTGTTGACTTTTTTTTTTTGTTTAAATCGATTTTTTCCGTAGCCGGGGGAACCGCAGGAATCTTATGTTTGGTAACTACGAGCCTTTGTGTTTTGGGCCAGCTGGTTTTAGAGAGAATCAGTAGCCTTTGATGATTGTGATATTTTTACCCGACCCGTTCTGACCTAACTCGATGTAACCTTACCTATTTTTAGCCCCCGCTGAAGAAAAATCCCTGTCACTGATTTCAGAGGATAGAGAGACCGCTCCAATGAAATACATATTTATAAGATTTATTTTTTAAATATATCCTATATAATAAATAAAGGTTTTATCAATGTCACGTGTCGCCTTCACATTCATTCTTACAAATTTTTTCCCGCCTCTCTCTCTTATTAAATACACATACATCTTTCTAATTATAATAATATATTTTTAAACAAATTATTAATTATACTAATAAAACATATTTATTTTAAATCATCTCATATTATAAGAAAGTTTGAAAGCTAATTACCAAACTTGTGTTATCATTTAAAGAGTAAATGAAAATCAAATTACTTTGAATACTATTTAATTTATTTTTAAAACTCAATTATACATTAACTTTTACGTATTTTTGGATTTTGTTTTTTATTGTTACTATATGTATATACATTTTTCCACTTATAACATGTATATAAAGATTTAAAAATTTTATATATTAATATTTTTTAGCCTTTGTAGTACACATGTTCTAAGCTAGTTATTAATAAAGTGAGTATATTTTTATCAGAGACATGATTCAATATTCGTTTTTAAGATCTTTTTTAAAATATTTTTCAAGATACTTATCAAAATGGGCCTTCTTATCATTCGTGTCAGTGAGCCCAAGGAAACCTAACCTTATCTCGGCCCATTCCTGGTCTGTTTACGGACTATGATCTTCATTCTTAACGACTTTAAAATTTAGAGTTAATTACTTTGTTAGTCATTAAAATTTGACCATTTAAACTATTTGAGTCAACTATTTGAGTCCCTTATTTTTTAATCCGTTTCTTTTAACTCTTATGTCTAATTTTTACTTGTATTTGAGTCCAGATGACTACCTTTATTAGATTTTCTGTTAATTAAAAAAAATAAAAAGACTAAAATACCTCTTACGGACTCAAATGTATTTTACCCTCTCTCCTCCTCACCTCCTCTACCACCACCACCACCGGTATTTTGTTAAATGGTATTTTTTTATTTAAACCATCCCTGTAATGAACTCTTGACTGAACATTGAACACCTTTTTGAACCAAGTGCCTTCTTCCCCAATCATTCCCAAATCAAAACCCTACCCCAAATCGAAACGATTAAGCATGGACTTGTAGTCAAAACGTTGGGGCTTTTGAAGGCTCCCTGCCCTTGTCAGGATGTAAAAACGAGCAGGAAAGTGAGTTTAATACCTGTAATTAGGTTGGATTCGTCGCGCGGGTTTGAAGGCTCCCTGCCCTTGTCGAGCGCGACCTGCGTGGAGGAGGAGAAACGGACTCGTGACACCGATTTTGAGTTGTAACGATTTGGGTATAAGCGATTAGTGTTGGTAACGTATTTTCAGTCGTAAATGAGTGGGATTTGAGGAGTTCGATCAATGAATTTTGGCTTCAATGGCATAACCGAAAGAAATAGGAAAAGAACTTGAATGGCTTTAAAATCCTAATTAAGACTAAATTAATTTGTTATGCTAGTCTGTGGTTGATCGATCAACAATCCCACATCAGTGCAACCAAAAGCTTGGATTTCAAGAGTTTGGAACTCCACATCTCCGATTTTGACTTTAGGTAGCCAAAATTAGTTCCATCTAATAACAGTGAGGAAGAAGGGCAACGACAGTGACGACCGCTTTTCCGGTGAAATCGGCTTTTCAGTTTCCATCTCTCGGAAACAGCTCGTTTCTTGCACGCCATTGGACCTGCCCAGCTCTCCGTTGGACCCTCCCTGTGAGGATGCTTCAGATTTTTCCGATTCCGGTGAAGAAACATCTAGTTTGTCAAAAAAAAAAAAAATTCTGGTGGTGGTGTTGGTGGAGGTGAGGTGGAGAGAGGGTAAAATAGTTTTTTAACAATTTGAGTCTGTATTTTAGTGTTTTAAAAAAAACTAACACAAAATCTAACAGATTTATTCATCTGGACTCAAATAGAAACAAAAATGAAATGTCAGAGTTAAAAAAGACGGATTTAAACATAAGGGACTCAAATAGTTTAAATGGTTAAACGTCAGGGACTCAAACAGTAATTAACTCTAAAAGTTAAATCCATACCAATTTAAGCGGTTCGGAGTGTAATTTCGTTATTGCAAGTTCAAATTTAGGCACGTCAATGAACCGAGCAAACGCGAATTCGGGCTTCTTTGTGTTCGTTTATTTAACTTTAACCGAACAAATGAACGAACAAGAACATTTAAATGAACGGATTTTATTGTTCGTGTTCGTTCATTACGAACTCAAAATAAACCAAATTACATATTTGATTTGGTTTTAAACGTTTCAATTCGTTTATCGGTTTGAAACCAAATACTGAACACCCCTAATTTAACTACTATATTTTTTGTCTTATTAATTGTTATCTTTTTATTCTAAACTTGATTTCTATTGAATTTTTATAGAAGTTTAACCATCTAATTATCATTTTCGTGTTAATCGAGTCGGGTTAACCCAACAAGGATGAAAACATAACTATCGACCTGAATTGGAACTAGATAAAACAAGATATCATTTAGTTTATTATAAATTTAAACTAGATTCATATTTGATTTTATGATTAGAGTTATTCTTACATGACCACCCTTTTTTTTCTTTGCTAGCTATTTTTTAACGACAATTTGGATCACTAACAGGTCACTGGCCCAGCCAATCATCTCCACCCCCCAGGAAGAAACTCATCATAGATGAGAAAACCTCCTGGCCTAACTTAGACCCCCCTTTTTATTTTTGTCACATGTAGGATTTAAACTCAAGACCTCACTATTTTAACGAAGTCTTGATATACACCTTTACCACTAACATCTTTACCACTAGACTAAGCTAGTGGTTGTCTTAGCTCATTTTACTTGCTACAAAACCCAAAACGTGAAGTCTTTGTGCATACTTCATAAACCCTCGTTGCATTACAAGTCCTTTGCTTGCGCCACCTTCACATGTTTGTGTTTTTTTATAATTGATTATTTTATTTTTATAATTAGTTTTGAAGTATTTTGTTTTTTCCTATAACTTTTAAAGTATTATGTTTTATAAAATTTCGAATATACTATTGCGACGTGCTTATTTTTATCTATATTTCGATGTAAATTTCATTGGAAGCGGAGTTGGGCGTAATGATATACAAGTCATCAAATCACAAACGTTAAACGTACAAGTCATTAAATTTGTTCAAGGTTTCAACTTTTTCATAGGTTTTTTTTTTCAACTTACAACTTTTAAAATATGATGTTTTATAAAATTTTGAATTTGACGTGCCTACTTTTATCTACGTTTCGACGTGAATTTTCGTAACCTCATTTTAAAACTGATTAGTTGTTTTAAACCGTTTGATTTTTTAAACCATTCAATGCTCATCTACAAATGTAGCGTTGCAGGGTTCCTTTTATTATTTTATCTATGTTACCCGCCGCAACGTGATCCATATGAACATTAACTTGATTTTTTTATTCTACTTTTTATTTTCAATTAAATACAATTTCTTTCATAAAATGAAACAAATAGCGTCACTGGCCAGTGATTCACGTACATACAAGTACTACAACCCATCCGTATCTACATCTATACTATATAATAAATAAAGGTTTCTCAATGCCACGTGTCGGCTCCACATTCATTTTTTTTAAATTCCCGCCTCTCTCTCTTAATAATACCACTTCCATATTTTCAATAATAATATATTTTTAAACAAATTATTAATTATACTAATAAAACATATTTATTTTAAATTATCTCATAATATAAGAAACTTTGAAATGTAATTACCTAGTTTATGCTTTCAATTAAATAGTAAATAAAAGTCAAATTATATTAAATAGTATTTAATATATTTTTAAAACTCAATTATGTATTAATTTTTATATATATTTTTTATTTTATTGTCTATTATTACTATATGTATTACATTTTTTCACTTATAATATATAAATATAAAGATTTAAAAATTTTATATATTAATATTTTTTCAACCTGTGTATTACACTGGTTCTAAACTAATTTCGAATCCGTCGCGGAATGCGCCATTTTAATTAAAAAATGGAAATGATTTACTCTTACGACTTTTAAACTATGATATTTATCAAGTTTCAAAATTGACGCTGCGGTGTTCCTATTTTTATTTACATTTCGACGTGAAATTTCGTAACATTATTTTCAAACGAACCGGTTGTTTAAAACGTTTTTTTAAACCGTCTGGCTCAAAACACATTGTTGCGACGTTTTTTTATCTACGTTTAAACCGACCCGCCGTAATGCGCCGCCGACGTACTTATTTTTATCTACGTTTCGTTGTAAATTTTTTTCGAATAAACTTCACATTCTTATACGCCGTAACTTTTTCGTAACTATAAAATATACTGCTGCAACGTGTTTTTTAAATGTATCGTCACGATTTGATTATTTTTATTCACGTTTTAAACCTGCTACGGTGCTACATAATAAGTTGGGGCGGACGCGGTTGTTCAAGAAGCACAAGGTTGACTATTAAAGTTTAAATATTTTATTAATGACTTCTAAAGTTTAATACAAGAATCAAAATATCAATCAACAGAAAAATACATCGTTTATTTCATAAGTATATTAGGTCCAAAGCATCCTATGTGATCATAATAAGTCTCATACTTGTGTCCCTGAAACATGTTGAGTAAACTGTCAACTAAAAATAGTTGGTGAGATACGAAAGTTTTATCATAGTTTAGCAAAGTTTTGAAAAGTATTACAATTCACTATGTCATGCATTCTATAGTATAAGTGTGAGAATAGAACATGTTAAACATTGTGCATATCAATCCTCCAACCAAGTTTAGGCATAACCCGAAGGTTACCCTTAAAAGTTTAAAGTTTAAGTCCAGTAACAATCACCATGGGCTCCCCACGAATGATCAATCAAACTAGGTGGATTGGTCAAATACAATAGATCTATCATTGTTACTATAGGCTTGATCAAAGTTAATGAATATGCTAGTTTTAAGTTTAATTTAAGCATGCAAGTCTCAAGCATAATAACACAAGAATAAGCATGTAAGCATAGTTTTACAAGAATTGTATAAGTTTGGAAGTTTTGATACATGTTCCCCCCCCCCCCCAAGTTTATAAACAAAAGGAAAAGGGGCTAAATATACTCACTTGGATGATGGAAAGAGTGTCCGACGAGATTAAATGTAGTAAGACTTGAGGGAGAGTATCCTCACAACGAGCCTAAGAATACAAGTCTAAAGTTCAAGTTTGATCCTACAAGTCTATGGTAAGTATCTAAGATTCTAAGATTGAATAGGGTTCCAAATGGGAGACGGGAGTGATTGCGTTTAAAAAGTTTATATAAATTTTAAATAGAGTTTCAACAAACTTGGATATCAAAGTTTAATAAGTTTATAATTTTTTTAGAATAATTATTAATTAAAATAATTATTCAAAGGTTTTACATTTAATAGTTACACAAGTTATGAAATAAAATTCTAAATTAGTTTTCTCAGTATTTGTGAGTGTGATTGTAAGATTGTTAAGTGAATGTCTAAATAACTATTAAAGATTATCAATAACTATTTAAAGAGTATATAGTTATTATTAAAGGTTAGTAATAATTGCTTAAATGATATTTAATAATTAAAGATTTATAAAAAAATATTATTTAAACAATTAGTGATTAAAATTTAATAATAATTATTTCAAGAATAAAATAATTATATTGAGGGTAAATAACAATTATTTAAAGTATACAAAATTATTAAGTATGAATAATTATCTACCAAATTAAAGGATCAATCCAAACTACTTAGGATTTATTAAAGTATTTAAGTATTACAACTTTACAACCTAACTTGTAATTTAAATAATGTATTTAAAATGGGTTTTATAAGTTTAATTAAGTAATTTGAATTCATAAGTCTAAACATATATGTTTAAATAGGGATTCTATTAAAGTTTATATTTTGATTATAAGTTTATAAATATTTAAAAGTTACTATTTTAGTTTATAAAGTTTATAAGTTTATAAATATTTAAAGAATAAAGTATAATTATTTCTCTATTAAATTTTATATAAACAATAAATTTTCTGTTTATAAAATATAAGTTTTATAAAATGTATAAGTCTTAGATTTATTAAGTTTATAAAAGTATGTTTATTTTCTGATTTTGTTTAAATAACTAAACAAGTAAACTACTACTTAATATATATTTTGTGAAAATGTATAAGTTTCTGTTTTCTAAATAAAATGAAAGTTTTATAAATCTCTTTTGTTTTTCTGATTTTGTAAGATTTATATAAGTTTTGTTTTAAATTATAGTTTAATGATAAATTTAAAGTTTTTTTAAGAATAAACTAAGTTTATTATTTCAGAAAATAACAACAACTAAGTTCTAAGTTTTTATAAAATTGTCTCTGATTAAAGTGTAAGTTTTATAAAGTTTATAAATATTTTTATAGTTTTCAAGTGTTTAAAAACTATTTTTAAGGAATTTATTATTATAAGTTTTAATTAATTAAAATATCTCAGAAAATAAAAAGTGTAAATAAAAATTGGATTCGAGTTTACAAAAACATAACTAAATTTATAAAAATTGTTGCAAGTATTAAAATAAATAAAAGGCAAGAAAAAGAAAATAAATAGCAAAACCTGGGGCTGACCGGATTCGAACCCGGGTCACCCCAATCCTACACACACGCGCACAACCATCCCGGCCACGGGTTCGCTGATGTTTTATATGGAAAAAGAAAAAGTTAAGCAATATCCCGAATCGTCCCTAATCTCCTTATGAACCCTAGATCAAGAATCCTTGAATACGAATCGATAATCCCTCTGTCATTGCAAATTAACAAAGGGCTTTCGATTATAGCATGAAAACGAAAAGGTTGGTCACTCGAGTTACCTGATTTAGTGTTGAATTGAGGGAGAACGGTTCTGAGCTTTCGGTCGGCTGTCTACAGGTTCGAATGGCGAATGCAGGTACAAATCGAAGGAATTGAGGGTTTAGATAGTTCAAGTGTGATGTCGTTGAGCTGTAGCAACGGGTATTTATACCCAGTTTCATTATTTAATGGTGGATTAGGTGGGGAGATTACGGTTGAGCTTAACGAGTTAAATTTCGAAATTTGCGACCGTTAAAGTCGAAATTATACATTGAATTTTCTTGGGTTACGGTCGCATGCGCGAAAGGAACCCGAGGTTCATCGAATTTGGACGGGGAACGCATTTTTGAATAAAACGGGCTCAAAACCGGTTCTAGAGGGTTTCGAACCTGAAACTGGTTTGGGTTCCGGTAGTTTGGGTTTATTACAAAACAGGTCCCTGAAGTTTTCAACCTTTATCATTTTATGTATAAACTTGGATTTAAGTTTAAAATAAGTTTTTAAAATGGCAGCTTTAGTCCCTGAACTTTTATACAAAAATAAATATGTTTTATTTTTATAAAACTAAATAAGTTTGATAAGTTTCATATCCTTTTTATTATTTTATAATTTTATAAAAATAACTTCTAAGATTTAAATTTATAAGTTTTAGTATTTGAAATAAGTTTATTTATTATGTTAAATATATAATTATAAGTTTTAAAAATTTAATGTATTTATCCATATATATATATATGTATATATATCTTTAAATATGTTGGTTTTTTTCTTAAATATATATATCAAATAAATTCATATTTTATTTAAGAAAATAGGCTTTTAGTAGATTTTTCAGAATTTAAATTTTTAATACACACAAAGATTTAGAAAAAAAGTATATTGAAAAAATCCTGGATATTACACATAATACGCGGGTGATACCACAATTAAGAATTTTATTAAGTATTGACAAATGGAATTGTTAAGACATACAAAAATAAAATAAAATAAAAACAGATACAACAAACGATATTAATTATTATTATCACTTAATTTAATACATCAAGTAACAAACAATTCCATATCCGATTTATTTTCCTGATCAATAACATCAAGAAACACAGGATCAACCGTCACGTGACTCTCCACGTGCACCTTAAACCTATGCCGCCACCACACCACCCTCGCCACCCCTTCAATATCCACCGTCGCATCCAACACCATCTCCCGCCGCCGCACGTCCGCCAGAAACTGCACCGCGTGGTGCGCCAGCTCCACGCTGTTCAGCCTCTCCGGAAGGTGAAGTAGCTGACACGACCGTGGTGGTTGTGACCCGGCAGACACCCGGGCCGACCCGAGCAAAGATCCGGCGTAAAAGATCGACATCTCGGTGGGGGAGTAGTGGATGGGGACGGCGTTAGGGTTGGTGACGTGGACGGTTAAGATGACCTCAGCGTCGATGAACGGGAGGTGATGTTGATTGAGACTAGGTGGAACGTCGGGTCTTTGGGTTTTGCCGATATTAGCGCCGCTGTGGTGGCTGCCGTTGCTGCGCCGATTACGGCGGAGGTCCAGCTCCAATTGACCATTTTGACCCTGGAGGCGGTTTCGCTTTATCCTTTTTGGCGGTTGAGAATTTGTGGTGGAATGTGATTGCTTACTTTGGTGTTGACGATAATATTGCCGATCCATGAGGTCAAATTCGTAAATTTAGTAGAATAAAAGTTGCAATTGAAATAGTTTTAATTTTAAAAGCTACGTATTAATAAATTTGAAAATATTTATTATAAAATTTGGTACAAATGTTTATATGCATTCGAGTTGCATAAAAACGTATTAAAAACACTTATGAAATATTATCATAAATTTTGTTTAAATATTTCACATGTAGATTCAATAAACAAGAATTTCATATTTAATTGTCAATTTTTTCTTTAATTAACATGATTTATATTAAGGGGGTGTTTGAGATTACTTTTTAAAACTACTTATTAACTTTTGTAAAAAGTTAATAAGTAGTTTTGAAAAGTAAGTGGGACTTACTTTTCAAAAACTACTTATTTCTTTTATATTTTCATCTCATTTTGATTTATCCAAACAAACTTTTAACTTATTAACTTTTTTTAAAAGTTAATAAGTAGCTTAATAAGTAATCCCAAACACCCCCTAAGTAGATCACGAAAAGTTAAAAAAACAACTAGATGTTAACTACAAGAACACATGACACCATAAAACATCAAACCTATAACACCATTGAAACCATAACCTACCTCACACAATTAACACACACCATTATGTATTTCTAACACGGCCATATGCATGCATGGGGATATTACACGAAGCACAGAAGAAGGATTAAACCCAAAACAGTAGATCGAAGAGAAGCCGTGTGGAGGCTCCGACCACCACCATGACCGTGGCCGCCATGGGTTCCATGCACCGGGCTAACATGACCTCCAAGAAAACCTCCACGAAAACCTCCACCACCTCCACGAAAACCTCCTCCACCACCACGACCACCACCACCACGCTTATCAACAGCGAAGATTGGTTTAGATCCGAGATTCAAGGCAGCATTTGAGGGTGCATGAACAACACAAAGCAATAGAAACATAAACACCACTATCTTCTTCATCTTTGAGTCGATATTCAACGAAATTGGATCAAAATGCATAGATTTAAATGGGTTTCTGAGTGGTATTAATTAGTAATGTAGTGAAAAAGGCTGGAGCGAAGGAATCATGATGGTTTATTATTTTCTCTTCTTAATATTAGACATGTGGCAGAATCGTAATATTTCCATTTTCAGTGAATACTAACCTATAATATTAATCTTTTCTTTTACTGAGTATCACCAAAAATAACACTATAAAATTGATGTATAACAAACCCATTGTGTTTGGTTTGTGAAATTCGTCGGAATTAAAATTGAAGTGGGAATTGGGATTTTAATGAATTGGAATCTATTAAATAAATTTTAATTCTACATTTGAGCCATAAAATACCCTTATGTGCATGACACGTTACCAGGGTAACGAGCAAAATCATTTGTAAGCTACACGAGATCCTCGTTTGACTTGAACCGAGCTTAAACCGGAGTTTCATATATCGATTTTTATCAGGCTTGCGTG
Source organism: Smallanthus sonchifolius (assembly GCA_023525975.1). NCBI lineage: Eukaryota > Viridiplantae > Streptophyta > Magnoliopsida > Asterales > Asteraceae > Smallanthus > Smallanthus sonchifolius. The sequence continues at coordinate 52,413,096 of CM042045.1, forward strand.
TCTAGACGAACCTAATATTAATATTACTTTTATTTAATATATTAAATGTCTAAATAAAATATATCATTTTATATAAAAGGATTATAATTAAATAATTATATATTGAGTTTATGAGAAAACTCAATTTAACTAGAGAACCAAAAAACTCTAACCCTCACATACACCCCAAACACCTAATACACCCCCCACCACCCACCCCACCCTCATTTTGGTATTTTTCTCTTTTTTTAAGAAGATGAAAATGATTTAATTTATATATATTTATTTATCTTATTTTTGCAGTTCTTCTATCATCAGGACGGACCGCAATGTGACTATATATTGAAATCTTCTTTTCATGGCCCTTGGTGTTACTAGCATGAGGTACGGACAGAGTCTAACATCCAACTTCAACTATTTTGAAGATAAAATACAAACTAAAGTTCAAAGTTAAATTAAAACATGACAATTAATTAAAAAAAAACTGTCACTAGGGTTGTTAACTCAGTGGTAGAGAAAAATCATTTAGAAACATTAAAGTTTGATGAGGTAATTGATTCAAGTCTCACTCCCACATGAATAAATAAATTTGCCTTTATAAAAAAACTATTTAAAAAAACACGATACATAACTAACTAAGAGTAAACAAAAGTAGGGGAGAATCCAAAAGACGTTTAGTTTCCTTTAGCCGCTAATGAACCCTAGATCAATTGGTTTTGTGGGAGGCACACCCATAGCCTTTCAATGTGGAGGCACACCGGATCTCAAATCAATCTTAGAAAACCATGACGCCCCTTGCAGTTGATCGAAGAGGTCGTCAATCCTAGGTAACGGGTACCTATTCTTCACCGTCAACTTATTCAACTCCCGATAATCCATATACATCCTCATGCTTCCGTCCTTCTTTTTAACAAAGAGAAAGGGTGCACCCCAAGGTAAGACACTTGGGCGAATAAAACCTTTATCAAGGAGCTCTTGCAATTGCTCCATCAACTCTTTCATTTTCGGCGGTGCCAACCTGTAAGGTGCTTTGGCTACCGGCTTAGCACTCGGTATAAAATCAATCCCAAACTCCACTTCCCTCTCCGGTGGAACCCCCGGTAACTCATCTGCAAACACGTCCTCAAATTGATTTACAACTAGAACATCGCGAATATCTTTCACTTTCTCAATCGCATCCGCAACACAAGCCATGTATGCCTTGCACCCACGCACCATGTACTTAGTTGCCTTCACAAAAGAACACAATCTTACTTTTCCTTTCTTTTCACCTTATATGTAAATGGACTCACCCGACGGGGAATCGAGTTGTACCGCCTTAGGTCCACATAGAATATTCGCTTTGTTCTTAGACAACCAATACATTCCCACTATTACATCAAAGTCTCCCATAGACATAGGAATTAAGTCAATAAGGAACGTTTCACCCCCACCCTTAACTTGCATTTCCTATAAATATCGAATACTAGAAAACTCTTATCATTTGCCGCCTCGATTTCTAAGAGTTCATCTAACTTTCTACTTAGAAACGAAGAATACTTAACAAATTTCAATGACACAAATGAGCGACTAGCCCTCGAATAAAAAAGAACTAGTGCAGGTAAAGAGAATCTTGAATGTACCTGACACCACCTCCGAATTTGTCTTTGCTTCTTCAGCCGAGATGTGGAAGGCTCTACCCTTTGGCCTTGCTATATCTACCTTCTTCTCGCTTCCACTTTGCTTCAAGTCGGGACAATCCGCCCTATTGTGCCCGGGCTTGTAACAGTTATAGAAAATTTGGCTTGAACATTGATTAGCCATGTGCCCCGGCTTCCCACATTTATAACAATTTAAAGTCCCTTTCCTGCATTCCCCGAAATGTTCTTTCCCACAAACTTTACACCCACGGGAAGAGAACTTGCTAAACGGCTTCTTACTAGGGCTCCCGCCCTTTATCTTCTTCACAACCTGCTCCACTATTTCCCTTTTCCTATTTTCCCCTTTAGCTTCTTGCCTCCTCAACTCCACCTCCCTTTCCTGACACATGTTTATCAAATCCACAAGTGTAGTAAAGAGGATGGAGATATGCTATCTCTGAACTCCACCGTCACCATATCATTTCTTCCATTAACAATGATGTGGCTTGCTCAAAGGCCTTGGCCACCTCTTCCTTAATCATTTCTTGGATTCTTGGATCCAATGGTTCATTATTTGCCTCTTCTGCCATCTCTAAACTGAGAAAATGAACCAATAACACCTTAATACCATTTCAATACCCTAGGTATCCATTACACATTCACTATTATATGTATTAAGTATATATATACCTACCTATATACATACATACATATATAACCACCTTCACCTAATCCTTGCAAATGTTCATTGTTATATGGTTATCATAAAGCCCCTTGCACATTTCGTATTATTAAACATATTGGCCAGACATGTTTAATAATACGCCATGCCCAATTGTAATTATCATCTCTATATAACAAGTCACAAAACAAGTTTCGGCACACATAACACCTTAACAACCATTTATACACATACATACACACCATATATATATATATATCCACTTTATAAAATCATTACTAACCTTTCATTTTCGCAAGCTCCGAGTCTTAATCAAGTCCTTCATGGATTCTCGTATCATTTTTCCCCATATCAAGAGCATCCGGTTTGAGTTTGATGCCACGACACCAAATCTCTCAAACCATTGCTCTGATACCAAGTTGTAACACCCTTAATTGGAAAGCCAACTAATAAAACATTTAAACGCGCGGAAGCTATTATCCCAAGATTTTTTTTTACACCACGCATACCGCGAAGGATCTGGGACATCCCTTCGCGTACCGTTAAGGAGTCCCAAATCGCCACACCCGGAAACTAGGTCTCTCGCGTACCGCGAGAGACCCTGACTTGATTCTCGCGTACCGCGGGGAGCCTGAGTAAACATAAAGTTTACTCAGTTGCCCAGTTTTCATACTTAGTCAAAATTTTCACATTTTCACCAAATCAACATGACTCAAAATTACCCCAACACTTATATATTTGACCAAAACATTTATACAACCTTTATAAACATCAAAACATGTTTCAATTTGTCAATATACACCACATTAACGGATTTTTCCTTTAAAATCCCAAAAACACCCCATATGCATACGAGAACCCTCTACGCCTTGGACTTGACCTTGACCTACATCGAAGCTTTCCCTACATAACCACATTAACATAACACCGTTAGTAATGACGATAAACATATTCAAACAAATATTTACACTTGTTTTCACCCATTTTACCCGTTTACACCCATTTGGTCAATTAAGGTTCTTTACACTTGCACTTCCACTACAAGTATCATTCTTTTCATGTAACATTCATATTTCACCATTTCGTATCCATTATGGCACTTAGGCCATAACCTCATATCCATTATGATACTTAGATCATAACCTCATATCCATTATGGTATTTTAACCATAACCTCATATTCATTATGATTCATAGATCATAATCTCATATCCATTATGATTCATAGATCATAACCTCATTTCCATTATGATTCATAGATCATAACCTCATTTCCATTATGATTCTTAGATCATAACCTCATTCACACATATCCATTATAGTATTGCACTATAACTACATTCAATCATTGCACATATCCATTATAGCATTTCAACTATAACTACACTCATTCACATAACCATTATGGTATTTCCACTATAACCACATACATTCCTTTACACATATCCATTATAGTTTTATCACTATAACTACATTCATACTTTACCACATACTAGTTCATTCAATAATCACACACATTCATTTCAACACATAGTATACATCTTAATACATATACCACTTATTTATCAACATTACTAAGTAAGTGCATAGGCACTTACCTTTTGAGTTAGAAGATCACGCACCACATTCTAGCTTTGCAATTTGATTACCTAAATATATACACCTAGTTTAGTAATATAACATTCATCAAAATCACATTTAAATTGAGTCCACAATCCAATTTTCATTTCCAACCCAAAATCAAAGGGTTCTACGATGTTAATCACCACTCCTTACCTTTAGTTTAGCTAGATTATCCACAATCTAACACCAATTTACCACATGCATACACAATTTTCGAATTTCTATATAATCCATCAACTAACACATTCATGGTGAAATCAAATGGAAGATTATCACTTACTTGATGTTAGGAAGGTGTTGTGTGAGTCAAAACCTTCACCAAACAAGCTTCAAATGCACGATTTGAGCTTCAAATGAGATTTCTCCTTTTTCTCTCTTGAGATGAACGACCCACAACAAGTAAAAATCTGATTTTGACTTTCCCATGGTCAAATATGGCAGATTTACCATATTTACACATTTAGTCCTTCCACTTCCATTTCACCCACTTCATTCCAAAACTAGTTAAAAACTAACATAACCCCATTACTAACTTGAAACTCAATTGTTTCAACTTATTTCTAATATATTATTTTCACCATAATATTTATTAGAATATTTTATTTATTTGAAAACGAAACCCGGATTTTGGTTCGTTACAGTAAGGCGCAAACGTGCGAGAGGCTTATCTTCACTTGTTGTCGTGTCTGTTATACCGTCTAGCCTACCTGCACAATCTGTTTTTGTTACAGTATTAGTGTATCTGTATTTCGTCATGACAACGCATCGATAAAATATTTACATACCAATGAAGACTTCTTGCTTGCCAATAAGTGAAGCAAGCTGTTCATATGGGCAAACATTGAAGTGAAATGTTGGGAAACCTTCGGGAGCTGGTATGGGGCTGATTAATGTCGCGGTGCTGAAACGAAGGGTGGCTGGATGTGTAGTGATCTTTGGTGGATTACCTGAAGCATTGCATATGTAGTAGTCAATGCGGTTGCATGACATCAGCTTAATTATGCTCGCAAAATGATCCTTATCTCGTTGGAGAGCGACCGCGTGTATGGCGTCACCCTACATTATGCGTTGGTGTGATTAGCACATGTAAACATGTAACTGTAATCATTATGTGTAGGTAAGTTAGGGACGTACAAAGGCATCAATTAGTAGGTAGCAAAATTCATTTTTTTCTCCAATATGGCTCCCAATTTCTTATGACACGAACGTTGAGGGGAACTGGATCATGCTTGGGCTGCAATGATGTTATCCTGTGCTGCTCCATTTAGAAGTATCTGCAAAGTGTATGAAAATTATTTACCGGGACATAAATTAATATCGGAATATTTGATACTATGACGAAAATACTTAATAGGGTCCTCATCTCACAGTCGTTAATATAGTTGTACAACAGAAATCAAAGCACTATCTATAAAAACCAAAACGAATCAGCAAAGAAAAGCAGAAATAACATATAGCTGGTAAATATGTTACTGTCCAACGACGGCAGTGAAGAGAAAGGGAAACACAGCAGAACGAAAACAGACCTACAAACAAAGTTAAAGTAGAAACTAAAAAACAACACGCAAGAGAAAATCCGCAAAGATAAAATCAATCACAACCCAACAATAGACGAAAGGAAGGAGATAATACCGGGTAATGACACTGATTCCAGTAACAGCACTCGTAAGAAATTATTAGCAGGTGCACAACACAAACATAATACGAAATTACAGTTGTAAATACCGTAATTTACACACATATCCAACGAAAAAAAATAACATAAACAACATACCTAAATCGTAAGAAACGAAAGCATCAACAACGCTATTCCATCTACAATTAAAGAAAAAGTTAACCAAATCATACACCATGGAAGTCACAATACGCAGCGCAAACCACCAGAGCAGTGAAAATTCTTTTAAGTAAACACGCAAACTATAAATATAAGGTGTTAGGAAAACGGAAAAAAAATAAACCTTTACTGTTCACAAGCCGTTGCACTTTAATAATTCTTATTAATTTTGTTTGGTTGTTAAAAAAACTAAAATATAAAATAAAATGTTAAATGGGACGAAACTTATTAGGATAGTGAAAAACATTAGTTAATGATAAAAGATTACAAGTTAAATATGTATTGTAAATCTAACGACGGATAACGGAAAGAATACGTTTTTTAAGAGTATGCTAATGTTTATTGAATATTAGAAATATATTATTACAATAGAATTAAAGGGTCATTCCTTAACGATATCAAATTTTTATTTGTAATGTGTTCATGGCTTTATAAGATTGAGGGTTTATGTATTGTTTGAGACAAATATGTATAATTTAATGTGTGTGAGACTTTATTAATTCTTTAGAGAGAAAATCTCTCTCTCTCTCTCTGTATATAGTGTTAAGATCAAATAAAAATATCATTTTAACAATTGTTATTATTGTATTTTTGGTAATAAGTAGAGTGTGTGTCGTGTCAAAACCAAACGTAATATGTTTTCGTCACCGATGAATCCTTACATACCAGTCATACACATGAGCCACAACTAAATATCTCGTATAGAGATGTCTAATTGACAGCACGAGACATCTGTATATATGATGAACCTCCATGATGAAGCAATGTTGAAGCCGAGAGTTGCAATTTTGAGGTCTAGGCAAGATACCTAAATCAAAGATCACAAAAGAACCCAAATCGAAATAAAAACAATATAACATATAATAAACTTTTTAATAGATGATAACCATAATATATTACAAGAAGTCAAGAACACACCACATAACACAAATTAACCTAAAACCTACCTTTCTAACTTATATTATAACACCCCATAATATATCAACACATATATTGTTTATATTATACTCTTTTATATATTTTCAGACAAATACATATTATTATTTTTTTTATAAGGTTATATAATAGAAATGTATTATATTTATAATATATATTGTTTATATTATACTTTTTTATATATTTTCAGACAAATACATACTATTTTAATCTTTTTATTTATTATTTTCTTTTATTAACATTTTTTTATTTATACATGCGTATAAGTACATGTATGTGTATTCGTATGTATTTGTATATATATGTATATATATATATATATTTGTATATGCGTGTGTGTTCCTCGTTGTATTTACAAACATATATATGTATACACACTTATATAATAATAAAAGCTTGTTTTAAGTTATGTGTATCGATTGAGTATACGCAAGACGTTGCACGTATGTAAGTCTATAACACGTACAAGTTGGAGAAATACAAGTAATTTAACGTATAATGAAGTTACACAAAAGATGAAAACAAAAAGTTAACGTTATATGTTTGTATATAAATATTTGTATATGTGTGTGTGTGTCTCGTTGTATTTACAAACATATATATGTATACACACTTATATAATAATAAAAGCTTGTTTTAAGTTATGTGTATCGATTGAGCATACGCACGACGTTGCATGTATGTAAGTCTATAACACGTACAAGTTGGAGAAATACGAGTAATTTAACGTATAATGAAGTTACACAAAAGATGAAAACAAAAAGTTAACGTTAAATCGTCAAAAAACGAAAATATACATATTTTCATGGGAAAACAGTCGGAATTTCCGACAAATTTCCCACAAAAAAGTTGAGTTTTGTGGGAAAGTTGTCAGAAATTCCTACCGTTTTCCCACGAAATATTATATATTTTTAATATTAAAATTTTGTATTATGATTAATTATAAAAATTTAAATTTGATAAGCCTCGCCTATTTTAATACTAAATTTTAATTTCAAAAAATAAAAATAAAAAAAACCACGGAAAGGATCTATGGGTCAAATGAAATGAGTTAGATTGGGAGAACATTTAACCACTAGACCAAATTTTCTAACTATCATACGTAAATTAGTTTATTTGAAAAAAGATAATATTAAAACCCTAGTTCTCATTCTCCCCAATTACATCTTCACGCTACCAGAACTTTTAAATCGCTGTGACTTGTTGCCCCCTCCGCAGCCGCTGCCTGCCACCTCCCCCTCCACAACCGCCGCCGCCCACCTCCGCAACCGCTGCCGCCCCCCCCCCCCCTCCGCAACCATTGCCGCTGCCTCCCCTCAGCAGATGCTGCCACTGCCACTCCTAATTTGAAGGTAAAACCCTAATTTTATTTTTTGAAAATTTTAAGTTTATGTGTGGTATCTCAGTCAATGAACCGTGTATATGGATAATGTTATAATTTATAGTTTTGGTCTATGTTTTTGTGATAATTTGATTTGGCCCAAATCATTTTGTATGTGTATGTATATAAGTATGTTCTTTAACCTGTATGGGCATGGGTATATATATAAGTATATGTGTATGTTTATGTATGTATGTATGTATGCATGTAAATTCCGACAAGTAAGAAATTATAGTTACAGATCGATCAAAATGGCATTCAATAGAGAATGGATTTACACGATGAGAACCACTAATGATTTTTTTCAATCCGGCATTTCAACAAGTTGTCGCTTATTTCTTGGATTTTGCTTATACCAACCCATATTGAAGTCTTTCTTGATACACACCTTACTAAAGAGTGCAAGAGAAACTTTTGGGCTAGACTATATGATGAAAGCATGGAAGGGATGGAATTTTGTACCGATCAAGCAAAACAAATATTTGTATGTTATCTTTATCATTTTTTTATATAATTATTGTATCAACTTTTAGTACAATAACGTGTTTTCTTGATAAATTGTAGGAGGCATACCAGAGCTCCATGGTGGATAAGTATGGGGAGGACACTACTCAGTATCCATTGGGTGATGTTGAATTGTGGGAGCATGCATCAGGAGGGAGGAGATTCAGCATTGGATCTTCAGATATTCATTTTGTCGTGACCGGTACACAAGGTTCTTCCGGGTCAATACCATTTTATGGGTTGCAACATGAGGTATTATTAATAGTTTTATTTTATTATTAGTGTTGTGCAACCTTATATGTATATATGTGTGTATGCATATCCATGTATCTATGTGAATGTGTTTGTATGCATATGCGTATGTGTATATGTATATATGTATATATGTATGCCTATATCTATGTGTATAAGCTTTGGGTTTTGATTTTATTGGAACCGTGTTGGTTTAGTGTAATGAGTGAGATTTATAAGTTGAGGGTATATTAGAGCATTCTTAGTGTTATTCCTATATTTCTATTATGTTTCTGTTACAACACTTAGTTTTAGCATTTGGTTTAGTTGAAACACCAAAACTGCAATTATCTCTATCTCCCTCTTATAATTTCTTTATGGTATCAAAGCTGCAGATAATTCAATTAGATTGATTGTATGTGTATATATTATCTTTATCTCCCTCTTATAGTTTCTTTATGGTATCAAAGTTGGGGATAATTCAATTATATTGATTGTATGTGTATATACGTATGCCTATATGTATGGGTATGTGTATGAATGTATATGTGCATTTTTATATGCGGTTTTACTTGTTATGTCTATCCTTTTTATGTGTATTTTTATGTATGTTCACTAATTATATATTATTAGTTTACTAAATATTATATATGTTTTAGATGTAGGAATTGATGCAACAACAAGTGAAGGAAGAGATAGAACGACAAAAAATAGAGTTCAAGAAAGAAATGAGGTTAGGAAGACAAGCCGGATCATCACCGCAGTCGTTCGGACCCCCACGACGACCAAGGGGCGGAACCGGGTTAACGTGACCTCCTTCACCGCCTTCTCCACCCTTATCAATCGTGATGTCGTCTGAGGATTCATGATGAAGACAGATGATTAGGAAAAGCAGTTGAAGAGTAAGCCTAAGCATCATTTTTGAATTCCAAATTGGATCAAAATACAAAAAAATATTGAAGTGATTGATATTTGAAATGTAGTGGTCAAAAGCTTCTTAAAAGCTTTCTGAGCAGTCGGTAGTAGGAAGGAATCAAGATACTTATTTTCTTTCCTTATTTGTTAGCCCAATTCGTAATATTTTATTTTTGTTGAATTTTAACCAAATATCACCCTATAAATTAATCTTCACTTTTACAAGGTATTGTAAAAAATAACTCTAGAAAATTGATGTGTAACAAACCGATTTTGTGAGGATGTGACGGATTTTAAAGTTTAAATATCCATCTCATTTTTTAAATATCCAACACATTTGGTTTAAAAGATGGAAACAAAAAATCAACGTTAAACCATCAAAAAATGAAAAAATACATATTTTCGTGGTAATACGGGCGGAATTTTCGACAAATTTCCCACAAAAAAGTTGAGTTTTGTATGATATTTGGATGATTGTATGATATTTTAGTAATTATAATGGGTTTTGGAAACATGTTTTTATATTGGGTTTTTTTCTATATTTTAAATAGAAAAAACTGGATTTTTTGGGTTTTTTTAAATTAAAATCTGTTTTGTGGGAATTCTATGGGAAATTTAAGTCTGTTTTTGTGGGAAAGTGGTGGGAAATGGTTTGTCGGAAAACGGTGGGAAATATTTGTCGGAAAGTGGTGGGAAATATTGTGGGAAATGTTCTCTTGGGAAAGTGGTGGGAAAATGTTTGTCGAAAAGTGGTGGGAAATGTTGTTGGAAATGCTCTCGTGGGAAAGTTGTCGGAAACATGTTTCAGTGGGAAAATTGTCGAAAAGTTTTGTCCGAATTTGGTGGGAAATATTTTCCCACGACCCGCTTTCCCACAAAATGTTTTTGGTCGGAAGTTTGTGGGAAACAACGTTTTCTGACTACTTTCTAACAAAAAGATTTGTGGTAAAACTGTTCAATTTCTAGTAGTGACGTGGCACATTAATCAAACCAGATGATCAGGCACATAGGAAGGATAAAGCCAAAATCCTTACGGTTAGGAAGACAAGCCGGGTCATCACCGCAGTCGTTCAGACCCCACGACGACAAAGAGGCGGAACCGGGTTAACGTGACCTCCTTCACCGCCTTATCCACCTTTATCAATCGTGGAAAACCAGTAGAAGAGTAAGCCTCAACATCATTTTTGAATTCCAAATTGGATCAAAATACAAAAAAATATTGAAGTGATTGATATTTGAAATGTAGTGGTCAAAGGCTTCTTTAAAACTTTCTGAGCAGTCGGTAGGAAGGAATCAAGATGCTTATTTTTTTGGGAAAATCATCAAAATAGCCATTGATCTAATCCCATTTGTCAATATAGCCGTTGACTTTTTTTTTTTACCAAAATAACCAAAATAGCGAAATTTTGCCATATTATTTCGCCTCAAATTTTCGTCTTTTTTTTATTTTTTTATTTCGAATGGCGATTAGGTGTGGCGAAATTTTTGGAATTGGCGAAATTTTTAAAAAAATGACGAAAATTCTTAAAATCTTGAAAAATGACGAAAATTTCGAAAAAGTGGCGAAAATTTGACCACTTTTGGCGAAAATTCCAGAGAATCTTTGAAAATTTCGAAAATGGCGAAAATTTGACCATTTTTGGCGAAAATTTCGAAAAAGTGGCGAAAATACAATGATTTGACCGGTCAGCGAAAATCTCGAAAAAAGTGACGAAAATGTTGAAAAAATGGCGAAAATTTGACCAAAAATGACGAAATTTCAGAAAATGACATAAAGTGATGGCGAAAATTCAGAGAATCTGACGAAAATTTAAAGCGAAAAATCAGGGAATCTAACGAAAATTCAGAGAATCTAGCGTTAGGATTTGACATATTTTCGCCATTTTTACTATAAATTCGCCATCCACTCATAATTTCGCCATTCACTCCAAATTTTCGCCGTTTCCTTTCAAGTATTTTGCCAGTCACTCCAAATTTTCGCCGTTTCCTTTCAAGTATTTTACTACAAAAATGAATGTTAATGTAAGTTTTTATTAATATCAGTTGTTTTTCTTTATATAAATTTGATAAAATCTCTTTACATAAATGTTAATTTAAGTATTTCGCCAGTCTTCTCTCCGCTTACGTTATAAAAACTAATTATATATATATTTGTTTATTTATACAGGAACGGTATTATGCCGCTCAGGTGGCTATTAGATGTAATATGAAAATTGTTAAAGAAATTCGTGAAAAGTTAAAAAAATATCCAACTGCACACATTGTTTTTAGTAACACATGTTTTGGATATTGGTTAAAATATGAATCTCTTAACAGTGAAGCATCATTAGTTCATTTAATATTTCAAACTCAAATATTAACTGATAATCCAGAAAATGGCATAAACTTTTCAATCGGTGGACGCACTTTAACTTTTGGTCCTAGAGAATTTTGTTTGATTACTGGTTTTAAATTTGGTGAAGTTAAACCTCACATAAATTACCAAAGTGCTCCTTTTTTTAAAGAAATGTTATTTGGTAGTCACAAAGTTAAGTCAGAAGATTTGTTATATATTTTTAAAAATGATTTGCTAATTTTAGAAGAGATGGATGCTGTTCGGGTGTGTCTTTTATTATTGGTTGAGGTCGGATTCAAGGGGTTAGAACCTAAAAATAATTTGGATCCGTTTCTTTTAAAATTGGTTAATGATCTAGGGGCATGGAACGATTATCTATGGGGTTCTTATATTTGGAAATACACGTACCCTCATATTCACAATGCCCTTTTTAAAAATAATAGAGACGATCGAAAAATAAAGCTAACTTATAGCATCAAGGGATTTGTTTGGGCATTTAAGGTTAGTATTTGTTTATTTTTATATAATACATTATTTACTTTCGTTTTATGTTATATTAAGTGAATTAATTTTTTTTTCTAGATGTGGATATTTGGATATTTCCAGAGATTGGGATGATAATTGATAGGGACGGTAGTTTACCTCGTTGCCTTGGATGAAAAAAATTTAGCAGAATAACATGGGAACAAGCAATTGCAATATTAGAGCGTTCTCATTTTGTTAGTTATCATTAACTTTAAATTATATTTTATGTAATGTTGTATTCTTAACATTTATATTTTTGGTGTTAAATTTAACAGACAGGCTACGAGCCCATAGTAATTGCTCGGATGATGAAGATCCCTCGGTGTTCTTTGGACGCCTCCATTTATCAAGTTTCCAGCTTGACGGTTTACGAATTGGTTGAGAATTATATTGATCATCACCCATTATGTGTTGAATGATACTTAGATGTTGAATGAAAGTTATTGGTGAATGATAGTTGGTATTTATAGATGAAATTTGAAATTATTTTTCTAATAAAATCACATAAGGAATAATAATATAATAACATAAATAGAAATATTTATTTCTTACTACAATATTCGCATAACATATAATTCATCAGCCATATATCGTCTATATCTCATACAAGCATCTTGTATATTCATTTCTTCCCAACTTTAAGCGCTGATAACTCCCCTGTATATGAGGATACGTCTGAGTCCTAGAACATGTGTGTTGATCTTTAAAATATCTCACCTGGAAAACGTCGGTGTTTTCAATCACATACCCTCTTATACGCCACTCGCAACCATCATTTTGACATGAAGCCTCAAATCGGGTTTTTGAAGATCTATCAACTTTATATTCAAAACATCCAGTAATGCAAATTTTACCAAGTTCGAGTTTTAATTCTTCTTTGTTTTTAAAAATATGACCATCAGAAAAATGTGAAGACTGTGAGTTAAGAACTTTTACTTCGTTTATTGTACGATCAAACAATGACTCGGGCATAGACCAAAAAAAGTTAGGTACAACATTAGATTCCGAAGAAGACACTGGAATTTTAAAATCAAGATGAGTTTCATTAGACGGAACAACTGAACTACTACCCACACCAGATTCCTCAGTAACGTACAAAGACAACAATTCATTTGGTTGATTTAAAACAACATTTAAAAAAAATAAAACATCACTATCATCCAATAGATCAATTGAATGTGTGTAAGTAGACATTTTATAAGAAAAACGAATTTCATTGCTAAACCCACATTTTTCACAAATAAGATTTTTCAAACCCACATAACTAATATTACTAGGAACACAAAAAACACGTCGAAAACATTTTTTTTTACAGGAACGTACTCCTCAACACCATTAACAAAGTCCCATTTTCCACCGGTACATAAAATAATATTACAAGACATTACTTAAAAATAAATGGTAAGTGGATGGATAAAAGGATGAAGTTTATAAGTGGATGTATAAAATGATGAAGTTTATAAGTGGATGGAATGTGAAAGAAATTTTTAAGTGAATGGTAAAGTTGATGAAGTTTGTTAGATAAGTGTCAAAAATGAATGGTAGGGAGGGGTATATATATTTGTTTCAAAAGAATATTTTATTAAAATTCGTTTTTTTAAATAAAAATTATGTTTTATTATTTTTCAAAAATTAAAAATAAAAAATTACATGATTTTTTTTTTAATTTAAAAATATATTTTTTTTATTAAAATTCCTTTAACAAAAATTAAATCAAAAGATTTTAAGAAACAAAAATTTTTAAAAAAATTGTATAATTTTTATTAAAGCCAAAATAATTTTTATTAAATTTAAAAAAATAAAAATATTTTCAGGAAAATCGGGAAAAATTATTAATATTTTAATATTAAAAATTAAATTATAATTTAATATTGAAATGGCGAAAATATGCCATATTTTTTCTCCGGTTTAAAAAATGGCGAAAATTTGTTTTTTTTTAGCGAAAATTCAGGTAATAATTGGCGATTTTTAGGATTTTTGGTGAAATTTTGGCCAAAAATTTCGCTGATGGCGAAAATTTCGCCATTATGACAAATGGCATCACCCTATTGGTTGACTATTTTGGTAAAAAAAAAAAATCAATGGCTATATTGGTAAATGGGATTGGGTCGATGACTATTTTGGTGATTTTCTCTATTTTTTTTCCTTATTTGTTAGCCCAATGGCAGAGTCGTAATATTTCTATTTTTGGCGAATTTTAACCAAATATCACCCTATAAAATTAATCTTCACTTTTACAAGGTATTGTAAAAAATAACTCTAGAAAATTGATGTGTAACAAACCGATTTTGTGAGGTTGTGATGGATTTTAAAGTTTAAATATCTAACTTATTTTTTAAATATCCAACTCATTTGGTTTAAAAGATGGAAACAAAAAGTAAACGTTAAACCATCGAAAAACGAAAAAAATACATATTTTCATGGTAATACGGCTTGAATTTCGGACAAATTTCCCACAAAATTAGTTGAGTTTTGTATGATATTTTAGTAATTGTAATGGGTTTTGGAAACATGTTTTTGTATTGGATTTTTTTATATTTTAAATAGAAAAAAACTGGATTTTTTGGGTTTTTTTAAATTAAAAACTGTTTTGTGGGAATTGTATGGGAAATTTAAGTCTGTTTTTGAGGGAAAGTGGTGGGAAAAGTTTTGTCGGAAAGTGGTGGGAAATGGTTTGTCGGAAAACGGTGGGAAATATTTGTCGGAAAGTAGTGGAAAATATTGTGGGAAATGTTCTCGTGGGAAAGTGGTTGGAAATATTGTGGGAAATGTTCTCGTGAGAAAGTGGTGGGGAAATGTTTGTCGGAAAGTGGTGGAAAATATTGTGGGAAATGTTCTCGTGGGAAAGTGGTGGGAAATGTTGTTGGAAATGCACTCGTGGGGAAGTTGTCGGAAACATGTTTTAGTGGGAAAATTGTCGAAAAGTTTTGTCGGAATTTGGTGGGAAATATTTTCCCATGACCCTTTTTCCCACAAAAT
This sequence comes from Smallanthus sonchifolius, assembly GCA_023525975.1. Taxonomy (NCBI): domain Eukaryota; kingdom Viridiplantae; phylum Streptophyta; class Magnoliopsida; order Asterales; family Asteraceae; genus Smallanthus; species Smallanthus sonchifolius. The sequence goes on from CM042045.1 coordinate 52,428,639, forward strand.
ATTTTTGGTCGAAAGTTTGTTGGAAACAACGTTTTCGGACTACTTTCCAACAAAAAGATTTATGGAAAAACTGTTCAATTTCTAGTAGTGACGTGTCACATTAATCATGCAAGATGATCAGGCACATAGGAAGGATAAAGCCAAAATCCTTACGGTTAGGAAGACAAGCCGGTCATCACCACAGTCGTTCGGACCCCCACGACGACCAAGAGGTGGAACCGGGGTAACGTGACCTCCTTCACCGCCTTCTCCACCCGTATCAATCGTGACGTCGTCTGAGGATTCATGATGAACACAGATGATTAGTAAAAGCAGTAGAAGAGTAAGCCTCAACATCATTTTTTAATTCCAAATTGGATCAAAATACAAAAAAAAATATTGAAGTGATTGATATTTGAAATGTAGTGGTCAAAGGCTTCTTAAAAGCTTTCTGAGCAGGTGGAAGGAAGGAATCAAGATGGTTATTTTCTTTCCTTATTTGAGTCGTAATATTTCTATTTTTGGCGAATTTTAACCAAATATCACACTATAAAATTATTCTTCACTTTTACAAGGTATTGTAAAAAATAACTTTAGAAATTTGATGTGTAACAAACCAATTTTGTTTTGTGAGGATGTGACGGATTTTAAAGTTTAAATATCCAACTCATTTGGTTAGACTAATTTCAACTAATCTCATTATTTTAATTAGTCTAAATTCTAAACCCATCTGAAAAAAGAACCAAATAGTTTGTAGTTCAATAATACCAAGGTGTCTCTTCTCAATAAAGTTGAGTGTTCAAGTTTCATGATAGATAAAAAAGTGTATTAATTTGTTGTTAAAAAATAATAATAATAATAATAATAATAATATGACAATTAATAAAAAATGTTTATTATATTAAAGTACTAGTTTAGATCCCGTGTTTATACACGGTATGAAAAATATCAATATATAAATTTTTTAAATCTTTATATATATATATATATATATATATTTTACATATGTAAAAATATATTACATATACCAATGATAGAAACAAACTCAAAATATATAAAAATTAATATATAATTGGGTTTCGAAAATAAGTTAATTACTATTTAATGTAATTTGACTTTTATTTATTATTTGATTGAAATAAAAGTTTCATAATTAAATTTTAAAGTTTTTTTATAATAGCGGATAATTTAAAATTAATGTGTTTTATTAGTATAATTACTACTTTCTTTAAATATATATTATTATTAAAAGAATTGAATTAAATAAGAGAGAGACGGGAAAAAATGATGAGAATGAATATGGAGGCGACACGTGTCACTAGAAAACCTTTATTTATTATATAGTATAGATTAAACTTCATTAAATCATAAAAACTTTAATAATCAGAAAATTAGAGAAACACAAAATAATAATAAATATGACAATTAATAAAAAAATGTTTATTCTTCATGTTTGCGATTTTAATTCGAATTTGGTTCAAAAGCCAAGATTAAAAGCTAATATTTCTAGTTTTTGTTTCCTTACTAGCCCAGTGCTAATATATCTATTTTTTTTAGCGAATATTAACCAAAAATCATCCTGTAAATTTAATCTTCACTTTTACCAACCAACACCTGAAATAACAATATACACCAAAATTAATAATATTCACTTTTAATTTAGTTCACCAAAAATAAACCCTATGAAGTTAATGGGTAACAAAAATCAATAACAAGACGACGTCGTATCGATGGGATAACTTATTTACTTTCATACAAAAAAAATGCCATATGTAAAAAACTAAAAAAGTATATGATATATTTTGAGAATCGCATATATTATCAGCTTGTCTTAAAAGATAAAATCATATGAGCATACAATGTCGACTTTTTATTGACCTTTATCAGTGGCCCTTTGATTAGCTTAAAATCAAATCAAGTAAAAACAAACTTTCACGTAATTAACATAATTCTTAAAATGATAAAATCATGTAGTTTAGACATTTGTTAATATGTTTTGTGTCAATTATTTTGTGCATGTTACTGTTTTGTATTAACTAGTTGGTCCTCCCGCGTTTAGCCGTGGAGTCTATCTACTTAAAACAAAAAAAATAGTTGAATAAGTATGCATAAACAAACAATCACGCTTGTCGCGGGAGTCTGGTCGTTTTTCGCTAACACCACGTGAAAGGAGTTTGGTCGTTATCGGTTCGGGCCGTTGAAAGCCATAAAAACGAATACCTACACAGGTTCTGATAATACCAATACCGTCAATCAATCGCAGATCTCTCCTTCAATAACTGTTTCCCGGTAGCTTGAAAACAATCTCCCAAATTGACTGGATGCTTCATCAGGAGAGCGTAACACTTGAAATCCATTCTTTAGCATCGGAACAATAGTCTGGTGATAAGATAAACTTATGAAACAAAAATATATATGCTTTTATCAGTGATTTTGTGCATTAAGTAAAAACGTGTTTGTGTCTCGACCACAACATTGATCACACGGTGTAATGTGTTTCGTTTATGCCTCACTTATCAAAAATCCTGGATCTATCACTATAACCAATAAGATAAGGCAAATCGTAACTAGGGCCGGACAAGTAGACTTCAAATTCACTTATTATGCCATGAGGAAAAGAAAATATGGCTTACCACATTATAATGTCATATGCATTTGAAGATCAGAAAGCTATAAATATGATGAACACAACTAGGGCTGTAAACGAACCGAACGCTCAACGAACAGTCCTTGAACCGTTTCGCAGGAAGTTCGTTTACGTTCGTTCGTTTAACAAATGAACGAACATGAACAAAGAATTCCGTCCGATTAACTAAATGAACGAACATGAACAAATGTAATGTTCGTTCAATTATGTTCGTGAACGTTCGTTTATTTACGTTTGTTCGTTTATGTTCATTTACGTTCATGTTCGTTTGTTTATGTTGTTCATTAAAGATTTTTGTATATTTCTATTTTATTTTAGCTAAATTTTTTATATTCTTTAATTTTTATTTTATTTTTTACCCTAACAATTAACAAAGTAAAGTAAGTTCGATACAGGTACATAAAACTTGATATTAAAATGATCTTATTGAATGTTCATTTCGGAAGACATTCGGGTTGACATCAAATTCCCAAACAAGGCTTTGTTCGGTTCCGTTCGTGAACAAATCCATTTCCTTAATGAACGAACACGGACATGAAATTTTGTTCGGTTAGTGTTCATGAACAAGTTAAATGCTAAACGAACGAACATGAACAAGGCTCCGTTCAGTTCGGTTCGTTTACAGCCCTAAACACAATTATGAACAAAATACAATACTCAAAACTAACAAAAAGGTCATCTACACTAAAAAAATCTTCAATTCTCCTTTAGAACCATGATAACATAATGTACAACTTTTAAAATCATCAAATGCTTAAAAGTCCTAACATTAAAACAATATAACGGGTTCGATTTTACCTAATGACATAGGTTTCGTACAAGCTAGGAATCTCATCCTCAAATCGGCTAAAGTAACCTTGAAATCTTAACTCTGTATAAGTAACATGTGTAATAAGAGATATGTTCCCTAATAAGATCCTCTCTTTCAAAATCTTCAACGCTTGATTCCTAGGTTTCACTCGTTTCTCCAAACTCAATGAAAAAAGGGTATGGCCAGTAACTAGATACGACGTTGTGTACCCTAGCTCGTTCATGAAGAAACTTAACTTATCACGAATATTATCTTCTGAAAATGCAAAACAGTTGGGTAGATTCTTAAATAACATAGACAATTCAGTATCATTAAACCCAAAACTCCTGTAAACTTCCATCTTCTTCTCCATATTTGAAATACTATTCGACCCGATTGCATGAAAACAACGAAAGAATTCATGGGAATCGCGTGACCCTCCACCCAGTTCAGTTTTCTTGTAAGCCACTGTGGTGGTTGAGCAAAATGCATAGCATTTTTATGAACATATTTCCCAATTTGCTTATTTGAAAAACCAATACTCTGCAACAGGATTACATTACCAGATGGACCGACCCAATGGACAACGCGGCTGACCGAGCTATGACCCGTAAGAGTTACACCTAGGGCAACGAACATTAAATCCACTTAACTGGTAATTACGAACTGTTAGCTAGACGATATATTTTATATATATTTGTTAGACGGGAGTTATTATTTATACTAGTTTATAAATAACAATTATATATTGTTTTAATATTTAATTAATACAATTAAATGGGTTCGGGCTTTTGCATCTCGTATTGGACTATAGGCCCGGAAACAATTAGTAGGGTTTATTATTATTATATAATAATAACCTAATAATATGTTTTTTAACCACGATTGTACACAGCAGCAAAAGCAAAAGGAAGAAAATTATTTTATTTCTTTGGCTCTTTCGATCAACACCAAACAAAGAAGTGTTTGACTTCTTTTTTTCCAAGCTGTTGTCGAAACTTTGCCAATTTTACGGAAGCCTCAAGTAACCGCCACCGCCGACCGGCGCCGCCCCGTTCCCACATTTTCGGTTCGTGATCTAGCATCGTTTCGTTGTACCTAGGTGTCTCAACCGGTTAATTATTAACCACTAAGGTATAATTAATCTCATCAGTAGATTAATTGTTTTTTTTTGTGTTTGCGTGTTCAGAACCAGATCCTGTTCGGTTTGTCAGCGTTGTTGAATAGGTTATGATTTTATTTTCCGCTGTGTATTTATTAATTAACTGAATTAATTAATTTCTCTGTTAAAACCCGTTTTTACAAAAGTCAAACTGATCACCACTGAATCCCAACAAAGAGATGATGCCACTGAGGTGGCCTGCCTTATGCTAGCCTGCATGTCCCGTGAGCTCCAAAAGAGCATGGAGGACCTGAGTGCCTTTGACATGATTGAGCAACTTAAGGGCGTGTTCCTGAAACAAGCCCGACAAGAACGCTATGAAACCATGTCTCAGCTCATTCGTTGCACGATGCAAGAGGGCAAGCCTGTTAGTGCTCATGTACTTAAGATGAAAGGGTACATCGACCAGATGAACAAACTTGGATATCCCATGAAGGATGACATGGCTACTGATTTCATCTTGAACTCTCTCCCAAGCTCCTATGCTCAATTCGTAATGAATTTCAACATGAATGGCTTGGAGAAGACAGTGTCCGAGCTACATGGTATGCTCAAAACGGCCGAGATGAATATCCAAGGAAAGAAAAATCAAGTTCTGATGGTCAGATCTACTGGTGTTAAAAAACCTAACCCCAAGAAAAGAGGTTATAATAGCAAAGGCAAGAAGAAGGTTAATGTTGCTGCCAAGCCTGCCACCAACAATAACAAGAAAGCTTCAAAAGCACCCCTCCTGAGGAGCGCTAATGCTTTGAATGCAACAAAATGGGGCACTGGAAACGTAACTGTCCTGAATATCTAACCAAGCTGAAGCTGCAGGGGGCCAGTGGTGAGGGCACCTCTTCAGGTATTCTCATTCATGTTATTGAAATTTTTACTGTTTCTAGCAACACATGGGTATTTGATACTGGATGTGAATACCACATCATTAATGTCTTGCAGGAGCCTAACAGTTGGAGGAAGCTGAAACAAGGTGACATGGAGCTCATCATTGGTGATGGGAAAAGAGTACCAGTTCTTGCAACTGGAACATACCATCTCTCATGTCTTTCTGGCCTTGTGGTTGTTTTGAACAATTGTTTGTTTGCACCTGGTTTAACCAGAAACATTATTTCAGTTTTTTTATTGTTTGAACAAGGATTTAAGTACGTTTTTAATGGTATTGCTATTTCTGTCTACTTAAATGATATCTTTTATTTTAAGGCTAAACCTCAAAACGGTATTTATGAGATTGACGTTTAAACTGACAATAACATATATAATCTTTCTAAACGTATCAAATCTGGCATTAATGATACTTTCCTATGGAATTGTCGACTTGGCCACATAAGCAAGACACGCATTAAAAGACTCCAATCCGAGGGAATTCTTGAACCTATCGGACATGACTCATTTGATAATTGCGAGTCTTGTTTAGCTGGCAAACTCACAAAGGACCCCTTCACTCATGTTGGTAAACGAGCCAATGATCTGTTAGGCCTTATACACACTGATGTGTGTGGCCCTTTCAGAACCATGTCTAGAAATCATGAAAGATACTTTGTTTCATTTATTGACGATTATAGTCGATATGCTTATGTCTATCTTATGAAACATAAGCATGAAACATTTGAAAAGTTCAAAGAGTTTCAAAACGAAGTAGAGAAACAACTCGATAAATCTATCAAGTCACTTCGATCAGATCGAGGTGGCGAGTATCTCAGCTTAGAATTTCTTAATCATCTGAAGGAGCACGGAATTATTTCTCTGCCCACTCCTCCTGGCACACCCCAACTTAATGGCGTGAGCGAGAGGAGAAATCGAACCCTACTTAATATGGTTCGATCGATGATGTGTAGAACTAACTTCTCACTCCTTCTGGAGTTATGCTCTTATGACCGCCGCCCGCCTTGTAAATCTGGCACCGACTAAGAAGGTGGACAAAACCCCATATGAGATATGGCACGGGTCTAAACCCAATTTGTCTTACCTTAGAGTATGGGGATGTGATGCATATGTCACCAGCGATTCTGATGACAAGCTCGATCTCAGAGGCGAAAAAGTTGTTTTCGTCGGTTACTACAACAAAAGCGGATATTATTTCTATCATCCTGATGCAAACATTGTTTCCATCAAAAGGAAAGGACGCTTTCTCAAGAAAGATCTTCTAAATCGAGGAACTGGAAATAATATTATGGATCTTGAAGAAATTCGAGAAACATAAACAACCGCTGAGGAAGTCGGAGCGTCTGATCAACAAGAAGTTGTTGCTGATGAATCAGACATAAACACAAGCGTTCGCAGAAGTAGCAGGTCTCGTAAAGAACCTAATAGATACCTATGGCATCTGCAAGCTTCTAAAGTCTTGTTAGTAGCTGAGTCAAATGACGAACCTACAAACTACAAATCTGCTATCTCAGATCCTGAATCCGAGAAATGGCTTGAAGCCATGAACGCCGAGATGCAATCTATGTGTGATAATCAGGTCTGAGACTTGATTGAACTACCCCCCGGTTCTCGAGCAATAGAGAGCAAATGGATTTTCAAAAGAAAAACTGACATGCATGGTAATGTACAAACCTATAAAGCACGGCTAGTTGCAAAGGGTTTCACTCAAACTCAAGGTATTGACAATGATGAAACTTTCTCACCCGTTGCTATGATCAAATCGATTAGGATACTGGTTGCCATAGCCGCGTACCATGATTACGAGATATGGCAAATGGATGTCAAAACCGCTTTTCTTAATGGACATCTCTCTAAAGAAGTCTATATGGTTCAGCCTAACGGTTTTGTTGTTCCAAAGTATCCTAGTAGGGTCTGCAAACTGAATAAGTCCATTTATGGACTTAAACAGGCATCTCGAAAAGCTAGAATCTTCATTTTGATCAGAAAATCAAAGAATTTGGTTTTGTCAAGAATAAAGATGAGCCTTGTGTTTACAGAAAGGCTAGTGGGAGCACTATATCATTTCTCATCTTGTATGTGGATGATATACTGATCATTGGAAACAACATCCCTGTGCTTGACAAAGTCAAACAATGGTTAGGATCTTGTTTTGCAATGAAGGATCTTGGAGAAGCGGCTTACATTCTAGGAATCAAGATCTACAAGGATAGATCTAAGCGGCTTCTAGGGATAAGTCAAGGCACATACATAGACAAAGTCATGGCACGCTTTCATATGGAAAACTCCAAGAAAGGAGGTGTTCCTATGACTAAAGGAACCGTGCTGAACAAATCACAATCTCTTTCAACTGACATTGAAACCAAGCGTATGGAAGCAATTCCATATGCTTCGGCGATTGGTTCTATCATGTATGCTATGTTATGTACCAGGTCTGACGTCTCGTATGCTTTAAGCATGACCAGTCGTTTTCAGCAAAGTCCTTGCATTGCCTATTGGACTGCAGTCAAGAGCATCTTGAAGTACTTGAGAAGGACTAAAGACATGTTCTTAATATTTGGAGGAGTGGAAGAAGAGTAGACTGTAAGATGTTACATTGACGCAGGCTTCCACAATATACGGGAAATTGTGGAACGTGGTGACATCATGATAAGCAAAGTAGACATAGATCAAAACCATCAGGACAAGCATGATCTTCACAGATATGCTATTGGTCTTAGATTTGCTAGTGATATGTTTTGATTTAGTATTTTGAATGTGCGAACATTTAAACAGTTGTACTTTTAAATTCTTTTGGTTTACTGATTTAAATGCAATTCTGAATTCTTATAACTGTGTTCGATTTTAATACGTTTAATCCATGAATCTTGTATTCTTAATTATCCGTAGTCGGTCAGACTCGTGGGAACGTCTCTGAATTAAGACTTTTCTGAACTTCGGCTCAAGGAGTTGACTCCGAACTTCACAGGCCTCATTTTGAATGACGTTGGATGTAACTCGCATCAAATCATCTTCATGGATCTTTGTCATAAGATGTTTTGCTATTGGTATACTCATTAGTATCCTCTGACCTGAGATACGTACTAGAACTGCCGTTTACCAAGAACCATTCTTTAATCACTGTCAAACGTTGTCTCGTAACTGCCAGTCATAAAGACTTTGATTAGGAATAGTTCTGAAGTTCAGTGGGAGTTGTATGTAGTCAATAAGAGATTCTGTACTCTTACATTATATGTAAAAGATAGGCATTGTCGCGCCCTCGTTGATTCAAACTGGTGAAGTGTAAGGCCTTACCCAAACTTACCGTGTGTTTGATTGGACCACTTTGATTCTTGATCGAAAACAATAATAATTGAACGCCATATGAGAATGAACTAAATCCATGTCTCATTGATTTAATTGATGTTTTATACGGAAAGGATGAATGACAACTATTGTCATAAGTCTATTGTCTTGCTTTAGTTAGCTGTTACTAACACCGAGATATTTGGTTAATGACTTTAAAGCGTCATACCTTGTTAGGGACAGCCATGTGCAGCTAGAACGCCGCTGACTGTTTGCGTTGATTTATCGTGGATCGTCCAAGTGGGAGATTGTTGGATTTTATGGACCGACCCGATGGACAACGCGGCTGACCGAGCTATGACCCGTAAGAGTTACACCTAGGGCAACGAACATTAAATCCACTTAACCTGCTTAACTGGTAATTACGAACTGTTAGCGAGACGATATATTTTATATATATTTGTTAGACGGGAGTTATTATTTATACTAGTTTATAAATAATAATTATATATTGTTTTAATATTTAATTAAAACAATTAAATGTGTTCGGACTTTTGCATCTCGTATTGAACTATGGGCCCGGAAACAATTAGTAGCGTTTATTATTATTATATAATAATAACCTAATAATATGTTTTTTAACCACGATTGTACACAGCAGCAAAAGCAAAAGGAAGAAAATTATTTTATTTCTTTGGCTCTTTAGATCAACACCAAACAAAGAAGTGTTTGACTTCTTTTTTTCCAAGCTGTTGTCGAAACTTTGCCAATTTTACGGAAGCCTCAAGTAACCGGCGCCGCAGACCGGCGCCGCCCCGTTCCCACGTTTTCGGTTCGTGATCTAGCATCGTTTCGTTGTACCTAGGTGTCTCAACCGGTTAATTATTAACCACTAAGGTATAATTAATCTCATCAGTAGATTAATTGTTTTTTTTTTGTGTTTGCGTGTTCATAACCAGATCCTGTTCGGTTTGTCAGTGCTGTTGAATAGGTTATGATTTTATTTTCCGCTGCGTATTTATTAATTAACTGAATTAATTAATTTCTCTGTTAAAACCCGTTTTTACAAAAGTCAAACTGATCACCACTGAATCCCAACAAATACATCTTTAAACCATCAGATGATGAGGTAGTCGAGATGAGATGGGCTTTCCGATCTCCATGAAGGGTGGAGTAGCTAAAACCATGACACCGGAACATGCTCATGCTTATGGTATGGAGGCTAGCCCTAAAGACCAAATGGGTTTTTAATGGATGTTCTTTTTTTAAACTACAAGGTTAATTTGGGTCATGTTTAAGACCTTAATGGGTTTATACGAGCTTAATTAAAAACTCTAAAAAATAAACGGGTCATAATGGGTTGGGTTGAAAAACACCACGGGCGGAAGACAAATACTCTAGGGTTATAATGGGGTTGATGAAAGATTGATTCCTTAAGATTCAAAGCAATTTTCAACTTGCAATCGAACAATCAGATTGTTTTTTGTTTTATGTCGCTTCTCCCAGATCCACAAAATTTGTCCGTTGATTGGGAACCATCAGAGTGTTTTGCGCTTCGACACCAGATAATCGCTCAGACGCCCGTTTTGACCCGTACCTATTTTGTCACAACCTATTTTGACAAGAACCAGAATGACCATTTTTTTTAAATGAATCGTCCTGATCCAAACCCATGCTAGCACGTTAACCCATCCATTTTTAAAAAAAACTTTTATAGTTAACATAAACCAAAGATTACACATAAGTCTGTACCTACACATAAATACATAATTAGATAAAAAAATATATATGCAAAAAGATTAATGGTTACATATGTGTAGGTTGAAATCTTAAAATCCCCAAACAAAATTCAGGGACTATAACTATATATGTGTATGTTGAAACTTCATATTTGTAGGTTGAAACTTCGTATGTTTAGGCTGAAACTTCATATATTTAGGTGAACTCTTATGAGCAACATGTGTGTATTTAAAAACTCTCACATACATATTGTGTAAGTTGAAACTTCATATGTATTGGTTGAAAGTCTATATGTATAGGATTAAACAATCAATGTAAATTAAATAAACGTGAGATGTGCGTATATAAAAAAATGGCTTAAACCTAGATAAGTTACATATTTTTTTTAAGAAATAGATTTTTTTAATCGAACCCTAACCGGATAAAAATCATTTGTTAAGCGTTAAATTAAAACGAATTTAAACTTCAAAATCATTGATGGTTATTAAAATTTTATATTCAAAATTTATATAGATAAAAACTTAAACTAACGATTCTACATGCTGGAGTTCACTAAAATTAAATATATTAATCTAGTTATGTAAATTATTACTATATCCTTTTAATAAAATTAAATAAAAATTAGGAAGAAAAGATATGAGTTGTTAAATGTTCTTTTTGTTCTTGTATATTTTTATTATTCTGAATTAAACCTCTGTGTATGTGTGTGTTTAATGTACAAAGAGGAAATTCTGTGTGAAGCATATGAAGGAATGAGGAGATGACACATGTACTTTAAGCGAGAGGCATAAGTGTCCGTATGTAATCATGTAATTACGCAGTGGCCCATATTTTTTAATCCCCAAAGTAGTGTTGGGACTTGGGAGTATTGCTCGACTATAAGTTTTCTTTTAATTACTTTTGGGTTGGGTCATTGGATGCCTTTAAAGGCTTTTCACAAAAATATTAAGGGTGCCTAGATTTTTTATTACATAAAATTACACCATAATAAAGCAACGACATCTTCAAAATTGGAGATGAATCAGTAGCAACAAGCAATTGTGACGGATCTTCACCTTCAATCGAGTTCGACACTCCACAATCAGTCATTCGCGAGTTTAAAATAGGAACAAAATACGAAGAAGGCTCAATCAATTATAGAGGATAAATCACTCCATTATGAGTTCATCCAAGAATCACGAGCAACTAAGTTTGAATTTTGAATAAACCTCTACCACCTCCGGAACTTGATTATACAACCAATTCTCCTGCTGCGACGGTTGGATTGGTAAAAGGCCTTTTGATCTATATAGTTCAGGTCCTTGAAGTTCAAGGGGGTGGGTTAATTTGTTTTAGTTATTTAACTTATAAAAAATATGAAACAACTTAAACGCCCCTAAAAGTAACATAGCAAACTAACACTCTTAAATCAATGGATCATATTTGAAAGCAAGCAGTGTCATTGGGGTCCAAATCCATAATTTGATCCAAACAACAGGATCAGCCGTCTAACTTTAACTTGAAATTATATTAGCTTGCTTTTCAAACGAGAATTCGTAATCTTAGAATATGTTACAACTAACTTTTTACTGTTCCATTTAATTTATGATTTACCCATTTGTATTTTCAAATTATTATGTACTACATGAGTTTAAATTATCACTTTTCTCTCATTTATTCTATGAGAAAGTTTCAAAAAGCACTCGTAAATGGAAGACGACACCAATCACACTACAAGAAAGACATAACATAATTCTAAGAATGTTGCTTCATTTAACTTGCATTATGGCCGGTAAACACGTATTTGTCAAATTCTTTTGTTGAAATTATCATAGTCAGTGTTCTGCAGTTTTGCCCATCAAGTGTTTTTTGAAACGCCAGAGTACAACATTTTGAAGACACGATTCGGTGTATTGAACACAGGATGTTATACAATTATGGTGCAATGATGTAAACATATCAACAGAAGCTTCTAAATTTCTAAATAAATGATGATTTGACAATACCAAAATACAGTGGACTACCAAAAAGGCCATGTATACTAAAAAAACAAGAGAATATTCACTTCTCCTTTAGAAGCATGATAAGATAATGTACAAGGTAACTCAAACCTTTGATATAATCAAATAATCAAATGCTTAAAAGTCCTAACATCAAAACAAAACAACGGGTTCGATTTTACCTGATGCTACTGACATAAGTTTCATACAAGCTAGGAATCTCATCCTCAAAACGACGCAAAAAATCTTGAAACCTTAGTTCTGGATAATTAACAAGTGTAATAAGAGATTTGCTCCCTAATAACATCCTCTCTTTCAAAATCTTCAACACTTCATTCCTAGGTTTCACTCGTTTCTCCAAACTCAATGAAAAAAGGCTAGGGCAAGTAACTAAATAAGACGGTGTGTACCCGATCTCATTCATAAAGAAACTTAACTTATCACGAATTGTGTCTTCCGATAACGCTAAACAATGAGGCTGATTCTTAAACAACATCGATAATTCAGTATCATTAAACCCAAAACTCCTGTAAACTTCCATCTTCTTCTCCATATTTGAAATACTATTCGACGCTATTGCATGAAAACAACGAAAGAATTCATGGGAATCGCGTGAAATCCCCATTCTACCCTCCACCCAGTTCAGTTTACTTGTAAGCCACTGTGGTGGCTGAGCAAAATGCATAGCATTTTTATGAACAAATTTCCCAATTTGCCCATTAGAAAAACCATAACTCTGCAGCAGCATCACATTACCAGAATACATCTTTAAAGCAACAGATGATGAAAATAACCATCTCGATCTGTTAATAATTTCAACTACTTTTTCATCACTTCCTACCAGTGTCCTAAGGTAATCAATAGTAGGTATGATTCGTGAATGTAAGCCTAATTCAAATAAGTTAGGGTTTCTCTTGAGAAGACCAGTTAGATCTGACGTGGACAATCCGAGTTTGAGAAAAACCCTAATTTTAGGCTCTAGGGTTTCATTTGCTTTGTATAATAGAACTCTAGGGACCCAGGAGACTATGTCTTTGATCTGAGCGCTATCGAAATTGCTATCTTTGAAGATACGAATAACTGAATCACAATTTCGAGTGGTGTTCAAACGGCGTACCTTAGATGAGGAAGAAATGGCGGATTCTTTTGAGAATCCGAGGGTTTTGATGAGGTAATCTTCGAATTCGGTTCGTATAGCAGATGGAGATTCATCAATCGGTGACGTTTTTGTTGCTGTTGAATAGAAAAGTTGAGACCTGTGGTTATAGATTTGGAAAAACTCTCGCCGGAGATGGCTACGGAGGAGGAACACCATGGCAAGACGGCGATACAGAGTTACCGAGTGTTTGTTTTTATCGGGCGAGGGATAGTTTTACTTACACCCCCTGTAGTTTTTCATATTTATAATTGCTACCATGAGGATATCCTTGTAGTTAAGTAGTGTGTCTCATAATTAAAATATTATGTGTTAAAATTTTGCAACGGACATGTACGAAGTATATCTTAAACCAGGTTAAAACCTCGTGTATTACACGGGTTGAATTGTCACACCCCAAATTTCACTAAAAGAGTTTTACCGTTTGGTGCGTGACAAAACAGGATCTCAGTCATTAGTTACATCAAACGACACTATATGAGAATCAAATGGAAATATCATAAAGTTCAGAGTAAATGCGGAAGCGTTTAAACAAGAAAGTAAATGCGCAAAACAACGCGCCCAAGTCTATTAACAACGGGAAACATAATAAATGTTTGATAATTCGAAAAGTGATGGAGATTCATCAATCGGTGACGTTTTTGTTGCTGTTGAATAGAAAAGTTGAGACCTGTGGTTATAGATTTGGAAAAACTCTCGCCGGAGATGGCTACGGAGGAGGAACACCATGGCAAGACGGCGATACAGAGTTACCGAGTGTTTGTTTTTATCGGGCGAGGGATAGTTTTACTTACACCCCCTGTAGTTTTTCATATTTATAATTGCTACCATGAGGATATCCTTGTAGTTAAGTAGTGTGTCTCATAATTAAAATATTATGTGTTAAAATTTTGCAACGGACATGTACGAAGTATATCTTAAACCAGGTTAAAACCTCGTGTATTACACGGGTTGAATTGTCACACCCCAAATTTCACTAAAAGAGTTTTACCGTTTGGTGCGTGACAAAACAGGATCTCAGTCATTAGTTACATCAAACGACACTATATGAGAATCAAATGGAAATATCATAAAGTTCAGAGTAAATGCGGAAGCGTTTAAACAAGAAAGTAAATGCGCAAAACAACGCGCCCAAGTCTATTAACAACGGGAAACATAATAAATGTTTGATAATTCGAAAAGTGTTGGATATATCAAATAGACACTATGCATGCCCTAATGTGCACCTACTTAACGTCCTGAGAAAACATGTAAGAAAACGTGTCAACACAAGTTTGGTGAGTTCACAGGTTTCAATAAAGTCATAGAAGCGTTTAACAGATTATATTCATTGAATATGCATATCTATAGGTAGCTAACCTATGTTCCTGTTTTATTAAAGCGCTCGTAACCGAAGCTGATTGATTGTTTTTGTGCATCCCTCCAGGTCTATCAAATCTGGAAAAGTGAATAGGCTAACATTTCACCGGTTCGACCTCCAATCGGGTTAGCGCGACTAACGTGGGTGGGGCCTGTCTACTAAACATTACCTCGCTAAATCCATATTAACGGTCCGATGTGTGTGAGGACTTTCCTGATAGTGTGTTACGCTTAGTCTTAACAGTGATATCATATGAGTTTCAATAATCAAAAAGTAGTTGTGACATGTTTTCTCCCCCAAATTAAAATAGTAAAAGGGGCCGTGAAACTCACCTGAGCTGCGAACGAATAGATAGCACCACACAAGGATGCAAGTAGGAAACACAAGAGTTTGTCTGTGAACTGTCTACGTATACCCTAAAATTATAAGCATAATAGTTAAGGATACAATGGAATTGTGATGATGACACGGATAGGTGAACGTCTTAAGACGCACCAAAGTTTTTTTTTATTTCTTAATATAATAATTAAGATAAATACGTTTCGTGACAAACGTTTCTAATTACGAATGATAATATATATTAAATATATTCGCGCGTTTATACCATCTATAAATGGTCTAAGAAATAATATAACTTAATATATTATTTTTAAGTTAATAATATTAATAAAATAATCATTTATGTGGTAAAAATAATAAATATATTATTTTTATTTGAGAATGTATTTATGGGAAAATAATATAAAGAGTAAACTTTGGTTTTGCTCCCTGTGGTTTCATCATTTTAACAATTTTGCTCCAATAGTTTGAAAATGATCATTTTGCTCCCTGTGGTTACAATTTTTACTCCGTTTTGCTCCCCACCCCTAACTCCATCCATATTCCACCGTTAAATAGAGGGGCATTTTTGTCTTTTTCCTTTCAATTCCTATTTAACTAGGGTTTTCCCTAGTTAAAGGCAACAAACCTGAGTATTGAATTGAAAGGAAAAATACAGAAATGCTCTTCCATTTAACGGTGAATATGGATGGAGTTAGGGGTGGGGAGCAAAATGGAGTAAAATTTGCAACCACATGGAGCAAAATAGCCACAGGGAGCAAAATGACTATTTTCAAACTATTGAAGCAAAATGGTTAAAATAATGAAACCACAGGGAGCAAAACCAAAGTTTACTCTAATATAAATAACTATATTATTTATACGTTCGAAGTGTTACAAAATGTTTATAAACGTGACAAGAATAATATATAAAAATATATTATTTTTAATTAGAGTTACGGATTGAAAATAATATAAATATATT
The DNA here is from genome assembly GCA_023525975.1 of Smallanthus sonchifolius. Taxonomy (NCBI): domain Eukaryota; kingdom Viridiplantae; phylum Streptophyta; class Magnoliopsida; order Asterales; family Asteraceae; genus Smallanthus; species Smallanthus sonchifolius. Next base: position 52,444,922 of record CM042045.1, read on the forward strand.
ATTTTATTCGTAGTTGTGGTTTGAAAATAATAATATATATCATTTAAATGTGGGGAAAATATTAAAAATGGGTTATAAAATCAAACCAGTGCCTACGAGAGTTTTCTCGAGCTAAAACACATTAATATATTAATATTATAATATAACAATTGATTTTATATTTAAATAATACTTAGAAAACGATTTAAAATAAAAACAGGTGGAGAGACTCGAACCGGGTATCTACCACACAAGCACACACCCAGTACAGTCTGCTAGGGAATTGCATACGAAAACTTGTTTTGAAATGTTTTAAATCATGAACACATTCAGTGTTCATCCCCCTCGCGAACCGAACCCGAATCTAGTCCCCATTCCATCGATTTCGACCATGATAGAATATAAATTCATAGGGGTTTTGTTCAGTACTACTGGTGAGTTTAATTGCAAAAATGGTTGAGGTTTAAATCGTTTAATTCCAGATTGAATGGCCGAAACCCTAGATTAAGAACACAAGATTAATTCGATTGATTTTGATAATGAAAGTGTTTGAAATCATAGGGTTTTCAATAAATAGAGGATTACAAATCGAATCATGTGGTTTAATTTGATTTTGGAAGTTGTTAAGATCAAAAACCCCAAATCGATTATGAACAAACCCTAGGTTTGTAGATTCTGGTCAATTCGATATTGTTTGTTAAAATTGACATAGGGCTATCATTAAACGGAGGATTGCGAAACTACTCGTATGAATTAATTGAATTGAAATTGAGTGTAGGTTGGTGTTCGATTAAACCCGAGAGTATGAACCCTAGAATCTGTTCCTGATCGATTTGATGTTATAAGCCCCAATTGGCATAGGGCTTTCAATCTAGAGATAAAAACGAAGCTATGGATGAGATTTATTACTAGAATGTGATATGAATTGAAGGTACTCAAGTAAATGGAGTTTCGACTTGCGCTAACTTGTTCCTGATGACTCCAACCATTCCTCCGATGGAATTGACGTGTGTAAACGTTTCAGAGGGATTCGTACAAAGTGCGCAGGTGATGAATTGAGAGGATAACAGACCCTACGATCGAATTCGTTTGGAATAGAGGTGGGTTTCGACGGTTAAGCCATGAATGCCCATAATTGGGTTTAATTCGAATCGATGACGGTGTTAATTGGTTCAATAATGGTCGTTAATGCTTTTAACTTGCATTTCAGTTATCAACTCGCACGAATATCAGTTAAGAATGCGCATTGGATCAAGAACATGGGTTTGTTTGACTTTAGATAGTTAACAGGAACCATTTGTACTCAATTTTGACTTTGAAAGTCAACATAATTGAGTTTAGGTTAATTGCACAACTAGTCCTTGTAATTTATGCGAATTAGAGTTTGAGAATGGCAGAAATAGTCCCTAGGGTTGTGATAGGGTTAACTAGGTTAGGAATTTAACGGAATTTGCTAACAGAGTTAACTTGAAAAGTCCGTATGTCACATGAATGAGTAAAATATGGTATAATTTATTACAAAATGTGTAACATTGAAAACAATAAAAAAAAAAACTTTTGTAAAGCAATGAGTCACAGTTATATAATGTTAAATACAAAAAAAAACAATGTCACAGTTCGAACTCTCTCGGTCTTTGGTCTATCATCTTCCTGGTAGCCGACGACTGTCATCTGAAATCTGAATCATTCTATCTTTGATATTCAATTCTTCCGTGTTGCTTCCCATGATTTTCTAAGGTACGCATTATGTTTGGATCTATTGTTTCCTAGGTTAGCAGTTTGGTGAACCAAACCCATGGAAGGGCTGAAGGAGGATGTTGTCCAATCCAACCATAAATCTCACTTCAATGCCTTTGTTAGTTTGTATTAACATGCTTGAAATGATGGTTTGTATTAATGTGCTTGAAATGATAATTATGTTTGCATACTTGAAAGGATAATTATGTATCCAAAATTCAAATAAAATTCTGTCAAATTGTTTTTCAGATTTCGGATATTCGAATTAATATTCAAAATTTTAAATATTTGATTTTGAACACTCCTACTTTCTGGTGCATTATCATCATGTGTTTTTCTGGGTCTCTCTTTTATCAAATAATGATATTAAAAGAATATATTTGTAAATATTTAATATAAATCTAATTACAAAGACTTATTATTTAATTATGAATAGTTATTATATCATTAAACAAATGAATTTAATATGAATTAACATTTATCAATTACAGCAAAATGATACCAAGTTGAAAAAAAATATTTAAAAAACTAACTTAACAGATTTTACAAGTGTCACGTCAAAACATATTTTTTAAATACAGATTTTGACGAGTGTATGTGTTAACATATTATATTATAATTTATTCAACCTTTGTAGTTTACTAGTGTTTAAAGACATTAATTTTTTATTATCAAATACATAATATTATATTTATTCAACCCAAGATTTTAACCTAGTTAAATAAATAAAAACTTTTTAAAAAATTGAATAAAAATGACGTAGTTTAAGTTTGGAGGTTATATACATGAAAGTAGTATAATAAACCCTGACCGGCCACCGTCTAATTAAAATCTTAGCCGCCGCGCCGCTCCGCTGTCTTTCTGCTGCAATTTCAACCCATTACTTGATTTCATCTTCAAAATACACACAGGTATGCTCTTATCTTCCAAGCGATTAGTCTTCCGCTGTTTTCAAGTTCTCGATATCCTTAGTGGTTATTTTATCAATTAGAGCTGTTATTCTCGTTTGGTTCAATTAAACTGTGCACTTAGGGTTTTGATAGAAGTTTCAGTTTCTTGGGGATAAAGAATTAGGGTTTGCTAGGGGTCAAGACGGAAACTTTAGAAGTTGGGTAGAAAAAGAACCCTCTGTTCGCAGTTTGTATTTATACATAAAGGTTGATTAAATTTTGCAGGTTTAGTTTTCTTATTTTGAGTTCCATATGAAGGTGGATGTCTGTATTTGAGATGATGAACATGATCATTGGTTATGCATTTTGGAATTTTGCTCATCTTTGTTAAAATATATATCAATAAATGACCATTTTTAATATGTCAGATTCGATGTTTTTGGTACTTTGATAAGAAAACATAGAATCAGAAGGTTTGTTTAGTATTGATTACGTATTTACGTTGTAGTTGTAGGACAAAGTAGTTTGATGTTTTTCAAATCGACCCGAACCAAAATGACCATTTTCTAATCGGCACGTCCTGACCCAGACCGCCTGACCTGCTTTGCCAGGTGCAAAGTTTAAAAGAACGGAATCGCGCCTCGAGGCGTTTTCCCTTCGCCTCACGAGGCGTAAGCCTCGAGGCGAACCGAGGCGTAAGCCCGAGGCGGAATTAAAAAATAAATATAAAAATTATATATCTTACAAAAATAAAATACTAAACATCAAACAATGTTTGTATCTTGTTTGTTGACTACATCAACCCCTTCCAAACCTTTCCTAGGTGTGATGTGTGGGAGAAGAATGAGAAATTAGGTCAAATTAAGGAGAAGAATGAGAAAATAGGTCAAATTAAGGAGAACCAAACGCAAATTATGGACTTTTGACCCATTTGAGTTGTGTATTTCGTTAATAGAACAATATACACAGCTCAAATGGGTCAAAAGTCCAGTCAAAAGTCATTTTTTTCCATTTCTACCACTTCACCGCCTCAGCCCCGCCTCAGCCCGCCTCGACCGCCTCAGCCCGCCTCGACCGCCTCAGCCCCCCTCGACCGCCTCAGCCCCATTGACGCATACGTACAAAAATACCCTGTGAGGCGTCGCCTCAGACTCGTTTTTCTACCGCCTCGCCTCGACCGTTTTTTTAAACCATGGCCAGGTGTACAGGGTAGAATGGGATGAATTCCTAAACCCACCGCTTCTAGCAGGTGTGCGTGTGGTGGAGAATCCTCACTTTTGAGGCAATGATTCCTAAATTTAAAACCTATACCTTCAATCCAAGCACCATGTATATCCATTTCCCTTGTCCAAACACCCCCTAAATTCTTACTTATTTTCTGGTTATTAGTACTCATATTGAATCTGATAACCTTCCAATTTACTTTGCCTCTCTGTGTATGATTGAATATTTGAATCCATTCTTTATATATTTTTCTTTATCTTTTGTTGAAATATGCTAAATATTGCATGTACTTGAAGTTTAGAAAGCTTAGAGATTTGTTGTCAGTCTGTTATATGTTAAAATCTGCCTTGTAGGGAATACGTGGTTGTACCAATTTCAAGTTTGTTTCTTATTTAATAAACTGTAAAGAATCGACTCAAGGTTATTAATTTTGATAGGATATCATTTATATTGGAGGATCCCTAATAAAAAAGATCATGAGTACTCCTGCAAATGATGGTGAAGATAATGGTGAGGTTTTTCTTGATGAGGATGACATTCTAGAAGAAATTAATGTAGATGAAGAAGGTAGTTTTATTTTATATCTCTGAATTTATAATTTTGTAATGTAATGTTATCTGTTTTACATCTACATATTTTATAACTTGTTTCTTTTGCTGTTTTAGATCTCCCTGATGCAATCGATGGTGCAGATTCTGATTCTGATGCTGAAGCTTTTGGTATGTCAAGACTCTATACACTCACAGTTCCTTTCTTTTTTATCTCTCTCATGTGTTCCCGCAGAATCATAACCAGTGACGTTTGTTTCTTATATGGTCTATCTATTCGACAAAAGGTCTGAAAACAGTTCATACACTGTCATATAATATGATTGATTAAAAAGAAACGGTAAATACTATGACAAAGTAGCATAATTTATTAATTTATAAACCATGCTGTCTTAAGTTTCCATCTTGGAAGCTTTGTATATTACAAATGTCGAATGCATGAAATAATAACAAGCTTCACATTTTTTTTTTCTGATTTTAGCATCCAACTTTGAAGTAGGCACAAAATAGAAACCAACTTTTGCAGTCTATTACCGATTTTAGCAACCAAGTTACATTCTTTTACCGATTGTATTGGATCATTTTTTGCTTATTTATCAAAATTGCTGAGGTGGCATCTTGTATGTCATGTCAGAGTAGATATTTATGCCACATAGCATCTGATTTGGCATTTAATAATAATTTTGAGGTATAAATGCAACCAAAAATTATTTTTAAGTTGTATGATACATTTAATTTATAGATATTTTTTAAGTTGGTTTCTATTTTACTTCATGCGTTGGTTTCTAAAATCAGGAAATACATATCTCTTTCGTACAATTTGCCCAATACAGATATGTGATTACCTACTTGAATTTATATTTATTTTCTACTTGTTTGTGTTATTTTCTTCTCTCTATTTTAGATGAAGCTGATGATTCAATGCACATATTCACTGGGCATACCGGTAAGTTCACTATCTTTTCCTTTCAGGGTTGTTAAGGTTACTTGATGGATTTTAAGGGATAATTATGATATATTAACGTTTAATTTAGGACAATTGTGCAAATTATACTGAGAACTTGATGTAACTAACTTTAATTTTCAATTATTGGTCATAGGTGAATTATACACGGTTGCGTGCAGCCCAACTGATGCTCAATTGGTGGCCACAGGGGCAGGGGATGACAAAGGTTTTCTTTGGAGAATTGGCCAAGGAGATTGGGCTCTTGAATTACAAGGTATGCATTTTAAAAAAATAAAACTTTTTTCAATATGTGATTTAAGGGCATTTTTGTCTTTTGGTATAGGTCATAAGGATTCTGTATCCTGTGTGGCCTTTAGTTACGATGGGCAGTTGGTTGCTTGCGGAAGCTTTGATGGCGTCGTTCAAGTTTGGGATGTAGCTTTAGGAACTCTAAAATGTACACTTGATGGACCTGGAGCAGGCATTGAGGTAAAGAAAAGAAAGAAAATCAAGTATCATCTGTATTTTTATTTTTTTGTTAAAATATAGCTCAAAATTCAAAAAATAATAATCCTACTATTGCTTTTTGTGCAGATAAGTCCCTAAACTTCGTTTTACGATCAATCCCTTTATAAAACTTAACAAAAATGTCCCTTTTAACAAAAAAAGGTCCTTTTTTTAAATCCTTCAACTTGTTAGAATTTAACGAAAGGTTATTTTCTGTTAAGTTTTATAATTTAAGAGATCTAATCATGAAAAAAAATAAAGTTTAGGATTTATTCGCACATAAATTGGAATTTCATAGGGTCTTTTCTGAAGTTTGCCCGAAACTATATTGTGAAGTTATTTTCATGTATGGGTCTGAATCTGTGACTGTTCAGTGGGTTAGGTGGCATCCACGTGGACACATGGTTCTAGCTGGTTCAGAGGATTCCACTGCTTGGATGTGGAATGCTGACAAAGGCGCATATTTTAATTCGCTTGCTGGTCATGCTAGTACGGTTACTTGTGGGGATTTTACTCCTGATGGTATGTTCTTGTTCTCTCTAGTTTTTTGTTTTTTTATTCGGTTATCCAACTGTTTTTATGTTTATTTAGGTAAAACAGTTTGTACTGGTTCTGATGATGCAAGTTTGAGGGTATGGGACCCAAAAACTGGTGTGGCTCATCATGTTGTGAAAGGTATGTATTATGAATTAAATCATGTGCATAAGTTTAAATAGATAACATAAATAATTTTCATTAAAGGTTTTTAATTTAAATACTTACCAAATTCTCTTTGTTTTAAGGTCATTTTTATCACGCCGACGGTCTGACATGCTTGACAGTAAGTGCTGACTCATCTCTTGTACTTACCGGCTCAAAAGATGGTTCTGTTCACTGTGTCAATATTACAACCGGGAAGGTTCGAATAATAATCTCACCTTGTTTTTTTTGTTTTTTTTTATTTTTGCATTTTCACATTTTAGTTCCGTCACAGGTTGTTAGTTCTTTAGCTTCACATACAGATTCAATTGAATGTATCGCGCTCTCAACTAGGTACTGTTTTCATAGGAATGAATAAAGATATAGCAATTACTTCACCTTACAGTTGATTAAGCGTTTGACTTTGATTTCTATAATAGTGGTCCTTGGGCAGCAACAGGAAGCATGGATCAAAAACTTATTATTTGGGATCTACAACACTCATTGCCCCGTTGCACATGTGAACACGAGGTACATCTTTTGCTAACTTTAATAATATGAAACCTAGGTTATTTGAAGGCGCCTAACTAAGCGACGCATGTTTAATTTGACCAAATAAGGATATCATCATTATTCTGTTAGTATATATATATAGGAAGAAATTCATTACAGAACACTAAATTATTACGAGAACAAAATAACAAACCTAAATCGTTTAATTTTTTGATCCATGGTTTATATTTTTAAAATTTTGCACCTTTTACATACAAATATGTTTGTTTATGTACATAAAACACCATTAAACTAATTTTTTTCTCTTGTTTTTATACGTTTAAATGTTTATATACACATGTAGGTTGAGTAGGTAATATAACCCACACATAAATTAAATTACACATGTGTAGGTTATATACATAAATAGAATTTGTTCACATTTTTTATATGAATTTCACGAGAGACGAATAAACATTGAATTACTAGCATTTTCTTATATTTCAAAAAAAATTTAAGATTGAAAAAATGAACGTTTTGTTTTGTTTTGCGTGTTCTCGCAATATTTAGTGTTCTATATAGAATACTCCCTTGTATATGTACACACACACACTAGGTTAGAAACCCATGTATTACACCGGTTGAATAAAAGAAGTATATGGTTAGTAATGAGCGGAAATAATAAAGGAAATATTAATAAGGGAAATATTAAATAGTTGAGAAAAAAGTATTAAATAGTTGAATAAAGGAAATATTAAACGGTTGAGAAAAAATAAGCGGGAAAAATAATCTTGCGCTCACAGAATTATGACGCGTGACACAGTCATTTACTTATCTAACATGTATAGTTTTTTACGTGCTAACGTTGCAATATTTTGTTTATATTGTAGGATGGTGTGACATGTTTGACGTGGCTAGGTGGTACTCGGTATGTGGCCACAGGGTGTGTGGATGGTAGAGTGCGGATATGGGATAGTCTTTCAGGTGAGTGTATGAAGACTCTGCGGGGACACACTGATGCTATCCAGTCTCTAGCCATGTCACCTGATGGGGCCCACCTCGTGTCGGTCTCCCTCGATGGAACTGCTCGAGTCTTTGAGATTGATGAATTTCGTTAAACACATTTGTAAGACTAATACATATTTAGACGCTATAAAATGGTTGAATAATGTTTGCATACCGAGTTATTTACTCCATTGTTCAGTTTTTAAGACAGAATTTATGTGGAGGTCATCTACTATCATTTATAACTACATAACTGTGTATGTGGTTTTGTTTATGTGAAATCCTGCAGAAAACATTTCTCAATATGGTTGCTTTTTGATAGGTTTCACAAGTCTCTGTATGGTTAAGCACTGTGAGTAAACTTACGTAGCATATGTCGTAAGCACCGTTAGATAGAGGTGGGAAAAAACCAGTCCTGTAACCGAACGTTATTACCCGACAAACAGCAATTGAATTCATATAACTTAATGGGCTTATAGAACGCCGCCCACAGCGTATGGAACGTTGGTCGGGGTTCTGCTTTGGCCCAGAGATTTTTCCATATTTCGCATAATTGCACTTCTAGTCTTCCAACTTCATCCAAGTGCATCCAAAACACGTGTACAAGAGTTTATTTTTAATTATTGTTGTTTTGTAATTTAATTTTAATTTTTCTGTTTTTTTTTAATTTAATTATATTTTTCAATGTACTTTCGTAATCCGTCGCCAACAGTTGCTGTCGATAACCTGCCACTAAATATTCTGTCGGTAATCCTTCTGAAAAGGTCAACTTTGACGACCATGCATAAATTGTTGGTGATCCGTCAGTATATGTAGTCGTCGGTGAATTCCATCGGTTGTCGCAAACAAGATTACCCACATTTGTTTTTCTGACAACCAGTTCCGCCAAAATTTCGTCAGTAATTGCGTTTACTGACGACATTCCGACGGAAACGGGCGCAGGTGATACTCTTTTATCGTAGTAGTGTTTTAAGGGCCTTAATTAAAAGAATTTGAATTCTCCTTCTCAACAATATTATGCTTTTTTTAAACTGACTTCTTGAAGGTTTTAGTCATTTTGCAAACTGTAACATGAACTTAAGTTACAATCTCATCTCATGATTATGACACAAACTTGTCAAAACAACCAACGATGATTATGGCAATAAGAGAGACCACAAGTGAAAATACAGTTGAGTGTACTTATGCAATTAGTGCTTTACAAAAGAACTTCTGAGGTGCGTTATGTCAAATGAGACCGTCCATATATAACCTACTTATATATATATATATAGGGGGATGACAAATAAGAAGTATGTTTTCGTTAAGAACTCTAAGAAATGACCAAAACGCTTAGAAACGATATCAAACGAACTCCGATTGAGCTCATTTCAGCGGCGTTGGAACATTCTCGTCGAACTCTATCATCTTAGCTTTTAGGGTTTAGCTTTTAAGGTTTAGATTTTACGTTTGAATTTTATGGTTTTAGCCTTATGGTTTAGCTTTAGGGTTTAGCTTTTAAGGTTTAGATTTTATGGTTTAGGTTTTTTTGGGGGGGTGGGGGTGGGGGGTTTAGGTTTTTGGGGTTGGGTTTAGGTTTTTTGGGGGGTGGGGTGAGGGGGGGTTTAGGTTTTTTGGGGGTGGGGGGTGGTGGTTTTAGGCTTTTTGGGGTGGGGTTGGAGGGGGGTTTAGGTTTTTGGGGGTGCGGGTGGAGGGGGGTTTAGGTTTTTTGGTCCGGATTAGAGTTCGATGAGACGGTTCCAACGCCATTGGAATGAGCTCAATCGGAGTTCATTTGACCCACTTCTTAGCGTTTCTTAGCGAAAAACCACTTTTTAGTGGAACCTTCCCCTATATATATATATACTAGATCTTTATCAAATTAAATGGATAAGATGGAGTTTCCCAAAACTTATACAAAGCATAAGGTCGTTACAAGTTACAACCTCCAAACATGTGAAACTTCACGTGCATTGTTTGTCATTTTGCCATCAATGTACATCACGCATTAGATGTTTTAACATTTCCCATTTACCCAATTCACCCACCAATGTAAACATTCATTCAATTTATAGTTTTTTTTAGGGGTAACTTTGTAAAATAGTAACCAAGTTTTAAAAGTGTTCCAATTAGGTCACTCAATACGGATTTTACACGGTATACACACTCGGGTGTACTATGGTGAGTCACATAATTGGAACACTTTTAAAACTTGATTACCACTATGTAGTGTTTTCCCTTTTTTTAACAGCAAACTCACACACTCAAAATCTACTCCTATGTTTACACCACTTGTCCACAGCGAGACTAGAATCCACAACCTTTTGAAAAGAGGGACACCAAGCAACACACCTGAATACCATTGGGACAAAATCTCAATGGTTCAGTCAATGTAAAAGACAAAATCATGTGGTAGTTTTGAAAACTTGTTTCCCAAAATATGGGCAACAAGAGCATATTTTCAAATAGTAATCATTTTACAAGAATTTATGTAGCTAATGTTAATAGTTTTATTCAATCACTTATAACGGTCAAATTGATAAATACTAAAAAAGAAGCAAGTGTCTTTTTGAGTAAGACGTTTAGTCAATGTTATCCCTTCATTTATAACTTCTATTTTGATCATCATATATTTAATTTAATTCCATTTTTGTGGGAGAACTCACAAAAACATGTGAAAGCTTCAAATGGCCAAGAATCATGTGAAATGCATCAAATGTGGCCCTAACATTAATTGCATGAACCCGTGTCTCTTTTCTTTTATATATTTGTTATATATAAGAACACACACATACATTTAGTTCCATACTTTTGACCATTTTCTACTTCTCTCAACCTCAATACATATACATCTATCATTCTTGAATTTTGGTTTTTGGAAAACCCTAAAAGAAAAGAAGGGTTTAGAGGATGAAGCACATTCATTCACTTGAATTCCATTCTTGGCTTCTTGCCATAATTATTTTCATGATACTTAACAATGGTGAAAGTCTCCGTCATGAACATCGTAAGGGTAAAATAGTCATTTCGTATATTAACCATGGTGAAAGTATCGTTGTGACTATTGTTTTCTTGATTTAACCATAGTGAAAGTCTTTGTCCTCATCATTCTAGGGGTAAAATTGTCATTTCAAAATTTGTAAATTTGTATCCAAAATACAAACATAAAACCATGATTCTTATAAGTAAAGGAATCAACTTCATGTGTTTTTAGTCACAATCGTAACTTCCCCTGTTTTCGGTTTACAACATTACATGCTCTTGTTACCACGAATCATACTTGGATACATGATTTTATCAAGATTTCTACAATCCTATGTACTCATGTTTTTCGAAAACCGGATTATATTATTAGGGAAGTATTGGTATTTTTGTAGTAGTGAACCACCATCCTTATGGATTTCACATGCTCTTCATCACAATTGTATTCTTGGTATCAATCATGGTGAAAGTATTTGTTCTCGGAGTCGTAAGGGCAAAATCGTAATTAGACATCACTATAATTTATATGTTGTCAAGGACAAAAAAGTGGACTATAAATACTTATCACACCCATTGTTCTATGTTGTGTATTTCAGTCATACATGGAGGAGAAAAGATTACTCATGGTTATGACCAAGCTCACAAGTACCCAAAGGTTTGTTTGCCAAGTTTCATCCTTTACTATTGACTTTGACTGTTAAAAGTCACAAGGAGCTCACAAACTCTTGGTTGTTTTGCAGGAGAGAAAAACTGTAGACTTGTCCCAGACAGGGTCAAACATACCGGATTGCTCGCACGCTTGTGGACCATGTTTTCCATGCAAAAGGGTGATGATAGGCTTTAAGTGTCCAATGACTGAGTCATGCCCTGTCATTTATAAATGTTTTTGTAAAGGTAGATATTATCATGTTCCAACAAGCTAACATATTCACTCTCTTATTCTCAAGTCCATCAAGTGTTCTGTTAACCAGGTATCAAACATTGTCGTTTTCTTATAGCCTGACCCCTAAATGTATTCATCTTCTCTCTTTCTAGTGAATTAGTATGGTTTTTATTTTAAACGTTTTCCCTATAAATTGCTTCTTATTTACATCACCTAAAACTAAAAATATAAGTGCAAGAATCAATGTCTTTATGTGACTTAATATAGAATAACACTCGGATAAACTCGAACTCGTGCGTATATACACATATGTATATGCACAACATTACAAATTATATTTACATTTTTCAATCATTATAAGCATATTAAATGAACAAGGTTGCTAGTAAATATCTCTAAAGTTATGCTAATGTAAGCTAATAAAAACTCGAAAAATATCAAATTTATGGAATTCAATTTGTGGTGTCACGAGGACGAGTAGAGCAAACTGAACTCAGCACACGAAGACGTTGCAAGTATTCACCAAGTGCAAGCAATGCTTTTGCTGCTTGATGTAATGTTAAGATTTGATACATTGGCTATAGAGTTTGTTGCCGAAGGTGATCCGCCTGCAAACTAATTTTGACTTTCAAAATCAAACTTCGTTTGACTTTTATCTTTAAAATCCATATATTAATTAATTCAAGTTAAATCATAAGTTTTTTCAAAATATTTGAAGTGTTCCTTAGAAAATTTACACTTACAAAGTCATTGTTTGACTCTGTAAAGTCAATTATGGGATCTTAAGCTAATTAAAATGCAGCATAGATTTCTTTGGTTTATTTTCATCAATATATTTATACTTTAACACTTTGTATTTAGTTAAATATAGTTATCAATCTTCCCACACAAACAGGATATTTCATTTAGCATGGATTTGGTTTGACTCAAAAGTCAAAACTGGTATCCTTTTTAAGTTACCTGAATCAAGAAAATTTCAAGTGCCTCAAGCCTTTCCATTGCTCAATTCATCTGTGTGTTGTAATTTGTGGGTCCCATTATATCGATCGTTATGCTCTGATCCATTATTATATTGATCGTTAAACTTTTTTTTTAATAAATGATTAAAGTGCAGATATGATTATATAAGTTCCATTCAAGATCTTCTGTTTTCTTTTAATTTCACCTGTTTGACCCGTTATAGATAAAACATAACCCACAACAACCCATTTCACAAGTAAATGGGTCAAAACCGCCACATCTACTTTTCCAATAGGCAAATAGGGCCAAGCTCGAAAACAAAGGAGATCTTACATATAAGAGCTCAGATGGCCGAAAACTGCCAATCCACTGGAAGAACCACTCTACCGAAATTCTTCACAACCCGTTCAATAAATAAAACACATCGGCTTAGGTGGCCTTGGCTTTCATTCTGAAAAGTTCATAATAGTGGTTCTGTAACTTGTAATGCGGAAATACCGAAGAAGATCAAATCAAAAGATATCACCAAACGTTTCTTTATTGAACAAGAAATTCGATTACAAATGGAACGAAATTGAAGTTGAATTACAATGAATATGAACTTAAAACAAAACCCCCAAATCATGAAGCTTATATCCCTAATCTCAGTTAACAGAATGTTAACAAACTCAATTACAAAAATGACAAAAACAGTCCCTGTACTTTACTAACTGTCTTAACCTTCATCTTTCAAACTTGTCACTTTTTACCCAAACTTTATAAACCTTCTCAACAGTTGACTAAACCCACTTCAACCTGTTGACTATTTGACTTTGACCATTATTGACTTCTATCAACAACCCAACATATAACAATCTCCACCTTAGTGATTAGAAATCAATAACCAAGAGTTCAAATACCAACTAACCAATGTTCAATGAATCCAAACAGAAAACAAACTTGGATCCAGGAACACTCTTAGTTAACATTTCAGCTGCATTAGACTTTGTTTCAACATAATCCACCCTTACCAGCTTTGAATTCAAAACATCCCTGATAAAATGCAGCTTCACATTAATATGCTTAGACCTTTCATGAAATACTTGATGCTTAGACAGTTGAATAGCTCCCAAATTATCACATAATACAACTGCATCACCAACATCAACTCTCATTTCTGCAGTAAAACCTTTTAACCACATAGCTTCTTTTATGTCAAAGCAATAAACTCAGATTCAGTTGTTGAAAGTGCTACCACATGTTGTAATCTGGCTTTCCAACTTACTGTCCCTCCAAACACTTGAAAGACATAACCAGTTATAGACCTCCCTTTATCATAGTCCTTAGCAAAATCTGAGTCTACAAAGCCCTGCACAACATGATCAACATCACAGCCCTTTCCATACACTAAGCCCAATTGCCTTGACCCATTTAGATACCTTAGTATCCACTTAACTCCTCCCCAATGATGCTTCCCTGGATTGTTTAAATACCTACTCACAAAACTTACTGCAAATCCAATATCCGGTCTAGTACAAATCATTAAGTACATCAGACTACCAACAACATTTGCATAAGGTATGTTCATCATATTTTCTTTATCTGCTTCAGTGACTGGTGAATCTAACCCAGAAAGTTTACAATGCATTGCCATAGGTGTAATCACAGGTTTACTGTCTTCCATAAAGAAATTCTTTAATACTTTCTTCAAGTAAGCCTGTTGAGTCAACCTTATTGTACCAGCAGCCCTATCTCTCTGAATTTCAATACCAAGTATCTTCTTTGCTTCTCCCAGCTCCTTCATATCAAACTCAGACATTAACACTTTCTTGGTAGCTATAATCTGATCCTTATATTTACAAGCCACAAGCATGTCATCAACATATAGTAACAAATATATAAATTCATTGTCACTATATTCTTTGTAATATACACAAGTGTCATATTCACTCCTTTTAAATCCCTGAGATACTATGTAGTTGTCAAACCTCATATACCACTGCCTAGGAGACTGTTTCAGGCCATATAATGATTTCTGCAACAGGCACACCTTATCACCCTGTCCCTTTGCCTCAAACCCAAGTGGTTGTTTCATATAAATCTTTTCTTCAAGATACCCATGTAAGAAGGCAGCCTTGACATCAAGTTGTTCCAGCTCCATATCATGTACTACAGTTAAGGATAGAATTACCCTAACAGAAGTATGTTTCACAACTGGAGAAAAGATCTCATTATAATCTAATCCAGCCCTTTGTGTAAGCCTTTAGCAACTAGCCTGGCTTTGTATCTTGGTTCCTCCCCTGGCAACCCTTCCTTTACTTTGTATATCCACTTGCAGTCAACCAACTTGTGATCTTTAGGTCTGTCAACTAGAACCTATGTCTGATTTTTATACAAACTATTCATTTCTTCTTTCATAGCTAATTGCCACTTATCCCTTTCTTCTGAATTAATGGCTTCAAAATAACTAAGTGGCTCATATATACTCTCCTCTTCTGCCACATTGAATACAAAAGCAGACAAGTCATCCTTGTATCTAATTGGTGGTATGATCTGTCTCCTGGGTCTGTCACTGGCTACACTAGTCCTGACCTCAGCTCTGCTTGAACTTTCTGGTTGATCATCAACATTTCCAATTTCAGTCATATCTTCTTGAGGCAACTCCACCTCAATTTCAACTCCATGGCAATCAGTCTTCTGAACAGTTTGTTTCACTTTTAGATCTTTGTACATCACATCTTCCTTGAAAACCACATTTCTACTAACAATTACTCTTGGACTTTCATTTTCTAGCCTCCACAATCTATACCCTTTGACACCTTCAGGGTATCCCACCATTATGCATTTTTGTGCACTTGGATCAAGCTTGCCTTGGCTTATGTGAGAGTAAACCAATGACCCAAACACCCTGAGATTTCCATAGTCTGTCTTTAACCCTGACCACATCTCCATAGGCACCTTCATATCTATTGCAGATGAAGGTGATATGTTCACTAGATATACAGCAGTCTTCAATGCCTCTGCCCAGAAACTTTTAGGCAAACCAGACCCTATGAGCATACACCTAACCTTCTCTAATAGGGTCCTATTCATCCTTTCCACTAGTCCATTCTGCTGAGGGGTTCCAGGAATGGTTAGATGCCTAGCAATACCCACCATTGCAGAATTCTAGACCATTGTCTGTCCTTAACTTTTCCACCTTCCTTTCAGTTTGTGTTTCTACAAGTACTTTCCACTCTTTGAACCTTTCAAAAGCTTCTGATTTATTCTTCAGGATATACACCCACACCCTTCTTGAATAATCATCAATTAGAGATAAAAAATAGGATGCCCCTCCCAAAGATACATTTCTTGTAGGTCCCCATAAATCAGCATGAATGTAGTCAAGTATCCCCTTTGTTCTGTGAATCCCCTTTGTGAATTTAACTCTCCTGGCCTTACCAAGCATGCAGTTTTCACAAGACCCATAGTCACAATTTACAAGATCACTTATGACATTTTGCTTCTTTAGTTCAACAAGACCTTGATCACTCATATGACCTAGCCTCCTATGCCATAACATGGCTTGATTGGCTGGTTTGTCCTCTGCAATAGAGGCTGATCCCAGAACAACCTGACCATCTAAAGCATAGGTATTGTTTTCTCTTCTTGTACCAGTTATAATAACCAATGAGCCTTTTATAACTTTTACCCTTCAATCCCTCATATTTACATAATAACCCTGTCTTTCAAAAGTCCCTAATGAAATCAGATTCCTCTTTAACTCAGGAATATATCTCACATCTTTGAGGTCAATAACAGTTTCATTATCCAGCTTAAAACTTATAGTGCCCATACCTTGTACTTTGCATGGCCTATCATCTCCAAGTTGAACAATCCCATTAGCTTTCATAACTAGTTCTTTGAATAACTCCTTGCAGGGTGTCATATGGTATGAACACCCTGAGTCCATGACCCAATCTTGACATGAACCAGACTTTGTCACCATGAGCACATCTGCACTTTCATAACCATCTTCTTGGTTTTCAGATTGTCCACTACTAGGCCATTTTCCTTTGTTGAACTCAGCTTTTCTTCTCTTCCATTCAGGACACTCTCTTTTCAGATGTTTATCTGAATTGCATACAAAACATCTGAGTTTGCCCCTAGACTTGGATCGTTGTCTGACTCTTGCCTTTATTGAATCTTTGGTCTGGTCTTCCCCTCACTATCAGACCATCAGAGCCTTCTTCTTTGGATTCACCTCTCTTATGTAATTCCTTTGAATTCATTGCTGCAACTACCTCTTCCATTGACAAGCTATCTCTACCAAACATAAGTGTATCCACAAAATGCTCATACAAATGTGGTAGAGATGATAAAAAATAATAGCCCTGTCCTCTTCTTCAATTTCTACTCCTATGTTCTCAAGATCTAATACAATCTTATTGAATTCATCAATATGATCTTCTAGGGACTTACCAGAGATCATCTTGAACATATACAGTCTTTTCTTTAGATAGAGTATGTTGGCTAAAGATTTAGTCATGTATAGACTTTCTAACTTTGTCCATACTTCTGCAGCTGTTAATTCCTTTGAAACTTCCCTGAGCACTCGGTCACCCAAACTGAGAATGATTGCGCTATGCGCCTTTTCCATGACTTCTTTCTTTTCTTTATCCGTCATTGTTGTAGGCATACCTCTTCACCCTTTAACGCTTCAACGACTCCCTGATGGACCAGAAGTGCCATCATTTTCAGTCACCATAAACTGAAATCGTTTATGCCGTCGAACTTCTCGATATCAAACTTTGCAACGTTCACCATCTTCAATCATCAATCAGAATTGGAACAATTCGGCTTCTTCGATCGAGCAACCTGGCTCTGATACC
This sequence comes from Smallanthus sonchifolius, assembly GCA_023525975.1. Classification (NCBI taxonomy): domain Eukaryota; kingdom Viridiplantae; phylum Streptophyta; class Magnoliopsida; order Asterales; family Asteraceae; genus Smallanthus; species Smallanthus sonchifolius. Next base: position 52,462,582 of record CM042045.1, read on the forward strand.
AATTGTAACTTGTAATGCGGAAATACCGAAGAAGATCAAATCAAAAGATATCACCAAACGTTTCTTTATTGAACAAGAAATTCGATTACAAATGGAACGAAATTGAAGTTGAATTACAATGAAGATGAACTTAAAACAAAACCCCCAAATCATGAAGCTTATATCCCTAATCTCAGTTAACAGAATGTTAACAAACTCAATTACAAAAATGACAAAAACAGTCCCTGTACTTTACTAACTGTCTTAACCTTCATCTTTCAAACTTGTCACTTTTTACCTAAACTTTATAAACCTTCTCAACAGTTGACTAAACCCACTTCAACCTGTTGACTATTTGACTTTGACCATTATTGACTTCTATCAACTACCCAACATATACCAGGTTCAAGCCACTATCGACAAATATACGTAGCTCGATTACTCGTATGAGCCAACAACACTTTCCTAAGCTCATCATCTTTTTTTTCTTTTCTTGGAAACCCTCAAATCGTACTCAATCTCTGAATCTATGTAGCCAAACATCCCAGGAGATAGAGAGGCTACTGTCATTTAAATTATTTTCTTCAAGAGTCACCAAAGATCGCCTTCTTTATTGTTTGGGTCATTAACAAAATATTCTATAATGACCCAAACATGACACAAAGTATTCTTTTAATGAATCAAATGCAAAAAAAGAAAAGAATTGACAAAAGAGAAAGCAATCAAATGCCTGAGCATCCTTGATGCAAGAGCATTGGATAAGTTTATTTTGAGATTATCTTAATTTGGTTTTGAATTTTATGTTTATCTCTTTGATGGCTTGCATGTTTTATTACAGACGAATCAGGCTCAGTCGACCCACCGGAGTTACGACGAGCGGGGTTATGACGCGAAGGCATCTATAATAAAACATGTTAGAGTTTAGATAAGTGCGGAAAGTAAGGACTTATCAACTATGGCATTCCTAACCCGGTGTCTACCCATCCTCACATGTCTTAGTTATTTAGGTTTAAGTTTTCTACAGGATTTCGAGCCTAAGCTCCGACACATAGCTGTAACACCCCAACCGACACATTGTTGTAACAACCCAACCCGGTTAGGGTTGACATGTCACGCAATTCGGTAATTCAGAGACGAAAAAAATACTAATTATTCAAAGTCAAGTTCCCAAGATAAGTCTTACAACGGTTTGTGATAAAACATATAAAGTCCAAATTCATATTAAAAAAAATCTTAAAAATAATTCAATAGCCTTTATTGTCTTCTATTCTTACATAGTTCATCTTATTTCACTCTTCACGTGTTCCTTTGATTTTCCCAACTACCTTCCCAAAGATTTAAGAGAAAACACAAAAGAAAAATACAGCTAAGCCAAAAATTGCTCAGAAATCAACAGCATAACGGTGCCTTTTGAATGGTTTTCATAGTATATTGCTCAACATTGACTTTGTATTAAACATGTATCGAATGATATATCATATATGTATTCAACTTTAAAAAAAAACTCGGTAAAAATAATATAACATATTCAATGTATTATTGTAGATCTAACAAACAAGAATTCCATATCTAATTATATCAAATAGATGAAAACTAGCTAGCAGAGATGTTCCAAACCTTTAAATAATTTTTTTTAAAAAGAACAATATGCATGGGATCCTAAGTGAAGCAAAGAAGAATGATCAAGCCCAAAACATTACAAGGAAGAGAAGCTGTGTGAAGACTGCCATCATTCCAATCGCCATCTCCACCAGCGGGCGGACAATACCTCCACCAGCGTAGACGAAAACCTCCACCTGCACAAACACCCACTCCACCGTGCATGAAGATCGGTAATCATGCAAATCAATAAAAAAACAATCATCATCATAATCTTGTTTATTTTTGAAGTACTCATCTCCGTTTTTTTTTCTTTCAGAAACTGGATTAAAAGCAAAGATTCTGCATGTGCGAGTCCGTGTTTCTGTTTGCTTAATAACCCTATGGTTTGAAACATCAGAAATAATCACCGAGAATTATGAATAACCCTATAAAACAAAATACCGTACAACAAAATATATATCTACAAATTTAAAATTCAAATTCAAATTCAAAAACGTCTTTTGACTCAATCTTATCCTACCTCTTGAGATATACATAGGGAAAATTACCAAAATAGACAATTTTTACCTCTTATTTCATCAAAATAATCTTTAAATTTCAGCATGCATGATCATAGACACGCTCTTAGCAGAAATCTAGGTAAAATATCAGTTACAGCCAATGATGATGCATCACGTGTAAAAGCGTAGGCTAAGTTTAAAAAAGTGAAGGCTTAGCCTGCGGATTTGGCTTGGCTGGCGCTTTTGAAGGCCTAACCCATGGTTGTACACATGTTATCTTAAGATTTGGAAGTTGGACCCACATGTTTTTTCATGGCAGGCTAATTAGCCGGTGGGAGGTAAACTGTGCAGGAAAGTGGGTCACGATTTTATTAAAATTATAATAACGATACTCTCGTTATTCATGGGAAATGCACCAGTACAATACCGTTATACAAATACGAACAAATATAAAGATAAATTACAAAAATATCTAATTAAGATTATTCAAACCGTAGTCTTGAATGATATTCTTGACTCCAACGTCTTCGACTAGCCGAGTCATCTACCCTGTTCTTGACTGCAACAATGAACACACAAAATGTTGAACGGTTTTGGCTGAGGATCGTGTTTAACATGGGACCCTTAAAACAAATTTTGTGTCTCCTCTTGGACGAACACGTCTGGGTACAACAGCCGAAGCAGTGTGTACTGCCGGGAATAGCTCTCGGGCCCGAGGTAGCACCGGGTTATGGTGTTAGAAATGGTAGGAAAAATATGAAGTTGATGATAGTGGAAGAATTAGAGAGTTTCATCTCTAAATTATGTTGGAACTAATTCTCTAGATTTTTTCCTCTTTTCTCCATATCTTTATCATCATTTTAAAAAGACTTCATTTTTAATACTAAATTAATATAACATAACTCTATATTTTAATTTGTATTAAACACAAATAAAACAGTTTAATATGAATTTATGAGATAAAACCAAAACCATCATATGGTTCATGACAAGAAATTAAGTGTCAAAATTAAAACACTCACAATGTTTTATGACAAATTATTTGTTAGCATTAAATCAAAAGATGCCACAAATTTCTACTAGAATCATCCAAGTTCCACATTTTTCATTCCAACCACTCAACTTCGAGCATCGATGTCTCATTCATCTTGGTTCTGTTTTGGACGTGTTTTTGGTTCGTTATGATACTCTCACAATATAGAACACAAACCCATAAATAATTATTTATATAACGCATATATAAATACAATTATTTACGTCCAAAATCAGTGAAAAAACATCTTCACTAAAATTTTTCCAACAAACTGATTAGCCGGGGGACACATGCCATGTGTTGGACAACGATTGGCTGGAAGTGGGGCCGAGATGTTTGTTATCTAGAATTATGCACCGGCTAAACCAAGAAGGCTTAGCCTGCGATTGTGAGTGAATGGCAATGTTTCTATAGGCTAAAATTCAAAGTCTATTTTGATCAAATTCATGGCGAAGATGTCTACTTTGGTATGTTCCCCATATGCATATATATATATATATCAACTTAATATTTTAGTTTTATGTATCATTCTAACTACCTTAAAAGGCAAGGTCAGTGACCAATAGATATATACCATACGATCTTGCTTTTAAATTAACAGAGGGCAATCCAAACATATATCGTACTTGCTCATAGTGGTAGGCAACCTCCAAGGGAAGCCACTAGACCCGTGTTCGAATCCCCCTTATTTAGTATTTTTTTTTATATTTTCAGATAATACCCTTTGATTTTCAAAAATTTCAACTATACCCTTCAAATTTCTAACATTTTAAATTTATCTCTTGACAAAATTTTCAACATCACCCCTAAAATTTCTAAACTCTCAATTTTATCCTATAACATACGCTTTTAACTATTTTTTTTATTTCATTTTACAACTCCGTTAAACCCGCATACACGGGTTCGAGTCTAGGATGTGACAAACTGAGTTTTTTATATTTTTTTTCTTAAATTCGTTGTAAAAATTACATTTTTATATTTCTATTTGTTTTTATTTTGTTACTAACTTCTTTAACGAATTTGTCTTTTTAATGTTAACTTCTATTTGCATCGCAATTTATTTATTAAGTTTTGAAAGTTTGATATATTATAACATGTAAGTTTTAAAGTTTAATACATCTATACTATATAATAAATAAATGTTTTTTCAACATTTTTTCCCGCTTCTCTCTCCTATTAATTATACAAATTTCTTTAATTATTTTTATAATTTTTTTGTTTTACGCCTCTCTTCTATTACATAATAATGAATTCTATAATTATTTTTATAAAACACTTTTTAGTTTAAAAAATTTAGTTTTGTTTAAAAAAACATTTTTATAAATTGAACATTTTTTCATTCTTTTTATAAAACATTTTCAAAAAATTAATTATATAACGTTTATGGAATTTGTATTAAAAAACTACGAAATATATAAATCTTTTTTACTAAGTATATAAAATTGCATTTATACAACTCATGTAATACACGAGGTTTATAACCTAGTATAATAATAAAAGATATAGGGGCAATTGCATATTTCCCCCTCTAAACTTGTAAAATTGCATATTTTCTCAAATCATGTTTAAAGAGTGTACATTATGAATTGAAAACTTGTGTTTTAAAAAAAATTTATAATTTTACAAGTTTAGAGGGGATATATGCAATTTTTCAAACATTAGTATAACCGGATATAATATAGATTACAAGTACAAGAAAACAAAGATAAGAGTTTAATCTTGTCAAAGAAATCAACTATTAGTTTTACACACGTCCGTACATAATTGTTTTTTGACATCTTATTTTGCGGTGGAACCGTTTCCTTTCATTTTTATATTTTATTTGCACCTTTAAAAAAACATTATGAAAGTTCCTAGATGTAACCATTTTTCCCAACCAAATGAAACTTCCAATACATAATCAGATGCTTATAAATCAGACACCACATAACACCACCTTCCACCAACAAAATGACAGCAAAGGAAGAAAACATATGCATGCTCCTTGACTCATATTGGTACAAACACAAGATTCTCACTAGCAATCCGCCAACGGTTTCGATCTCCGACACCCATCACGAGGCGGAATCAGGCGGCCGAAAGGGATGGATGAAGAAATCACGAGATGAAATCGTAGCGTTGACGATCATGAATTGTAGAAATGATGTGGAGGTGAAGGGTCTGCTTAGATTTTGGCCTCATTCTGTTGCTTCTGCCGTCTCATAACTTTTAAACTATACTCATTTTTTTTTTCATTTTTTTAATCTAATTCTTCATCATTTTTTGGTGTGAGAATTGAAGTTGGGTTTTGGATTTTATTTGGTGCCAAATATTCCCAAAAATATTAAAGAAAGGAATCATTGTTACATATTGTTTAATTTGACGATTATGGTGTAACCATGTTTTATGTTATATTGATTGGTAGTGCTTATATTGTTGCAACAATGGATCGATCTAAATTAAAGTCGTTGATTTGTGTAAAATTTAATAATAAAAACAAACATATATGTTTAACACATCTTCTCGGTGTTTCAAATTACTTTGGTTACTTTTGATTCGTGGAGTTTTTTTTTTAAGAATTGCAATTCGTCAAATAATTGATACTTGAAAGAATCAGATTTAGAATTGAAATTTGTCATATGATTTTAAAATTTAAAAGAACTGGAATCGGTTAACGAATTTTGAAATTGTAATTAATTTGGTAGACAAAACAATTATAAAACAATTGCACTATCTCACTGCAGCCACCGCCTATCAGTCGCTGGCTCGCCATTGTCTATGTCGTCACCCCACCGCTGCAGCCACAAACTCCGCTTGCCCGTCGCACCACCTACCGCTCGTCGTTGGTGGATGGACGGTGGAGATGGTGGCGCTGATAGTGACAGTGACGGTGCCAACGGGGGAGTTGTGGCTGGTGGGGCGATGAGGGGGGTGACAGATGTGACGACGGTGGATGGTCGGAGATTCCAATTCATTTGGTTGGATTGAATGTTTTTAATGAATTAAATCCAATTCCAATTTATTTCTCAATCAAATAGATAAGAATGGAATACAAATTTCAATTCCAATACATTCTACAAAACCAAACGGATTGAGAAATATACTTCAGATTTCAATTCTGTTGAATAACGCGAACCAAACGGTACCCAAGGGTATGTTACGGTCACAAATTTTGTTTTTGAAAGAATTGGTTGAAATTTGAACAAATTATACAGAACTTGTCAAAGTAATGAAATTTTATGGAATTTGAATTTATCAAGGATTGGAACTTGTAAAAAATTTGTAATATGTTTGTGTTTAATTTATAAAATAATTATATTTTGTTATATATATATATATATATATATATATTCTCCTTCTTATTAAAAATGCTTATAAAATGAATAGTATGAATAGTAAGAAGGTTTTTCAATTTTTGTCTAATTTTTTTTCATCCTCATACTCTGTATAATATACGTTTTTAACCATTTCATTTTCTAATGATTTTGTTTTTTCTGTAATAACTTTCGCTTATTAACTTTTTTTTTAAAAAGGATTGTCGGTTGTCTTTAGTTTTTTTTGTCAGGTGAACTAAAAATAAAATCATTGCTGAAGTTGGTATTATCGAAATGAGTATCGGTGTGAGCTTCTGAGTTTTTTGACGGTCTGCATTACGCGGGAAAAAACGACCAAACTTCTGCCATGAAGCCCGGGAAAAAAACTAGTTTATTACAAAAATGAAATGTGGTTGTGGTGGCATTTTTTTTTCCTAAAACCTCTTTTTTTACCATTAAATTTGTTTTTTTTTTAACTTTTCTAAAAACATTTTTTAGTTTATTCAAAAAAACATTTTTTTAACAACGTTTTTTTTTTATTTTTTAAAATATTTCTAGTTTTTTTTCATAAAATCCTAAGTTTGGTAGAGAGAACCTAAGTTAATGGATTGAAGTTCATAAAATCCTAAGTTTGGTAGAGAGAACCCATGACTCATCCCATGACCCAATTCATAGTATAAATTTATTAGTTAAAAATATTTTATATTTCATAAAATGTTTTTCTGTCTACTAAACATCATGAAGTAATGATTCATTTCATTCATATAGGGTAATCAAACAACATAATGGAATGATAATGATCCATTTTTTTCCTTATCCATTCTATTCACTCATACATTTCATTCTCTCATTCTTTCCGTTATTTCATACCAAAAAGACCCTAAATTTAATTAACTTGATGTGATGAGTGATTTAGTGATCAGATGTGCTTCTTTTCCTTGGTGTTCGTATGCTCTATCTACTTGCTAGTGTTTATATAACACACTAGGTTAGAAACCAGTATTTTATATGTGTTAAATAAAAAAAATAATTAAATGATTAGTAATAATGATTTAGAAATTATAAATGTATATAGATTTACTCATTTATCACACAACTACACGGGTTAAAGTGAGTATTTTATACGGGCAACCCCAACATTTTTATAAAAGAATTTTCCATATATAATTAATATGTTTATATAACTACTAGAACTACATTATATAAATTTCGGAATAATATGGTGTAATAATAAAAGTATACATTTGTTTTAAGATTAAGTTAATGTTTATATTGTAACCAGTTAACCACCTTTTGTTCAGGTTGAAGTGGAACTAGTTAGCGGCAACAACTCCCCTCTTATTCTTTAATTTGCAACTTACAAGCATTTCACTTACTCATATTTAGTATATTATTCTTTGTCAACTAAAACTAACCCCCTTATATATAAATACAACACAACATTCTCGGCTTATTTTCATCGGACCATTTGATATATACATTCAAGAATAACATTGCTCACTTTACAGATATCCTTAGTTAAATTTCTTCAATGGATTTAAGTCGTTCGGGAAAAGAAAGCGGTGATATCCCGATCCCTGTAAGGGAGGTTAAGTCCTCTAGGTCAGGGAGCGGTGATATCGCGATCCCCGTAAGAGAGGTTAAGTCCTCTAGGTCAGGGAAGGGTGCACCACCGGTTGTGATGGCACCCACCATAAGGCTCGGCCAAGTACCGCCAGCTGCGGGGTGGAAGAGAGGTGTTGGCATTATTGATCTAATTCTAAGGGTGTGTGCGATTGCTGCTACTCTTGCTGCCGCTGCGGTTATGGGCACTACTAGCCAAAACCTCCCGTTTTTCACTCAGTTTTTCCAGTTCCAAGCTAGCTATGACAATTTCCCTACGTTCACGTAAGTCGGGATTTCTTTATTGAAAAGATGTTTAATTATCTTCTAAACACTACTAAACATAGACTTTCAACGACTAAATATTTATCCAAAGAAAATAGAAAATAATTTGTTAAGGCTGACCGGACAAGAACAAATAGAAGAAAATTTTAAAAAAAATTCAAAATAAACTTTATCAAAAGTCGCGTGACTACCAACGAATTAGCGACGGATATAAACGATAAGGATTTCAGATAATATTTTATTATAAAATACTCTCAAATCTCCCTAGTTTTCACATGCATAATTCGTCGAATATTTCGTCATTGAAAATTTATTATATCTAATATCATAACAATCGATCGATCCGGTACAGGTTTTTCTTAGCAGGAAACGCGATAACATGCGCGTATCTCGTGCTCTCATTGCCTTTCTCAATAGTTTGTATCGTGCGTCCACATATCATAGGAGCTAGGATGTTGCTCCTTATTTTCGACACGGTAATTGTTTTTAATATTATTTATGAACGAATAGTATTTTAATAAAGGGATGATTTTTAATTTTTAGTTAGAGAGTATGAGTTAAAATTGTCTAGTTTGCCACGTGCCTTTAACCGTATCGATCATTTTGGTTTTTCAGTTAGCGTTGGCTTTGACAATGGCGGCTGCATCCGCGGCAGCCGCCATCGTTTACTTGGCACACAATGGAAACCCCAACACCAATTGGCCGGCGCTTTGCCAGCAGTTCAATGAGTTCTGCCCACGTGTTAGCGGCGCCGTGGTGGGTTCCTTCCTAGCGGTGTTAATATTGGTGGTTTTGGTGGTGCTGTCTGCTGCTGCTCTCCGGAGGAACTAATTAACCGGAAATTGTTGATTGTGTGATCATTTCACGTACAACTAAATTGTCTTGTTTTGTGTTTCGTTATTGAGTTTCAGTTTGAGAGTTGTAGTTGGTTTGTTTGGTGTTTATAGTGAAAAGTACAACTGATTTTATATTTGATTTAAGATCCCGAATTCAAGTGATATTAAATTATTATAAACACAAAACTATTTTTTTTAAATATAAAAATAGTATAATAAGATTACTACTCAATTATTTTCATATTTTTTTCTCTCTAAACACTTTCTTATATTTATTAATAGATAATTTGTTTATATAATATGTTAAAACCTTCACCCGGAGTTATATCGTGCCTTGTTAACCCATTTAATGTCTTTATGTCGATATAAGTAATATCTGGTGATTTAGTAACACTTTAAACAACTAATTAATAATACTTACAACTATTGAATAATTTATGCCAATATAAGTAATTAACTATTTAAATGCTTTTTTTCATTTCAGCTCAAATAAACATATTTTTATGATCGGTGTTTTTTAATTTTTTTTAATTTTTAATTAACAAAGTTGGATTTATATATTTAGCCCGACATTTAGTAAATTAGATACAATTGATTGAAGAATGCAGAATTAAAGAGTTGTTGAAATGAATTGCTAAAAATCAAAATATTAAATATTAAATTTCTAATGTGCTTAAAATCTAAATAAGGATTTTTTTTAAAACACTCTTAAACTTAAAAGGGGGTAAAAATGGCCGACACGAGTGTTTGTGTATCATTTCTGTACGCATTTAACGATAATTAAAAATTTTAAAATGGCTCCAAGAGGCAAGAGCATCTCACCAACCCCATTGCACATGCTATGGTTAATGGTTTGTAGTTTGAACAATTGTAGGTTGTCCCCAAATCAAATCAGATGGGCAATTTCCCTAGATTTTTTTAACCATTGTGTACATCAAAATTTAAAAGCATTGTTGAAAATAGTGTATGTTTTTTATTTTCGAGGGCCCTGGTATGATCAATTTTGCTATCCAAAAGGGGTTGCACCATAACTTGTTGTTAATTTACTTGTCACTCTATTGTAATTATCCTTCTTATAAATAAAAACTGATAATCAAATTCAATTCAATTTGAATTTAGATATCCAATTTCAAATTTTCGATTCAAAATTCAAATTCAAACTATACATTTTTTTAATTTTTATATATACATATATTAGTTCACTTTAAACTTGTTATCAGTTACTAGTTTAAGTTTATATTTTGAATATTATAGTTTAGATTTGGGTCATTTGATATTTTAATGTCTTTATTAGCTTCATAAGTTCGTTTTTTTTTTTGAAAAATATTCAAATTTCCATGGGTTTTAAAACCGAAATTAAATCTGAATTCGAATCGAATCAACTCGAATTCGAATTGAATCAACTTGACCTCGAATTGTTTTAATCTAATCTATATCGAATTTGTTTAATAATTCGACTAACCGGTTCGAATAATTCGAAATTCGATTGCCTGAAATTTTTATGAATTTATAAAAAAAAAATATTTAAAAAGAAGAAAAACAAACGTACACGTCTTTAACGCTAACGCAGATTGACCCAATTCCTGGATAAGAAAATATTTCCCCATTAATTTAACAGTAACGCCTTTCAAAAAAAAAAAATTAACAGTAACTACTTCATCATCTCCGTTTAGGGGATTCGTTAATTTTGCCGGTATGGGGGTAATCAAGCCGGCAATCGGTGACGGGGTGTTGACTTTCATGTGGGTATTCTGTGCCTCCACACTCGGAGCTGCTACTTCCGTCATCGCCACGGCGGTCGGAGTTAAAGGTATGGCGTCGCTGTTGATCACAACCGCCCTCGTATTCATCCTCTTGCTCGTATTTGGTATTATTGGCGATGCACTTGGTGGTGCCAGTTTTAATCCTACCGGTACTGCTGCATTTTATGCTGCGGGTCTCGGCCGTGATACCCTCATCTCTGCCGCCGTCCGGTTTCCGGCTCAGGTAATTGATGAGATCTGAATTTCTGTTAGCTTAGTTATTACTATTAGGGTTTCAAATTGTAATCCTGGAAGTGCTGTTACTAATTTAATACTCCCAAAATTAGTGTCAGTTTAGGGTTTTGATCAAGTGTAATGTGAATTTTACATGCTGTAAATAACTTGAGATTCTGAATTATTAAGTGATTATTTTGACTTCAGATTGTGATATTGATATGATCCATTCAAGTATTTCAAGAAAAAAAAAAAATTCAGGAATTGGAAGAAAGTTTGTAAGTTGTACCGGTGGTATTACCGGGTTAGACCGTTGTAACCGTTTTAGGTTTGAACTTTAAAACAAAAAAAAATTGTTCAATTCCTTTTCAAAAAAGATAGCGGCCCAGTTTAGAAAAAAAAAACTGTGTAACCACGTTCAAATTTTTGGATTATTTTTTTATTATGGATTAACTTTTGGATTATTTTTTATTATGGAATCATGTACTTTTGGATTATTTTTTGAGTTGAAGTTGTATTTTTATGGAATTACAGGGTGGTTAACTAGTCAACACGGTTGAACCGCACGATAGAACCAAGTACAACCGGTTGAACCATTTCTGAGCCCATCCCGGTACGGTTTAAAAACCGGTTTTTAAAACATTGTCGTTCATTTGGTTTGATGGAAATTCGAGGGAAATTAATCCAATTCCAATTCATTGTCCAACCAAACATGTTATCCTTGATTTCAATTCCGACGAATTCTTGAAACCAAAATGGTAGCAAATAGATTTCACATTACAATTTCATTGAATTTCAGCAAACCAAACGCCTCCTTAAATCCAATTGCTTGAATTGGATTTCACACACTAAAACCAAGTATCTAATTACAGAGCTTAACTATTTATAGGAAAAAAAAGTGTCAATCCATGTTTCCAACTAGTTCTAAAGAAATTGGCATCTGTTAAACTCGCGCATGTCCATGTCACTTGCCATCTTTAGAAAGGGTTCGTATCAGATAAATAGTTTATTGAATCCGGATGTTGTTAGGTAATTTATATTTTATATTATTTATGATCCTTGATAATCATATTCACAATCGGTTTTTGCTAAGCCCTTAAAAACTTTGATGTTATATTTGGAATTGAAAATCATCAAGTTTGACTCTTAAAGGTCAAAGTGCTGTCTATTTTTTTAAAAATTAGCAACTTTGTTACACCAAGAATTGAGCTTTGTCTTTCCAAGTCAAGATCTGCAATAGCATGAAACAAATATTAAGTTCATGTGTACTTGACAGGCACTAGGTGCAGTTGGTGGTGCATTGGCAATTGTCAAATTGATGCCATTAGAGCACAAACACATGCTCGGTGGACCTTATCTAAAAGTTGACTTGCATACGGGTGCTATTGCTGAGGGGGTGTTGACTTTCGTGATGTCGTTTTTGGTCCTCTACATCATCCTCAAGGGTCCTAAAAGTCTACTAATGAAAAATCTGATGCTCTCAATGTCGATTGTGACTATGGTTGTTGCTGGTTCTGGTTATACAGGCCCTTCAATGAATCCTGCTAATGTAAGTGTTAATTCTTTTCATTATCATGACTTCTCTTTAATAGTTAGGTGGCAAAACATGTTATTTTTTGGTGTGGGACAAAATTAGGAGTGCTAAACGGGTCATGTTTGTGGGTTGGCGGGTGCAACACGATGCGAACCTGAAAATCGTCCCGAACATGGCACAGATATTCGAAGGTTGAGACAAACACGACCCTGTTTGACCCTTAATTTCATTATTCGAAGGTTGAGACAAACACGACCCTGTTTGACCCTTAATTTCATTATTCACACGCCTGGGCAAAACAGTGTGGGCAGTGTTTGGTTGACCCGAAGCACTTCTTGTCCAATTTTTAAAAACTTCACATTAATAATTAGTGTATCAAATATGACTTATCATTTCAATAATATTTTAATTATTTGAATAAAATGATTAAATAGGTTGTATGCATTAAATGTACACATTCAAGTGGATCTATCCGTTTATAAGTAAATGAGTCAAAACTACCAAATGTATTTTATAATTTATACTATTTTAATCGTTTAAATATGGATGTTTTATTCTGTTGTACAGGCGTTCGGCTGGGCATATGTTAACAATCGACACAATACATGGGAGCAGTTTCTTGTTTACTGGATTTGTCCATTTATAGGCGCAATATTCGCAGGTTGGGTTTTCCGAGTGTTCTTTCCCCTACCTTCAAAGAAGAAGAAGACCGCTTGAAAACACGACCATCGATATCCTCTTCTTGGTAACAGATTATTGTTCAAGACTTAAGACTTCATTTTAGTGAGAATTATGAATGTATGGTGATTTCATCTATTTGAGCATGCAAATGCTTTGTATTATGATTTTAACATTATATATTCCACTTTTCATATCTTTCATGCCTTGCTTTACTTTTATTTTCTTGGTGCAAAGTCAATAAATTATGATTAAATCTTATGGAGATTGGGATTTGTTAGTTACCTTTCTTGACGATTTTAATATTATGGAGGTGAAACTGTCCATAACCCCTTGCCTAGGGGTGCTCGGGGTCGGGTTTGGCCGGTTTTGACGAAGGTTTTGAGCCAAACTGCTAACTACCATTTTTGGGGGATGACCAAATCAGTTGGGTACTCAGGTTGGCTGGACATAGCGGTTTAACGGTTCGGTTTTGACGGTGTGAATCGATTTTTTTACTTTTCAAAATCATTAGTTTGCATCAAAAAATTTGAATGATAAAGATGTTTCATGATTATAATGCATATACAAAACTACATGTTTTAAAAATATATATGTTATAAAAATATATATACAAGTAAAAAAGAGGGCGGGCCTTAAAGAAACTGGTAAGGTTATAGTTTTGTGATCTTAAGGTCATGGGTTCAAACTATGGGAAACTGCGTAATGCACACAGTGTAGGGAAAGACTACGTACATCATATTGTGAAGCGATCGGACCCTTCCTTGGACCTTGCGCACCGTGTATGCCCTTTCAAGCCGAACATAACCATTAAACCATCAAATAGTAAAAACGAACCATCTGGATCTCAAACCGACCAACTTGATACGGTTTAGACACTTTCAATGATTTATTAAGGCATCACTTGTTCATAGGTATCATTGAAATGACATAATCTCCTGGACGGTTAATATCACGTGCAAGGGGCTTTGTGGCAGTTACACTTCTTCAAAACACACTCCACCATAACTTATCGACTATAACAATATTTCGGATCGTAAATTTCAACAAATTGTAAACTAGATCTGAGATATTATCAATTTTGTAATCGATTCAAATCATAAAAGTGTGCATGCTTCAACCGTCGAACTGGATAAATCTCGTCAGTCGTTGAAGCCTCCAACCGGTAAGATCCGGTACCGATCACTTTCCGCCACAGATCTCATCGGATCTCATTCATTCTCACCTCATGACAAAATGCTGAAACGCGTTCGACAACAGCAGTATAATGAGTCCCTCTCAGATACACTCCATCGTTACCGAGGGGTTATTTTGGTCATTTCAGTGCCGCTTCTCATAATCTGCGTCGTTCTGTTTTTAATGCCGTCTGCTCGTTCTTCATCGAACGATGTTTTTGTTTCGAATCGGAAGTATCTGTCAAGTTATGCCAGCCCTATCCCTTCGTTGAAAAGCTATGATGTGGTTTTTGATGCCGGGAGTTCGGGGAGTAGAGTTCATGTTTTCTGTTTTGATCAGAATTTGGATCTTATGCACATTGGTGAAGAACTTGAGCTTTTCTTTCAGCTACGAAAATAGTCAGGTTTTGGGTTGTCATATCCTATCTAGTCTGTTTAATAATATGATAGTCTTCTGGTTGACCTTTTTAACCTGTTTAGTTAAACGGCTCATGCTCTGGTTGACCTGTTTAACTCGTTTAATTAAACGCATCGGCCTGTTTTATCACAACCCGTTTACAACTTGATTGCAACTTGTTTAGATAAATGGGTTAACGGGTCGTGCTCTGGTAACATGATTTTAAGTTTGTCCAAGTTATTGTAGATGTCTCTGACACGAATAAAAATATGAGTCGTGTTCGGATTCAACGATAACCAGCATGTAGAATGATGATCAACTCTATCTAATACTTGTTTGTTGTAGTTAAAACCAGGCTTGAGTGCAAATGCAAAAGACCCTAAAGCTGCTGCAAAGTCTCTTCTACCTCTTTTAGAGAAGGCAGAAAAAGTTGTTCCACGAAATATGCGCAAAAATACACCGGTCAAAGTCGGGGTTGGTGATTTATAGTTTTAAAAGATACTCCTAAAGTTTGTTAAATCTAAGTACTCATATACACAAAATCTGATCTGTATGCAGGCAACTGCAGGTTTGAGACAATTGGGAACTGATGCATCTGAGAGAATTTTGCAAGCAGTAACTATCGCGCACTAACTATCGCGCTTGATCTAAGTTAAGAAATGAATTTGAAAATTTTTGTTTATACAGGTTAGGAAATTCTTGAAGGCTAAGAGCAGCCTCAAATCTGACGATAATTCGGTGACTGTTCTTGATGGTACTCAGGAAAGTGCTTATCAATGGGTAAGCCACTTAGTTTTTGGATTCAACAAATGAAAAAATAAGATAAATTTATGTTTTACTGAAACATAAGCCTGGCAAAATGGAACCAAAATGGGTCCGCCTTGAAATTGGTCGTTTTAGAAAAGAAGTATCAAAATGGATTTACCTGCTATATTTGCTTTTATGGCGATGAAAGCAACAGTCGTGGTGGCGGTGCTAGCCTGTTTGGATCCGTTTTAAGTTATCAAGTTTTATGATAGTGATACATTTTGACCTATTATGTGATTTTATCAGAACTAAATGAACTCATAAACAATTTTTTTTACCCAAATGGGTCATAATTGTTGGGTGTATTAAAACATATTCAGGTGACCATAAATTGTCTGTTAAAAAGATTAGGCAAGAACTACAATGAAACGGTTGGTGTGGTTGATCTGGGTGGCGGGTCGGTACAAATGGCGTATGCTATATCGGAGGCAGAAGCTGCAAAGGCTCCAAGAGCATTAGATGGAGAAGATACATTTGTGAAGGAAATGTCCCTTTTGGGAACAAAATATTACCTTTATGTTCACAGGTTTCTATTAGTGAACAATTTTCCTCATTCTAAAACATTGTTATGTTCTGTTTAGATTAATTACTAAATTTGTGTTTATATTTGTTATGGTAATTGTGTATCTGTCAGTTACTTGCATTACGGATTATTAGCTTCTCGAGCCGAGATTTTGGGGAGTTCTAAAGATTCTGACAATCCATGTGTCTTGTCCGGCTACAATGGTATTTTCAAATTAGCGTCCTTACGCCTAATGTTGCATGAACTAACCGGTATTTTTATCTTTTATTTGTGCTTTCTCTTAGGCGTTTATTCGTATGGAGGAACTGATTACAAAGTTTCATCTCCTCCGTCCGGTTCAAGCATGATCAAGTGTAGAGAAGAAGCACTAAAGGCTCTCAAAGTTAATGATTCAAGTTGCGCCTACGGGAAATGCACTTTTGGTGGTGTATGGAATAGTAGCGAGGGTGGTGGTGGTGATGAAAAGAAAATTCTGTTTGTTACTTAATTTTTCTTTGACAGGGCTGCTCAGGTATCAAAATTTTATATCTGAATAGTTTTATAAGAATTCAACTTATATAACTCAACTTAAATCTGTAAGGCCCCTTTCCCGGGTAACCTCACTTGTTGGATTTACTCATAAACATAGTCATAAATACTGAACTTAAATTAAAACATTCATCATTCAATTACATAATCATAACAGCGGAAGTCTTTACAAATAAAACATAACATATTCTTAACAAACAAAAGTGGGATGTCAGTCTTGTGCCGGGTAACCTTCACGCCATCGCACGACCCTTTCTTCCCTTACCTGAAATGTATACTAAAAGTCAGCTAACGCTGGTGAGTTCTAGTTTAAAGACATTCATAATTAATACTTATCTTTTCGTGAATATAACATGTATATGTATATTCGTACCTTTAAATATTCCTTACTTTATTTTATCACATAACATTCATTGAGGGTATATACATAAGTACATACATACTTTTTTTGAGAGAACACTTATTGGCCATAATCTTAAGGAAGATCAACCCATCATACTTGTCGCGAATGTCACGAAGACATCGCAGTCAGAACTACCGTCGTAGCCCATTTCATTACCGTTCGGCTCTAGAAAACCGTCCGTCATATCATTAAATCCGTCCGGCAACCTTTGTCCGTCCGCTATTTACCGTCCTACCGTCGTAGTCCGTCATTTTTGTCCGTCTGCCCTAGGGCATCCGTTTCCCACGTGACCATTATGTATGCAACCGTTCTACATTAGTTAAGGCAATTGCTTCGACCGTCCATTTATACCTTTTCATACGTCCTAGCTTGCGAAGGAACGTTTTTGTCCCGATTGCAAAATAATCACGTGGTCGTCCGTCTACCGAAGTAGCCGTTGTCATAGAAGGGTTTATAACGTTTACATTCATTCATAACATGCAATATATATGTAATATAAAGCAAGATTTCATTCTTTTACGTTATGTCCTTCTTTCATTCATTCTTTATAGTCATACGCTTCATTCTTTATTCATAATTCATTTTCATATATAAGTATTAATATATATATATATATACGTATGATCACATTGACATTTATAACATTTATTCATTTAGTGTATACACTTCAGCCCCAAAACATTTATAAATCATTTGCACATAACTTAGAAGGGGGCACATAGAACTCACCTGATGAGCTACTCTAGGTTGTCCTAAACAAAGGTCCAACAGCGTCACTTCCGATCTGGATTAGGTAGTTAAATACACATTAGACCCAACCCCGACTCTAATGGTTTAATCATTCTAAACTTACTGACTTTACTTAACCAACCTGCTGTCTGCTGCCTGCGCACTTAGTAAGTGCGCAGGGACTTGCTCATGCGCACTTGACAAGTACGCAGGAATTCCTTCCTGCGCACTTGGTATGTACGCAGTACCTGGTTCATGGACCAAAATTTCGGAATTAATGCATGTTAATCCGATCATGCTAATCTTACAATTTTCTTTGATCAAAATGTGCGGTTTCCATTCTAGATGCTATTTCTAAGCTTATTATCAAGTTTCATCCGTAAAAACATCATCTATTTAGCTAAAACTCGAGAAACCCCAAAGTGAACAAAAACTCAGATTATGGTCGAATCATTACCTGGATTGAAGTTCTAATTCGGAGGTTTTGCTCACGAGCTCAGCTGTAACGTGCTCCTCTAATCTCGTGACGATCTGTCGACTTTCTCTCTCTAGACCCGAGCTCCCTTTCTCTCTCTAAGATGGTGAAAATGAAGGTGAAATGAGCTAGTGGGCTGTCTTGCCCCTTTTATACCTGGGCTTCCCTCGGCCCGTTGGAGCCGAGCCCAAGCCCATCCGTTCTTATTTCGTTTTATGACGTTTAAATCTCTATCGTATTATTATTTACTTATTTACTATTTTCGGGATGTTACAAGTCTACCCTCCTTAAAGAGGTTTTGTCCTCGAAACTGTTTATACGTTAAACAATTGAGGGTATAGTCCCCCCATCTCGTCTTCTTTTTCCCATGTAGTTTCTGACCCTTTTCTGTGCTTCCATTGTATTTTGACTAAAAGTATCGACTTATTGCGTAGTCGTTTTTCAGCTCGGTCAAGAATGGCAATCGATTCCTCTACATAATTTAAACTGTTATCCATCTCGATCTCGTCGTAAGGTATGTGAGCTGTGTCGTCAGCTAGGCACTTGCGTAAGTGCGACACGTGGAACGTAGGGTGTATTCCACTAAGCTCGACGGGAAGGTCGAGTCTGTAAGCAACTTGACCCACTCTTGCTAGAATCTTGAAAGGTCCGACAAACCTTGGACTTAGTTTGCCACGCTTTCTGAATCGGATGATTCCTTTCCATGGTGATACCTTTAACAGTACCATGTCCCCTACCCGAAACTCTAAATCCCTTCTTCGCTTGTTCGCGTATGATTTCTGTCTGTCCTTTGCGGCTTTCATCCGAGCCTTGATTTGATCAAATTTCTCGGAAGTAGCTTTGACCACTTCGAGACTTGCAAAATCCTTCTGTCCAATTTCCCCCCAACAAACCGGGGTCCTACATTTCCTCCCATACAACATTTCAAATGGCGGCATGCCAATAGTTGTGTGGTAGCTATTGTTATATGAAAATTCTGCCAATGGTAGATGGATGTCCCAACTCCCACCGAAATCAATGATACAGGCTCGGAGCATGTCCTCCAAGGTCTGAATGGTCCTTTCCGATTGTCCATCGGTTTGGGGGTGGTAAGCGGTGCTGATGTTCATTCTAGTGCCCATTGCTTCATTGAATTTCTTCCAAAACCTTGATGTGAATCTAGTATCCCTGTCGGACACAATTGACAGTGGCATACCATGTCTGCTCACAATCTCCTTGATAAATACTTCTGCTAGTCTTTCTGACGAAGAAGACTCACGTATTGGCAAGAAGTGAGCACTTTTCGTCAAACGGTCGACGATCACCCAAATGGTATCATTGCCTTTAGCTGTTCGCGGTAGCTTGGTAATGTAGTCCATTGTGATCTCTTCCCATTTCCATTCTGGTATAGGTAAAGGTTGCATTTTACCGCATGGTTTCTGGTGCTCGGCCTTAACTAGTGAACACGTTAAGCACTTGTTCACGTATTCAGTCACATCATTCTTCATGCCAGGCCACCAGTACTCTTTCTTCAAGTCTTGATACATTTTGTTTGTCCCGGGGTGGATAGAATAACGAGACTTATGGGCCTCATCGAGTATTTTGGCTCTAAGCTCGCCAATCTTAGGTATCCACATCCGGCCAAACCTGGTTCGTACACCGTATGTATTTGCACTTAAGTTCCCTTGTTGTCCTACTATTCTTTCCCGTTTCACATTTCTTTCTAACAGTGCTTCATCTTGTGCCTTTGATATTTCACCCATCAAATCTGGCGTTATAATTAGCTGACACGCTTTGATTCGGATAGGTGTCGATTCTTCCTTTCTACTTAAAGCGTCGGCCACTACGTTTGCCTTACCCGGATGGTACAATATCTCACAGTCGTAGTCTTTCAGTAACTCTAGCCACCTCCTTTGCCTCATGTTTAATTCCTTTTGTTCGAAAAAGTACTTCAGGCTTTTGTGATCGGAGTAGATGGTGCATTTAACTCCATACAGATAGTGCCTCCATATCTTCAACACGAAAACTACTGCTGCTAATTCTAGATCGTGAGTTGGGTAGTTAACCTTGCCGCGATGCATACGCAATTACCTTTCCTCGTTGCATAAGTACGCACCCTAAACCTTGCCCCGAAGCGTTAGAGTAGACTAACAAGCCTTCATTTCCCTCAGGTAGTGTTAAGACTGGAGCTTGGGTTAATCGTGCCTTAAGTTCCTCAAACGCGTTGTTTTGGGTTTGACCCCATTCATATTTTACTTCCTTACGTGTCAATTTAGTTAGTGGCGAGGCTATTCTTGAGAAATCTTGAATGAACCTTTGATAGTAGCCTGCCAAACCCAGGAAACTTCGTATCTCTGTTGGTGTCTTTGGGATGTTCCATTTCTTTACTGTCTCGATCTTTGCAGGATCTACCATGATGCCGTTTGGGTTTATCACATGACCTAGGAATTGGACTTCCCTAAGCCAAAACGCGCATTTGGAGAATTTTGCGTACAACTTTTCCTGCTTTAGCACCTCCAGAACTTCTCTTAGGTGACAGTGGTGATCACCCTCGCTTTTCGAATATACCAGTATGTCGTCTATAAAAACTATCACTGATCGATCCAACATGGGTCGACACACTCTATTCATCAAATCCATGAACGTTGCTGGTGCGTTAATTAATCCGAAGGACATCACGAGAAACTCATAATGCCCATAACGCGTGCGAAACGCGGTCTTTGGCACGTCTTCTTCCCTTACTTTCAACTGATGGTAACCCGACCTAAGATCGATCTTTGAGAACCAACTCGCACCTTGCAGTTGATCAAAAAGGTCATCTATTCTAGGCAGTGGGTATTTGTTCTTTACTGTCCTCTTGTTCAGTTCGCGGTAGTCAATGCACATGCGCATGATGCCGTCTTTCTTCTTTACGAATAGTACCGGAGCGCCCCATGGTGAGATGCTCGGTCTAATAAATCCCTTTTCTGTTAATTCTTGTAATTGAGACATCAATTCTTTCATTTCTGACGGAGCCAATCGGTAGGGGGCTTTGGCAACGGGCTCAGCTCCTGGCAGTAAATCAATCTGAAATTCTATTTCCCGATCGGGTGGCAACCCAGGTAGATCCTCAGGGAATACTTCCGGAAAATTGCACACCACGGGTACATTCTTGAGTTCTTTCGTTTCCATTCTATCGTCAATAACATATGCCAGATAAGCTTCGCAACCGTGCCTCATGTAACTTTCGGCCTTGATCATCGAGATGACGCTCGGCATCGTGCAATTCCAATCCCCATAAATCGTAATTGGACTGCCGCTTGGAGTCTTGATTTGTATCCTCTTACGTTTACATATGATTTGAGCTTCGTTGGCAGCTAGCCAATCCATCCCCAATACTATATCGAATCCTCCTAAGGTGAGAAGGAATAATCTAGAAGGAAACTTATGTCCCTCTATTTCTATTATGCAGTCCTCTGTTACTTGGAATACTGCCGAATTTTTACCAACGGCAGTTTGTACGCTAAAGGCCTTTACTATGGTGTTGATAGTGCAATCTAGTTTACGACTAAATGCATTGGATATAAAACTTTTACTAGCACCAGAGTCAAATAAAATAGCAGCATGTTCATCATTAACTAGGAACGTACCTGACACGACATCAAATAGCAGCATGTTCATCATTAACTAGGAACGTACCTGACACGACATCAGGGTTTCCCCTTGCTTCTTCCTCAGTTAAGGCATAGGCCCGAGTCCTTGCCTTTTGTTGTTCCTGTTCCTTCTCCTTTCCCGAACCAGATTGGCCGGCCTTCCTGCAATTCTTTGTCAGATGTCCAAACAATCCACATACTTGACATTTGGCGTCCTTCCAACAATCTCGGGAGTAGTGCCCCGGCCTCCCGCACTTATAACACACGGTGGTGCCGATTCGACACTCGCCAATATGTTGCTTTCCACATTTCTTGCACGTTTCATATCCGTCCAACCTCGGTTTCTTAATTTCAGTTGTTTCATTCCCTCTTCCGGTGCCTCTAGACGGATTCTCCCACTTTCTCTTTTGTGTCACAGGTGTCGGGTCCTCATTGGCATAATCGTCGTAAACGATTCCAGACAGGTTGACTACCGACTCAAAGGTCGAGGGTAGGTTGGCTTTTACGTGGACACGGACCCTTTGCGGCAGACCCTTGACATAGTATTTGATCATACGTTCTTCGGTTTCCACCAAGTGTGGTACTAGTTGGGCCAGCTCGTTGAACCTAAAAGTATATTGACGATGATCTTGTCGCCAGCTTTGAAGTTTAGGAACTCGTTATCCACGCGATCAATCTCGTTCTGTGGGCAGAACTTTTGGATTATGAGTTTCTTCAGGTCTTCCCATGTCATTCTAGCAAGAGCATTTGGCGACTTTGTTCTTTAAATGTTTCTCCACCAACCTAGCTCTTCATTGGTGAAAGAATGAGTAACATATTTAACCGCCTGCTCCGGTCGGCACTCGCTGATGTTGATTACAGCGTTCATCCTCTCGTTCCATTCGAAAATAGCCACTGAATCCTTACTACCATCAAACTTGGGTGGGTCTCCATCTTTGAAACCTTTATAAGTGCACCCTTTAGTGCTTGACCCCACTTTTATCTCATCCCCGTCGTTGTCATATACTTTTTCTTCGTGGTTTCCTTCATCCTCCTCTTTACTTTTCTTTATTGCCTCGGATAGTAGATCATGCAATACCTTCTTCAAAGTGAGCACAACTTCACGGGCAATAGCATCCCTGACTTCAGGTTCCAACTGTATAGGCCTTGGACTGTCGTCCCTAATTGGGGTCACTTCTGTTTCGTGCACACTTTCGGTGTGCTCTGCGTGCACACTATCTTCTTCTTCAAATCTTGGGTTCAACGGAGGTCTACCTCGTCGGCCAGTGCGACTGCCTCGAGGTCCTGTTCTTCCTCCACCAGCCATAGTTCTTAATTTCCTGATAGTTAAAAAGGGAATACATCAATGTCATTTCTACAGATCATAGTTTGGAACAGTACGAGCAAGGTAAATTCTTAATTACAGTGACCGATTTGTGATTACTAATTTACATTGTTTTTCGGGTTCGAAACTCTTAGAATCAGTCGTGGCATTAACATCTACTTGTTCTAAGTTATGGTATCTATTCCTATGCAAGAGCATTAACTTTATGACTTACTTACCGTGCTAGCGTTGGCGTTGGTTACCCATACTGACATCCGTGCGTTGGTCCCATAATCAGTTTGAGTCAAGACATTTTGGGATGTCTGAATCTCTCAAACTAAATGCTCTGATACCAACTTGTAAGGCCCCTTTCCCGGGTAACCTCACTTGTTGGATTTACTCATAAACATAGTCATAAATACTGAACTTAAATTAAAACATTCATCATTCAATTACATAATCATAACAGCGGAAGTCTTTACAAATAAAACATAACATATTCTTAACAAACAAAAGTGGGATGTCAGTCTTGTGCCGGGTAACCTTCACGCCATCGCACGACCCTTTCTTCCCTTACCTGAAATGTATACTAAAAGTCAGCTAACGCTGGTGAGTTCTAGTTTAAAGACATTCATAATTAATACTTATCTTTTCGTGAATATAACATGTATATGTATATTCGTACCTTTAAATATTCCTTACTTTATTTTATCACATAACATTCATTGAGGGTATATACATAAGTACATACATACTTTTTTTGAGAGAACACTTATTGGCCATAATCTTAAGGAAGATCAACCCATCATACTTGTCGCGAATGTCACGAAGACATCGCAGTCAGAACTACCGTCGTAGCCCATTTCATTACCGTTCGGCTCTAGAAAACCGTCCGTCATATCATTAAATCCGTCCGGCAACCTTTGTCCGTCCGCTATTTACCGTCCTACCGTCGTAGTCCGTCATTTTTGTCCGTCTGCCCTAGGGCATCCGTTTCCCACGTGACCATTATGTATGCAACCGTTCTACATTAGTTAAGGCAATTGCTTCGACCGTCCATTTATACCTTTTCATACGTCCTAGCTTGCGAAGGAACGTTTTTGTCCCGATTGCAAAATAATCACGTGGTCGTCCGTCTACCGAAGTAGCCGTTGTCATAGAAGGGTTTATAACGTTTACATTCATTCATAACATGCAATATATATGTAATATAAAGCAAGATTTCATTCTTTTACGTTATGTCCTTCTTTCATTCATTCTTTATAGTCATACGCTTCATTCTTTATTCATAATTCATTTTCATATATAAGTATTAATATATATATATATATACGTATGATCACATTGACATTTATAACATTTATTCATTTAGTGTATACACTTCAGCCCCAAAACATTTATAAATCATTTGCACATAACTTAGAAGGGGGCACATAGAACTCACCTGATGAGCTACTCTAGGTTGTCCTAAACAAAGGTCCAACAGCGTCACTTCCGATCTGGATTAGGTAGTTAAATACACATTAGACCCAACCCCGACTCTAATGGTTTAATCATTCTAAACTTACTGACTTTACTTAACCAACCTGCTGTCTGCTGCCTGCGCACTTAGTAAGTGCGCAGGGACTTGCTCATGCGCACTTGACAAGTGCGCAGGAGTCTTCCTCCTGCGTACTTGGTAAGTACGCAGTACCTGGTTCATGGACCAAAATTTCGGAATTAATGCATGTTAATCCGATCATGCTAATCTTACAATTTTCTTTGATCAAAATGTGCGGTTTCCATTCTAGATGCTATTTCTAAGCTTATTATCAAGTTTCATCCGTAAAAACATCATCTATTTAGCTAAAACTCGAGAAACCCCAAAGTGAACAAAAACTCAGATTATGGTCGAATCATTACCTGGATTGAAGTTCTAATTCGGAGGTTTTGCTCACGAGCTCAGCTGTAACGTGCTCCTCTAATCTCGTGACGATCCGTCGACTTTCTCTCTCTAGACCCGAGCTCCCTTTCTCTCTCTAAGATGGTGAAAATGAAGGTGAAATGAGCTAGTGGGCTGCCTTGCCCCTTTTATACCTGGGCTTCCCTCGGCCCGTTGGAGCCGAGCCCAAGCCCATCCGTTCTTATTTCGTTTTATGACGTTTAAATCTCTATCGTATTATTATTTACTTATTTACTATTTTCGGGATGTTACAAAATCCAGACAGACATGTTGTCGGTTGATATTATACAAAAGTTACTGTGACAACATGACTGACTGGATTAAGTTAGTAGTCACATGACATGTGATAAGTGGGTACCACCGTCCCATATACACATGCATATATGTTGAATCTTTTTAAAATGTTAGAAAGAAAACTATGATTTCATTTTTCATTGATGCATAAAATCAAATATGTAACTTGTGACACTTCATATAGGCCGGTCTGATTGATGCAAGTAAACCTGTTACCAAAGTTCACCCGATAGATTTCAAAGAGGCTGCTGAACGTGTTTGCGCAACCAAACTTGATGACGTCCGATCCAGATATCCTCGTGTGGATGCATCTAACCTACCCTACTTGTGCATGGATCTCGTCTACGAGTTGACATTACTTGTAGATGGATTTGGTAAGTTGCACCTATCTCTAGGGCTTAGCCCGACCGCGTGAAAATATCAATCGATAAAGAAACATTAACACGTTTTCTCGTGTAACCGATGGAAAGTTAATTATTAGAATTTGTTTTTGTTTGACAGGTTTGGATATGTGGCAAGAGATTACACTAGTGAAGAAAATTATGTACCAAAATTCACTTGTTGAAGCTGCTTGGCCTTTGGGCAGTGCAATAGAAGTTGTGTCAGCACTTGCTTAAAGACTACTAATTTGATTCCAGATGTAATTGTGACCACATAATCTGGTCAGTAAATGCTCTAAGCCTTATAAAATATAGAGATTATAATTTTGGGTTAAAATTTAAGAGCCATCAAAATTCAAACACAGAGATATCTACGTTGATTAACTACAGGATTTAAACCTCCAACCTTTTAATTATGAAGTTGTCTTATCTTTTATAAACAGTAATTGTTTTAAACGGTCATACGAGCGGCATTGTGATTAGTTGAATAATCATGTGACATTTCAGCGTATATTATAAATTCAAATGCATACGATATTATAAATAATAATAATAATAATAATATTAACAATAAATATTAAATATGCTTGAAATTGCAAACGTGCATAAATGGTGTTTATATATTACTCATCGTAATGTCTACAATTGCTTACGTATAACATTAAAATAATAAAGACAAAATCATATACCGACATATTAAGCAAAGGCAGATGATTTTTTTAAGTGTTAACAATAATATTTGAATTAAGCAAGTGGTATTTACTAAATTAAAAGAAATTATGGAAGATTGTATGACTCAACTATTGCCTATCTCTAACCTCTATGATAGAGAATACATTATGGTTCCATGTTTATTTTTTTCTTTTTATCGACATAACACAAACTCTATATTATACTTATACTTTACTCCTAAAATAACCACGCTTGCATTTCGTATAATTCGAACCTATAACCATTTAGTTAAGTACTACACCACTTTACCATCAAGATTTAAACCCACAACCATTTTCTTTTTCTGTTTTATCTATCACCAAATTTGCAATATCCAACCTAAAGTCCTAAAATTGAGGTTAAAGTCAGTTTTTGAAGTTGAATATTTGTTAAAAATAAATAATATATTAAATGAAATATAATAAAAATAATATTTTACTAAAAATTATAGGACAAATATCATAAAAGACTAACATACTTTCTGTTTTTCTCATAAATTCGTCAGCAAAGTTTTGCATATCTATAAAAAACTTACTCTCTCTTTTTTTCTCACAAAAAGTCACTCAACTAGTTTTTGCATGTAAAAAACCAATATACTTTTTGGTTTTTCTCTAGCAACTTTAACAAATGAATCGACAGAACTGCAGAAACAAGGCAAAGGAAATCGACCGACAAATTTATTCTATAAAGAGATTATTTGTAACAAATTAAATGCATTTTGTAATAATACCTATAAAATATGTGCACACACATAAACAATCAAATTGTTTTGCTCTTTCTTCTGTCGGTTGATTTATTTTCCCTTACTTTTGTTGGTTCATTTGTTAGGATAAATAATTATCGAGAGGACTTTTTGTGAGAAAAACAAGAAAGCATATTGGTTTTTTTAAATGCAAAAATTTGTTGAGTGACATTTGGGATAAAAAAAATAGACTATGTTGGTTTTTTAAGTGTAAAAATTTGTTGACCGACTTTTGTGAGAAAAAAAACATAAAGTATTTGTCCAAAAATTAAAAAGGACTTTGTTTTATTTTCATTAAAATTTACGTAAATCGTGTAGTTTTATCAGGCAGGCTTGGCTTCAGTTTTAAAACAAGAAATAGGCAGGCTTGGCTTCAGTTTTAAAACAAGAAATAGGCATTTGGGAGTGTGGAAACAGACTGCCAATCTGAATTAGTCGGCAGCCAAAGCGAAATAGATTGTAATGAGGTTTGATGAGCAAAAGTCTTAGAAATAATTTCTTTTGGGGCGGGTCAAAGGAGAAAGAGAAAATCCACTGGATTAATTGGAAGAATGTCATGGCTCCGAAGGAATCAGGTAGGCTTGTCTTGGGAAATCCAGAAGACGTAAATCTAAGTCTATTATTTAATTGGTGGTGGCGGTATAAAGTCGAAACCAATTGGTTGTGGAGACATGTCATAACAACCATCCATTTCAAATCTAACTATTAGGCTACTATTCCAAGCAACAATAGGTATTCGGGAGTGTGGAAACAGATTGCCAATTTGAATCAGTCGATAGCCAAAGCAAACCTCTCTTTGTCACATTCAATCGGACATTGGGTAATGGGGAGATTATAAGGTTTTGAGTGGATCATTGGATTGGACGTTGTTTTTTATTTATTTATTTTTGTTTTTTAATAGTAACGGTATTTTGGTTATTTCACTCCCACTTAACAACAAAACTTAACATCCATCCAAGTTATGG
Organism: Smallanthus sonchifolius; assembly: GCA_023525975.1. Lineage (NCBI taxonomy): Eukaryota > Viridiplantae > Streptophyta > Magnoliopsida > Asterales > Asteraceae > Smallanthus > Smallanthus sonchifolius. Next base: position 52,490,885 of record CM042045.1, read on the forward strand.
ACTACTGGTGTCACGTTTATGCATAGTTTTGGACTGTGATTGGAGTTCATAATACTTAAGTACTAAATCTAAAATTTAGACATACCACATGAAGTATTCGTGTACTTTAACTTTTATCTTTTATTTTGAAACAAGAACTATTAATATCAAATTATTAATACGTGCATTTGTAATAGATGAAAATACACTCTTTTACTTATAACCGGTCAAGTTTGGTGTTAACTTCAAAAGGATACAAATATCTGAAAGTTAGTTAAGGAAGATAAAATTCTAAACCTTAAACTGTACGTCTATACTATATTTAAAGGCTCACGGTTTTTGAATGAAAAAAAAAATTGTATGATTTTCTCAGGCATAAAACTCCAATGTTGGTAATATCGATAATGATGAACATAAGAAAATCTTTAGAAATGTTATTATGTTAATAATTATAAGTTTTATGATTATTTATAAAGTTTACAAAAAAATAATGTTAAAATAAAAATATATTTTAGAGTTAATTACATGTGGTTTGGCCAGAATCACACTTTTAGGGTTTAAGTTTAAAAGGTTATATGTTTGAGATATTTCGGTTTAAAAGTTATAACATGTTTGAGTTCTAACATTATTTTTTGTTAAAAAAACGGTTATTTATATAAAACTAGGTTATAAACCCTGTCTATTACACGGGTTTAATAAATAAAATGTTTTACACATTGTAATAAAAAATTACATATTAAATATTTATGACATATTACATATTGTTATAATACAAATTTTAGAAACGTTATATAGTTATTTTTTAAAAGTGTTTTATAAAAAGAATGAAAGAAATGTTCAATTTCTGTAAATGTTTTATGAACAAACTTATTTTTTTAAATGGAAAAAGTTTTATAAAAATAGTTATAGAAATCATTATTATTAATAGGAGAGAAAGAGTGAAAACAAAAAATTATTAAAAAAAACAATTAAAGAAAATTTATATAATTAATAAGAGAGAAATGCGTGAAAAAGTAAGAATAATACATATGATAGTGACAATTGTCCCACTAAAATATTTATTTATTATGTAGTATAGAGACAAATGATAATTTTACCACTTTTAGAAATCCAGAGAATATTTATGTTTTTTTAGGGCAAAGTTAATCCTGTCTAATTCAGGATCGGGTAAAACCCAATCCAACCTGTCCATCCTAGGCTGAAATTGGAGTCACGCACTAAAATCCGAACTCAATACCTATTTTGCCCTGAGCCCTACCTTAATACCAGGCTACCACTAAAGCTGAAGTCAAATTATTTATGTGATTATATTTTATTATTTTTTAACTTCAAGTTCGTGTCTAACATTTTATTAACACGCTACCCGCCACATGTGTCATCAGGCGGACACGAAACATTCGAACTTTCGAAGCACGAGAGCAAATATTCAAATTTACAGTTAGACCCCTGAACTTCGGCACATGTTACGTTTCAGTTATTTGACGATGACATACAAAACGTTTAAAACTTTACTCCACACTTCCAACCAATCGTATTCCTACACTCCTCACGTATTTTATTTGTCAACCACGTCATTCTTCCAATCATTGTCCAAATATATTTCCAAATCCTTTTTCTAATTATTAAAATAAAAAAAAGTTATATTATTAAATCTATGCTCTACGATAAATAAAAGTTTTGATTAGACACTTGTCACTCTTTTATATATCTTCAACATTTTCTTTCCCGCCTCTCTCTCATATTAATTGTACAAATTAATTTTCGGTTCGGTTTCGGTTATTCATTTACCCATAACCGAATTAACCGAACCGAACTGAATGACATCAATTTGTAATATTTTTATAATAGCACCCATGCTCCTATAACACTCTTAATTCACACAAACTTAAGAACTTCATATTCATATTGACTTTTAATGCAACTATCTACTTTTTGTGTCTTATTTATGTAACATTTTTTATATGTCTTTACCATTGTAAATGTTAATTTACTTGAGATTGAAGTAGAAAAGTAGTAAAAAAAAGGTTTGTGGCATCCCACATTGGATAGAAGAGAAATATAGTCAAGGTAAGTATGTTATAAATAAAGAAGGGATGACACCCAACTAGAAAGAATAAAGCTTGGAAGTCTTTTTTGATACTTTTGGCATTAGTATTTCATGTTTTTTAAGTTTGATTTTGGTTTTTTTTTTTGAACGGCAACGCTAGATATTATAGGATAATTGGGTTTTCTCAGGGCAACACTTAGAACATCTAGGCAACCCACCACAGGAGGAACCCCCAACTGGGTAAACCCCCTGACCTGGCCACAGACCTATTTTTTGTTGTTACCAGGATTCGAACCCAAGACCTTCACTATGGGAAGTCTTGGGGCTATCATTGCACCAAATGGCCAACGGTTGATTTTGGTTAATAAATGTTATTTTAGGCTTGGTTTGCATTGGTTAGCCTAATAGGTGGTTAACCGAACCGAATGCACTTAATTAAACGATTAACCGAAAGCGATTGGTTATTAAATTTCATTAACCGAAAGTTTCGGTTTCGGTTAGAGATTAAAACCGAACCGAACCGAACCGTGCACACCCCTACAAAATAGATAGATTGGAATAAAAGTTGACCCTTGTCAAGTTAAAGAATTTAAATTTTAAGATAAAATAATTTAACTTGAGAAATAATTGAGTTTTACTTGGGTTCGAACCCACCTCTAGTAGGTTTCTTTCTTATTTTTGTTGATGGTTTCTTGGCCTAGTGGGACCTGAAGTTTTCCTTTACCCGAAAAGTGCAGGTTTAAATACCCATAAAATGAGTAATACGTGGATTTTAAGAGTAGAATTTAAGAGGATAAATCTCTTCTTAACTTAACCCATAGTTATTTCCATTGTTTTTAGCTAAAATATTCATATTTAACCAGGCTTCTTTGGGTGCCATTAAAGATGCAAAATATCAAGAAATACATAAATAATATATGTATATATTACAACAATATACCACCCAAAAATATAACTTACATGAGGCCTATTGTTTTTAATCAAACAATTTCCTACCCTAAGTGAAGGAAAAAATGAATAAACTCACTATTTACCCCAAAGAACTCCTTAGAGGCATAAACTAACAAATAAAGTTTACATGTATAAACAAATCTATAAAAAAAATAGTTCAAATTAATATTGCAACAATGAGTCCAACTCTGAGAACGTAGATGGACCAGCATCATCTTCGTCATCGTCATTATCTCGGACATAATCCTTAGTTTTCAGATCATGGTAAGTGTTGATATCGAAATTGTAATTAGAAGATGAAACAAGGATGTTTTTGTAATCTTCATTTTGAAGTGTTTCGGGTAGGTCATGGGAGAAGTAGGGATGGCCTATAGTGAAGCTCGGGTCAAGATTTAGGGTCGAATGATCCATCAATGGAGGTAACTGTGGTGCACTATTTAAGAGCTCTTCGACAAAAGAGTTCAACCCGTGATTTGAAACAGGGCTTCTTTGTGCTCCTGCGCTTTTGTGAAAAACGCGACAGACTACCCATTCATCCTATGTGATACAAATAGTTAGGGAATAAGAAAAAACATAAAAAGTGATGAAATAAAACTAAATGAAAACGATATTGTTCATCTATTAGGAACATCAGACACTATCGATATTATGATCTAAGATCTTCATTTTCTACTTGAGAAATATGTTCGACTTTACTATTGATTGCTTGCTTGCTTTATAAGTTATGTTTTTTACACTGAAGAGGAATTTCTAGTCTAAATGCATAGACATATTGACTTCTTATGCCTTTTAAATTACTTGTATGTAACAATTTTATACCTTTTAAGTTTCTATTAAATTGAAAACCAATAAATTAAATATTTGAAAGTCCAAAAGTTACAATACATGAAAACAAGACAAGCATGACTACCTCAAAAGTTAAAAGTACACGTTGTAGTAAAATATCAAAACTTGTATGTAACAATTTTATACCTTTAACTCCAAAATATATCTTATATGTATTAGGTTAAATAAAAATATAACTCGTAGTAAAGTACAAAAACCTTTTTTTACCCATTTATTAGAGTTGTTTATAACATAATCCAATAGTTAGCAACGATTTTTATTCTTTTTAACTTAAAATAAATTCGTTATTTAACTCCTGATTATATTTGTTTTTGGCTATTGACCTTGAAGATATTCACCTTGTGACACAGTTTAAGTTAACCTGAAAATTATAGGACCATGTAACATTGTAAGATATTAATCAATATGATGTTGGAGAAAAAATGTCGGAAAAAAGTTCATAGAAGTGAGAAATATATATCGGTGGAACTAGAGGTGGCCACTTGATCACTTTCTTTTAATAGAGATAATTACGTTGTTATTTTTATATTTTGACCCTAACTTTATTTCACTTAAAATAGTTTAAAGGAAAAAAAAATTCTAAATATAAATATTTCTTTAACAATGAGAGATCGTTACCGGAAAATTCAAAAACCGTTAATACTTTGTTAACCAACGAGATTAGGTTAATCATAGCATGCGCTAGACAGATAGCCACGTTGGAAAGAGCATAAAGAATTCGTACCTCAGTTGAAGGTGTAGACATGGTGTAATATGAGAATTTGCCTTCTAGTCTAAATTCATGCATCACCCAGTTCGTCTTCTCACCTCTGGGAGCTCTCCCTCTGTAGAAAACAAGTGTTTTCTTCATGCCTACCAGTTCTCCCGTCGGCTTGAAGATCTCCTTATCTTTTCCGGTAGCTTTCCAGTAACCGGATTCCGTCGCTCGGTTTGTTCTCATCCCCGTGGGATACTTCCGATCTCTTTGGCAGAAAAAGAACCATTCTTTCTCTCCCATCTTAGCTTTCTCTGAACAACGTAATTTCATCAATTGTCAAACCATCAAATAATGTTTTTTTTCAATTTCTACAAGTTTAGGAAAAATATTGGTTTTTAGTTGGATTTTATAATCAGTTTCGTTTCTAGGCAATTCCCTGTCTGTAGTAGCGAATTCACGATGAAGGAACCAACTCAAGCTCAAAAATATTGAATTTCCTTTTTTTCTTTTTCTTTTAACAATAATTTAGTAAACATATAATTTATTTATTTTCTAATAATTTGAAATTCTTAATTTTTTTTAAATCTAAGTATTGAAATAAAAAAAAACATTGCATTCAAATTTAGAAAAAAGTTAAATACTAGTTTGTTTGTTTTTTTAAGTGAAATAAAAAACAACTAATATGTTTTGTGTGGAGTCCCGTTACAAAAGAAGCTAGCGTTGATTTCTAAACCCTTATGTTTTCCCCCTAAATTCGAAAAAAAAAACCTCAATTAAAATCAAACGTGTTAGCATATGTAACATGCTTACTAGGTAAATCCCATGGCTCCGACTTGTTGAGATCAGCTTCTCCAATGGCGGCTGCGGTGAAACTCCGGTTGAGAACTTTAGGTGTAAGATAATGAGTAACGACTTCTTCGTCCGTCGGATGGAACCGGAATCCGGGAGGAAGCCCGATCAATGCATCGTCTCTGTCTGTTACGTTTACCACCATTTTCAATCTTTTCATATATGTATGTTTACAATCGGAAATTGATTTATATATGTTTGATCGGTCGGAAAATCAAAGTCTGTCAAGTTTTCCGATGGATTAAAAACAAGGAGAATGAAGAGAAGAAATGCGTGTTAAATAGGCGAGACGCGTAGATGGCAAGATACTTCAATAACACGATTCATGGTGTAGTATGAAATAATGTCAATATTTCTATATTTAAATAATATTATAATATTAAAATTATAGTATGGCATCTTTATTCTAATATATGATTCCAAAAAATGTCACGTCTAATCATCATATTTTTTCTCATCAAAATCTTATAATTTTCCCTATTTTAAGTAAGTTTGAATTTTAAAAATTAATTATGTTAATGTTTATATTTTAAAAAAAGCTAATATAAAATTTAAATTCTAATTATTACTTAATTAAGGAAACAAGAAATTTTATTGCTTATTTTACATAATATTTTAATTTTTTTACACATTATTATACTTTTATTTTTCTATTAAACAAACTCATGTATTACATGGGTATATAACCTAGTGTTTAATAAACCGTTAAATATGTCGGGTCGGTTTGTTTGAATAAACATGTTTGTAGGTCAGACTCTTTAATTAAACGCGTTAATTAAAAGTATGATGTATTTAATAAGCAGTTAAATATGACAACTCAAAACTTGATTATTTTTTATGTAATTTTAGCTCATGTAAAGTTGTAAATGTGAAGAGTGTCATGTGATTCTAAATTAAAAAAAGATTTAAATCTGAAAAAAATTGATACCGTAAAAGTTATCTTTATAAGTTCAAAGTCTTATTTCTTTTTTTTTCTCCTAATGGCATCTCTTTATAAGTATTCATAAAGATTCGAGTGACTTGCATTAACGATAACGATAAATATTTTGTATCAAGCAACTATTTTTATGATAATCATATACATGTAACATTTTGCATCAAAATTATTTAAAATCTACTACTAAATTATAATTAGTGTATACTTTCATACTATGACATATATTAATAAAAAATTATTTGTATATTTATAAAGTTACGTCTAGTAAGAAAAAAAAGGATATAACGAATAATTATCATACGATACATATATATTACTTTAAAAACAACAGAAAATGCTTCATAGTGGGAGATTGACCGATCGGATGGTGGGTGTTGGGGAGGCAGGACAGTGGGACCCACTATATATCCTTTTCACGATAAAATATGGGCTATGTCATATGTGCCGCAAGATCAATTTTCTTTTTAATCTTTCATTTTTATATAATTGGTTACGTGTCTTAACGAGGTCGACAATTTAAGACATGAAATTTGTTAAGCATAAATACGAAACCTATTAACTCTGTTTTATTTCATGTTAACAGGTTCGTGTAAGAAATTATCAACTAATAACAACTATAAAAAGAAAAATTAGCTAATACTTTAAATAAAAAATATGAAAGAAAAACGTAAAGATGACTTTAAAGGCGTTAAATAGATGATGTCTCTTACAATATATTTTAGATTATCTATCTGCCATTTTGTAAGAATGATAAGTTCACTCCTAAGTTTCATATTTTGGCACATATGTCCCCTGGTTAATGGTTATGTGACAAAATGATGCATAATATGACACATATGATGTTGAAAAGTGATACCAGTCATAGGCGACCATATACGTGTTAAAATCATGATCGTCCCTCATAAAATTCTGTAATAGGCCCCCGGTTGCCTCCCATGAAAATCTTTTTGTGTTATATACGTGTTATATATCATTTGTCAACTGACCTTAAAAATTTTTAACCCTCATAAAAAAAATTTATGGGTCCGTTGCTTTCTTTTTCTTGCAACGTAAGAGTATTATACACTTACAAATATATACTCACTTAAAAATTGAAATTTTTGGTTGATGAATAAGTTGTATTAGGGTAACAACTAGATAATATTAGTAACATAAAATGTAACTTTTTTTATTTTATATTTTATCAATCCAATAAATTAATATTCGTATATTTCAAACATATGTGGCTAGTACATACCGAATTTTATGATACGACTTTAAAAACCGTTCCTTCATAGTACAATAGACGTAAAAGTATATCTTTATGTGTAAACGATACCAATAACATCTAATCTAACTATATAATAAATAAAGATTTTTTCATGCCACGTGTTGTCTCTCTATATATTCATTTTCATCATTTTTTCCCGTCTTTTTTTCTTATTAAATACACCTCTATCTTTTAATAATAATATATTTTTAAAGAAAATACTAATTATACTAATAAAACAGATTTATTTTAAATTATTCCTTATTATAAAAAAACTTTGAAACCTAATTATGTAACTTTTATTTTCAATCAAATTATATTAAATAGTAATTAACGTATTTTTGAAACCCAATTATATATTAATTTTTACTTATTTTGAATTTTGTTTTATATCATTAGTATATGTAATACAATTTTACACCTGTAAAATATAGAAATAAAGATTTAAGAATTTTATATATTGATATTTTTCACTCTTTGTTTTACACGAATTCTAAGCTAATATATAATATACGAGTGAGTTATACTATAAAAAACTATACTAAAGGAAGGAAAGGACCATACATGTAAAGTGAGAGGGAGGGTATTAGGGTAATGGTGAAATTTATGAGATAACATGATGCACATTGCCTTTTCATTTGTTCATGCTCTTTTAGCCTAAAATAGTTTTTGTTATATTTATATCCTACCCATGTTAGGTATAATTTAGGAATAAGTATGAGTCGGTTTGGTTGGGTTATGGGATAAACCGAGCTTATAACTAATGTTTTTTGGTTTTTAGATTTTTATAACCGTTCTGTTTTTTGTTATAAACAGTTTGGTTGATTCGGGTATATATTGAAAAAAATGGTTCGGTTAATCCAGATATTGAAAAAAATTGTTCGTTTAATTCGGTTATCTGTAAGCTTTGGATGTGGGTAGATTCGAGCTAATTTTAATTAATAAATCCAATTATATATTAGGTTAAATAAAATATTAGAGTTTTAATTTATAAAGTACAATAAACGACAACTAAAATGTTATTTATAAAAAAACTAACAAAACTCTTCCGCTGTATAACTTATTATTTTAATAGAATAAAATACATAAATTATTATTGATTCACTTAGGTTAATTCGGTTATTTATACACATAATGATAACTGAACTATATAAGTCGGGTTAAAAAAAACATAATCGAACTATCATTTCTCAATGAGTTTGATTTTTTAGTTACTTCGCATGATGATTTAGGTATTCGGTTTTTTCTCACCCCTACTCGCAGTATAATCATATATTTTCATAAAGAATGTTACTATGTTAGGTTGAAAAAAGGACCAAAACTGGTGGGTTCAATACGTTAATATGGAAATCGAGGGGAAGTTATGTAATTTGACAACACGATGTAATTGAGGTGAAGTTGGAAAAGGTCAGAAATTATTAAATTATTCAATAAAGTGTCTTGAAAAAGTTATACTATGCCTTACCGTTAATTGCTCTTCTTTAGAAAAATCACTCAAACTTAATAAGATATGATTAAATTATAATCCAATCATTGATGTGTTAATATTCTATCAAATTGTCATACTTTTGATAATATAGAGTCGGGCAACCAAGATTTTTTGGTTTAAACCTTACTCCAAATAAAATAAAAAATATAAAAATTTGTCGTTTTAAAAAAAATTATAGATACTTTATTAAGATTTAAACGATGAGTTTTTTTGTAAATAAGTAAAGTATGATTTTTAAAAGGTCTTTCAAGATATCAGATAAACTATATGTAGTGGAATCACTAAAAAATTATTCACTTGTCACAACGTTACTGCCACATAAATAGAGGGACAATCATTAAACATAATCACTTAGTTCTGTAGTAGTTTCATTATCAACATTAAATTTTTAATCATTACTTTTAAACTATAAAACTTTTATATAAATACTAATAAAACAAAACGGTAAATTTATAAAAATATTAATAAAAACATAAAAAAATACATTAAATTTATAAAATTAATAATAAAAAACATTAATTGACATCTCTAGAAAGTTCATCCCCATTAAATGGTAGATATTTCTTCCTGGCTTCTTCTTTTAGCATTTTCACGAGTTGACGATCTATCACTGTCAAATGGTCGAGGTTTGTCGCGAGAAATTTCATATCTAAGGTTTTTTGTCTTTCTTCTTTAAACCCGAGAAGCTTATTAAGTTTCGAGTCTAAGTTATCATTTCAACTCTCCGAGACGTTTGACGATATTGCTCGTTCCCCTTTGTTATTTCTCCCGGCAGACAAACCGGATCAACCGATGTGTCAATCTTCTCATTAGTGTCATTGAGAATAATTTGGGAACACATATTCGAGGCCGATTACGATGAAGTATAATCGCGTGACGATAACGTTTTGGACCGTTTAAACGATTGCCCCATCAACGGGACTTGCGTCCACTTTGAACATTTTCTCAAAATCTCCCATAACCTCTCGAAAGTAAACAACGCACCCTTTTCAATTTTATACTCTTAACATGCTTCTAAAAAAGTATTGTGGTCACCTGCACCACTATGACGGTTGTTGCCGTGTTTGTTGTAGGAAGCATTAATTTGAGTATAAAGGGTGCGTTGTTTACTTCTTAACAAACTTCTTCCTCGTCTACGGTCCACCCTTAATGCCTACGTGGGGTTGAATCAGGACTTGATGTTGTTATTTTTTTGTGAATATGTTGTTTTTGTAGTTTGTGTTGGTGGTGTTGATTGTGTTTTGGGTACGGATTCGGGTATGGGTTATGTTGGAAGGGCTTGGTTTTGGTTCCAATAACCAAAATTGAATTGCGGTTTGGGTGCTTGAGATACATACGTGTTGGGATAAAAAAAAATTGTATTCAATAGGTTGCTACGGTTGTTAGCTTGGTTGTCGTTGAAACCACATTGGTTAGCGAAAAACGGGTTGTATTGGTTCCAAGGATTCAGGGTTGGAAAGGAAAAATGATTGTAGGTTGAGAGAGTTTTGTATGTAGTTTTATAAAAAAAAGTTGTTGTGGTTTTAAGCAGTGTTTTGAAAACCGGACTGGTCGGACCAGGAACTGGTGGTCTGACCGGTCTGGTTACGCATGTTGAAACGGTCATGCAGTGACCTGGCGGTCGGACCGGAAAACCGGGTGGTTGGACCGGACGGACTGGTTGACTAATATTTTTTTATTATGTTTATCTTTTTTTTTTATCTTTTTTAAGTATCTATGATTCGTATTTCGTAACTAATTGTTAGTTTAGGACTATTTGGAATTGACTAGTTAGTGGTTTTTGATAGATTAATGGTTATTTGAATTGAAATATTTTTATAATATTTATGACGTCGTCCGGTTTTTAAATCTGGTCTGACCAGTGGACCAGTTCGACGTCTAGTCCGATTCTAAAAACATCGGTTTTAAGGTTAAAAGGTTTGAAATATATATAGTTGTTATTCTCCTCACACTTCCATTCACGCGTTAGGAGTTTTGTATATTTATTAAAGGTTTGGCTATTAGGAAAAAAAACCTAAAAAGCCATTACTTTTTCTTTAAAATTATGAATTCGTGTACATATACGGTTATGAAAATAATAAAATACCCCAACTTGATTGAAACTTTACAATAATTAAATAAAATTATTTTGTTTATTTTAACTTTTCAACAAAAAAAAATGAGTAAACTGCCATTTTCGTCCCTGTGGTTTGGTCAAAATTGCCACTTTCATCCAATAGTTTGTTTTTTTGTATCTGGGTCCTTATGGTTTTAAAATATTGCCATTTTCATCCTCGTGGTTTTAAAATATTGCCACTTTCATCCAGTCAGCTAACACCGTCCGTTTTTCTCAGTTAAATGAGGGGTATTTCAGTCCTTTTACTTATTTGTTTTATTTTTTCATCTTTTTTACTCTCACTTTTTAATCATCCCTAATTTAACCTCTAATTTAATCATCCACCTACTGGCCTTCTTCCTCTTTTCCTGACCAGTTTCCGACGAGCACCACTGGAACACCTCCGTCGCTTGTTTCTATGATTAAAAAGTGAGAGTAAAAAAGATGAAGAAATAAAACAAATATGTAAAAGGACTGAAATACCCCTCATTTAATTGAGAAAAACGGACGGTGTTAGCTGACTGGATGAAAGTGGCAATATTTTAAAACCACGAGGATGAAAATGGCAATATTTTAAAACCACGAGGACCCAGATACAAAAAAACAAACTATTGGATAAAAGTGGCAATTTTGACCAAACCACAGGGACGAAAATGACAGTTTACTCAAAAAAAATATTAATCCTTATAAAAACTTAACCCAATAATGACTTAATAATTAAGTTAAAAGAAACTATTTTGTTTATCTTAACTTTTCAACAAAAACATTAATCCTTTTAATTTAATAATTAAATTTCAGTTAATGAATATTGTAAAATTTGTCATTCAAAAAAAAGTGAATGAATAGTGGATGACAAATGTTGCTTTGAAAACATACAAATAATAAATAAACTATAAGAGCGTTCTTAACTCGTTCTTTATATTCTGTATCTTTATCCTTATAATTACACTAAAAACACTATTTTTTCTACCTTTAATCTCTACTTTTCTCTCTCCTTATCCTTATCCTTATCCTTATAATTATATTAAAAACCACTACTTTTATCTTTATATTTATAAAAACCTTGTATCTTTTCTCTCTCATCCACTCACAACCACTTTAAATCACTCATTAAAATATACAAAACTCACTCACATAATTATACGAAACAGGTTGTGAATGCTCTAAGTATGAAGATTAAATTAAGTTTCCTCTAAATGCTCTTTCTCTACACCCAGATTAGTGTCCTCTCTCTAGAACCAAAAGACCCCTCATTGCCGTTCGATTTCGGAAAATGCGAGGAAAACAAAGTTTTTTTTTAAAGACATTCTTTTTGCGTTCTATTTGATCTTAAATTTCCAGTGAAGCTTATGACCATCTCCGACAGTCCGGTTCAACCGTAGACCCCGGCCTACCGGTCCAACCTTTTGGCCACCTGAACAAGTCCGAAAATCCCCATGCGGCGGCGCCTTGTATCCAGGTAAGATCCATTATTCACCCCACACCACTCATCATCAACCGCTCTCTCTCCCTCACCTTCCCCTCTTTCTCAATCTCTCTCTTAAGAACACCATCACCACCACTGGAATCTTCGGTCCTTTGGGATTTCTTCTTACAGAAACGGCATTTTGATTTGTGATTGTTGATAGTCGATGGATAAAATGTTGGAGTAGCTCACGCGCATGCATGCCTACATGTCATACACACATCAGCATGGAGTATTTAGAGTTTGTTTATTGTTTTTGTGGAATAAGTCACTGTTAGTGGGTCATTGTTTACCGGATCCTTTGGAGTATTCTGGTTCCTTTGGTATTTTCGTATTTCTAGGATAAGTCGTTTATTTCCGTTATACGTTGTTTCCTATTTAAGTCTCGAGTCTGCTTCAATAAAATTATCAGTTTCAAATATATTATCAAGTGTTTCTCTGACATTTGGTATCAGAGCGAAACAACGATCAAAGTGAGAAGAGCGATCATGAGTAGTGAGAAGCTCAAGATTCCCGTGTTCGATGGTCATTACGATCATTGGAAAGAGATGATGGAGAATTTGCTGCGAGCAAAACAATTGTGGAACTTGATTGAACCAGGAATCGTTGAGCCGGCGACAGGTGTTGCTCCGAGTGAGGCACAAAGAAAAACGTTAGCAGATCTACGCACCAAAGACCTACAGGTGAAACATTACCTGTACCAAGCAATCGATCGGGTTACTTTCGAATAGATTCTGGATCGGCGATCCGCCAAGTCGATCTGGGATGCCATGAAACAAAAGTATGAAGGGAATGCTCGTGTCAAGAAGTCCATGCTTCAGAAGCTTCGTCGAGATTTCGAAGTTCTGGAGATGAAGACCACTGAGTCAATACCAGATTACTTTGGAAGAGTCCTGACCATTGCCAACCAGATGAGAAGCAATGGTGAAGTCATGACAGATCTGAAGATTGTAGAGAAAATTTTGAGGACCCTTACCGAAAAGTACATGTATGTAGTCGTCTCTATCGAAGAATCTAAGGACATTGAAAGAATGTCGATTGACGAGCTTCAAAGTACGCTCCTTGTTCATGAACAGAAGTTCAAGAAACCAGAAAACGAAGAGGAACAAGTCTTCAAGGTGGAACAAGGTGATCATTCGGGAACAAGGGGACGTGGAAGAGGACGTGGTAGTCCTCGTGGAAGGGGACGAGGACGTGGAAGACAGTCGATGAATCGTGAAACTGTGGAGTGTTATCGGTGTCACAAACTTGGACACTTCTCCTACGAATGTCCATATTCAAAGGAAGCCAACTATGCCGGTTTTGATGAGGAAGAGGAAGTGATGCTCATGGCTCGTGTGGACCTTTCCAAAGAAAGTGATGATGAGGTTCTACATGCATCCAAAAAGGTTAGTATGTTCATGGCACAAACTGGTAATGAAAGAAGTAATTGTTTGTGGTTCTTGGACTCGGGTTGTTCAAATCACATGTGTGGGGATAAAACGAAGTTTACTAATCTTGATGAAGGTTATTCTCATTCAGTCAAACTGGGTAATAATACACGCATGAAAGGGGTGGTAAAGGACAAATCAAACTCATTTTCGATGGGGTTGCTTATGTTATTAATGATGTGTATTATGTGCCTGAACTTAAGAATAACTTGCTTAGCATGGGCCAACTTCAAGAGAGGGGATTGGTTTTTGTTATAAAAAATGGAACATGCAAAATCTATCATAATGACAGAGGTTTGTTGCTTGAGAGCTTTATGACAGCCAATAGGATGTTTCCCTTATGTGAACAAGTTTTTGAGCATTGTACAAATAGTACATCTGCATGTGATGTCTCTGGGAAAAGTAAAAGTAAAGAAAAAGTGGTGGAGCAAAGCTTATACTCTAGTGTTGTTGACATTTCAAGATTATGGCATGAGAGATATGGGCATATCAGTACTACAAGTATGGGGCTCTTACAACAAAAGGCTATGGTCAAAGATATGCCTTATTTTACTGTTAATGATGCTCTATGTGTCGATTGTTGTGTTGGTAAACAAAGTAGAAAAGCCATTCCAAAGTCTAGTGATTGGAGAGCTAAAGATGTACTTGAGCTTGGGCATTCTGACATATGTGGGCCAATCAAACCCACATCTCAGAGTGGCAAGAGATATATACTCAGCTTCATAGATGATTATAGCCGAAAAGCATGGGTCTATTTATTAAAAGAGAAGTCTGAAGCATTTGAAAACTTCAAAGTGTTCAAAAGCAAAGTGGAAACTGAAACCGGAAAGAAAGTTAAAGGGCTCAGAACAGACAGAGGTGGAGAGTACTTGTCTGACGAATTTAAAAGGTTTTGCATGGATCATGGCATCAAACGTCAATTAACCACCAGGTTTACGCCACAACAGAACGGTGTGGCGGAGAGAAAAAATCGTACGGTGATGAACATGGTGGTTACTCTCTTGGCGGCCAAAAATATGCCTAAGTGTTTCTGGGCAGAAGCTGTTGTTTGGAGTTACTACATTCTCAATCGGTGTCCAACAAAGGCTCTTAAAGACATCACTCCACAGGAAGCATGGAGTGGAGAGAAACCGAATGTTAAAAACCTAAGGGTTTAGGGATGTTTGACTTATGCTCATATTCCAAAAGAGAAGCGTACTAAACTTGACAGTAAAAGCATGCGGTGTATCTTGGTTGGCAAAAGTGAGGAATCCAAGGCGTACAGGTTAATTGATCCAGAAACCATGAAGGTGGTAATAAGTAAAGATGTTTTATTTGAAGAAAACCGAAGCTGGGATTGGGGTGCAAATCAGAAAGAAAAAGATGTTGAAGCACTAAAATGGGAAGACAATGAAGAAACTCAAGTGAGTTCTGATGGTGTAAATGAAGATCTAAATGATCAAGATATTGCAGCAGTACCAAGAAGCGCAACTGAAGTAGCCGAGTCGAGCAATGCTAGAGCAAGGGAGGGCAGACACCGCAGGCCTCCATCATATTTGCAAGACTATTATACGGGTGAAGATGAGCTGAATGCAATGGAAGTGAATCATCTTGAACCCACAACCTATGAAGAAGCAACACAGGAAAGCAAGTGGAAAAAAGCCATAGATGTTGAGATGCAGGCTATTGAAAGAAATGGTACATGGGATCTCATCGAACTGCCCAAAGATGCAAAGTGTATAGGAGTGAAATGGGTCTTTAAAACTAAGGTGAACGAACGGGGAGAAGTCGAAAAACACAAGGCTCGATTGGTAGCTAAGGGTTATGGGCAAAAGCATGGTGTTGATTACACGGAAGTATACGCCCCTGTAGCAAGAATGGACACCATTCGTCTCATGATAGCGGTGGCTGCACAACGGGGTTGGGAGATCTTCCAAATGGACGTTAAGTCCGCTTTCTTGCATGGAACTTTAGATGAAGATGTATACGTGCAACAACCCCAAGGTTATGTCATACGGAATGAAGAGTACAAAGTTTATAAGCTTCGCAAAGCTTTATATGGACTAAAACAAGCTCCCCGAGCTTGGTTCAGTCGAATTGAAAGTTACTTTATCAGGGAAGGTTTCGAGAGGAGCAATGTCGAGCACACACTCTTCATCAAGAGAAATATGAAAGGAAATGTTTTATTTGTTAATGTGTATGTGGATGACTTAATTTACACAGGAGATAATATGGCTATGATGCAAGAGTTCAAGTGTTCTATGAAGAGAGAATTTGAGATGACAGATCTTGGGAAAATGAGGTTTTTCTTGGGAATTGAAGTGTTACAAACTGCAAGTGGAATACATATTTCTCAAAGGAAATATGCTGCTGAAATACTAAAGAGATTCAAGATGGATGAGTGCAACTCAGTGTTTTGTCCAATAGTACCAGGTTGCAAGTTAAGATCTGATGAAGGGAAGAAAATGGATGAGACGCTTTTTAAGCAAATAATTGGTAGTCTCATGTATCTTACAAATACTCGACCCGACGTTCAATATGTGGTAAGTCTTGTAAGTCGTTACATGTCAAGTCCAACAGATGTTCATTTCGAAGCTGCAAAGAAAGTTTTAAGGTACTTGCAAGGTACCTTAGACTATGGCATATGGTATGAACGTGGGGGAAAAGGTTTAATGGAGGTGTATACGGATAGCGACTTTGCTGGTGATGTTGAAGACGGAAAAAGCACATCCGGGTATGTTGTTGTGTGGGATGGAGGAGCAGTAGCATGGTCGTCAAAGAAGCAAAAGATTGTGACACTATCTTCGACCGAAGCCGAGTACGTGGCGGCGACTACTTGTGCTTGTCAAGTGTTATGGATGAGAGCGGTTCTTGAAGATTTCGGTATGAAGATCGAAGGAAGTTCAGCTATTAAGTGTGATAATATGTCTACAATCAAATTATCTAAGAACACTGTTTTTCACGGAAGATGTAAACACATTGGGGTGAGATATCATTTTCTGCGAGATTTAGTTAAGGATGGTACGATAGTCTTGGAACATTGTGGAACTAAAGACCAAGTTGCAGATGTGATGACCAAGCCTTTGAAGAAGGATCTGTTTGAAGCCATGAGAAAGAAACTTGGAGTGTGTTCTGTGAAGGACAAACTAGTTGAGGAAAACTCAACTTAGTTTGAGGGAGGGATTGTTGGAGTAGCTCACGCGCATGCATGCCTACACGTCATACACACATCAGCATGGAGTATTTTAGAGTTTGTTTATTGTTTTTGTGGAATAAGTCATTGTTAGTGGGTCATTGTTTACCGGATCCTTTGGAGTATTCTGGTTCCTTTGGTATTTTCGTATTTCTAGGATAAGTCGATTATTTCCGTTATACGTTGTTTCCTATTTAAGTCTCGAGTCTGCTTCAATAAAATTATCAGTTTCAAATATATTATCAAGTGTTTCTCTGACATAAAAATGTGTTTCCGGCGTTTTATCTGTTTTGTTGATTTATGATGATCGATTCATTCAATTGAGTTACCGACGGTCCTATTTATAGATACCGGAACGGTATTTTTGAACGGATACGTCGCTTCATTTGAAGTATGCAATTCGTTGGTTGGCGTTAAGCGGTTAATGGTTGAAGTTCCGGCGACTTTAACGGCGTGAACGGTTTTTTACGTCTTTAACGGCGTTAAACAGAAAATCACGCTTTCTAAGGGTTTGTTAATTATTTTGAAAAAATAATGTATGTAAAAGTTATGAACGTTTAAAAATAAGAAAACTTGATAAAAAGTCAACAAAAGTGTCAAAGACTAAAATACACTTTTAACAACTTTTTCTTGTA
This sequence comes from Smallanthus sonchifolius, assembly GCA_023525975.1. NCBI lineage: Eukaryota > Viridiplantae > Streptophyta > Magnoliopsida > Asterales > Asteraceae > Smallanthus > Smallanthus sonchifolius. The sequence continues at coordinate 52,508,726 of CM042045.1, forward strand.
CAATTTATTCTCAACCATTAAATTTTTTCTATAATTTGATCAAATGACCCTAAATCCTTCTCACCCTTCTTAAAATTAAATATTTTTTTACCTGAACCTAATCTTGTATAACTAATGCATTTTAGTAATTAACATCGTAAAAAAAACCTTGATAAATTGTTTTGTAAGTGCACAGTTTTTAAGATAGACTAAAAAAATAGAAATGTGTATATTCATTTTACGATAGATGAGTTAAAAATATAGCTTTCATTTGAACCTAGTGATGAATGCAATAACAATTCATAAAAATATATACTACATTAAAAACCAAAAAACTCGAGAATGTACTCAGGGGTCAGGGAGGGCCCCGGCCCCTGCCATTTTTTCCGTTAGTAGTGTTAATTTTTTCGTTTTCGTCCGAAATTTTTTTTACGTATAGAGCCGGCCCCTGCTTATTTTTTTCGACCCCCACTTCTTAGATTTTCAAGCTCCGCCAAGCAAACTCCCTTTTTTTATATGACATCGGTGATTATAATTTTTAAAAGTGATGTATGTTTAAATCCTATAAATGTTGTTTTAGGTTATATTTAACTGAAAATTTTGATGTTAAAGAAAAACATAATGCAACACACAAATGCATTGAAATTTTATGAAATTATGGAATGGGTCCTTTAAAGTTTTGACTTTCACTTAATGTCCTTTATTTGAGAATCTGCTTACGAATTTTGTCATTTCCACTAACGGAAGTTAAGTTTTCCATTTAAGTATTTTCTTAATGAGGGCAACTTAGTCTTTTTACCTTTAAATGACAATTCTTACAATTTAGTTATTCTTTAACTATTATTATTATTATTATTATTTTATTCACTTTACATTTTTCTTTTCTTTTTTTTTTCACCACTTTTATTTTATATATTTATTTTAAATATTATTAGTTAAATAGTTTTATTATTTAATATAAAATTACATTAATATAAATTATTTTATTGATTAAAATTTGTTACAAGTAATATTATACATATTAGTACTTTGTTATTATTATTTTAACTATTGTTAGTATTATTTATCTTTATTAATATTATCATTATTTTTTTTACGGTTCATATAGTTATAATGACTATAATAATAAAATTTATATAAGAAATTTATAATTTTTTTATTTACTTCACTTTTCAACAACTTTAAAGTGAATAAAATAATAATAGTAATAATAGTTAAAAAAATAATTAAATTGCAAGAATTGTCTTTTAAAAGTAAAAAGACTAAGTTGACCTTAGAAGACTTAACTTCTGTTAGTGAAAAGAACAAAATTCGTAAGCACTTTCTCAAATAAAGGACAGTGAGTGAAAGTCAAAACTTTAAAGGATCCATTTCATAATTTCATCAAACATAAAGGACAAAAATTATAATTTAGTCTTATAAATATCATGCCAAGTGCCAACAAAATATGAAGATGAAAAATAAAAGGGAACAAGATTTGACGGTCTCCTTTATCTTAAAATACTCCCTTTCAATTTAAAGATAATCGTTTAAAATTCTACACAAAATAAAATATATTTGCTTATATGGCACGGATTTGTGAGACTTGTTCATGGATACCGTTGTTTAAAAAATATCATGATATGCTTTTATTTTATTCTTTTAACGTATGATGAATTCTAGCATATCATGAGTTCGTTTTCAGAAAGTTGTCTTGTTAATTCTTTATCGACTAAGTTACATTTTTTATCCCTGTAAGTTGTGTCAAATAACACGAATTTGACACTAGCTAACAATTTTTATGAACAGACACTTTTTGCTTTCAAAGATAGTCGGTTGAAGAGGAGAGGTCCCTTTAAACCCAAGGTAACAAACAAGCCAAAAAGCCCAGGGCCCATTCCAAGAACCAGCTATGACACATGGCAATCTATTATTGACAAGATGTGTTTTCACCGATAGAAGCAAGGGGCATTCTTGCGTGACTCTACTGTGTGACCTGTTGATCCCCACAGTTGAGGAAAGAACCACCTGATTCCATCAGATATAAATAGAAGATGAAATCACCATAGATAAGTATGACTTAATACCCATTTCTCTCCTCCCTTCCATTATCAGTCTTTACTCAGTGGCACAAGGATTCCTGTGACGCCCTAACGCGTTGCTAGTGTGCATGTATGCATCTGGAGGAGACGGAGACATAAGCATAGACTATTCGTTGGGTGTTCTTTGATACAGTTACCGGTTAACAAATTAAAAAAATAAATATGGATATAACAGAAAAGATGATCCTTGTTAAGTAAACAAACCATTTATGAAAGCAAATAGTTAATAAAACCGTAATTTAGCCCAAATCCGAAATCCAAAAATGTAATTTGTTGACCAAGAAAGAAAAGAGTGATTTAAATTAATAAAACATTATTTTACTTTACACCGATTATTAATATTACATTATATTATACATACATACATTTTGTTAAAGGGTCTAGAGTATGTGATATTACATTATTTTTTTGGTTTTTTTTTTCTTTTTCCTAGATTTTTCATTTTTTTAATATATTTGTTTATATGTTTGCTTCTTTTAAGTATGTGATAATACTTTATATTACATTATAAATTTTAGCACTCTCATTGTGTGACCATTATCATGAATTACGACACTGCTGTACATCAGTGGCTATTTTACTAGTTGTTAACAAATTTTTAAATGTTTGTGCTCTCACAAAATCATTGTTTACTACGTCAAATCAACGTGTACAAATGCGGCCGTAGAAATCAATAATGTTAGAGTTACAATATGGTCCTTCAAGTTTAATTACACTTACATTTTATATCCTATACTTTCATTCCACCTTTTTGACACATAGTCCACTCATAATTTTTTTTTCATATTATAACTTTTAAAATATAATGTTATATAAAATTATAAATATACCGTTGCTAAATGCTTATTTTAACGGTGTAAATTTCATTCAAAGCGAAGGTGTACGTAATAATATACAAGTGATCAAAACACAAACGTATAAATTATCAAAGTTGCTTCAAGTATTCAAATTTTTTTAAGTTTTTTTGTTTTCCTGTTACAACTTTTAAATATGATGTTTTATAAAATATGAACTTACCGTTAAAACGTGGTTATTTTTATCAACGTTTAACATGAGTATTTTAAAACCGAGTTATCAATGTAAATTTTATTCGAAACTGCAGGGTCAATACTAATATACAAGCCGTTGAAATCGTTTTACAAATTTCAACACCTCCATCCCCAATAAGCCCCATATCATTTATTTTTGGGAGGAGGCATCCCCATGACATTCCAATGTGGAGGTGCAATATGTTTAAATGAGTCAGGAGTTTTACCACAGGTGGGTCGGGGGTTTTAAAAGTTACAAATAAAAAATAATGAAGAGTTAAGAATTATAAAACTATATTTTAAGATAAGATATAATTAAAATATTTTTATGATTTAGTAAGTTTTAATAAAATATTATAATAATTTTTTTATATTTATTCAAAATTATTATTATTTAATAAGAGAAAGAGTTATTTAATAGAAGAGTGAGAAACGAGAAACAAGAGAAGTCGACATGTGGGCCGTGTCAGATAAATTATTTATAATATATAAATAAATAAATTCATAACGAAGAAACTGAAACAAGGGAACCCAGCCCAAACCTAAATTGGTCCAAAGAAGCCCCTATTTGGGTCATTTGGCTATTTGTGTTTACTGAATCAACAAACGAATCGAGATTGAATAAACTATGGAAATATGGAATAATAACTAAAGTTCATGAGATTTGATATTGCAAGCCAGAATATCAAATCTTATCTTCTAGTACTAGTAACTAGAATATAAAAAATTATTAAACTTACAAGAATTTTATAAAATTTGAAAAAGAAAATATACATATGGATCAATCGTTTGTCTCATATCTCTTCATTTGATAGGTCTACCATTTTGCACCTTACATATCGTAAACAAGTTACTTGTTCTGATATTTGTGTTTTATTTTACCTATAACTAGTATAGTTTTTTAAAAGTATTACAGCATATTTATCTTTATCTCTATAATTTAACTAAATATTAAAAAAAAATTAATTTTTATATCTAAATTGATTTTAACCTCTTCACTTTTCATTCTTCATCTCTATTTGTATCTCACTTACAAACACTTATTTTATTATTTTTTCTCTAGCCTAGATGTTCACAAAAAATAGAGATTATAGAAAATGCATAAGTATATTTAAAGAATCTCTACTTATTAAACTTTAAAATTTAAAGATGGAGATATAGATATTGATAGATGTGTAAAATAGAAGAAATATCTAAATAATAGAGATCAAGATAGAGATAGAAAACCTCTTATGAATGTTTTTATGACTTTCTATTATAGGCAGTTTACTTCTATTTTTAGTACTTTTTGTTTTTCGTTGTTTTGATTACATGAGCCGCACTCTGTGTTATCTGGATACTATACTACATGTCTAAAAAAGGTTTTGGAGCCGTGGGTCTCATCGGGAGGGAGCAACCACTCTATCATCCGGGATTGAGGAAATGTTTGCCCCCATCACACTCTTCCTAGACCCAACAAATAGTAAGATTTTACCGGGTACGTTTGTTTGTTTTTATATCGTAAACAAGTTCATAAGTGTAGTATTTCTTAAAATACAAACATCTAAAATAAACACATAAAGCTTTTACTCTCTTGAGAATACCACTTTCTCCTAATGATAAAATCTAAATCATCAAACTTATTTCGAAGATATTAAGTCTTATGTAATATGAATCTCAAAGACTAATAAATTAGTCAAATATATGAAATAATTTACAAGAAAAGTTAAACTCCAAAGTATAGTGATGATGATAAGGAATTTTATATCCCTAAGCAAAGGCATAAAAGAAAAGGTGGTCGGTTGAATTAAAGCTGTAAAGTATTTTGTTTTATTTTATTTGATTTTAATTTAAGTATGTTTAATTAAATGCTGTAAAGTGGCCTCAAAACCCTAGAATCGCATCATATTTGTCCCCCATGCTTTTCACTTTTAACAAAAAAAATTACCCTTAGTTTCTTTATTCAAAAAGTTGCGGATCGACATGTTAACAACATAAAAATTAAGTTAACGATCTTTACTTGCATAATGTTAAGAAGAATGTTCGTTTTGTTTAAACCCGTGTGATGAAATACAATGCATCCAAGGGTGGACTTAGTGTATGGATATCGTGGACACGTGGTGAACTAGAGTTTTTTTATATGTAATTTATAATACTAAAGGTTGAGTGGCACCGTAGGTTTTTGAATGACGACACCTGTAAATAATTTGTGTCATAGAAACAAAAGAAGGTATATAGTTGGATTGGTAACCATATCATCACTTCATAGAAACGACTCAGGTTTGAATCCTAGACTTCTTGACTTTTTTTTTCTTTTCTCTGTATAAGTTGTTGAACTTTTATAGGTAGGTTTCTTTAAGTAGACGCTCTGAGAAATTATGAAACACTATAACCATACATCACCCAACCTCTCTTTTCTTTTTCATCCCCTGCCACCACCTTCGAGCTCGCCTCGTATTGAAATCGACGCCTCATTGTTGAAATCGCGTCTCACTGTTAAAATCGACCCCTCAACCTACACCTCTCGGCATTCTGTAAGACTGTAACACCTGAAATTTCCGGTGTTATAGAAAAAAAGGAACTTATTATTTAAGACATGATTTGGTGAGATCATGGAAGAATGGGATAAAAACGAAAGTTGTTAAGATCACAAAGGGTTTAACACGTTAAATAGGAGATGAGCATATAGAATCCTAACCAATTTTAAGATGAATTCGAATATGATTAGTTAAAGTTTTGAGTGTGATTATGATAAAGATAACAAACAAACATATTGAATAAAATCACACACATAACATATATTTTATTAAATCCAAGCCTATCACAAAGGATAAAAGTTGGTCATGATGATACTTATGAGATAGTGATTGGTTACCTGTATAACCCACGATTACAAGTGTTCCTAGACAAGAGGAAGTTGACAGAGACAGAATAAGAACAACTGATAGCCTGTAGGCGGTAATCAACGATCAGTTGCAGCGAAGCGAGCGCGGCAATAACATTGAACTGTTTTATATTTTTAAAACACGAGCTCACCGGTGTCAGGTGACACATTCTAGTGTGTATTTTAAGAGATTGAAAGAATCATAGTTAAGAAGGGAAAGATGCAAGATAGGGTGTTAGCTGATTAATTGGGCATTTCTTTAAAACTATTACTTTGCCTAGAAGAGTACGTTCTGAATAGATGTAAAAGCTTTAAATTGTCTTCTGTATTGTATTAGTCTTCCTTTGTGAGAGTATCTCCGATGGTGCCCTTGAAGGCCGCCCATAACCTAGGTGGTCGTGCCCTTCTAAGAGGTTGTACGAGAGTTGGGCGCCCTTGGATGGTTCATCCTTACGGAACCAACGGATGTAAATTGGTGGGGTCATGTGAGTTTTTTTTTTTGCTTCATTTTGATTTGGGGGTGTGTCAGTGACTTGTACATAACATTTTTTTTTTAACAGCGAACATTGAATGTTCTGACATTGCACCCCCCGTTATATGAAAGAGCTTCGTCCAACTCCGGTCAATATGTTGTCTTAACCGGGCCCACTTGGCGTCAGAGTTGGAGAGCATCCAAGGAAAAATCCCACCCAATACGGCCCCTTCCAGGCTTGAGGGAGAGCCGAGGCTCGAACCTTGGATCGGCGTAGGTAAAACTCAGGTACATCAGCCTAAGCTAGGCCTTATTTGCATGTCGCACAAACTAATGTGAAGGACAGGGATTGAACCTGAGTCACTAGAAACATCAAGTCTCTCTCTTACCACTCCACCAATAGCTCATTGACAACTTGTACATAACATTTATTTTTAATTTTAAATGTAATAATTGGGTCAAATAACAAAAATATGTATTGTTTTATTTTGAAAACATTAACTTATTTAATTTTTACACTATTTTTATTTCTTTTAAAATTACTTTATTTATGTAAATTATTTTACTACTAAAGTATTTGATTATGAAGTTAAACAATACTTTAAAAGGTAGTGATAATATGTGTAAGTGGTATTAAACCGATTGTATATATTTCAGAAGTGATTTAGAATACAAATAAGCCTCTCTATATATAGAGAGAGACCGGGACTAAAATGAAATAACTATTTAGATTAGTAGGTCCCTATACACTTATCATTATACATAACAGGTCCCTATACTCTTAACAATATGAAAGGTAAGGATTTGTTAAAATGTTTGCGGAGTTGGAAAGAAAACTTATAATCTACCTTTGAAAATTCATAACCACATGGTCCACATCTATATGAAAACCAAACAGGTAACTCTAGATCTACCAAATCATAGAAGAAAATATAAGGGGTGAGAAGTGAAGGTTATAGTCGGTTGCTTGTTGTAGCTGAAAAACAAAGGACGGTGGTACGAAGCTTTGGTAACTCAACTTGATCCAGTAAAAAAAGCTCTGACAACAGACATGGTAAAAATCTCTCTTGATTACATATAAAGTCTAAAAAATTATTAAAAAAAAAATCTTAGATACGCCACTAACTGTGTTGAGTGACACTGATTAGGTTCTTGGCTTTTTTTTATGTTCCGTGTTGTTTTCCTATTTCTGAAAAAAATGTTAAAGAAACAAAGAAAATGGTGACAGGCTATACTTTAACATCTGCAAGGTCAAATAGAATTTGATTCTATGCATAATATCAAGTGGACTAGCATTTGAATCAGAGAAAGGAGGTTGGTTGCATGTTTTACTTGGAAAAAGCTCTGTATAATTTAACCACACTTCAGAATAAAATTTAATTGAATGATCCAAGTGCAGTGTGTGTTTGTGCGTGTAAGAGAGAGAGCCTCTTTCACGCCAAAGGCTTTCACGCCCATAGAGGGTGATTTTCACGTCCCCACTTTCACGCCTAGTATACCACTTACCCTCATAGAAAGTAAAACATATGAAATTAAATGTAAAAGTAAACAAATTATATGTTTATTTGTTATTGAAACAAAAGCATAAATAAAAGGACAGAAACCTACAACATGAACACATGTAACCCCTTATAAATGGTCTCATACCTCCCTTGTACATCTTCATACTCACTTCTCAACATCAAAGTTCTGACTTTACAAAAGTTGACTATTCTTCACCAAAAAGGTCAATCCAAAAATGAGGTTTCTTGATCTCTGCTTAATTGTAGCCATCACCTCTGGCTCTATAACAACAATTGCTGCTAATGCCAAAGGTGGTTCATGGTTGAATGCCCATGCCACCTTCTATGGAGGTCATGATGCTTCTGGTACAATGGGTAAGCTCGTTTACTTATAAACAGGTCGATTCAGGTTTATACTTCAATTTCAAACGGGTAAAACTCATGAGAAGTAGGGGTGGTAATCGTGTAGGTAACGCTGGTTAAATCAATGAACCCAAACACCTATATATTTATTTGTATCAAAGACATCAACCCTGACACGAACACACGTAAACCGTGTAACCCGAACACAACTTGCATAACCCATTTCTCAATACAAGTCGAACAATTTGTATATGGGTTTGACGGGTTGTAATCGAGTTGTAAGCATGTTAAACAAGTTGGCGGGTTGTAATAAACAGGCTAAATAGGTCGTAAACATGTTAACTTGTAAACCTGTTTAATTAAACAAGTTAAACAACTATGAGAATGAATATCGAGTCAAAACTAGATTATTTTTTTGTGCCATGCTTCAGGTCCTATCAGGAATTACCACCAGTAAACTAATAAGGCGTTTAAAATATATTTAGTTATATTTAATGCATTAATTATTAAAAAGAGATATTAAAATGTTTCAAGGTCAACCCAACCCGACTGGGTTTGTTCCAAATGATAATAATGATAAGCGCCTAACCTGCCTAATTTGCACAGGAGGAGCATGTGGGTATGGAAATCTATATAGTCAAGGATATGGTATAACCACAGCTGCACTGAGTACTGCTCTGTTCAACAATGGTTTCACATGTGGAGCTTGTTTTAAAATCAAGTGCTTTAATGATGGCAAATGGTGCCTCCCAGGATCCATAATTGTCACTGCTACAAACTTCTGCCCACCAAATAACGCGCTCCCAAATAACGGCGGTGGATGGTGTAACCCACCATTGAAACATTTTGATCTTGCCCAACCGATCTTCAAGCACATTGCTCAGGAAAAAGCTGGGATAATACCTGTTAAATACAGAAGGTAACATGAGTGTTAAGCAATTTCAACCCATTTACTTATAAACAAGCCGATTCAGGTCATATTTAGACCTAACGGGTCAATACAAGATGGATCAAAGGTACTTAAAGTTGGACGTCGAAACCAACCGAACCACCCAAACCAAAGCAAGTTGGCCCAGTTGGATGGTTTGAGATCCAAACAGTTTGATTTGATTTTTAAAGGTTTAACGGTTCGGTTACGGTTTGACATTTAACATTTACTGATTATATTATTTTTCATTTTCAGAATATATAATCTAGATATTCTAGAATAATTAGGTTTTCCCGGGGCAACACCTTGAACATCTAGGGCAGCCCACCATAGAAGGAACCCCCAAACTGGGTAAACCCCCTAACCTGGCCACAGACCCTTTTTTGTTGTTGCCAGGTTTCAAACCCAAGGCCTCCACTATGGGAAGTCTTGGGGCTACCATTGCACCAAATGGCCAACGGTTTCAGAATATATAATCAATTCATGGATTTGTATTATAATCATGAACCATTTTATCAATTTATAAATTTTAATACAACCAATTTTATCCTAAACCAAACCATTAAACTGCCAAATTTAAAACAGCCAATTCTGGCTGGTTGAAATTTTGTAGAACACATGCAAACCGGGACATGAATATCCCTTATTTAAAGTTACCAAAAGCTTATTTTAAACGCACAAAACCTCATAAATCATTTTATTGAAAGAAAAATATTATTGTTATTGAAATAATATGATTTTTGTAATCAAATTAGACGCACAGATTATGTATAAGGAAAGGTAAAATTTGAGGTCAAAACTGTTTTAGGCATCCAATTAATACACAGTTACCGTTTTAAACTAAACCCAACCCGCCCATTTTTTCCACCTCTAGTCTAGCATCAACAACACCATATGTACTAAGTTACTAACTTATGTTTATTGTTTGATTTTGACAGAGTTGCGTGCAGAAAGATTGGTGGCGTAAGGTTCACAATCAATGGCCACTCATATTTTAACCTAGTGCTCGTGACAAACGTAGGTGGTGCCGGTAATGTTATTTCTGTCTCTGTCAAGGGCTCTAAAAGCACAACATGGCAATCAATGTCACGCAATTGGGGTCAAAACTGGCAGAGCAACACTTACCTAAACGGCCAATCTCTATCGTTTAAGGTTACAACAAGCGATGGCAGAACCGTTGTTTCTAACAACGTTGCACCTCCTAACTGGTCATTCGGTCAAACCTACATGGGAAGACAGTTTTAATTTATCTGACTCAAACCTCCTAACTCAAGATTTCCAACAGATTTTAGTGTTATAACTTGTAACTCTAATGTAATATAGTGATCAAGATCCAACTGAGTGGACACTTTTTGAACGGTCCAGATTGGATGCCTAAACTAAAGTTCAAGAATTTAAAAAATGTCTGAACTCTAAACAAGACCAACATGGGTTGGTAGTTGTGTTTGTTAGTCAACTAGTGGTTGTTTGTAACCGTGTATTGTAACCATACTTGATTGCTCAATTTATGATTATGGTTTGAGCATATCATTTGAGGTTTTAAAATTCTCTGTTCAAGAGTTCAAGATTATAAAAATTGAAAGGTGTTATTTGATAATCAAAAAGTACAAACTTTTAGCTCAGAATCATATATTCATAGTGTGTCCATGATAAACAATACATAACAATAATGAAGAACACAACAAACAGACTGATCTTCCAAATTATCCTACTTTAAACACGTACCAAATATCAAGCATCTCTGAATCAGACCCAAAACAATCATCAATCATCATATCACCAACACCTGCACTTCCAATTCATTAAGAAACTGACCAAATTCACTAGTTTGGATTTAGTCTATAAGGGTCCGAGTTAGCAAACACATTTAGCAAAATGGAACGTGTTCCCCAATTTACCCATTTATTTTTATACATTTTTAACAACAATTATTTTTGTACTAACACCTAATTCACCATAACCTTGCACATACAAAGATTTGAACCCACATCATTTTTATATAATAAAATAGGCTATTTAGATGCTATTTATGCCAAAAATTTAAAGGTTCAAATACAAAATAGCATACTTTACAAAAATTATTTAAATGCCCATAGTGGAGGCGTAGTGTCTTAGTACCCCTATATAAAAACAAAGGAGATGCCCAATGTTGTGCTAACTACAGGGGGATTAAGCTCCTATGTCATACAATGAAATTATGGGAAAGAGTTATAGATACAAGGATTAGACGACAAACCCAGGTTACAGCAAACCAATTTGGGTTCATGCCAGGCCGGTCCACTACGGAGGCGATACACATTTTAAGAAGATTAATGGAAAAGTACAGAGAGAAGAAACATGATTTACATATGGTGTTCATCGACCTTGAAAAGGCGTACGATAGTGTGCCTAGAAGATTGATCTGGGAAAGTCTGGAGGGAAGAGGGATCCCTAGTAAATATATTGAGGCAATTAGGGATATGTATCATGAGGCTAAGACATGCGTCCGAGCACCCGTGGGGGATACAGACTTTTTTCCGGTGGAAGTGGGAGTTCACCAGGGGTCGGCACTAAGCCCCTTTCTCTTTGCAATAGTTTTGGATGAGTTGTCAAAGTCGATTCAAGATGCAATTCCATGGTGCATGCTTTTTGCTGATGATATCGTGTTGATTGCAGAAAGTAAAGAGACATTGAACAACAGACTAAAGGAATGGAGAACAGTCTTAGAGCACAAAGGTTTGAAGATAAGCCGATCTAAAACCGAGTACCTTCACTGCAACTTTAGTAGTGCAAACGTCGACGAGGAGACCCAGATTTCTATTGAAGGTGGGGTTGTCCCTAAGACACTGAAGTTCAAGTATCTAGGATCTGTCATCCAGAGTAACGGGGACATCGACAATGATGTAGTCCATCGGGTGCAGGCTGGTTGGTGTAAATGGAGAGCGGCCTCAGGTGTTTTGTGCGACAAGAGGTTCCCAATAGGGTTAAAGGGTAAATTTTATAGGGTAGCAGTTCGCCCAGCGATGCTATATGGAACCGATTGTTGGGCCTTCAAGAAGACACAAGCTTGAAAAATGGATGTAGCTGAGATGAGGATGTTAAGGTGGATGTGTGGACACACAAGAAAGGACCGAATAAGAAATGAAGTTGTTCGGAAGAGATTGGGAGTCACATGTATCTCAGATAAGATAAGAGAAGGAAGATTGAGATGGTTTGGACATGTCAAGAGGAGACAGAGCACAGATCCAGTGAGAACGGTGGAAACTCTCGTTGTAGAGGGGAAAAGGAGCAGGGGGAGACCGAAATTAACGTGGGATGAGAGGATTAGGCTTGATTTGCTAGATTTACACCTCTCAGAGGACATGATCAATGATAGGATTTCATGGAGACGTCGTATTAGGGTTTTAGGATGAGTGACCCGTTGTGTGGGAGAGTAGAGTTGTTTAGCAAAGATTTTGCGTATGTCTTGTTTCTTGTAGGTGTGTTGTGTTTCTGGTAACTAATATACTTTAGTCATACACTGCTAATTGTTAGATTACTGTTAGATTTATTTTACTTTATTACTCATTAATTTTATTTATATTTTTATCTTTTTCTTTCCCATGGAGCCGGGGGTCTAAACGGGAGCAGCCGCTCTATCCCTTGGGATAGGGGTAAGGTTTGCCCTCATCACACCCTCCCCAGACCCTACTAATAGCGTTAGCTATGTGTGGGATTATACTGGGTACGTTTGTTTTGGCACAAAAATTATTTAAATAATAAAAATATATTTAAATTTGTAATATTAAAACAAAAATATGTGAAATAATTAAAAAACTCAAATTATAACGTTGCACTATTATACTAATAAAACCCTAATTCACCAAAAAAAAAAACCATGGAATTTGAAAAGAAAGCTAGAACGAGATTCAAATTAAATTTTCAGAACTGCATAAATAAATCTAACGTAAAAGAAAAAAAGTTGAATTAGGGTTTAATAGTTTAAAAGGATTGGTAAGCCCGCGCGGCCATCATCGCCCGATTAAAATCAAATGTACGGCTCCGGTAGCGGGCAGTCTTCATCGCGGTGATCGGAGAGGATTACGGAGGAGAATAGCGATGAGGTGAATGGGTAAGTAATAACGGAGCCTCCTGCAACCATCAAACATCGGAAGATGCGGTGAATGGGTGGCTATATCCGCTTTACTTATCCATGACCACCATCAAACGCCGCCGCCGCCGCCGCCGCCGCCCCTTTCCGGTACCGCTCGGATAAGATAGTGTTAAACCCTTACGTTAGGGTTTGGTCTTCTTTTATAGATACCATGCCCTAGCCAAATGTTCACCTACCACCCCCGGTTTTCCTATAAACCTTTTAATACTTATCATTTTAATAATATAACGACGGGCGAAACTCGCGCGCTGATAAAATTTGTAAGGTTCGGTTTCAACGACCTAGGTATTCATCTAGTGAAAAAATTCACAGTGAAACGTTAATAAATACAAGCACGTTAAAACAGTAAAACTGAAATTTTATAAAACATTATATTTTTAAGGTTGTAAGAGGAGAAAAAAATTATGACCAAAATTAATTATAAATATTAAAATAGTATTAAAAAAATTTGAAAGCCAAATTTCTTTAATCGTGCGGGAGTTAGACTTGAACCCATGATCTACTCAAACTTTGGTATTTCAAAAGGATTTTCATCTACCATTAGGCCACCAACCCCAATGGCTAATAAAAGATAATTGGTAGTGAGAAAGGACAACGGGCTGCCCGGTAGAGTGGGTGGACTGGGATAAAACTCGCGTTGCGCGAATGAAGGGGTGGTGGGTGGTGCGTGGACCAACTTAGTTGGGCCTGTATTCTAGGGGTGAGTAAATAACCGACTTAATCGAACCGAATTAACCGAACAGAACAAATAACCGATGGTTCGGTTCGATTCGGTTCGGTTTCGGTTTTGGTTTTGACATAACCGAATTAACCGAACCGAACCGATTATATATAGTCTTCTAAGGACTAAGAATATGATATCAACAACTTTTCATAAAACTGTATCAAACCATCTTTGAATCTAACGACTATATGAGATCGTTCACTGTGTAAACTAAAAATGAACTTTGAAAACATGCATACATCCACGTCTAGCATTCTATAAAGAACCTAGGGAAGTTTTGGTTACTAAAGTTGTGAACTTACATCAAACTAAAACCTTAGTCTACTAACCGGGTATAACCCCCCTTTCCGGACATGTCGTTTTAAAGTTCGCTAAACCAAATGGAAGGTATATAACTAATATCCCACAACGATAATTAGAGTTAACTTAGCCACCTCACTCTCTCTATATATTACAACAAGAAACTTGACATTTGTGTTTGCATTAGATAGGGTCGGTCATGAGGATTTAAGTGTCCTGGCCGAGCCGGAAAAAAATGCCCATACGAACATAATATATAAACTAACTTTTTTTTAAACGGCGATTAACGATATATCAATAAACATAGAAAAAATATAGTGCACTACATATTTCTTTATAAAAATTAAGACACAATCATTACATATTTACATTATAAAGATGAAATGGATTACTGGATTAGCGCTCAACCAATCAACCATTACATATTTACATTATAATGATTAAACGGATTAGGGTCTAACCATTACATTATAAAGATTAAAAAGGCACAACCATTACATTATAAAGATTAAAGGGTAACCAACCATTACATTATAAAGATTAAAGGGGGTCCAACAATTATATTATAAAGATTAAAGATGACACAATCATTACATTATAAAGATTAAAGAGGGTCCAATCATTATAAAAATGGCCCAATATATTTTTAAGTTTTTTTATAAAAAGGTCCTAATATATAAAACTTGTATATAAAATTTTATAAAAAAAATTATATATAAAATTTTAGGCCCCTAAAAAAACAAGTCCTGGCCGACGGCCCGGCTCGACCTACCCCAAGGCTGGCCATGGCATTAGAATCCTATTAATATTATAAACAATATAAACTATTTTGCCAATTTAGTTATAATATGCATTTAAGTTTGATTTCTAATAAAAGTTCAAAATTTTTATCTCATGTCAAAAAATTTTGGTTTACCGGCAAAAATTATAGCCGAAATTTGGTTTTGGTTATGGTTATTAACCAAAATTAAGCGAACCGAAAACCAACAAACTAACCGAATAAACCGAACCGATTAACTGAAAACCGATCGGTTAATAAAATAGATTAACGGATGACTTCGGTTTCGGTTAAGGCTAATAACCGAACCGAACCGAACCGTGCACGCCCCCTACTCTATTCTATCTATTTAAGCTCCGACTTATTTAATACATATATACACACACAAAAAAGTACAATTCATTGATGTGACATAGTGAACGGTACCCACCGACCAACAAAATTACTATTATTAGAATGTATGGGCACAGTGGTATTAGAGTCAGGGGCGAAGCTATGAAGGGGCCAGGGAGGGCCCCGGCCCCTGCCGTTTTTTCCGTTAGTAGTGTTAATTTTTCCGTTTTCGTCCGAAATTTTTTTTACGTATAGAGCCGACCCCTGCTTATTTTTTTCGGCCCCCGCTTCTTAGATTTTCAAGCTCCGCCACTGATTAGAGCAGACTCAAGTCTTCAAGTATTCAGCAAGTCAAAGTCATCTTCTTGAAGATTCTTTAAGGATAGGTAAGCAGTTATGGTGGGAGGGAGACTAATTTAGGTACCCCATTTGGAGGTTTATATGAAGAATATATATGACTAGCTATGAAGGTGGCCACGACTCGTAGTTAAAGTCACGTGTTACGTGAAATTGCTCGTAGACCGTGAAAAGCTAGAGCGCTAAGATCTTTATTATTCACAGGAGTGTTAAGGTGACATGTAGCCATAGAAAACTACGTGTTCCGCTCAAGCCAAATGCTAGAATCCAATGGGGAAAATCAGTCGATCGCGTTCAAATTTGTTTGTCGAGGTCGAGAAAGTCGACACAGTGTGTATAAACTCTTAACGGGGAGTTTCTATGAACCGATATGGGGGACAACTAGTCGTTGTGAACTAGAACCGATGGACCGCCATAATGAATAAAGAATCAACCATAGAGAGAGATAGCATTCAAATATGGTTGTCAACGCTGGGAAGCTCGATGGGTGGACGAGTGTTTCAATGAAACATATCCAAAAGTTAATCCATAATAAAAAAAATAATCCAAAAGCACTCAGTCCATAATAAAAAAAACAAAAAAGTGATCAATCGATGGCAAGGAAGAGGAATGATCAAACGATGGCAGGAGGTTTGATCAATCGATGCTGGAAGAGTAAAGGTCGATTAGGAATGGACTGATCGATCGATGGCTACTGGCTAGGTTAAAAGTTTTTAATCAGGTCACAAAAACTTAATTTATTTGCTTTAAACCTAAAACTTTACTTTGGCCTAAAAGCGGTACAAAGTCTAACCCGAGTATAACCGGTAATACTTACAATTCAAGTTACAAACCGTTCTTCCAATTTAATGGGCTAGTGACCAAGATCCGGTTCAACCGGTATTACCGGCCGGTTTGAACCGGTTTTTAAAACATTGTATATAATTATAAAACACTATCACCTAAACTATGTTTGGTTACAATTATCGACTCTCCATGCTTTGCTTATTTAAAAAAGTATAGGATGTTTTAACAAGCAATCCCAAATACCGCACAATTAAGTCGAACATGCAAACATTCATTTCATTTTCTCTTTACTTTTAACTAAATCGACTAGATCAATTCACATTTGACAATTTAACTCACATCTCTAGTGTTAAACATTAAATGGCAATGATAAGCGCTTGATTTCAGGTTTGAATCCAACTTCCTGCTTGCATGCCTTTAACACCTTGACGGTCACCTGTCCAATGCACATTTTACCTGATCCTATTAGTTAGCAACGTAATAACAAGGCCTCGTGAGTTTTTCAGTAAGAGGCTATAAATAGAGGAAATCAAAACCTCACATTGACATGCAGTATATCAAAAGCAAATTGAGCTACAATGAGATCCATTTCACATCCAATGGCCCAAATCTTTAAGTTCCTCATCCAATAATTAGAAACAGTATCCGCCTACTTACTATATATATGTGTTGTGTTTTGAATTAAGTCCAAAAATCCAAAACATGTACATGCAGCAGTTGCTGCCATACATGGCATCATATCTGTATCCATCGGAACCAATGCCATTTATCTATAGAGTGGATGAAGTTCGGGATTTGCTTATGTCATCGTCCTGAGGTGGCGGTACAGATAATGACGGGGACGAGACTGCTGCATGATAAGATGACGAGGCAAGTTGAGCAAGTGCTGGAATTGCACCACCTACAAAATTTCAATTGATAACCAAGTCAAATACAATAAATACTCTGAAAATTTGAAAAAAAGGCTGAAATTTGAATGCATGCTAAATGCTAACATGCATTTGCATATGGTTCAGAAAAGCCCCAAGGGGGTGATTGGGATTGCGTTTTAAATAGACTATATGTTATGGAATAATATTAGATGTAACAAAACGGGATGTAGAGAATAATGTTTGGATGTGCTACGGTTTATGCAAATCTATAACTGTAAGAAACTAACCTGACAATCCTGCACAAGCTGATGAGAAAACTATCACAGGTGGTGCCTGCATCAGAATTTTTAGCAATAAACATTAACAGAAGATGATCACAAATAACAAAGTTAAAAGGTTTTGGGCCAGAAAGTAACAGTGAAAGAGAATCAAGAACAAAAATATAAAACCATTATATTTATACAAAGATCAGTATGTACTAACTAAGGATCAATGATGATGTCATTTGCCGTTGATGTGGTGTTGGTTAAATATGGATGAGCAAATTGGTGGCACGTGTGATGAAAGACTTAAAGATTGGCTCTTTAAGGGTATACTTGAATCATCAAAGAACAATTATGAACTAGAATGCGAGGCAGTGGTGGCAATTTCGACCCGATTACTTATAAATGGGTCGATGCGGGTAAAAGTCTCATCAAAATTCACAAATGGTATTTCTAATGGATAAAATCTTGTAACTTACTTCATTAAGAAATTGGTTATTATTGCAATAATATATAGCGCTTGCAATTATTTAAGACAAATTAGTTATAATTTTTTTTTTGAACAAAGTATGTTTTGTGTCAACCCAACCTTACCCCGAACAAAAGATTACACGTTTTGTCTCGTTACCCAATCTGTCCAACCCGCCCATTTTACCACCTCTAATTCCAGGTAATGTATGTTGTATTTTCTGGATAGATCTTACAAGCTCATACTCTTTTAGATTTAGACATGTGTAGATTTAGACCAAAATTAACTGGACAATATAAACCAAACGATGGTAGTCAGAAACTTACACCAATAAGGAAATGCAACCACATGGGTCCTTTCACACGCCTTTGAACCACCGGCATCACTACAAGAATGAAATTGATGAAAATAATGTTAAAATCTGTCCAAAATGTACCTACTAAAGTTTCAATTTTAATTTCCAAGTGGAACAGATACACAGGTCTTGCTAAATGAATTAATGCTTGAAATGCAAAAGGAAATACAAGGCAGATACAAATGTAAGAGAAACAAATAATAAAGCTGGGGATAATCAAGTTACGATAAAAAATAGATTGATGAAGAAGAGTAGGAATTGATCAATACTACTGCACTTACCTAAATTGAATCCATAAAATGCACTTGACACACCACCAACAGCAGAACCAATCTGTGTTGTGAGCAAGAGATGAAAATGAGTATATCTGTGTGTCTGAATATTTGATACGTATATTCTAATATAAAAGATCGTTTTCTTCTTTTGTTTAAGATGGGAGCAAAGAGAAAAAAACAGTTACCATAGAAAAACTATCTCTAATAAGAGGTCCAACTGTCCAAGCACTGGTTTCCTGCCATCAATCAGAAACATATAGTAAATTACAAACAGACAGACGAGCAAAACCCATAGTGTTTATGATTTTCAACAACTTTCCTACATCCATGGTCACAGATACAATACTTATTATATCTTATGATTTTAGTACTACTTGAGAAACAATCAGTGTGATTCATTTAGAATATGAATTCCAAACTGCCTATATTCTTGAATAACCGATGGATAACAAATCACTTTCAATCTCTAAATCCTACAAAAACCAACTGTGCCAATTTTTGAAAATATTTAATACATAAAAAATAAGCTTTATTTATTTAAAGAAGTTACCATCTCCTTGGTGAGAGGACCTGCACAGTGCCTGCATCTCAAAGCGTTTCTAGGATCCGAATCCCCCATCTCTTCTTCGTGATATATATTTGTTCTTTTTTTAGGATTCTAAACACCAATCAGAAAATAAAAATGACTTCAAAACATTGTGCCCTACTTCAGATGCAGATGATAACAATAATATAACAAATCATAATTTTACAACAAATGGTAAAACATTTAGCATATCTTGATCTTGTTTGGTAGTTGAACACCATACGCCTCAAGTGAAATCTAAAGCAATGTGCTTTGATTAAATACTAAGACATGCACCCTACTAAAATTTTCAATTTGAAATCAACACCTGGAATCTTCTAAGCAGCATTAAAGTAATTTGCAAATGTAATAAAATCATAGTGATGGCCAACTGTACTTCATAGTTGTTAAAATCCCTCGCCTCGGGCGCCTAGGCGCAGTTTTGAGGCAAGGCGCATGGTTTGGGCTTTTTGTCTGAGGCGCATATCAAGGAAGTGAGACACAATTTTGATATTTTTTTTTTGCTTTATTATTATTTCCTAGATTATGGTTTAGCTTATAAAAGCTTCCATAGGTATTTTATGATTTTGGTATATGACTTTGAACATTTTGGTACTAATTAGATGATATTAAATGTTATATAATAGTTTTTCTTTATTTTATTTGAAAAATAAAATTATTTTTCAATACATAATATACTTTAAATAATTTTTTTAAGAGCGCTTTTTTTTCTCGGGCCACGCCTTTTTTGCGCCTTGCGCCTAGGCCCCATGCGAGGCTTGTGCGCCTTGCGCCTTTGATAACTATGCTGTACTTTAGAAAAAAAAGAAACTTTGTTTCCTTAATTGAAGTTTACTGACTTTCCTTGTGCAGTGTCTATGGTGTTTTGTTCTGTGTTCAAAAGTGCAGCTGGAAGGGTTCCGAGCAAATTTGACTTGTTGAAGACTGCTACTATTATAGATATGACTTGGTGTGCCAATTTATTTAAAGCCTGGTGTATTTTGATGCAGATAATTCGAGGATTTACAGCTTTACAACATGATAACAATAAATTAGGGGATGCACAGTGGTTATGTATGATGATCACATGAATAATTAGAAGATTTAAAACTATATATGTTAACTAAATCAGTAATTAGGTCAGTAATTCGAATCAAACAAACACAAGATTATAGGCATGAATTGGCAAAGAAATTATAACATCATACAATAATCAAATTCAAACTAACAGGAGGATAATCAAAACTGTAACTATTGTGAGTGAAACACACGTATTGTAACTGTATCAAACCCTAGGGAAGGTCAATATAATCTTCAATTTGATCGCATGGTTAAACGGTTTGATTCGATGGAACCCTAACACTAGGAACCAATGGTTATATGGAATCGTATGGTTCCTACTCGTAGTAGAAAGTAACGAATAAATTAAAACAATATGATTTAAAGACTGTATAACTCACCGCCGGATTTAGCCCTCCGTGTATCGTCGGCGGGAGTTCGTGGCCGTTGTAGAAGAAGATCTGTGTGCAACGCAGTGAATAATAAAGTTGAAAAGTTATATAGCTCCTTGTTTTAAGAGTAATTTACAAAAACGATCCCTAAACTATCTCACAACTTTCATTTTTGACCATTTAATTTTGACTAAATTACAGAAAATAACATTTAGGTATATACCAAATTACACCCACAAACCTTAATCTTCACTAATTACTGGACACCCTTTATCTATATGATTTGTATCAAGTTATAACTTTTAGACTAACCGACGTTAGATTTTTCAGTTAAATGACATGTAAATAACTAATTTACCCTTCATTCTTATATTAACAAATTAATATATATATAGAGAGAGAGAGAGATATGTGTGTGTATATATATTACTCTCTCAAGCTCTGTAACAAGTAAAAGCCACACCACCACAGTCACCAACCGACGGTCGGGATTAACAAATTAACCGCCACCCGCCTGCCCATTCACGGATAAGTTTTTAGCCTCTCTTCCTACCCTCGTCTCCTCTTACTCTCTCTCTCTCTCTCTCTCTCTCGCTCTCTCTCTCTCTCTCTCTCTCTCTTTTCCATCGTCTACACATACACATACCATCGCCCTCCCACCGTTGGCTGGCCGGAACAACCGAACCCCCTCTGCCTCCCTCTCTGTTCTCCGACTTTCCCCTCTGCTCAACACATCCACGTACAAACGATTTGGGTTATAGGCCGATTGTAAGCTTCTGTATTTCGGTCGAAGCTTCTGTATTTTTTTATTTGGATTTTTGCCCACCAATTGTGTTATTGGTCATTTTGGATTTTGACTGTCGGCCAAACACCCTGTCGGTTTCATTTTGGATTTGAATTTTGCCAATTGAATGTAAGCTTTTTGAAGTATGAGAATTTGATTTGTAGGTTTTGGGTTTTTGTTTAGGAAGAAGGCATAATGGATGGGGCCCACAATGCTTTTGAATTATTTATTTATTTATTTTATAATAGTAAGGGTAATTTGATCGTTTATAAAAAACTAACTGAAAAATCTAACATCTGTTAGTCTAAAGGTTATAACTTGATACAAACTATTTAGATAAAGGGTGTCTAGCATAATTAGTGAAGATAAAGGTCTGTAGGTGTAATTTAGTATATACTTAAAGGTTATTTTATGTAATTTAGTCTTTAATTTTCTTACTGGTAAAATCTAACTTTAAAGGGCGTTTAGTTATTTTAACTTCTTGATTATTTTTTATAAGACTCAGGGATTTTCAAAGTGACGCACCCAATCAAAAAATAAGTTCTAAAATTCCCTATGGCATGTGGGAACTAGAGAAAAGACCGGTGTATATCTGAAGGGCATCAAAGGGCATGTATGTCTTTTTGACATTTACTTTTTTTGTATTTTATGTTGAAACTAACTTAATAGAAAGAGACCAATATTATATGGATTCGCTAGGATGGAATTGCTGTCGATTGAGGAGTGGCTGAAGGGAGTGCCATCATGTAGTTGGGTACAAATAAGCCAGTGAAAGAAGAGTAGTCAGGGTACGATGAATCACGCCTGGTACGTAAGCGAATACGGATCACGTGGGTTTGTACTAATCCGCATTTGAGCTGTCGAGTGACGGTTGCTCCAACTATTAAGAAAGGACGCAGGGGATGTCTTATAATAAAGGGATACTCTCTTCTCTGATGTGCGCTATATTATTGTGTCATATTCCTGAAGGAGTGATCCGCAATTAAGCCACGTGGCGATACACCCAAAAGAAAGGGGGGCTTTCGTACGTATTGGAGTACGAAGAGAATTCTTCAGCACACTAAATTCTAGTGGATCCGGGTCCATATTCATGAAAAGCGGGGGTTGAAATTGTTATAAAACTAAGACAACTTATCTTACTTTTTTTTATCGGCAACCCCTAGATATTATAGGATAATTGAGTTTCCCCGTGGCAACACCTAGAACATCTAGACAACTTATCTTACTAATAATAAGAAAGAGTTAGGCACCTTCAAGGCCTATAAGCTTCTTTCGGTTTATATTTTCAAAGAGAGAGGTAAAAGTCATAAAGACTTTCGGTAACACTTATTGCAACAACAAAACACTCTTATGGATATCATTGGAAGACTTGCAACAATTCAACAAGAAATAGGTTAGGTGAAAAACGAGAAGCTCCAACATAAACAAATTCTCGTTCTCTTCTAGGAGTAGAGGTGTACAAATCGGGTTTTTTAACGAAACCGGTTCGGGTTTAAAACCGGGTCGGGTTGGGCAAAACCCGCTTGGACCGGGTCGACGTACGAACCGGTTCGGGTCACGAACCGGGTTCAAGGATCATCGAACCCAACCCTACCAAACCGGATCGGACCGGGTTGAAACCGGGTTGGCTACTAAACCGGTTCGGGTCCAAAACCGGTTTACCCGGATTTTTTTTTTAAAAAAAAACCGTTAATTTTTTAAAAAATTAACCGTTAAAGATATTAACTTAACTTAAAAATTACAAAACATACAAAATAAAGTTTAGAAATTACAAAACAAATAATTAAAAGTTTACAAATTAAAAATACATTAAATATAAAAGTCTTCTTCGTGGATATATTGAAAATCCGGGTAGTCGGTACTAGTCGGATCCCGAACTCCCTCGTAGGAGGTCTTCGCCGATTGCTTCAATCAATCCTCCTTCCACCTCGTCCTCGTATATCTCTCCCTCGACTTCGAGTTCGCCTTCAAGGGAAGATATATGTTGTATTCTTTCCGCCGCGTCCAAGTAATCTTTTAAGCAAATGCACGTTTCCACCGATGGCGGAGTTAGTCTTGTTCTTCGTAAAGAAACAACCCTGCCACTAACAGAAAAAGCAGATTCCGAAGCTACCGTAGAAGCTTGGACGGTTAGTAGATCACGGGCCATAGCGGATAGGACGGGAAATTGGTTTTCCTTCCCTTTCCACCAAGCCAAGATATCAAATGTCTCAAAATCATGAGCATTCATACCGGTTAAAAAATCCGAACCGATATATCTACCTAATTCGCTACTTGGGGTATTACCCCGTTGACGTTTACTATTTTCATTAAGTATAGTATTAAATAAGTTTAACATTGAACTCCGACTAGTACTTGCACTTGATGGAGCGTTTCTAAATTGCTCATGAACGGTAGATGTTGTACCATATTTTTCAACATAAACAGTAAATAAAGTAGACAAATTTTGTGTAAAAATAGTTTTTGCTCTATCCGTTAAAAATACGTCTTCTTCGTATAAATCCAAACCGTAAATTATTTTTTCAATTAAAGTTTCAACACCCGAAACATTTAAGCACGGGTTTAAGGCGGCGGCGCAAGTAATAATCGGAGGCATTTCTTTAAAATATTTTCTAAATTTCTCTTTCATTGGCGGTATCATTTCTTTAAATACGCCGCCTCGCATGGAATATTCGTTTAATTTTTCCACCATTAAAAAAAGTTGATTTAAAACCAAAGGACTTGTGGGATAGTAAACTCCCGATAAATAGGTTGTAGCGGTTTTAAAAATATGGAGCATATCGGCTACACTTTCAATGATACCCCAACCCGCTGTCGGAAATTTTGTTACTTTATTTTGCCTTGCTAGTTGGGCATGAAACATTTGCAAACTTCGTTTTTGTTGAATGGCTTTTTCGAACATGTTACACGTTGAGTTCCAACGTGTTGAAACGTCCCAATTTGGACCTAAACATTCGGTTTCACCGTCTTTACAAAATTTTATATATCGATGATATCTTCTTTGACTTGTATGAAAAATGTCACGCAACATTTGTTTAAATTTATTTCTAACATCGTCAATGTGTTTAAGACCACCTTGCACAACTAAATTAATAATATGTGCAACACATCGGCTATGGAAAAAAATACCATTACAAATCGGGTTATATTTTAAAATAAGTTGGTTTACCGCGACGGTATTATTCGAGGCGTTATCAAACGATATTGAAAAAACTTTTGTTTCTATTTTAAAAGTTCTTATAACTTTGTCTAAAATATAAAATAAATTGTCACCGGTGTGGGGGTATGCAAAAATATCGAACGCAATAGTACGTTTCATCATTTGCCAATTTTCCGGATTTATCCAATGAGCGGTAACGCAAATGTAAGAATCCGGCAAATTGTGGGGAGCCGACCAAACATCACAAGTTAAACTAATACCGGTTTTTAAATTTTCAAATTCATTTATTATTTCTACTTTAGCTTTTTTCCACATATTTATACAATCTCTTCTAAGAGTAGCACGACTTACATGAGTGTAGCGAGGTTGGAGCGTTTGTTGAATAAGCCGAGTCAAACGCTCGTTGTCAAAGTGTTTGAAAGGTAGACTCTCTTGAATCACAAAATGCGCCATCCTTTCCCGAACCAAGTCAACATTATACGCAAAAATATTACCTTCGTTTGTCATACTTGGTTGACCTTGCGAAGCTTGAGACTTTATAACCGAACAATAGTTTTTTTCAATGTGATTCTTCAAAGTTGTGTTTGCGTCTTTTCCAAAAAAATGCCCGCACAACTTGCATCGAGCCTTATGACCACCATTCGACATTTCGCATAAATCGAAATGTTGCCAAACATTGGGATTCCTTGTTGTAGGAATAACCCGCACAACCGTGGGAGCACTAACACTTTGAGAAGCACCAACAATATTAGATTGTTGAGATTCGTTTGCCATTTTGGGAGTTTCGACTTTCGAGCGTGAGCGTTTTTGATAAATAAGAGCGTTTTTGAGAAATGAGAGCGTTTTGGAATTGTGTGGTTGAACCAATACAACCCACACCTATTTATACAAGTTGTAGGGGCTCCAAAATACAAAAAAAAACCAAAAAAAAACGGTCATATAGCCGTTCCAACGGCTATAAAACCGTTAAAATCGAAGTTTACAACGGTTCGAACCGGTTTGAAACCGGTTTGAGAACCGGGTCGGGCCCGAAACCGGTTTGAGGGTGAAACCGGTTCGGGTCGGGTTAAGAACCGGTATCCAAAATTTTTTTAAAAACTGGTTACACACCTACGGGTTTGGATCGGGTTTCGGATCGGGTTGGGTGAAACCGGTTTGTTTGCGAACCCGGTTCGGGTCGGGTACCGGGGACCCGGTTTGAAACCGGTTTTTTTGCCCGCCTCTATCTAGGAGCATCCACCTTCTCTCATTCCGGAGATCGTAGGAAATTGATGCAATTGACCCGGGACCGCATTGTCTAAATTGTTTCACAATTTTTTTCTACACACACTATGAATTTTATACTCCAGACAAAGGTGCAGCTTTTAGAGTATATCTGAATTCAATGTAGAAGTCATTCTTTATGCTCATTTAAGGGTCATCTCTTAAACACTTAATCAAGTAAAATTTTGGGCCACCTAATTTCAGACTTAAGAAAAACTATAGATATAAATATTTACGTTATATTTATAAGTTACAGAAAAGTTATATTTAAAATAAAAGAGAACAAAAATAGAACAAGGCAAAACAGCCCCATCAGTTGTCTTGAGTGTAAACAGCCTCACAAACAAATGTAAATTACAGAAATAGTCCAGTCTGTTCCTTGCAAGTTTAAACTTTAAAGTTGACATTAATGGTCATTATTTTTTAAATTTCTTGCAGGAATGATAAGTAGAAATATAATCAAAATGTCACAAAGAAGGTTTTATCTTTTAAGACAAGTAAAACAATGAAATGAAGATATTACTATAAAACCCGTATACAAATCTCAACAGCGACAAACCACTGATCTACGAGCCTCCCATTCCTGATACTGGTTTCTTCTTCCATTCATAGATAAGTTCACTATTCGCCTCATTCACGCAAAATGGTCCCAAATTTACACTCGCAAACACACAAACCTGATGTGTTGTTCACAAGCTCCCCCGGAAACTGCAATTTATGGGTGTACGGGTCCGTAGGGCCCGGTCCATTGTGGGCTTACCTTGGCACCCAAAAATATATATAAATGGTGCGATTTTAAGGTGGGATGAATGAAATTAGTAATCTGATCTTGTGGCTGTAAATTGGGAAAGAAGACCAGCTGCTTGAGCTGGTAAAATGTCACCAAACCTGCCCACTTGCCCTTCTGTTAGCATGGATCCCAGTTTCAGTGTGCTCTCCCCAAACCTACTGCCAACCTGACATTTTAACAAGAAAATCAGTTTTCAACATATCGAAGTTTATGAAACAAACAAATCAAAGCCTCTTCCAGATAAATGGAAAGTTTTTTTTAAATTTATTATGTGCAAATTTTCTATTATGAAAAGGGGTGTTCCTGGTCTGGTTCAGCTGATTTTGACAAAAGTTCTAGGCTGACCCGCTAACTACGGTTTTGAGAAATGACAAACCAAACTGGCCGGGTTGGCCGGTCTCCCGGTCTCAAAATCATTAGTTTGTATTAAAACTTTTAAAATGATAAAGATGGTTCACAATTATATCTATATCTATACTCTATAATAAATAAAGGTTTTGGTGAAACAAGTTTTCCCGCCTCTCTCTCCTATTAATTTCACAAGTTTTCTTTAATTGTTTTTTGATATTTTTTGTTTTCCACCTCTCTCTCCTATTAACTAATAATGATTTCTATAATTGTTTTTATAAACGTTTTTCATTTAAAAAAATATAGGTTTGTTCATAAAACATTTTTAGAAATTAAAAATTTATTTCATTCTTTTTATAAAACATTTTTAAAAAGTAACTATATGACGTTTCTAAAATTTGCATTAAAAACTATGTAATATGTCATAAATATGTAATATGTAAATATTTATTATTAAGTATATATAACATTGCATTTATTTAACCCGTGTAATACACGGGGTTTCTAACCTAGTAATACATATACATAACTATAGTAAAGGTTAAATAGCCATTTGGTTTACAAGGCCTGTTTTCAAGTTTCAAAACAAATTGTTAAACCATCAAACTGCAAAAACCGAATCGTTTGGATCTCAAACCGGAGAAACGACCAACTTGCTTCGTTCGGTCTGGGCGGTTCAGTCGGTTTCAACAGTTTTTTAACACCCCTAATGAAAACTTTCAGCTGTCAAGGTTATTATTCATGGAAAGTTGTTACAGGACCAGTGGTGACGCTTTTGACCAATTTAATTATGAATGGGTGGGGATTTGGGTTAAGTTTTTATCTCAAGTAGATAAAGTGGCAGAAACTAGAAAGTCACAAAATGAATTTTGAATGCATAGAACCTCGTAAATCATTTTTATTAAACAAAAAATCAGATTATTATTGGAATAACATAATACTTCGTAATCATACTTGATATAAATGATTATTTATTCTGGACAAAAGTATTGTGTCAACCGGATCCAACTCATATAAAAAAGCCTGTTCCAACCTGCTATCCAACCCACCCATTTAGCTACCTCATTTTCATTTTTGTTAGTATGCCACCAAATTTTTTTCACTCGCTAGTATACTATGATAAATGTTTCTGTATGCATAAATGCTACTGTACTTAACGAGTGAAATTTGAGGCTACTATTCCGTTTTCCCATGAAACATAAAAGAAAAAAGAGCAAGAATATAAGTGAGATTTAACCTGCATAAAAGATTTCAAGAAAGGCGTTGCGACCCCTAAACTTGTATTATCATCCATATCAATATTGCGGGAAAGCTCCTCTTGGGTATAATTTCTCCAAGAATTTCTTGAAGAAACATCATCTATAGATGTTGATCTAGGCGACTTATTTGCCCCCTTTGTAGATAATACAGGAGCACTGCATACCAAAATTCAATATCAATACGAATTAGAAGTGCGGTTACATAAAATGCTAAAAGTTAGAAACTAAAAAGCTATAAATAAAAGATATGTAAGATGAACCTGATGGGAAGGTATTTAAAACGAGGAATGGTAGAGCATCTCATTATATTTGATTCAGAATTTGTAGGCAATTTTTGCATAGTATCTGTGTACAACCGACGAAGCTGCACAAAGAAACCAAATAGGACAGCATGGCGCAAGTAAGATTGTTTCTCATTCTCCATAAGGTATGGCTCATACCTACAAACTCACACGCACACACAAAAAATCATTATAAGCAATGAATGAATTATATTTGGAATTGGAAATTTAAGCTGGAAATCATATTATGTCCCGGTTTGTATCGATTATGGTCGCGGTTTCAATCCACTATGAATGGGTTCATTCAGGTTATATATTTGTACCTAATTCATCACATGGGTAAAATCAAAATATTAGGTTAAAATAAGAACAGGTAAAGTGTTTTCAGTCGACCAGTACCAGTACCAAAAGTCACTCATTCCGCCAACCCGCCTGATTTCTACTTATGAATATGATACAAAATTAATCAAAAGCTGAACCACAAACAACAATTAATAATTTCATCCAAGAAAAGGTAACTGAAAGCGTACGTGAGCCAGTCTATAGGGTCTAGCTTCTGTGAGAGGCGATTTACCAATCCATCAAGGCGGTTTTTCAGGACTGATTTTGCTTGTTGAAAATCTTGTTTCCGTCTATAAACCGTTTTTATCTTTGATGCTTTTGATATTTCCTCATTTCCATTTAAATCACCACCAGTCAGAATGTCAGCAGCAAACCTTAGATCCAATAAGACTTGCAGCACTCCTTTTTCAGACACACTGTTTGAACTAGCCTCATCATTCGAGAGGAAATCCACATAAATATCAATTACCTGCATCACCATACAAGAAGAATATGATCACCTTGGGGTTGCTTGAAACAGAGGTGGGCATGTTGGGTAACGGTCAAACCGGGGGTACTTTTGGTGTCAGACAGGGTTGGATTGAGCTGAAATTCTTTTTGTCCAAATCAGTTTACTTTTTTTGTAAATAGCTGGTTCCAAATATAATTACAAAATTTATATTTTTTTCAATAAAAATTCAATATTTTGAATAAAATAATTTAGTAGTCTTTATGCATTATAAACATACTTTCCGAACCCATTTGACCCGTTTTCTTTTAATCTAGTTGGTTGAAATTGCCACCTTTACTTGAAACTTAATCCGGAAACACAATCACATAGCATCATTAGAAGTGAAAACAATGAAACTGAATTCTTAGCAAATAGAAAGACCTTTTCTAATAATCTTGAAGCAAAATTTTGCAGAATTGGCTTGTCAAGCACATGACCCCCAACTCTGTGAATTTCTTCACAAGCTTGATACAAATATGAGGTGATATATAAGGAAGGCATGGAAGGAAGTGAGATTTTCATCTCTGATGGATGTTCAGCAGAGTCCTCTTGTTTAACTATTGTATCTTCCCAGCCCTGTTCAATATACAAATAGCAATTTATATTTTAGCAATTAAAACAAAATTATGAAATGTTTATGCTATGAAAAAAACTAACAGAGAGAATTCCCAAGGCTTATAATCACTAATAAAAAATGCTTGCGAAAAAACAGTACTCTCCTTGTTGCAAAATAGTCTCTCCTTTTTTTTCATTTTGAAGTCTGATGAATAAGTGCCACTTCCCAAATTAGACTAAAGCTTACACTTCTACAAACATTTCTTTACTCATAATTCATGTGAGGGAATTTGAAAAGGAGAGATATGGGAATATTAAGAAAGAAGAAAAGATGGGAGCATTTGAAAAGGTAGATGGACTATTATATAATGTAAAGTTCATTTAGGACGGCAACAATTTGCTTCTCAATTCAAGAAGTCCGTACAGATGAAAACCTAGAATATGACTCAAAATAGAAGTGTCAAACATAGAGCGATTGAATTACATACTTTTCCACTTGTAGAAAATAAGGTAACATTAATCACATATAAACTTGGTCCAAAATGTAGACTCCTATAGTCCTATGCATCATATGTACCTTGTAGTAAGCTCAATGTATTATCCATGATGTGACAAGTTAATAAGTTACCCCTACCCGGGAAAAAAATCCTCAGAATATATACTTACAAGCCTGAGTTCCAATGTTCAATATAGAAATGTACTCCCTTTAAATGGAGTACCATATAGATCAATAATATGTGGAATAGATTTATGCTTATTTTCTATTGCAGTGATGATAAAATAAGTTAAAAGTGGTTCCAAACAGAGAATGTGTTGATCTATCAGGAAAAACTAGTAACAAATTCGATTGTTTTTAACAAAAGAGCAAGCTATTTGAGGAACAAGTTTCACACATTATTCAATCAATGCAAATAAATGTATACACCAATACGGTCCTCAAATTTATAATATAAGGAGGAATTTTATTCTCAGTGCATGTTTAGTGCTAACGCCTAACAATATAAAGGAAGAACATTCTTAAAATATAATCTGATGATAAATTAATAACCAACTATTAACAACCACTTACTCTCAAGGGACTGGTTGCTGATAAACTTTCATCATTTCTGAGGCGGTGTGAAAGGATAGCTGAAAGTTCATCCGAAACCCAAGTTATCCACAAGTTATGAGCTTTAATACAAAGATCTTGTGTTGTTTTTCTAAGTTCACCAAGTTGTCGGCTCGAACTATCATCAACTCCAAATAATGCAGAGGCAGCAAGTGAAGATTGTCTTCTAGGTGAAGTAATCATTTTCTTCCCATGATTTTCAGAAATAAATGATTCAAACATTCCAATAGAGTACATCAAAAGTGGTGATACCTTACCAGAAACTGCTGGCATTGACTCATTCAACCATGATCGGGGGGAACCAAGAATAACAGGAATGTTCCTGGAGTACTTCTGGAATGCAAACAATATTCTTCCAATAAATAGTGACCTCTCAACAATTACAGCTGGAGATGATGAAGAACCGCCTAACGCAGAATACAAGGATTCCAACTCATTATTGAGCTCTGTAAGTATGGCTGACATGCTTTCAAAACATTTATTTTGTAGATATGGTGCTAGTTCCTTTAATCTTAAAGAGGCTTTTGGGGATTCTAAGAATCTTAATAGGTCTTCAAGTACATTCTTGCAGTGGTTGTCCACTGCCATTCTAATTCGACCAACTTCATCACCAAAATAAGCATTTAAACAGCTTTGGAAATCATTACCATTCGGAGATCCCTTAGGGCTAGTCACTAGGGAAGTCTTTTTGGCGGTGGGTTCCATGAACCAAACTCCACCACCCAAAGGAGATCGATTCAAGAAATCGTGGAAATCAACTTTTTCACCATGACCTTTATCAATGGCGAGAATTGACTCCTTTACATTGACGATAGTATTCATTTCATCAAACCCAGAGCGAATTATCGCTTTCATTCTGCTTGTAAAAGCCCGTTCAAAAATTTCATCCCAAAGATCATCATCATTGCCTAAAACAAGCTCACGAGTTCTACTCCACGGCATTTCAATTTCAGAACCGAAAACAGTCTTTAGCCACTCCAAACTCCCTCCCAACACATCTTTTCCTTCCATAGTTTCCCTAATCAACTTCTCAGCTGCAGCAAGCTGTTGCCCACTATCAACAGCATCAATTAAGTACCGCCCATTGACTTCGTTGACTATCTCCTTCCCACAACTCCTCAAGAAATCCAAGCATGCTTTAGCAATAAACTCTCGATCCAGCATTACCATTAAAGACTCCAATTTATCCCTAAAAGACATCCACAACCTCACTTCTTCATCTGGATTCGGTATCCCACCAAACAACTGAGACACAGGGGGTGAATCCAATACTGTTCTATAGAATAAAGGCATATCACTCAACACCTGCAAAAACAACTCCCCTACATGTGCTACACTAACCTGTATCACCTTCAACACTTCACAAAACACCATTATCACATCCTCACTAGCTACCTTACAACTACTTAGTTTCTGAGAAACACAAGACTTTCGTGAATCAAGTAACAGTTTCAGAACCTGAACCGGATCCAGTTCATCAATAACAGAAACAGCAGCAAGAGCATCAGCATAAGCAGAAATCTCAAGCCCTAGAGCTTGATCCAACAACCTCTCACGACTACGCTGCGAGATTTGAGTTTTGAAAGCCTCAACAATCTGCCATTGGTGCTGTAACAAAGGAAACTTCAACAA
Organism: Smallanthus sonchifolius; assembly: GCA_023525975.1. NCBI lineage: Eukaryota > Viridiplantae > Streptophyta > Magnoliopsida > Asterales > Asteraceae > Smallanthus > Smallanthus sonchifolius. The sequence continues at coordinate 52,541,614 of CM042045.1, forward strand.
CAGACTCTTGTTACTATCACTACTAGTTAAACCATAATGAACTAACTTCGCGCGCATGTAACGCACAGCTGCACCGACGAACATCGATTCATCGAGGCAGCCCCAAATGTTCTCAGGAGTATCAACTATATACTTAACACGACACGCAACGCCGTAAATACGAGCCCTAGAGGGATTAGACGATGCAGAATTAGGGTTAACTGATGTATATGATAGAGAATGAAGGATACCGTCGTGAACTGCGGATATATTGCGTGAAATCGAGTGACAGGATGACTTCATGTTGACAATTGAATCGGCAGAATCGATGAGATCGCGGTAACGGTTGCCGACAAGCTGCCGGAGCTCTTCGCTCTTATCCTGGATCTGTTTTCGGGTTGCGGATTCGACATTTCGGATTTCGGATATAGGTTTGGTACGGAAGAGAGATTCAGCATCTTTGGTTGTTAATGTGGACGGAGATGATGGTGGTGGTTGTGATTGTCCTGCCACTCTCATGGTGGTGGTTGTCGGTGGCAGATCTCGAAATCCCTAACTAAATTCACAATTCTGCTCCGACGGAGATCTAATTCACGGAAATTCTCACCAATCGTGATTTGTAATATCTAGAGGGGGTTTGGGAGTATGATTTCTTCTCGTAATCACAGTATTTCGTGAAGAATCAAACATTTCTAATGGATTTTGCGTCTCCGTGAAGGGTGGGTCAAAGATTATGACTTTTAGGCTACAATTAAATTTTAACAGCAATTGCAAAATTTCTATGGTAAGTTTTGGCATTTTTTATTAGTTTAGGGGGCATAAATAAAAGTTGTAAATTTGTTTTACACCTTCAAACTTTTACTTTTTGTACATTTAAAGTTTTTAATTATTATGATAGTTTTTTTATTTAAGGTCAATTACATATATTCTTTTCTAAACTTATAAAATTGTATATTTTTTTAAATTATGTTTTAAGAGCATTGTGCATTATGCATTAAAAACTTGGATTTTGTAAAAATATGTAATTTTATAAGTTTAGAAGGGAATATATGCAATTCCCCCTTTATATTATTATTTAAAATATTTTTTTTATTTTTCTTATATACATTATGATGTTTTATATAAATTTAAATATGTCACTGGGATTTATTTACTTTTATCTATATTTTGAACTTTGTCTATATAAAGTTTATTTGGGTCGATATGCTTTATAAAACTTGCATTAAATGTGAATAAAAATAAGTAAATCGTAATGATGTATTTAGATTTATATAAGATATCATATAATAAAAGTAATAAAAACAAAATTGCTAACTTTTTTAAAGAGCATTGGGGTGAATAGTATATACAGTAATATACATTTCCTTTTGCCTTGAGTACAAATCCTTTTTCTTCTTTATTACCACTCATTTCACGCGAGGTTATGGTTTCTTCACCAACCACACAGGTTATGCTCTCTCTATCTCGATCTCTCTGTATCTCCTGGCGAAGTTGTTTGTCATTTAGGGATTGGGAAAGGCTAGGGTTGTGGTTGACCGACTTTGGCTCTTTGGATTTCTGCTACTTTAACCGGTTTTGATGTTTTGGATTTCTGCTACTTCTACCAGTTTTGAGGTCTGAATTGGAGGTTAATGCAACGGTTTAGTGTGGTGGTGGCTACAACGGTGCTTTATCTGCGTCGATTTGTTTCTAAACTTGTAGAGGTTTATACGGTAATATAGTTGTTAGAAACATGCAACATAAATCAGAGGTCTATGGATCAAATCTTGACTACATATCTTTTGTTTGCAGTTTATGGGATGGCTAGTGTGGATTACCCAAAATTTATAGGTGTATAATATAAAGTTTAATCACTATCAAGTGTTAATACCAAAAGTAACTTTAAATTGCAATGTGATAAAAGTTACCAAATCTAGCTAAAATACTACATGAAAGCAACCACTTATTTTGCATGTTACATGACACATTTTGGCATACATGTTTTATACAAGAGAAAATTATCAAAATGGACATTTGACTAGTCAAAGTTACAAAAATGGACAAGGTTTTTCAGCATTCTTAGGCATGGTCATTTAGGCTATTAGCCGACTGAAGAAGGCTAGTTCAGCCGCCTTGGATTTCCGTGCCAAGTCAGTCTTTTTCAGAATTTCAACCAATCAGGGAATTGACACGTGGATTTGCATATTCCCAAGGCAGCTAAAGCCCCATTCCAATCAGGCTTAGCCGGCGAACTTTTTTTTTACATGGCTCAGTCGGCTTGGTTCGAGATGGCTTCCCCGGTTTGGCTTAGCCGACGCCGAAGGTGTTATTACACTACTTAGCCGGCTGAAGTGGACTAGTTAGCCTGCTTCGAGTTTTTCTCTCACTTATTTAAGTTAGTTTTTCAATTTTCTCCATTTTTTCTTAATTTCTCTTACAATTCTAGTTTCTTTAGCTGAAGTGGACTAGTTTCTAGTCTCTTACAATTTTGAAGAAAAAATTTCAATGCACTTTGTGAAGTTGTTCCTACTGTTTGCGATACGTTACTAGGTGTTGGTTTGCATAAATGGACACAAGCACATTTTGTTGGTCAACGTTATGACATTATGACATCAAATAGTGCTAAGTCTATTAACGCGTTATCACGTTATACTCGACGGATGCCTATTACCAAACTAATCAAATTTCTTTCGTGAGTCGGTCCAATAATGGTATTTCAAAAGGCGACACCAAACATGTAAATAAGTTTATATTATAGCAAACTAAGTAATAACATATTGTAGGCGAAGTTATCAGATATAACATGCTAATATATAATGCTAATGTTTCTAACTATTGTATAGCATGCTAAGTAATAACATATTGTATGTTAAGTTATCACATATAGCAGGCTAATATATAATGCTAATGTTTCAAATTTTTGTATAGCAGGCTAAGTAAAAACATATTGTAGGCTAAGTTATCAGATATAGCAGTCTAATATATAATGCTAATGTTTCTAATTTATTTTTTTAATTGCAGCTAAAAATATACATGATCTAAGTATTTAAAGCAAAATTTGAAAAGTGAAAATGAAGGTTGAAATGAGAAGATTTATATTTATAAAACTCGAAGTAGGCTAGTAAGACTACTTCAACCGGCTATCAAGTGTAATAACACATTCGGAGCCGGCTAAGTCAAGCCTAGCCGGCTAAGCCAAGCCTAGCCGAATTAAACAAGCCAACAAGGAAGCCATCTCGAACCAAGCCGAATGAGCCATGTAAAAAAAAAGTTTGCCGGCTAAGCCTGCTTAGAAGTGGGCTTTAGCCGCCTTGGGAATAAGCACTGCCACGTGTCAATCCCTGGCTGGTTGAAATTATGAAAAAAGCTGACCTGGCGCGGAAATCCAAGCCGGCTGAACTAGCCTTCTTCAGCCGGCTAATAGCCTAAATGACATGCCCAAGAAGGCTGAAAAATCTTGTCCACTTTTGCAACTTTGACTAGTCAAATATCTATTTTGGTAATTTTCTCTTTATACAATCTTGTTTGATGACCATCACAAGAATCTTACTCCATGGTAGAGGTGCACAAACCGGTTTTTTTCGGAACCGGATCGGATCCGGTTAAGAGAGTGGAGACTTGGAACCTATTGGGACCGGACCGGATTTATGGAACCGGACCGGACAAAAAAAACCGGTTCCACCTGATTTTTTTTTTTTTTAATTTAAAAAAACTAACAAAGATACACTATAAAATACATGTTTTATTTATTTTGTAGCTTTTTTTAAGTGATTTAACAATAGTTCGTAAAAAAAAATACAAAAAACATAATTGAATCACAAAATATATATTATTTATTATGTTTTCATTCTTCTTCGTCGTAGTCTTCGTAACATCGGTTTTCATTCTTCTTCGCTTGAGATACGTTGGGCTTCATCATAAGCTTGTTCTTCGTCCGAAAGTGGATTCGTCGCCTCTTGTTCTACTTCGAATTCATGTATTTCTTGTTCAATGTTAAGCTCGCCTTTTAGTTTTGCAACATGTTGTACACGTTCGGCGGCATCCAAATAGTCCTTCAAGCAAATACACATCTCCATAGATTCCGGTGTAAGCCTCGTTCTTCGAATAGATAAAACTCTGCCACTAAAAGAAAAAGCAGATTCTGAAGCTACCGTAGAAGCTTGGACGTTTAGTAGGTCACGGGCCATTGCGGCTAGAACGGGATATTGGGATTCCCTTCCTTGCCACCAACTCAAGATATCAAAGTTTTCAAACTCTTCGGATCTTAGAGTTGAAATAAAGTAGGTTGCTTGATATCTCTCAAGCTCCCTACTTGGTGTGGTTCCACGAGCTCGTTTAGTATTTTCGTTTCTTAAAGTGTTAAATAAATTTAGCATCGGGTTCCTTGAACTACTAGAACTTGAACCCGAACCCATTGATTCACGTATGTTTGATGGATCACCACTTCCACCATATTTGCGTAAATAATAATCAAACATATTATTAAAAGCCGAATTAAAATCCCTTATTGCATTTGATTCAAAATTTGGGTCTTCCTCGAACATATTTAAATCATCCGATATTGATCCAATTAATGTTTCAACACCGGTTACATATTTCCGAAAAATATTTTTTAAATTTAGCTTTCATATGTTTTACCATTTTTTTAAAAATAGGGCCCTGATATTCAAACTCTTTTAATTTATTACATATTAAGTATAATTGTTGAAGTATTAGCGAAGATGTGGGATAATAAACTCCCGATAAACATGTAGTTGCATTTTTAAAAACCTCAAACAAATTAGTTAGTTTCTCGATCATATCCCAACTTATATTATCAAATTTTTGTAAACAACGTTTCTTTTGTACAAGTTCATCATGGAAATGTTTTAAAGTAACTCTTTGCCTTAAGGCCGATTCAAACATTTTCCATGTCGAATTCCATCTAGTAGGTACGTCCCAATTCGGACCTAAAAAGATGGAATCAGTTTGTTGGCACAAGTTTCTATAGTTTATATATCTTTTTTTGCTTGTGCTAAAAACTTCACGTAACATCACTTTAAAATTTTCTTTTACGTCTCTTATTTCTTGGACGTTTAGACCGTCTTGCACAACCAAGTTAATGATGTGTGCAACACATCGACTATGAAAGAAAACACCGTTACAAGACGGTTCATATTTTATTTTTAATTTTTCCACCGCGTTTGTGTTATTTGAAGCGTTATGAAAAGATATTGCAAATATTTTTGGTTGAATTTTATAAGTTTGAATGACCGAGTCTAAAATATAAAATAAGTTTTCACCGGTATGTGGATATCCAAAATAATCAAACGCAATCGTACGCTTCATCATTTGCCACGACTCCGGTTGAACCCAATGTGCGGTAACGCAAAGGTACGATTCGGGTAAACCATGTGGAGCGGACCAAACGTCCGTTGTTAAGTTAATGCCGGTATTTAAATTTTCAAAACCTAAAATTAATTCTTTTTTAGCTCTTTTTCATATTTTTAAACAATCTCTTCTCAAAGTAGAATGACTTACATTTGTGTAACTCGGTTGAAGCGTCTCTTGTATCATCCTCGTCAAGCGCGGATTATCAAAGTGATCAAAAGGCAATCCTTCTTGAATGACGAAATGTGCCATTCTCTCACGAACCCTCTCGACATTGTATTGCCAAACTCCTCCATCCCTACCAATTTGAGTTTGATCTTCACCTTGAGTGTGTTTTGCGTGACTAGCAATATGTTTCCTCAAAGTGCTATTTCCCGCCGCACCCAAAATTCTACCACAACGTTTGCAACGAGCCTTTTGCGAACCGTTCGACATTTCGCATAAATCGAAATAAGCCCATATCTCTTGGTTTCGGGAGCAAGGAAGTATTGACACCACCGTGACATCGCTAGTAGAACCACCAACCGAATTTTGAGTGCTTGCGGAAGCGGAAGCCATGAGAGCGTTTTTTTTTGCGTAAAGTGAGCGTTTTTTTGTGTTTTGAGAGCGTTTTTGAGTTTTGAGAGCTAGAATGTTGTGGTGAACTAACCCACACACCAAATACCTATTTATACTAAGTTTCAAGCCTTAAAAACAAAAAAAAACAAAAAAACGGCCAAAAAAACGGTTATATAGCCGTTTTTTTTTTCTTCCGACGGCTATAACCGGTTCCAAATTGTCCGGAAAAAACCTGTTCCATTTTGTCCGATTTTTGTCCGGTCCGTCAAAAAAACCAGAACTGGTTCTGGATCCGCCGGTTTTCACAAAATCCGGTCCGGTAAAAAAAAAAAACGGTTCCAGACGGATCCGGTTTCGGATAATCCATCGGATCGGATTCGGTTCCGGTTCTTTTGAGCACCTCTACTCCATGGTGTTAATGACAACATACAATCTCATTAAACATAACATTCTATGAAACCCGCTCCATTAATAAAGGGTTTTACCCCATTTAATTCTAAAGAAATCGTTAAAAAGAGAGAAAAACATAATAATTTATTACAATAAGGTTTTATTTTTATATAAATATGCATATAATGTAGTGTATATGGAATAATATTTATAAGGTTGATTAAGTGCACATTCCTCTTCCCTTCATTACATGCCTCCTTAGCCCGGGAATATGAACATTTGAGATATAATCTCTCCAATCTATCTTGCCGACGTCGAATCCAAACGTCTTCTTTTCTTCTTCAGACATCATCGCGAATAATTTTTGAGTGTTGCTGTTATCAAACCTGCAAAAAAATGGTTTCAAGATTCATGGACCACAGAGTTTACCTTACAACAAGGGGTGTTAAGCGGGTTGTGTTCACGGGTTGTCGGATTGAACCCAACCCAAATCCAAACATGACATGACACGAGTTTTCGCAAGTTGACACGAACACGATCCCTTTAACCCAAAATTTTATTTTATTTTACTACTTTTGCATATTAATAATCTAAAATCACATATTTACAACAAATAAATAGAAATATATATAAAATGATTGCGTTTAAACCATAAAGCTTTATTCTTATTTCTCTTTTATATTTTAAATTTTGGCATAAAATACCTAGTTTCTTTAAGTTATGACATAAAACACATTTTAAATAAATAAATATAAAAGTAAACGGGTCAACCAGCGAATCCGCCGGGTCAAGCCGATCACAACCCATTTAGCTAAACATGTTAGCGTGTTCTGGCGGCGTTTAGACTAAACCAACAATGAGAATTTCGTGTTAGGTCCGTGTCATAATTTCGTGGCACCCTACTTACCCATGCAAGGATCCAAAGTGCAAACAAACAATATTATAAAGAACTAAGAGTAAAATTTCATTCAAGATTTAAAGTATGATGTTACCTTCCACCATAAAATGTGTATGGTTCATATATATTTGCCAAATACTTTGCTTGCTCCACTGATTTCTTGCAAATATTTTCAAGTTTAAGTGAAAACTTCCCTTTATTTGATGAAGCCGAAGAATTCAACCCGCTTCGACTCATTGCATCTTTCCATATATGAGCAGAGAATTCTTCCATGGACCGACAAAGTTGCATGATTGGTACATGAACCGGCCTTCCCTTTAAATCTAAACATGGTGAAGAGTTGAAGTGTTCATAAAGCAGGCTTGCCAGGTCCTTAAATACCAACGGGTTCACTACCGATGAAGCTATATGATAAATGTAATTCTCTTCGGATTTCCCACTTGCCATGTGTTTTGCCATGGCTGCCATGGTGGCATTGACCACCATGTCAGCCGGAACCTGCAACGGTTTTTAGGTGGTTCATGGAAACATTTGGGTCAAGAAAATATAGACATATCAAGACAATCACTTACCACATCAAGAACACCGTTTGGGTCAACAAGAAATCCACTAAGTTGTCCCTTTCCATAGTAAAGTACAATTGGATCCATCATCCTTCAAATAAGAGATATAAAAGCAGAAATCTTGAACATCAAGTTGTAATTAGCATGGAAAAATTGAGGAGGCTGTTTTGGTCCATTTCCCAAAATGGGTTGATTTGATTTTTTAATCTCTAACAAGTCAAACATGTAAAACTTTAAAGTCAAACATGTATTCAAATGACTAAAACCTCCTAAATTTTAAAAAATATTGAATGTATTAGTAATATAGTTTTTAAATCTTATTTAAAACATTAATCTATATCTATACTATATAATAAATGACACGTGTCACCTTCATATTCATTCTCATCATTTTTTCTCGCATCTCTCTCTTATTAAATACACATTTATATTTTATTAAATACACATCTCTCTCTTATTAAATACACTTCTATATTTTATTAATAATATGTTTTTAAAGAAAATATTAATCTTTGTATTAATAAATCTCCTGACATATTTTGACGAGTGTATGTTGTATTTCACGGGCTTATTCAACTCGTATAAAACACGAGTTTTTAAAAAATAATTCTTTTATAACTTAATATATAATATTACAATTATATTTGTTCAACCCGTGTAACACACAGGATTTTAACCTAGTCACTTATATATTTAACTAAATGAACAAAATGGCCCAACCTGGCCATTCTGACCCGTTACCCAACTTTTTTGACCGACCAATTTTGCCACCTCTAATATGAACACATGTACCTATTTCCTTCCATCCATCCTGGAAACGGTTCTTTGTAAGTGCTTTCAATGACACTAGGCCGGATTATGACAACGGGTATATCTCCTCGCATTTTATCAATCATCATTTCTCCCATTGCCTTAGTAAAAACATATGTGTCTTGCCACCCGTATAGCTTTGCCCTAGTTAAATCACATAATTGAAGGAAAAACAAGACGTTTTGCAGGCGATTTTATATGAGCTAACAATAACAAAACAAAATATAAGACAAATATTATATGTAAATACTCTATACCTCTCTAGTCCAAGCTCTTTTAGCTTTTGGATCAATGCAGGTTCTCCCAAAGATTTCTTTGATTCCAAAACCATTTTTATTTCGTCTTCTACATTCAACTTTGGCATATGATTCCCATACATGAGGCTTTCTCGTGCTATAGTCTCACCTACATTGAACGACTTTTCCATGATTCTTCCTTGTCTTTGTCCATTAACATATGCTACAATCAAGTGAAAAATCGTCAAATATATGTATATGTATATGTATATGTATATGTATATGTATATGTATATGTATATGTATATGTATATGTGTTAGTTTTCTTTATCAAAAATAAAAAATTTATTTTGAAGAGTGAAGTAGTTTACCTGTAGAAACTTGCAGGAAGAGGTTAAGTTTTTTGCACTTTTTTGCAAAGCTCATAAGGCGACTAGGCCCACCAGTGTTAGTGTCAAGAGCTACATCATATCTGCAATTAAAAAAAAAGTGAATCTTTATGTTTTTTCTTGCTGGTTTTTAATTAATTATAGTTTTAAGGAGATTAACCTTTCATCAAAAGTAGTATTAGCTGCAGAATTTACAATTATGTCAACATCTTTAGCAATCAGATCTGCTGTATCCTCACCTAACCCAAGGTTAGGTTCACAAACATTTCCAATCACAGGTACCAGCTTGCTTAACATGAAAGACTGATATGATTTCCCATAAGCTTGTTGGAGAGATTTGAAAAGTTCGGTATTGATTATCTGTAATGCAATCCTAAATTAAATTTAATTTTACTACTTCACGATAAGGAGATAGATCATGTAAAAATTAAGCGATGCATGGCATACTAGAGGTGGCAAGATGGCCATGTCATGATTGTTGAATAACAGGTCAATATAATGTGGGTCGGGTCGGTTGACCCGCAAACATTTTTTACCATCTTTTAAACTTTTTATAAGAAAATTAATTCTTTAAATATGATTAAAAAAACAATATTATAACAGAAATAATCTAAATCTTTGTATAAACAATTTAGGAGGTTGTATACATTAATATAGAATTTGAGTGACTTCCAACCCATTTGACCCAACTGACCCATATCTCGTTTCAAAAAAGTTTTTTAAAAACACAGTTCAATTGATGTATTCATAAGTAAATGGATGGAATTGCCACATCTACATAGGACTCCCACAAAAACAAGAAAGAAGACAAAAAAATTTGCATACTTCATTTTTCAATCTTTCCATGCCAGCATCTGTGTTCTTTGCCTTGATTAAGATATATATCTTCCCCACTTCAGGCACGGTTCGCAATATCTTCTCTATGAACACTACATAGTTGATATGATTATTAAGAAAAGTCCAAATATTTAGAGAAGGTTCATAAGCAAAAATGTTACTAGCATCCGAGAATAATCATTCATTTAGGCACCAAAATGAGCAAAAAATACCGCTACATACAGAGTAAATGGGCAAGTTGGGTAGCAGATCAAAATGGGCTAACTATGATTTACCAAAGTGATACTACACTTCGAAGATCCTGGTTTCATCTATAAGTTCGTGCTAGATAGAGGTGGCAAAATGGACAGTTCTAGAGGTTTGGGTAACAGGTCATAACCAGTAGTTGTCTGGTGACCCGGGTCAGGTTGACCCAAAACACTTTTTGACTAACTTTTTATACATAACTTGTGTGTTACTTAAGAAAAACCTATAACCACAATAATCTAATTTTTTTAACAAACTGATTTACTTTGTTCTACGCAGCAAATATATATCTTGGGCAACATTCTACGTGTTTGACCTATTCCACAAGTTTTTCTTTTAGCTGACTTATTTACCTATTTGAACCGCTAGAAATAAAACATACTCTGTATATAATATAATAACGCCATGCAGATTTTTTGTATCAAGAGCGCCATGCACACAATGGGCGGAAATTATCATGTCTAGATATCGTATCAAGATTCAAGAACACTACGTATAAAAATAAAAAAACTTAAAAAATAAAAGAAAAAGGTATATATGTACCTTTGCCCAAGAATCCAGTAGCACCAGTAACAAAGAAGCCTTTTCCTTTAAGTATATTTATAATGCCAATACCATCATCATTCACACCCATCACAGAACCATTCTGTGCATCATTGTAGCCGTTCACATTCCCGTTGGGAGCTAAGACCAAGTTTTCATTATCCAAAAGAGCGGTTCCAGGATCCACATTGACCAAAGCCGATCTCTTGGTCAAAATAGATGACACCCCATTATTCCTAACACCATTTCCTTCACTTAGGCATTTCATCAAACAGTTGGTGTTCTTCTTTGATAACCACGGGTAATTCCCAGCCCGTGTTTGCTGAATCGCGATGGAAGAACCAAGAGACATAGTCCCCATCATTTTCAAGAGAAATCTAAAGATTTCAGAAGAAAATTTTGCAAAAGCAAAATGACACAAGGGGTGATTTGCAGGTTGGAAGATGTTGGTTGTGAAGTTGGAAAGCTAATAGTCTCCTACAATTATAAAAGTATGATTTTAAGAAAATGAAATAATAAAGAAATTGATGGAAAATAAGATATGAATATTTAAAGAAAGATGGGTGAAATGGTGTTTTTATATAACGGAGAGATGAAGGTTAGGAAGAATGCAAGGCTCCCTTTTTGCCAACGGCTAAGATGGCGGGAAGTAGGTAGTTTATTTTTTATTTTTATTTTTTTAAATTTTCTCGATTGTATTATTTAATTCAAATTCATCAAAGAATAAAATATTCATGTGGAAAAGGGCGTGGGATGGTATGATAAAAAAATTAAAATTTTAATTAATATTAAAATATAAAAAGTAAATTTTGTATTAGTTTCTTGATAGGAAAAAAGATAAACAATTACTTAGGTAAGAGGTTCGTCAACGCCTTCATTGATACCATTTTCCACCACAAAGGTGTTTACTGTTCGGTTACGACGGTTTTAACCAGAATTTTGTGGGTCGAGTAGTTAACTACGGTTTTCGGAAACGATAAATTAAAACCGTTAAGTTGGTTGGGTCGTCTGAAAAAACTGGTTTTGACGATTTGACGGTTTGATTTTAAGCAGTTTTGAAACTATTTTTTTTGTAATTTCTTTTTTCAAAAGGTTAACTTTGTATTATATTTTTTAATGATAAGGATGGTGTATATTCCCAAAATAGAAAAAAATAAATAAATAATAAATGTTAAAACGATTGATCCAGTTACCCAGATAGTTTTAGGTTTCGAATTGTAACAAAATAGTAAAACAATTAAAACCGAACTGTACACATTTCAAATCGGTCGATTTGCTTTTGTTTTAATGGTTTATGAAAGCACCCCTTACGTCTCCATTAGTATACTAGTAAGTTAAGGATAATTATTTTTAAAAATCGTTAATTAATCATGTATAAGAACAAATTAGATTGAAAAGAAATACTAATATGGTGAGAAAGTCGTTTTTGTTGAAACATGATATTTTCAAAAGTTAAAGCATCTCGTTATTTTTGATAAGATTACTAAAATGGTGGAAACTAAAGTACGTTTATATATGGCTAAAATTATAGTTAACGTAAGTATTTTAGTATTTTATGCTTTTAACCTTTTAAATAAATGTTAATGTTTTTTTAATTCTAATAAACTATTATCTGTTTAAAAAAATGTGTAACTAGGGTTTTGAGCAAGTCATTGTAGACAGTCCCTGAATGTAGCAGACAATCTTTCTTTTCTCAGTCATGACAAGATGTGGCACCAGACGTGCCAGTTCATTGAATTGGGTAGTGTACTGCCGGTGCGTCATGCTCCCGGCCTTCAAACCCAGAAATTCCCTCTCTACCTTCTCAATCTCGTTCCTCGGACAGAAGTTCTTGATTACCAGAGTTTTAGGTTTGTGCAACTTTTGATTAATGACGCGTTGCCAAACCTTCCTGCTATAGGGGAGAGACTGTAAGTGAAGAGGGTGGACAAAAGAGTGTTCGCACAATTCTTAAAGCCAGGCAGTGTAGAACCTACCCCTGTGCATACAGAACTCTTTGGCCACCTAATCAATGAAGCATATGTGGCACCAGGTGACTGGAGATGGTATAGTCACGACTCGGAGCCTGAATTGAGTGAACACTCCGATGAACAACAACAACCACAAGAGGAAGTGGAAAGTGATGATGGATTATCTGATAATGGAGACGAAGAAGGAGGAAATGATGGTGCTGAGGGATCCACGACCATATGGTTTGATTTAAACCGACTAAACTTTTGATTACACAATCGACTTTTTTAGGTTTCGACCATTCAATTAAAACGATTTTATTTACGATTTAGATGATAAAAAAAAGCAGTCATAAAAACCAACCAGATTGTGAGAAAACGGGCTCTCTAGTTTTCTACTTTGGCCTTCGATATTTTGAAACTAGGATATATAGTCTTAGTTAACTCGTTAACCCTTAACTAACGACCCTGACAACAAATATCAGAAAACTCACTCAGCACTAAAGAATCGTTGTATGATCCACGGACATTTCACACAGAGGCAACCATTAGTTGTTCGACCTCGTTCTTTTAAGACCGCAAACATCTATATATAAGGAACTGATTGATGATCTCATACAATGATCTTATTATATCATCTGATTTTAGATAATCTTTATCTTTCCTTATATTTAGCGGATAATATATTTAAATTTGATCTTATTTAACATGTCCATGATTTTCTTGGAACATAGCCTCAGGTTGTTGAATATGTAGTCATTCCTCGTCTTCCAAATACACCAAGATGTTGTAAGAAACACCGCATGGAATAATTTCTTATGGGTTTGTTTCTGGTATACCAAGCCAACGTGTCCAAGTAATTGAATCATTGTTGTTGCAGCCCCATATAGAATCTTGCACCATAGAAACACTTGCCTCTTTAGCTCCTTCATAGTTGATAAAAAGGTGGTTCAAATCTTCTAGAAATTACCATATGAAACACAAGAGATGGAATTAGGAGTTATTCCTCTTCTAGACAAGTTTGACCTAATTGGAAGCTTGTTATGAATCATACGCCACCCAAAGAAATTAACTTTGATTGATTTTTGTTGAGGAGAACTCAGTCTTTTTCATTTTGATTTTTTTCTTTGAAGAAAATGTATTGCAGTCACTGCGGTCGATCGGAGATCAATGTCGCCCAGTTTGTTATTTTTGAGTCCATTAAACACTCGATAAATGATAAGACTGTCTTATAGACCGTAAAGCTCCTTTTGCAGTTTTAGATTTGGACTTCTAATTGTTGATGTATGGTATTGGTCAGGCCATAGTATTTACTATAGAACTTATTCTTTTAGCTTATTAGCGGACTATTTAAAGATGATCCACGATTGATTATGGATCGACTAATAGTACCGTTCTGTAAGTTTTACATATGTCTTTTGAGTCATTAGTTGATTCAACCGATTTTAAGCAAAGAGTTAGGATCATATAATTATCTTCGATATAATCTAATTTTTATAATCATCTGAAAATTAATATCGGCAAGTATACATTAACACTATCTTTAAATTAAATAAATTGTACTTAGACTTTAATTTTGTGTTACAATTTGCATCTAGGATTCACATTGTCGAATTTATTAGCTTCCTAATGTTCATAAGTCATAAACTCATAATTATCGTGCCTAATTTTTTAGCTTCCTAATTCTAGTAATAGGCCACCTTTTTTTAACAGTAATTTGGATCACTGACGGGTCACTGGTTCACCCGATCATCTCCACCACTCTTAGGAGGAAACCCACCATAAGTGAGAAAACCCCCTGACCCAACTTGAACCTCTCCTATTTTTTTTTGTCACAAGTGGGACTTGAACCCAAGACCTCTCTATTTTAAAGAAGTATTGGTATACACTTTTGCCACTAGACTAAGCAAGTAATTTTATACTCCATTTTAGTAATAGCCCACCTACTTCTATTGTTTCTTGGAAAAGTTCAAGCCTTTAAAAAGATAAGCAACAGTCTTTTATTTAAAACAAATTTCTTAATTACAATCCGAGTGAGACTTTAATCCATTACTTTCTCAAACCTTATACGTTTTTTTAACACTTGTTGCCCACAATCAATGTTCAATAGTCTATTTTTTGTGTTTTGCATAAAAGTCAAAATTTGGATGTGAAAGTCAACGTCATCATAACAACCTATCACAACCATGATATTGTTTGCTTTGCGTGCCAACTACTCATAGTCACGAGTGTTCATTGTTTGGTTTATACCAATTAAACTGCCTAAAGTGTCACCAGTCTGGTTTCACGGTTGATATTTTAAAAGATTTGGACGGTTAGTTTATAAAATTTCAGAACGTACCAAATGTTATAGCTCTGACCAAAAACCAACTGTGAAAGTTCCTAGTCCCCGACAAGACCGTGAGATAATGGGCTATGCTGTTTTCTCCTATCTACTTGGGCCTTTAAGTTTAAAAATGTGCTCTACAATCTTGCTTAAGTACTTAAGCACTAAATAATGTCTAACCCTAACATCAAGCACCACAATAGTTGTTAAAGACAACACTTTAAGTACTTAAGCACTAAATAATGTCTAACCCTAGCATCAAGCACCACAATAGTTGTTAAAGACAACACTCAAGTGCAGAGACTCGCATTGTTCGACTCACCAAAAGCAACCACCAATGGTTCGACTTTGATTCTTTGATGGCTTGATTTTGGTTTATGATGATAAAAACTAATTATTAAAAGTTTAACTCATTGTTTAATTTAAAAACCGTTTAATCAAACAACAAAGCATCTACATTTACGGTTTTGTTCTTGATGACTACACGAGAATTTAAATGTATATAAGTAAGAACAAAACAATGATGGCCTAGATTACACTTTCACAAACACCAAAATCGCACAACCAGAGATTTAGAAACTTGGTATGCGATCTAGAGAGGAACATGTGGACAATTCACGTAAAATCCATTCTCATTCAATTTAATTAAACTTGCAACAAAAAATCCATATAAATAGACCTACCTTACCAAAAATACTAGCACTCAAATCTATATCTATATCTATACTTCTATACTATAAAATAAATAAAAATAATTTATGCCACGTGTCGCGTCCACATCTTTTCTCATCATTTTTTTCCAGTCTCTCTCTTATTAAATGCACTTCTCTTTTTTTAATAATGATTTATATTTAAAAAAATATTAATTATACTAATAAAAAATATTTAATTTAAATTATCTCTTATTTTAAGAAAATTTAAAATTTAATTATGTTTTTTTTAACTAAATAGTAATGTAAGTTAACTTATATTAAATATAAATTAATGTATTCAAACTGTGTAATATACAGTTTTAAAGATATAAACTTTTTATTACTAGGTATATAATATTACATTTTATTAAACCGTTTAATACACGAGTTTTTAAAATACAGTTTTTTTATTACTATGTATATAATATTATATTTTATCAACCCGTGTAATACACGAGCTTTTAACCTAGTAACCTAATAAATAATCAAAATAAGTTTTGGATTTATCTTCTACTAAGTTAAATAAAACATCCTTATCATACTCTAAATCAAACTAATTAATGTTCATAATTATTGATTAACTATTGTAAAGTTTATGCATATCTAACGTGGCCCCTTGATATTCATTATGTTCGTTTTACAGGCTTAGTTTCAAGTATAACATGGCCCAATCGTTTGTTAGGTTAAAGAGAACATTTAAAACTAAATTTCAAAATGTTTAAAAAATACGTTCTCTAAAAAAATACAAGAGAAACCTTTTTAACCCTTATTTAAAAAAATACATGCTTAAAAAGGTTTAAAAAAAGTTTTTAAAATAGTTAAAAAGGGAATTTTTGAAAAAGCTAAAAAACGTTTTTATAAAAAGAAAAGCTAAAAAGTTTTAAAAAAATGTTTTTATGAAAAAATAAAAATGTTTAGAAAAGTTAAAAAAATGTTTATAGAAAAAGTTAAACAATGTTAAAAAAAAGTTAAAAAGAATAACTAAAAAATGATTTTAAACAAGTTTAAAAGAACGTTTTTAAATAAATTAAAAAATAGTTTTTTTAACTAAAAAAACTAAAAAAATTAAACTAGTCCTTTAGAAATTAAATGGCTAAAATGTCCTTAGACTTAAAAAGAAAAGTTAATAGAGTTAGTGTCAGAGAGTAAAATGGTTACAAAAATGCAATCTCATGGCTTGATATATTAAAAGATTTTCTTTGGGTTGAAAGAGTTAAACATGTTAAACGATGCAAAACATAATTTACTTTTTCTTAAGCATTTTAAAACCACCAAAAAACAAGTTAAATATTAAAAAACCCACACGAGGACTAATTAATGTTATATTAGGCCAAGCCCAATTATCTTTCGCTACATAAGATAAGATTACACGGGCTAACAGACATAAAGGAATTGGGCCTGTAACGCAGGTTATGCAGGCCCTATGCCATTGGCAACACCTACAATTTCTAATGTTATTTTTACAGTAAGTGTCTATAAATGATAAAATCAAATCTTGTTTAATAAAACCTAGAGTTAAAAAACTATATTTAACGATTTCGAAAACTCAACCCCATTAGAGTCAAAAAGGTCTTTCTTAAATCATGAAGATATTAAAATCTATACTATATAATAAATGAAAATCATTCTTACCACGTGTCGCGTCCACATCTCTCATCATCATTTTTTTTCCGCATCTCTCTTTTATTTAATGCACCTCTTTTTTTTTAATAATGATTTATATTTAAAGAAAAATATTAGTTATACTAACAAAACATATTTATTTTAAATTATCTCTTATTTTAAGAAACTTTGAAATTTAATTATGTAACTTTTGTTGTTAACTAAATAGTGATGTAAGTAAAATTATATTAAATAAAAATTAATGTATTCAAACCGTGTAATAATCATGTTTTTAAATATATAAACTTTTTATTACCGAGAATATAAAATTATATTTTGTCAACCCGTGTAACTCACGGGTTTTTTAAAATACAAATTTATTATTACTACGTATATAATATTACATTTTATCAACCCGTGTAATACACGGGATTTTAACCTAGTAATATTATATTTCATAACAATTATTAAGGTAAAAAGATTTAACCAGCTAAAATATATTTATTTTCCAAAATTAAATCTCTTTTATCTGAACCTATTTAATTAAAATGTCGTTTTGGGTCTAACTGTACTTATATAGCAGTTCATGCTTTGATAACGATAAATTATTATTATTCCACATATTACACAGTTTAAAATGTAATAAACTAAATAATACAAATTCACATAAACTTATAACGTTATGGATATACTTTGTATATTTTAGAAAATTAATAAAGTACATATAATTTTGATTTATATATTATAGTTTAAAAATCCTAATATATACATATATATATATATATATATATATATATATATCTATACTATATAATAAATAAAGGTTTTGATGTGACACTTATCACTCTCTCATGCATCCTCAATTTTTTTCCCCGTCTCTCTCTCCTATTAATTATACAAATTTCTTTAATTCGTTTCTCTCATATTAAATAATAATGACTTCTATAATTTTTTTATAAAACGTTTTTCATGAATATGTAATATGTAAATCTTTATTACTAAATATACATAACATTGCATTTATATAACACGTGTAATACACCGGGTTTCTAAAGTTTAATATTAATTAACATTTATCAGTTACATAAAAAATATTAATACTCAGCTAAAAAAATATTTTAAAAATTAACTTACATAATTTATAACTACCACGTAAAAATTTATTCAACTCCTGTAATATACGGGTTTTTAAAACCTAAGTTTTTTTAATTACTAAGTATATAATATTACATTTATTTAACCCGTGTAATACACGGGAGTCTAACCTAGTATATATATACTAGCTTAGACCCCGTGTAATACACACGGGATGAAAAATATCAATACATAAATTTCTTAAATTTTATTTATGTATTTTATAGGTGTAAAAATGTATTACTATACATATACTAAGGATATAAAACAAAGTTCAAAATATGTAAAAACTAATATATAATTAGGTTTCAAAAATACGTCAATTAGTATTTAATTTAATTTGACTTTCATTTACTATTTGATTGAAAATAAAAGTTACATAATTAGATTTTAAATTTTTTTATAATAAAGGATAATTTAAAATAAACGTGTTTTATTAGTATAATTAGTAATTTATTAAAATATATGAGTGCATTTAATAAGAAAGAGAGACATGCAGAATGATGAGATTGATTATGGTGACGACACGTGGCATACAAAAATCTTTATTTATTATATGGTATAGATATATATAGGGTGCGGTTCCAATCAAAACCCATGTTTCACTTAAAAACCTAAAACTCTCATCCAATGGTTACTTTTTACTCAAACACACAAGATCATGACATGTGTCACTATATTTGTTTTATATGAAAAGGGCAAAATTGTCATTTACTCACACATCAAAATCAGATTAAACAAGAAGATGACATGTGTCACATTTTTACTCACCCCACTTTCTCTTTTTTTTATAAAAAGATTTCCCTCATGTTTTTAAAACATTTATAACTTTTTTATACTATGTTATTTTTTTATAAAAATTATACCATTAAATAGATGACATTTTTATCTTTAATTTGGTTATAATATCTAAAAAAATTTACGAACGTCAGTATTTACGTCAATGTAATAAACATTTTCTATGTAACAAAATTATTACATTGATGTAATACTTTAGTTACATTGGTTTAATACTATAGTTACATTAGTGTCACGAACAAAAAAAAAACAAAAAATAGCATTCGTATGATAAAAAAATTCAGACCTTAGACATATAAATCATGATATAAAAATTCAGACCTTAGACATTGGTTTACCAATATAGTTCACGATTGTTACATTGGTGTAATACATATCGTTACATTGGTGTAAAGCAAGAACAAAAAGGTGTAAAGAAACTCGAATTTCAGGTGACATTAGGTTTCGTAATGGAATTTGAACTCGAAACTCAAGCGTCTGATTCCTGCGCAAATCTTCCACGCAACTCGAATTTCAGGTGACATTAGGTTTCGTAATGGAATTTGAACTCGAAACTCAAGCGGTGGTCTCCTCAAGCGGTGCAGCAACCGAGTTTCAGGTGAGAGCGGGGTAGACAAATTGGGGATCGAATTTAGAGAGAGATATAGAGCCAGGTGTGTGTGTACAGGTAGGTTTGAAAATGGGGGTAAGACCGTATGGGTGGGGTAAATAGGGTGAGGTGGGGTGTGGGGGGGGGGGTGGGGGGAAGTGAAAAATGATGATAATACCCCTCCAGTCATTTGTGACCATTAATCTCAATTCTGATTATTATATATTAAATGAATGGTTGTTGTTGGGTTTTAGAGTTTTTAAATGAGCAGTGGGTTTTGAATTGAACACCTCCCTATATATACATATATATATATATATGAATTAATTACACGGATGGCCCCTGTGGTTTACCCAGATTTCACTTTTGGCTCCTGGGAATGCAAAATTACAAGTTTTGACCAATAGTTTGCACACTTATTTCACTTTTGGCCCCTGATTTGGATGAAGGTTAACTTTTCTGTTAATTTTGTAAAAAATGACCAAAACACCCTTCCCCACACTCCAGTCCGGGACCATCTCCACACTCCAGTCTGGCGGCCCGGATTCACTCGTCCCCGCCCTCTCCAACCGCCAGGTCCAGTCCACGTTAAATCCAATGTTCATTGACCGAGATCCAGATATATTCTCTGTCCTACTATCCTTCCTCCACACCAATCGCATTCCTTCCCCCTCCCGCCGGTTCACGGAGCAAGAACTCTCCGATGAAGCCTCCTACTACGGAATCGAATTGCAGCTCAAATCTATTATGCTTCCTAATCCACTTTCCGGCATCGACGCTTCTGTCGTTGCCACAATCCAACCTGCCTCCGACGGAATCGTTTCCGCCTTCACCGTAATCGACGACGGATCGGTATGGATAGCACACAGGTACTGTACGGACTCACCTTGACTCCATAACTTCAATTAAACAAGTCACGGCATCGGCGATGGCGTCCATCGCGTGCGATGTCGCCTCTGGTATGCATTTCTATTTCTTCGCTAACGGCCGTCGAATCGGCTCCGTCGAGTGGATCTATCCTACCGATCCGAGAATCTA
The DNA here is from genome assembly GCA_023525975.1 of Smallanthus sonchifolius. NCBI lineage: Eukaryota > Viridiplantae > Streptophyta > Magnoliopsida > Asterales > Asteraceae > Smallanthus > Smallanthus sonchifolius. Next base: position 52,562,540 of record CM042045.1, read on the forward strand.
CAAGGCTCGAGTCACCGCCATCGCTGACTCACCTGAATCGGTGTTCTCCGCCTTCGATTCAAACCACAAGGAAAACTGCATACTCGCAATCGACAAATCAACGCTCCAGGTGACATCGATAATCGGTTGCCAATCTGGAAATTCTTCAAAATCAATCGTTCCTGGAACCCTAACCTACGTTAACCCTATTCCTGTTATAGGGCAGAGATGGCGGTGGAGGTGAGGTGTGGTAGGATGGTCGGAGACGACGGTGGAAGGCGGTGGAGGTGGAGGAGGTGTGAGAGGGTGAAGATGATGGTCGGAGGTGGAGGAGATGTGAATGGTTAAAGGGGGTTTGACACTTTTGTTCAGAGGGGTGTTTTAGTTATTTCACAAGCACTTAATTGAAAAGGTTAACCTCCATCCAACTCAGAGGCCAAAAGTGAAATAAGTGTGAAGTTCATAAGAAAACTAACATTTAGGGAGAGAACTAGAGAACTACTCTTTAAAGGTAAAAAAAATAATAAAAAAATCATAACTCAAAATATAAATTATAAACTAAAAAAGTGATTCGGAGACCTTGTTTCCCACGTTGTCCTCGTTAAAAATAAAATCAGAAAAATAGTCGGTTTAGCCTTAGGGTTTAGTTTTTAGGTTTAACTTAGCTTTTAGGTTAGGTTTTTGGATGGGGGTGGGTTGGTGGGGGGGGTTTAGGTTTTTTTTGGGGTGGGTGGGGGGTTTAGGTTTTTGGGGGTGGGTGGGGGTGGGGTTAGGTTTTTGGGTGGGGTGGGTTGAGGGGTTTAGGTTTTTAGGGGTGGGTTAGGTTTTTGGGGTGGTACTACACATATGCAGTATTACGTTTAGGGTTAGGTTTTTGAGGGTAGGGGTGGGTGCGATGGGTTTAGGTTTTTGGGTGGGGGTGGGTGTGGTGGATGGGTTTAGGATTTTGGGTGGGGGTAGGTGGGTTTAGGTTTTTGGGTGGGGGTGGGGGTTTAGGTTTTTGGGTGGGGGTGGGGGTGGTGGTTTAGGTTTTTGGGTGGGGGTGGGGGTGGTGGTTTAGGTTTTTGGGTGGGGGTGGTGGTTTAGGTTTTTGGGTGGGGATGGGGGTGGGGGTGGGTGTGGGGGATTTAGGTTTTTGGTTGGGGTAGGGTAGGGGTTTAACTTTTTTGAGTGATACTACACATATGCAATATTGAAAATAATAAGGAAAAAAAAACGACGAGTTAATTCTTATTTTTTTATAACGTTATTTATACTCAAATGAAAGATAAAGAAATTCTTGATTTAATAGTGAAATTTAAAAAAAAATAATAATGTATATAAAAGATAGAAATGTTTAAAGATTTATATATTTTAAGTTCTAATTTTACCCTTCCTTTTTAAAATTCCACCCCTTCTTTTCTTAGTGGTTCTCTAGTTCTCTCATTAAAGTGAGTTCTCTCATTAACTCAACCCTATATATATATAATAGGTTAGAGACCCGTGTATTACACGGGTTGAATATGAAAACAATATAATTCATAAAAGCCTGCAATAACAACTTATATATAGTACCTTTTATGACACACTTTTACTATTGTTATTTACAAAATGAGTTATTTAAAGGTGTTTCATCATACTATACTTAGCATATCTGCTTTTGAAAATGAACATATATTATAAACCTAACACTACAATATAATACTAAAGCACCATTCCGACAACTTGATTGCCACATGTTAACTTCTTCCGTAAGCTTCTCTTTTCTACTTCTTGAGAATGAGTCTCTAACTCTTACTCCTTATATGTCATCCCATGAACATATCTACACCACAACATCATAAATTATTAACACAACAATTACATTCCATTGTGTATTAACTTATATCAACTATAAATAAGAATACGGATACGGGTTGCAGAGTCTAGGATTCTATAATCAATTCACCCAAATCTATACTATATAATAAATAAAGGTTTTGATATGACACTTGTCACTCTCTCATGCATTCTTAACTTTTTTTTCCGCCTCTCTCTCCTATTAATTATACAAATTTTCTTTAACTGTTTTTATAATTTTTTGTTTTCCGCCTCTCCTATTAAACAATAATGATTTCTATAATTCTTTTTATAAAACGTTTTTCATAAATATTTAATATGTAAATCTTTATTACTAAATATATATAACATTGTCTTTATTTAACCCGTGTAATATATCGGGTTTCTAAAGTTTAACATGAATTAACATTTATCAGTGACATAAAAAAAGTTAATACTTAGCTAAAAAAATATTTTAAAAATTAACTTAACAGAATTTATAACTGTCACGTAAAATTTTGTTAAACTCGTGTAATACATGGGTTTTTAAAGATATAAATTTTTTATTACTAAGTATATAGCATTACATTTATTCAAGCCGTATAACACACGAGATTTTAACCTAGTTAAACGAATATATGAACTTCTTAGCTCGACCTTCACGCTTGAGTTAACTTATGAACCTGTCCATTTTCCCAAACGGGTCAAACAATAAAATGATATGTAGATATAAATATGCATTCCAACTTATTATATGGCAAGATTAAACCTCATCGCTTGCTTTTTTGCATAAACTTGTTCATGAATTGTTACCAACAGAATGAATTCACAAGATAAATCACATAACCATGATTTAAGTTTAGCTAAACCATTACATCATTTCAGACCCAAATAAGAACACATTAAAAGTAGCAATTTATCATCACTTTTTCAAACCTGTTTGCTAGTTGTAACTGTTAAACAACATCCGCCCCCAAAGGGGTCTATTTTCCAGCCCGAGTGGGTAGAACTGACAGCCCTAAGGCCTGGTTCGCAGACTGTAACAACAGAACAACAACCCTGGTTCACTGCCCGTGAGGAACGTATGACCTTTATGAATTTAAGAAAAGAGTTGCAACCTTTTTATTCTATAAATACGCATACCTTATATCACGAACCATCTGATTTTCATTGTTTCTATAGCAGGTGACATCCTGAGCTTTCAACTACCTCATATTCTTTATATATCAGCTAATATATGCAATGAATAAACATCATAAAATGATCTCAATTATAAATATGTTATCGTTTCATAAACTCTACTTCTGAATATATCATTCGCAATTTAAATCAACATATTCATACACTTCCCTCTAGGAGAAGCAATTTACTTTGGGAACAACCAAGTCAAACAAAAATGAATTGGATTCTAATTTTTCTTGTCCCAAAGTCAAAGGTACAATGTCTTGTAATGTTGATGTCTATTTCGTAGACTACCTTTGGTTTACACTAAATTAATATTGATATTATTTCGATCCGTTTATTAATGAATAGGTCAATTTTGGTAGTGTTTTATCTCAAACGGGTCAATGGGTCGAATACTAAAGTTTAGTTAAAAGGTCAAGATATTCTATTTTGAGTAGCTTCTGGACCTGCTTACATGCCCCTCATAACTAATATATTTTAGCAAAGTATCTACATAAACAGTTATCGTATAACTATAACATATGCCCAAAAGAGATTTCAGATTTCACACCATTATTAACTATAGATGATATAGAGGACTGTGGAAGTTACCTGGAACTTCAACTTCACCAAAAAAAAAAAACCATCACACAAAGTGATTGAAACCGTGTCCGCTGTAGCATCAAGGCAACTGTTAAGACGCCAAATTAAGATGGTACAATTGAATATCAAACAAACAAATATGTTAATTACTCAAAGATTTTGAACTCAAAAGGGTTGCATACTTCTGCAGATTCACATAGAGATATTAATGAACCGAAAATACATTACATGTTCACATTGAGAAGTCAATCCACCAGTTAGGTTCTTCTTGTTTCTGATATCAACTTAAGTTTCATCCATCTGAAAAAAAATATTGGAACTTTAAAGTCAATTTTTTGGTCAGTTTTGCAAATCGTAAGCTATACTTGATCCAGTTGACTTTGTGTCCAAGAAAAATTAAAGAAAAAACAAACACGTCAATCACATATACAAACCTACCTTAATGTCCAAGTTATGTACACTAAAATAACAAAAGGTAACTTAGAAAAAGAGCAAGTGTTAAAATTTTTCTTTTTTTCTTTTTTCTCTTCCTTCAGTTAAAAAATATATGCCATCTACTTATGAGATGAAGACCATACCTAACTGTTTATGAGACCAAGCATTGACGAAAGAACTAATAACTGCAAATTGAGACGGGAGACAGGCAGGAACCAAAATCCGAGAACCTAGACAATAATCTCCAACATCAGGGAGAGGTACAAACAGAAACCATGAAGAAGAAGAAAAATGATACGCACCGATCACCAACAGAGGGACAAAACCACAAATGGCACCAAAAAACTGTCCGAGCGTAAACCGTAAGAATAAACATGCACAAAGCAAAAATCTAATAAATGCAAGTTGAATTGACAAACAAAACAAAGAATAATAGTAAACTGAATTATCCTTGACTAAGGATTTGATGATGAATAATACACAGAAACTGAAGACTGTAGGTGATTAAGAATAAAATTTGAAATGGGCAAAATGAAACATACATAAACTAAATGTATGGGTTAAAAGTAGTCGGGTTAGTTAACCAAAAATCAAAGATAGAACAGGAATTATAACTAAATCTGATTACCTGGAAGAACAGTGTCCGGAAGCAGATTGGTGAAAGAGGACAGCAAAGAAAACGGCGGCGATCCTTTTTTGAAGTGAAACCCTAAATCGATAACAAACCGGAATTAGATCCTTTTTTTCACAAAAGCGCACGAATTAAACCATAAATCGAAAAGATAGAACAGGAATTAAATCTTAAATCTGCTTACATGGAAGAACAAAAAATCACACCTTTTGTTGTGTTTCAAAAACTGAAACAGTTTGGTGGAGTAATTCAAGTGTAGAGGACGGTAAAGCGGCTAAGGGAGTAAGGAAAGAGTGGAGGATATGAGCAGTTTAGGCATGGAACCCTAGATGGTGTCGAGGATGGTGAAGAGGCGTATGCTTCAGAGGTAATACCGATGTAATAAGATCCGGATAAGATAATGGGTTAAAACCGGCTTGTACTTGTACCAGATGACCCGCGTGATGACCCAATGTGAAATTATTGTGAGAGAACCATTTAGGCGGGAAAACACATTTTAGGTGCTCTAGTTGCTTGACATGTGGCTTCATCAAACATTTATTTATTAATATATATATATATATGGAGAGGTTCAAATAAAAATTAGTTTTTCACTAAAAAAATAAGAAAATGACAAAAACGCTAAGAAACGATATCGAATGAACTCCAATTGAGCTCATTTCAGCGGCATTAGAACCGTCTCGTCTAACTCTATCATCTTAGCTTTTAGGGTTTAGCTTTTAAGGTTTAGATTTTACGTTTGAATTTTAGGGTTTTAGCTTTATGGATTAGCCTTAGGGTTTAGCTTTTTAGGGTTTAGATTTTATGGTTTAGGTTTTTTTAGGGTGGGGTGGGGGGTTTAGGTATTTGGGGGTGGGTGGGGGTGGTTTTAGGTTTCTGGGGTGGGTGGGGTGGGGGGTTTAGGTTTTTGGGTGGTGTGGGTGGTGGTTTTAGGCTTTTCGGGGTGGGGTTGGAGGGAGGGGGTTTAGGTTTTTGGGGGTGCGGGTGGAGGGGGGTTTAGGTTTTTAGGTCCGGGTTAGTGTTCGATGAGACGTTTCCAACGCCGCTAGATAGAGAAAAATCGGAGTTCGTTTGACCCAATTCTTAGTGAAAAAACCGCTTGTTAGTGGAACCGTCCCCTATATATATATATATATATATATATATATATATATATATATAACACGCGCACGCTTTGTAAATTGTAATATTCCATAAGACATTTTTAAAGATAATGTTTTATTCCTAAGGGTGAAGGGGGCGTGCGCGATTAAGGTGTCCGGGTATGCGGGTACACCACCGCCGACCTAGTACCCGAATGAAAAAGTTGGCTTTTGCGGGTATATGTACCCGAATGAAATTGTTGATTTTGTTGAGGATAACGCCTATAACGTCATTAAATATAAAAAAACTTTTTTTACCATTATAAATATCATATAACTATACAATAATTTTCATACCAAAAAAATTTCCTTCATCTCTTTTTCTACTCAATATACAATATAATGGATCACGAAGTGTTGATTTCTCCTGAATCATCCGATGACTTCGAGTTGTTATTTCCTCACGATAGAGGGTCTAGTCTCCAATTTTTCACGAATATTGTCTCCCAAGCCGAACAAGAAAACACGGCAACCTCTAAAAAAAGATATGTGCCACGTGATCGTGAACAAGCCATTGAAACTCTAATGTCATAGTTATACTATATGACAAAGAGTTCTTACGCAGACCACAAGCCACGACGTTGCACTTTTGTACAACGCGCATGAAGAAAAACGTGGCATTCCGGGTATGCTCGGTAGCATCGATTGTACACATTTCGTTTGTAGAATGTGTCCGACCAGGCTACGTGGATAATATATGAGAGGTACCAATACCCGACGATCATGCTCGAAGCGATGGCTTCTAATGATTTGTGGTTTTGGCATGTGTTTTGTGGTCTGACGGGTTCAAACAACGACATCAATGTTCTTCAATAATCTCCATTATTTTCCGACGAGCAACTTGGAAGCTTGCCTAAATGTCCATTTCATGTCAACGGGCGAGAATACAAACGTGAATACTATTTTACTGATGGTATATACCCTACTTGATCTACGTTTGTGAAATCGTTCGTCTATCCAACCGATCCAAAAGAAAAGAAGTTTAAAAAGGTGCAAGAGTTGGCAAGAAAAGACGTCGAGCAATCTTTCGATATTTTAAAAGCTAAATGGGGTATACTTAGGCGACCCGCCCGCTCTCGTAAGCCAGAAAAGATTAGGAATGTGGTTTATGCGTGCATGTTAATCCACAATATGATCATAAAAGATGACGGTAATGCAATATCACCGGTCTTCATTAGGGATCTTCCGACCAATCCAGTTATAGACGATAATGTCCTTCCGGAGTTGCACGATGCAAGTACACATTTTAGACTACGATTTGATCTTGTGGAGCATGTTGACATGCATTTGAATGATCTAGTTATAGACGAAGATTAGATTGACTTTATGTTATTTTATTTTTATTCTATGTAATTTTTTTAATTTCTTGTTATTTTTATTTTATTGAATAAATAAAATGTGTTATATATATATATATATTAGTTTTAATTTAAAAAAAATAAAAAATTGATGGCATTAGGGTTGTGCCATCTTCACTTTAGGGTAGTAAAATGATAAAAATGTGATGACACAACCTCATTGGTTGGTTTTATGAGGGTAGATTTTTTGTAAGGGTTGTATCCTCTTCACCCTAAATAAAATAAAATCAAAGAAATAAATGTATCATTTTAATCATTGATCCTAGTCATATATGGGGCCAAGAAAATTGAATTCTTATCCCCCATCCATAACAAAAGGCCGCATCACCAAAAGCTGATCATGTGCAAGTTGCCAACCCCATGCAATGCACCCTCCATTATTTTATGACCCGGGCCACAAGGGTCCACTCCGGTCCCATTTTATCTTGTATCTTTCTTTATCCATGAATATCTAGGAGCACAATAAATATCTATCCATTTTATCTTGTTTCTTTCTTTATCCATAAATATCTATAACCTTATTTAACCCGAGAACAAGAAGATTTGTCTGTTTTTGGATTTAGGATTTGGTTTATGTGTGATTTATTGGTTTTATCTTTTGGATTTAGGATTAGGTGGTGTGACAAGGTGTAGGTTTGAATAATTCGTCTTGAATTGAGCCTATGAACAGGTTCTGTTTAATTTTATGTGGTTTATGTTTTGTTTAATATTTTTTTTTTTATTATTAAGGGTAATTTGGTTTTTTCATAAAAACTTAATAGAAAAATTGGATAGTGTTAGTGACCTGGAGTTAATCAGGACAATTGACGGACAATTGACAAACCAACAAAGTTCAATTGAAACTATTGGACTCAAAGCGAGTTTTTGAACAACAAAACGAAATTTACTCTTTTTTTTTATTATAATCATGTATTGTATTAAAACTAGGGGGACAACCCACAATCAGGCCGGTACGGTAGCTTGTAGTAATTGTGACAAACGGTAGCGTTAAGTTTTGCAACGTAAGAGTAATATTACCTAAAAATAATAAAAAGATAAGGTTAAAAAAACTAGGAAAAGCCAAATGAAAAAAAACCTACTAAAAAAAGTGAAAAAAAACCCCACCCCAAGTTTTGAACCGGGGTAGGTGGGTTGGATGTGAGGAAGCTCCTACCTTGCAGCGACCACCAGGCCAATAGAATATTTATATCGTACGAAATGAGTTAAATAGTAAAATGAATTGCGTAAAATGAAAAAAAAACCAACAAACTGGAAACGGACACGTGTCCCTACCACCCACACTAGCCAATTAAGAATTTGTACTATTCACGTCGTAGTCAGTTGTATATAGTTATTATAGAATTAACTTATAGAATTTTTGAAGTGTATGGTTAAATTTATTTATATCAAATTCAAAAAGATAAAACATACAACATAATAAAATATCCTTGTAACTTGTAAAAGGTTTTTTGTAAAATTTACAAAGAAGAACACGAGAGCTATAGACATATAGTTTGGAGTTAATCGTATAAAAAGTCATTGTGGTTTCGTCTTATTACATCTTTATAGTCTAAGTTTAAAAAGTTATATGTTTAAGTTAAGTGGTTTTATTTTGTAACAAGTTGGGTTCTAACAAAGATCCCTCGTCCCACCCCCTTCACCCCCTCTTCCGGTGAAATCGAAGCTTTCTAGCGACTCTAATAGTCACCCACGCCATTATTGAGTAAATTACATGAAAATCCCTATGGTTTGTAAAAAGTACAAAAAAGGTTATTTTAAACAAATTTATCTAACCTTTTTTCACAGAAGTTAGTGTTAGAACATAAATTTGTTACGAAATGAAAACCACATAACTCAAACAGACAACCATTTAAACTTAGACTACAAAGGTGTGATCCATGTCAAATCACGTGAGTTATTTGTGTAACCGACTCTATAGTTTATGAAAACTTTCATATATCTTTGATTTTCTGTTACTAGTTATATGCTATGAAAAATGTTTTGTATAGTACATTTTAAGTCCTTGTAGGGATATAGCGGGCATGTTTCGGGTGTTTTTTTATAAAGTTTGTACTTTGGAGCAACCATGGTTTAAAGTTGCTTAAATAGTCTTTTTTGACGTGACTTCAAGACATGTATACAATGCTATCATGGGCACACTGCTATCATGAAATCAAAGTGCCTTAATTATACAACTTTGTGTTGTTTTAGTTGTCTAAACTTGTGCAATAGCCTTTTGGTTTATTTATGGGCACAATGCTATCATGATATCAATATGATTTCCTATCTTTTCTCTTTTCATACATTCTCCCTATCGATTTGTTATAAGGATTTCTTTGATATGTGTGTATCTATATGTTTAGTTCTTGTGTGTTTAATTTATGTTGTTTTATAGTTTAGTATGATCATATTTGTGTTTCTTATATGATTTGGTGGTGGTCCATGGTGGTTGTCTAATGGTACATTTAAACAATTATATTTAAGTTCACAAGAATGTGGAGTTAAAATGAATGATAATTAAGAAATGAGCTTTTATTACACCAACACCTTATGTGTTATTCTTTTAAATGTACACCGTAGAGCTACAATGGTTTAACATACGTCTATTGAAAGACAAACATGTGCAGAGAAAAAGGACGCTAGGGTTTATTCACTAGAAAAAACTTGAGTTACAATGAAAGAGAAATAAAAATTACATAGCCAGGCTACAGGCTTTACTGGCTAATGGCTCAAAGCCACACTTAAAGTAAACTTATTTACATCATGTGATTTAGTTAGAATCGAATAAAAGGGAATATGCTAAAGGAAGGTAACATGTCTTGATACATATAACTTCTTAAGTACAACATCAAAACAATGATATCCTTTTTGCCCCATGCCATGACCATATGGACCAATGGCATAACCCAAGAAAACACATAAACTGACTTATTTGACAATTTGTCTTGTTCAACATACGACGGGGAGTAAAGCAAGTACATCCAAAAACCCTTAACTCACAGTTAGTTTTTCCCAGAATTATGAGAAGTAAAGATCCGATTAATCACATGTTAGGCAGTTAATGTTGGGCAGTTAGTGCTTCTACCCAAAAAACACTCGGATTATCAGCAGATAGAAGAAACGAGCAAGCAATCTCCATAAGATGGTGATGTTTCCTTTCAGACACACCGTTTTGCTGAGGAGTGTCGGTAGAAGACGATTGGTGTATTAAACCATCAGATGCAAGTAACACAGTAATTATTCACCATGTCACACCTGAAGCACCTTATTACAACCAAATGTTATGTCTGAACATAGGCTCTAAAGTTTTTATAAATGTTAAAGACCTCATATCTATGTTTTATAAGGTACACACGGGTATAACGAATGTAATCATCTATAAATGATACATAATAACATTGTTTTTAAAATCGTTTTTAACATAATAAGGGTTGTGGTTATTTAGTTTGTTTTGTAAACTTGTAATAATTTAAAATTTCTGTTTTTTAACAACGAACATTAAATGTTATGACATCATACATTTCTTCATTATACGGGAGAGTCTCGTCCAACTTCAGCGAATATGTTATCTAAAATTTCAGTTTTGATACATTTTTTCGTACTTTTATTTGTCGAAAATGTTCTAGAAGGATACGATATGACAACGAGTAATAATTAATAGTTACAAGTGGGTCACATTATACCTGTATACAGATCAACTTGCTTTTCGGTTTTATGACTTTATCCATACGAAAAGGTTATATATTCTTTTCACTTAAAAATTATTGTCGGTTTAAATAAATAAAAATAATCATACTTTCATTGCCGTAAGACATGAATTTCAAGAAATCGTAATAATACCTGTTTTTTTAATTATTAAATGAAAATATTATCATCCCTGAGGTGGTATTATTTGTATTTTTTATGGGTTATATGTATGGTTATTTGTGTTTTTAATGTCTATCTATATATATAAATAATCAGCAATTAAAATATAAGAAATAAAAATATAATTTTAAAAGCTTAACGACAAGTTTGTTAGCCTTAACGAAACGACCATGAAAACCGAAAGATTAATATTTTATACCAACTTAAAGTATCAGTAGTTGCGACATAATCATATCAGATTCGATTGATATCACCCACATAATATATGTTTTATCCTTTTAAATAGCATTAAACTATTAGAGTGTAACATAAGACCATTGAAGTGGTATGTATGTGTATATAATAAGGATACATCTTTGAGAAAGGAAAATTGCGAAGATGGGCACCTGCCAAGTCAGCAACAACAAAGGTTTTAGCCGGCAAACAACAAAGGTTTAGCTGATATTTACCCGGTTAAATGTCTATTTTGGTAACCGTGTGAAATTGTCGCGATAAAAAAACCATAAAAATAAAAACCGGTTAAAAAATAAAAATAAAAAAGTACATGTGTTTTAAAATTTATATTGATCGAAAAAAAAAAAAAAATAGCAACGTGCTTTCCAATAATGCCGATGTTGTCCATTAGTTAACGGCAGTGGCAGACCCAGAACTTTTTCCATGGGGTCGGAATTTTTGGGGTCAATCGTTTATCGCTAAATAATAAATTTTTTCAGTCCGGTTCAAGTCGGTAACATAGTACACACATTGTAACTAATTACAATTAACAAATAACACATATGCCATATCATTATAGCAAAATAATATGATAAACAAAATTTAGAGAAAAATTAAAATAAAAAAAAAGTTACCTGGAATCGTGACTAGGCAGGGACGCAATGCCGTGAAACAGTGAACCGAGACGTCGATGGAAAGAAATCATTATTGCCGCTACTTAGATTTTTTATTTGGTCAAATTGTTTAAAATTTTAAATGAGTAATAATGGGTTAATTAAATGTGAGCCTAATTGTTTAAATGGGTAATTAGTTAACTAAATGTGGGTATAATTGTTTAATTGGCTAAGTTTTTAGTCTAGTTTAGTGAAAATGTCCTATTAAATTATTTGTTTAAATGTGGGTCAATGTTAAAATTTAATTTTTCTTAGTTGATGTTAAAAATTAATTTTTTTGGGGGTCGGTCAAAATTTTATGAGGGTCAATATCAAAATTTCATGCGGGTTGGTCGAGATTATACCGTATATATAACAAATAACTTTTTTTTTCATCGAGGTCAGCCGACCCACCTATCTTAAAGTAGGTACCCCAATGGTTAACGGTAATGATATTAGTGATAGCTTATGTTACAAAATCGGTTCAGTTTGTAATAAAGACACCCGCACACGGAAAATTCTCTCTTAAGGTCTAAAAAATTCACATGATATGATGAAGAAAATGATCACTTCTCCTGATATGACATTTTTTAGCGATAAGTTTTTACCATTATTATTATTATTATTATTGTTTTTTTTGTTCTTGGTCAAGGTTTAAACAAACTTTTAGTTGTGGAACTCCCCGTTTTCTACTAGACCCCCAACTTGATATGACATTTTTATATAGGTGTTTCCGTTAACCTTTTTGATAACCGTCTTTGACATCAGGCGATAAGTTAGGTCACATTGTTGAGAGTTGAAGTGTTCACTTCTATTATGGCAAAACTATATTTCACTGTTTGATTTAAAAATTGTACACCTACAAATACCTACATGCTCAACACCACATGTTCGGTGCTTTGGATCTAAAGTTGATACTCCTAATCCTAAGCTAGAAAAAACTAAGAGTAAATTATAGCGATTGTCCTTTAATATACATCAAATTGCATTCTATGTCATTTTTCTTCAATAGTTACATAGATTATCTTTTTTTGGAAAATTTTACACACCCTTTATCTTAACTCCTATCCATTAACCTAGTTAAGTGGCACCATCACGCGAGGGGCAAAATCGTCCTTTTGTCATATTCTTTCTCTACCAGCTTCAATAAACTTGTTATTCATGTCGATAACTATAGACATGGAATGTTTGTATCTGCTTCTTCCTTGCAAGGTTACATAATTTTATCTTTCTATTTCATATGTAAGTCATCCAATTTCATGATATAATGTTTGGACTTTACTATATGAAGTTTCAACCAGATTCAAAATGTTTTTGCATAAAAAGTTATTGGATTCACATAATCATTGCAAGTCTTATTTTAGAAATTAGGGTCTCCAGTTTGTTTAGTTTTGCTTGTTTGGTTTATATCTTTTGAATTATGTTGACATCATGGATGTAGAATTGTTTAGGGTTTTAATAAATTCAGTTAGCTTTTATAGAACAGAGAACTGGACTGCCACACCGCCTTACACCCCTTACAGTGTAAGGATATCAATGATATTGTTATTGCTTCTTCAAAACACATAGATATATGAATTGTGAAATGAGCATAGATATATGAATTGTTAGACAACCTTTTATTGAAACAGAAATAACATGGTAAAAGGACGATTTTGCCCCTCATTTGAGGGGCACATGATGTCACTTAACTAGAATAATATATGAGAGTTATCTTAAAGGATAAAAGGTGTGCAGAAATTTTTAAAAAAATGACAATATATAATTATTAAAGACAAATGATCTAGAGTGCAATTTAATATATAGTTAAAGGACAATTTATGTAATTTACTCAAAGACTAAGCTTAGTATTTCCATCCACCTTTTACAAACAAACAAAGTTTTTTTTCTCTAATTTTCAAGTGTTAACATCAAATTTACAACAATTAAGGGCCTAACAAGAGTTCATATGTTCCTTTTAAGTGAGATCACATGAGTTGCAGAACAAAAATTTGAACAACAATTCCTAAATTTATAGGATAAGTACACAACCTCTACTATGCATTATGTAGGATTTGAATTCCAACATTTTGGTTACGGAATACACAACTTAATCTTATATAAGTACCTTTGAGATGTTGCTAATGTTGAAGAAGTCATATGAAACATCTTTATGTTTCAAAAAAGATTTATGCTTCACTATTTTGACTGAAGCATGAACATGAAATTTAATGTTTAAAACATGTTATAGCCAATTATTGTATAGAACATAAAGTTTAATATATGTATAAAGCATGAACGATATTGTAAATGTATTGAGAGTTTTAAGTATATCTTAAAAAGTATGATTAAGTTCTGGTAAAAAAGATTTTATTTCTAAGAAGGGTGAGAAAGATTTAGGGCCATTAGATCAAATTGTAGAAAATATTTAATGGTTGAGATTAAATTGTAGGAGAAAAAGTTGTTGGAAGGGTATTTTAATCTTAGCCACTTTTGTTGACTTTTTATCAAGTTCCCCCCTCATTTTAAAGCGTTCATAACTTTTACATACGACATTATTTTTTCAAAAAAATTACACCATAAAAACGAACGTTTTTTTATCTTTAAAACGAGTATAATGTCGTTATAAACAAAAACAGATTTTTTTTTACGTTTTCCAGCTCATTGTGTAATTAGTCAGGTCAATATGTAATATAATTTCATTGTGTAATACAAGTTCATTGTGTAATACAAGTTCATTGTGTTATATGTATTTATCATTGTGTTTTACGTTTTCCAGCTCATTGTGTAATTAGTCAGGTCATTGTGTAATACCACGTCTGGTCATTATGTAATATATGATCATTGTGTAATTAGTCAGGTCATTATGTAATACAAGTTCATTGTGTAATACAAGTTCATTGTGTAATTAGTCAGGTCATTGTGTAATACAAGTTCATTGTGTAATTAGTCAGGTTATTGTGTAATACAAGTTTATTGTGTAATACAAGTTCATTGTGTAATACAACGTCTGGTCATTGTGTAATTAGTCAGGTCATTATGTAATACAAGTTCATTGTGTAATACCACGTCTGGTCATTGTGTAATACAAGTTCATTGTGTAATACCATGTCTGGTCATTGTGTAATACAAGTTCATTGTGTAATTAGTTAGGTCATTTTATAATACAAGTTCATTGTGTAATACCACGTCTGGTCATTGTGTAATATTTGGTCATTGTGTAATTAGTTAGTTCATTGTGTAATTCCACGTCTGGTCATTGTGTAATACATAATGACCATTATGCCCTCCCTTTAAAAACAATAAAAGGACACATGTCAAGCCCAGAATCCTTCTTACCCTTTTTACTATAACATAACCCTTAAAAAGTATATATTAACATAATACTATTATCGTACCAAACTTTTCAACTAAATTAGGCATAAATTTAGGTCTCATAATAATGAATGCTAAAATAATTTTTCATATTTAAGACGAAAAAAAAGTAGTCTACTCCATGCATATTATATATATGTTTGATTTAACATAAAATGATAAACATAAACTTTGTTAACTAGACAAAGATTAAAGTGTATTATAATTCTCTTATGAAAAACAGTTTATTACTATTAATAGTTAACAAAAAATGAGAAGGACAAGAAAAATATAAACATGACTACATATTTATGAAACAAAAATAATCATAAAAATATCTAATTGCTTAAATCATGCAACATATAATGCATATGATTTGACCTTTATCATCCTAAATTAATGCTTACCCTTTCGTTGTAAAGTGGGCATATCATCATGTATATATCTAATTTAATTTAAATAATAGTTTATAAATTAGCTAAGGGAACGTTTGGTATAAAACCAATCTTAAATAAGAAATTGTAAAAACATTAATAAACATCTGTACATAATACTGATGAGATGTAGTCGAAGAGAGAAAAATAAAAGCTTATATGTATATTTATCACGTTTAAAGATGGGGAAAACTTCATCAAATAGTAATCAAGTTTGTCAAGTGTTACATTTAAATCACTCAAAGTTTCTTTGTCTCTCTAAAGTCACTCAGCTTTCACCAAGTGTTCCAATCGTATGTAATATTTTTATAAATGTTTCAATTTTTTAAAATTAAATGAGGCAAATGAAATATATAAGAATATTAGTTACCAATAAGTGAAAAATTTATTCCAATTAATTTAAAATATGAGGTAATAATGAAGAAAAAATTCCCCAAATAATAAACAAGTTTCAAAATTGTTACATTCAAGTCGAATTGGAAAAGAATAATTGCTAAATAATAAACAAGATTCATATATATTTCATTTATCTCATTCAATTTTAAAAAATTTAAACATTTATAAAAAATATTACATACGATTGGAACATTTGGTGAAAGTTAAGTGACTTTAGAGGGACAAAAAACTTAGAGTGACTTAAATGGAACACTTGAAAAAGTTAGTTACTATTGTGTAAAGTTATACGCATATTTATTTGAGTCTTACAATTATCTACTTAAAACTGTTTTTATACGAATTAATTACACGGATGGCCCCTGTGGTTTTTATCCAGATTTCACTTTTGGCCCCTGCGAATGGAAAATTACAGGTTTGGACCAATAGTTTGCACCTTTGTAACATAAATGGCCCCTGAAGTGGATGTCAGTTAAGTTTTTCAGTTAAGTACATATGAAATGACTAAAATACCCTTTACATAACAAAATAATAAAAACAAAAAAGAATTAACTTATTAAAAAAAGTGAGACCCACAAAAATACAAGTCTGTCATGTATCTCGCCTTCCATCGCCGCCACCAGCTCCGCTATGCCGACCATCCTCCACCATGCGCATAACTGTCGTCCGTACTGCCACCCAAATCCTCCAACAAAACCGATTAACTTATTCATCTTCAACCACCTCCTTTTCACTGGAATCCTTTTCCAACTGGAGCAACTTCGATTCCATCTTAGGGACTAAAACCCCATCTGCATTGTCATCATGACTGCCTCCTTCCATCGCTAACCACACTTCCTTCTTCGCACTGTGGAGGGTCCCACCGGCTTTTCCTTCGCCTCCAGCTGGTTTGTTGTATCAGATGCTTGAGGCGTATCAATCCCAGCATAGCCTCTAATGATTTGATTCTAGGAGGTGGTGCTAGGGTTCTTAATTTGTGTGAAAGTTTGGTGGGCTTGATAAAGATGACCTGCAGATACATACGATTGAAAGAGCTTAACGATGATGAAATTCTTTTGGGTGAAGTCGTTTATGATAATTTATGTGTGGATTTGAGAGGTTATTGTGATGGTGTTGACGTTTTGGAAGAGATTGAAGAGGAATTGTTGTAGAGATCTAGGTGTTGTAGGGTGTTTTGGGGTGATGGCAAGAAGAGCTTCTTGAACCAATATACGGTAACTCACAATTTGATATTTTGATGTGGTCTCCACCACCGCCACCTCCTGATGTGGTTTCCACCACCACTGCCTGATGTGGTCTTCACCAACACCGTCACCTGATGTGGTCTCCGTCACCGCCGCCTGATGTGGTCTCCACCACCACCGCCTTATGTCGTGGTTCACCTAGTTAAAGGTGGTGTTAGAGCTGGTTCTTGTAATATCCGGTATTTTCCCGACCCGTTTTCTTAAGATATTCATTAGAGAACGTTTATACCCGAGACACACACACACATATATATATATATATATATATGTATATATATGTATGTTTAAAAATATGTATATACATTCTTAGGAAAAATAACGGATACTTAAAGCATATACGTATGTATATATATGCGAGGATTATTTAAAAATATATATATATATATATATACAAGTATATGTATGTATATAAAATTCTCAAAAACTTACAAGTTTGTAATCATTTAGACTTATTAATGTAACTTGTAATAAACTTTATAAAGCATTTTAAAAAAAATTATAAAATCATTTGAGAAAAAAAAACTTATTTAAACTTATATATATTAGAACTTTTAAAAGCCCAGGGACTGAAACTGTCAAACCCTGAAACCTGTTTTAAACTAAAACTATACTTTTAGAATTAAACAGTTAAACCCCTGAAACAGCAGGGACCTGTTTTGCCATTTTTCCAAACACCCGAAACCCAGAACCCGTCATAGGTTCGAGTCTCGCAAGACCCGGTTCCACCCCTATTTGCGCGAAAACGCGATCTCCCGTCCAGATTCGTTGAACCTTGGGTTCGCCTCCCGCGTGCGACCCGTCCCCAAGGTGCTTTAATGATCAATTTCGGCCGAGACCACACGTGAAGCCGGATTTTAATCCGATCGGCTCAACCATCCTCTTCCCACCCGTTCGCGCATTAAAAGATCAAATTGCCTATAAATACCGTCCTCCATAGCTCATCAACATCATCCCAACACTCCTCCACTCTTCAATTTCACGCATTGGGTTCGCCGTTCACCGTTTTGGAGCCGCGACCGCCGACGAGCACCGTGAAGCCAATCTCCCTCTATTTCGCATCAATTCAGGTAAAATCAATACTCAATCGACTCGAAATCACTTGATGATCAAGAGCCCTCTGTTTAATTCCATTAACAGAGGGCTAATCGATGTGTATTTGGTGGATCCGAATTCTAGGGTTCATACGAATGTGGGGATGATTCGAGTTTGTGTTTAAGAATTTTCTTTTCCACATTTTAAACTAATGAAGCAGTGGTCGGGATGGTCAGTATGCTTGAGAGTGGGCGCGACCCGGACAAGAACCCGAGTTCGAGTCCGGGTAAAACGGTTTTGCCCATTTCATTTTTTTTATGCTTTTTCAATCAGTTTTAAATACTTTAATTATTTTTATAAAATCTGTTAAACTTTTATAAACTTAAAAATGGTTTTCAATTACATTTTTATTTTCCAGAACCAATTTAATTAATTAAACTTAACTAAAAGTTATAACAATTAAATCTTTAAAAATAGTTTTAAATACTTAAAAACTATGAAAGTGTTTTTATACTTTTATAAAACTTGTGATTTCACATAAACTATTTATTTAAAGTAAACTTTTATTATTAATTGTATTTTAAAGAATTCTTTTACCCTAATCTTTAATTTACACTTATAAACTTTTAAACTTATATATTTTTTCATAAAAGTTTATAAAAATTTACTTAAAAAGCATAAAATTATAAATTTGTACACTTTATAATATTTAAATCTATTTGTTTATATAAAACGAGAGAAATAATTATACTTTATTGATTTTCTAAATAATTATAAAGTTATAAACTTTATAAAATTCAAATGAAAACTTTAAACATTTATGAACTTGTAAAACTTTATTTAAACACTTATAAACTCATAAATTAATATAAACTCTATTTAAAACCTATTAAACTTATGGTTCTCTTTTAGACTTTAAAAATGTTTATAAACTTATAATTAAGATATAACCATATTCTATTTAATATCTTATAAACTTATAAGTGTTATTATCTATTTAAACGTATTTATATTACGAATCTACTTGTATTATAAATACTTAATATTTAGAAACTTAATCAAATCTCAAATGATGTGTGTTGATTATTCTTGTGAATTATTTAATTCTAAATACTTAGAAAACTATTTTGATTATTCTTACCTAACTTATATAATTAATAATAGTGAAACTTTTTAATAATTATTTTAATTAATAATTATTCTAACCTATAAATCTATTAAACTTTGACATACAAGTCTTGTATCAAAACCTTTATTATAAACTTGATTTAAATTTCATAAACACAAATCATATCCGTCTCCCATTTGGAACCCTAGTCAATCCCAGATCCTAGATCCTTGTCTTAGAATTTTTACTTAAAACTTTAGACTTACATTCTTAGGGTTGTTGTGAGGATATTCTCCCTCAAATTCTTGCTACACTCAATCCTTGTCGGACACTCTTCATCCAATCCAAGTGAGTATACTTAGCCCATTTTTCCTTTTATGCTTTTGGGGTGAAACATGTTCACAATTCTTAAACTTATACAATTCTTGTACAACTATGACTACGTGTTTATTCTTATGTTAAACTTGAGACTTGTATGCTTAGATTAAACTTAAAACTAGCACATTCATTAGCTTTGATCAAGCCGATAGTAACAATGATAGATCTATTGCATTTGACCAATCCACCTTGATTGATTGACCCCTTCGAGGGGGGGGAGCCCTTGGTGTTTGTTACTACATTAAACTTTAAACTTGAGACTTATAAGGGTAACCTGCGGGTTATGCCTAAACTTGGTTGGAGGGTTGATGTGCACAATGTCTAACATGCTTGTTTTCTCATACTTACATTATAGAATGCACAAATCATAGTGAATTGTAATACTTTTCAAATACTTGTTAAACTGTGTCAAAACCTTTGTATCTCACCAACTATTTTGTAGTTGACAGATTCTTTCACATGTTTCAGGTTTACATCATGAGACTTATTCGTGATCACATAGGATGCTTTGGACCTAAACTACTTAAATTAAATGTTGTATTCGTATTATTCTTCCTTGTATTGAATCTTAAATTATTCATTAATGAAATATTGAAACTTTAATAGTCAACCTTGTGCTGTTGAACAACCGCGTCCGCACCGACGTATAATCCGCCGTCGGTTGGGGTGTGACAGATTGGTATCAGAGCCTTGGTTATAGGGAATTAGGTTATTAGACACGTGACCTAGACTATAACTTAGGAGACCCAAACATGAGTTATCTCATGTCCTTTACTAGGAATTCCCTCCTCATTCTATTCTTAAATCTTATACGTGAACGCTTGGAGATCCTACGATTCTACTTACCTACGTACTACAAGAGGCTACTACATCGAGGACACGTTCTTAGTCTTCAAGCCTAATCCACCACTAAACTCTCGTCAAGAATATTTAAGTTCTAGATAATGTGTGAGAACTTGTGCGGACCGGAAGGGTGGATACCTGTATTCTGGGAAATTCTGTCAAGGAAAACATTTCG
Organism: Smallanthus sonchifolius; assembly: GCA_023525975.1. Taxonomy (NCBI): domain Eukaryota; kingdom Viridiplantae; phylum Streptophyta; class Magnoliopsida; order Asterales; family Asteraceae; genus Smallanthus; species Smallanthus sonchifolius. The sequence goes on from CM042045.1 coordinate 52,583,301, forward strand.
TATAAATCCAAATCAACCGTTGGATCCGTATGCTTTCCTGGGAATTCTTGGGATGAGTATCCACTTATAGGAATGCACGACTTCTCTAAACATTAGTTCTCTTGATATGTCAAAGTACTCACTTAGTGATATGCACTAAATGAGTACCATCTCAAATACTATGCACTTCATAAATACATAATTCAAAACTTTCCTCTATAACCTTTATTCTATGATTCTTAAGTCCCGTCTTGTCACATGACAGCATGCTTACTCGTCATGACCTGAAGGAGTTACCTTCAAGGCGAAATTCTTACGAGATTATACTTAAAAACTACATACGTAAACTTATATTTATAGATACTACCCAATAAACTTCGTGATCGTGGTAATACAACCCTTAAAGCTATGTATTACTCTACAAATTCTCTTATAAACTTCATTATTATATGAACATGACACTTAAGGGGAAACCCTTGTGTTTTCATCTTATTTTCATCACTCAACCAAACTACTCTAGATAACTCACTTAAACTTTTGCTACACTTTTATACATCTCAAAGTGTTCATACATACTTAAACTTCATGAACCTTGTAATACCAGCACATTTAAAACCATGTATTATCCTATAAGTCCTTTTTACAAGCTTCATTATTTTATAAACTTGGCACATAAGGGGAAACCCTTGTGTCTCATTTCATTTTTCGTCACTCAAGCAAACTTCATTTTATGACTAACTCAAAACTTTGTTACACTTTCAATCTCAAAACCTTCATACGTCCTTAAAACTTACACATCACCGTTTCTTGTAAACAAAACTTAACGTCTTTTAAACCTAAAATACATTAACAAAGGGATTAGTAACCTGATCGTTTTCCCACAAAAGAAGAGGCCTACTATGGAATAGACAAGCTCCACGTTTGAGACTCTAAGCCCACAATGAACCTTGACATAGTACCATAAACCCAAACATCGGTGACAACAACTGAGAGAAGTTGTAGGCCCATGAGAAAGTTCTGGCTAGGGAAATAGGGTACTTAAGTGAGTCCTTGTGACCACCCCTTCTTCCGGGAATTCTCTTCGTTAGCCCACCAACTTCAAGCCAAAAGTGAAATCCTTGTATTGAATCTTAAATTATTCATTAATGAAATATTGAAACTTTAATAGTCAACCTTGTGCTGTTGAACAACCGCGTCCGCCCCGACGTATAATCCGCCGTCGGTTAGGGTGTGACAGTTCTAGTTTCCTAGTAAGAAGAAGAAGAAGAAGGGTTACCTGGTTAGGGTTTGTTTGTGGGGAAGGAGATGCATTTGTCAGGTTGGGGAAGGTGATGTATTTAGGTTTTAACACAAATAGTCCCTATGGTTATTAATTTTTGTTTTTAAAAGAAATGGCACTTTAGTCATTTCATAAAAACTTAACTGAGTTTTTGACGTCTGTTAGTACCAGGGGTCATTTATGTTACAAACATGCAAACTATTGGTCTAAACCTGTAATTTCTCATTCCCAGGAGCCAAAAGTGAAATCTGGGTAAACCACAAGGGCATCCGTGTAATTAATTCTTTTTATACTAAACACTTTTGTGATGTAATTAAGAAAATAAAAGTATATTGTTGATATAAACATAATAATAATACAATATATTTATTTCTTTTTATGTTTTTAAGCAACGGTCACTTGATACCTAACGACTTTAGAAATTAGAACCACCGTGTAACACCCGCCACCCGAACAATGACGTTAACAACAAAGTTCAAACTGTTACTAGAACTTTAATTTAATATTTAAAATTTAAATTCCAATGCAATCATGGGATTGGAAACCTCATTGAAAATGGGGCCCACATCATGATGTTATTATATGTCCACGTAACAAATGAAAAACCTTGTATTCGATCTGGCGGCGACACGTGAGCCAATAGGTCCCACAAAACCTTATCGGTCCGTTAACGTCCTGTCCAGGTGGCCCCCACAAAACCCTATCTGTCCGTTATTCGTTATCCATTCATTCATTTATTTTCTTTTTCTTTTTAGTAATGTAAGATTTTTATGGTTTTGTTCTTTTAATGTTTACTAGGTTTTTCTCCCCGTGTGTTACGATGAGAGTTCCATCATGATTTCTAATATTAAAACGTGGAGTTTAAAAGGCTTCTTAACGGCGGTCATTCCGACGTAAAAAACTAAGGCATCAAGAAACCCAAAAAACACGTCGCAATAGTTGTCACTCCGTCATAAAACCATAAAACATACCTTTGTCTTAAACGCGAGCGTCACTCCGCTGTAAAACCCGAATACGTAGCGTCAAGTAACCCGAATACAAACGCAGTTACAAAAACGTGTCGTAATGGCTGTCACTCTACCATAAAATCCTAAAGCGTACCCGTCGTAAAATCGAACGCCACACCTTAAACTTTTACTTTCCTAAATTTCCTATATTATTTATTTTATATGATTATGTGATTTAATGTTACATAATCATGTGTTTGAGAAAAAAAAAACACCACAAAATACAATTAAAAAAACAAAAAGTTGTAGCCAAACTATTATAAACACAAACTTCAAACCACAAAATACAAAAAACAAAAAATCGTGTGACCAAACTCTAAAGATCAGACCTCACTATTCCTCCTAATCCTCAATAAAGAGTTAATAATCTATTCTAAATAATAAAAATTTTAATAATTATGATCATATTATAATTATAAATAGAGTAAACTACAATTTTCGTCTGTGAGTTTTGAACAAAAAATCAGGTTTCGTCCTCGTATAACACATTTCATCCTCGACGTTTGATGTTTTAACACTTTACTTCCCTAGTCCTTAACTCCGTTAAAATTTATGTTAGTTTTTGTGTAAGATTACTTATATACCCTCCCCTTCTTCTTCAAACTTTAGACCCAAGAAGCAGTTCTAAGAACCCTAGAAATCGCTCACCCACCTCCTTCTCTGGCCAACTCCATTGATGTGTTCAACCATCTTCTCTACATCCGACACCGATCAAGGGAAGCTAAGAGCCGACCAAGATATTATTGACACACCTGCAAAAGACGAACCATCTCTGTTCAACCAAGTTCTTATTTTGATCAACTATTTTCCGTGAAGTGAAGGTGGTGTTGCGGTGTCTGCTAGAAACCGTAATCGGCATAGGAGGAGGGTCTAGATCGAAGACTGATTGTTTCCCTGGTAAGTTAGCGGGTCTGTCCTCATCTTTTAAGAGTGCAACCGTGCGAAAACGATAGTAAGGATTGGTACGGTGGTGGTGAACCTGTTAGGGTTTTGGTCCGGCAAAGGGGGTTAGGTTGCGGCTGTTTGGAGGGTGGTGTACGAGCTTCGTCTTTTGCAGGTGGGATAACACAACCTTTGATAAAATTCAGGTAAGACAATTGCATAGTCATGATTGTTAATTGAAGATGTTAAACAATAATCCACCATGGGGAAAGAATTGGGTAAAGGTCAATTTGGGGTTACATATTCAACTGGTCAGAAGTATGCTTGTACACAAAATTGATTTCGAATGTGCATTTGGTTATGGAGGTTTGTGAAGAAGAAGGGATCGAAGGTTTAAACATTCTGGGGTTAAAAGTTTAAGCATCTTTAATCTCCAATTGACTTCGAATGATTTGGGACAAAAATGAAAGGATTAGATTTTAGAATTTGGTGGATTGAGAGCAGGTTTCACGCCATTGACTTTCAGGAGATGTTTATGATGGTGGTGGTGGGTTAAGGATGAAGAAGAAGATGGAGGGGCATATTAGTAATTTCGTATAAACACTAACAGAAATTTTAACAGAGTTAAGGACCGGGGACGGAAACTGTTAAAACATAAAACGTCAGGGATGATATGTGTTACAGGGTGACGAAACCTGAAGTTTGGTTCAAATCTCAGGGACGAAAACTGAAGTTTACTCTTATAAATATATATATACCTTTTGTTGGGTAAAGATAAATGTCATGTAAGCTATAAGGTGGGTGCTTGTCTTATGTTGTACAGAAAGATGTGTGTGGGCTACTCTCGTCATCGATTAATCTCCCTAATATACTCTATTTAATTACTAGAATATCACTATTAATTTGAGCTATTGATGAATTATTAACAAATCAAGATAAGTTATTCGAGTTCTTAAAATATATAGGAGTTATGAAATGATTCTTCCATATAAAGAATATTGATATCAACTATAGAGGATTTTGATGATTATGTCTGAATGATCTGACAGTCGTGATGCCATTTCATATTAAAACAATTTAGAGATTCTCCTGAATTTAATAACCGGATAAAACTCAAATTTGCGACAAGAATCGAAATATGTGTTTGTAAAGAATTTTATAAATCAGAATGAATGAAGACGATGGCCAAAATTGCATAATTCGTATATGCAAGGTAAGGGGTCGATACTTGCCAAAGACATTTATCAATTCGAACTTTGAATTGCCTTAGAACTGCCCAATTGTTGATCACAAATCTCACATGTGAAATTCTGAAAAATAAAATTATAATTAATTTTTAAAAAAGCAACAATTGTCAGAATAAATGTTTTTCACAAAACAACAATCAGCTCGACCCCAGCCAGGGACTCTGCCTCTTGAACCACTTCAGAGGTTGCCGCCACTTGGGTCCCGTTTCCAGGGGCGATGCCCTAAGCGTCAATTAGGTTTCTAAAATTATAATAAAATCAAATAGGTGTGCAATTCGCAGCTCCTGACTTATTTGATGATTATTATGATTCACATTAATGATCATACAAATTAATCAAATTATACTAAAATATCTAACATCAATTTAAATTATACTAAAATATCTAACATCAATTATCAAGGAAAAACCTAGCATCCATGCAACTCTTTAGATGGATCCATACTACATAAAAGTATAAAACTTCTATTTGTAATTGTTATTATATGCTACACATTAATACTTCAATTTAGTTCCGCCTATACATGATCATTAAATTACATTACATAAATTTCCTCTACGTAACATATAATATTATATGAAATGAAATCTCCTTAGCACTAGTCAAACATCATCAACAACATCTAGTTTATCAATTAATCAATAGTCAAGTATTTAAGTCATAATCAAAATATAAATCCAAATTCGACACATTCAAACTTCAAATCTTTGTGCTAGAGATGCTAGTGAATGTTTCACATTAGCCGTATTTGATCTCATCCATCCGTACATGTTCAAGAACACACCCAAATGGGTTTATTTTGTTGCACGAGTTGGTGAATATCAACACTTCATTTCCGGTCCACTCTGTCTATAGTAAGAGGGTGTAGCTCTTTATAGGTGTATAGTAGTTCTAATGTTCATTAAATATATTTTCTAAAGAAGTAATATCGTATTACACACGTGTAAAACGGTGTTTAACATGTAAACTATCGCATATTTATTATAGGCCATTATTATCTATTTCATGATAGCGTAGGCTTGTAAATGAATATAATGAACATGAATAGGTTTGTTCATAGTTGCTTGTTTAATATTATGTTCGTTCGTTCATTATGAAATTAACGTGTTTGCGTTCGTTCATTTAAATTCTAAACGAACATAAATGAACAAACATAAAGGACACGTAAAATGAACATAAATGAGTGGTTACAAACGAACATAAAGGAACGGATATAAATTAGGGGACATAAATGAACATACGTAAATGAAGAAAATGAACATGTTCTTATTTTTCGCTCTTTAGTTTATTACTCAATGTTTGGTCCTAAAATGCATTATGGCTCAATTAGTAATAATAATAACTAAAAAAAATAATATTAAATGAATATGTTAATCGATATAAACGAGAAACATAAATGAATATTCATGAACGAACGATATATGTGTTTATGTTAACTCATTTAATTAAATGAGCAATTTTCTTTTCATATTCATTTTGTTGAAAACTATTTATTTGTTAGAAGAAACGTTGGAAAATCTATTTAATCTAAAAATATATACTAGTATAAATTAATATTTTAAAATACCGTCTTTTCGTACACTTGAAATATACCGTTCTTACATACTTAACTTTATCTATGATTCGATATAAATTTTAATCAAAATTGAGCCGATCTACATATCAACGTAAATTTTATTCAAAACTGAGCATATACAAATATAATATATTTTTACTTCCTTTTTCTAAGAGACGCTTTACGCACTTAACAATGTCGATTTCATCAACGCAACACAATAATGAACACATGATAAAAAAAACTTAACATTTAAAAGAAAAGACACTCAATATGATTTCTTGTCAGAATTTCTTTAAAGCAATTAAAATTAAAGAACACAACTTATTCCCCCGTATAAAATTTTCATCGTTAAAATATTTTATTTAAAGATGCTTGCGACATATATTAAAGATGATTAGATGATTGTATTTACAGAAAAAAAAACTTTATAGTAGGGTCCTATATATATATATTGATAGTCTATTATTGTTATATGCATTTTTTTTCACATGGAAAAGGTCCCGTTAGCTCTTCTAATACATTTAATTTATAATATAAACCTCTTGTTCACGTTTCAACCTTGTTGCCCCCATGTGCACTTCATTGACTCTTCGGATAACACTTTACGTCAACTCTAATTTTACTCGGTTCAATTTATCCGATCGATTTATCGATAAAATATAACCATCACCTTATAATATATATATAAAGTACTAAACCGAAAGTTTTCACATAAATTTAGGTATTTATTTTAATTGTATATATGCTTTTGAAGATTATGGAGTAGATTGACCGGCTGAAATTGTTGATCTAAAATACAGCATCATACTTATTTGTCACATACCCTAAAATTTGAAGACGTTTAAAACTATGTTACCCGGTAATAATAAGTATAACGGTTTATGTTAAATAACTAAAATTGGTTTATAGGTTAATATTTGAAAACCAACTAGGAGACTCTAATATAAAAATTAATGTACTCTTTACAAAAACTATTTTACTTGAAAACAAAAGTAAGTAATATAAAAAAATCATTTTGTCTGTTGGTTTTCCAATGATGGATTGGTGGGTTCTTTAACCCATTTATTAGCACAAACTAGTAGTATAGGAGAAATAAAATAAAAACTTTTTAAACCATACATGAGTTAACGGACTGATATATTAAATGAACGAACATAAATGAACTTCTCGTCGAACAAGTTCATAAACTCGTTCGATTCGTTTACATGCCTACCAAAAACCATCCCAATAAAGAGACCCAAAATCATTGCCAACTCACCACATTTTACCTTTTTTTAATTACCAATTTTTTTATTTCAATTAAATAACTAAATTTAATAGATATTTAATTGTATAATATTACAAATCATATAAGTTTATAAACAAAACTTATCCCTCTTCTAATAAAAAAGTAAATGGTTTTGCCACCTGACATCACCATATTTCATCTCACAAGTTTTTCCCCCAAAACCATTTATATAATTCATTTAATATTTCCTTATTTAGCTTTTTTTATTTAAATTACATAAATAAACATTTAACAAATCAATTCATCATTATTACCACTAGCTAACATTTTTTTTAATTTATCATCAAAAGTGAACATTTTAAAAAAAATCAAGAATTAAAACATAGGATATTTTAAAATAGCTAGTATTTAAAGTTTTATTATTAAAAAATGGTTTTATAAAATTTTATTATCAAAAAACAAGATTTTTTTTTTAATTTTACATATAAAATTTGAATATACTACGTTTGTATTTTAAATAAATATGTGTTAGAATAAAGTTTACTAATATTTAATTAGTAGTTTTTTAATTAAATTTGATATTTATAAATAATTTTTTATTTTGATTTATAAATTTTAATACTTAGTTTTTAATAAAACTAAGAAACTTACAAATAGTTATTTCTAAAAGTGTATTATATTTTAAACTTTATTTTTTTTAAATGACGAGATTTTGTTTTTCAAAAAATATGTTTACAAGTTTCAATTCTAATTTATTAGCTTTATTTTTTTCATTTAACTTTGAAATTTTAAATTTAATTGTGTCGAAATAATAAGGAGTGAAATTTTTAAAATTTAGAGTTTTAAATTTTGAATTTAAAAGATCATATATTGTTGAAATTTAAATTTTATTTGTATCTTTTTTTAATAAAAGATTTAGTATTAAAAGTTTAGCGGGATTTTTCGCATACAAGTACAAATAGTATGCGTCAATCAGAGCATCTTGATAATGATTTTGAGAAAAGTTTATAATCTTCTGATTTTCTAAATGGACTTACAGTATCGGGTTTGTCAAATGATAAATTAGTTTTAAATGTCGGTATTCCAATTATGCTATTAAGAAATATTGATGAAAAATGTTTTAGGTAATGTAACAAGACTTAGGTCAAATCACTAGGTAATCACGTTATAGAAGCGAAAATTATATTTGGAAGCAACATTGGTCATCACAGTTTTATCTCTATAATTGGGTTAACATATTCAGACAAAATAATTTCATCAAATAAGAAAATATACAATTGTTGTATGTTTTGCAATGACCATGAATAAAAGTTTAAGACAACCACTTTTAAATGTTGGTTTTTATTGAAAAAATCGGTGTTTATTCATGATCAGTTGTATGTTTCATCATCAAGAGTTAAAAGTATAGATAAATGCAAACTTTTAATCTTTGGAAAACATGGAAAAATTAGCAATATCACATCAAATGTTGTATACAATGAAGTAATTTCAAATTTATAAATAATCATTGTAAGGTTTCATTTGACATATAATTTAATGTATTGTAAAAAGTACACAACTTATGAAATGTATTTTCATGTATTTTTTGATGTTGTAATTACTATCATCCATATAATTTTAACATGTAATAAAATGAAAAGTTACAAATACAATATCAAATTTGTATAAGAAAAGTTGTTAAGATATTTATCAATATAATCTTAGCGTTTCACCCCGTGTAACATACGGAGTTAAAGCTAGTAATATTATAAAGTGTATACTATATAAAGAATTGGTCCCGCAAAAAACGGGTAAAACCCCTCTATTTGGGTTGCGAAAACACAATTATATTTTTCTTTGTGCTCTCTTCCCTCCCAGGTTTATCTCTGATAAGGATGTATATACCAATAAATACCCTTTAATAGTTGGACTTGGATGGGAATGAAGATGATGATGAGAAGTGGTATCATGTCATGACCACGATTAATGGTGAATGATGTGATAATAGTGTTTTGAACTTTAAACCAAACAGAAGTAGTAATATAATAATATTATTATAAATAAGAATTTAAATAATACTTTATAGTAATAATTATAATTATAGTAAATGTATTTACAAAAATAATCTATCTATATATTTTGAAAAAAAATGAAAATAACATTATGTTTACATGAATCAGGCGTCAACAGAAACTGTAACATGATTTTGTCGTAAATTTTATTTTACAATAAATATTTTCATGGACTACATTTGAACACACAATCTCTTAGTTACGGGACTTCTCTCTTACCACAAGGCCCAACCCCCGTCCAATAAAATAAAGTCCGTATTAGTTAAGAAGGCTCCAAAAATAGGTAAAAACAGATACTTGATATAAACCTAACAAACATAATCAAATTAGTTCAAAAACACTTACGTGCAAAGCAAGAAAGATCAAGAAATGCTCCTTTCAAAACACATTTGCATCAATAATAAATCCAATTCATAGAAGAATTTTGGTTCAATAAATATTGCGACGAATAGCTAACTCCAATAAATAAAATAATACTACGATAAAGTTCATTTTATTTTGTAAGTTTGCTTGATTTTGTGTCACACCATTTATTCATTTATTTTTATAAATATTTATTTATAATTTCATATGCCAAACAAAACAAAAAAATGGTGCTAAACTAAGAAGTGACTGTTAATCAAATTAAAATAGTAATCAATCTCATATGAAGTAGTTTTTAAAATTTTTTAGACAACAATTTATTACACGTAAATTTCACCTGAAATTTTTTGATTTGAGTATTTGACTAGCGGGAAACCAACACCAAGGTTCACCAAGTCTGTACAAACACTAGACAAACCACTTGCATACAAGAACGCAATCAAATTTTGACAAACCCTCTAAAGGATCCAAGATCCATTTTTGTCAATCCAAACATAACTTAAGTCACCTACTTGACATCCATATGTATGCTTGATTTTGATCTCTTCCAAAATTTGTCCACCGTACATTTATCATTACTTAAGAGATAAATATCCCTAATCCAAGTGGGTATTGCCGGGAACACGGCATGTACGCTGCTGGTTTATGGTCAAGGGGTAATTGCATCCATTTACGTATGCAAAATACAACACAGTTATATGGTATAACTGTGTTGTTTTATCAACACAACACAATTATACCGTAAAACTGTGATGTTTTATCAAACACAACCTAATTTTCATTATAATTGTAAAACAACACGGTTATAATGGTAAAACAACATTATTATTAATGGTAAATCAACACATTTTCACATCACAGTTTCTGCATAGGTAAAACAACACAAAAAAACCATTATAGTTTTCGCATTTTTTAAATGATACTTTAGAACGGTAAACTCACACACTCCTTAACGATAATCATAAATCTACCCTTTTTTGTTCATTATGGACTTGAACCCTAAACTATTTAAGTAGAGACACCTTACACACCTTAGTAGCGCTAGATCACATGTCATTTAGTAGTTAATTATTTTTTTAAGGATAATATTGCAAGAAAAACCAATATACTATAATATTTTTTATGAAAAAATACATCAACATATATTTAACTAGCTTAGACCCCGTGTAATACACATGGGGTGAAAAATATCAATATACAAATTTATTAAATTTTATTTTTGTATTTTACAGATGTAAAAATGTATTAGTATACATATAATACGGATAGAAAACAAAATTCAAAATATGTAAAAAATAATATATGATTAGGTTTCGAAAATACGTCAATTACTATTTAATGTAATTTGACTTTAATTTACTATTTGATTAAAAATAAAATTTACATAATTAGGTTTCAAAGTTTTTATAATAAAGGATAATTTAGAATAAATATGTTTTACTAGTATAATTAGTAATTTATTAAAAGATATGAGTGCATTTAATAAGAGAGAGGCGGGTAAAAAATGATGAGATTGAATATGGTGGCGACACGTGGCATACAAAAACATTTATTTATTATATAGTATAGATATATCAAACTACTTCCACTTATTAAAAGACATGAAAAGGTCAATAAATTAAGTTTTATAAAATAAAGTTTCTAAACTAACCTAAAATGTGCTTATTTAAAAAAAAAATTAAATTTCTATTTATTAAATTTTGAACAATTTAAGTGCTAAGAAGTCATTATTTTAAATAAACACAAATACACTTTGAAAAAGTTAAACTCTTTAATTTATAAAAGTTAGTTTAATGACTTGTTAATTTGTATTTCACAAGTTAAGACCTCTATTGTTGATCGTAAACTATTCAGTTAGTTATTGACTATTGTATAATTAGTTTATTATTATTTATAATATAATGATTTATATTCCTAGAGGCTAGAGGGTTTACTTTGCGTCAGTATATACATATGTCCGCAATGCACATTTAATATTTCGTATTCAATGCCATCAATAAAGATCAAATCAACCTACATAAGCCACATGTCGGCATCTAAATAGTGATCCACAAGATAGCTAATTAGCTATTGACAATTACCCTCGTCTGATTATTCAACCCTTTCTATAAACATCGGTCATCAAATCCACTTTATTCGTCAATATCTTTCCCTCTTTCTCGTTATATTCATCAATATCAATATTCAATGTTTTCATAAGCGGAGCGGTAAAAAAAAACTGATTGTTTTAGATGTCTGGTAGTTGAATTGATTGGACCGGAAAACGTTATAAATAATATAAAAATTAAAACTATATATATAGATACAAAATGTAGAGGAATTTCAAAATAACTAAGGATGATCAAAAATAATTTGGTGGTTCCTTAAATTTTTTGATCGGATAAAACTCACTCAGATTTTAGACAAGAAATCAAAGTACGAATTTTGAGAGGATTTTATGAACCATAGATTTTCACGTATGACCAAAACAAGTCTTTTCTGGAAAAACAGATAACTGCTTTTGGCAGTTATCATATTAATTTTAAATTCGAATTTTGATTATAATCCGCCCAAATTTGACATCAATTTTAAATAATAAAATTATTAGAAAGTTAATTTCTAATACATTTTTATAAGGCAGCTCGATCCCAACCAGGGGGCTCTGCCCCTTGGATCCCGCTTCCAGTGGCACTGCCCCCGTACTCCCGTTGCCCCTAAGCATTAATTAGGTAATAAAATAAATTCAAATAACTGTACACTCCGCACCTCCTAACTTATTTGATATTTAATATGATTAATTTTGGTCAACTATTTAATCCAATTACACTAAAATAACTAACACAAAATATAGAACTATTTTTGTTTTTATGTGAATTTATAATTTTAATAACATATAAGACTTAAATAAATAAAATATGCAACCTAGAATACTAAATTAATCAGAAAACGAGATTTTGAAGACAAAAAAACTAAAAAAATTGAAATATGGTCCAAACGGTTCAAATGAAAGCGGTTCAACTACACACAACATGACCGGTTATGTGTACGATTCCTAGTCCCGTCCATTCCTGAAGATAGTGTCATAATTCAAAAACATACTTTTAAAACATGGAACCATAGTTTCGTCTCACTGAGTTACTCACAGGTTTACCCCGATGAAATCGAACTCAAGTGCTTGACTTGAAGCTCACGTAGTCGTCTAAGTTGACAGCAAACTTGTTCCTAATATCACACACGCAAAATGTTCATTATATATATTTAAAAAGTCAGTTAAAGTCGGAAGTGCTTGACTTGAAGCTCACGTAGTCGTCTAAGTTCACCTTTGTCATTTGGCTCTATCACTGAAATAGTTTTCTATCATGTTTAAGTTTTGAATATCATGTTTTCGATAAAATGAATGAATTTTCTCTAAACTTGTGCAACTTTCCTTAAGTCGTTTCCACCAATAAAACGACATCGAAAATGCCTTGATCTCTTCATTGAATAGCATGTGATAATATATTTGTAAACCCTATAGTGTGTAACATCAAATGCAAATAAAACACATATTCAAATGAGCTAAAAAATATCTAACATACTAAACGCTTGATTTTAGATAGACGAGTTAGTGCATTCCTATTTACATATTCAAGCAGTCTAGTGATAGTTTAAAACATACCAACCAAACATATTATAAGTGTTTTGTAATAAGAATTTCATCATACATCTCCAAGTCATATAAAAGAAAACTTTGTGGTTATCCCACTTCCTGTTTCAAATATACCACTACTAACATTCTTCCACTGTCTCTTTCTCATTTTCTCAAATAATATATGTACATTTAAAATAAGAGCAAACCACATTCATTAAAATGCTTAAATTGTCGAAAAAGTTCACAAACACTTAAATAATTTATTGCACACAAGCACTAACTGAAGTTGGTTAGTAAAATAATGTATATAATATGTTGTGTTGTTTTCTTTTAAGATCTTTGCTTATAAACCATTGAACTAGTCACACACATTATTTGCTCCATTGTATCTTTGACCTCTTAGCCTTTTAAAACAGAATATGTATTTAGCATAAACAAAAGTGTTTAAATGAACAAGGCCAACAAAACCTACCTTTAACAAGTCCATTTATATCAACATTTCGCAAACAATTGTCATTTGTTCATTTTTATTTAGCAAATCAGTGGACTCATCAACTAACAAATCATCGCGGATTTCTTTGAAAATGGAATTTGGAACTTCTTCCTCAAAACGATTAACAATATCTTTTTGAATACTTAGAGATAAATATTGATGTAAGTTTTGGTAGTTGACGTAGGATTAAATCCGTTATTTCCAATAAGTTTCCTTTGTAAATACACGTTTTGTTCTCATCATGTCCATAAAATCATAACGTATATTTCAAACAAATTCTATGATCATCAATTGTAGCATTTGGTCAAATTCGATTCGTTTTCTTTACGAGAGCACTAGCAATAGGCCGACTATGATTTAGTAGATCTTCACATATTTTAAGTACTTTATGGTGAACCCAATTGATATCACAAATACATAAATACGGATGTCAACAGGACTGGTTTAGGACAAATACTTTATTACTGATATCTTAGTGATGTGTCATCATTTATACATATTTTACATACATTATAATCCCACATTATGGTACTAATTGAATAATAACCTTGTAATTTATGCTTAAAACACTTATATTTTATAATTGCAGGTTATTCGGTGTTGAAAATATAAATCAAGCTAAATCCTATCAAAAACACCAATAATTCAAGTTTCTAGAAGATTCATTCCCGAATCATTGACCCCCCAAGAAGTCAAAATTGGTCAACAATAGTCAACAAGCAGCTAAAAGACAAAACTAGGGAAAAACAGGGGGATGCACCATTGCACGGCCGTGCATTGGTCTCTCTTGCTCCCCACGGCCCAGTACTGTGTACTCTGTACCCTGTTTGATTCCCTGGGCCTTTGCACGGCCGTGCATTGCACATTTTGAGGCTTATAAATAGGAGGCTCGAGTTCTTCATTTCACACACAAATCCAGACCTAAAGAACACTCAAGAAGAGAGCATTCTCATAGTTAGAGTAGAGAGTAGAGGGGCTCTTCCTCTTTGTTCCACAATAGGGGAGCCTACGAAACTCATCACTACGCTAGTCGTTATGGCCATTCGTGGCTAAAACTTCTTTGTATTGCTAGGGTGAAGATGATGTTTGATGCATGTTAATGTTTAACCTATTAATGAAGTGGTATGTTTATGTCTTTAACTAATTCGTTTTCAAAAACCATCTTTTGATGGGCTTTTATTATTGTCTAAATCCATCTTTATATTTGTGAGTGTCTTGATTTTAAAGAGTAAGATCGTAAAACCCTTTTTAATCAAACTTCCTTTGAAACTTGTACGTCTTTATACGAGCAGAGATTGATAAGTCAAGGTTTGGTCTATACTTCTAAGATCGTACGTCTTTATACGAGGTTATTATGCGACCAAGAATTGATGAACTCATGTTGGGAATGGTACGTCTTTATACATGGTCCCATTGTTACACCGCCTCCCGGTGAGCAAAATATAATCACCTATTTAACTTTACTATAAATCATTTTGAGTCCAATGTCTTAAACAAACCCGGAGATGACCATTCGATGGGTTGAGGGTAAATGTTGTCCCTAACAGGAGGCACTACCACTTTAAAAAAAATATAATTTGCAAATAAAATGTAGTGAGGACGAGGCTCTAGCAGTGACCCGTGTCACAAGTTTGTAGTAGTCATACCACTGAATTAGTTAACTTAACATTATCACGTACCAAGCTGATTCGAATCCCGAAGCAATACATTTTGTAATCTGATCATTTTCGCTTTATTTACTTTTCTGCTAGTTACATTTCTGATACACACTTCACGCACATTTCTACTTTTATATTCTTTACTTTACCGCCATTTACTTTTCTGCTTCACAAGCACACAAAACCCACTCACTAATTAATCTGGCTAAACGATAACAAAAGTTGAGTATTGGAAGTCGACCGTGTCCATTGGTTCGATACTTGGTTATTACCTAACTATATTACGTTGCGATAGGTACATTTGCCTATTGTGTGTGTTTTAAGTTAACATAATTATCATTTTAATTTATAAATTTAAAACCTGATCTTGTGAAATCAATCTAAAAATATATTTACTTATATTTTTATATTAAAACAAACACATCACTTAGTCCCATACTTGATTATAAAATCGTGTCCCAAACATGATTCCATATCCTTCAGGTATATGTGGCTAATTACTTGCGGGTTATCGGATATACCCATTAATTTTTTTAAATATACATGTTAGCATTTTCAATATTTTTTTTTTACTATTTTAAATATTTTATTACATAAGGATAGTATAAATATAAAAACTAAAAGCTATTGGATTAGTTGATTACTCTATTAGCTATAACTAAGGACAAAAGATAATAAAATTTAAAAAAAAAACTATTTACCATTATTGTTCGGGTAAAAAGGTATATATGTGTTGTGTATTGTATTCGGGTTTGCCAGTCCTAGATGTTTCGTGGTTACCCACCGGGTTCAAGTTCATATGCCATTTCTATATGCAAAGTACATCTCTAAGTTTTATTTCAACTATTGAAGCCCTTCTTTTACAAATATATTACGCACTTCTTGGTTCCCAACATAATATGCAAACAAGTAACAGTACAAACAAAATGTTTTTGTCCGCTTTTATATTGTACTCTAACCAATTACCATATTTATCAAACCAAGTTGGGATGAAACGTCACTCTTTTTTCCGTATTGTTCTTTCTGAGAAATTATGACCACATGGCTGGGAAGGTCCATCAACTCAATACTTTCTTCGTATCTCATCTCTTTTATAATCCAAAAATCTTGGTGTGTCAGTAGGATCTCTAGAAAGATTAAATCAACTAAATTAGGTTCCATTTTTCATTTCAAAAACCTTTTCAATATTCATATTGAACCAATAATAATTGCAAAATTAAGGTTAACAAAAAATAAAGACCATAGCGATTAAACTATTAAAGGATGTGATTTCAAGCAACTAAAATTCAAATAACAAAATTCAAGCCAACTCTTGGAGCATTAGAGGAATCAATTGTTTCTTAAATGGACTAATCATATTTGTTACCTGTTAATTGCTTGGAACAGTGATGTGATTCACTATGCCATACAATAACGTGGGTGGGTGGCTTGCACTAAGCAATACAATAATAAATACAATAATAATGTGAATTGTGATTCGAATTGCTTGAACCTATGAAGAAATCAAAGTGTATCAATATTCAGTTTTGATTTCCTTCGATACATACTAAATAATCGATTTTGATTCTGCGAGTTAAAATATGTAATGGAACCGATCCTACAATATCGATTTGATTTTGAATTGAAATTGGAATCTACGATATCCCATATTGATTTTGATTTGTAATTCAGTTTTAAACCGAGTATAAACAAGCTTGAATTTATATTGAGACTCAGTTAAGAAAACAAGCAAAGCCTGAGTTTTACATATCAAACTCGACCAGACTAAGGAGTTTAAACTAGACTAAAGAGTTTATTAGTTATATAAATTTTATTTAATATTTTCATTTTATACGCACATAATAGTTAATATTATTATATATATAATTATAATTATAAAAAATATATATATATACAGACATATAATAATTAATAAATAATAAACGAGCCGAACTCGAGCTTGAAAAATTGCTCATGAGCCGAGCTCACACTAGAGCAAGAGCTTTAAACGAGTCAAACTCGAGATGTTTTTAATCAAACAAGCTCGACTCGTTTACACTTCTAGCTAGAGAACATTGGTAAGTAATAATACATACATACATAGGGGAGGGTTACAGAGAAAACGACATAATTAGGCGAAAATCGAGAAAAACACTAAAAAAACCAATTTTAACCAATAATATAATAATATATATATTTTTTATAAGAGTATCAATGTAATATTACACATTTTTACCAAAAAAATTATTTAAATATTGGTTTACGTATACGTAACCCATATTGTTACGTATACGTAAATAGAAAACAAAAAAATTGCGGTTACGTATACGTAACCCATAGTATTACACATTGTTTTAGTGGTTTTCTCTGTTTTCGCCTAACTTTGTGGTTTTCTCTTGATCTCTCCCTTACATACATAAATGTATAACTAACTAATTATAATTTAACCGAGCCTTCTGATTGAGTGGTAGCCAGTGTTATAAATATCGTTAAGCGCTAGTCAGGCAGTGTGTACCGACTAAAGATTAATCATGATTAATCGGATTGGAATTTTTATATGTAATTTTCTCATTTTTATAAATAGCTGGATTTTACAAGAATCTAGCCGGAAGTTCGCCTAAAAGTCGTCGGAATCCACCGGAATCTCACCGGGAAAACGGTAAGTGGCCAATTTTGACCAGATTTGACCGATTAGCGATTTTTAGTCTAATTAAGGAAAATTACTAGGTAAAATGCCGATTTCCGATTAGTCGGCGATTAATCGCCGACTAATCGGGATTTTTGCAAAACTGGTGGTAGCCCCATGACTTTCCAAATGAGAGGTCATGGGTTCGAGTCTCGTTTGGGCAAAAAATGTTTCATGTTGAGCTAGAGAGTTTTCTCAATTGTGGGTTTCCTCCTGGATGGTGTGGTGTGCGGTTCAAATCGGAGTGGAGACTTTAGGTCCGATTAAGATACCAAATATCCCCCAACTGCTAAGCCATTTGCCGTAAAAAGAAATATGATTATTTACTTAATTTATCATTCTATATAACGGTGAAGGGCACCCTACTCACTAAAATAATTTACTCAGCAAACTGCCCAATAAAATTCTGACACTTCAAAACTACTCAATTTTCTCATTTACTCAAATTTCAATGAAAACACTATACTCATTTATTCACCCACTTAAAAAACAACATTTAAATAGAAATGATGTGTGTGATGAGTGATGAGGTCCACTAAAGAGAGAATGAGATTCATCCGAGTAAAAACACCCGAATAATCAACCCGTATCTCTTACTCGATTTAATAAGGACGATGCACCCATTTTACCCGACCCCTCTCTTTTTTACTCGGGCCAAGCCGAGTTATGTGCCCCCTACACCTTAAACGAGGGTTTACTTAGGGTGATGGGGGTCATTTACCCTATTACTCATTTACTTATCAAAACTGCCTAATAGAATTCTGTCACATCAAAACTACTCATTTACTCATATTTCATTGGAAACACCCTATTCATTTACTCACAAGCTTTTTTTTATAAATAAACATTTAAATAAATAAACATACTTTTTTATTAATTAAAAAGTCAAAAGACAACTATAAATAACAAAATACAATAATAAGTTGCAAATAAAAAAAATGAGAAATTAAACATAATTGTCTTCCGAATCGTTGCTGGCCAACTCCGGTAGTGTAGCAAAATGTTCAACAAGATCATATCGTAGTCTAAAGTGTGTCTCTTGATCCTGCAATTCATTAATTACACCATCGTCTACTACTTCATTGGTTGGAGGGTCCATCACGTAGCTGGGTGAGATTGCATTTCCGTCATGCTTTAAAAGCATATTGTGCAATATGATACATGTGTAAACCACATTTTGTATTTTTTGACGTTTATGTGACTGTTGCGGACGATTAATTATTCCCCATTTAGATTTTAAAACACCAAACCCGCGTTCAACGTCTTTTCTAGCCGACTCTTGAACTTTCTTAAACCTTTTTTTCTTTTGGGTCGACAGGGAATGGAAATGATTTCACAAAAACAGACAAAGTGGGGTAAATCTCATTCGCAAGATAGTAGCCACGTTTTGTACTCACGACCGTTAACTTGGGAATGACACTTCGGGGCGGTTCCATGCATTTCGTTATTGAACAACGGAGATTGATTCAGAACATTTATGTCGTTATTGGAACCGGCAGGACCACAAAACGCATGCCAAAACCATAAGTCATATGACACCACTGCTTCCATCATGATCGTAGGGTATTGGTGATCACCTCTCATAAATTGGGCACGCAAACTAGCCGGACACATCCTCCAAACGACATGCGTACAATCGATGCTACCGATCATCCCTGGAAGTCCCCATCTAGTTTCATGCGCATTATACAAACGTACAATGTCATAGCATGTAGGTCTACGTAAAAACTCTTTGCCGTATAACATAATAATAGAATTGCAAAAGTATTCTAAACATTCACGAGCAATCCTACCGGACATAGATAAATATTCATCATATTCGTCAGGAGGGTTACCTGTAGCAAGTTGACGAATAGCAGAAGCGCATTTCTGAATCGGCGTGAAGCTCTTCTTTAACCTCCCATCATACCCTTCGTGAAACTAAGAAAGCCTTGAATCCATGCTTATATCCCTTACAATGCTTAAAAACAACTCTTTCGGTAAGCGAAATCTCACTCTAAACGTATATGCGTCGTACCTGGGGCGTTCGACGAAGTAATCCTTCAATAGAATTGTGTTAGCAACTTCACGATCACGATTTACACATTTTTTCTTTGATTTTGTCGTATCCTCAAGCTCACTAGCCGCAACTTTGGACAAAAACTCAATGTCACTTGATTCGGAAATGTCGGAAAGAAAATCATCAAAAACACTAGAATCGGATAATCCCGAAGGCAAACCAAGAATACCAGAATCGGATGAAAACATTTTGTTAAAAAAATTGGAGAGGAGAGTGATTTGTTTAAAGAGGAGAGTGATTTGTTTAAAGAGCAGAGTGAGATATATATATATACATATATATATATATAGATATATATAGATAAAAAATTAATTTTTTTTAATCACCCAAACGACCCCCCACCCCCACCAACGGCTAGTTCTCCTCCAACGGTCGCATCACCAAACTGAGTAAATATACTCGTTCGACTCTACTCAACCAAGTTACCCGGCCCAACCCTTACCCGATCCACTCTCACCTACTCGAAACCCTTTGGGTTAGACGCCCCCAACAACCACAACCTTAGGGGAGAGCACAAACATTTATTGACGATCCACATTTAATATTTCCTTCTTCAATTTGGAAATTCAAATACATCAATCAATCAACATAAGCCACGTGTCAGCATCTGAATAATGGTCCTCAAGATAGCTTATGATAATCATCTCTATCCGATTACACACTCCCTCCTATAAATATCTGAGTCATCAAACCCCTTTCTTCGTGAACTTTTTTCCCTTTCTCAAAATTCATCTAAAAAATTCAAACATAATAATTCTCAAAAAATGGAACCTCAATCGGATCCAACCGAGTTAATCCCGGGCCTACCCGACGAAATCGCACTAGAGTGCTTGACCCGATTGCACTACGAAGCTCACGCCGTCGCCTCCGACGTCTGCCGGCGGTGGCGCCGGCTGTTACAAGACCGGGAGTTTTATTACCACCGGAGAAAAGCCGGGTTCACTTGGAAAGTGGGTTGTTTTGTTCAATCGCTTCCTATTCACTTTGAACATAGTGAACCGGGCGGGTCGGGTTCAAAACCCGAAAAACAGCCAAAATACGGGTTATCAGTTTTTGACCCGGTTACTGGGGACTGGGACCAAATCGACCCGGTCCCTAAATACCCGGACGGGTTACCGTTGTTTTGCCAGGTGGCAAGTTCGGAGGGGAGACTGGTGGTGATGGGTGGGTGGAACCCGGCTAATTGGGAACCGTTACGTGACCTGTTCGTGTACGAGTTCACGACTCGGTGCTGGACTCAGCGAGTTTCCATGCCTTCAACTCGGTCGTTTTTCGCTGCCGGCGCGTGTGACGGGAAAGTCTACGTCGCCGGTGGACACGACGAGAGTAAAAACGCGCTGAGAAGCGCGTGGGTGTACGATATTACCACTGACGAGTGGACTGAGTTGACTCAGATGAGTGACGAGCGAGACGAGTGTGAAGGTGTGGTTATCGGGTCGGAGTTTTGGGTCGTAAGCGGGTATGACACGGATAGCCAAGGTCGGTTTAAAGATAGTGCGGAGGTTTTTGATATTACCACCGGAACGTGGCGGCGCGTGGAGGGAGCTTGGGGAGTGAGCCGGTGTCCGAGGTCGTGCGTGGCAGTTGGGCAAAACGGTAATTTCACCTCTTGGGATGCGTATGAGCCCGCAGTTCAAGTAGGGACGTGTGGGGTTGACATTGGGGACCGGGTTTTGGTCGCCGGTTCGGGTAACCAAGGTGCACCATTAGCGGTTTATGTGGTGGAAAAAACCAACCAAAGGCAAAATGGTAAATCGACAAAGATTGATATTCCCAATGAGTTCTCCGGGTTTGTGCAATCGGGTTGCCTGGTTGAGATTTGAGTATTTTCTTCATTTCCTTTTTTCCTTTTGAATATATATATGGATGTCACAGCCCGTTATATCCGTTTTTACTTAAAAATGATTATGTATTGAATGTTCCCGGTATATGGTGGGAGTTTAGAATGTGCACAATATTATGTAAGTTTTTGTAACGTTGTATTGTGTGAAATATATCTATGATATGCTATTTTTGATGTACGAAGCATATGATTGTTCGGTTATAAATTTTTTTTTGACAGTTAGATAAGTATCAGTTGTCACTTGTCTAGTTGTATCTTTTTGACGAATACCTGTCAAGTGTTGGTTTCGATGGATGTTAACTTTTATGCCACTTTCATTTGTTGGATGGACCAATCCATGTGAATCTTTTTGTCGACAAAATTTGTTTTGTTTATTTTATTTTGTTTATGTATGGGGTAGAGTTCAAAACGAGCTTTGGTTTCTAAACAGGGTTTAACGAGTCGTGCATAGTAATATTTCGGCCCCTAAGACCTAAAACTTTGTTTTTACTAGGATCGGTTTTGCTATTCAAAAGGGGGTTGCAGCGCAACTTGTTGCCTGTTTACCTGTCACTTTATTGTAATCGTCCTATTTTAATTAAAAGTTTACATTAAAAAAAAAAGTTTCTAAGCTCGGTTACGGTTTTATTTAAGAATAAATGACGTGTCTGATGACGATTGATGTTGACTTTTGGTATACAAATTGTTGTATTTTTTTTTTCAAAAAGCAGTATACAAATTGTTGTTAGAAATGTATCGATGTTCTTTGCAACATATTACGAATATGTTGTTTTATATAATCTAGCAGAGCAGCGTGCTCATAAAAGACAAACAGTCAAACTCAAACGTTCTAGTATGATTACGAAGACAAAAGATATTAAAATTTGTACGATATTTACTTGTCTTTTACCCTTTTTATCGTACTGATTGTTAATACGATAAAACAACTTTCAGGATAACATTTGATGAGAACGTTATTACTGAACATTTAAGATCTCGTTAATGTTGAACTGACCCATCACCTATATCTATTATACCAAAACATATCTTTTTGTCCTATCATCTTATAAAAATACTAAACTATATCTTTTCATCCTGTCATCTTATAAAATTATTAGTATACGATATAATGTTATGAGTTTCTAGAAGATATTTTTTAATTCTAATTATTTATATCCATTGATTATTTATCCACAATATATAGTAACATAAACACGAATAAAGATAAGGTGGGCACAACCAATTGACGACTCAATTATTTAACAAAAAAAAAAAAGATAATAAAATCATAAATGAAAACACAAGTCACTTGGAATCTTATCTTACTATGTGTGAATATAAAAAAACCCTGAAATAGTATGTTAACATATTAAATTATCACGCATTGCGTGTAATAAGATAATTTCTATTCTAACTGATATTAATTAATTGCATATTTTTCGGTCCATAAGGTGACATTCAATGCAATTAGAAACCAAGGAGTATGAGATTATATAACCGGGTTGTCAAAACTATAAAAATAAATAAATAAAGTATGGATGTATATACATATAGATACAGACCATTGACACAAATAGGAGCTGACGGTAGGTGCTTACGGGTGAACTGGTTTTGAAGCCTCTATTTTAGATGTATGGATGTATTTTGATATTTTTAGAAATTAATAAATAAAACCGTGGAGTATTGAAGTGGAGAAAGTGTATAGTAACCTAAGGCTATTTTGGCGAATGTGTGTAGAAGGTTTAGTAAAGTTTGGCAAAGAAGCCACCATTTTAAAAAACGGCTTTTATTTTAGTGAAGACTTTTT
Source organism: Smallanthus sonchifolius (assembly GCA_023525975.1). NCBI lineage: Eukaryota > Viridiplantae > Streptophyta > Magnoliopsida > Asterales > Asteraceae > Smallanthus > Smallanthus sonchifolius. Next base: position 52,607,009 of record CM042045.1, read on the forward strand.
TCTTCATCACATTAAATAAATAAGAAAAATACCCACTTTGAAGATAATTATAACCAACAATCACACCATTTTGATTTAAGCTAAAAATGGAGTCCCATTATTGTTGTCAAACCAATAGCAATTTATGCGAGCTAAATCCTCTAGTTCATAATTAGACTCAAACTTCTAAAGGTGTGTTTGTTTATTTCTTTTTTAACTCTTTTGTAACTCTAAATTTCATTTTTCAATGTGTTATAGCTTGTAGATTTTGTTGAAACTAAAATTTGAATTTCACTTTTATTATTTCTTTTCAACAGCGAAAACTAATTATATTATAAAACAAAGTAGATTCTAGTAAGGAATTAGAATCTAATAAGAGATCCATTCTTAACGTGTTTAGTTAAAAAATGAAATGGATTATAATTAATCCAGTCAAATTCCTTTTTGTAAAGGAACTCAAGAATCCATCCAATCTGTTAAGGAACTTAGCCAAAGAGATTGGAATCTTTGATCACTCATCGTTGTCGCATCTGCAACCCTCGACCACCCCCACCAATTTTGTCACCGCCATTGTTTGACCCACAATCCCCGTTGCCGCCGCACCACCCTTGTCGTCCCCCATGACCAACAACAAATGATAGGCGGTAAACATGACAACACCTGGTGGGTTGGCGATGGTGGAAAGCTGTATGTCGTGCGCGACAACAGTGCTGTAGAAAGGGGTTAACGAGAGCAGTGACTGGGTGATGGATTCCATTTTTTATGATCGTTTTGTCACACAAATGCATTATATCAAATTCGTTTGATAGATTTAAAATCTAAATTCTATTTTTTGACAAACTTCGGTTCAAATTCAAATCCTTCAGATTTTGCTTAGAAAAAAAATTCTATGAAACAAACACACTCTAAAAGCCCTTGAATGGAAGGCTGTTTACAAATTTGGTTCAATCGATTTTGATAAAACTTTGGACAAATCTATACTACGATTTCGAAAACGAAAAACCAAACCTATTTTACCAATTTAACTGTTTCGTATGGTTTGAGCCAAATATATTTTTTTTAAATCACTAGCTTGTATTAAAATATTTAGAATGATAAAATATGTTCATAATTATAATACATATACATAACTATATATTCCAAAAATAAAATAAAATAAAAACATCAAATAAAAACATACAAATCATAAAGGTTAAACGGTCGGTTGGTTTACATACCCTGATCCAGTTTTCAAACCAGGCCGAGCCCTTCAACCACCAAACCCAAAAAACAGACCCTGAACCGAATCTTGTGGATCTCATACCTGCCAAACTGGCTGACTTGTTTCAGTTTGAGCGGTTTGGTAGCTTTTAACGGTCTTTGAACACCCTATTTGAAGGCCCCACGTCCAACGTCAACTGTATTTTACATGATCACATTGATTAACTGAATATTGGTGAAATCAAATGAATTTTTGATAACCGGTTGTAAGGATAAGAAAAAATAAACAAGTATTTTGGAGTTTACATCACATCAAACATCTAGAACAATTCTTGACAACCTTAAAGACCTGTCTCGTAGTGAAATTGACCTGCTCAGACTCCACATACACCATTCAGTCTATTTTCTTGGGTCCAACAAGCTAACGTGTCAAAAACTCAAAATTAATTATCAAATAACAAGTAGAAGCGTGTTGATTAAAAACATCTTTTGCCCATTAAAATTGGCAGAAGGTTTTAGAAACTCAAAATTGAGAATATTGAATTATAAAATATTGGAAGTTAAACGAAACAGGCAGATTTGGTAGAATAAAAAGGTTTAAAAAACCAAAGAGTCTTCTGGTTAAGTGGTAACCCCATGGCTTTTTAAATGGAATGTTATGGGTTTGACTGTTTGAGTCTCGCTTGGGACAAAATATTTCATGTAACCGGTGGGTATTCCGCTATTCCTAGTTGTGTGTTTCATCATGGGTGATGTGAGGCCGGGTCACCACGATTTTGTTCTTCGGGCGAAAGGGTGATTCGTTTGCTAGGGTTGATCACAGATGTCCGGGCCTTTGTTGTTCAAGAAAAAAAAGGTTTTAAAAATCATTAATACTAACCACAATTTATAAATGGAAAGTTGAGTGTCTTGAATGTTTTTTAACAACCAAAGGGCTTAAGGGCTTGTAGGTAGCTCAATGTTATGAAGGGGTTGAGTTGGTGTCCCTCTCAAATCGTGAGGGTTCAAGTCCTATTATACACAAGTGTATATATTTATGAGTAGATTTAACATATATGTTAGAAAAGACCCAAAGACATACTAGTGTGTTTGCCTTAAGTAGCCTTTTCTTTTTAGGTAACTTTTTTATTTAACCTAATTAAGATTAAATATAATCCGACCGGAGTATCGAACCACTTGGGTCAAAATTGCCTGAGTCCAAAACTAAAAGATGCATGATTTTCAATTAATTGCATATACCTCAGAGTAACAATCACGTATGGGAGAATGGTAAGTTTGGGCAAAGGTGTGAACAAGTTGACCCGAACTGATTTTGAACTATTCAAGATCGGCTCACTAAAACTTGAATCAAGACGTGCATAAATGAGCTCGAGTTTATATAGGAACTCATTTAATAAATGAGCTTGAACCTGAGTGTAAATCCAGGCACCGACTAATTAAGGATAGTTGGGTGTATAGATCACACAAGCTTCGATGTGTAGCCGAATGGGGGGTTATTTCTACGAACTTCAATGGAATCCTTCACAAGGTAACGCGTTAGGGCGTTACAGGGAGGGGATAATCCCTGTATCGGCCCTCCGGCGTGAGAATAATTATCTTTAGTATAAGAGAGAAGGGTTGGAGTATGTAAAGAGCTGATGATAATACCTGAGGTGCTCTCCTCTATTTATAGTGAGGGAGGTGTACTATGATGTCCCTTTCGAATGGCTGACCTGTCATGCGCGTGATTGGTGGAGGAGTCACTATCAAAAATATCATTTTTGTCTCCTAACCGTCAGCCGCTAATGGGAGCTTTGTCCTATGTGTTGGGACCACTGAGATATCTGATGCGGTTTCTTACGCGGCGACATTCTCTGCTCCTCCTGTATCAGACCCTATTGTGCGCGCAGGTGCCTTTGTCATTTAGCGGAGTATTGCCATATATGTTCTTTCTGTTGCAAGCTACACTTACGCGAGGGTCACTACGTCTTCACTGAGCTTCACATTTCAGGCTCAAACAAGCTCACGAGGCTAAGCAAACCTTTTATTTATATAAGATAAAATAATTAAATAATCAGTCACCCCGGCGTGCAAGATCACTTCATTGCAGCCCAAGACTAGGGGTGTAGTCTAGCATAGCCCGAGCTCGCATGAGAGGTTAACTCGTTTAGAACTCTATTTCTAAAGCTCGAGCTTGGTTCATGAGTAGTTTTTTAAGCTCAGGCTCGGCTATGTATTAATTAAGAATGTCAGTATGAACAGTGCCACATGCCACTTGATGCTATTCTATTGGTTATTTATATACATATAGATACAGACCATTGACACAAATAGGAGCTGGCATGGTGGTCTCAATGCCTCGTCTACAACCGCTTCACGTGGGTTCGAGTCCCCTTTATTATTTTTTTTTTTCAATTATCTTATCTAGCTTTCATTTTTCTAAACATTCAATTTTACAACTACGTAACTTTTCCTGATTTCCAAACATACCGTCACGACGTGCTTTTTTTATTTGTGTTTCGATGCTCAGAACCGAGCCGCTCCAACGCCTGGTGTATCCCACTCGTTATCATTATTATTTGTACAAATAATAATAACCTAACCTAAAACATTAAGGTGTGGAAGTGTTTAGAGGAGAAAGGAGTTCAGTGGTCAACAAATTTGTTTAATACTATTTTCATAACCTGAAAGATGTCAATTCATTGTAGTAGTGTCTTAGTTCCTCTCTACAAAACCAAATGGGGCGCCTAATGTGTGCTAACTACAGGGAGATTAAGATGCTAAGTCATACTATGAAGTTGTGGGAAGGGTAACTGAAACAAAAAATAGACGAGAAACTCAGATTACGGTGAACAAATGTAGATTTATTACATGGCGGTCCATTACAGAGGCGATACACATTCTAAGGATATTAATGGAAAAGTATAGGGAGAAGAAGGGGAATTTGCATAGGATGTTCACTAACCATGAAAAGGCTTACAACAGTGTACCCCGTCGAGTGATTTAGGATAGTCTCGAGGAAAGAGGGGTTTTGGGGAGATATATAGAGGTAATTAGGGATATGAATGAAGGGACTAAAACAAGTGTTAGATGTTAGAGCGTCGGTGGGGGATAAGGATCTTTTCCATGTGGAGGTGGGCTTCACCAAGGATCGGCGTTGCACCTGTTTCTTTTTTGCGGTAGTTTTGGATGAGTTGTTCAAGTTGATCCAGAAGGCAATCCCTTGGTGCATGCTTTTCACTGATGATATTGTATTGGTAGAGGTAGCGGAGAGTAAATCGAGGCTAAATGAGAGGTTAGAGGAATGACGAGCAGCTTTTGAGCGTAAAGGCTTAAAGATGAGTCGCTCTAAAACCGAGTACCTTTGTTGTACCTTTACACACAAATCACTGTTGTAAAACATTCTCTTGCTGTCATATCTGAAGGCTTCTTCCTATTTTCCTCCTACAAACACAAATGCCAGCCCTCCACCAAGAAGAATCTTGCAGTCCATCTGATATTTGGTTTCAGCATCATCATCTGGATCAAGGTATTGAACAAAACCAAAACCACATGGTTCTCTGCAACATAAATGTGATAAAAATTCAACTATATAATTGTAGAGGATACCCTCAATCAGGCCTGGCCCAACGATTCAGGCCCAATACAGGTTGGCCCACTGGGCTGACTTCCTTCAATCTTCATGTGCACATAACCATCTTGATAGAACTCTTTTACTTCACCTGTCTTCAACACTTCTTATAAACAAACCACTTTTGGTAAAAAAGATCAAAAAAAAAATGTAATGATGAATGGGGCATACCATCATGTAATGCAACAGATGAATGTGAGTGAGAATGCCACGTATGATCAATGATCAACATCAAGTAAACTACAGATAAAACTCCATTGAGTTTTCACATAAAATGACTACTACTTTTCCAAGTGATACATAGTTAATTTTTTGTCCAATATAAACAATGCCGTAACATATGTGGTTAATGACCCGTTAACTTTAGCCTTGTTTGTTCACCAACTATAACTTTACATGATTACACCAAATACAATGCTTTAGCAGTCTTAGATTGCACTGGGAACTACAAAGCACAAGGCTAATACAGTAAGAACCTTAAGCAAAATAAAGAGAGTAAATAACTTGCTTCAATGATTTGGCATTATTTCTAACACTGCATCAATCTAACTCTATAAAATCAACTACTATCAACTATAAAGAAATGAGTTCAAACCTTTTTAACTTCAGGATTGACAAGATTTTTATAGATGTAAATATAGAAAAATAGACGTATAATAGAAGTTTCTGGAAAGGAAATGATGTGTGGTTCGCAAATAACAATTAATAATCATTTCTTCGCCCAGGGGGTTTTTGAGCCGGGGTCTCATACCCTACTCTTATGATCGGGATAGAGGTAAGGTTTGCCCTCATCTCTTATGATCGGGATTTTACTGTTTCATGCTATATGAAATAGTAATCAAGGCTTTTAACTAGCAAGTTACAGTTCAAATGCTGATATCTACTCTTTTTGAAGAGAATGAAAAGATAACAACAAAAACTTAAAATAAATCATGGTAATAATATGAATCAAGTGTATGATGAGAACCAACCTGCAATCAAGGCAAAGGTCGCAATCCAATAGGCTGTCAAGAATATCTCTAGTATGGCCACAGTAATCGATGAGGGTTGTAGTTGTAACTTCTACCGTCATTCTTCACTCTCGATTACACTAATCGGCTTTTAACAATAACAGATTAAGCAACATCTACTCATCAAACAAATTGGCAATTAAACTAAATGAATCAACAGGGATGGAATAATAAAAATAAATCAATGTAACAAAAACTGATGTGAAAAAACTAAAAAAGAGAAGAAAAGGTTACAATCGCTATGAAACAACTAGCAGAGGAATAGAAACACAAATTCACCAGAAATCAAACAAAAATAATCAATAACTACGAGAAGATTCAATATCGATTGATCTAACAAAAATCTATGAGAAAATACTGCAGAAACGTGAAACGGCGAACAAATTCCAATCATATAAGACTAGATTACAAAGAAGATAAGAATATGCCAACAAATATCAACCAAATGGAGATCGTGATAACGATTAACAGAATTTTTCCGGAATATACATTAGATTTCGTCATGAAATGGAACACAAATTACCAACCGTATCATACGGAGTAAAATTAGAATAATAATTAATACCTTGAGATGAACAGATTGATCTGAATCTGCGCTCTAATCCTCATCGATCCAACTGATTGAATTTCAGGCAGCCATGTTTTTGACGAGGGTTTGTATCAAGATATTTTTTCAAACGGTTGTTCTACGTTCAGGCCGGGCCTACGAAGTGCACTTTTTTACGAGTTAAATTGCATATATGACCTCTGTGTTTTGATCAAACTACTTCTTTGGTCCCCAGATTTTAAAAATTACAAGTTAAATCCAAAATTTTAAAACTTGGTTACGTATTTAGCCCATGATGTTAACACTAGTTAGTTTTTAACGGATGTGTCATCCATGTGACTTGCGATTGCAAACGTAATCTTAAAATCAGTAACAATTATTTTTTTATTCAACTCGTGTAATACACGTATTCTATTTATTTATTTATTTTGGTATAAACTTTATAACAAATACTAATTACTAATTAGTATCTGATATAAAATTTATATACCAGATAAAAATTAAATTAAATTAAAGAACTTAAATGGTAACATCATACATCTTAGCTTTAGGGTACAAACATACCAAGTTCCAAGGGGAGCTCCTGTATGAATGAAATGCAACAAGACTTGAGCGTCAAGTTTCAGATTTAACCTAAAACAATTAATATATTTATTTTCACCCCTTTATCAAATCTCTTTGTTTTGGTCCTCGTTTTAGACACTCAAACAATTACCTGAGAGTAATCATGTCTTTTTGTTTATGAACATTTAAATTAGTTGAGAGATCTATGAGCACTTCTGGATTGAACTAATAAATTGGATGTGTAAAACATGACGTGGTTAGATCTCAATATCGATTTTAGTCATTAAGATTTTAAAATCCTCCCGCCTCCCTGCATCGGCATCCCGAACATTGGTGGTGAATCGAACATTTATTGTGAATCGGGTATTTGTTGCGAACCCGGTATTTGTTGTGGCCGGATCCATGTGAATGGTGGACTTGATATCAAAGGGGTACCCACAAGGTTTGCGGCGATGTACCCGTGGTACCCGATCAACCCGACGGCCACCACTTGAGTACGCCCCTAGCACCCTTATATTATTATCAATGATAGGATTTCGATTACATTCTTATAGTTTATACTAAGCTTTTTTTCAGACAAGAAATCTAATGAAATCAAAAATAACATTTGTTATATAACAGATAACCCTCATATTATATAGAAGTAAAAATCACTTAACTTGGGTTACAACAAGGGTTAAGCTATATAATTTTACTTAACCTTCTAACAACTAGTCTCATCACAAATGTTCAAGTAATTACCAGAATGTGAAAACGTTTTTGACCCGAGTTGCTGGTTTGATTCGGGTCGGGTCGGGTCAGGTCACATGCTTATTGTCCCTCCAATGTCCCAAGTGCCTCCTTGAGAAGTCTTTGTGCTTCTTCTCTCCTCCTAATAAGCAAACATACCAATAAAGTCAGAAGAGACTCCCATTTTTCAATACTTTGGTGGCCTGTAAAGTGGTTTTTGATAAGGAAAAATGTTGAATTATATAAATATTCGACTAAAACGATTTAGGAAGTTTAATGCTTTAAGATAGAGCTTGTGTGACTTTCAACCCTTTTGACATGTTCTCTTTTTAGCTATTTTCTTTAATTTCAGTCATTTGGCCCGTTTGAGACAGAGTTATTGGGAACAACATAATTGGCCCATTCATAAGTAAACGGGTCGAAATTGCCACTTGTACAATACAATGAACAGCACATACCTTTTGATGTCCTCCACGGCTTGCTTTCTTCTTTGAATCTGAAGTTCGAGTATGTGAATGAGTGTTGCTCTAGCCTAAAAGGGTTTTATTTTGGGTTAAGTAATTACATCTAGAGTAAAGTACACGGATCATCCCTATGGTTTACCAAAATTTTGGATTTGGTCCCTAGCTTTTTAAAAGTACACGGATAGTTCATGGGGTTTGCACTTTGTAACGCATTTAGTCCCCAAACTTTGCCAAAAGTACATGTATGGTCCATGTGGTTTGCACTTTGTAACGCATTTAGTCTCTAACTTAGACCTTCTAAAACTTTTAGATTTGTTGGTTGGGGACTAAATGCGTTACAAAGTGCAAACCACAGGGACCATCCATATACTTTTGAAAAGCTAGGGACCAAATTCAAAATTTTGGTAAACCACAGGGACCATCCGTGTACTTTACTCTTAGATCTAAAAAGGATAACAGACAAAAAAAAATCAAAATTATCAAGAGAGTTATATACCTGATGTGGGCGTAACGAATTGAGAAGGTGATGCAAATTTTTGAATATAAGAGAAATATCTTCCACTCTCCTTGCATGCTGTGACGGTCGCTCTATTAAAACATCAGCTAGCTCTAAAATATGCAGTTGCAGTTCCATGTTTAGTGACCTCAATTCCTTCTTGAAATCTAGATAATATGAGGGTGACCTTAGTACATGTCCAAGTGACAAATATCATGCAACTTTTAAAGGGAATTTAACATTCTGCTAAATTATTGAAAATGCTGCTAATTTTTTATATGTGACGGACACTCTATTAAAACATCAGCTAGCTCTAAAATGTGCAGTTGCAGTTCCTGTTAGACCTCAATTCCTCCTTGTTATCATTAAGTGACAGATATCATGCAATTTTTAAAGGGAATTTAACATTCTGCTAACTTATTAAAATGTTGATAATTTTGGAAAATGAAGATAGTTAACAGGAAATGAAAGGATAACATACCAACATTTGGGCCTTTTGGGTACAATTAACGAACACCCAGATCTTCCAAACTCGGTAATACATCATCAGTCTACAGAATAAACAAATAATAGTCAATGACCGGTTAACATTACATGAAGGAGTTAAAAAGTAGCAAGAAACAATGTGGCAGCAACATTTCATAATAACTATGGCATTGACAAGATTTTAAAAAAAAAATCATAACAATCATTATTGGTTTATCAAACAACAAAAAACAGCAAATTATCAAACAAGTGAAGAACATACTGTTTGCAATCACTTCCTTCATCTTTCCAATCAGAGCCAGCAGCTTTGCCCTTCAATTCCGGCTTCAAGGTTTGCTCGCTCTCTACTGCCTACTGTTTAATCTCTATCTTTATGAGAACGAATTTGTTAGACTTATCGAGTGTAATCATAACATTGCCGATGTTCATTACAATACGATAACTGTGAATTGATTTGTTTGACAGTTTGATTATCAATTGAAAGCAATGGAGGTCGCACCTGTTGTGGAAGACGGAAAGACTCGCAGCGATATCATGCTTTTTAACCGCTGGAGTAAATTAGTTTCATATTTTCGAACGGATAACTGCATATGTAATCTGTTGTTGCATTCACCATTGCCTGTATCCTGTAATTCAGTTTATCTTGATGCTTGATTTATGTAATTTTTTTGATGAGTTTCAGCAGGTTGTTTGTTTTAAACTTACATGCCAAATCTGACTGTTGATTTGTTTTGTATGGTAAATTGCTTATTTATAATATACATAATAAATCTCGAGGAAGTATGTGCTTGCTTGGAGAGTCCATTGTCTGGTTCAGCAGGTTAGGGTAAAGTACAAACCAAACCGGCGGGTTGGATCAAACCGTTAAACCATTCTACCATGAAACAGCTATGTTTTGCCGAGAGGTATGAACCAGTTTTTACAAGTAATAAAGGTCAAACATCAAGTTTCAAACTTGGTTTTAAAATGCGGTCGTAATGAGTGATTTTGATGTGTTGCGAATACATGATGCGTGCTTGATGCAGCGATGTGCACATAACGCGGTCCTACACGTGCGCGCAATGCTGCAATTTGCATTGTTTTTATGATTTTTTCAAGTTTATTCTTCTCGGTTCTTCTTCATTTATGATCAGTTACAACTTATGAGTGTGTTTTTATGTTTAAATATGTTTTATAAGTATTAACACTATAAAAAATGTTATGTATATTTAATTTTAAGTATTTTTTAATAAAAAATCATCGCTTACTGGATGCGCGCGTCACACATTGCACATTGCATTTTGGACTTGTGTCGGTTTGGTTGGTATCAACTGTTTCTAAACACCCCTAGTTTCTATCCAACTTTAAGTTGATAAAATATCTAGTAAACAAACACAAGATATGTATCTAATATCAGCAGGCTATATAGTTTACGCAAAGACCTGTTAATAGTGTTCAAACTAATCAAAGTATTGTGAAAAAATGGTCAATATCTTGCAGTTGATCAACTCAAGCTCACTAGTTTTCATCATGTTTCATTCTTATTATAACCTTTTTTAACGAGACAGAATTCTATTTTAATAAACAGGTTTCTGATCTTTCTGTGGATGATTACATCACTGCTACTGCTTCAAAGCACCCAACGTTTACGCCACATACAGCTGGGAGGTACCAAGCAAAAAGGTTCAGGAAGGCACAATGCCCAATCGTGGAACGATTGACAAACTCTCTCATGATGCATGGGAGAAACAATGGTAAGAAACTGATGGCTGTTCGCATTGTCAAGCATGCTATGGAGATCATCCACTTGTTGACTGATGCTAATCCCATTCAAATCATTGTTGATGCCGTCATCAACAGGTATACAGTTGGTCATTTTTATATTTTTCTTGTTTATGATAGATGGTTAGTTATTTTGTTTTTGCCATGTGGCAGTGGACCGAGAGAAGATGCAACTAGGATTGGTTCTGCTGGTGTTGTGAGGCGTCAAGCTGTTGATATATCTCCTTTAAGACGTGTGAATCAGGCTATCTATCTTCTTACCACTGGTGCACGTGAAAGTGCATTTAGAAACGTTAAGACCATTGCTGAGTGCCTTGCTGATGAGCTAATCAATGCTGCTAAGGGCTCTTCAAACAGGTACATACAACTATTTGTTTTATCTAGATGTATAATTGGGTTGAGTTTGGTTTTATGGTGTCATTTAGTTGCTTAAATAGTATTATTTTTTTTCATAATTTAACCTTTTGAATAAAGGGTTTTTATTCAAAAATCTAATTTTTCAACCTTTGACCCGTTTGATCTATTTACTTTTTAACTGTTTTTATTTGACCCGTCGGAGATAAAACACACCAAATCGACCCATGGAAACTTAAATAGAAAATGTTTGTTTGTCATGTATTCATGGTGCTTTAGAAGTTTTCATGTTGTCTAACGGCTGTTTGTGTTCTTTGTGCAGCTATGCAATTAAGAAGAAAGACGAGATTGAGAGAGTTGCCAAGGCTAACCGTTGAGCAACTGTTGCAGTATGTGTTTCTGGTAGTTTTATTACAGATCTCGTGATCAACAACTATGAAACAATGTTTTTTTTTATCTTTGACATCGAGTTAGGTTTTCGATATTTTTTGGTGCATCAGTTGGTCTCCCCATTATGTTCAAATACTATATTTTAGTTGAATTAAGTTTCATTTTTTACCGTGCGATAATTTTAGTTAAACGCGTTATATTTGCCATTCAGCGTGTTTTAAAAACACGAGATTAAATACATATTTGATTGATTTTAAAAGTAGTTTCACCTCGTTAGTCTAATTACCGAACACATGTATATATTACTCTTCTTCTTGCTCCTCTTCTTCCTGGGCATCTTGCCCGACCTCCTGATAGTCTTTCTCGAGAGCAGCGAGATCTTCACGGGCTTCCGAGAACTCCCCTTCTTCCATTCCTTCACCAACGTACCAATGCACGAATGCTCGTTTTGCAAACATTAGGTCAAACTTATGGTCAATCCTGTTGAATACTTCCCCAACAGCAGTGTTGTTGCTTATCATGCACACTGCGCGTCTTGTCTGTGCTAGATCGCCGCCAGGGACCACCGTCGGTTTCTGGTAGTTGATACCACACTTGAATCCGGTAGGACACCTAAAAGACAAATGTGTAACAAAATACTATTAACGGTGAATACATACCAGTCAACAAACTAATAAACAGACAAAAGAAGTTTCTAATATAGAAGAAAAACATACCAGTCAACAAACTGAACTGTACGTTTAGTCTTGATAGAACCAATAGCTACATTAACATCTTTAGGAATCACTTCACCCCGATACATCAAACAACAAGCCATGTACTTCCCCTGTCTCGGGTCACACTTAGCCATCATGTTCGACGGCTCAAACACCGCGGTCGTGATCTCTGACACGGAGTTCTGTTCATGATGCGCTCGAACAGACGAAATCACCGGTGCATACGATGAAAGAATGAAATGAATACGAGGTTACGGGACTAAATTCGTTTGAAACTCGGTAATATCAACATTAATCGCCCCATCAAACCTTAACGAGGTTGTTAAAGATGAGATTATTTGAGAAATCAAACGGTTTAAGTTGGTGTAACTCGGCCAAGCAATGTCTAACGCCTTCCTACAAATATCGTATATTGCTTCGTTGTCAAGTAACGCCACGACATCCGTGTGTTCAAGAAGCGAGTGAGTCGATAACACACTATTAAAAGGCTCGACCACCGCTGTTGAGACTTGTGGAGATGGGAAGATAGAAAACCCGATTTTAGGTTTTTTTCCATACTCCACTGAAAGGCGTTCTAAAAGCAATGAACCTAAGCCCGAACCGGTGCCACCACCAACCGCATTGAAGACCATAAAGCCTTGTAAGCCGGTGCAATTGTCGGCTAACTTTCGGACTCGGTCAAGACATAGTTCAAGAATTTCTTTGCCCACTGCAAATATGTTTTTTTATCGACTAAGTGTTCATTGTTGTGTTAAATTTGAAATAGATTACGGTTCTTGGTTAGTAATAGGGTTTACATAAACCATTGAAACCAACCAAAAGCGAAGCAAGTCGGCCAGTCTGGCCGGTTTGAAATATATATTTTTTTATGAAAAAAAAACTTTTATTGTTAACGGTAGTTACCAGACAGAATCTAGAATAACCAATTACAAACCACCAATCACGGTTTGAAATATATAAAATTCGGGTTTGACAATTTGGATTTGAAACCATCTGTGTAAATTGAACATGTTGTTTAACGTTTATGACTATTATTTATTTGGCTTTTTATAATTTTAGGAATATAAAGTTCTGTATATGTATTATATTTATAAGTCATTCTTATCATTCTTAATAAATTAATACAAATTTATGTTTTAAAAAATATGGTTAAAAACAATTAAAACCGGCCAGTCTGGTTTGGTTTGCCTTTTTCAAACCATGGATGGTGGTTTGTTTTTAATTTTTTGTTAAAACCGACAAAACTGGCCAAAACAGACAGTAAATCCCCGTAGTTAATGGTTACCGGTGTAGTGTCCTCTAGCAAAGTTATTGGCAGCGTCTTCTTTGCCAGATATCAGTTGTTCAGGATGGAAGAGTTGTCTGTAGGCCCCGGACCGGACCTCATCGACGACAGTTGGCTCAAGATCGACAAATACGGCCCTTGGTACGTTTTTCCCCGAACTGGTGTCACTAAAAAATGTATTATACGAGTCGTTGCCTGTGCCTTGTGAATCACCACTGTAAAGAATTTTAAAAAATTAATATAAGAAGAAAATCCTTAAAAATTTTATTAACTTATAACTAATTATGAAGCATTTATTTATTTTATTTTATCCAAGTTATAGCACTTAGAAACTAATTTTGGGTAATAAGCAATTAATACAAAAATCAAAGTCTTGACATGTATGTTCGTGTATTAATTTATTTTTAGATGATGACTGTAATTTAACTAACATTTAAGTCTTTGTATAAACAACAACAATAGTGTTATTACGTACGTTAAAACTCAAGATAAAACCCAACGCTACCATAGTTTAGGAGACAAGTCGCAAAAAAAGTTGATGACTTAAAAGCATACTAGTGAAACCGATAACATTAAAAAAGGGTTTAAAATGTAAAACCAATGTATTCTCAACCGGACCGCAAGGTTGGACTCGTCCTACCGCGTGCCTAATCGGTCCAGTTAGGCTTATTTAAACCGTTTACAGGTGAACTGTTTTCATCTTTTCTTTTTCTTTTAAAACTTTGTATACTGATTAATTTAGTATTTCAAACTCCATATTTATTTATTTATTTAAGTTTTTAAAATTGCAAATGTATATAAAAAAAAGTACTTTCATACATTGTTTTAATTTATACACATACATATATTAAAATTTATAATATTTTAAACGTTATTCGGTTATAAAATTCGGTCTGACTAGTGGATCGATAAAACGACCGATTTGATGTGTCGCATTGTACTGAAAACATTGGTTAAAACATTACGGGAAAAAAACGTTTGAACCAAATTTCAAAGTAAAAAAAGACGTGTTTAAAAAAAAATTAAACCCAAAATCAATGAAAATTTAGGATAAAAACATTACTAAAACAAAAGAGAAAGAAAAACAAGACATGATATGGTTAATATAATTGAAATGATTTTTAACAGTCACATAATACGATCTATGATGCTATAATGTCTTAAAAATGTAAAGATGACATATATGTATACGAAAACGCAATGCAAACCTAGCCATCAGGTTGAATTTCATGTTCGAGACAATAAAGCTCCCAACAAGAATTCCCAACCTGAACTCCGGCTTGGCCGATGTGAATGCTTACAATCTCTCTCATTTCCTTTCTTTGATCTTAAAATCTATCAAGTAGGGTGCATTGGAGAGAAGAAAAGTGAAGAAGATGAAAGAATTAGATTTAAAATGATTTATTTGGGCAAGAGGTAAATACGGGCTACCTCTGCAAATGGTGTACTTATTTTCTTTGGTATATATTTTGTTTCGAATGCTTAAAAATGGATGGCCTTATTTAGGACCCATATTGCACACTAATAATCAATGTTTTAAATACTGGTCAGTAATACCAGCTTTTTTTTAAAAAGGTTTATTGGAAATTGAGTACTTTTGGATTATTTTTTGATTATGGACTAACTTTATATTATTGTTTTTTTATTATGGAATCATGTATTTTTATATTATTTTTTGAGTTGAAGTTGCATTTTTATGGAATTATAGGGTTAACTAGTCAACCCGGTTGAACCACCCAATACAACCCGGTATAACCGGTTGAACCATTTATGAGCTCAACCCGATAAGGTTTAAAAACCGGTTTTTAAAACATTGCTAATAATGTTTTTTCAATTTGAGTAATCAAAGGAGGATCATGAAACATTGAAAATCTAGAGTTTATTATAGTCATTCAATTTATAAAGAATGTGTTAATCCTATATAATTGATATGTTTAATAGGTTAAAGTGCTTATGTGGTATTTTTTTTAATAATATATATTACAAACATACATGATTACTAAAAATTTATTTAATAATAAAAATTTTGAAACCTACTAAAATTTTCAAAAATTAACAGTTTATTTGAAAATTCGTGTTCTCAAACATACTTTTCCATAAAGAAACAAAAAATAAAATTATAAACTTAATGTTCAATTACTAAAATTACTTTTCCAAAATCCAATTCATATTAGTAAACCAAAAATAAAAATTCAATTCATAACTTACTATTCCAAAATTTTTAAAAAATTACATTTCAACCCTATTGTTAATTTTTGAAAGTTATAGGTTTCAAAATTTTATTATTAATTAAAATTTAGTAATAAGGTATGCTTTTAAAAAATGAAAAAAAAATGCAACGTTACATCACATTAACCAGTTAAAGAGGTCTATTATATTATGTATGATTAACATATTTTACAAAAAATAAAGGTGACAAAAAAAATGAGTGATTTAATTGAAGCAGTTGTAAAAGTTTGTTGAATTTCTAAGAAGTTTTTCCAAACTTTTTGTATACTATTAAATTTCTCCCACATTCTTTATACAGATTCAAAAGAAATCCATGTAACAGACGTACAAACATAACGGTAGAGAAAAATCATATGTTATATACTATTTGATACTTGTATAAAATTTTTATATGTTCGATACTATTTTAACATCAAATTATTAAATTCTTTTAAAAAGTGACGTAAAAAATACAGCAATTCCTCGACAAAAACATTGTTTATTGTTTGCAATGATTTCAAACCCGGACCGGACAGGCCGGTCGGACCGGTCAGACCGGGAACCGGTGGTCTGGACGGTCTGGTTACGTATGTTGAAACGGTCCTGCAGCGAACCGGTGGTCGGACCGGACGAACCGGCGGTCGGACCGGAACCAGTGGTCGAACCGGGGTATTTTAATTTTTTTTCTTCCTTTTAACTTTCCGGTGGACATGGTTTTCTGAGAAGCGGAGAACAGAGCTTTCTTGACGAAGAAGAAGAAGAGCAGGCGAAATATATAAAATGGGGAGAAAAGGGTTTAGAATATAATGATTTGTTCTTGGTAAACAAAAAAGTTATATACATTGACAGGGCTTTGGGAAATGGTATAATATTTTTTTAATGAAAAACAAAATTAAAAGGAAATATAAATGGTTACCTTTTATTAATTTACATTCTTTTTCTTAATTTTATCAACTTTCTTTTTATATTTTCTAATAAAAAGAAAATTCAGATGTGTACACGTAAACGTTTGAAATTCTCATATATTATCCTTTTTTTAATATACTATTATGTTTACTTTAAAAAAAAATAATTTTTAAATCTTGATATATTTGAATTATAAAAATATTATCTGGTTCTTTAATCCGGTCCGAATAAACCAGTAAAGCAATCAGTTAAATGTCCGGTGAGGTTCTAAAAACATTGATTCTTTGTAAAGCTAAGCAATGATGTATGTGGCCCTCATTCCAAACGGTACATGATCATAATGTGCCATGATGATCATGATCATGATCATGTGGTGGACAACAAATATCTTACTTTGATTCTGCGTTTTCTCTCACTAATTCACCGGACAATAAACTACACACATTCAATCAATCATAAAAAAAGAGAATTTTAGAGACACCGTCTCGTTTTTAAAGTGCATCTGTGTTAACTGTCACGTATAGGGCTAAATGTGACGTTTAGGGCATCAAATGTCACGTATAGGGTAATCCGTCACCCTTATCATTTTTGAGACATCGTCTCATTTTTTAACTGCACCTGCCCTAACCGTCATGTATAGGGCTAAATGTGACGTTTAGGGCACCAAATGTCACGTATAGGGCAATCCGCCACCCTTATCCACCAAACTTTAGAATTAGCGCGCCAGAAAATGTCGGGATATGTTGGTGGGTTTTTTTTAGGGTTGAGTTGAGTTTTAGGGTTTTGGTGGTGTATTGATGTATTGCAAAATACATCCGTTTTACTGTCTATTTTATTCCCACTTTGTGTTTGTTTTGCGTCGGTTTTCTTCTATAACCGCTTGTACTTAATATTTCTATATATTTTGGTTGTTAGGTCACAAAGGAAGCGGATATGATTGAAAACGAAGAAGAACGAGTTTCCGGTTCGTGCGAGAGGGTTGTGGAGAAAAAAAAAAGAAACTTTCTGGATTTTTACCCCTGTAGCGTAGCTCGACAGTTCTTGGAATTTCGTCGCGCTACGCGAGGAATGCAAAATGTCAGAATTGCCCTTTTTAAATGATTTTGTCAGGTCTATGGTCCTCGCGATACGCGAGGAAGAAGCAAGGTCCCGTCGCGCTACGCGACGGGTTGATTTTCGCAGAAAGTGTTTTAAAAGCAAAAAATTAGAAAACCCTAAGGAGGAGAGGACAGAAAAGGACGATCTGGGAGCGGCTGGAGGCGACAAAAAGTGACGAAAAAGGGTGTTTTCAAGAGGAATCAAAGGCTGGGAAGGCATAGGATCGAAGAACCAAAGCATTGGATCAAAGATATCGGGTGTTCATCGTTCGGTTTACCTTGATTCTTTGTTTCTCTTTGATTTCTTGTTCTTCCTTTGTTATAAACAGATTATGAATTGTATTTATATGATGTTTCTTGGCTAAACTTTTAGAACTACCTAGGTTTAGATGAATACATATGTTTGACATTAGGTTTTATTCGGTTTTGGATAATTTGCATGTGATGAACTCATGATGTAACAAACTTGGTTTGGATTATTGGATGTGTATGCGTATTTAGTATTATCAATTGAATGATTTTTCAGTCCTCGTGTGCTTTGATGAATGTCTTTCATATAATAGGTGCATGCTAGATCAATTGCCGTGTGTTTTTGATTATTGGATGGTTTGCTAGACGTAGTATTCCATAGGAATGAAATTCGTGAATTGGTAAATCTAAATATTCAACCAATCTTAATAGCTGTGAAGTGAGAGATTGTCGGTTTGTCTAGGGTGTTAGATTGCTAGGTTAGAGGCTTTGTGAGAAGATCTTGCTAGTTTGTCTTATATCTGTGTTTACCGAATCCAATAGGAAATTCTTAGTTATCCTTTGCACTTAGGTGTATTGAGACTTTCGCGCTGTGAGGTAGATTGTCTAGCGGATACTTTGAGAGTAGACTGGATGACCTGTGAGGGGAACCCGTCCAGCCGGTGGTTTAACGGCTTTTAGGTCTCTTAGTTGACAATCCTTGAGAAGGGTCGAGGGTGCTCTAGGTTTCCTTTGAGTTTAGTATTTTAAGATCCCGGTATCACATCAGTTCCATTACCGATAGAACCTTCGTCAGACACGTGTAGGATTCGGGCCTAGGTAGTGCTTTCACCCTATCTGTTTTCGTTCCGTAGTTATTCTCACGCTAGTTTGTTTGTCTTCGGAAGCTTTTGAGAGAAAACACGATTCAATGCCCGATGGGTTGTTCATGTCCAAGCTATATGTGTTGTATCTTCTGGGAGCACGCATGAGAATAAGTTCTTTCGGAATCACCACTCCTAGCTTCAAGATAAGACATTCTTTTGAATTGAATAAGGCACAAAAGTCTTTGTCACAAATTTGTGAGACACTCATCAGATTGTATTTCAACTGAGGAACAAAGTTGACAAATTCCAGACTATTTACTTGTGACACTTCTGATTTTCACTACTTGTACTCATTCTAGACTTATCAATGAAAATCCGCATGACATTTCATTTTACTTGAAATCCTATTCAGACGTTGTTACAATACTAGTTCACATGTGAAACATTACGTTTATGCTTGATTTCAAAGACTTATACTTATCTGTGATTGATTCATGGATCGCACGTAGACTTAATTGATCTTTATGACACATTAAATACACATGAACCACCCCCATACATCTCAAACATGTTCTTACAACCCATTCAATGTGAATTGATGCTTAAAAGTACTAGTTAGTACTTTCGTGCGATCGTTCGCCTTTTAAACCGTCGTTAACTACGTACCGTCCACGACCGACAAATCGTTTAACATGACATTAATTTATGTTTTAAATGTTTAAAATATTCATTTCTTTAATTAAAACAAAGTTTGTTTGCAAAACTTTCCTTAAATAAATCCTGAAATTCGAAAAACGATCAAAAAGTCCGTTTTCTCGCCCACCGATCGCCAACTACTATACGCAAATAAAGTAACTTTAACTTAAATGTTTTTAGCTAAACATACTCTTTTTGTTATGACAATCAACTTTAATGTTGAAAACATTTGCCAATTTCGCTTAGAAATGCTTAAAATCGCAATTTTCGAATGCGCACACTCAACCGGATCAAGCTAGGACCCAACCCACCTACTCTTGGACCTAGCCCAAGCAAGAAATCACAAAAAAAACCCAGCCCCATTGAGGAAAATTTCGCAGATTTGAGGGCCCTAAAACCCTAAATTGCTTTCCAAGACATTCCATATTTACACCCCTTCAACCATTAGTATAAATAGGAGGCTTAGGATCTTGTTTTCTTTGCTAATTCTCCCTCAAACACTCCCAACCCCTCCTAAGTTGTGAAATCCCTTCCCAACCTTGAATATTTCGAAAATCCCTTAGAGGATTCCAAGAGTTTGAAGATCAAACAAGTAAGTAACCCTCCGAAGTTGAATACCGTCTTTTTATTTTATTCTTTCTTCATCCCCTCAATCTTTTTATATTTTCTATCCATGATCACTTGATCATGTGAAACCTCAGCCCTAAAAACCCTCTAATAATCTTAATCAAACTAATAAATCAAGCTAACATCACCAACTAACAAACAAAGGATCCCGTTTGCAATGGCGGCTATGCCGTCGCATTTTGCGAATCCTCAAGACAACTATTGCAAAAGTGGCTCTGCCGATGCTTTAGTATGTTCTTGCTAACTTAAAACATGTTATTTATTCTATATTATCACTTATATGAACTCACACGCTAATTAAATATAGAATCCGCTTGCTCGTGTCGGCTATGCCGATTGCATTCTGTGATTCTCCAAAACGCTTCTGTGAATATCATGGCTAGACCGGTGACACGGGACGTTTTGGCTAACCTAATATGATTATATTATGTATTATAATAACATAATAACATTCGTCTAATTTTTATTTGCGCGTTCGGTAATCTTAAAACCCTAAACGGACCACTTAAGTGCAACCATTGATTTTGGACAGAAACTGTGCTGAATTTAACTGAGCGTAAATTGACCATAATTAATCTAAACTGAGCAAACTTCATTCCCACGACGTAGTTCCTCGAATTTCCTTTCCAACCATAATTGGATCGTTTTCTAATTCAAAAGTATGACTCCGTAGTAGCCAAAACGGGACAGAAACCTTTTTCAGTACCTTCTGTCTTGTTGGACTATTTTGGCTATGATCCGAGTCTCAAATGAAAAAACTTTCTAAACGAAACTTCTTCGGAACGACTTAAACTAATTCCCTGTAAAATTTCATAATTTTTAGACGTCGTTTGATATTTTTAACAATCCTGTTTCTGTTCAGCTACTATGCTGTCCAAATCTGAAAATCAACTAAAACTCTATTTTTGCAACTAATTCTTAATCTTATGACCTGAACCGCCTATCTAACACTCGTAACCATCGAACCTACCCTAAAAATGGTTTATTTATTTGTTTAGGGTCTGGTCCGTGATTCATCTCGTCTATTCGTTCAAGTTTCTTATCTCCTCTAGCTTTCAAGGTGAGACTTCATAGCCCCATTTTATTCAAATCGTTTTGGGGGAAACATGTACGCGTTGGCACACATTAAAACACGTTTTCAAACAATTCTAAAACAAGCGAATCATATATGTATGTGAGTAAATGAACACAACATGATAAACGTTAAACTTGCAAATCCTTAACTTGAAACTTTCAAGCCAACGGTAGTACAGATATGGGCCATAGGATGGAAACCGCATATACTTTATGGACAAATTTTGGTTGGACATCTTATTCGTTATTAGTGCAACTTGCGAGTTGTACCACTTATTCGTTACTCATCATTTTAGGTTGGATTTGTTAATCATGTGTTTGTTTTATTACGTGCTATATGATGATCTTGGAATATGAATTGTCACCTTTGCCAAACTTATACTTTTATTAAACCTGTGATTTCTCACCAACTATTTTTAGTTGACACTTTTTTTTCGTACATGTTTCAGGTGATTAAGCTCGTGATAGGTCAAGTCAATATCACATAGGATTTGCCTAGATATCAATTGAAGAATCTTATTTTAAGTTGCTTGTCTTTTAAACATGTTATCTGTTTGGTTTAATTCGAAACTTATGTAATTGAGATTTTTTTTAATATTATGAAACTTTAATAGTAAATGTCTTTATTCCATTGTATTCTTTTGTCAATTAAGTCGCACCCATGGTTAAGATGCACGGTTGGGGTGTGACAGATTGGTATCAGAGCCGTGGTTATTGAGAATTAGGCAACCATTTTACCTAGACTATAACCTAAGCTCCCCTTTGAAACTTATATGCTTATGTGATTCTAATCCACTAACTCTCTTATCTTTAGTATGTCGTCGTACTCTGCTGACATCTCTAGCAATTCAAGCCTTATTTCCGATGATGGGTCCCAAAGCCCAATTAGTTGGAGTAGGCTAATCTCACCACGATCATCTTTCTCTGGAAGCCTGCTACCCTCGAAACATAATGTCAAGCCCGAGTTAATCTCCGATGCGACAAGTCGGCCTGCACCGAAGCCTGAAGTAATCAACATATCAAGTGATTCGGAATCCGAAGACCAAGAGAGCCATGTTGGAACCACTTCTGAGGCCCAACTCCCGTTCAAGAAAATAAAGCTGACTTGTGAAGCTGAATCCAACTCTTGGGCAAGGCCCAATCCATAATGTTCTCATCAAAATCAAAGGCTTGGATAGTGATACTAGAGACACGTGTAATCTGGAAGGGTGAGCGCCTGTACACTGGGGGTCTTGTCAAAGGAAAGTGAGGCACGTTCGTTACGAGTCGCACTTACCTGGGGACCCTTGGAGTGAGTGCTCACTTATAGGCTAAAACACGTCTCACTAGTATCATTCATCCGAATCTTGAATTTTGACTAGTCAGTTTTGTCTTTATATTTCATTTGTAATTCGACATATATGTTTTAAATATATGTTTTATTTATCTTGTAAGACATTAATATTAATGAATGAGTGATTTTATTTATAAATATTGTCACTTTTAATTCTTGAATGTCTATCCTAACTACCGACTTATGATTTCTTCTTCGTAGAATGCCTCCTCGTCGTGATCCTGATAACACAGTGGCTAACACCAGTGAAGCCTCCGCCGAAACCACCGCCATAGCCACCCTGCTCACTCAACAACTTGTTGCGGTCTTACCCACTATTGTCACTCAAATCAACAACTCCACCGGAGGATCTAGTGGGAGTGTTTGTACTTTCAAGCACTTCAACTCTTGTAACCCACACAAGTACCTTGGATGTGAAGGTGTGACAGGGCTATTGCAATGGTTTGAAGGCATGGAGAACACATTTGAGATGAGTGACTGCCCCGATGAACTTAAGGTAAAATATGCTTCAAGTGCCTTCCAAAGGAGGGCATTGACTTGGTGGAATGTTGAAAAGAAAATTCGGGGTAGGGAAGGAGCTCTTGCTATGACTTGGGATAAGCTCAAGGAAATTATGATCGAGGAGTTCTGTCCTAGCAATGAGATGAAGAAGTTGGAGATTGAGCTGTGGGACCTTACCCAGGATAGTGGGGAGAGTGAGGCGTACACCACACGCTTTCATGAACTCTGCATCCTAGTCCCTCATCTGGTTACACCCATGACCTGAATGATTGATCGTTATATTGGAGGCCTTCCGCCTCAAATTCGGGGTACTGTCATGGGTAGTAGCCCATCAACACTTGAAGCTGCTATTCGTTTATCTGCGTCCTTAACGGACGATCTAGTTAAGTCTGGAGTTCTATTCAGGAAAGGTGACAAGAGAGTTAAGGAGGAAGTGGCGAAAAAGCCTGAGTATCGCCACAAGAAGCAAAAGACCTCTAAAAGCTTTGCCATGGTTACCCCAGCTGTTCCTGTTACCCAAGTAGCACCTAGACCTGTACCTGGCAGGAAGCCATATAGTGGACCTCACCCGTTGTGTGCAAGGTGTCAATACCATCACCCTACTACTGTTCAATGTTGTTCGTGCACTAAATGTGGAAGGCTTGGTCATTTTGCTAACGCGTGTCGCGTAGCTGAAAAGGCTGCTACTACCCAAACTGCCACTCCTGCCATCATCAATGGTAGGGCCTGTTATGAATGTGGTGCTCCTGATCACTACAAAAACCAATGCCCAAAGCTCAACAACAATAACCGAGGTGCACGTGCTCGCACTTTTTCCATAGGAGCAACCGAGGCCAGAAATGACAATGCCGTGGTTACTGGTACGTTTCTCATCAATAATCATTATGCCTCTATCTTATTTGATACCGGAGCGGATAAAAGCTTTGTCTCCTTAGAATTTGAACCTTTACTTAAAACTTGTCGTACCGCTCTTGAACCTTCTTATACTATAGAAATAGCTGATGGCAAATTAACTGTTATGCATTCAATTGTTCGAGGTTGTGCTCTAACTCTCAACGATCACACATTCTCTATCGACCTGATTCCCATCACTCTTGGGAGTTTTGATATCATCGTGGGAATAGATTGGCTATCCCACAATCATGCGGAAATCAACTGTTCGGAGAAACTCATTCGTATCCCTCTACCATCCGGTGAGACCTTGAAAATCTTTGGAGAGAAACGTTGCAAAGGTTTGAAATTCATCTCCTGCATGAAGGCACGTAGATATTTAAGGAAGCGATACTATGCTTTCTTGGCACATGTGGTCGAGAAATCTGAAGAAAAGAAATTACAAGATATACCGATCATCCGAGATTTTCCGTAAGTATTCCCTGATGACTTGCATGGACTCCCTCCAACTCGACAAGTTGAATTTCGGATTGATCTTTTACCGGGAGCTAACCCCATTGCCAAATCTCCGTACCGCCTAGCCCCTTCTGAGATGCAAGAACTATCTAGCCAACTGCAAGAGCTGCTGGACAAGGGATTCATTAGACCGAGCTTCTCACCTTGGGGAGCTCCGGTTCTCTTTGTCAAGAAGAAGGATGGGTCCTTCCGCATGTGCATCGACTACCGTGAACTAAACAAGCTTACCATCAAGAATCGTTACCCGCTACCTAGGATCGATGACCTTTTCGATCAACTGCAAGGAGCAACTTGTTTCTCGAAGATTGACCTCCGATCTGGGTATCATCAACTCCGAGTCCATGAAGAGGACATTCCCAAAACTGCTTTTAGAACTCGTTATGGACACTACGAGTTCATGGTTATACCTTTTGGGTTAACCAATGCGCCCGCGGTGTTCATGGACCTCATGAACCGTGTCTGCAAACCCTACCTAGATCAATTTGTCATTGTCTTCATCGATGACATCTTGATCTACTCCCGAACCAAAGAGGATCATACAACCCACCTTAAGCTGATTTTGGAACTCTTGAAGAAGGAACAACTTTATGCTAAATTCTCCAAGTGTGAATTCTGGCTTAGAGAAATTCATTTCTTGGGTCACGTGATCAACAACCAGGGTATACACGTCGATCCAGCCAAAGTCACCGCTATCAAGAATTGGAGTACACCATCCACACCCTCTGAGATCCGTTCGTTTCTGGGTTTGGCGGGTTATTATCGAAGATTCATCCCGAACTTTTCGAAGATTGCCCTGCCTCTCACTACATTAACTCAGAAAAATAAGCCTTTCGTCTGGGAACAAAAGCAAGAAGATGCGTTCCAAACTCTTAAGCAGAAATTGTGCAACTCCCCTATTCTAAGTCTTCCCGATGGCAATGATGATTTCGTTGTATACTGTGATGCCTCAAACCAAGGTCTTGGTTGCGTGTTGATGCAACGAGACAAGGTCATAGCCTATGCATCCAGACAACTCAAGGTTCACGAAAAGAACTACACCACTCATGACCTTGAGTTGGGTGCGGTGGTCTTTGCTTTGAAAATCTGGAGACATTATCTCTACGGCACTAAATGTGTGGTTTTTACTGATCACAAGAGCCTTCAACATATTCTGAACCAGAAAGAACTCAACATGAGGCAGCGACGTTGGGTTGAATTACTTAGCGACTACGATTGCGAAATTCGTTACCACCCGGGGAAAGCTAATGTGGTGGCTGACGCCCTTAGCCGTAAGGACCGAATCAAACCCACCCATGTGCGAGCCATGGGAATGTTGGTCCAAATCAGTCTCAAAGATAAGATCCTCCTAGCTCAAAAACAAGTTGTTGCAAATGATGAGTTGAAGAAGGATTTGGATTGTGGTGTCGAAAAGCACTTGGAACCCAAACCCGATGATCTCCTTTACTTCATGGGTCGAATTTGGATCCCCGACTCAAGTGAGCTCCGAACCCTTATCCTTGATGAAGCACATAAATCCCGTTATTCTGTTCATCCCGGTGCTGATAAGATGTATCACGACTTGAAAGAGTTTTATTGGTGGCCAGGAATGAAGAAAGACATCGCCCTCTATGTAGGGAAGTGTCTTACTTGCTCTAAAGTTAAAGCTGAGCACCAGAAACCATCTGGTCTTCTCCAACAACCCGAAATCCCACAATGGAAATGGGAGCAAATTTCCATGGACTTCATCACTAAGCTTCCGCGAACCTCTAGTGGTCATGACTCCATCTGGGTCATTGTTGACCGCTTAACCAAATCCGCTCATTTTCTCCCAATCCGTGAGGACTACAAAATGGAGAAGCTTTCCAGACTCTATATTAATGAGGTCGTGACACGTCACGGTGTCCCTCTATCCATTATCTCCGACCGTGATAGCCGTTTTACCTCCCGATTCTGGCAATCTTTACAGAAAGCTTTGGGAACTCGTTTGAACCTTAGCACGGCTTACCATCCCCAGACTGATGGTCAAAGTGAAAGGACCATACAGACCCTGGAAGATATGCTCCGTTCTTGTGTGATTGACTTTGGAGGAAGTTGGGATCAACACTTGCCACTCATCGAATTCTCTTACAACAATATTTACCATACGAGCATCAAGTGCGCCCCTTTCGAGGCTCTATATGGTAGGAAGTGTCGATCTCCGGTGTGTTGGACCGAGATCGGAGACGCTCAAATCACCGGTCCCGAACTCATTCAAGAAACCATCGACAAGATACTTCAAATTCAAGAAAGACTCAAGGCCTCTCGCGATCGTCAAAAGAGTTATCCTGACAACCGTAGGAAGCCCCTTGAATTTCAAGTCGGTGATAGAGTCTTACTCAAGGTTTCCCCCTGGAAAGGTGTTGTCCGATTTGGGAAGAAGGGAAAGCTAGCCCCTAGGTTCGTTGGGCCATTCGAAATTCTTGAAAGGATTGGCCCAGTAGCCTATAGACTCAAGCTACCAACCGAACTTTGTAACGTTCATGACGTTTTTCATGTATCAAACCTTAAAAGGTGCCTTGCTGATGACACACTTCAAGTTCCTCTGGATGATGTTCGTATCGACAACTCTATGCATTTCGTCGAAAAGCCTGTTGAAATCATGGACCGTGAAGTCAAGCAACTCAAGCGTAGCCGCATCCCTATCGTGAAAGTTCGTTGGGAAGCCAAGCATGGTCCTGAGTTCACCTGGGAACGTGAAGACCAAATGAAACATAAGTACCCTCATCTCTTTCTAGACCCTACAGCCTCTACTAGTTGAATTTCAGGGACGAAATTCTTTTAACTAGGGGAGACTATGACACTTCTGATTTTCACTACTTGTACTCATTCTAGACTTATCAATGAAAATCCGCATAACATTTCATTTTACTTGAAATCCTATTCAGACGTTGTTACAATACTAGTTCACATGTGAAACATTACGTTTATGCTTGATTTCAAAGACTTATACTTATCTGTGATTGATTCATGGATCGCACGTAGACTTAATTGATCTTTATGACACATTAAATACACATGAACCACCCCCATACATCTCAAACATGTTCTTACAACCCATTCAATGTGAATTGATGCTTAAAAGTACTAGTTAGTACTTTCGTGCGATCGTTCGCCTTTTAAACCGTCGTTAACTACGTACCGTCCACGACCGACAAATCGTTTAACATGACATTAATTTATGTTTTAAAATTTTAAAATATTCATTTCTTTAATTAAAACAAAGTTTGTTTGCAAAACTTTCCTTAAATAAATCCTGAAATTCGAAAAACGATCAAAAAGTCCGTTTTCTCGCCCACCGATCGCCAACTACTATACGCGAATAACGTAACTTTAACTTAAATGTTTTTAGCTAAACATACTCTTTTTGTTATGACAATCAACTTTAATGTTGAAAACATTTGCCAATTTCGCTTAGAAATGCTTAAAATCGCAATTTTCGAATGCGCGCACTCAACCGGATCAAGCTAGCACCCAACCCACCTACTCTTGGACCTAGCCCAAGCAAGAAATCACAAAAAAACCCAGCCCCATTGAGAAAAATTTCACAGATTTGAGGGCCCTAAAACCCTAAATTGCTTTCCAAGACATTCCATATTTACACCCCTTCAACCATTAGTATAAATAGGAGGCTTAGGATCTTGTTTTCTTTGCTAATTCTCCCTCAAACACTCCCAACCCCTCCTAAGTTGTGAAATCCCTTCCCAACCTTGAAGATTTCGAAAATCCCTTAGAGGATTCCAAGAGTTTGAAGATCAAACAAGTAAGTAACCCTCCGAAGTTGAATACCGTCTTTTTTATTTTATTCTTTCTTCATCCCCTCAATCTTTTTCTATTTTCTATCCATGATCACTTGATCATGTGAAACCTCAGCCCTAAAAACCCTCTAATAATCTTAATCAAACTAATAAATCAAGCTAACATCACCAACTAACAAACAAAGGATCCCGTTTGCAATGGCGACTATGCCGTCGCATTCTGCGAATCCTCAAGACAACTATTGCAAAAGTGGCTCTGCCGATGCTTTAGTATGTTATTTCTAACTTAAAACATGTTATTTATTCTATATTATCACTTATATGAACTCACACGCAAATTAAATATAGAATCCGCTTGCTCGTGTCGGCTATGCCGATTGCATTCTATGATTCTCCAAAACGCTTCTGTGAATATCATGGCTAGACCGGTGACACGGGACGTTTTGGCTAACCTAATCTGATTATATTATTTATTATAATAACATAATAACATTCGTCTAATTTTTATTTGCGCGTTCGGTAATCTTAAAACCCTAAACGGACCACTTAAGTGCAACCATTGATTTTGGACAGAAACTGTGCTGAATTTAACTGAGCGTAACTTGACCATAATTAATCTAAACTGAGAAAACTCCATTTCCAAGACGTAGTTCGTCGAATTTCCTTTCCAACCATAATTGGATCGTTTTCTAATTCAAAAGTATGACGCCGTAGTAGCCAAAACGGGACAGAAACCTTTTTCAGTACCTTCTGTCTTGTTGGACTATTTTGGCTATGATCCGAGTCTCAAATGGAAAAACTTTCTAAACGAAACTTCTTCGGAACTACTTAAACTAATTCCCTGTAAAATTTCATAATTTTTAGACGTCTTTTGATATTTTTAACAATCCCGTTTCTGTTCAGCTACTTTGCTGTCCAAATCTGAAAATCAACTAAAACTCTATTTTTGTAACTAATTCTTAATCTTATGACCCGAACAGCCTATCTAACACTCGTAACCATCGAACCTACCCTAAAACTGGTTTATTTATTTGTTTAGAGTCTGTTCCGTGATTCATCTCGTCTATTCGTTCAAGTTTCTTATCTCCTCTAGCTTTCAAGGTGAGACTTCATAGCCCCATTTTATTCAAATCGTTTTGGGGGAAACATGTACGCGTTGGCACACATTAAAACACGTTTTCAAACAATTCTAAAACAAGCGAATCATATATGTATGTGAGTAAATGAACACAACATGATAAACGTTAAACTTGCAAATCCTTAACTTGAAACTTTCAAGCCAACGGTAGTACAGATATGGGCCATAGGATGGAAACCACATATACTTTATGGACAACTTTTGGTTGGACATCTTATTCGTTATTAGTGCAACTTGCGAGTTGTACCACTTATTCGTTACTCATCATTTTAGGTTGGATTTGCTAATCATGTGTTTGTTTTATTACGTGCTATATGATGATCTTGGAATATGAATTGTCACCTTTGCCAAACTTATACTTTTATTAAACCTGTGATTTCTCACCAACTATTTTTAGTTGACACTTGTTTTTCGTACATGTTTCAGGTGATTAAGCTTGTGATAGGTCAAGTCAATATCACATAGGATTTGCCTAGATATCAATTGAAGAATCTTATTTTAAGTTGCTTATCTTTTGAACATGTTATCTGTTTGGTTTAATTCGAAACTTATGTAATTGGGATTTTTTTAATATTATGAAACTTTAATAGTAAATGTCTTTATTCCATTGTGTTCTTTTGTAAATTAAGTCGCACCCGTGGTTAAGATGCACGGTTGGGGTGTGACATTACTCCATTTGATACTGTTCCTTGTCCTTCAATCTTTTCTCCTCTTGGGTTTCCAGCAAAAGCAATATACTCTCCATCAATTTGATGATAATCTTGCAGCAAGTTAAAGTGCCCAGTCATATGTCTTGAACATCCACTATCTACATGCCATATGTTATCGCCGGTTCTTCTTGATTGTCCCTATACACAACGAACCGTTTATTCGTTTTGACCAAAATTGTTTCAATCAAGAGATCTTAGTATCAGTATATGACATCTCATTGGAATCAGAATTACAACCATCCTTTGAAGAAGCACGATCATAGAATAGAACATTATTTTTAATTTTCCACTTTCGTTTTAAATAATTTTTAGCATTTTTAATTCTTTTACGCCTAGATTTTCTACTGTGAGAAGACTTAGGCAACACGTATGAATTTAATGAACTTTTGGAAGGCGATTCTTCATTAGAATTTGTGGTTGTCAATTTACAGCTTTTTGAAACATGATTTGAGGCACCACAACTAAAACAAACGTTTTCACAAGATATCTTAGCCTGATAATAGTCATCACAAGATGAAGATGATTGTGATGTTGAGGAATCTGAACATGAGACAGTTCTCTCATCAATAACTTTGTCTTGAAGACGATGTGCTTCCTTTAATCTGAAAAATTCCATGTTGCTCATGGTTTCACGTGGTACATCATTCACAATAATTCCTGCACTTTTAAATTTGGTAACACATGGCATAACATTCAAAGATTTAGGAACAAAAGGCAAAGCATTTTTAAATTTAGAAACATCACATCTCAAACCCGTATGCTCAGCAGGCATCGAATCAAAATACAAGTTTTTAACGTGTTCACACATATTTGATTTTGACACGGACATATTATTACATTCATCCGACTCAAGTTCTTTTAAAATAGTTCTATCATTAGCACTCTTATCACAATCATCTTCGGAATTTACACAATTTGATTCTGCACAAGAAGCAAAACTGTCAGAATCGGAGGACGTAATATAATCATCAGGAGATAATGTACAAACAAAAGGTGTGGAAACATGTGGAGTTGGCATATCAGCAAATCTCCCTGATTTAGAATAAGGAGGTGGATGAGAGTTATACCCAAGACATTCTGTGCCTTTTCTATTAAATTGTTTATCAATTATTCCAAACAGAATTTTCTGATCCATATCCATGTGGGCAACCTGTAATTTGGCTTTTTCTGCCTTTTGGACTCTTTCAGTTAAAATTGTATTATTAATGGTTTGAGTATTGAGTTGCACAATTAAAGAGCGATTTTCATCAGAAATATCACGAATTTTCTTTAAGTAAAGTTTCTCATTTTTTGCCACAGAGTCATACATCACCTTAATATGATTTCGTTCATCAATCAAGGCTTGATTGATGAATCTGTATTTTTGAATTTCATTCAAGCAAGATCTAGAATTACACAGTTTAGAAATAACCTCAGCAGGCACAGCAGTGAGATCCTCAGCAGGTTCAATCATGACACACTTGCCCATGTCCTCCACATCAGCCATCAAGGCTTTATCAGCAGCTTCCTCAGCTTGGTCTCCCCAATGATAATGTCCATCATCTTGACACACAAGAGCTTTGGAACTTGAAGATGTGTTTGTCTTTGGAGAATTGGCAGCTTGTTTTCCAGAGAAAATCTTCTTTTCTTGCTGATCCTTGGAGGACGGCTCCTTGCAATTTCTAGCAAAGTGACCCAGCTGATCACAATTGTAGCATCTCACCTTCTTGATATCAAACCCAAGTGTCTTTCCCTGCTTGAATCTATCTATGCCAGTTCTTTTGATGAATCTTTTGGCTCTTAAGGTCAACATGGCCATGCACCAATCAATGTCCATTTTCTCCAAATCATCAGGATTAATCTGCTCTAAGTCATCAGGTTGAAAGCTAACCGGTGTTAGATTTCCAGAGATCAGTGCATCATAGCACGACATGAAAGCAGTCATGATTGGGACATAATCATCAGGTATCATGGTGACAGTCTTTTGAGGAGCAGAGGAGCTGGTAGAATTAATTGCAGTAGTTGAAGGAGGGACATCAGTCTGAAAGTATGGGCTACCGGATGAGCTTGATCTAGCAATAAGAGCTGTGTTTCCAGACTGATTTGACGGGGTGACTGCTCCCTTCTTAATCTCAATTTCATAAGATTCAAGAATGCTATAGACTTCCTGTTGAGACAGAGCACTCAGATTCTCAGTCTTTTTGATCATGATTCGATACATATTCCATTCCTCAGGAAGAGAATCTAGGAGTTTCTTGTTTAGATCAAGAGTAGGGTACTCAACTCCCATTACCTTCAACCTTGATACAATGCTTAAGAAACGGTTGATCAAATCAGATATTGATTCTCCCCTTACACTGCTGAACATCGCATATTGTTTCTTGATCAGATCTCTTTTGCTTTCCCTGACATCCTCACTTCCCTCATATCTTGTGCACAAAGCAGCCCATAAGTCTTTGGCAGTTGTGTACTCGGAAAAGATGTTGAAAATATCCATAGGAAGAGCCATGGCAATAGTCCCGTAGGCCTTGTTGTCTCGGGCAATCAAGGCAAGATCTTTCTCATCATACTCATATACTAACTTAGGACGTTGAACATCAGCAGTGGTAGTTACGGGCTTGTGGGGGCCATCGGTGATAGAACTCAACAATGTATAATCGTGAAATTGAAAGAAAAGCTTCATCTTTTTAGTCCAGTCATCAAATTCTCTTGTGGACACAAGAGCAGGTGGTCTATTTCCCCCAGAATGTTCTGTTAAACTTGAAGTGGCCATGATATTCGGAATCGAAACTAGAACAGTAACTAGTTTTGATAGAGCAACTTCTATCGAAACAACTAGTTTCGATAGAACAACTTTTATCGAAACAACTAATTTCGATAGGACAACGTTTATCGAAACAACTAGTTTCGATAGGACAGCTTTTATCGAAACAACTAGTTTCGATACTGAAAATTTTCAAGGCAAGTTTCGTTAACCACAGTTTCGATAGAGATAAGACAAAAATCTAGTTTCGATAGTACCTTCTCCCAACAAAATGTAGACAAGAAGTTTCGATGATCAACAGAAATCAGAAAGTGTCCCCAGTAGTTTCGATGCCTTCCTCTCCAAGCTCAGAAATACTCCATTGATGACAAGCTCCAGAAATCGATAGTTCAGAAATGACAAACCAATCCAGCGAAAACCTTCGGCTAACACTCCTGATCACTAATCCAACCTCTGATTCTTGAAATCACGAACAAAAATCCTTGAAACCGATGAAACAGTACGTCTGAGATGTTATGTGCAGATTTCAACAAAAACCTCAAAATACCTCACAAATCACCTAGAATCGATCACAAAACCTGATAACACTCAAAAACACTAGAGCATAATGCTCTGATACCAATTGTAGGTCCATATTTCGCTTGAAATCACTAATTTGATCGATTACGCACACACACAGGCGGAAACTGTGTGTATGGTGGTGAAGCAGATGATAGAAACAGTGTTGGTGAAGATAATAGTCTAACCACACTATGAATCAACACGCAAATGGTATGAAAATGTAAGAACACAGTGAATAAACAACTGCAAATTGTATTGATTCAAGAACAATGTGAAAGAGAAGATTTAGGGTTACAGCCGCTACTCACACCCTAAACATTCTCAAACTAGGCTATTTATAGTAGTGACAGGTATCGAAACTATGTTCAATCGAAACTACTAGTTTCGATTGACCATTTACAAGTGATACACAGACTGTCGAACCTACCATCTATCGAAACTACTAGTTTTGATTGAACAAACTCAATCGAAACTAAGTAGTTTCGATGGCCCAGACTTGGAAATAAAAACAGTAAATTACAGAAAACTGAAATTACATTTAATGAAATGACAGAAAGTAAACTAGTCTAAAACTGTTTAAACAAACAATAAATGACAACAGCTTATACATAAGATATGACTCTACAATGCGCGAAGGGATGATCGAGGTTCGATGAATCTAGCTGGAATCGCGATTTCGGACAAAATGGGTGGAAACCGGTTTGGGTGGGAGTCGAACCTGAGACTGGTTTC
Organism: Smallanthus sonchifolius; assembly: GCA_023525975.1. Taxonomy (NCBI): domain Eukaryota; kingdom Viridiplantae; phylum Streptophyta; class Magnoliopsida; order Asterales; family Asteraceae; genus Smallanthus; species Smallanthus sonchifolius. Next base: position 52,641,161 of record CM042045.1, read on the forward strand.
AGTCTCAGCAGTTTGGTCGAATTACAGCTTCAGTCCCTGAAGTTTCCAGCCTTTATTATTTCATGTTAAAACTTAGTTTTTTTTTGTTTAAAATAAGTTTCAAATAGTGACAGCTTTAGTCCTTGGACTTTTATAACTAAATAATAGGTTTTATTCATATAAAAATCCAAATAAGTTTTATAAGTTTTGTATTTATTATTTAAGAAAATAGGTTTTAAATAAGTTTTCAAGATTCAAATTTATAATACGCGTAAGGGTTCAGGATAAAGATAGGTCGGAAAAATCCAGGACATTACAGTCTCCCATACTTTAGGAAATTTCGTCCCGAAATTAAAGTAGAAGGGTTTAGTTCAGGATTTAAGTCTATGGTACGCATAAAGATAATGAATAAAGGCACCTTACGTTCCCAGGTAACCCTGGGTTACGTTTAGATTTTTAAATAAGTTGTAAGGATGGGGATAAGATTTCGCTCGAGTTTCTAAGTTTTCAATGCATATGGTTATCAAGAGTTTCCCTAAGAAACATATAGTTTTATTCAGATAGATGAAGATTCGTTTTCAAAAGCATTGGGGAGGATGACTGTTGAATTTCTATCCAAGATTTAAAGTGAGATGTATTCACTCAGGATGGATTCGATGATAGTTCAAGAATTTGAGTTTGTAGTCTAATACGTCTAAGGATTTGCTACGGTACCTAAGTTTCGTGGCTACCCTTTTACGATAAGTCTTAGATCATAGCACACGACATGGTTTACTATGTCTTTCCATACGCTGATTTTTCATACTTACGTGTGCACCCGCAAGCATTTAAATCATCGTATAGTCTGCATAGGTCCTTCCGTTTGTGTGTGGATCAAGAAAGAGTACAAGAATTTGTTTAACTCACGACTAGAGTTTCCACATAAGAGTGATCATTGATTAACGAGTCCCTCAGAGAGAAACGTCATTCAATGAGTAAAGAAAAGAATGTGACAAGATTTAGAGTTTCAAAGTTTCCTCGTGATTGATTAAGAATACTTCAATCATTGAGTAGTTTAAAGTCTTTACACTTTTCTCGGGTTTGATCAAGAATACATCAAACCTTGAGTAGTTTAAAAGTCTTATACGTTCATCATGTTTGAATAAGCATACGTCAAACATGGAATAGTTTAAAGCCTTATACGTCCATCGTGTTTGAGCAAGAATATGTCAAACATGGAGTAGTTTAAAGTCTCATACGTTCATCATGTTTGAACAAGAATACGTCAAACATGGAATAGTTTAAATTGTGTTTGAGCAAGAATACGTCAAACATAGGATAGTTTAAATTGTGTTTGAACAAGAATACGTCAAACATAGAATAGCCTTAAAGTCTCTTAGTTTAGCTTCAGTGTATAGAATTATACGATTCCGTTTCGAGTATAAAGCGGTTATCTAAATACTCTAGTGTTTAAGAGAGGTATGGGACAGCGTTTGGGACAGGATTAATCGTTATACGCTTTCTCACAGAAGATTCGGGTTGTCCAGAAGATTAGGTGGATCCCGATGTTTGGTTTAGATAGGAGTCAGAGGATGTACTCTGCTAAAGAGAGTAATGTCCTCCTTCCTGCTAGTGTCTAGTATCAGAGTGAAGTTTTCTCGTATATATGGAATGTACGTTTATCAAGTCTTATAGGGTTTGGTTAAGATGGACACACAAAGTTTTCAAGACTAAGAATCCAAGTATAAGTTTGAAAATAGGATAAGTCAGTTGAGTTTCAAGTTTCAGTATTAAGCCTTATATGATTCTTTATTGATCATGTTTTAGTTTTAAGAATACGAGATTGAGTATTTGCACAAGTTTTACATGACTCAAAAGTCTCTGACCTCATAGTTGTGTATACGAAGTTTAACGTGTATTCGAGCTTTTAGTTCCCGTTGTGATTTATAGTAAGTCTTTTACGTGACAAGAGTTGAATGAGGAAAGTCTCCTAGTATAGGGTAACGGTAAAAGTTTCGATAAGGTTTATGATAGTGTGTTTATAGATGATTTTTTTTTCTCGTTTCATAACAGCAGGTATAGTTTTCTTTTATATAGAGTGTAATTAAGATGTTTAAAAATGGCGAGTTGGACATTGATAAATAGTATAAGTAAGACTTATGAAAAGGTACGTATGATTGTTAAACGAAAAGTTGGTCAAGTTTAGAAGTGTGAAGTTTATATAAAGGGTAAGGATCATAGTTGATTACGGCAGTGGTTCGTAAGTCGATTTGTTTTAAAAGAGTGCTTACGAATTAGAAGGTTTGTTTCAAAGTTTATTCTTCAAGTGTGCGTGTGTCACTTAGGATTTTTATAGTTTAATGCAACGTTGTTAATTATCTCGTGAGTTACTCTTGACGAAAGTGTTAGGGTAAGAAGTGTTAAGTTTGTAGTGATGAAGAGAAAGTTAAACTAGTAGATGATGACAAGATGAAATTTCAAAATAACTTTAATTAAGCGTTTCAAAATTGGGACTTCTAGCCCTTACATAAGACATTCGTCATTAAACGGAAATTTAAAATTAAGGAAAATAGGGGTTTCATGCACGCCTTAGATAGCTCTCCACTAAGAAACAGATTAATACTATCACAATGTAACATCCCAAAAATAAAATGACAGTTATAATAACGGAATAAACGAACGAGGCAAGACGGGTCAGCTGGCTATAAATAGCCTATGCCACCCTTTTTCTCTCATTTGCAACTTTTAGAGAGAGAAACCGTAGAGAGAGAAAGTTGGCGGATCGACCCGAGACTTCAGCAAAGTGTTACTCCATAACTCGTGAGAAGAACATCCGGATCAGAAACTCGATTCAGGTAACGATCCGACCTAAATCTGAGTTTTAGTTCGTTTTTGGGTTTTTCGGGTTTTGGGTGAAAAGGTAAGGTTTGAACGGATGAAACTGAAAGATAATCATGAATTTGAGTTCCTTAATGGAAAACGAACATTTTGAATGCAACAGGTTCGGGATCTTGACATGATCAGACCCGAATGCGAAAGTTAGGGTTTTTCGCGAAGAACAGGTCGTGCGCACTTGCTAAGTGCGCACGGAGCAGGTCCTGCGCACTTGCTAAGTGCGCAGGAGGGAACTGCGCACTTGCTAAGTGCGCAGGAGGAGGGACCTGCGCACTTGCTAAGTGCGCAGGAGGAGGGGTCTGCGCACTTGCTAAGTGCGCAGGCAGCAGGGTCTGCGCACTTGCTAAGTGCGCAGACATCAGAACTGATTAAGAGAAGTCAGTATGTTAGAATGGTTAAACCGTTAGAGTCGGGATTGGTCTGATGTGTATTTAACTAATCAATTCAGATCGGAAGTGACGTTGTTGGACCTTCGTTTAGGACAACCCATATTAGCGTATCAGGTGAGTTCTAGAAGCCCTCTTTTAAATGTTTTATATAATGTTTTTGGGCTGGTGTGCATACTTACGAAATGATGTTTAACGAAATGATGTTTAACGAAATGATGTTTAACGAAATGATGTTTAACGAAATGATGTTTTAACGAAACGATGTTTACGAAAGAAAAGGTTTTGAAGTGTTTTTTTTTTCCAAAAAGGGTTACGAATGCTTTATGAACGGTCTAAATGAGGAAATGTTTAATGAGAAGAGAAAGAGGTAAAGGTTTTAAAGAAGTCATTACAAATCTAATCTGTCGAATTAATGGAATTGACGAATGAAGTCTGGGAATGAGATTCCCAGCCTTGTGGTAGATTATGGACAGCGAGCCATAGTTGCCACAAGAACAACAAGGGCAGTGCCTCTGTGGCATGTCAATGGTTATGATGTTGTACAACTGGTAAGGGAGTAACGACGGTTACTCAGGGGTTAACGTGACCCTATGTAAGGTTAAATTATGATCCGACGGTGTCATGGCCGTGAGCCATGGCCGTCGATGGAAGTTGTCGGTTTATGGATATGAGAGCCATAAGGGCAACTGAATGGGTATTGTCGGTCCTCGCGCAGTTAGCCTTGGGGGCAATACCAAAAGGGAATTGACGGAATGTATGGTATTGTCGGTCTTCGTGCAGTTAAGCCTTAGGGGCAATACCATACTAAATGACGGAATGAAGGGTAACACGGATTTAGATAATAATGTATGACTTAAATGAATGTTAAAAGTTTTAATGAACGATCCGTTTAACGGTGTTTATGATTATGATGTTGATGATGATATGGGTACGAAACCTTTTTAAAGATGTTAGATTATTACATGCTTTTGTGAAAGGTTTTACTAAACGAATGATACGTTTTTTGGCAAATGTTGATGTTAAAGTTTTTATGAAATGCTAGAACTCACCAGTGTAGCTGACTTTTTAGTATGCACATTCAGGTTAAGGCAGGTATGGACGATGGACGGTGATGCTTGGCAAGCGATAAGAGTTACCCGGTCGATCATGAAGACTGGCATCCCGTTATGAGTTGTTTATGTTAAGTTTATGTATTTGACGATGTTCGCTTCCGCATGTATGAACAAGTTTTTAGTTATATTGAATGAATGATTCCGTTGCGTTATTTGATATTCATGTTTAAGAACTGTTTGTGAATGAGTAAATCCAACGAGTGAGGCCTCCCGGGTTTGGGGCCTTACAAGTTGGTATCAGAGCAATAGTTTGAGAGATTCGGACACTCCCAGTGTCTGAACTTAAACTGTGAATGGGACCGAAAGCGGATGCCAGTACGGGTAACTCGAGCCACAGCATCAGGTATGAAGGTAGTATATATATTTACATGTGTAGTATGCCTTAGAAAGGGTTAGGTAAGGACTTGTAGTCTGATGGAATCACAAAGGTGGTCAAATAGAAATCGAAAGGTAGTGTAATGGTTAATTGCAGATGGCCAGTGTATATTAACATCTTACAGTGCTTATTGAATTCTATTTGTTAACTAGCGTGATGACATTGGATTTCTTGTCTTATAGAACGAAATGGAGAGGAGAGGGAACGGAAGGCGTGGTGGCCGTACCGGTGGTCGTACTGGCGGTCGAAATGGTGGGCGTGGCAGGATTCCTGCGCGCCAAGAGCACAGCGAAGAAGGAAGTGTTCACACTGAACCGACGGTTAGTGTGCATGGAACTGAGCAGACACAAGTTACAGAACAACCTTTCACTTTTGAACCAGAAGTGAGAGCAGCCATAGCTCGAGAGTTCTCCGAGTTGATGAAGAATTCTCTGCCAAGTCTGTTGGCTGAAGCATTAAAGAAAGTTAGCGGGGAAGGCGGATCTAGTGCGGCAATTGGTGCCCAGAACAACGAGACCGACAACGCATCGCCTGCTCGCGGATGCGACTATAAGTCCTTTAAGGCATGTGACCCGTCGGTCCTGACTGGGAAGAAGGACGCGGTGGCTACTTTTGATTGGGTAATACGTATGGAAGCCGCCATCCGTCTGAGCGAGTGTCGAGCTAATCAAGTAGTGAAGTTTGCTGCTAACTCCTTGAGGGAGGAAGCATCCCACTGGTGGGAAGGTGTGCGTCAGGCTAAGGGGGATGAGGTTGTTGACTCGATGATGTGGGCTGACTTGAAAACTTTGGTGATCAAGAATTTCTGCCCGAGGAACGAGATTGAGAAGGTAGAGAGGGAATTTCTGGGTTTGAAGGCCGGGAGCATGACGCATCGGCAGTACACAACCCGATTCAATGAACTGGCACGTCTGGTGCCACATCTTGTTACGACGGAGGAGAGAAGAATTTCCTGCTACATTCAAGGGTTGCCGGACCAGGTCCGCACCTATGTTAAGGCAAACGCCCCTACTACCTATGATTCGGTAGTAGAACTGAGCGGCGTAGTATTTGATGATCTGGCACTGAATGTCGCCGCCATCGAGGAACCAAAGAAGAGACCGAGTTTCTCAAACAAGCGAACTAGTGGAAAGATGTTTGGAGCTCGCGATAAAAGGGCTCGGGTGGATGAGCCGACTGTTTGTAAGAAGTGTGGAAAGGAGCATGTAGGTGAATGTAGACTGGGATCTAACTTGTGCTTTAAGTGTGGCAAGACCGGGCACTACTCCCGTGAGTGCACACAACACTACAAGTGCTATAACTGTGGGGATGTCGGTCATCTGAGCCGGGAATGCACCAAACCAAGAATGGGTGAAGCCGGGAAGGGGAAAGGCCCGGAGAAGAGGGAAGAGAGGCCCCAAGCAAAGACTCGTGCGTACGCGCTGACGCAAGACCAGGCCAGAATGGACCCCGACGTGGCGTCAGGTACGTTCGTCCTTGAAAACACTCTTGTTTCTGTGTTATTTGATTCGGATGCCAGTAAGAGTTTTATATCTGCGACTTTTTGTAAGAGAGTGAAGTACGCTGTCAGTATACTAGAAAGGGCCTTTAGCGTAGAAACCGCTAAGGGTAGAAATGCGAGAGTGACCGAGGAAGTTGACAACTCTACGATAAAAATAGAAGGTCATAGGTTCCCTGTCAGATTGTTTGTTATGGTTTTGGGAGGGTTTGATGTCGTGCTGGGTATAGATTGGTTAACTTCCAACGAAGCACAAATCATATGTAAACGAAAGATAATCCGACTCAAGGCTCCGGATGGTAGCAAAGTCGAGGTTTTTGGAGATCGTGACGTCCCGATGCCAAACGTCATCTCGATGATTAAGGCAACAGATTACTTGAGGCGCGGATGCGAGGCTTATCTGGTATACGTGATTGACAAATGTAAGGAAGTGAAGGAACTAGACGATGTACCTGTGGTACGCGAGTACCCGGAGGTGTTTCCAGAGGATTTGCCTGGGATACCACCCGACAGAGAGATTGAGTTCCGAATCGATTTAGTACCAGATGCCCAGCCCGTGGCTAAGGCTCCATATCGACTAGCACCAGTGGAAATGAAAGAACTTATGGTACACCTAGACGAGTTACTTGAGAAAGGATTTATCCAACCAAGCATCTCACCTTGGGGTGCTCCGGTGTTGTTCGTAAAGAAGAAAGACAGTTCGATGAGAATGTGTATTGATTATCGCGAGTTGAACAAACGTACCGTGAAGAACAAGTACCCGTTACCAAGGATCGATGACCTGTTCGATCAATTGCAAGGCGCAAGTTGGTTCTCAAAAATCGACCTTCGGTCCGGGTACCATCAGTTGAAGGTAAGGGAGGAAGACATACTGAAAACTGCATTTCGCACGCGTTATGGACATTTTGAGTTCCGCGTAATGTCTTTCGAATTGACGAACACCCCCGCACCATTCATGGATTTAATGAATAGGGTGTGTCGACCGATGCTGGACCGATCGGTAATCGTGTTCATCGATGATATCCTCATCTACTCCAAGAATGAGGGTGATCACGCGTGTCACTTGAAGGAAGTATTAGAAGCTCTGAAAAAGGAAAAGTTGTATGCTAAGTTCTCCAAATGCGCGTTCTGGCTTAGGGAAGTCCAATTCCTAGGTCATGTCATTAACCCGAACGGCATTATGGTTGACCTAGCAAAGATAGTGACGGTAAGGGAATGGAATATTCCTAAGACGCCAACTGAAATCCGTAGTTTCTTGGGATTGGCAGGCTACTATCGGAGATTCATCCAGGATTTCTCGAAAATAGCTTCGCCATTGGCAAAGTTGACTCGGAAAGAGGTAAAGTACGAATGGGGTTCGACCCAGGATGAGGCGTTTAAGGAATTGAAGGAAAAGCTAACTCAAGCTCCAGTCTTAGCCCTTCCCGAGGGCAATGAAGACTTAGTGGTATACTCTGACGCTTCGGGTCAGGGATTGGGATGCGTATTGATGCAACACGGGAGAGTGATCGCGTACGCGTCACGGCAGTTGAAGATTCATGAATCTAATTATCCGACTCACGATTTGGAGCTTGCTGCTGTTGTGTTCGCATTGAAAATCTGGAGGCACTACCTTTACGGGGTGAAGTTTACTATTTACTCAGACCACAAAAGTTTGAAGTACTTCTTCGAACAAAGAGAGCTTAATATGAGGCAGAGACGATGGTTAGAACTCCTAAAAGATTATGACTGTGAAATCATATACCATCCTGGAAAGGCAAACGTGGTGGCTGACGCTCTAAGCCGAAAGGATGTGCCTACTCCTCTTAGAGTGAAAGCTTGCCAGTTGGTGGTAACATCGGGCGTGAAGAGAGAAATTGAAAAGGCTTAAGATGAGGCACTTAAGGAAGAAAACATAAAGAAGGAAATGATGGTTGGCCAACAGGACAAGTTGGAATATAACACCCTTGGTGTTAGGACACGTTTTGGACGGGTATGGATACCTATGGGTGGCGAGCTTAGAACCAAGATCTTGGATGAGGCTCATAAGTCTCGTTACTCTATCCATCCCGGTACCAATAAAATGTATCAAGATCTGAGGAAGGAATACTGGTGGCCTGGAATGAAACGTGATGTGATGAAGTATGTAAGCAAGTGCTTGACTTGCTCGCAAGTAAAGGCCGAGCACCAGAAACCGTATGGAAAGATTCAACCACTTGATATACCGGAATGGAAGTGGGAACACATTACCATGGACTTCATAACTAAGCTACCTCGCACAGCTAAAGGTCATGACACCATTTGGGTAATTGTGGACCGGTTAACGAAGAGTGCTCATTTCCTACCTATTCGCGAGATGTTCTCGTCGGAAAGGTTAGCGGAAGTATTTATTAACGAAGTAGTAGCACGGCATGGGATGCCTTTGACGATCGTATCTGACCGGGACACACGATTCACATCGAGGTTCTGGAAAAGATTTCACGAGGCGATGGGCACGAGGCTTAATATCAGCACAGCATACCACCCGCAAACGGATGGTCAGTCTGAAAGGACCATTCAGACATTGGAGGATATGCTTCGTGCTTGTATTATCGACTTCGGTGGCAGTTGGGACAGCCATCTGCCGTTAGCTGAATTCTCCTACAACAATAGTCATCACACGACGATAGGCATGCCGCCTTACGAAATGTTGTATGGGAGAAGATGTAGGACCCCGGTTTGTTGGGGTGAGATTGGACAGAAGGAATTAGGAAGTCTCGAAGTCGTAAGAGAGACGTCGGAAATGTTTGATCAGATCAAAGCGCGAATGAAGGCCGCACAAGATCGTCAGAAATCCTATGAGGATAAATGACGAAGGCCTATTGAGTTTGATATTGGTGACAGAGTAATGCTGAAAGTGTCACCATGGAAGGGAATCATACGATTCAGAAAGAGAGGAAAGTTAAGTCCGAGGTTTGTCGGACCATTCAAGATAATGGCACGGGTTGGGGAAGTCGCTTATCAGTTGGAGTTGCCTGATGAGTTAAGTGGGATTCATCCTACTTTCCATGTATCACACTTGCGAAAGTGTTTGGCGGATGAATCGGCTCACGTACCGCTTACTGACATCGAGGTTGACAACAGCCTTAATTACATCGAAGAACCCGTGGCCATCCTTGATCGGAAGGAGAAACGTTTACGTAATAAAGTTATCCAATTGGTTAAAGTTCAATGGAAGCATCGAAAGGGATCGGAAGCCACTTGGGAAACGGAGGAGGAAATGAGGGAGTCGTACCCTCATCTATTTGACTTATGATAGGTTTCGGGGACGAAACCTATTGTAGGGGGGGTAGACTTGTAACATCCCAAAAATAAAACGACAGTTATAATAACGGAATAAACGAACGAGGCATGGCGGGTCGGGTCGGATGGGTCAGCTGGCTATAAATAGCCTATGCCACCCTTTTTCTCTCATTTGCAACTTTTAGAGAGAGAAAGTTGGCGGATCGACCCGAGACTTCAGCAAAGTGTTACTCCATAACTCGTGAGAAGAACATCCGGATCAGAAACTCGATTCAGGTAACGATCCGACCTAAATCTGAGTTTTAGTTCGTTTTTGGGTTTTTCGGGTTTTGGGTGAAAAGGTAAGGTTTGAACGGATGAAACTGAAAGATAATCATGGATTTGAGTTCCTTAATGGAAAACGAACATTTTGAATGCAACAGGTTCGGGATCTTGACATGATCAGACCCGAATGCGAAAGTTAGGGTTTTTCGCGAAGAACAGGTCGTGCGCACTTGCTAAGTGCGCACGGAGCAGGTCCTGCGCACTTGCTAAGTGCGCAGGAGGGAACTGCGCACTTGCTAAGTGCGCAGGAGGAGGGACCTGCGCACTTGCTAAGTGCGCAGGAGGAGGGACCTGCGCACTTGCTAAGTGCGCAGGAGGAGGGGTCTGCGCACTTGCTAAGTGCGCAGGCAGCAGGGTCTGCGCACTTGCTAAGTGCGCAGACATCAGAACTGATTAAGAGAAGTCAGTATGTTAGAATGGTTAAACCGTTAGAGTCGGGATTGGTCTGATGTGTATTTAACTAATCAATTCAGATCGGAAGTGACGTTGTTGGACCTTCGTTTAGGACAACCCATATTAGCGTATCAGGTGAGTTCTAGAAGCCCTCTTTTAAATGTTTTATATAATGTTTTTGGGCTGGTGTGCATACTTACGAAATGATGTTTAACGAAATGATGTTTAACGAAATGATGTTTAACGAAATGATGTTTTAACGAAACGATGTTTACGAAAGAAAAGGTTTTGAAGTGTTTTTTTTTCCAAAAAGGGTTACGAATGCTTTATGAACGGTCTAAATGAGGAAATGTTTAATGAGAAGAGAAAGAGGTAAAGGTTTTAAAGAAGTCATTACAAATCTAATCTGTCGAATGAATGGAATTGACGAATGAAGTCTGGGAATGAGATTCCCAGCCTTGTGGTAGATTATGGACAGCGAGCCATAGTTGCCACAAGAACAACAAGGGCAGTGCCTCTGTGGCATGTCAATGGTTATGATGTTGTACAACTGGTAAGGGAGTAACGACGGTTACTCAGGGGTTAACGTGACCCTATGTAAGGTTAAATTATGATCCGACGGTGTCATGGCCGTGAGCCATGGCCGTCGATGGAAGTTGTCGGTTTATGGATATGAGAGCCATAAGGGCAACTGAATGGGTATTGTCGGTCCTCGCGCAGTTAGCCTTGGGGGCAATACCAAAAGGGAATTGACGGAATGTATGGTATTGTCGGTCTTCGTGCAGTTAAGCCTTAGGGGCAATACCATACTAAATGACGGAACGAAGGGTAACACAGATTTAGATAATAATGTATAACTTAAATGAATGTTAAAAGTTTTAATGAACGATCCGTTTAACGGTGTTTATGATTATGATGTTGATGATGATATGGGTACGAAACCTTTTTAAAGATGTTAGATTATTACATGCTTTTGTGAAAGGTTTTACTAAACGAATGATACGTTTTTTTGGCAAATGTTGATGTTAAAGTTTTTATGAAATGCTAGAACTCACCAGTGTAGCTGACTTTTTAGTATGCACATTCAAGTTAAGGCAGGTATGGACGATGGACGGTGATGCTTGGCAAGAGAGAAGAGTTACCCGGTCGATCATGAAGTCTGGCATCCCGTTATGAGTTGTTTATGTTAAGTTTATGTATTTGACGATGTTCGCTTCCGCATGTATGAACAAGTTTTTAGTTATGTTGAATGAAGGATTCCGCTGCATTATTTGATATTCATGTTTAAGAACTGTTTGTGAATGAGTAAATCCAACGAGTGAGGCCTCCCGGGTTTGGGGCCTTACACACAAGTACTGCTAGGGTTACCCGGATGGCAAACCTAGCCTCCGCTCTAGTGGTTTCGGTACGGTGCTCGAGGATTTCTCTGTCTTCCTCCAAAGTTACGATCTTTTCTTCCTGGATCCAGATTTGATTGGCCAGTTCGTTGATCCTTTGGTTTAACATGTCGTGTCGTGCCCTATGCTCTATCTCCCTCCTCATAAATTCTTCGGTTTCCAGAAACCTAGGAATGTTAGACACCGGGATCTCCATTGCCACGGCAGGTACTCCGGTATGCCTAGCCCTTAGGGTAGGGGTAGGTGCTAGGTACGGGTCCCTTGGTGGTGATGAGAACCGGTGGTGAAGATGAGGTGGTTGATAGGGATTCCTCGGTGGTGATGTCCTAGGGTTTCTGGTCCAGTTGGTGTTGAGTTCAGCTCTTGCCCGTGCATTAGGATAAGGACTTGGTTGATACACCGGTGACTCGCTACTCTCTTCTCGGTCGAACTCTCCTCCTGGACGATACACTGGTGAAGAGTGTGAGTGGGAGTCCATTACCTAGCAAGAGGGAGAGTAGAAAGAAAGGTTGTAAGTAAGTTGATCAAATATATTCAAAAGTTTTTATACATAATACTGAGTTATCACAGTAATATTTTCAAAAATAGTTTTAATTGGAAGTTGATGGGCTAACGAGGAAGATTCCCGGAAGAAAGGGGTGGTCACCAGGACTCACTTAAGTACCCTATTTCCCTAGCCAGAACTTCCTCATGGGCCTACAACTTCTCTCAGTTGTTGTCACTGATGTTTGGGTTTATGGTACTATGTCAAGGTTCATTGTGGGCTTAGAGTCTTTAAACGTGGAGCTTGTTTGTTCTATAGTAGGCTTCTTCCTCTACAAGGAAATTACTTAGGTTACAAATTTCTTTGTTAATGTACTTTAGATTTTAAAAGACATTAAGTTTTGTTTACAGAACGGTGATGCGTAAGTTTTAAGGACGTATGAAGGTTTTGAGTTTTAAAAGTGTAACAAAGTTTTGAGTTAGTCATAAAATGAAGTTTGCTTGAGTGACGAAAAATGAAATGAGACACAAGGGTTTCCCCTTATGTGCCAAGTTTATAAAATAATGAAGTTTATAGGAGAATTTGTAGAGTAATACATAGTTTTAAGGGTTGTATTACAACGATCACGAAGTTTATTGGGTAGTATCTATAAATATAAGTTTATGTATGTAGTATAATCTCGTAAGAATTTCTCCTTGAAGGTAACTCCTTCAGGTTATGACGAGTAAGCATGCTGTCATGTGACAAGACGGGACTTAAGAATCATAGAATAAAGGTTATAGAGGAAAGTTTTTTTTTTTTTGAATCATGAATTTATGAAGTGTATAGTATTTGAGATGGTACTCTTTTAGTGCATATCACTAAGTAAGTACTTCGACATATCAAGAGAGATCTAAGCTCATTAATGTTTAGAGAAGTCATGCATTCCTATAAGTGGATACTCATCCCAAGAATTCCCAGGAAAGCATACGGGTCCAACGGTTGATTTGGATTTATACGAAATGCTTTCCTTGACAGAATTTCCCAGAATACAGGTATCCACCCTTCCGGTCCGCACAAGTTCTCATACATTGTCTAGAACTTAAATACTTTTGACGAGAGTTTAGTGGAGGATTAGGCTTGAAGCCTAAGAATGTGTCTTCGATGTAGTAGCCTCTTGTAGCACGTAGGTAAATAGGAACGTAGAATCTCCAAGCGTTCACGTATAAGATTTAAGAATAGAATGAGGAGAAAGTTCCTAGTAAAGGACATGAGATAACTCATGTTTGGGTCTCCTAAGTTATAGTCTAGGTCATGTGTCTAATAACCTAATTCCCTATAACCAAGGCTCTGATACCAATCTGTCACACCCCAACCGACGACGGATTATACGTCGGGGCGGACGCGGTTGTTCAATAGCACAAGGTTAACTATTAAAGTTTCGATATTTGATTAATGAATAATTTAAGATTCAATACAAGGAAGAATAATACGAATACAACATTTAATTTAAGTAGTCTAGGTCCAAAGCATCCTATGTGATCACGAATAAGTCTCATGATGTAAACCTGAAACATGTGAAAGAATCTGTCAACTACAAAATAGTTGGTGATATACAAAGGTTTTGACACAGTTTAACAAGTATTTGAGAAGAATTACAATTCACTATGATTCATGCATTCTATAATGTAAGTATGAGAAAACAAGCATTTTAGACATTGTGCATATCAACCCTCCAACCAAGTTTAGGCATGTAACATCCCAAAAATAATAAAACGAATAAACATAACGAGACCAGTGATTTAGTCGGAACATTTAAACAAAAAGAGAGCGGGCCTGGGCCCGGCTTCAATGGGCCGAGGGAAGCCCATTGCACATAAGAGGCAAGGCAGCCCTCTTCCCTGCTCATTTCCCCAACACACGCAGCTTTTAGAGAGAGAAAGGAGAGCTCGGGTCTAGAGAGAGAAAGTGACGGATCAACTCGGGAATTCAGGAGAACGTTGCTGCTGTTCCCATGAGCAAAACCTCCGAATCAGAATTACAATCCAGGTAACGATTCGATCACATTATGAGTTTTGTTCGTTTTGGGAAGTTTCGGGTTTTGGCTAAAAGATAACGATTTTACGGATGAAACTTGAAAGTGAACTTAGGTATAGCATCTAGGATGAAAAACGAACGTTTTGATCAAAGAAAAAATTAGATATCGACATGATCAGATTCGCATGCAGAACATTCGGATTTTTGGGGAAGGCGATAAGTGCTGGTCCATCGAAACTACTTAGTTTCGATATGTGCAGGTCCATCGAAACTACTTAGTTTCGATATGTGCAGACCTATCGAAACTACCCAGTTTCGATATATGCAGACCCAATCGAAACTACTATAGTTTCGATATGAGCCCCCGATCCGAAGCTAAGATAATACATAAGTTACTTATCGAAACTACCAAGTTTCGACATAAGCAGCCTATCGAAACTACCAAGTTTCGACAGGAACAACCTATCGAAACTACCAAGTTTCGATATAAGCTAATCAATCGAAACTACTAGGTTCAAGCATAGTAATGTCTAGTGTCATCTAGGAGCACTACCTTATGTATATGGCTTTATTATACAGATCGTGAGTGACATTAGTGAAGCTCAGTAGCCAGCTAAGTGTATTACAGAAACTACTCATCAGGTGAGTTCTATGTGCCCCCTTCTATGTTATGTGCAAATGATTTATAAATGTTTTGGGGCTGAAGTGTATACACTAAATGAATAAATGAAATGAATATCAATGTGATCATACGTGATATATTAAGGTATATGTGTAGATACATATGAATGCGAATAATGACTTACGAACAAAGAACGACACGTATGTTTGCAAAGAATGAATGAATGAATGGTATAACGTAAATGAATGAAACCTTGCTTTATAAATATATATTGCATGCGAAGAATGTAAGTATACATTATGGACGGAAACGAAGCTAACGACTACTACGGTAGACGGACGACCACTTGACTATTATGCAGCTAGAGAAGGAAGTCTAGAAAGGTAGACTAAATAAAGGCCACTACGGTGGAGTAAGTCGCTAAATCAATATTCGGCTGTATAATTAGTTCAAGTGGGAAACGGATGCCTTATGGCAGACGGGCGAATATGACGGACTACGACGGTAGGACGGTTAAGACGGACGGCCGAAGGTTGGCCGGACGGAAAAGTTAAGGCGGACGGTTTCTAGGACCGGACGAGTAAAAGGGCTACGACGGTAGCTTAAGGGCGTATGTCTTTGTGACATACGCAGTAAGAGGCGGGTTGATCACCCTTATGTGTATGACCAATAAATGGTAAAGAAAGTAAAGGTGAATGCATATCTATGTAATCACGTAAGAAAGATAAGGAAAGAATGTTAAGAAAAGTGAAAGAAAAAGGGTGAACGCATATATATATATATGTAATCACATTAATAAAGAAAAGAAAGATGAAAGAAAAGCAAAAGCTATGAATACGTATTTATATGAATGACTTTATAATAAGGCATACTTATGAAGTAAAGAAAAGAATTTTATATCTAAACGCATTAAACTAGAACTCACCAGCGTTAGCTGACTTTAGTATACATTTCAGGTAAAGGAAGAAAAGGTCGTGCGAGGGCGTGAAGGTTACCCGACACAAGACTGACATCCCACTTTTGTTTGTTAAGACAATGTTGTGTTTTTAATTGTTAAGACTTCCGCTGTTATGAAATGTAATTGAATGATGAATGTTTTTAATTTAAGTTCAGTATTTATGACTATGTTTATGAGTAAATCCAACAAGTGAGGTTACCCGGGTTTGGGGCCTTACAAGGCATAACCCGCAGGTTACCCTTATAAGTCTCAATTTTAAAGTTTAATTCAGTAACAATCACCAAGGGCTCCCCCCCGAAGGGGTCAATCAATCAAGGTGGATTGGTCAAATACAATAGATCTATCATTGTTACTATAGGCTTGATCAAAGTTAATGAATATGCTAGTTTTAAGTTTAATCTAAGCATACAAGTCTCAAGTTTAACATAAGAATAAACACGTAGTCATAGTTGTACAAGAATTTTATAAGTTTAAGAATTTTGAACATGTTTCACCCCAAAAGCATAGAAAGGAAAAAGGGACTAAGTATACTCACTTGGAATGATGAAGAGTATCCGACAAGATTTAGTGTAGCAAGACTTTGAGAGAGAATATCCTCACAACAAACCTAAGAATACAAGTCTAAAGTTTCAAGTTTGATCCTATAAGTCTATGGCAAGTATCCAGGATTCTAAGATTGATTAGGGTTCCAAATGGGAGACGGGAATGTTTGTGTTTATAAAGTTTAAGTCAAGTTTTAATAAGGTTTTGAATGAGTCATACTAGGCTTGGATTTCAAAGTTTAAATAAGTTAATAGTTTAAAATAATTATTGTTTAAAATAATTATTTAAGATAAGGATTAAAGATAAATAATAATTATTTCAAAAGTAAAATAATTGTTAAATACAAAGTATTTAAAGACTAAATAGTGATTAAGGATAAATAATAATTATTTAAGAATAAATAATTACTAAGGATAAATAATAATTATTTAAGAATAAATAATTACGAAGGACAAATAATTATCCAAAAGAATAATTACTTTATCTAAAAATATAAATCATTCAAGATTTAAAGTATTTAAGAATTAAGTATTTACCTTAAAAATGTGGTTATAAGTTTAAATAATAATAAGCATTTATAAGTTTATAAAATGTTAAATAGAACTTCTTATAAAGTTTAAATTATAAGTTTAAAGTTTAAATTAAATTATAAGTTTATAGATGTCTTAAATAAAGCTTCTTATAAGTATTTTAAATAAAGTTTACAAGTGTTTTAAAGTTTCTACTTTATTTTATAAAGTTTATAAGTTTATAAACATTTAAAAAATAAGCAAGGTATATTTATTCCTCCTGTTTTAAATTTATATAAACAAATAAGTTTATGTTTATATAAAATATAATTTTTATAAAATGTATAAGTAGGTAGTTCATTAAATCTAAGTTTCTGTTTTTATAAGTTTATAACTTTCTAATCTTAATAACAATATATATTTATTTCTTGTTTTAAATAAATAGATAAACAAGTCTCGATTTAAATAGATAAAATACAAAAATGCACAAGTTTATAAGTTCCTGTTTTCTAAATAATATATAAGTTTTATAAACTTTTATGATTTTATAAAAGTTATATAAGTTTTCCGTTTATTAAAGTTTATAATTATTATTTAAAGTTTTAAAACAAAAAGAATTTATTTACTTTAGAATTTAAATAGTAAATTAAGTTTTTTTTTTTTTATAAAATTGTATAAGTTTTATAAAGTTTAAAAGTATCTTTTATAGATTTTAAGTATTTTAAACAAATACTAAGGATTAAATCTTTATAAGTTTTAACTAGTTTTAATTAATTAAAAATCGTTCCAGAATATAAAAGTGTAATTAAAAATTGTTTTTAAGTTTATAAAAGTTTAACATAATTTATAAAAATAATTATAAAATTTATACTGTTTTAAAAGAGTTTTTAAAAAAATCACGGAATCAAAACTCGGGCTGGCCGGATCGAACCCGGGCCACCCGAGTCACACACACACAGGCTTAGCCACCCGACTACGGGCTTCGTTGGTTTATATCACCGAGAAAGAAATTGATAAACTCCTACTCAGATCGTCCCAAATTCCCTGATGAACCCTAGAATCGGATTTCCCTAAATACGCATCGATTAACCCCCTTGTTAATGTAAATTGATAGGGGGTTAATGATTTACGAATGAAAACGAACAAGTTAGTCATCGAAATTACCTGTTTTATTGTCGAATTGGGGGAGAACGGTTCTGAGCCTTCGGTCGGCTGTCCACAGGTTCGAATGGCGAATGCAGGTACCAATCGAAGGAGATGAGAGTATCAGGAGGGATGATATGATGTTGTTGAGCTGTAGCAACAGGTATTTATACCCAATTTCAAGATTTAATGCCCGATTAGGTGGTGGTTTACGGTTGGGTTTAAGCGGATCAAATCCGGCTTCACGCGTGATTACAGTTGGAATTGAGAGTTAAGGCACCTCAGGTTCAGGTCGCATGCGCGAAGGGATGATCGAGGTTCGATGAATCTAGCCGGAATCGTGATTTCGGACAAAATGGGTGGAAACCGGTTTGGGTGGGAGTCGAACCTGAGACTGGTTTCAGTCTCAGTAGTTTGGTCGAATTACAGCTTCAGTCCCTGAAGTTTCCAGCCTTTATTATTTCATGTTAAAACTTAGTTTTTTTTTTTTGTTTAAAATAAGTTTCAAATAGTGACAGCTTTAGTCCTTGGACTTTTATAACTAAATAATAGGTTTTATTCATATAAAAATCCAAATAAGTTTTATAAGTTTTGTATTTATTATTTAAGAAAATAGGTTTTAAATAAGTTTTCAAGATTCAAATTTATAATACGCGTAAGGGTTCAGGATAAAGATAGGTCGGAAAAATCCAGGACATTACAGGTTTAGTGTGATAAAAGTGAGTGGTGAGAGTTGTGGATTGTGGGTTTAATGTGATGAGAGTTGTATTTGATTTTGGGTTTAGTGTGTGAGTGAGTGGTGAGAGTTGTCTTATTATAAGCTGAATCTGCAACCTAACCGTCATGTATAGGTCCAACGGTAACGGTTAGGTTAGGTGTCCGACAACACTGTCAACGTTAACTTTCTGTCAAAACAACCTCGTACATAACCGTCACGTATTGGCCTATACGGGACCGTTAGGGTTATTTTTTGCAGTCTGCACAACCTCGTATCATCAGTGTCATTTTTATTCCCGGACTCACGAGAGACATACCGTCACGTTTAGGCCGAAACGTGACTGTTTGGGTCACCAACCGTCATGTTTAGGCCTATACGTGACGGTCAGTGTTGTAAAAATCGCGCCTAGGCGCCGATTAGTCGCTAGGCGGCGGGTCGACGATTATTTTTGGCCAAATCGGACTAAAAATCGGAAAAATTGGGTCAAAATCGGGCCTAGGCGGACCTAGTCGGCCAAAAATCGGCCACTTCCCGTTTTTCCGGTGATATTCCGGTAGGGTTTCGACGAGATTCCGGCAGGTTCCGGCGAGATTCCGGCGACTTTCAGGCAAATTTCCGACGATTTTCAGTTTAGTTCTTGTAATTTCCAGCTTCTTTAAAAAATGTGTGTGTATATATATAATTTTGAAAATTACATATAAAAATGTGTGTATATATATAAAAAACTGAAAATTACATATAAAAATTTCAATCCGATTAATCCCGCCTAGACCCCGATTAATCCCGCCTAGGCCTAGGCCCCACCCCACCGCCCGACTAGCGCCTAGCGATTTTTACAACCATGGTGACGGTTAGGTCAGGTGTGAAAAAAAAACCCAACGGTGTCCCTAGTAAAAAAAAGGTTCTAATCAATGCACGAAGGATGAATTTTATATAAAATAATTTCTTAGATGCAATGTATAAAGAACAAAGTTATCAGTTGTGAATCCAAAGAATTTATAGAGCGTCATTCTTTGAATATGTATGATAAACCAAGATCACTTTTTTATGTTTGACATAAAAAAATAAGAATTTATACTTTTCTTGTATTTCCCTAGTTGGTTTATTTAACATTTTTTATTTTTTTAAATACTTTTTTGTTCACGGTGAGATTTGAACATTCAAGTATTCAACTACATTTACAACACCCATTGGTGTCGATAGACTTTAGCCGTTTTGTTGAACCTTTTTAGATAGTTGAAAAGCTTGTTAAAAACAACTTATTTTATCAACTAATACTTATAAAATTATAAATAATGCTAAAATTTAGAGTTGATTACACACATCTTACTTTGTGTTTAGTTCATATTATGCTTTTGATTTTAACTTTTGTTAAATTACCGTTAGCTTCTCACTGTTCACTCACTCACAACACATTTGACATAAACGTTAGTATATATATACATAGTTTTTTTTATAACTTTTTAGCATTGTAATGCGTTAAATAAGATTAAATCGATAGATTTCTCTAAACTCGTAAAATATCATATTTTCTTCGTTCAAAATACAAGTTTTTAAGCGTAACGTACAATGCTTTTAAAGTATGATTTTAAAAAATATAACATTTTACAAATTTAAAGCAGACTTATCAAATTGCACCCACAATAAAATAACGAAAAGTTATATAAATTAATCACCATCACAAATAAATTCTATAAAATTATGACTACGAATACATGAACAAAGAATGAATTCACATTAAAAAAAATTAGAAAAATATAATCTACGGTCACCGGAAACATATCAAATCAACACAAAAACAAAACAATTTCTGATATAGAAATCAACAGATCGGATTAGAACAAGAAGCCGAACGAAAGAGCGATGACAGAAGCGACGGCGCTAGGAACAAAGATCCCGGCGGCGCCGGAGGCCGGACCAGGAGCGGCGGCGGGAGCATTTTGAGCTGCCACATTACTGACGGCCATCAACATAACAACTACGGCGGCGAAGAGCTTCATTTTCAATGATTCCATGGGTTTAATTTGAATGAAAAATGAAAAGAAATTGAATGATTGAATGTGGAATGGTGGGTTGTGAGTTTGGTGGGTTAGGGGAGGGGTTAATATAGGGGTGACCAGAGGGTATAGGTATGGGATGACCGAACTGCCCGAGGTGGACAGGGTGTTTATGTGGGGCTGACCTAACAGCTGTCGCCAACGGTTGTATCTTCTTTTCGTGGGCTCTACTTATTTCTCTCATTTGTGTTTTAATTTGCAACCTAGTAAGCCTTTATTTTTAAAAAATGACCCTGGTTCTATTCCCATTAATATCACTATTAAAAGAGGTATGGTGGCTCAATAAAATAAGACTTGGATCTCTGTGATCTCCGCTTCAATCTTGAGGGCTTTCGGGTTTTACAACCAGTGGGCTTTCGGAAAGTGGGTTTTCCCCAGAACTGGAGATAACTTGGGCCGTTTAAGGGCTCCGTACGGCTGGGTTGGGTCAGCTAGCGGTGGCCTTTTGCCAATGGATCACCCCGTACGGAGTACCTAAGCAATTCTATGTTTGTTGGCTATTCAAACAAAATGTGTTTTAATTTTTAAACCTTGCAATATCATTTTTTTTCATAATTCTACATTTTAAAGTTTATTAGTTAGTGCTGGCATAACATATCAGACACAATACGATAATTTGTTGTGTTCGATCCGAACATGACACGATAACTAATCTTGTATTTTTTTTCAAACACGAACACGACATGTTTGAAAACAGGTCACCTATTAAATGACATGTTTAGAAACCTGTTTAAAGATAGAATAAATATATGTAATAAAAGAAAAAAAAATGCTAAAACTTAATAAAATTTTAAAAAGTCCAATCATAACATCCATTAACATAATAAATCCAAAACTTTTTTAAAACAAAAACCTATAAAAGCGAAACTAATTAGTGGAATCAGTCTATAATCTAGATGCAAATAGGATGTTAAGGGTTAACATTTCTCTAGCAGGTCTTAACAGGTTAACATGTCTTTAACCTGTTAAGACACGAATTTAACATGTCCCTAACGTGTCGACCTGTTTAAGACACGAAAACCGTTAAGGTCAAACACGAGACACGTTGGCTACGCGTCGTGTTAACATGTCTGTGTCAAAAATTGTCAGCCTAATTATAATGATAAAATTTATGATGTTGGTAACTTTTCTTCTTTTGACGTCTTATATATATTTATCTACCGTTCAATTGATTTTAGTATATTTTCAAATGATAATACTTTTAAATAAAAAACTAGTATTTTCCCCGTCGCGCGTTGCTGCGGAAAATTTCCGATTTCGTCATCTTTTTGTTTACCGATTTTGTCATCTTTTTGTTTAGGCATGTGAGTAGGCAGCGAGTTTGTTGTGGGTCAAAATTTCTGCATACATGCAGTGTTTGATAATATGATAATGCACGGTGTTTGATGATAGGCGCACATGCCTATGTAAAGCCCCAAAAAGTAATGTAGTTTTTAAGGCCTAACAACCATATTACAAAAGATTACGGTCTGCCTCCTACCAACCCGGTTAATCTAGATATCATGCTCCTTTTGTTTCGTTGATATTGTTAATTGGTGATGGAAAGAGAGCGTTTGTTGTTCCAGTTGCAATTCCTGTTGGTGTTAGTGGACTCGATATTATCTAACATAATTATGTACGACCTGACATTTTATGAGACTCAGATTTATGAAAAATCGAACAAAGGGGATAAATCCGTCATTGCTGCACACCAAACAGTTTCCACGCCAATAAACAGGTGCAAATACTTTGATCGATTTCCGAACGCATTGAAAGTCATCATCATTGCCTCTAGTGTTTAAAATCATTAAAAAATTTGTTAATATTTTAAAAAAAAATCGAACAAATATAATATTAAAAATAGCACAATTATCTACAGTTTATAACTATATGAAGTCAAAATCAGCATTTTTGTATATATGTATGAACATATAAGAATCAAATCTTCACTCTTTAACCTAATAATCAAAACCCAGTAAAGATTAATTCATTTAAACTAATCTCAAATTAAAAAGTTAATAACTTTACTCACATTATTCCAAGAAAATGATCTAATCAAAACTCTAAAATCATATTTATCAAATACTAACCCACCTTACTGAACACCCTAAAAAAAGTTTTGGGTCCATTTCGAACTGTTTCAACCTGTACAAATAAAAGTATATGTAGTAAGCCGGTTCATATATTGTACCTAGGGTAAAATAAATTGGCCAAAAGCATTGCATGTGAGAACCCATAAATCTCGTGACTTTATTCTCTTTATATTACCCTGACAAAACGGGTATGATGCTCATCTCGAATTCCTGCAAATTTGGAAAGAAATGTACAAGATTAATCATTAATGTGGTGTTGCATATTTTTAAAACACTCAGCAAATTGGATGTTAGTTTTATCATGTGTGCATAAAAAAGCCTTTAGCTTGCGGGTCATCACGCAAAAAGATCCATCACGCACATATAAAAAAACATATTTTACATGTAGAAGTGATAAGATTGATGGGTCGGGTTGAAGCGGGTCACATTTAGTAGTTAGTACATGACAAAATAATATAAAGACTTAATGTGTTAATTATATTTACAAAAATAACATTAATCCAATAAGAATCTAAATATTTGAATATGACAATATAGGAGATCGATTGACCCGCAAACTCTCTTTTTTTAATAAAAAACGAATTAGGGCTAAAACGGGTCTCTTTTTGTACAGCCCGAGTCAGGCTGGTTAAAACAGGTCATTTTCTTTTTAAAAAATTTCCAAAAGATATAAATATTTTATGCGTTAAATGACCAAAAGACAATATTATTATAACATTAATCTAAATTTTTCAACAAAATATATGAAGTTGTTTGCTTTACAAACCAACTCATGTTTGACTAATTCAAACCGTTCCCCATTTCCCCTTTTAGCAAAATTTTGTATTTGACCCGTTTGAGGCAAACCACATCCCAAATCAACCATGCATAAGTAAATGGTAACCTCCAGTATAGATAGAATGACTAACCATAAAAGTCATTCACGGTTGCCTTCCTTCCATGTCTACAAAAATTACTTTCGTTAGTTAGATGATTAAACTTTAATTTGCAACCATCTGAAACATGAATAGAAATATATGGAAGACTGAAAACTAAAAAAAAAATAAAAAAATAACATGAATTTGGATATATGAAAGTAATCACATCAAATTCTTTGTAATGATGATAATGAGCAAATTCTTGGTAATGATGATAAGGAAATGTTGCCATAGTTACAAGTATTTTTAATCAGGATACGTACCAAACCTGCAAACCAAGGTCATTTAGTAATTCCTTTGATAGATTCAGTTATTGTCTGCACTAAAATCAACAAAACTAATACATAAGATCATAAGTATCTCAATCCATTTTCACCAAATTGAACCAAGAACAACATAGGAGTTCAACAGCTTGGACTCAAAAATCAAAATTTCATACCCTGTTCAACAAAAAAGCAATAATTACAATAACCAACAAATTGGACCTAAATTATTATCATCCCATGAACAAAAGAAAAACGTTGTATTTTCAATTCCACTAAACCCTAAACCTTTAAAAACTAAATTATTATCACCCCGTCTTATAATCATAAGAGTAAAATAAATATGTTTCCAGATTTAGGGTTCACCAAAAGCAAACTAATTGGTAACAAAACAAAACCTAATCTCCATACCCCGCAAGATCAAAACACCGATGACAAAATTTATAAGTCACGTAACAGTTTAGCAGGCTCAGATTGGTAAACAATTGAATAAAGAAACATAATCCCACCATGGCTGCAAATCAACCGATTGCAATGTGATAGAAACAGTTGTTCCTTTCACATTACCATCCGGATTGCCCCGCCAAAATGCGGATTTTAACAATTTTCGATTAAAAGTAATCATCACAGCCTATTTATTAAAACATCACTTGTAAAAATCCCAAACATACAAACTTGTTAAAAATCTTAACCCTTTGGGGGAGAAACAGAAATCAGACCAAATTCCATCACTTGTAAAAATCCCAACCACATGAACGCACTAACCAGCTGTATATGATGCCTTGCGTCTTGTACGGTTACTATCCCTCTATTAAAGAGGCAGAAATTCAAATAGTCGGCCGACCAAAGGCACATAGTCAATACACCACCACCACCTAGGGTTTCGGAATACATGGCAGCAATGATCTTGTTGAGAAAAACCACGACCATCACCACATCACCGCTACCTAGGGTTCCACAGAACCCGGCAACAGTGATCGGTAAAGGCAACAGAGTACAGAGAGAGAGAAAACAATGATCTAGTTGCGAAAAACCACCACCGCCACCTAGGGTTCCACAGAACCCGGCAAGAGTGATCGGTAAAGGAAAGAGAATACACAGAGAGAGATAAAGGGGCAACTCACCGAACCGATGAACCCAGAAAACCGGCGGACCGAAGTCATCAGGCAGAAAACCGGCGTAGGGGACGAAAATCTCGAAGGCTTGCTACGACGCAGAAGCATGGAGAAGAGTGAAGAAAGAGGAAAGCCACCATACCCATGTGGGTTCCCAAATGGCTCGATGGTTTTGGGGAAACCCTAATCTGGGGTGTGAAAAGGGAAACACAGGTAAAGCAAGCGCCAAAATCAAATTTGTACTCAATGCAAAAAAAGTTGTATTATCCTGTTGCTACTATTCACTCCCATGTGTTTTAAATAGATAGTATAATGTGTTAGATAAGATAAATGGAAGGGTTCGCGATCAACGAAGGTTGTTGTGGTGTGATGGGGTTGCTTGCGGCTATTGGAGTTGCTCCTAAAAAAAGCGAAGTATTTTATGTAGGTTTTTATTTTATTATTATTTTTATTTATATCTTAAGAATACTAAAATAATCTATATTCATCAATATAAAACTCACACATAGAGTTTATTTTATTTTTTTCTGTTTAAGATAATAAATTGCTCGTCGTCGTCCAAAACCGGGATGTCCAAGTTTGCTGCAGCATGTTTCATAAGATCAAATTTAAGTTTAAAATATGTGTTTAGATCCCGCAACCCCGAAGTTATATTTTCGTCAATCATTGCATCGGTCGGAGGATCGGGAATGTACACCGGTGATATTGATTACCCTCATCTCTTAAAATAATATTGTGCAATATAAGGCATGCGTAAATCTGATTTCATATATTCTCGCGCTTCATCGCCCGCGACGATCGTTGATAAAGTAAATAAGATAGGGGGGAAATAAGACCATGTATCGTTTTGTTGAAAAGGGTAAAATAGATTATAGAGTGGTAGTGGAGAGTATTTGTTAGATATGAAAACTAGGTATAAAAGTGGGGATTTAAAGAAAAATTAAAAAAATAAAATAAATGTGTAACAACTAGTTTTTAACAGCAACATTCACACCTCCACCACGGCTTCATGAACCCTTAAATCAAACACACGCGGTGTCCCCGTGAAGCCGACTCAAGCTGAGCCCGAACCCGAGCTCAACCCCCCCCCCCCCCCAAACATTATAAGTTTTAAGGATGATTTAGTTTGATATCCTTTATTTGACATTGCCACATTTAAATTAAAATATTACCCCACACTTATAGAATGTGTTTAGTTGAGAAAACGGACGGTGTTTTCTAAAGTAAGTGTAAAAAATAATTAGAAAACGTGTGCATATAGTTTCTTAGAAATTTTCTATTGAAAACTCAATTTTCTATTTTATAAATATTAAACATCAAAACGATAACTTTTATGATTCTCCTTTAAAAACACTATTGTCCTGCTTTTAACTATTTTCGGTTTATCTCAGGCCCATCTCGATAAGCCATCCTTTTTTATGCTTTTTAGACATTTTCAACTTATCTTCGTCCATCATCGCCATGATAATTTCTCTCTCTCATGATTCTCTTTTAAACGCGTTTAGTAAATTAATATCTTCATTTCTAAATAAAGCTTAAAATTGAAACATAAAAACTCTTATCACAAAATAGAAAAAAATGAATAATAATACTAAAAGGAAAAATCTATACTATATAATAAATAAAGATTTTGCTGAGACAAGTTTTTTCAGTTCTCTCATATTAGTTGCACAAGTTTTCTTTATTTGTTTTTTAATAAATTTTTGTTTTACGCATCTCTCTCCTATTAAATAAATTTTATCTTTTGATAAACGTTTTTTATTTAAAAAAATATAGGTTTTATTTATAAAACATTTTTAGAAATTAAACATTTATTTCATTCTTTTTATAAAACTATATAAATATGTATTATTAAGTATATAAAATTATATTTATTTAAACTGTGTAATACACGAGATTATAAGATAGTATTTCTATAAAAACAAGTGAATGGGCTTAGGAAAGGTAAAAGAAAGTAAATAGAAGCCCAGACATAATTTAAAGAAACACGGGCTGTGGTGGCGGTGTAGAAGCAAAAAAAAGGTTTGATTTTCAAACAATAATATCATAACCCTAAACAATAAGTTCTGTTTTTTCTTAACCATAAAAATTTATTACTCGAGAACTCACCGGATCCATCATTCCATCGGTATCCTTCTAACTAATGGAGTCAGATAAATGGTAGCTTGCGTTTTACGCTAAGCATGTGGCCTTCAATAGGCAATGACAACAGGAAACGAGTGAAAGTAAGATTCGAACCTGAGACTTCTACTAAAAGGGAATCATGTGCTTAACACCGCACCACTTATTGAAGGTTAGCGATAAATTATGTTTTAGTTCTCTTTCCAGACTTATACTATCATTATACTCATTTATGTGTTAAACAAGAATTTCAAATTACAAGTCTCTTTCAGTTTCTAACAAGTCAAACTATTTATAGTTTTCGTCACTGTTTTAAGAACCGGACCGTATCGGCCAGTCAGACCGGTCGGATCGAGAACCTGACACATAACCGGTCTGGTGGTGCCTTGTGTGTAGTTGTACCGCTTTCATTTAAACTAGCCGGTTACCGGTCGGAGCGGTGAACCGGACCGTATTTCAAAAAAAAAATTTCCTGATTAATTTAATATTGCAAGTTGTATATTTTATTTATCTAAGCTTTCATATGATATTAAAATTGCAAATTCACATCTTGTTTTATATTTTATATCTCTATACATAGTTTTAATTTTTATATTATTTATGACGTCATCCGGTTCTTAAATCCGGTCCGACTAGTTCAACCAGTGGACATATAAGACGACCGGTTTGCTGTCCGGTCCGATTATAAAATCATTGGTTTTGGTTCCAAGTTATTCGAGTTTAACACTTCTAATATTAAGACAAGGGACAAAATATTGTATTCTGTAAACATAAAACACCGCTGTTAGTGATCGACTAACAAGATAGTTGTTTAAATTTAACAAAAAAAACACATAAAACAATGTCCAATATAATATGAGATTTAACTCTTTCCAGAAGTTTCTTTGTCATCCTCAAGATTACCGAAATTAGAGGTTTTTCATTAAAAGCTTCAAAAACTGTTGTTTATGTTTTGTCTTCCTTTTGGGCGGTGCTTGGAGTGAATCATCAATGAGATCGAGTTGCAAAATGTCCAAATTCGGAGCATATTTAGAAGATTGATGTGGTGTCTTTGGTGGAAACCATAAACTAATGTGGCGATCGTGTTGTGAGAGTCGTTAGTCCTGGCTAGAGCCGACGGCGGCTTGATTAGGGCTTATTTGAGAGCGACTAATTTAGGTGTGAGCATGTCTCGGCTCTTTTTTAGTTATGAGCTAAAACTAAACCTATAATTGGCGTTTCCGCTTACATTCTAGTTTCAAATTGTTTGGTAATAAAAAAAAACGGTTCAATCAGTTCGGTTAACTATCAGCTCTAACTTTGAGCCGATTTAAGCATATGTAGTTAATAAATCTATTAAGTTTGTTACAAAAAAGAAAAAAAGCTAAAAACCTATTAATTTAATAAACGGGAAATACAAATAATCTAAAAGCTTTTATACAAACAATATATTATTATTAACAGATCAAACCCATGCGATGAAATAGTGATCTTTTACTTTTTTTTTTACTTTTAACTAATTTTATTTTTTTTAAATAAAAATATTACCACAAAAGTTCAATAATAACTTTGTGTTCTTAAAAATTTGCCACAAAAGTTCATTATTATTAACATATTAAAGATGGTGCGATTGAATATTTTTTTTTGTCTTGTAGTGATATTTTATTTTTTGTTTTTGTCATGTAGTTGTTTTTTTCACCTCTAAGCCTTTTCTTTTTCTCTTTTTCAATTTCTCTAATCATTGCGTATACATTTGTATTCAGGTTTTTTAACACTACGTTTTCAGGTTTTACGGCACTTTTACGATGGGGTGTGCTATAGGATTTTATTTTACAGTTGAGTGACGAATGTTGCGACATGCTTTTGTATCTGCATTTGTGTATATGTTACTTAACGCTACGTTTTCGAGTTTTTGTGGAGTGACGCTCACTTTTACGATGGGGTATGTTTTTACGACGAAGTTACATCCGTTGCGACGTGTTTTTATAAATGGGGTATGCTTTAAGGTTTTACGAATGAGTGACAGGCGTGGTCGCAAATGAGCCGAACTAATAAAAACCAAACTCCCGTGCGCACTGCGGAAGAGAAAACTAATTGTTTGTAAAAGGTAACAAATATAAATGTTGGCTTTAATAACGTTTAATAACGGTTCTTTAAGTTACCCATGTAATAAATATACATATAATAATAACTAAACAAAACCATTCTCAATTCATTGAGTTATGCTTCAATTATTCATTTCCTGCTCACTCCTAATGACATGACATAAATTAAGGATGAAAAACCTTTTTGATGAACTAACGTCTCCTCAAACACTAGAAACTTTGATTTGGTAGGCTGAGTGGCGGAAATGTTAAAGTTGGATTGAGACCTTGAATTGTTTGTAGTAGAAGTATCGATTTTATAACTATAATAGAGCAGAATGAGCTAGCAACAACACCCGTACACTAACATTATATTGGACTTCGTGAGACATGAGGGAGTAAACACCTCATCTGGACAACTAAAGGTTTGAACCAAATAACCGAAGCTCATAAGTCATCATCTACAGTTAATCAACTTCGACAACAATAGTCGGACCACCTATGGTCTGGAAATACCAGCTACGCCCAAAAAACTAAACGTTAGTTACATCACGACAAAAACAATGGTGGTAGCATTTTAGTACACATAATGTATCGGTCATTGTTATTATCAATAGAGCATAGCTTGATTCAACTGTTATCACACAACGATTAAATATGTAGCATTCAGATTTACGAAATACAATATTCATACACCTGTATATGCTCATATACCCCAAGTATTTTCAATTTGTAATTTACTCTTTTTATAATTATAATACCAATTCTTAAATAAGATTAAAGGAAAATGCCCTGGATAGTGGTCATTCCCACTTATTCTTTGACACGTAAGCTTTTTTTTTTCTTTTTCCCCTTTTTATACATTTTCACTTTCAACTCTTATACTATATATAATATACGTGTAACATCCCGGTTTTTCGTTTAGAAAATGGGTATGTACATTTTGTAAATAAAGGTTCTCGGGCACAGGAAGCTTGACGGGAACGGTACTTTATGTAGGCGGGGGTTATTTTATTATTATCAAGTCTTGTAGGGGCATTTCTATAAAAGTTGCGAGACGGGCTAAGCCGGGGAAGGGGGCCGGTCACGCGTAAGGGCTGAAGCCCGGTCCGGTCAACACCCCTATAGGGTTTAGGGCAATGGGGGAGTTCCCCATTGTTGTGTTGCGGCTGCCGAGAAGAGAAGGGAGAAGGAGAGAGGCCGTTCATCGTGTTCTTGTCGAGATCAAGGTATACTCGCAAGCCTCTAATCATCGTGTATGTGTTTTAAGCTTTGGATAATCATAATAATCATTTAAATGATTCTAGGGTTTCGTAGGAGACGAGTAGTGAAGAAAGAAATGAGTTCTTGGTGATTCAGTTAGCACGAGTCACTTGGATCGAAGGTATAACTCTAATCTACACTCGTTATGATTGTGATTTCTGTTTTTGAACATTTGTGCGGTGTCAGGGAGTTCGGCCAAACCCACAGTGGTGGCCAGCGGGTGTTGTGACACCTGCAAAATTCCAGAATCTAAAACCTAGTTTTTGGGCTAAACCCAACAAGGCCCAATAGAAATCCAAGCCCATTAGAGGTCCAAATTTACACAATCCGAACATCAGACAAGCCATTTGGTTTCGCCAAACGATTTGTTACGTAATTATGAGAATTTAAGAAAAGATACTATAACGAACGCGATTCAGAGATCTTAAACGTTAATAGCGTCAGATATTGGTTCATAAACGGACATTAGGCAAAACGACTAACTAAGCTAATGAATTATTAATATTAAGTATTAATATTCATTCGGAAAGACTGTTCAGATAAAGACACACGTAATACGTTTATGCGAACGTTAAATCGCGTCAGATACTCATAAGATTTACGATAGCGGTAAGGAGGTTACCTGTACGTATTTTAATACGTCAAATATTGTAATATTTTTCTTAATATTATTAATAAAGTAATAACATTTATACTTGGAGCGCGAAGCGTTTAGTCGGACAGAACGAATTCAGATACGGACTTAGATATCCCCTGGTAATAAATTTTTAACGAAATAAATGTTATATGAATAGTTATTTTTGTATTAATGATTCTAAACGAGAATAAATAATCGGGTTTTCACGACGTTACACTACTAACTTACGGTTTTGATACGCGATACCGGTAGGCTGTACACCCACTTAAAACCCTAAGTATAAAAGCTCATATTCTCCCCACCTTATCATTTTAAAACTCTAAAAACACACATATGTGTGTGAATGTGAGAGAGATCGGGAGAGAGTGGGAGCCGCCAACCCTTCCGGCGCGCTACACCTCATGCGGCGTCTCCGGCAAGACGGATGGCGGTGGTAAGGGCCTGACCGTCAACCACACCCAACACCACTCCTTTCTGATGCCTCTATCCGACCTCCGATTGGGTGTTCCAACCCGTATGGATCAAATCGAAGATGACACAGAGAATCAAAGGGGGTTCGTCGGGGTTAGGCCAACCATAGTTGTGGTGGTGTGTTCTCCGACCACCTGAGACGAACGGAGACGGGGTGGTTACGCACGGCTGTAGTGGTGACCCGATGAGGAAAATGGTGGTGCTAAACAGAGGCGGCGGCTGGAGACGTGCAAGATCTCAGTCTCGACGAGGGGGGGTGCTCCTGACCTTCCCGCAGACTCTCAAAGGACGAATCTGCCGGTGGCACAGGCGGTGGAGGCGGCCTCAGGCGGACTAGGGTTTTAAAACCCAAATTTCCGGTAAAATGGGGAGCTCCGGCGGTGAAGCTAGGGTTCCGGCGAACCCGAATCACCTGATCCACACCTGCAGGTATTCCTCCGGTCCAGATCTGTGATTTCTTATTCGTTTTTCCGACGATCTGTGGTATAAACCCGAAACCGTAACTGTTTATTGTTAATTAAACTCTTTAGACTTCCAGATCTGGTTATTTATGTGATAAAACTAGTGATTTAGTGGCCGAGTTTCATTCCCGTGTGTTATTTTGGACTTTGGACAGGTTTTGGCAAAGACGGGACGTCACCTGGATGGGCAGGGCTTTTCGTGTCGTTCCCGACAGCCTCAGGTTTTGGAAAACTTGGCAAACCTAGTCAAACTCAGTCAACGATAGTTAAATGTGGTCACTACGTGAAACATGAGGTTTAGGACGTGTCGGTTCGTAAACGGGGCTCTCGAAAGGTATAAAACGCGCACTAAAATATTATATTTATTTACGAGAAAATAAACGCGCGTGCGGTAAAACGCGTGAGCTTAAGTGATTCGTTAACAATAAAAATTTATATATTAACTTGGCATTAAACACTAAACGAGTCGTATACAATGCGGTGTTGACGAGAAAGATCCGTACAAATTAAGTATAAGTTATTAGTCAATAAATACAACGAACGTGTAATCGGTAAAAAATGAAACGTTGATGTGACTAAGCGATCGTTAGATACATACGGATAATAATTATCACTCTAGTCATACAAATATTTACTAAATGTTTGTAATAAATAAACCGTGACGGTTATTATTTGGGATAACTTGGATAATAATTATTTTAAGCGTAAGCTCGTATCGTGTATATTACGTTTGAACATTTTAAACTAATACGAATCAAGTTATAACATTACCGACTATACGAGAGTTTGACAAGTAACAGTGATCCATTCAAATGTATTTTTGTGTATATATAAATATATATATATATGCATACGTATATCTATATATATAGTATCCTCGTTACATAAAACCAAACGAACATTTTAAATATGATGTTTAGAACCGAATATGTATATACATTCAAAATAAATACATATATTCTCATTACACAAGATCGGGCAGTCGTTTGTTAATTATAATATTCAAATGAGAATATAAATAAATATGACTTTGGGGTTTTTGATTATATATTGATACGAACGGTTTCAAAACAAAAGATGTTAACATATCATGAATACATAATATAAATATATATGTAGTCATATTCTGTTACTACTCGTCTTAAATGATATTTCAAATATTTGTACATAAAATATAAATATATACTTTATGGGAAAACAAATGAGTGTATGATTACATTTAAGGATAAAATTAAATATATGTGTATATATTTTCGGTTATGACTTGAGTAAACAAAATACGATAATCAAACATACTAAAGTAGGTGTATTACGCGTATACGTTTACATAAAGACAAACAAACACTATTAAGGAACGTGGAATATTATTATTAATTATACACGCACATAGCTATATACGATCGTTTACACGACAAACTAATATTTTTGTATATAACTATTGAAACACATTCGAGTTGAGAAACCCGACTAGAATTAAGCAACTAACGTTACCAAATGATAAAACGAGATCGTATACTAAATGAGTAACACCTTTAAGAATCGAAAGAGCTCAACCGCACACGTGATAACTCAATATGAGTTTAGACTCGCTTTACATTATTAGGGTTAGTCTATGAAACTCATAAAGTACCTACAGGTATCGTAGGACTCGAATAGGACGACGTAAACCCGTGACTATCACGTGGACATTGGTTTTCACTGCTATCAAAAGGACATTAGTGTTTCTGACACGTCACCAGGTGAGTTCACGACCCCCTTTTAACTTTTAAATGTTTTAGAAACATCGGGGGGAAAAACATACTTGCTTAACCCATTTTATACATTGGGGAACATCATTACTTGATACATTTGAGAAAACCTGAAACATATTTGCTTACACGTTTGAAAACCTAGAACATATTTACAAACATTTTCATATGGTAACAAGAAAACAAGACCCGACCTTTATGTTTGCATGAGTTAACACATATAGAGCGCTGGAAGTCCCCTGACCATCATATTTATAACCATTAGCTATAGATAGCCTGGGATTCTATGGATAGTACTATTGGGATTGACACCCCCCGGTCATGGTTAGTCGCGCTAACCATGGGTCCCTCTGGCCAAATGACCGCATAGTGTTCAAACATTACTCGTGAGGTACGAGCGAGGGGCAAAACACCTGTGTTATGGTTTGGTTATGTCTCATGTATGTACATATTATTTGTATGCCTAGCTAGTTTACAAATGGGTCAACATTACTTGTTTTGTTTACCATATACACCTGAAACCGCTACTCGTTTTGGTTAACATTCCTATCTGGGCATAAATTCATTAACATGTTTTCATGTGGGAAAACTACTCATTTTATGACTATGAAGTCATCACATGTTTTCGTTGGGAAAACTACTTATTTTATAACTATGAAGTCATCATAAGTTTTTGAGGAAAACACTTTTTATATTATGCCCATGTACACAATATCAATGTTTTCAAGGAAAACGACTTTACATTGCAACAATTAAACATACTTTTTATATTATGCCCATGCACACAATATCAATGTTTTCAAGGAAAACGACTTTACATTGCAACAATTAAACATGTGAACTCACCAACCTTTGTGTTGACATTTTTAAGTATGTTTTTTAGGAAACAAATAGCTATGGCACGGTTGGAATAGGTTAACTACTCGGAGTAAAACCCTAGAAGCCGAAGAAGCATAATTGTCAAACCTCAAGTAGGTTCTGACCTATATAGTTCTAGGTCAATGCACTACTTCAATTTAGTATTTGTAATGGTGCTCAACACCTTAGATGTATTTATTTTATCTTCCGCTGTTGTGTAATGTTACCGATCGTTGCGACCTTTATTTATTTATTAAATAAATGAATTTGGGGGTGTGACAAATTGGTATCAGAGCCAATGGTTTTAGCGAATTAGGTTTCCTTAGTGATACCTAGTCTCTAACCAGACTCATCTAGGGACCAAGATTTCTAAGACTTACATTACACTGAGTATACCCAAGACCTAAGCATAGAAATTCCAACCGTTGCTGAACAACTTGAGTAGACCATTAATGTATGTAGTACATATTAATACTTAATACAATTACATGGCCCATGTAACAAACACTTAACATGTACAACAATATGGAAATAATAGGCATCTACAACATCATTCAACAAAGTGTCACTATTCGGATTACAAAGCCAGGATGACGTGTACTCAGCACACTGTAGCCCTAGAAGATCGAGTTGCGAGCTGAACTAGGGCGACGACGGTAGTAATCGCCGATTACCAATCTTGGTATCACAACAGGCTGAACCCATACCTGAATACGAACATGTACCTACACCACACCTGCGGCTAATTCAGTTGTGGGGTCAGTTTTATTTTCTGACATATGTCGTCCTCACTTGGTGTGGTATGCATACTCTCTTTCGTGATTTGCTGGATTGGATAACTCAAACTTTCGTCATGAGATGTGGCAGACGGTACTGCCCAATCAGAAGGGATCTCGAGGTGGAGGAGCAGGACTAAAATGGAGAGAACTTTACGGTCAGGAGACCCATAGACTCATTTGGATCATGTGGATCCAAACGTACATACGAACTTGGAGCATGATTCGCTCGACACTGATTTGAGGATCTCTGCCCTAATATAGTGCCTGACTTTCACCACACACGTCTTGTTAATAAGAGGGCATCGGTTATGCCTCACTACCGTTAACTTCATGCAGTAACAACCTTAGTGGGCATATTTTTGAGTATTGGTACAGATAACTAAGCGTGATCAGACGGAACATACACACTCTTACGCGGGAGTGCAACACGATGACATGATCTAATGAACATTTCAGATCCCTTTTAACTGAGAGCTTGGGATAGGAGAAACACTATAGGGACCATGCAAGGCAAATTATCATTACGGGTGCACACGTAATCATAATTTGCAGTGCATGAGAACTATAGTGAGTCTTACTGTCCGAGCCAATGTTTATAATTAATCTGTATTTCAAATCTCGATTCTCAGTCATTCGAATATTGATCGAAACTCTTGTAACCTTAAGGTTGAACCAAAGACATTAAATGAGGCGACGGACTACCTCATGTGACATGGGAATATACATCGTCTCTTTCATCTTTGAATCCAAACGGATCTAAAACTCTTATCAAGACTTAATTTGGATGACAATTTTGACCGAAATACTGAAAATGTCTATTCTCAATTGATTTGACCTTGACATTTAGACCGAATTGGAAACCTCTTGTAAAGAATTATTTCACCTTTGAGAGTCAGCTATAAGTTTTCTCTTTTCGATCTCGTTACTTATTTAATAACACAGGCGACTAACCTTCGGTCTAGCATGAATCAGACCTTAACGTTTCGACCCTCCTAAACGTTAGATCCCGAGACAAATCCGGAAACCGTATGATTCATTTCAATCAACTTTAATGTGAAACCAAAGACTTACCTAGAAATTTGAGAATCCATTTATGTGTTCCACGATTGTTGACCATTTGAAGCTGTACGCTACCCGGACAATGAGCAAAAGACGAATTGTAGTTGACATTGCTCTCTTGAAAGTTGACACGTATCCATTTCTTCCAACTTGTCAAATCCTTTTTGGTATTATATTCACTCTTTTCAAGCCCTTTTGAGTTATATATGCCTTTTCTCAAAGGAACTTAGGAACATGACGTTCTCACGTTCGACAAATTCTTGAAGTTATACTTGATTCTCGTCTACTTTCTGTCATCTACCTATAGAGTGTCAAGCCCCAGTCTAAATTGAGAATGACACTACATCAAAGTCTACCAATTTAATGGTTGGCAAACCTGGAATCGGCTTCAGGAGACACTACCTCTGTGAGACTAATTCCATGATATGACTTTTACTTCCTCATCTTGATGAACTAGGACTAACGCAAATGGATCCAGAACTTCTTAACACTTACCTACCTCGTTGACATGATAGCCAAGTCATGAATTCACAAACCATAATATAAAAAACTAAATGCCAGACTGCGGTAGAGGTACGGTGCAAACAATGGCGAATGAAGTATCGAACTCAATCTTCGCCAACGAAAGCTAGACTATTCTTATACATTTTTTTTCTTCTGGACCTTATGAAGATTCATTTATCTTTAGTATCTGTTGAGTCAAATCAACTAGACTATCCCCAAACACTTTGACATTCTCTTTCTTCATCGAGATTTCACCTCCATCTTTAGATGAATCACAAAAATCCGGACAATTCAAAATCTGGATGATTCAATATTACTAGGAAATTTCTATTGTGTCGAACTTATTGTCCGACACCTATTTCGTTAAGATCTCTATCTAAACTAGGTTATGATTGACATGCGAGATGGTGTCACTAGTAACGTAATTGGATAAAACCAAGATCAATCTCGTAGGAACAAGTATCCATAGAAATCTTACTCCATATCGTAATTGCCTAATTCGATACCTAAACAACTACTAACGGTTTCCCTAAACCATTCCAGCCCCCTTATGAGAAATTGCATACGCTGATATTATTTCCTGGAACTCAATCGAATCAGTTTAACCTACATATTGATTAGACTGATGAAATTTCAGTTAGAATCTCTTGTTCTAGAAAGACTTGAATACATCAAGGCAGTGACTCGTTGTGATGAACAGTCAATTTCCTGATTTTGAACTACATTATCATATCATTATACCATCTGACTTATCCTTACTAAACTGTTGCTAGTTTTCCCTTAGGTTCTACCATGATTTGGTCCTCATGCGTTGAAAACACGTATATAAAGAAAGAGTATGTGCTCACATAATGCACATTTGCCTTTCTTTACCAATAATGATGGTCATACAGTTCCTCTCTGATGATAATGGTCACATCTTGAAATTCTTTGACATCTAAACCTTAATTGTCTACTTTGATGTGTGAGTAGTTCACTTGATTTATGAAAGCTCGCTATTTTTATTATCATCGATTAGACATCCTCTTAATGATTCACTCAACACACGAATATTACCCCTATAGTTGTAATCCCTCTTGTTCATGAAACTCTAGTGATGACTTTATCACCTAGTGGTATAGTCAATGTCGTTCACTTGATGACGTATTTAAGAAGTATTCATAAAGCTAACTAAATGACATAATGTCTGCCTAACAGTAACGTTACACAGTTACATGATGGGTTGACATCACGAATCTTTACACATCTAATATCGATAGTTAAAGCGATATCCACTTTACCTACGTATGCCGACTATTGTTGGAACGAGTCAGAATTCACCTTAAGAATCAGAAAATGGGGTAAGGATACGGAATCCTAATCCAAGTAAGTGTAACAAATTTCGAGGACAAAATTTCTTTAAGGAGGGAAGAATGTAACACCTGCAAAATTCCAGAATCTAAAACCTAGTTTTTGGGCTAAACCCAACAAGGCCCAATAGAAATCCAAGCCCATTAGAGGTCCAAATTTACACAATCCGAACATCAGACAAGCCATTTGGTTTCGCCAAACGATTTGTTACGTAATTATGAGAATTTAAGAAAAGATACTATAACGAACGCGATTCAGAGATCTTAAACATTAATAGCGTCAGATATTGGTTCATAAACGGACATTAGGCAAAACGACTAACTAAGCTAATGAATTATTAACATTAAGTATTAATATTCATTCGGAAAGACTGTTCAGATAAAGACACACGTAATACGTTTATGCGAACGTTAAATCGCGTCAGATACTCATAAGATTTACGATAGCGGTAAGGAGGTTACCGGACGTATTTTAATACGTCAAATATTGTAATATTTTTCTTAATATTATTAATAAAGTAATAACAGTTATACTTGGAGTGCGAAGCGTTTAGTCGGACAGAACGAATTCAGATACGGACTTAGATATCCCCTGGTAATAAATTTTTAACGAAATAAATGTTAAATGAATAGTTATTTTTGTATTAATTATTCTAAACGAGAATAAATAATCGGGTTTTCACGACGTTACACTACTAACTTACGGTTTTGATACGCGATACCGGTAGGCTGTACACCCACTTAAAACCCTAAGTATAAAAGCTCATATTCTCCCCACCTTATCATTTTAAAACTCTAAAAACACACATATGTGTGTGAATGTGAGAGAGATCGGGAGAGAGTGGGAGCCGCCAACCCTTCCGGCGCGCTACACCTCCTGCGGCGTCTCCGGCAAGACGGATGGCGGTGGTAAGGGCCTGACCGTCAACCACACCCAACACCACTCCCTTCTGATGCCTCTATCCGACCTTCGGTTGGGTGTTCCAACCCGTATGGATCAAATCGAAGATGACACAGAGAATCAAAGGGGGTTCGTCGGGGTTAGGCCAACCATAGTTGTGGTGGTGTGTTCTCCGACCACCTGAGACGAACGACGACGGCGACGGAGTGGTTACGCACGGCTGTAGTGGTGACCCGATGAGGAAAATGGTGGTGCTAAACAGAGGCGGCGGCTGGAGACGTGCAAGATCTCAGTCCCGACGAGGGGGGGTGCTCCTGACCTTCCCGCAGACTCTCAAAGGACGAATCTGCCGGTGGCGCAGGCGGTGGATGTGGCCTCAGGCGGACTAGGGTTTTAAAACCTGAATTTCCGGTAAAATGGGGAGCTCCGGCGGTGAAGCTAGGGTTCCGGCGAACCCGAATCACCTGATTCACACCTGCAGGTATTCCTCCGGTCCAGATCTGTGATTTCTTATTCGTTTTTCCGACGATCTGTGGTATAAACCCGAAACCGTATCTGTTTATTGTTAATTAAACTCTTTAGACTTCCAGATCTGGTTATTTATGTGATAAAACTAGTGATTTAGTGCCCGAGTTTCATTCCCGTGTGTTATTTTGGACTTTGGACAGGTTTTGGCAAAGACGGGACGTCACCTGGATGGGCAGGGCTTTTCGTGTCGTTCCCGACAGCCTCGGGTTTTGGAAAACTTGGCAAACCTAGTCAAACTCAGTCAAACTCAGTCAACGATAGTTAAATGTGGTCACTACGTGAAACATGAGGTTTAGGACGTGTCGGTTCGTAAACGGGGCTCTCGAAAGGTATAAAACGCGCACTAAAATATTATATTTATTTACGAGAAAATAAACGCGCGTGCGGTAAAACGCGTGAGCTTAAGTGATTCGTTAACAATAAAAATTTATATATTAACTTGGCATTAAAGACTAAACGAGTCGTATACAATGCGGTGTTGACGAGAAAGATCCGTACAAATTAAGTATAAGTTATTAGTCAATAAATACAACGAACGTGTAATCGGTAAAAAATGAAACGTTGATGTGACTAAGCGATCGTTAGATACATACGGATAATAATTATCACTCTAGTCATACAAATATTTACTAAATGTTTGTAATAAATAAACCGTGACGGTTATTATTTGGGATAACTTGGATAATAATTATTTTAAGCGTAAGCTCGTATCGTGTATATTACGTTTGAACATTTTAAACTAATACGAATCAAGTTATAACATTACCGACTATACGAGAGTTTGACAAGTAACAGTGATCCATTCAAATGTATTTTTGTGTATATATAAATATATATATATATATATGCATACGTATATCTATATATATAGTATCCTCGTTATATAAAACCAAACGAACATTTTAAATATGATGTTTAGAACCGAATATGTATATACATTCAAAATAAATACATATATTCTCATTACACAAGATCGGACAGTCGTTTGTTAATTATAATATTCAAATGAGAATATAAATAAATATGACTTTGGGGTTTTTGATTATATATTGATACGAATGGTTTCAAAACATAAGATGTTAACATATCATGAATACGTAGTATAAATATATATGTAGTCATATGTTGTTACTACTCGTCTTAAATGATATTTCATATATTTGTACATAAAATATAAATATATACTTTATGGGAAAACAAATGAGTGTATGATTACATTTAAGGATAAAATTAAATATATATGTATATATTTTCGGTTATGACTTGAGTAAACAAAAT
This sequence comes from Smallanthus sonchifolius, assembly GCA_023525975.1. Lineage (NCBI taxonomy): Eukaryota > Viridiplantae > Streptophyta > Magnoliopsida > Asterales > Asteraceae > Smallanthus > Smallanthus sonchifolius. Next base: position 52,682,201 of record CM042045.1, read on the forward strand.
ACGATAATCAAACATACTAAAGTAGGTGTATTAAGCGTATACGTTTACATAAAGACAAACAAACACTATTAAGGAACGTGGAATATTATTATTAATTATACACGCACATAGCTATATACGATCGTTTACACGACAAACTAATATTTTTGTATATAACTATTGAAACACATTCGAGTTGAGAAACCCGACTAGAATTAAGCAACTAACGTTACCAAATGATAAAACGAGATCGTATACTAAATGAGTAACACCTTTAAGAATCGAAAGAGCTCAACCGCACACGTGATAACTCAATACGAGTTTAGACTCGCTTTACATTATTAGGGTTAGTCTATGAAACTCATAAAGTACCTACAGGTATCGTAGGACTCGAATAGGACGACGTAAACCCGTGACTATCACGTGGACATTGGTTTTCACTGCTATCAAAAGGACATTAGTATTTCTGACACGTCACCAGGTGAGTTCACGACCCCCTTTTAACTTTTAAATGTTTTAGAAACATCGGGGGGAGAAACATACTTGCTTAACCCATTTTATACATTGGGGAACATCATTACTTGATACATTTGAGAAAACCTGAAACATATTTGCTTACACGTTTGAAAACCTAGAACATATTTACAAACATTTTCATATGGTAACAAGAAAACTAGACCCGACCTTTATGTTTGCATGAGTTAACACATATAGAGCGCTGGAAGTCCCCTGACCATCATATTTATAACCATTAGCTATAGATAGCCTGGGATTCTCTGGATAGTACTATTGGGATTGACACCCCCCGGTCATGGTTTGTCGCGCTAACCATGGGTCCCTCTGGCCAAATGACCGCATAGTGTTCAAACATTGCTCGTGAGGTACGAGCGAGGGGCAAAACACTTGTGTTATGGTTTGGTTATGCCTCATGTATGTACATATTATTTGTATGCCTAGCTAGTTTACAAATGGGTCAACATTACTTGTTTTGTTTACCATATACACCTGAAACCGCTACTCGTTTTGGTTAACATTCCTATCTGGGCATAAATTCATTAACATGTTTTCATGTGGGAAAACTACTCATTTTATGACTATGAAGTCATCACATGTTTTCGTTGGGAAAACTACTTATTTTATAACTATGAAGTCATCACAAGTTTTTGAGGAAAACACTTTTTATATTATGCCCATGTACACAATATCAATGTTTTCAAGGAAAACGACTTTACATTGCAACAATTAAACGTGTGAACTCACCAACCTTTGTGTTGACATTTTTAAGTATGTTTTTTAGGAAACAAATAGCTATGGCACGGTTGGAGTTGGTTAACTACTCGGAGTAAAACCCTAGAAGCCGAATAAGCATAATTGTCAAACCTCAAGTAGGTTCTGACCTATATAGTTCTAGGTCAATGCACTACTTCAATTTAGTATTTGTAATGGTGCTCAACACCTTAGATGTCTTTATTTTATCTTCCGCTGTTGTGTAATGTTACCGATCGTTGCGACCTTTATTTATTTATTAAATAAATGAATTTGGGGGTGTGACAGGTGTCACTAGCTCGGGTAAGGGTTGGCGAAGGTCGGGACAGTGGTAGCAAGTCGAAGGAGGGCGAGGTGCGTCTGTGGTGGCGCAAGGACGTGCAGGGCAGCAGCGAAGAGGATCGGGGGGCTGCTCACGGGTGGTCCGAATAGTGGCGACGGGACTGCGGTGGCTCGACGACGGTAGTGATGGGCGGTGGTGGTCCCGCCATGGGAGCGGTTCTCAGAGCTGGATAGCGGTGGTACGGCGTCGGTTAAGAACGGGAACCCACGGGGGAAGGTGCTCCGGCGCAATACGGTGACCCGAAGGAAAGGCCGAAGTAAAGCCGGATTCGTGAGAGGATGCCGAGGCCGAGAACGAGGGTTTTCGAGGTGCATGGCGACCATGCATGGCATCACTCACGTGCATGCACTCATGCGTAGTGTCGGTTTAGTAGTATAGGTGTAGAGTTTCGACGAGTCGTGTATTGACTCGTAACTTGTGTATTGTTAGGTACGCGGTCGAAAGACGAGTACGAGGCGTTACCAGGTTCTAGAGATCAAGTTGCGTCTAGCAAAGGTGAGTTTCTATCGCCCACTTTTAAAGGTTTTGTAGTTTTGGGCTCAAATACATGCAACATGCAATATAACGAAGGCACGAAGTGATAAGGGTTTTGATGTTAATACTTGTGTAGTGAAATGATAGTTATAATTGTATGCGTAGGATTTGGTGTCATGTTATCTAATGCGGTG